>OY728129.1:1001769480-1004269480 GCA_963277665.1 Viscum album | reverse complement strand
TTCTAGATTTAATCCTCAAACTAGTTCCAAGTGTGGTAAAATACATTTTAGTAATACATGTCAAGATCTGAAAAGTGTTACTGGTGTTGTAAGTTTGGTTACATGGTTCGTGACTCCAAGAAAAAGGGTTATAAATAGTCAAACAATGATATAACCAATATCCAGTCTAAAGTGAGATTCTTTATCTATAATTAGTTGGAACGTTATAAAAATAAGTGTTGGGAGTTAATTACATAGGAAAGAAATCATGATGATTAGAAACCAAAAAGGTTCAGGAAATTTATTTCAGCTACTATAGTTGATGTTGAAACATATGTTGAAGTGATGGAAGATCCTAAGAGACTGTTATTTTTTAAGGACAACCACAATTTTCTGGTTTTATATACACCTCCTATGGTTTTATGTTATGTGATAATAAGTTATTAAGGACCTTTCTGGGAGATGTTTTGTGGGGTTACATTTTTAAAATGATTTTTTTAATGTAGAAGTATGCATTTACTTTTGGACCATAGTTTTAAAACATTCATAACTTTATGATTTGTGTGATCTTTGATTCATAATGTTATTATTTGGGATTTACATCATAATTCTAGGAATACTATGAAGATGAAATTTTCCTTATAAAATAGAAATACATCAAGTAAGTATGATTCATTATGCTCTTATTATAAGAAGTAAATGAATTCCACAACTTGATGAAAGGGATATTAAATAAATTTTATATGATTAATTTTCCTACTATGAAATGAAAGACTGTTTGACCCATCAAAATTTATAGCTTTGTGATTGTTCATTTTTTACTGGTAAAATGTTTTATCACTCTCCATCAAAACATGATCGTTAGTTTTCTTTCCCATATCACTATTTTATAAGAAAAAAACCTTTTAGTTATTATATCATGTCTTATTTTTACTTCACTTTGTTTCTTTTAATGTTAAGGTTTAACTGAAACTTTTTCTAATATGAGATTTCAATGAAGTTTCCAAGCCAAAATTTAAAATTATGAGGATGTAATTTCCAAAAAAGATGGGAAGGATGTAAAATCCTAGGTAATTGTAAAATAATCCTATTTCATATTAAAAAATATTATGAATTGTATAATAATTATACATTAATGTTTCTCTATATTTGATAACGTTCCCAACATGCAACAATGGGTTTCTCCAAAATCTTAAATTGAACACAAGACTAAATTATACCCAAAAAAGAAATAATATATTATCATATTTTTATTTTAAATTCTAGTTATCACGTAGCTTTTATATTAGAGGAAATGAAAAAAACTAACTATATTATGATTGAAAATGTTTATTAAATATTTTTACAATCTTCCAACAAATTTTAGAGGCTTAAAATGAGAATAAATCAAATTTTAAGTAAAAAATACTCTATTATTTTAAAAAGGTAGTTTTACCACCTTTTGATTGAGAAAACATTTTAAATATAATTTTTTCAGTTTATATGTTTTATTTGAAAAAATAAAAATTTTATTTGGGATATGGATATCAAATTTTATTTTGGATGAATTTTTGTTTTTTTCTTCAAAAATACACATTTTAATGAAAATTGAAAAATGGGACATTTTAATTCAAAAAATATTTTTCTTATAATTTATTTATATTGTTATAATATAATTTGAAATGTTTTTAAGGTATAATTATTTTAGTTTTTTTTAGTTATTACAATTTATTTCATTGCATGTTTTTTAAATTAAAATTAAATATAAAAACTATGTGAACATTTGAACATTTTACTTAAAACCCTTTTTTCTTGATCCGTTAATGGGATTACTGTTAAACCTTACTTAACAACTTAAGTGAATTAAATTTTAAAAAATGAATATACATGGTTGTACTCAGTATGAAAAATTTGTTCCAGTAGGATCAAATCATTTTTGGGGAAGAGTAACTTTTATATTTCATTTATCATGGTTCATGGTAAGTAGGATAATTAAAGTTGAAAATAATTTTATAATTATATAAAAGTACCTAAATACTTGTCCTAATATTTTTGTATCTATCATTATCTACCATGAACATCCTTGGCTGACATTTTTATCTTTGGAAGCCATATTGGTGTTATTATGACATTTATAACATTTAATTTAATGTGAAGGAAAATTTTTCATCAAAATGTCTCATCAAACTAAAAAAAATTATATGGGGTTTTGTAACTCATATCATCGACAATAAATAATCTATATAATGGAAAAAATACCTAAAACAAGGTAATTTACTTATATTTTTTAGGAATTAAATAATCCAATTTAATTATGACACAAAGATGATGTAGTAAAAAATTTATTAAAGAAAGAATGAAATAAATAATATTAAAATAAATATAATTTAAAACATTTGATTCTATTGATGAATTATATAGACTGATATAAAATTTTAGGATTATGTTAATATAGTTTTTTCTAAGGAATCAAGTTGTTATGATATTTTAAGAAATTCCGGTAATAAAGGGTGAGAATTAACATAATTCATATTTGAAAATATAAAATATTTAATTAAATGATATAAAATATATAAAAAAATTATTCTTCCAATTTTTTTTGATAAATCTAAAAAAATTACTAATTACTCATTAATTGGACGTTGGGAAAGATAATGTAATTAGTTTAACCACCTAAGTGAAAATTACATGATAAATAGTAAGAGTTAAAAGAGGATAAAACAAAAAGATAAGGATTAAAAATACTATAACTTGTCTAATTTTCATTATATTATAATATTTTGACCCATAATAATCCTAAATTGTAACTAAATTAGTTTGGAAACATTTGGAATTGATGTTGAATTTATTTTAATTTAATACCTCTCATAATTATAAGGGTGCCCCTCTCATCTCATATAAAAAGTCACCCATTCTTCCCTCTTACTCACACGTTAAAAAAACTTTTTTTCTACCAAGATAGACCCAAAAACCGTCTTATAATACCCACCTCACATTATTAAGGTATTTTATTAGGAATAAGAAACTTTTTAGTGGTCTTAAGTTGTTAAGAAATTTTATCATCTCAAGGAAATGTAATGTTTTTATTTAAGTGTTTCTATATCATTTCTTCTTCCACTTCCTTCTTAACTCATAAAAACATGGTAATATTATAACTATATTATCCTCAATATACTGATATTTTTTATGTTAATATCATCACCTAAATCCATCTCTAATTTGATCAATAGGAAATGAACGTTTTGTTTATGTGTACGGCGAACTACTGCCTCGCGAACTGATATAGTTCATTTTTCATCTTCATCTCTCAAGACTCATAATAATCATGGAATTAATGTTTATATTTTATTTTCATGAAATATTTATCATTATAGTAGAATAATATATAAATTAGGTTCTTTTATTCCATGCATATAAAAATGACAACATCACTCATTCGTTCGTCAAAACTATCACTTCCACGAAGTTATGTGAATTGTTCTTAGACACCACAACACTTCTATGATATATATATAAGTAAATTTAAATTATTATTATGATTATAATAGTATTATTACAATTTTTAAAATATAAAATTATAAATACATTATTTCCACAATGATCACTGAAAAATGGAAATGTTACTCATCCGTACGAACGACCTATGGTCTCTTGATTATAACATTGTTCATTTTCTATTACCATAAATAATTGTTTGATTTAAAATTATATTGGATGTATAAAAGTGATACTTACATCACTAATATTATATGGGAGATGATGGACATATGACCACATGGATTGTTGACATCATACCAACTTTATTTTTTAATCAAGATTAGTATATCGACAAAAACATCCAATATAAACATAAATAATTATATAAATATCATAACACAATAATAAGTGACATAAAAAGAATAATAAATATGATAAAGGTTCTCAAGAAAGTATAAATTAAAATAAGATTATTATTCAAAAATATAAAGATTGTACATGACGAGTCATACTAAAGGTAAGGGACATCATCTCAATCTCCGTTCATTGAGGCCTTTCTTGCTAATATGAACATTTATTTTTTAAAGGTGAATATATATCCACTATGACATCTATTATCAATATTTTATCTTTAATAAAGTTACATAATGTTTTGGTAAATGTATTCATTCATATATAGTAATATTTAAATGTTCAAATTGGTATGGGACAACTTGAACTTTTATATTTTTAATTATAAAAAACTTTTCATCATGATATTAAATTCCATAATTATTTAAATGTATATATACAGATTATACAGTAAATTTTATGTCTATATTAAATTTCATTATATTTATTTAAAATTAATATTTTTATCTGAATAATTTTACTTTCTTTACAAAAAGAAAAAAGGAATGTTTTTATACAGCGACAATGACTTCTCCTCCACCGTAACAATTATTTGATATTTAGATTCCCCTATAAGCCTTAATAACTTTTAAAGGGAAATTAAATATCTTAATTACTTTTTTCGGTATCTTGGTATTGAAAATTGGATCTTAAATGAAAATGGAATTATTATAGGAAAGTGTTTTCATATGGGATTTGAAGAGTTTTTTAAACGGGTTTTTGGTGATGAAAGTGTTTTATTCATGAAATCGTACTTGAGAATTATTTTAAATGGGTAAGCCCGATACAACTTATATAAGGTTTGATCCCCATTATATATCACAGTTTATCCCATCAAAAATTATATTAATGGTTGAGCCCCATTATATCTCATATTCAAGCTTGTTATAGCTTATATGAAAATATGATCACCATTATAGCTCATAGGTGAGCCCAAAAAAACATATCTGAAGGGTAATACCCATTATAGATCTCCAATTAATTATGTAATTCTAATATTTTAAGTAGGCCATATGTCTATTCCAATTAAAAAGGTGTTTTAAATAGATTTATGTATATTTCTATCAAACTCACATAACAGGGTGTTAATTTTGTTACTATTAGTTTTAATATTATTATTTGAGAAAACAATAGGGGTGATATTCATGGGAAAAAGTTTTGTTTCATTCACCTAAATAAAATTAAATATGTTACCATGTTTTAACATGAATACTGGTTTTCTTTATTTTATGTCTCTTACAAAACTTCTTGTTCTTATCCTTTGTTTTTAAATGTTTTTCATAATATTTAAGTGAGAATTGATTCGTTGATTTAATTAAAGAAACGTTATGATGAATATACATGAAATAAACCATGTTAATTTTTAAAAGTTCTTATGTTATGAAAGAAAAGAATATTTTTGGAACTATCAAAATTGTATTTATATAATTTTGTTACGAAATAGTTATGGCCAAATTTTCTGTAGCTTTAAGCCTAAAAATATCCTTAATGTGAATTCTTGGATTAACTCAATATTATATAATGTTTAAGGATGAGGCCTTATAGGTGATCCCTGAAATCTCCAAATAAATAACTATCTTATTTTACTAATTGAATCATTTAATTCATTCAAAATTATTATATCAAGGTTTTTCAAGTTCATTAATGATTTTAATACATAATTCACATCTCAGGTTCTTTGATCAAATCTAGGTAATGTCTTGGGAATCCATACACATTTAATCTATCACATTTGGTTTAGGAACCCCTTAACTCACCTCATTAAAAATATATTTTTTATATATAGAATAACCAAGGTACTACTCACAGATATGGGGATGTTTTAAATACATGCAATAGGAGTACAATTTATTTATTTATAATTTCAGCTCAAGAACACATTATGATGATGCATACACACATCATATGCACACATAAAATGAGTAATACATTGACTTATTGTCCAAAAACCATAAACCGTTGAAATTGTGGAGTCTAATCATTCAATATTTATACTCAGATCATGATAAATCAAAAAATAAAAAATTAGACTAAATCTTAGAAATAGTACATAATAGATGAAAATTATAGAAAAATTGATGGAAAATAATATATTAAAATGAAGGATAGGCTCACTGAAAACACATAATATGAATAAAGAAAACTTGATTTTGTTAATATTTTAGGTATAAATCACTAATTAGAAGATATATAATGTGGGGGTTCATCTCAGGGTGCTTCTATACAAATAGGGATAAGAGAAATTAGGGTTCAAATCATTTAAAATCAAAAGGGGATGGTTGTAATTTTCTAAATTTTATGTCACTGGGAAAATTGTGAGTTTTGGATGTAATATTTACCAAAAAGTGTGTCAATGGTGTGGATCCCAATTTTTTAAGAACCACACCTCACATGGTAGGAAAATTCTATAGGGTAATCCATGAACCAACCTTATGAAACACACAGAAGATATGATAAAAGGATCCCATGGTCATTCCAAATATATAATTTGGTTTAGAAAACTATGTGTTAGGATTTATCCTTATGCATGGTTGGGTGAATAGTTAGCACGAACTATCAAACAAACTCACCCCCATACTGAAACATTTATATTTCATAATGTAATCGCTATAACTCCCAAAAAACCCTTGATAGAACCCTAAATCCCAGTAAATAAATCTATAATTTATCAACAGAAGAGATAAAAATATTTTAAAAACATTTATCCAATTTCACACAATAATAATAATCATTATTTTATTACTAAAATTTGTAATGGCCTATTAGTTGGTGATATTTTAAGTTGATATTTTCAAAATTATTTATTTTGAACTTAACCAGGATGACATTGAAGTTGTTCTTCCAAGAATATAACATTATAGATATTTGATTTTGTTAGAAAACATAACCATAAGATTGTTTTTTAATTTTTTTTATTCAAACCATTTGTAAAGGATTTTCCAAAACTACTTACTAATTAGTAAAGTTATCTTCAATTGAAATCTGGATGTGAGTTGGGTTCATTATAGATTATTATGGTTGATTATTCGGTTGTACTAGTTTAAAAATTTTGGACAAGTATAAACAATAAGGTGTTAAAATTAGTTTGAATGGTTGATCAGATGTTTGTATGGTTCATTGAGAAACAATATGGTTTACAATGTATAAATTTTAATTAAGTCACCCTATCTATGTTAGGTCCATTTTATAGATAACTAAATATTAAAAAGGTTTATATATAAACATGATAGGGTTCATATGGTGTTTTTTAGTTTTATCTGTAAACCACATAAGGATTATATAGAGAAATTTAGTTTCATCTTGAGTTCATAAGCTTATAAGGAGACTTTTAAAGAATTACCATATGATAGGGGCATGTCATAAGGTTCATTATAAAATTTAATAATTTTATAAGGGTTATTTCTATTTAAAAATTTGGAATCTTGGAGGAAATCCAAGGGAAAAATCATAAGTTCCATTATATTAATATTTCTTAATAGTGGTTTTTCTAAATAATTGTAATTTTTTAATTAATCATAAAAAATGATTTATAACTTGGATGATTTTTAGAGGTGAAGACCAAGAAGATATTTATGGGAGATTGTTTTGGAGATTTAAATAGACAATCTATGTAGATATTATGGATCTAAAATCATAGAGTAATTGAGGAGATCATGTTGTGAGTATTAGAATGCATAGGAATATTATTAATCATATATTGGAATCACTAATTTAGTCATATATTAATTAAGAAGTTTATATGTTTTTTATGGAATTTAATAATCCAAATCATGGGATATTAAATGAAAAACTAGATGACTGAGATCAAAATAAGATTCCATATTAGAAATATGCTATAATATTTAACATTCATATTTCATGAAAATATTATTATTTGAATAAAGAAAAAAGAATAAGTGAATAACATTATCATACCAAGATAGAAGAGAGAAATTCATCTTATTAGAAAGAATTGAATTTAGATTATATACTCACAATATAATGTTAAATGGTTGGAGGAATTAAAATCCTCATGTTTAAGATAATTAAATTTACAATCTTATGCTAGAATATTTTAATTAAATAATAATTTTAATTTAAAAGATTCCTTGATAAAAGTTTCATTTATTTTTTTCAAGAATAATTAAGTTGACCAAAGAGATACACCACTATTGATGTCACATTATTCTATATTTTTTGTGGTTATGGGAATTTTTTCTTATTGGATTAGTTTATTCTCTATGTGGTTAAAAATATTTATATTTCTTTTTTGAATCTTATAAACATAGAGGTTTTGTGTAACCACTGTAAAATTGTAACCAAATAAGCGTGTTTATTATTTTATGTTAATAGGTACATTAATGTGCATACTCCTTTGATTATCCTATTTCATTGAACTGGAAATAGATCATTATGGGTGTATTTTAATATTCTTATTACATCATCTCTCTTGTGAAATAGGGAAATTCCCATTCTAAAAGTAGGAAAATATCATTTAGAAGGTGTAATTTAGAAATTAAAATACCATAATACACCCCTACCAAAACCTTGGGTATTAACCTTATTTGGGACAACCAAATGGTATAAAATAAAACTTTTATGAAAGTTTCTATACTATAAGTTATTGCAGTAATTTTCAACCATATGCGAGTTTCAATATTTTAAGGGACATTTTCAATTTATGGAAACCCAAAATAAAAAAATACATATTATCATTTATTATGGGTGTATACATTGATTTCAATTATGATATGTTGACCCACATTGAGATTGGATCCCTATCAAATAGAGGATCACTAGGATTTAGATTCCAACACCAAGTAAATTAATGTGTTTATGGATATATTCCCATCCACATATACATGAAGGTGATGTCTTGAAAAATAAAATCATTCCACATGTTACAAAATTATAATAGGTATAAAGGTAACTCCAAGGATCTAATGGGCAATTTATAGGATTTGATAAATAAATAGGATGAGCTTGATTGAGATTTTTGATGTAATATTTGATTTAGTTAATATTATTTTGAAATATATGGGAGGACATAGATTGATCATTGATGGTATAAAAATCATAAAATTAATCCTAAGAATATTTTTTCATATTTTCAATGAAAATATATTGGTTCTTAGAAAAATATTCCAAGAAGGTGGCACTAGATAGCATTCGTAGTACTCTCATTTTCTATGAAATAAGAAACAATGATAATAAGTATGTTCCAAAAATAATTTCTCACGAGATATAATTCATGGATTTGAATAAACTCTCAGGGAAAGATAATATCTGTAAAAGTAGATTATAAGGTGATGTCATTTCATTCCTCTAATCTCATTAGAGGGTAACATAAATTAAAATTTAGCCTTCCACTTTCCTATTTCTAGTGCGAAAACTTTTGGGCATATTTCTACAATTTTTTCAAATAATTTTGAAGATAATGGTGAAGTGGAAAACATATATATATTTTTTTTTATGTCTATAAATTAAAAAGAAAACCACATAATAAATTATTTAAGATCAAGAACATATTATCACATAAAGAATATAGAAAAAAGAAGAAATTAGTGGGGAGGATCAGGGATTGTAGGTACCTAAATAAATATTCCCTTATATATAATTTAAAAAATGTACCAATATAGGACAATGATGATGATTTTGGTGTTATACATTTGGAGAGAATTGATGTTGATACTAAACTAAAGGAAACTATTGAAAAAATTGAGATTTGGATGGCCAAAATGAAAATTTAACAGAATGGTACATGAATCCAAACGTTATATATAGGAAAATGTAGGGGATAATGTGATATTGGAAGGTAATGTTAATAAACTTGAATCATGAAATTATAGAATTTTGGAATTAATCTAAAGATTAAAATTGAATAATTTTCTCAGATTACTAATGGTCGAAGAAACCCATTGAAATATTAGGGAAAAATGATTAAAAACATTATGTTGAGGTATTGGGGTTTTAATGAGAGATTTATGATCCGGAAAAAAAATTTACCATTGGAATGAAATTATGATCTTTGAGTAAACCATCCACAAGAGAATCCAAGGAGCTACCTGGGGAGTCAAAAGAAGAATTATTTCCTTACCCAAAAGTGAATAGTTTCAAGGATAATGTGAAATTTTTATGAGGAATGATATTCAGAAAAACATTTGTGGTTGTTAATTCATGGACAAAAGAATCCACACTCTGTAGGAGAGTTGATTTGGTTAAGGGACAAAAGTCTCAAATAGCTAGATGTGTATAAGGAAAGTAACAAAACAATGTACCTCATATCAGATGTTATTATTTTAAAAGTATAGGGAATACCCGATATATGTGTTCCATTAAATAACATAAATTTCATATAATAATATAAATAAAAGCATAAAATAAGAATTTCCAATAATCATTATTTCATTAATGGATTTTTTTAACATTTTAGATAAAAATCTATATATTAATCAACGAGGGTATAAAAATATGTACTAAACAGGACACAAAAAAAAGAAAATCTCAATATCTAGTATCATTATCAAGTAATATAAAAACATAAAACAGATACACAACCTTGTATAATGATAAAGAACATATGAATATGATGAAAAAAATGTAATTTTACATTAAATGAACTGAATCAATCGACATAGATCAAGAAATCAGTTAATGAGAAGGAAAACATCACTAAAATTGATTTAAGAGAAACTAATAGAGAATGAACATGGATTCTATAGAGCATGTGTACTTTTCTGATGTTAGTAAATAAATATATTTTTACAAGTATAAGGTAAGATAATGTTTTTGACTTTATATATGGAAATAATTCTGGGATAAATATCATTTTCTCTGAGAAGCCCAATAAGGAGGAAAAGACTTGAGGCACATGGATACATTTTTTATTGAATGATATAGTCAAAACATGATAAGTGTATGTTCGTAGTGAAACTTGGGTTATGTAGTGATGTTCAACAAGATTACATATATCATTAAAGGAAAATATGGAACTGTAATTTTTCAAGGAAAGTGCGGTAAATGAAATCTCAATCTCATTATTTGAAAAGAGGACAAATTCTTGATATCCAAATAGGAATAAAATAATTCATGGCACAAACTACTTTATAATTTATCCAAAATTTATTTGTAGAAATTGGTAAAAATGAGGGATCATGTTATATTAATAAAATCTCATGTGATCAGACTAAAACTTGTGAATGTTTTCAAAACAAGAAGATTCTTGGGTATCATTACAATCAAAATGAGAATAAATCAACATAATTGAAGATTTTTATACATAGAATTGTTTTTTGGATTATATAACCTAAATACATGGATAAAAATATGAATTATGTATTATTTCTTTTTATTTTTAGATGGATATCTTGGTATATGCTCAATAATCATAAATTTAATGTTTTTGAATGTGCTAAATGTTAGTAGAGTTTACCAAAGATGATGATTTAGAATAAAATTCAAAAACATCCATACTGATAATGGAATTGAATTTACTTGTAATCAGGTGTTAAAATAGCTTTATAGGCATGGGTTAAGTTATAAAGTTTCATAGTTGTGGAATCCTAAAAAAGATTCACTAAGAGGATGAACTAGATTTTCAATATGATGTCTCAAAAATTGTGCATTGAACAAGGAAAGGTGGCATGAAAAAAATAAAGATAAGTGTGAAATGGGTATTCCAAAATCAAATTAACTAATTTTTATGGTACATTTTCCGCTATTCACTTATTGGAAACCACATCATTTTTTCCATTTGTTTATAAATGGGATTAAAGGTCTTTCAAATTCATTTTAAATCGACATTATTGAATTGATTACTTGAAAAAGAAGAAGTATATATTTATAAACCAAATTTGTTTCATTTAGATGATGATGAAAATTATGCATGCCAGTTGAATATGGAATTATATGTCCAAAAGTAATCACTAAGGTCTTGGAACTCATAACATGACCTATATTTAAAAAATATATTTTTCTAAATAAGAGAGGTTTATCGCAATATATTCATTAGGAAGGAAACATATCAGAGGATTTTGGGGATCATTTGGGTCGATGATGTTATTTTTTGAGGCGTGGATGTTTTATAGTGATGGTTTGTTTCATATTATATGATGTACAATTCCTAAATGTCCATGATTGGAGAACATACATTACTCTTTGGTTTATAAGTGATTTAAATAATTAACGTATCATTTATTTATCAAAAATAAGTATTGAAAAAAAGTTACCAAGAGGTTTGGAATTGAATATTCTGGACCAATGAAAAAATTTATTTCTATCAAGATGAAAATTTGAAGAGATGATGTTAAGGTGCTCAATGTTATATATAATATGAATTTGGTTAGCGTTATACTATATCTAAGAACCACAGGTCGATATATAAGATTTTCAAAATCTATGATTCATTATACCAAAGAAGTTTAATGAAATTAATAAGCTATAGATGAAGGGGATAGTTCATTATATCAATTATTTGATAGAAATTGGTTTGTTTTATTATAAAAAATATCTACATGAGTTACTTTTTTTATGGATACAGATTGGGAAGGTCTGACTAAAGACCTAAATTCAACCTGTGGTGGTGCTTTTTTATCTTAGAGGTTCATTCAATTCATGGATGAGAATGAATAAAGAATCCATATCTTTGATCACTACATAGGATAAATACACAACAACTACCCAAACATGTACTCAATTTATATGTACAAAAAAAATATCTTGAGGATATTTTATTTTATGTAATAAATATTATTGCTATCATTTTTGATAACTCAAATGGTATTAATATTTGAAAAAAATATCATCTATCATAAAATAAAATATAACTATAATATAAAGTATAAATTCATCTTGGATTATAATTATCTTGGATAATTTGGAGTATGCCTCCACAAAAAACAAATTTTTGGATATTATGTTAAAGGAACTAAGCAAAGAAATTTTTTGAAGGCATCAGTTTTCTTATAGTGTCGAATTGAATCCCTCCAGTTTGATGGGTTGTGAAATAAACCTGCACTCCACCATGGGGTTTTATATTTATATCGAGGAATGATAAATATCTATTTAATTTAATATTTATCTTTACAACCATCTCTTGGGTATAGTCATATAAGTTATCTTTGGATTCATTAACAATGGGTGATATGTTTTTAATGCGCTAAGGGAGAGAATTTTCTAGAAAAATAAATTTTGGAATAATGTGGTCTAATAGTTTTATTTAGTATTGAAAAAAGAAAAGGAATCTCATGGTATTGATTTAAAGAGGGTAGAGAATTCATTAGTTTAATTAGGGGTAATCTTTCCAAAATAGTTGATGATATTAAAGGACAAACAAGGGATTTCATGATTATATTATATTTTAAATCATTATTCTCACACCAAGATTGACTCGAGTGGACATAGAGTTTTTTCAAAGTGAATAATTGAAACATTGTTTGGTTTTAAGGGACTTATATTGATTATTTTATCATATATAATTATTTATAATGTCGTTGAATAAAAAAGTGGTTAATTTTTTTTAGAATTGTCATCAAACCTAGTGGGGTTGATTTTTCAAAAAACCCCATTATAATTTTTTTAATGTTGTTTATATTGACATGTTAAGGGTTTTAATTTAAAAAATAGATAAATATGTAGTGATGATATCTTTACATCAAGGTTTAAGGTTTTTTTAATTCTTGAATTATTTAGTTACATTTAAGGTGATATAAGTTTCGAATTTTTTATTAAGAAAAACAAAAATATTTATCCTTGAGATTATATGGTTTATCAGAATTTTTTAAGGATGATTTAAAAACCATAAGTTTCACTATTTTTAAAAGTCCTGGAACCCACCCTATGTGTGTAAGTTTCATTTTATGAAAAAGAAAATCTTCATTAAGTTGGTTTAAAAAATTCACACGGTTCATCTAGAATTCATAAGGTTCATCTATGAAATTCATAATGTTCTTATAAAGTTCATAAAAACATTTTTTTATATTGATATTAAAAATTGGAATGTTCATCTGAAATTTTAGTAGCTTAATAATATTCATTATAAATCTGTGCTATTTTTTAAAACACATTACCTTTGTACAATTTTTTATTTTAGAGGGAGTTCAAAAGAAACTTAATAAAGTTCAGCTTCTTATAATTTAACGATGCAGGATTATCCATAGAAATAAAAATGTATTTTATTAATCATAAAAAATGAAGAAAAACTAAATCTATTAATTGAATATAAAGTCAAACTAACATTGAATAGGTATTCTGCTTGATATTTTAATAGAGAATCTATTCATGTTTTATATATATAATATCATTCTAAGTGATGAGACCACTCTAAGAATATTATTATGCAGGTTAATATTAATAATAATATAATAAAATTATTTATTAATTAAAATATATATAAGGAATATTCTGATGTCTTTACTATTAAATTACAGGGTCAAGGTTTATAAAATGAAAAACCTCATAACCAAGATTAAGTGATTACATTTATTATAAATATTGTATAATATTTCATGTAAATATTTCATAAAAATGTAATAAAAAGGAAAACAAAAAAGATGATGTGGTGATCATTATGACTCTATGGGAAAATAAAGAGATTCATTTCATACGAAAGAAATGTACATGGATGCTAAAAACACATTGGAAGATTAAAATAAATAAACAATTGTGGACCTTTTTAGTAAGACAAGTAGAATTCTAGGATTTCATTGGAATGTTTAAAGCAAATAAAAAGTGATCGAGGAGACATATAAAGAGATTTTCTATTAATTTACTTACATATGAGGATGGGGATCAAATTGATAAACTGCCATTAGTGTAACTTTATAAATTATTCATAGTGATTTAAGACAACATTTCATAGAGTTATAGTACATTATATAACTATTTTAAAGTTGTGATATTTATTTTATTGAATGATGCAATCCAATTGGTTCATTGTGGATAATATAAAATTATATCAAAAACACAGATTTGAGTGATTCAGTTGCATAGGATTTTACAATACTTGGTCGTGAGATGAGATAGTTTGGGTGAACCAAGTAAAATTTATGTATCTCTATTTTACTATGCATATTATATCATATTTACATTGAAAAGGTGATAAAATAATCCCTAATAAATTTGGGAGAGGATCAATAAAAATTGTTATTTTAAAATTTTAAATACCATGTTTCATCCCCCCCCACCAGGGTATTAAATTTTTTTGAACCAATATAATTATTGTGAATGATATTGGTATTATGATATTCATTCCATGAATATGAACATAACACCCCAAATGGGTGATTCATGTCATGAAAATGAAGACCATGTTTGATAGATATCTAATTTTGTGATACTAGTCAATTTCTTATTCTATAACTAAGATGCAATCAAAGATAGTGATTCTTAGATAGCATGAAATATATTTCACTTGTAGTTTTGAAGACTATGGTGACTATGAAATGGGAAGATCAAAAAATCATGTTTTGGTGGTAGGAATTTACTTTGAAAATTTTTTATATGAGTAATAGGGAGACTCGTTCTCATTCTGGATGAAGATGTGGTGTCTCTCATATAGTTTCTTAATGAAAACCATGTCATGATGATAACACCACATCATTGTGAGTTACGGAATGAGAATAATAGTTTATTTTCATAACAAGGTATAAAATACCACTCCATATCCTTTCTAAGTAGTGGAAATATGATATATATCTCACATCATGAAAAATTAATTAGACTGATGTTTTATGTGTGTTATAAAAAACATATGTAAGAATTAAATACTTGTTGATTTTTTGGAGAATAAGAGACCATGATTATTCTGTATCTCAAAGAAATTTTAAAATTTAACTCAGTAAGAAGATTAAAATATATATCATGTGATTAGTTTAAATTATATTTATTACTGACATTGCATTATTTTTAAACTAGATGAAATGTCAAGGAAGTATGTTGAGAATATAAAATATAGAAGGTTAGAGATGATTTTTGCGTTTTAGAAAAGGTTATTAAATTCCTTAAGGGACCCTTTTGTATCAAATTGGATAAGATGTAAATGTTATTTTTAGAAGAATACCTTATGTATCAATGAAGAATAAGGTGTACAAAAACGAATATAATGGTTATGAACAATATGAAGGTGTCATGATGTGTATAATGATATCCCTATATATTAAAAAATATTATCAAATCCCAAAAATTTGGTTCCTATTTAGGATCTCTATGTTTATGAATTTAAATAATACTAAGAAAGAATATTGACGGGAGTAGCAAGCTTTATGTATGAGCTGATCATTCTAATAACATGTTGAAAAATAAGGCCAACATGCATAAAGTGTTTCTGATTATATTTTAGTATTTGGAGACCTATTGTTGAGGAATTAGGTATCTAAATTTGATGTAACAATATGCAATATAGATTAAATGTAATTTTTAAGAGTTTGGAAGGATTAACTTTTAAGACATGAGTGATCTAGTAAAATAATATCCATAGTAGTCGGGATACTAATGGGATTTTTAGAGATATCTACTACTGTGAGGTAGCATTGGGTAAGGATGATACCTAACAAAGGGTAAAGGATGATTCCAGCTACCCCTTATGAGAACTGAAATTAATATCACACATGATCATTATTTTATAATCACAAAAATTAAATATTGATAATATATATCTCAAACTCAACCCAGACAAAGAAAGCTGCATATTCTTCTATGGGGTTAATCCTTGAAAGAAAATTGTTTATATTTTCACCAAAATATTTAATTCTCTACATGTGGTGATGGGCGTTGAGGTAGCATAGGTAAATATAAATATCTTAATAGATATATAGTTTGGTATAAAATAGGGGTAATTCTAATGATATATTAATTTTTCAAAATGATTCTCACTAATTTACCCCCCCCCCTCCCCCACTTACATGTATGCATGATCCACTGGGAATAAAAAGTGGCAGCAAAGCTAATATAGAATCCCTATTATTTTATGTTATTTTTTCATAGTTATTTATCCAATACATATATATGTGTGTGATGTCTGTGTTTTAAAAATATTCTGAATTATCTCAAATTGAAAATTAAATTCTCATTATTCTTGGAATCAATATTGAGGTTTCATCCAAAACATTTAACAATAGATAGAATAATGAGGAAAATAATCAATGAAAGAGTTAAAATAATAAAGAGGGCACACCAATTATTTAAGTTAGTAAAATTAGAAGCTAGTTTAATAAATATATTAAGAATCATATTAATGAATAATTGGATTCATACAGTAAAGAGGATGTCTCCACTGAATCGATTGAAAACCAATACAATGAGGTTAAAATTTACATGATGTTCAACCCCGCCCCTACCTCATTGACTTGAGGAGGCGGTGAGGGTTAGTTGGCCTTAAGGGACATTCCCAAGGTTCCAAAGTCTGTCAATAAATGTCGAGGGATTCAAGGAATAGTGGGGAACGATTTTCCCTTAAGAAGATAACCCAACTCAACCAACCAACAACTAAAGATGCATCCACTTTCAAACCCAAACATGTGATACTAACAATTCCACCACAAACCCCAAAAAAATTACACTAGACATGTCCACAATACATTAGATTACAAAGCGGAAATTAAACAACAAAACACCACAAGCCATGACACCACCACAGCTCCACACCATGCTCCAAGCTCCAAGCTCCATAAAAACATCACAATGCCCGAATAATGGAGGTTGATGACTTACCATTTCCCACATCATGGTACACGACATCTGCAAATACACCAATGTTCCAAATTAGGGGGTGATTACAACTAATCAGTAATATTTCCACAACTGACTTCCCTACACACGCCACTAGCATAAAACTATTAGCACATTTATATAAAGAAGTTTATATAAAATGATCACAAGTGAAACAAATACCATTATCCAAACATACTCTTACCAAGACACCTCACCCAAACCAAGCACCCAAGGGAATGAAAAAATATCATGTCATAATCCATACCACCATTTAACATTAATACAACAATTTCCATCTTTCCAAGAAACACACAACAAAGCAACCATAACGGTGGGATTTCCGCCCATCCTGTTCACTCCATTTTCAGCTAGCGATGCTTCCCAAACACTATCTAATATAGTGGTTATTAGGACCACTATCCATATATATTTATAGAGAGACTTCCCACCCACTTTGACACAACATTCTGACAATCCATAACCAGACATAACACACCAAGGGCACAATAATATAAAATTAACCATTCCCATCACATATCAGTCCACTTCAATAAATCGCCCATTTATTTAAATCACTCATTAATCATTTTCCATGTCAAAAACATGATTCAATAAAACTACTTCTTTATTGAAATCCATTTCCATATACCATTTCTTTAACCCATGCCATGAAATATAATTTGAAATCTACATTTTAAAATTTAACAACAAGAAAATACAATAGTAAAACCCCTTTTCCCCAAAAGAATCCACAAAACATCCCTAATAGGATTTCCAGCCAATTTCACACCTCAAAACCACAATTAATTTCATGAAAAACAAATTAATTGTAACCAAGATTCAACTTCTAATAATGTGGAGTTGATAGAGAATCCACCTACCTTTAGGGTTTGGCGAAATTGACCCTTCTCCCAAACACACTCCAAACCGGGTAAACACCTCCTCAAAACCACCTAAAAAACCCTTCCCTATCATCAACAAGATCAAAGTTTAACACACAAAGGCAACACAACCCTATATCTACATGAAACTCTTGTATATATAAGAAAATAAGAGAGGGAGAGGGATAACCCTAACCAAAACATCAATGAACCAAAAGATGGACTTAACTGAGGAGAACCGCCTTCGATCCCCCAAGAAACCCCTTAGATTTTCCTCCAAAACGAGCTGCAGAACTCCCCCAACCTCTGAAAACCAGAACTGCCATGTGAGCCATGAGTGGGAGGGAGAATGAGGGGAAAATGGGAAATCCCGAGTGGCCCAGGACTTAAAAACCCAAACATTAAGTGGCTTCACGGTTACCCCGCATGGTTTGCCAAACTGTGTGCCAACCGTTCGGTTGCCATTATCTCACCGAGGGACATCGCACGACTTGCTCACATGGTCTGACAAACTGTGCACCACCCGTGGAAAGCCCACTGTCAAGGGTGTACGGTTTCCATGGCTGGCTACACGGTTTCTTCAGACCATGCACCAACCATGCACCCCTGAACACCCTCCACAACATTAAATGTTTTTTCCAGAATTGTTCAATATTAAACCAACCACTTCAAAGAGCACAAATGAACTGAAACACGGGCCACATACCCCAAACCGGAGGTACTACATTCTCCCCACCATTGGACTTTCTATCCTCGGAATGTAGTGAACCCACCCTTTCCCGAAAGAGCTCGGGCCATTGCTTGACCATCTCTTTCTCCAGCTCCCAAGTCTCCTCTTGGATCTAGCCATGCTACCACTAAACCTGAACCAGACTGATGCTTTTACCGCACAAAACTTTCTCTTTCCTATTTAGAACCCACACTAGAACTTGCACCAACGAAGCATCCATCTCTAGCTTAACATGATCTCATCGAATAACATGGACCAGATCCTGCTGTAACTTTTTCAACTGCAACATATAAAACACATTGTGCACCGCACTAATCCTATGTGGAAAATACAAACAATAATCCACCTCACCAACCCGCTCAAGAATCTCAAAAGGTCCAATAAGCATCAGAGATAACTTTCCCAGCTTCCCAAACTGACGATGTCCCAACCTAAGAGATATCTTCAAGAAAACATGATCACTCACCTCAAACAACAACGGCCATCGAAAATGAGCCACAAACAATTTCAGACGACTCCAGCTGTCTCCATTATTTTCATGATTAACTTGATCTTCTCCGTAGTCTCCTAGACAAGGATCAGTCCAACCATTAAGGACTCACCCGTTTCCACCAAGCATAGTGGAGAACGACATGTCCTCCCCTACAACGCTTCAAACGGAGTCATATGTATTGATTTCTGATAACTATAATTGTATGAGAACTCAACCAATGACAAGTGCTCCTCCCACGATCTACCAAAATCCATGACACAACCCGAAACATATCCTCCAATGTTTGTATCATCCTCTCGGATTGACCATCTGTCTAAGGGTGATACGTTGTACTCACAGTCAACATAGTTCTAAGGGTTTTTTGTATGGATTTCCAGAAATGAGATGTAAACCTTGTATCTATGTCGGATATGATCAAAACTAGAAAATCATCCCTCTTTACCACCTCCCAGATATAGATTTTGGACAGATCCTCCTCTGTATTAGATTCATGTATTGGAATGAAATGGGCCGAATTTGTTAGCTGATCCACTATCACCCAAATGGAATAATGCTTTATGAATGTTCTTGGGAGACCTGTAATAAAATCCATCGCTATTTTCTCCCACTACCAAAAAGGGATTGGTAAAGACTGCAACATTCTCGTTGGCCTCTGATACTCTTCCTCGACCTGTTAGCAAGTCAAGCATCTCGAAACAAACTCTTCCACTCTTCTTTTCATACCAGTCCACCAGAACTGCGCTTTCAACGCTTTATACATTTTCTGATTTCCAAGACGAACAACCCATCTCGAATGATGATACAACCTGAGAAGATCCTCCTAATAATAAACTGGTACAACCATCTAATTCTGAAAACACAAATCTGAATCTCTATTCAGTTGCCAACCCTCAATGGTCTCCCCGCCATTGATTTTCGACCTAATGTTCACACACTCATAATTAGATATTTTTGCCTCTTTAACTAGACCAACCAATTTAGGAATCAACAAAACAATAAAAAAGACCGCTCTGTCGCCCTGGTCCACACATTCCAACTGAATGTCAGCTATAAATGACATCAACTGCTATAGGTCTGATGCATGTTTCACCAACTGAGCATATGATTTCTACTTAATGCATCTGCAACTGAATTTCCCTTACCCATTGTTTACATAAAGACAAAATCAAACATCTTGAGATATTCCATCCATATCATGTTCCATAGTTCAAATCCATTTGTTAGAAAACGTGCTTCGAGCTCCTATGATCTGGGTATACCATGAATTTCTCACTGAAGAGACAATGACACCACACTTTCAAAGCATGGACCACTGTTGCCAATTCCAAATCATGAGTTGGGTAGTTCTTCTCATACTCCCTCAACGGTCATGAGCCATACACAACCACATGATTCCCATACACGAGAACACACCCCACCCCTAATCCAGATGCATCGCAATACACCACGTGCCCTTTTCCTGGTTCTGGAAAAACCATGATTTGTGATGATGTAAGGCTCCACTTTATCTCTTCAAAACAGAGATGACACTATTCATTCCAGTGGAATGAAACATTCCTTCTTGTCAAAGCTGCCATCAGTGAAGAAAAATGTGAAAAATCATGAACAAAATGTCGATAATACCTAGTTAGACTGAGGAAACTCCATACCTTAAACACATTATTTGGCAGTTGTCACGAGATAATAGCCTCTATCATTTCTGAATCCACTAAAACACCCCTTTCAGAAATCACATGGCCATGAAAACAGACTTCGTGTATCCAAAACTTACAATTTGACAATTTGGGATACAACCGATGATCCCTCAAGATCCCCAAAATTGTCTCCATGTTCTACTCATGCTCCACCCTTGTCTTTGAATGCACCAAGATATCATCTGCAAACACCACCACAAATGAATCCAGATATCTATGAAATATCTGATTCAACAATTCCATGACCACCACAGGCCCATTCGTTTGACCAAAGGGCATAACCACATATTCATAATGTCAATATCTACTTTTGAAAGCTATTTTAGGAATATTGTACTTCTTCACCAACAATTGATGATATCCTGACCTCAGTTTGATCTTGGAGAACCCCTGAGCTCCCCTCAACTGGTCTAACAAATCATCAATTCGTGGATGTGGATATATGTTCTTTATCGTAACTTGTTTAAGTCTATGATAATCAACACAGATCCTCAAAGTTTTGTCTGCCTTTTTCACAAACAACACTGGCGTTGCCCACAGAGTCTTTCTAGGCCAAATGAACCCTTTGTTTTCTAACTCTTCCAACTGGACTATTCATTCTCACAATTCAGTAGGTGACATTCGGTAAGACAAAAGTGCGAAAGGACTGGTCCCGGGAAAGAGATCAATCATAAACTCTACTTCTCTTATGGGAGGTAACCCAATGAATTATTCTGGAAAAATTTCCATGAACTGATCCACCACTATTGGAAAAACACTCTACCCAAAACCCTCAACTGATTCCCACGACAAAACTACCAATTGATATGATAACATGACCACTGTTGGTGCCAACAAACCTGTTGCACCCTTCCTTTCATGCCTATCTCCTCTAAAGATATTTCTAACCCAATCTTGTGTCATAAAATCCATTGTTCGTGCATTACAGTCGATGTGGGCCTTAAACACCACCAGAAAATCAATTCCTAGAATTACATCATAACCATCCATCTAAAGCACTGAGAAATTCCAGATTAGCTCATCCTCGCCCATAATGATACAAAATGCTATACAGAAGAAAGATCGACACTCTCTTAGACCCAGAAGTGTTTGAAGTTTCAAAACCGAAGGCATCATTTCTACCCTTAAACCCAGCAACTCAACCACACGTGCAACAATAAAAGAGTGTGAAGCACCCATATCAAACAACACTTGCATTAAGGTAGAATTTGAAAGAATATGACCTTGCAACGTGGATGGTCCCGACTGATCATCCACCACAACCTGCTCGTCTCCGAAAAATGCCTTGGTTGCCACACTATGCTCTTTATTTCCCTACTGAGGAGTTGTGGTGTTCTGACAATCACCATTACTGACATTTCTCTACTGACAAGGGGTATATTTTTCTCCCTATCTCGTCGAATCATACGACTTCTGCGATCCCTGAGGAGTGTCACATGAACCCCAACCACAGAGCATTATTACAATAGAACTGAAGATTCCCCATCTGCTTTCAATTGTGACATGCTCGAGGTTGTGTCTTACTGTCCCGCTTGATGTATGTCGTAGAGCCACACTGAAAACATCATGGTTTTCTCTATGGAATTTGAGGAAGATTTACCAATCCTGCCATCAGATTATGTGCCATATTCCAGCCCTGGGAATAAGTGTCCCTCCTCTTCTTGAACCCAGCGTTACAGTTCCCACAATTCCCCATGGGTAACACCAGGCTTCCTCCACCCGGTGCTCCCAACATATCCCGCTCAGACACGGATGCTCGATTCACCGTCTCTATGTAATCACTGATACACAACACTGTTATTTTTTAACGGATCTCTTTCCTTAACACCGCTTTTAAGATACTTGCCTTAAATGATGATCTACACACCACCATGGGTGCAAACCGCACTAAGCTCATAAAATTAGATGCATACTCTGTCACAGACATAATCTCTTGCTTCAGACTGAAAAAATCCCTTGTGTGTGGAATTCTGAACGTATGTGGGTATAATTGTTTATTAAACAATTCTTCAAACCCTTCCCAAGTCATACCTTGGTCCTTTATCGCTTGGAATACCAACTCCCACCACCAAAGAGTGAGATCCTCTAGCTTATACCTTGATAGATTTACTTTAATCTCTATTGGCGTCCCCAATAATTAAATTTTTTTGTTTATTCTAGACAGCCATGCCTCTTTCCGGATCTGAATCACCACGCAAGATTGGTGGATACTGCTTTGGAAACTGAGTTTCACAATCAATATTATTTGGCTCTTCCACTCTATTCAAACTTCCCACAGCATAGAAATCTTTCATTCTGCTATGGACTAACTGCTGGTTCACCTAGGGCTCAGGTGAAACCACGTTCTCATCAGCCACTTCTGGTTGGTCTCTACGACACCTACCTGGTGCCATTTCTATAAATAGAAAACAAACATCCATGAGTCTCACTTCCATATACATAAAAAATTCACATTTCAAATCACATTACACAACAATATCACAACGAGGCTTTCCAACTTTCCACATTTTCCATGTTTCACCATTTTTGAAAACCAAACAATTTTCAAAATACTGAATTTATTTACATTACAATTTTACCCACTTGAAAATCTATTTCTCAATTCATACCATAAATTCTTTTTCCCAATTAAATATGAATCCTAGAGGGAATTCATTTTTGCCATATATGCCTTGCACTTTTCAATGGATACACCCACGACAATGAGATTGCCAATGCCTATAAGTGTTTCCAAAACACTTATGTACCCAACTCCCTAGTAACTTGAAGTTCAACATAATAGGGGTAGCTACGTCCTTTTATGTTATACATTCCATGTACCAACATTCATATGCCTTGCTATCATCCTGACTCAAGGAATATATCACATCGAATGTCAAATCCAAATCTAAGAATCAACTCCAAAGGACCGGACAAGCTAATACCACTTGTAACACCCCACTCCTTCCTCATTGGCTTGAAGAGGCGGTGAGGGTTACTTGGCCTTTAGAAATGTTCCCAAGGCTCCAAAGGCTGGAAAAAAATTCTAAGGGCTTCAAGGAAAAGTGGGGAATGGTTTTCCATTAAAAAGATAACCCAACTAAACCATCCAACAACTAAATATGCATGCACTTTCAAACCCAACCATGTGATAATAACAATTCCATCAAAAACCCCAATACCATTCAACTAGACATATCCAAAAAACATCAAAGTACAAATCAGAAACTATGAAACAAAACACCATGATCCATGACACCACCACTGCTTCACACGATGCTCGAAGCTCCAAGATCCACCGAAACATCACAATGCACCACAAAAAGAGGGTGATGCCTTACCTTTTCCCACGTTACAGTACACGACATCTGCAAAGACACCAAAGTGCCAAAGCAAGGGGTGAGTAAAACTACTCAATAGGATTTCCCCAACTAACTTCCCTACACATTAAACTAGCATAAAATGGTTAGCACATTTATATAAAGAAGATTATATAAAATAATCACATGTGAAACCAATACCATGAGCAAAACATACTCTTACCAAGCCACCTCACCCTAACCAAGAACCCAAGGGAAACCCAAACATTTTTTCCATATTCTATCTCACCATTTAACATTAGCACAACAATTTCCATCTTGCAATCCAACACACACAAAAACTGTAACGGTGGGACTTCCGCCCATCCAGTTCACCCCATTTTCATCTAGCGGTGCTTCCTGACCACTATCTGATATGGTTGTTTTTCCAACCACTATCCATCACCTTTTATATTGAGAATTCCCACCCACTTTCACAAAACATTTCATCAAGCCAAAACAAAACATAACACACCAAGTCCAGAATAATAATCAATTACCAATTCCCATCACATGTCAATCCACTTCAATAAATCACCCATTTGTTGAAGTCACTCATTTATCATTTTCCTTGTCAAAACATTGATTCAATAATACAAATTCATTATTGAAATCCATTTCCATAAACCATTAACTTAACCCAAGCCAAGAAATAAATTTTAAAACCTATATTTTAATATTTAACAACAAGAACATTCAACCGAAAAAACCCCATTTTGCCAAATGAATCCAAAAAACATCCCCAATGGGATTTACAACCAATTTCGCACCTCAAAACCACAATTAATTTCCAGAAAAACAAATTAATTTTAATCATGCTTCATGTTCTAACAAAGTGGGTTCGAAAGAGAATCCACCAACATTTTAGGTTTTGGAGAAATCGAACCTTCCCCCAAACGCACTCCAAACCGGGTGAACACCTCCTCAATACCACCTCAAAACCCCGTACCTGACATCAAAAAGCTCAACTTTTAACACACTACAGAATAACAACCCTAGATCTACATGAAACCCTTGTAGATCTAAGAAATTAAAAGAGGGAGAGGGATAACCCTATCCAAAACCTCAAATAACCAAAAGAGGGACTTACCCGAGGAGAACCGCCTTTGATCCACCAAGAAACCCCTTCTATTTGCCTCCAAAACGAGCTAAGGATCCCCCTCAACCTCTGAAAATCGTAAATCCTATGTGATCCATGAGTGGGAGGATGAATGATAGAAAAAATGGTAAATCCTGAGTGTCTTGGGACTTAAAAACCCAATCATTAAGTGGAAGCACAGTTACCCTGCATAGTTTGGAAAATTGTGTGCCAACCGTGCGGTTGCCACTGTCTCACCCAGGGACTTCGCAAGGCTTTCCCGCATGTTCTGAAAAACTGTGTGACGCACGTGCGAATCCCACTGTCAAGGGTGCATAGTTTTCTGGGCTGGCTGCACGGTTTTTTCAGACAGTGCGCCAACTGTGCACCCCTGCACAACCTCCACAACTTTAAAAGTCTTTCCTATAATTGTCCAAACTTCAACCAACCACTTTAGAAAGCACAAACGAACTGAAACAAGGGTCACATACCTCAAACAGGGGGTACTACACATGAAGATAGTTTTTGGTGAAGTTTCAATAATATATTTCATTCTATTCATGTAATAGATGATGATTACATACATATTATAGTGTATGGAAAATATATATATAAACATTAGTAGCACAATTGAAAATTTGTGACTCTAACATCAAAGAAGTGAAAGCTATGGAGATATCCTTATTTATCAATGTTAAAATATTCTCCATGATTAATGATTCATTATAATTTAACATTGATGAAAAAGAATATATTATGAAAATAATATAAAAAAGATCTATTATTTATAATAAACATATAATAATGATATTAATGTCAAGGATTCCTTTTTGAAGATAAAAACCAAAATAATTAATGATCTTTATAATTTATTACATAAAATTAGAATGATTCATAAGCATTATATTTAGAAAATGAGAAGTAAATGGGAATATATATTTGAATAATATTAGGATGATAATATTTCCCTCAAAAAGAAGGTTTTTTGGATTGGAAATTAAAAATTAAGAATATAGAAACACCACATGTTGAATTTTCCTAAAAGACTTAGGATAAATGTGCATCCATTAATGTTTTCTGTAAGATTTTGTAATGAAAAAAGACTCATCTTAGTGGGAAAATGATTCCTATCAATGAATTATATATATAATATAAGATCATAAAAATAGGTTAGCCATGATTCAATTATTTTTGTTCTTTCTACTAAATTTTTACCCATTTTATTACATGTTTCAAATCAAAATTTATAAAAAATACACCTGAAAAAAAAGTGATAAGAAATTTACCATAATATAAAGGGTGGATATCAGCATGTATAAGAAAAGAGTATTCCAATGAAGATCTGAAAAACAATGGGTTTTATACCCAAAATATTCAACCTAAAAAATATCGCCAACATTCAAAAAAATGGAAGAGAATATGGTTTTTTTGTTTAACATTGGTTTCTAGGAACAGGTTAATTGAATGATAATTACAAAAAAATGGTCATTTTTATTGTTAGTGTTTGTGTAGAACTACCAATACAAATACATATGTTGATGAGAAGAGGAGAACACAAAAGATGTAGAAAAATGGGAGAGGAAATTATTAATAATCCATAGGGTGTTTTCAAGTGATGAAAAGTGTTAAACAAAATATTCCAAAGATAAAATCTGAAAATTATGACACTCTAATGAAAAAAATAATGTGGAAGAATGAGACACATCATGAACAATTGAAAATTGTCCATAAACATAAATGTTCAAGAAATAAATATGTTATCTAGTAAATTATCAATCTAGAAAATAAATAAGAGGGTTGGTTTTGTGGAAGAAATATCAAAAGATAAATTACATATGTTCTCTATAGGTTAACTCATTATTTAGGAATAAACCATGTTGAAAATTCATGAATTCATATCATTTGAAATAATAATTATTGATTATTTTGCGAGTTCCATTAAAATTGGTTAGAAAGATATATAATAAAAAATCGTGTTTAATTTATAAAGGTAATGTGCTAATTTAACATGAATTAGATATATAATTTCATAAGAGGTTATAAAAATATGATAATCCATGATATCATGAGAATATGAATGAGAGGTGTAATATATATGAACACAACATAAATGATTATTCGATATTGTTTTTCCCTCAATTAAAGATTCTAAAAAATTGCAATCAGGAACCATGAGACACATATGATTTAATGGATCATCCAAAGATGGATATTATACATATGGATACATTTTTCAAAGGCATGATTACTGTGTTTCCTATAAACACTCATAATAAGATATTCAAAATTAAAATCATGAATATTTATTCTCATAGATACAAAGTAAAAAATTATGTTAGTTAAGAATAAATTCACAACCCTTTCTCCCACTAATGAGTAATTTTGATCCACATTACACCCTATAATTTTTTTAATTTTGTTTTAATGTAGGGAATTAAAGGTGATGCATATAGGGGGAGAGATAAATGTTCTGATCATTATACACTATTCTGAGTCATCCATCTTGGAGTTCTTAATGGCCGCTTGAAATATTTTATGTGGCATAATAAGATGACTTGATTATATTATGAAGAATACTATCCATGATAATTAATGTTGGTCTGAATGGATACTCAAGAGGGGGTGAATTGAGTTCCAATTAAAATTTCTGTTAAAAACATTATGATTAAAATCCCCCAAAATAAATAAAAATTAAACTGTTGTGAATTTTTAAAGATTGTAATTTTTCAATTAGTTTCTGAAGATATTGATCATTTCTTAGCTAACTCAATCTGAGGATTAAGTAACTTTTGAAACTAACTTACTGGCTAACAAAAGTTATAAACACTTGCTAGCTTAACTATCAGAGTTACTTTAAAATAGATTTAAATTTCAAAGAACATAGCAGCGTAATATGAAATAACATAAACTAATAAATAAGATGCATAGTAGATATAACCAAGAGGTTCAGTCTCAATCCAAGACTTAGTCTTCTCAAACAGTTTATATAAAATTTTATCCACCACCTGGATCGGGGTTAACAATAGTACACAGACTGTCCAGGTACTAAGACCTCTACCACAGTTCTATGAGGGAAAAACAAAACAATAGAACATTGTCTATCCGGATCACACATGACCTCTACCACTATCCATAATGGGATACAAGAGATAAAGTTAAAGATTGAGTGAGGATTTATAAATACTCCAGTTCAGCCGAAGAGACAGTGTGTGCCTAAAAATATGAAGCACACACACTGCTCAAAATGTAAATAATTGAAACACAATAGATATAACCAAATAGAGATGAGTTTATAATGCTCTATGTGTCTTGAGTGAAGCTCTCAACTCCATGGATTGATGCAGATGAAGCTTTGAGTGCTTCTCTAGTTTTTGTCAACAAAAAAAATAGTGTCGTTTTTGTATTTGACATCCGTGTCGAGGTTGATCAGTCTGATCAGATTGAGTGTGAGTGAAATTGTTGAAGATCTTTATTCCTTGAATGCTCAGAATGTATTTTTCCTTCTTATTATATACATTCATGTCCTAGAATATTTCTATAATATTGTTTCGTATATGCATGGAAAGACTGACCAATTCCTTGATTATTTATTTAGTATTTCAAGGTTCCCTTTTATAGCTCATGTGGTCCGACAAAAATGTATAATTACTTCTGCGGGTATGAGGTATAGTTTCCTAACATTCAACAATCATTAATTAATTAAAAGTAGTTGCATTAAAAACATCAAATATGAACGTTGCTAAATAAAAAAAGAAAACAAGTTTAGAGAAACATTGAATGGTTTCCATTAGTAGCTCTTTGTATCAGTGAGCTTGTATCGGTGGACTTGTGTCAGTAGGTCTGTATCGGTATCTGTTACTCTTTATCATGGTAGACCGCTTGATCTGTAGCTCCTTCTATCGGAAGCTCCTTCTATCGGTAGCTCCTTCTATCGGTTGCCCCTTCTATCGGTTTCTCCTTCTATCGATACCTCCTTCTATCAGTAGCTCGTCTATATCGGTAGCTGCGTGTAGAGGTTTCTCTCTCTGTATATCAGTAGTCTTCATACTAGTAGAAGTTTTTTTGTATTGGTAGACTTCGATATCGGTAGTTCTATATCTATATATTTGTATCAGTAGACTTGTATCGGTAACTATGTACTAGTGACCATGTGTCACAGGAATCTTGGTTTGTCAGTGAACTTTAATTATCGGTAGACAATGTACTGATAGGTCTGTATCAGTTGACTTGTGCATACTAGTAAACTTCTATACCGACATACTAAGCCTTATCGATAGCAGTTTGTATCAGTGACTCACAAGATTAACACTTATCTGTTCTATGCAAAACATATCAATATTGCGTTAGAATTATTTCCAAGCATGTATAAACATTGATAAACATTGATTAACTAATTACAATGATCATTTTGATATTTTATCAACTCAAAATTAGTAATTCGTAGATTGAAAGAATTAATATATAGATAAACATTATTTGGGATTATCAAAGCATACTAAAACATAATTGAGATTATCAAAACAGGTGAGGTCAACAATATCACACTTTTTGATAATCACAAATTATCGCATTATAATCCAAAAATAATCGTTGACATAAAAGTATAAAATACATTGGGTCTCATTTCTCAGTGTGACTAACGACATTTTCAAATGTATTAGAGAATAGAGTATTATATGCAAATATATCAGAGGTATGAAACAACTATATCATAGGTAACATTATAAAATAAATATACCAGAGGTAGAATATTTGTAGCTCATATATATATTATTCTCATATTTTTCACCCTTTATATTATTTATCCCCCTTTGTGATTAGAAAAATGTAGTAAAGAAAGGATGATAGAAGTAACATAAGGTAAAATATATTAAGATCCTATATATTTCATGGGGAAAAAGATACAGAGAAATACAAAATTGAGACAAAGAAGAGTAAAAAAGATTCATATCAAATGGCCTAGCCACTAATCAATCCACCTCCAGAATTTCCACTTTGGATTTGGCTTTGGGGTCGGAGGTAGACTCAGGCTTGGGAATGCCAGAAGGCACCACTGGAGGTTGAGAAACAGAGACTGTTATTAGCTTGTAGTGGACACTCCATAGAGTAATAAATGGTGTCAAGATTTGGATAGCTTGAGCCGGTGTCATCTACGGAATGGAGGTAGACTGAGCAGAGGTCGGTAGGGATGGAGGTGCATTGATAGGGGTACTATCTACATGAAAAAATGGCAGTAACAGTTTCATAAAGCCCATAATTATTCCTCATCCTCTTTCCATAGCAGAGATAAATTCATCCTTGTTCTCCATAAACATTTCTAAAGCTACAGTCAACTCCCTGAGCTTGCTCACTTGTCCTCTAAAAGATTGAGTGACTGGAGGTACTTTCATGTTCTCTAGCAGAAGATTGAAATGGTTGTTGATCTGATGCTTGGTTTAAAAATTCTGAAACTACAAATCAATCTTATCCTTGATTTCGTTCTGAGCAGTAGTAGAATCTCTCATATGCTCCTGAAAAAAAAATTTGATATCTCTTCAGGTAGACAGTACCTGAGAATTAGCTGAACAACTAGTACTAGCCTTACCAAGCTCCACTTTTAGCACAGCTCTAAATTTCTCAAAATCTACTGAAGCATTGGGTGATCCGAGAGTTTTGACAGTAAAAGAAACAGTTTCCTTGAAAGATTGGGTCAAACTACTTATCAGCTTCTTGACAACCAAATATTGTGTACTAACATGCTCTTTGATATTCATTTTAAATGCTACAAAGACATCCACAAACTTATTTACTACACTCTTGATATAATTTATGTCAGCAGCAACTTTGGTTTGGGAACTTGCCAAGGTATGGAATGAATCAACAGACTGCTTTAAAGCACTAATATCCTCTGTCGAGGTTTCAATCTGAATAAGACGCACTTTGACTTCATTCACCATCTCTGTCGTAGTGGCTGACACAATACATCCAAGAAAGAGTTTAAATTATTTTTCCATTTTGCTCAGCACCTCATCAAAATAGCTCTTTATGTCTGCAACAAATGCAGTCCAGGTCTCCTTTAACTCATCCTTTAATGATTCAAGATCATCCTTTGTAACCAGATTTTTAGCCACAACTACAGGTGCTCTTTCTGACACAATACTAGCCACAAAGTCATTCATAACAGATTGAATGAATGATATTAAAGCGGTTTTCATTTTTGATATCTCTTCCACAAATGAGGTCTGAAGATCAGAATTCAACTGGTCTAGATCATCTTTTCTTACTATATCCTCATGTAAACACACAGAAAGGATATCATACTTAACTTGTAGTCTATTGATGGGTGTCTCATCTTCAAAATCAGGATAGTACAACCCACAAACTACAAAACCTGGTTCTTCTTCCCGGTCTTCAATCTTAACAGCTACTGAAACATTTCCCAGTATGGTAGGATGCTCCACCTCAATTTGTGTATTCTTTTGTAAATGTATAGAAATAGAACCCTCAACAGCTCAGTTTTCCTCAAATGAATTCTCCACAACCATTTCCATTTCTCCAACAGAAGGCTCATCAGGAATGGGTACTGGTTCTATCATCTCAACCAGAACAGCCTCTTTAGGCACAACAGAACTTCTAATTAGTGGACTTAAGCTCAGTATGCAGACATCTGAACTATCAGAAACATATTCTCTATTTTCATATACTTCTTCCTCATTCTCCAGAGAAGGCTGGCCTTCCTCATCAATAGGGTCTTCTTTATTGCATATCCCCAACACGGTTTCCTTTCTATATGATACAACTTCAGAAACAGAACTTGGAGGAAAGTCTGGATCCCTTCCATCAGCTATAGAGGTATCATCCTCATCAGTATCATCACTATACCAAGGTTCCTCTTCATGATCTCTTAGACCTGGATTCCTCACATCCTTAGGCCTAGAAGGATGATCCACATGATTAAACTTATCATACAACTTCCCTTCACCACTGAACCATTCCCCTTTCCACAGATTCCAATTGATATTCACTTATTTAGAGACAATTATAGTAATACAAAAGTTGTATTTCATATCAATTGTCTCATCATGAGACTTAGCCACACCTCTTACCTTAATCATCTAATAAGTTGGAATTACAAAGAATAGAGCATTAGTTTTTGACTTTGGACTGGTCATATTTTCAATTTCAATCATTAAAATTATACACATACTCACCTTAACACCATGACATAATAGATGAAACAAATAAATAACTTAGTAATTCAAATTTGAAAAGTCCCCTCTTCTTGGAATTAGCACATGTTGGAAGAACATGAAAAGTAACTAGTTCTCTCCATCCATTTCTGTAGCAACTACTTTTCTTGGTGTGCCATCTCTTGTTAATACTTTCAAGGAAGCTTTATATTCAAAGATGTCACTGGTAGAAGGTAATGATTTCTATAAATACCCAAACAATCCTTCATGTGGGACTCTCAAGCACTCATCCCACTCAATATAAGATAAAGATATTGTCTTGTCATTCACTACTAATGTCATTCTATTATCAACATTTGAATTCTCAAAATGACCGAACACATAGAATTTTTTTACCAGCTTCGGATAATAAAGACCATTGTTATTTGAGATGCACTCTACCCATTTCTAATCTTCCACCACTTCCTAAACTTAATACTTACTGGTCATCAACCATTCTGCGCATAACATTTTCTCAACTATTATTTCCCTTTGAATGAGATGCATATTTGTAGGTTTCTTCACTTCACATCCACTACTAGACCCTCCATTGAGTCTCTTGGAATTCGGCTCGTCATTATTTTTGCTGACTAGTGGTCTCTTCACTCTTGACATTATGTGAATCGCGAGGCTTAGGGTTCGAGAGAAATGAAGGTTTGTGAGCTAAGGCTTGAATGTAAAGGGTTGGAGGTGGATTGAGATGAGGTCAATACTTATGTTTTATCATTTAGGAGTCACAAAATAAATAAATAAATCACAATAAGTATAGTACATAAAATACAGATACTAGTGACTAAAGATAAAAAAAATTTAAGTACAGCACAACCTAACGGTAATACATACCATTGAGAATTCCTAACGGTGGGGTATTTTTATTGGTGAGGTATTATAGTGAACTTCATACCAGTGAGGTATAAAAGTGAGGTTCATACTATTGAGGTATAACAGTGTGGTTCTGGATAATGGTGATGGTTTGGAAAACTGTGAGAATTTGGATAACGGTGAGAATTTTTCTACTGGTGATAATTCAAACGGCGAGGTCTCTAACGATGATGTTTCTAACGGTGAGGTTTCTAACTTATAAAGTTTATCATTCCTAACTAATGTCTAATGTTACTTAACCTATCTAAACATAATGGTTTGGTGAATATGTCAGCTAATTGATGTCCAGTACCTATAAATTGAAGAGTAATATAACCTTTTTGGTAATGATCTCTCAAAAAGTGGTGTCTTACATCAATGTGTTTGGTCCTAAACTGAGATATAGGATTATAAGAGATGTTAATTTCACTATTGTTATCACATTTTATAGATACATGACTAAAATGATATCCTTAATCTAATAATGTATGTTTAATCCATAGAATTTGTGCACAACAACTACCAGTAGTAATATATTCTGCTTCAACAGTAGAAAATTCAACAGAGTTCTGCTTTTTACTGCACTAGGATACTAGGGACATACCTAGAATATGACATGTTCCAAAAGTCCTCTTTCTATCTAACTTGAAACCTGCAAAGTCATCTAATGAATATCTTATTAAATCGAATTATTTCCCTTTTGGATAAAATAATCATACGATAGGAGTATGTTTAAGCTATTTGAATATTATTTTAACAATAAGAAAGTGTGACTCTTTCAGATTAGCTTGAAATATTTCACACACACACACACTAAACAAAATATCTGTTTGACTAGCATTAAGGTAGAGTAGGATCCCAATCATACCTCTGTGATTGGTTTGATCCACTGGTTTTCTAGTTTCATCAGTATCCAACTTACAACTAGTACTCATAGGTGTATCACTTTACTTAATACAATCTAAACCAAAACATTTTAAAATGACATTTTTATATTTATTTTGATTTATGATAATACCATTTTCTTTTTGAAAAACTTGAAATCTAAGAAAATATTTGAGTTCTCCCATTAAACTCATTTCAAATTCTTTTTTCATACACTTTGAAAAATCAATACACAATGCATTTTTAGAAGATCCAAAAATAATATCCTCAATATAGATTTCTACTATCAAAACATCTTGAGAAATTATTTTAATAAAGAGAGGTGGATCAGCAATCCCTTTAGAAAAATACTTTGAAATAAGAAAACTACTAAGTCTATCATACCATTCTTGTGGGGCTTGTTTTAAACCATATAAATCTTTAGAAAGATTAAAGACTCGTTTTGGAAAAAAAGATTAATAAATCCAGGTGGTTGTTCAACAAAAACATCCTAAATTATAAAACCATTAAGAAAAGCACATTTAATATCCGTTTGATATAACTTGAAATTTAGATGCGCAACATGGGCAAGTAGAATCTGAATAGCTTCTAGTCTAGCTACATTTGTAAAGGTTTACTCATAGTCTATTCCTTCCTCTTGACTATACCCTTGTGCGACTTGCCTTTCTTTTTTTCTAATGATATTTCTTGATTCATCAAATTTATTTCCAAAAACCCATTTAGTGCCTATGGTCAAAGTGTCCTTAGGTCTTTCAACTAATTCCCAAAATTTATTTCTTTTAAATTTATTTAATTCTTCTTACATAGCCATTACCAAAAATTCATCATTGACTGCATCATTGATATTTTTAGGTTCTAACTGTGAAAGAAAGGCTTGCTGTTCAACTTGGTTTCTAAGAGAAGCTCTAGTATATGTCCTTCTATCAAGATTACATACAACAACATCTAAAGGATGGTTCTTTAGAATCATAGTTGATAAAGTAAAGGTAGGACTAGAAATTTCAGGTTCCCCTCTATGCTCGTGTTCACCAAAAGAAGATTCTGGAATATTTCCAGAACTTTTTTTCATTACAACAGGTTCACTGATTTTATCATTAGGTTCTAGAATAGATAGATCTTCTTCAAGATTTTCAAGAGAAGACTTAGGTTCATGCGGATCGGTTTTATCAAATTTTATGTGAACAGATTCTTCCACACATTTTGTTCTTTTTTTAAAGACTCTATAATATTTCCTGATTATAGAGTAACCTAGAAATATTCCCTCATCACTTTTAGAAGAATACTTGTCCATATTATCCTTAGTATTGAGAATAAAGGCTTTGCAACCAAAAACACTGAAATAAATAACTTTATGTTTCCAATTATTCCACAGTTCACAAAGGGTCTTCTTAAGAACATGTCTAATCAAGACTCTATTTATAATATAACAAGATGTATTCACAGCTTCTTCCCAGAAGCAAATAGGTAAATCATATTCATTGAGAATAGTTCTTGCAATTTCCTAAAAGGTTCTATTTTTTCTTTCTACTACACCATTCTGTTGAGGTGTCCAAGGGGTAGATAAATTATGATTGTAGCCATTTTGTGAGCAGTAGGTTTCAAAATCATTATTTTCAAACACACAACCATGATCACTTCTTACGGATTTTATCTTAAGTCCACTATGGTTTTCTACATAATTGGATTATTTCATAAAGTATGAACAAGCTTCCATTTTGTGAGCTATAAAATATACCCAAGTGTGTCTAGAAAAGTCATCTACTAAGACATATACATATTTCTTCCCATTTAACCTAGAAATTTTAGAGGGTCCAAACAAATCCATGTGAACCAACTCGAGAGGTTGAGAAGTTGAAACTTCTTTCTTTGATTTGAATGAAAATTTATGTTGCTTTACTTTTGGACAGGGAGTACAAACTTTGTTTGATGGGAATTTTAGTTGAGGTATGTATCTAACTAAATTTTTCTTAGTCATTTTATTAAGTGAATGAACATTGTAGTGTCCCAATATTCTGGGCCATATCCAAGACTCTTTGTGAAAACCATTTACAAAAGTAACCTTCTATTTGGCTGAAGAATTTAAATCTACAGCATATACATTTTCATTTCTCAAGATAGAAAATACTAAAACATTTTTATAATTAATAAAATTACAAGTATCATTTTCAAATTTAACATTGAAACCATCGTCATAGAACTGAGAAATGCTTAACAGTTTGTATTTTAATCCATCATCAAATAATAATTTTGAGATTAAAACTGAATCAGTATTACAAATCTAGCCTAAGACAATGATTTTTCCTTTTGAATTATCTCCAAAGGTGAAATTCCCTCCATCAACCTTCATTAAGCTCTTGAAGAATAAAAAATATCATGTCATGTGTCTTGAACTTCCACTATCCAAGTACCATATCTTCTTATAGGAACTATTCTAGCAATTCTCTTAAAACAGTTTTAACAGAAAATGATTTTGGTACCCATATTTTCTTAGGTATAGACAGGTTAGCACGAAAGACTTTTGGTACCCAGATTTGTCTAATGGGTTTCATATAATCAATAGATTCAAAATATTTTTAAAGATAATCTTTGTTTGATCTATAACTGTTTGAATAGCTAGTTGAGGCATATGAATTTCCACAAATGGAACTAGCAGCATACTGTCCAGATTTAGGAATAAATTTATTCTTAACAAGCTATCTCTGTCTAGGTTGATAGCCTAAACCAGTAGTATACTCTGGTGAAACTTGTTTTCCAAGCATTTGAGTTAGAGTATTCTTTCAATTTGTGAACTTCTCTAAATCTATTCTAAGTTTCTCATTGGTCAATTTATGTTGATTATTATTCTTTTACAATTGAGCATTATTTTCTTTTTCTACTTCTAATGCAGATTTGACAGTGTTAGTTAAAGCATACTGCTTCTTTAATGATTTGTACTTATCCTTCAGCTCATTGCAGGTTTCCTCTAGCATGTTATAGTATTCAAATAACTCTTCACTAGACATGTTTTTAGAATCAGAATCATCTCCAGAATAATACTAATTTAAAGTATGAGAATCCAATGTTACCTCAGATGTGTTTGTCATGAAACACATATTGGCATGATTCTTTTCAAAATCAGAAACCTCAGATTCGCTTTGGTTGTCTTCTAATTCACTCCATGTTTCCTTCAAAGCATTCTTATGTTTTTTTATAATCATATTTCTTCTTGAACATCAATTTTGTACAGTCCGCCTTAATGTGTCCTTTCCTTTTTCATTCATGACACACTATCTCATCATCCTTATCAGATTTCTTCCAATATTTCTTCCAATTACCTTGTTGGTAATACTTACCATTATAATTTGATTTTCTTAAAAATTTCTTCTTCCTATATAATTTCTTATATCATCTAGATATTTGATCCATTTCAGCATCACTGTCTGATGCACTTTCATCACAGCTTGAGCTATCACTTGCAGCATTAATTTTCTCTTTGTCCTTGGTTTTTGAAGAAGATGCTTTGAAGGCTACTGACTTCTTTCTTGGTTCATCCTCTTCTTCTTTGTTTACCTTTATCTCTTCTTCAAACATCAGCAACATACCAAATAACTCCTTAATATGTTGGGAACTTATTTCAAATGACACTATTATTGAGACTGATGTGCCTATCTATCTTTCTGGAAGACATCTTAGTATCCTCATGATTTTTTCTTTTGCATGAACAACTTTTCCAAGTGAGCTCATTTTATATAAAATTTCGTTAAACCTTAGATACATGTCAAAAATTGGTTCATCAGGTTTCATTTTAAAATCATCATACTTAATAGTGTAGGTATTCAATCTCATTTCATTAACATTGGTTGTTCCCTCATGGTAAATAACCAAAGTATCCCAGATTTCATAAAAAGTCTTACAATCAGATATTCTATTAAATTCTTCATCTCCTAATGCACAATACCGGGAATTCATTTCTTTACATTTATTATTGTAATCTGTTTTAGTAGGTTCATCCCAGGTAGTTATTTTAGTTTCTGGAATCTTATACTGAGTCTCTATAGTAATCCAGATATCAAATCCCATACTCTATAAATGAATTTTTATTTTTAGATTCCATTGTGCATAATTAACACCATTTAAGAAACGGTTCATGTTGGTAGCAGCACATTCTAGTCATTTATCCATAATTAGATTTTAGAAAATATATTTAAAGAGATAAAATTTAGAACTAACAGAAATTTAAGATATTTAAGATACAACTAAAATCACAGTTGAAAAATAGGGTATTTGTAATTTCTTTATTAATAACAACCTCTGATACCAAATGTTGGTCGGAGTGGAAACTCGAGAGGGGGTGAATTGAGTTCCAATTAAAATTTATGTTAAAAACATTATGATTAAAATCCCCCTAATTAAATAAAAAATAATCTTTAGTGAATTTATAAAGATTGTAAGTTTTCAATTAGTTTCTCAAGAGATTGATTATTTCTCAGTTAACTCAATCTGAGGATTAAGTAACTTTTGAAACTAACTTACTGGCTAACAAAAGTTATAAACACTTATTAGTTTAAAAATAAGAGTTATTTTAAAAAATATTTTATTTTCAAAGAACCTAGCAGTAGAATAGAAAATAACTTAAACTAAAAAATAAGATGCACATCATATATAACCAAGAGGTTCAGTCTCAAGCCGAGACTTAGTACTCTCAAAAAGTTTTTATATACATTGATCCACACCCTGGATCGGGGATAACAATAGTACAAAGACTGTCCAGGTACAAAGACCTCTACCGCAGTTCTACGTGGGAAAAAAATAAAATAGAACACAGGCTATCCAGGTCACACATGACCTCTACCACTATCCACAGTGGGATACAAGAGATAAAGGTAAATATTGAGTGAGGATTTATAAATCCTCCAGTTCAGCATAGGAGACAGTGTGTGCCTAAAAATACAGAGCACACACACTGCTCAAAATGTTAATAAATGAAACATAATAGAGCTAAACAAATAGAGATGAGTTTAGAATGATCTATGTGTTATGAGTGAAGCTTTGGACTCATTGGATTGATGCAGATGAATCACTGAGACCTTCTTTGGTTTTTGTCAATCAAAAAAGAGTGTCATTTTTGTATTTGACTTCTAGGTCCAGGTTGATTAGTCTAATCATCTTGAGGGTGAGGGAAATCGTTTAAGATCTTTATTCCTTGAATTCTCAGGATGAATTCTTCTTTATTTTTCTATTAATCCTTGTCCATGAATATTTCTAGAATATTGTTTCGTATATGCATGGAAAGACTGACCAATTCCTTTTTCCTTTCTTTAGTAGTTCTAGGTTCCCTTTTATAGCTCACGTGGTCCGACAAAAAGTATGATTACTTCTGCGGGTATGAGGTACGGTTTGCTGACATTCAACATACATTAATTAATTAATAGCAGTTTCATTAAAACATCAAATATGACCCTTGATAAATAAAAAATAGAAAAATAGTTCAGAGAAATATTAACTGGATTCCATCAATAGCTCTTAGTATCAGTGATCTTGTACTAGTGGAATTGATTCAGTAGCTCTATATCGGTAGCTGTTACTCTTTATAATGGTAGACCACTTGAATCGGTAGCTCCTTCTATCGGTAGCTCCTTCTATCGATAGCGCCTTATATCGATAGCTCCTTCTATTGTTATCTCGCCTATATTGGTAGCTGTGTGTAGTGGGGGCTCTCTCTGTATATCAGTACATTTCAAACCAGTCGCTGTTTGTTTGTATCGGTAGACTTTGATATCGGTATCTATCTGTATGTCTGTTTGTATCAGCAGACTTGTATCGGTAACTATGTACCAGTAAACTTGTGTCACAGGGATCTTGGTCTATCAGTGACCTTTACTTATCAGTAGACTATGTATCGGTAGGTCTATGTCTGTAACACCCCGAGCTTCCACGATACACTTCTCATTCAATAATATAGTAGTGTGTGTGGTACGCAACTTCGAATTCTAACACACCGAGACTAATCAAAGTAGCTGTTATGAATAGTAATAACCACCTTTTAAATTTATAGAAATTTTATATTTCAAAATCAACTTCATTTTTGTATTCGTAATATCGAAATTAGCCTATGTTGAATTTTTTGTAACTTTCTTGAGAACTTCCAATTTTTTATGAATAGTGAAAAATAATTAAAAAACATTTTTAATCAAAATAATTTATTGTGATAAATTATACTATTTAGTGGTTTTAAAGTATAATTATAATATATTTTTACCATTATATCCAATGGTGGTCATTAGAATTAATTTCACTTTGAAATTGGACATAAACAATTGTCAATCTTTTGATATATATTGTTTCTAAAAAACACGCTATTAGTTGTGACCGCGGGAATTAATTATAAAATTAATTAATGCAACATATATGTTTGGAATTTTTTAAAATAGACATCATTTTTGAATTCGGAATATCAATTATAGCTTAGGGTGAAATTTTGGCATTGTTATGAAAAACTTCAATTTTTGATGAATAGTGAAACCACTAAGTGGTACTTATAAAAATTGATTTTTCGTTTAAATGAAATTTTACCACTTCTGTTTTCTGAATTCCTAAAATCTGACATACATGGTTTTCATTAAGAAGTAAAATGTGGTTCAATGAGATTAAAATAATTTTTTGATGAATAGTAACTTTTAAGTTCTTAATCGCGATTAGAGGTAATTAGTGTAGTTTAAGGTAAAAATAATGTTTTAATAATATGAGATGAGCTTGACACATGTCCTACCCTCATTGGATGTGTCATGGACGACCAAGAAAATCCATGGGTCAACTTGGGGACCCCATGGAGCCACTTTAGTTGGAAAATGACATAAATACCTTTTATTTAATGTTAAAGTAAAAAATGACACAAACATGAAATGTTTTACTAAAACAATTTTTACATGGGGTTATACAAGTCATAGTTTTGACTATAAATAGTCATTGGAAATATAAAACTATTTCCTACATCATAGAATTTTTTTTATAATTTTTGGACCTTAAATAAATTAAAATATTTATGACACCATGATGATGCAGTGATTACCTCATTAATTAACGATTTAAATAAAATGAAAAGATAATGTAAAATCCAAGGCTTACACTTGTCAAAAACCTATTGGATGAGTATATTTCGAACCCTTATCACCTTATCTTAGAATTATATAAGTGTGGGACCTTTTTAATCCGAAAATCATTGTATAATAATGTAAAATTTCCTTACTTTCCCAGAGTGCCCCTCCTCTCCTCTTATAAATGGCCCCCACCTCTACCACCTCATTCACACTTTCAAGCCATTTTGCAAGACCACAATCTGCCCAAATACTCTCCCAACATCCCTCCCTTACACCTAGAAGCCTCACATTGGTCAGAAATCTTTCCAAGTAAGCCTTTGCCTCAAATCAAAAAGAGGTACCCGATTTTAAGGTAATGTCTTCTCTAATGTTGTTTTGTTTTATTTTTCTTCTCCAACCCCTTAAACACTTTTTATTCATTTATTTTGTAACAAAACAAGTATCCTCAATATACTAGGATTTTGTTATAAGAGTTATTATAGCTACACTTACACACACCTACATCTAATGGTTAAAGAACATACTGTTTCTATGGATGGTGAATTTTTGCCTCACGAAACGATGATTGTTCAACACTCATATAACACCACTAATGGTAGCCATTATGATGAAACTATTTTTATATATGATATATATTATGTTTTTGTTTTCCTTATGATTTTTTATTTTTCATTTATGGCATACCTTTATGGTTTCCAATATGGGCAAACGCGATATTTTCATTTTTGGAAGTGCGGACTACCACCCCCTCAAAGTGATTTGAATCGTTAATACCATATGTGGGATGTATAAAGGATGGAGTAAATGGTATTATATGCTATATTATACTGGAATTATATTATACATTTATATCATTATGATTTCATTAAATTAAATTCGAAATAGAAATGAAAGTAGCATTCATGCGTACGTACGGCTTACTGTCTCCATGAATGGTGCATTTCATTTCTTACCTCTAAATGTTACATAATATTATGAATGAATGTATAAACTGGATATATATGATATATATGATATCTACATCATGAATATAATTCTGGATATAATGGATATTTCACCACATGAATAACTTGTAATTATAAGATGTTTATTGTTGACTCAAGTACCAAAGATCGACAAAACGACCGTTATTAACTTAAATAATTACATAATGTTCATAACATTGTATTAAGTGATATAAAAAGGATAATGAAATTGAAAATGGTTCTTAATAAGTTAGATATTAACTCTAGTTTATTATTCAGGTGGTTAAAGAATGGTTGAGTCAAGTCGGACACGAGGTAATGGAATTTCTTAACCCAACTTCCATTCTTTGGGTTAATCTTCTACTTTCAAATTATGTCATGATATTATTATGTCTTATTTTGTATTTTTACTTTATTTATGTGTAATATAGTGAATATACATAATAGATCTATTTTATTAAAAAAATTATCTTTTTAAGTACTTCGTCTCAATCTCCTTTCATTGAGGCATATTTGGTTTTATACACAACTTTCTTTTATACGTTGTATATACCCCTTTGACATTTACATTTATTCAAAAAGAATCTTTTTTATACGAAGCGTTTTACTAAACGACAAAAAGGGAATGTTTTTCTTTCCGTACATATGCGGCGACAACGACTTCTCCGCCGTCGTGACCATTATTTGGGTTTCGGCTTCCTCTACAAGCCATCACTTTTTTTAATGAAAAATAAATACAAAGTTTTAACATTCTTTTATTTTGGTATTGAAAATGGTTTTGAAAGTGTTTTTACTATATCAATGTATTGTATTGATATCTTGTGATTGAAATGTGGAAATTTTATGTTTCCTTTATGCATGTTTTATTTGATACGATTATGTTATGGTTTATGATATGTTCAAACCTATTCATATGAGGAATGCACTGGACTTAATAAGTGACGGGTGGAGCCCGCTATAGCTCCTCGATGCATCGGTAGGTCTCATGAGACAAACTAGTGTCTTGGCATGAGGCCTTGACAAAATCTTATTTGTGGTCTTGGCACGAGGCCTTGGCTACGTGGTTATGATAGTCTGGCATTATGCATTCCATCATTATGAAAGTGGTTATTGATATTGCATGTGATTATTCGACCAGTAGAATATCCATGTGAATAAGTAAATGGAATTATCTCATTTTAATTTTGCCATATTATTTTGAAGTTCATGTTTAAAAGTCTTTTTTTTAGTTATACATTGCCTTAAATGTTAATGTTTATTTATGAAAGCTTCCGCAATATTGTAATCCTTACTGAGCATCTGAGCTCACCTCTTTCAATGTTTTAATATTTTCCAGGATGTGAAGAAGTATTGTATGAATGACCTGCAGGGACAGTCAGAAGAGGATATGAGTGTGGACTATGGAGACATTGTAAATATAGTTTTTCACTTTGTGATGTAATGTAACATTTATGAAAGTATCTAGTGTTTCCAAGGCTACTAAACTAATCGGTGTTTCGAGACTTGATCTTTTGTGATCATGCAAATGTTACGAAGTAATGCACTGACTCTGGGTAGCTGGGGTTGGGGCGTTACAGTTGGTATCAGAGGCAGTTTAGTACTAACCTTGGAAGATATATTTAGATAAAATCTTATTAGAGCACATAGCCCGAAGATAGACTTTGAGGATTAGTATAGAATAACATCCTAGAATTTTGGTATTATAGAGATTTTGTGAGTTTTCCGAGAAATACATCCCTGTCTGGATACGAGCAGGTAGAGGCGGCTCTGGCACAGATGTACCTAGGGGTAAAACATGAAAAAACCGCTTTGAGCTAGACTCGAATGGGAACTGGTGCATGACAACGGGCCTTGCTGCACTCTTGGTTATGACACTCCCGGGGGATATGCTTAGGATAATTATCATTTTCTTTATAGACCACTATGAAGGGTTATGAGTATATACTTCTTAAAAGAAAACATTTCTTTTTATGATTATGCATTATATCCATAAATAGTTCAATTTATGTTAAGTATTTTACAAGTATGGAATTATGTATTTTGATTCATAAACTAATCTAGTTTATGACATTGTTTAGAAATGGCGCCTAGTGGAAGGAATGGAAATCGTATCAATGCACACACTCCATGTAGGGATTACCCTCCTACTCAAGATAATTATTGTGGATTTGGAGATACAACTGGTGCTGATCAACTTATTACCATACTGGGACAACTCACTCAGGTTTTGAATAATAACTTTACTCGTATGGAGCACCCTGATCTGCAACGTGGAGGATCAATGATAGACCTCTTAATGAGGCAACAACCGCCAACATTTAATGGGGGTACAAATCCATTAGTAGCTGAGCAATGGATAAACTCCTTAGAAAAAATATTCCACGCCTTGGGGAGTAGTGAAATGGAGAAGGTTGTCATGGCAGTCTACCGCCTCACTGGAGATGTCGATCAATGGTGATCATTGATTCAAAATACAAAGGAAGATGAAGAAGTGTCATGTATGGAATGGAGAGAGTTCAAAGAGCTTTTCTTAGAAAAATATTTTCCTCGTGGCCATCGAGCAGATATGGAAAGGCAATTTCTGAGTCTGAGACAAAAGGAGGATGAGAATGTCGCAAAGTATGAGGCCAACTTACAAGGTTAGCGAGGTATGTTGCAGATTATATACATAACCCAAGAAGTAAGATCGATCATTTCGTTGATGGGTTAAAACCATTACTCCATCGAGCATTAGTATCACAATCCTTCTCATCGTACGAAGATATTGTCTCATGTGCTATCAAGACAGAAAAGGAATTCTCTAAGTCTTATGACAACAAAGTAAAGCAAGAGAAGAAGAGAATGGTGGAACAAGAGATGGATAAAGGGAAAAAGGGAAAAAGTATTTTCCATTATGTGATAATTGTGGGAAGAATCACCCTGGTACTTGCCTAAAAGAATGGGAGTTTGTTACAAATGCGGAATAATTAATGTATTGGTGCTTTTCGACTCATGGATTATATTCTGGTTATTAGAATAATGTGATATATATAAGGATTGTACTGCAGTACATGTTGATTTCATTAAGGTTTTAATATGATGAAGGTAATCATATTTTTGTATGTGACAAAAAGAGAAACTTTAACTTGTTTGAGGAATCTGATGATACAATTGATTTTGGAATTTAGAGACCTTTAAGAGAAAGTCTGGACCGAGGTATTTTTGATAACTATTAAGGTTGGAATGGATTAAGTTGAACCATGGATAGTATTGTTTAAGGTTAAAACATTTCTGCAGATTATTTTTGGAATATTATGATACTATAGTTTTAGTAAAAGGACAACCTGCATGGTGGGGCATAACCCGTCACGTCGGACAAGCTGCAAGAATTGAACCCACAACCATAGTGCGACAGGCCTTTATTACCTACCACTAGCCTACAGGAAGTCCCTAGTTATTACAAAATAGTTTTACTAATCTAAATGGTATGTGTTAATATTTGTAACCTTATACAATTAGGATAAATAGAATATTTTTGAGTTATATTACCTTTTAGAGTGAAATATGGGTTTGTGGTAAAAATTTATTAAAGAATGAAAGTCTATATAACAAGTATGTATATTCACTTACATTCTTAGTAAATCTCCTAAATAAATTCCTCAACTTTATAAAAGGTAACTTAAAACAAAAACGTTGTCGGTTAACTTTTCCAACTGGGGATTCAATGACAATTTAACCAATCACAAGTTTGTGATTTTCTTATGGTTAACTTTCTCCTAATCCAATTTTCTATAACTCTCCATCAAAGCTTGATGGTTTGTTTTTCTTCCATATCCATATTTTCATAGAATCCTAGTATGGGCTTTCTCGGGTGACCTTTGTACTTATATTTCTTTCTATTAAAGTTATATTTTTATTGACCTTATTTCTGATGTGGGTTTCCACAAAGGTATTTTCTATTTTCAACCTTTTATTTTCAAAGAAAAATTTCAAATTGTGAGGAAGCAATTTATTGAAGGAGGGGAGAATGTAACACCCCGAGCTTCCATGATACGCTTCTCATTCAATAATATAGTAGCGTGTGTTGTACGCAATATCGAATTCTAACACACCGCGACTAATCAAAGTAGTCGTTATGAATAGTAATAACCACTTTTTAAATTTATAGAAATTTTATATTTTAAAATGGACTTCATTTTTTTATTATTAATATCGAAATTAGCCTATGTTGAATTTTTTGTAACTTTCTGAGAACGTCCAATTTTTTATGAATAGTGAAAAATACTTAAAACAACTTTTTTAATAAAAATAATTTATTGTGATAAATTATACTATTTAGTGGTTTAAAATTATAATTAGAATATATTTTTACCATTATATCCACTGGTGTTCATTAGAATTAATTTCACTTTGAAATTGGACATAAACAATTGTCAATCTTTTGATATATATTGTTTCTAAAAAACACGCTATTTGTTGTGACAGCGGGAATTAATTATAAAATTAATTAATGCAAAATATATGTTTGGAATTTTGTAAAATTGGCATAAATTTTGAATTCGGAATATCAATTATAGATTAGGGTGAAATTTTGGCATTGTTCTGAAAAACTTCAATTTTTGATGAATAGTGAAACCACTAAGTGGTACTTATAAAAACTGATTTTTCATTTAAATGAAATTTTACCACTTCTGTGTTCTGAATTTCAGAAATCTGACATACATGGTTGTCATTAAGAATTAAAATGTGGTTCAATGAGATTAAAATAATTTTTTGGTGAATAGTAACTTTTAAGTTCTTAATCGCGATTAGAGGTAATTTGTGTAGTTTAAGGTAAAAATAATGTTTTAATAATATGAGATTAGATTGACACATGTCCTACCCTCATTGGATGTTCCAGGGCCGACCAAGACAATCTATGGGTCAACTTGGGGACCCCATGGAGCCACTTTAGTTGTAAAATGACATAAATACCTTTTATTTAATGTTAAAGTAAAAAATGACACAAACATGAAATGTTTTACTAAAACAATTTTTACATGGGGTTAACAAGTAATATATTTGACTATAAATAGTCATTGGAAAGATAAAAAAATTTCCTAAATCATAGTATTTGTTTTATAATTTTTTGACATTAAATAAATTAAATTATTTATGACACCATGATGATGCATTGATTACCTCATTAATTAATGATTTAAATAAAATGAAAAGATAATGTAAAATCCAAGTCATACAATTGTCAAAAACCTATTGTATGAGTACATTTCGAACCCTTATCACCTTATCTTCTAATTATATAAGTGTGAGACCTTTGGAATCCAAAAATCATTGTATAATAATGTAACATTTCCTTACTTTCCAAGAGTGCCCCTCCTCTCCTCTTATAAAAGGCCCCCACCTCTACCACCTAATTCACACATTCAAGCCATTTGGCTCGGCCAAAATCTGCCCAAATACTCTCCCATCATCCATCCCTTACTCCTAGAAGCCTCACATTGGGCATATCTCTTCTCAAGGAATCCTTTGGCTCAAATCAAAAAGAGTTACCCGATTTTAAGGTAATGTCTTCTCTAATGTTGTTTTGTTTTATTTTTCTTCTCCAGCCCCTTAAACACTTTTTATTCATTTCTTTTGTAACAACACCAATATCCTCAATATACAAGGATGTTGTTATAAGAAGTATTCGAGCTACACTTACACACAACTACATCTAATGGTTAAAGAACATACTCTTTCTATGGATGGTGAATTTTTGCCTCACGAAACGATGATTGTTCAACACTCATATAACACCTCTAATGGTGGCCATTATGATGAAACTATTTTTATATATGATATATATTCTGTTTTTGTTTTCCTTATGATTTTTTATTTTTCATTTATGTCATACCTTTGTGGTTTCCATTATGGGTAAACGCGATATTTTCATTTTAGGAAGTGCGGACTACCGCCCCCTCAAAGTGATTTGAATCGTTAATACCATATGTGGGATGTATAAAGGATGGAGTAAATGGTATTATATTATATATTATACTCGAATTATATTATACATTTATATCATTATGATTTCATTTCATTAAATACGAAATAGAAATGAAAGTAGCGTTCATGCGTTCGTACGACTTACCATCTCCATGAACGGTGCATTTCATTTATTACCTCTAAATGTTACGTAATATTATGAATGAATGTATATAATGGATATATATGATATATATGATATCTACATCATGAATATAATTCTGGATATAATGGATATTTCACCACATTAACAACTTGTAATTATAAGAAGTTTATTGTTGACTCAAGTACCAAAGATCGACAAATCGACCGTTATTAACTTAAATAATTACATAATGTTCATAACATTGTAATAAGTGATATGAAAATGACAATGAAATTGAGAATGGTTCTTAATAAGTTAGATATTAACTCTAGTTTATTATTTAGTAGGTTAAATAACAGTTGAGTCAAGTCGGACACGAGGTAAGGGAATTTCTTAACCCAACTTCCATTCTTTGGGTTAATCTTATACTTTCAAATTATGTCATGATATTATTATGTATTATTTTGTATTTTTACTTTCTTAATGTGTAACTATAGTGAATACACATAATAGATCTATTTTATTTTAAAAATGACCTTTTTAAGGAATTCGTCTCAATCTCCTTTCATTGAGGCATATTAGGTTTTATACACAACTTTCTTTTATACGGTGTATAAACCCCTTTGACATTTACATTTATTCAAAAGGAATCTTTTTTATACGAAGCATTTTACTAAACAAAAAAAGGGAATGTTTTTCTTTCTGTATATATGCGGCGACAATGACTTCTCCACCGCCGTGACCATTATTTGGGTTTCGGCTTCCTCTACAAGCCATCACATTTTTTTAATGAAAAATAAATACAAAGTTTTAACATTCTTTTATTTTGGTAATGAAAATGGTTTTGAAAGCATTTTTACTATATCAATGTGTTGTATTGATATCTTGTGATCGAAATGTGGAAATGTTATGTCTCCTTTATGCATGTTTTATGTGATACGATTATGTTGTGGTTTATGATATGTTTAAACCTATTCATATGAGAAATGCATTGGACTTAATAAGTGACGGGTGGAGCCCGCTATAGCTCCTCGATGCATCGATAGGTCTCTTGAGACAAACTAGTGTCTTGGAACGAGGCCTTGACAAAATCTTATTTGTGGTCTTGGAACGAGGCCTTGGCTACGTGGTTATGATAGTCTGGCATTATGCATTCCATCATTATGAAAGTGGTTATTGATATTACATGTGATTATTCGACCAGTAGAATATCCATGTAAATAAGTAAATGGCATTATCTAATTTTAATTTGGCCATATTATGTTGAAGTTCATGTTTAAAAGGCTTTTGTTTTAGTTATACATTTCCTTAAATGTTAATGTCTATTTATGAAATCTTCCGAAATATTGTAATCCTTACTGAGCATCTGAGCTCACCCCTTTCAATGTTTTAATATTTTCTAGGATGTGAAGATGTATTGTATGAATGACCTGCAGGGATAGTCAGAAGAGGATATGAGTGTGGACTATGGAGACTTTGTTATTATAGTTTTTCACTTTATGATGTAATGTAACATTTATGAAAGTATCTAGTGTTTCCAAGGCTACTAAACTAATCGGTCTTTCAAGACATGATCTTTTTTGATCATGTCAATGTTACGAAGTAATGCACCGACTCTGGGTAGCTGGGGTCGGGGCGTTACAATATCAGTCAACTTGTGCATACCGGTAGACTTATGTACCGGCATACTTAGCCTTATTGGTACCTATTTGTATCCATGAATCACAATCTTAAAACTTATCTGTTCTATGAAAAACAAATCCAGATTGAGTTATAATTATTTAAAAGCATGTATTAAAAGAGAGAAACATTGATTAAAAAATTCCAATGATCAATTTAATATTTTATCAACTCAATAGTAGGAAGTCATAGATTTAAAGAATTAATATATATATAAACATTATTTGGGATTATCGTAGCATACTGAAAAATAATTGAGATTATCAAAACAGTTGAGGTCAAAAATTAATTAATAGAGTGTATAAATAAATACTCATATTTTCATGTTTTAAAATTTATAAAAAATTTGAATTTTTCTCTCAGTGTTAGTGGTGTTTATAAAATTGGGATTTAGATCAAGATTCTAATCCTTGGAATATCTAATGAATTTGGTTTCAAATGTTAATTGTTGGCCGAAAAATTATTGTGACACTCAGGTGCATGTCAGATTCGAGCTAAAAGGATTCCCCATTTTATTTTTGGAAATGGGTGTCCAATCACACTGTGATGCCTATTATCAAACTGTGATAACCAATAGTGGGGTATCATGGTGGGGATAACTCAGGCACCATACCATAAGGGTGGGAGGCCATGATTAAGGGGCTTGAGCCTATCCTTAGTTATGGGTGTCATGTCACAACTTATATAGTTCTCACTCTTCCAGTGTTCAGCAGGGGGTGGATGGTGACCCATATTTTTTATAAATGATTTTTAATAGTGTTCATTCAAATAAATATTATATTATTTTCTTTAAAGTAACATTAGTTATTTCATGTTGTATAAGATATAAACATAATTCATGAAGTGTTCAAGGAAAACATGTACATAAATTTTTTTCTATTCCCCAAGAAAGACTCCTTTATCCCTATTCAAGTTCTCTTCTCTAAACAATATTTCCTAGGAATATACATCAAAGTAAAGGATGAGAATAAATCCCCATAAGAGATAAAAAAGGAAATATGACGTATGTGACAGTGGGAAACTCATAATGTATGCTAAAATAGAATGATCATAAATGCATGAGGCATAACATAAGATCATGATCACAAGTTTATAAGTTACAATGTAAGAGCCTGACCATAACTGTGTGAGGCACAACATAAGAGCATTATTATATGTTACTGAAGCATATCCAAAAAATATTAAAATTACATAATGGTGATAAATTCATAAGAATATAACCAAGGTCTGTCATTAAGGGTTTATAAAACAAATTACTATGGTTATTTACCATGGTATCATAAACAAGTTATCTCTTAAAATCAATTATTTACTAAATTCATTGGATTTCTATATGGCCGCACCCTTCATATGAATAAATTCATGTTTTCTACATTGATAATACAGAAAAATAACTTTTTAAACCATTTAGACCTTTTTCTAAAAAAAATTGGGTTTTATAAGTGTAATTACATTATCATTGATGCATAGTTATACCTCGATGAATTCCCTTGACTGAATATAGTCTTTTGTATTCACAAACATATGTTGTGGAAAATAACGGGAATATTTTTGTTGTATAATGAGTGCATATAAATGTTAATGGAAGGATTAAATATGGTAAAATGTTTATATCTCATTATTTTTCCAAAACGTTATACATATGAAAATATAGAAAGATAATTTTTTTTGAAAAAAAAATCCATCAACAATGGAATATTTTGAATTTAAATTTGGGGGGGACCCATTACCTTAAGAGGTTTCTTCTTAAAGAATTGTAAGTTCTTATTATAACCATATGAACTTCTTGGAAAGACTCATAAGAGGCAAATAAAAGAGAAATAGTTCTAAAAGTCCTTTTAGTAAATAAAAATGGGTCAATGTTTGGGATTTCCTATAAATTTAGTGGGAATTGTTTATTGATTTCTAAACATAGACCATAGACACTTAGTTAATAGTAAAAACATAACCATTGTCCTTCGAATAATTTTTTCAAATAGTATTTCACTAGGATAAGTGGTTTATAATTTTTTATTATTCTACGAACAAAAATAATTATCATTGATGATGTGTATGTGATTCATGTTCATAAATAATTTTTTAAAAATCTTTGTATATCATATAGGTTATGGAAGGTAATTTATAGGTTTGTGATTTTAAAATTAATAAATTAAAATAAATATTTTTAATTATAATACATAATTTGTGTTTATAAATATATTAATGTAATTGTTATATGATTTCTACTAAATATGATTTCATAATACCAACCATACATATATTTTTCATTTTTCTTTTTTACATAAAAACTCAAATGTATCATAAAATTATTAAAAATTTACCATTTTCTAATTTCAATAGGGTGATTTTAAAATTTTAATCCAATTTATAATAAAATTATCTAAATATGAAAAAATAAATTTCTAAAATATAATATTTATTGTGAAATGATTTATTTTTATGACATATACAACATTAAGAGCCTAATAAATAAATATTCAGTACTTTATAAAATTATATTATAGATTATATTTAAATAAATATTGTTTTAGAAGACTATTATATGAAAATGAATTATTTAAAAATACATATATATTATTATAATGGTGTATTTTAATTATATATTATCTAAAATAAAATTATGTTTTATTTATTCGAAAAACAATTCTTATCATATTTATCTTATATTCATGTGTATTTTATAAAATAAAATAATAATTAAAATGGGATATGGGAGACCACTATTTCATTTATAAATGGAAAATTACACCTTAAATACTATAGTCAATATATATTAACCCTTATTAAACTAGAATTCACCCAATGGATTAAGTATGAGATTCGGTACATTCATGGGGTGGCTTAGCTAAAATCAATCTAGTTGTAACCATCATTAAGTTAAGCTTCTCCCATAGTCCATTTAAATTGTGCCTTGTTTTTTTATGATCTACATAGGATTGGGTGAACCCTAGTGATATGACCTCCCTCTTATGTTCTAATAGATGGGATTCAAAAGGGATGATCTTATTGTATGAGGCCATCATTTCTCACTCTTACATTCAATTATCTCTCATAATTACCCATTATATAAACTAATTCCATCAGTCATAAAGCCCGATGGTAATTTTGAACAATGTTTATATTGTCCAAAAGTCATATTGACCATTGTTATAATCCTAACAATCACATTTCTAATTAAAAACTTCATATATACTCCACTATTAAAATAATTAATTTTTCCCTACATTATTTATAAAGTATCCACCCATCCCTTGATAATATCCATCATATTGCTAAATTTTCTATTTATTTATATTGATTCTATATATAGAGTTGTATTCATTAGAAAACTCATGGATATAGAGTTTAAATTAGTGTTTGTATAATTATCTTTCATTTATCTCCCTATATTATTTCTAGAAATGATAGTAAATATTAGTTCATGGTATGTAGTGAAATGTAAACATAATTATATGTACTTCTTTTGTAAACCATACTAAAATTATCATCGTGAAACATGATATGTTTTATTAAGGATTTTTTGTGGTTTTTTTAGGATGGACCCTTTGTCAAGGTCATCCAGGCCACAACTGTGGGGGGTCCTAGTGTAACCTAGTAGATCAATTTAGAAGTGCACCATGAAACTCATAGTTGTGTTTCAATAAATATTTAGTCCTATTTTTAAAAGGGATAAGACCTGTAATCTTACGGTCACTCCACTTTTGTTTTAGGTTCAACAGGGAACATAAAGATGTGATCATATGCTAGACATCAATCCTGAAATACCTAATTTGATAAACCATGTTAAGATGCTATTTCATATTTTATTTTATATTATTTTAAGTTATGATCTCCCTCTATTTTCCTTTCATTTTTTTCTTTTACATCATATTTAATTTTTTGGCAATATGACTAAGGATTTAGCGATGATTTCATTTAATACATGGTGTAAATGATATTGAATGATATTTCATTTGGTTAACATGGCTGGATGATATCTTAATAGGATGATCCCTTTTGGTTCCTCTCCATTTAATTAGAGTTATTTTATCATATGAATTTATCTAGTATCTTTGGTAAAATTTGATAAAATTTATGGATAAATAAGTTTATAATGTTGGGGTGTTTGATCGATATGGTGTTAGGAGTATTAAATTAATATTATACATGTGGTTTCTCTTAATTTCATATCATTTATGATGTTGGGTTATGGGGACAAAATGTGAAGTTTGAACAAGCATGGGAAGTGATGGTGAAAGTTTTGAAGGATACTAACTCTATGTATGAGGTATGTGATACTTTACCATCATCATTTTTAGTATATGTTTTTTATAATAAGTTGTGGTTCAAAGACTCATTTTGTTTATATAGAATATAGGGAACCAAGGGATAAGAAATGGGGTTATAAAAAGAACATACCCTCATTATAGATAAGAAAACATAAACAGTAATAACTAAATAGATTAAAATGTTCAAAATGTTCATCTCAATCAGAATCTTAAAATAAGAACCTATGTTACCAGGTGTTCATTGAGGGATTTAAATTGGATTTTTATTTCCATGAAAAATCTTTCTTATGTGGAACCAATTGAAACACTTCTTTATCATTCACAAATTTAATCCCCTTTGTCAAAGAAGATTTAATAGTATGATTTATGGGATTTATCCTCAAGGTTATCCCAATTTTTAGTATATTGGATCTAAAAAAATATATTAGTTTCAAATTTACTTAGGGTAGTGAATGAGTTATCTTGCCCTTCATGATCTTCAACACCATCATGTATATCACTCTATTGCTGAACAACTACTAAACTGTTGACGTGACCAATTTCTAATAGATTAATATTATGAATGTGACATGACCAAAAAAGATTACGAGTATACTCTAGATACAAACCATAGAGTGGTTCAAGTCCCTTAGACACTCTTACTTTCTCATGAAAAATATTTAGAAATCATGAATTTACACCTAAAGAAGATGATGCACCAGACTGGTTTCCCATCCCAATTTATCTAGACTAGTTTCATTTCCTATCCTTTTGGGATATATCACCACCTAGAATAATTACATGATTGTATTAAATAGGTATAATACCATAATTCTCATCAAAAAAGAAGATTTTAGTTGGTTATCATAATCCCAATCATCACCATAAGCCAAGTATTTACTCTACCATATTCCATATGTTTGAACCCTCAGAACCATATCCAACCCTTTACTAAACAATACTAGGCTTCCTATCAAACTGATTTGCTATTTTGTCTTTTATTAGAAAATGTTTCTATTCATTGGGTTTGATCAGTAGGAAACAAAAATTAATTATTATGTGATCCCTAAATGATGTTCTTCATCTTATGAAAATGTGTTATGTCATTCCTCTTTTTATAAAATTAGAAGCATGAAATATCATTATCACATAGTTCATTAAAATTCCCAAAAGATTAATAATGAAAATAAAACAGGTTGCCTTCTCATATTCAACTCTTAAAAATATTTCATCATCCAATACATAGGGAACAATCTTAATAGTTATGGGAGATCTTAAATCCACATTTTCTATGACTCAAGCATGGATAAAAAAAAATTTGTTATATGAATGGTCCATTTTAATTTGAACTCCATAAATAAAAACAATTTCATATATAATTTTTTTAATTTCATACATTCCAAATAAGAATAAGTATTTCTATCTAAACATTAACCTTCAAGATATTTTACTCAGAATGATGGAATCTCTAATCCCACTCCTATAAGAACACCATTACCAGATTTAAAAAAATTGAACCATATCCTCATGTCCTTTTATTGATATTATAAGTGGGAAAGAGTATATCAAAATACACACAAACCATAAGAATACATTTGAAATATATATATACTCAAAATTTTGATAGGTTGTCTTTCAATTATTTGAAATTTAACATTAATTAGATGAATTGTTTCCTCAAAATTTATATTAGTCAAATAATAGTGTCAAGGGTTATGATATAATATTGAATAAAAATCTTGGCACCTTAGTATTTGGTGGTTTAGGGCTGGTTTAGAAATACATGAGATTACCTTTACAAGGCCTATGGTGGATTTACTAAAGAAAATGGGGTAGGAATAATTGATTTATGGCTAGTGAAATGGGTGTTATTGGAATTTATCTCACTCTTGATGTGGGAATCCCTCATACAAGTGGATTACATGCTTTCTATATTCCATGAGTAGAATGATACCTCTATATAATGGATCATACCCTTATGGACCATTATATTGTTAGTTTGAGTGTTAAGATCCTTGATATGATATTGGGGAAGGGAGAGTAGGATCTATAGTTGAATCTTCAACTACATTGGGTGATTCATATTTTGAATAATTATTCCATTATTATAATGATGTTTCTTCGAGTGTACTCTCAATTTTGGAGACTTCGTTTTTTAAATTTCATTCCAAGAGTTGTTCATGATGGTAATTATTATTCCCAAAATGAATATGTATATTGATGTGTGTTATTTCTATCTTAAAATGTGTTATTTTGTTAATGGATTTATTCACAGTGTAAAATTCCTACTGGGATTGATTGATTGAGATACTTGTTTATATTGTATGTGAACAGAGTGAGGTTCACTAAATGAACCCATTATTTTAGTTTTCAATAGAGAAATTACAAATTTTTCATTAAATTCTATCCTCAATGGGACTTCACAAATTCTCCCATTATTTCTATTAAACATCAAGAAACCACTGTAAAATTTTGGGAGCCATAATATTCTATGATAATTAGTTTTCATCATATTGTTATTTAGATCCACTGTTAGAGATTCTAGGTGGGTCCTTATTCTATTTCTCTATAATTTATTCATTACATATTTGATGGTTTGATAGTGATTGTGATTATTATTTTTTTGGGGTTTATTATTATATAGTATTTATGATACATCACATTGTTTCATATTGATTTGAGAATCCCTTATGTAGTTTTGGCCATATTTTTCATCATATATTTCTTGTATTTAGGTATCAAAGATGAAATTTTATTTTTATGTAGGGGCTTTATGTTATCTTTTTTTTGAATATTTGAGATTATAATTATTTTAATTAGTGTTGTGTTAAAGGTATTAATTTAATAATGAATATAATAAATCAGAATAAATAAATGAAATATAATTTTGAGGTGTGTATGCGGTTATAGGTTTTCCTTGATATTTATTATTATTGTTTCATGATATATTTACATGTAATGAAACTATTACATGTAAAAGTTTCTTATTTGATAATATCATAAAATTGAAAACATAATTAAAATATGTAAATTAAATGACAAAGTTGAATATTCTTGTTCAATTCTTGTCTTTTTTAGTACGGCTTGGTGGACTTGGTTGTTTGTAGCATAGTGGCCTTTATTTTTTGTAGCTTGTTGGCCATGGTTGTGATATGGTGTCTTAATTTATTGGTTCATTAGTAGAGGTTAAATAGAGTGAAAATAATATTAATATATATATAATAATGTTTTAATCGATAAACAATTCATTGTTGTAAATTTAAATTGATATTAAAATGATTAAAATATGGTGGATACAATTTTATGTTAAATGATATAAAAAAGAACATGGATTGTGGCCCTTTTTTGATATGCTTCTAGATGTGTGATTTATAATAGATGTGTCTATTGGTGTTGTGATATTGGTAGTTTTGAAATGTTGATTGTAGAAGTGTCTCTTTTTTGAACCCATAAGTGTCGGATTGTGTGACACTACTATAAAAATATATTATATTTTGATTTTATAGTACAACCAACCCATGTTAAGTAACCTTCTCAACACCCAGACACCTTGGGGGTATTTAACGAAATTCTAGTATAGGAATGATATATATTGATGACAATCCCATCTCTCCCTATTTCTCTTCAGCATCATCTTTTGGTGATATTGGTGGGGGAAGATGATATATGTGGTGGGGGTTATGTGTGGTAGTGGTAGGGAATCAAATTGATGACTTCTGTATTCAAGATACCTTATTGTTCAGGTTATCTAATACATGATTTTTTGTTGGGGTGATAAAATTTTATATATAGTTAGTCCCATGAGACATGATATACAGTTGGGGGATTTATTGGCGGATATGGAAGGGATGTGCGAAAAGGATGTATTAACATTGGGTGGGAGTAAAAACATAGTGGGGAAGTAGGTATAGGGTGAATTTTCTAGATTATTATTATATTATTAAACTAATCTCGAATGAATTATTTTATGAGATATCCATGGTGTGGATGGGTCGACATTATTTAACCAATATACAAGCTAGTTCATTCTATTGTTTTCTCACAAGGGCCCTGGTGTGTCGTTTTCACTATTGTATGAGATAACCTAGGTATGGTCCTACTGATTGTAATTGTTTCTCAACCCATGTAAATTTAAACTAATAATAAATTTCATAGGTAAATTTGGTGATCATGATGGAAATTTTTGGAATTATATCATACTATTTCAATATTTTTTCCCACATGTTTCTTTTAGTATTGTTTTATTTGGAGATGTTTGTATTTCTTTTATATTCAAGGATTCTAGTTTTTTGTATATGATATTGGTCTTTTTACCTTCAATGGTGATGGGTTCATCGTATTTTATGTATTTTCATGGGATATTTGAGGGAAATTCCACTCATATTTTTGTGATATACCCTTGGTGCAAGTCACCATATTGGGTCCTACTGGAGGTGGGAATTGGAATTCACACATTTTTTTTACTACTATCCCAGGAGGGGTAATATTATTGGGGGTCATGAAATAGTTGTATCAAGGTGAGGTAAAGTGATAGGGTAGATGTTGATGTCAGGAACTAGTGAAAAATATATGGGATGATAAGGATATATTGTTATTCAAAATATTTTGTGATTACGTCAATGGGGACTATCTAGGGAACCGTACTTTAGGCCCCCCTGTGATATGATGCCCAAACATCAAGATCTTAGAATGTATTGATAAAATATATACTCCTTACTAGGTTGAAAACTAGGAGATATATATGCATTATATATTATTATATTATGTTTTAAATTGTATGGTACTAAAAATGAATAAATTAATAGACTAAATGATTATAAATAAATTTATTTGTATCAAACGAAAGTGTTCCAACTTTCTTTAAAAATATGATATTTGATCGTTTCCCACATGTAGTCTGAGTCAGTGATGTTTAGTCAGATTACCTCATTGACCCTTATAGGTTCAATACTTGTCCGGATGGTTATAGTTAGAGGCATATGTTGAGAACCTTTTATTGGTAGAACCTAGAAATGTTTGAGAGTAGAATATCTGATGAAGATATAAGGACCTTTCTGTCGTTGTTGAAGATTCCTTTTGTCTTGATTTAATCCTAATTTTATTAATGGGTTCCCCTTGTAGTAATCAAGTTTATGTTAGCATTCCATTAGTGGTGGATGGTGTATCTCAAATACAAGAAGTAGAATAATATATCACGGTCCTACATCCAATGAGATTTTTGGGTCATGTTAATATTAAAGATTATGATGTTAGAAAATAGGTAGGAGTTATATCTGTTATGTAGTAAAGTATGAGTGTTTGGGAGTTGGGTATTATGTTTAATGACATTATAGGATTTCATTATAATTCTTTCAATATTATGATTCCCAATAATAGTTCCTGGAGAAGGAATTTCCCCCCCATATTTTATTCTATACTCACCCCTTTTATGCTATCGATGTATTTGTAAATGAAGATAATGAAAGAGGTGATAGATAGGGTGCCTGAGTAGGATGGATCACCGTTATATGAGGGTCAGAATAGGCTTCCAAGGTGAAATGCATCATATAGATGGGTATTGAATATTGGTATAGTTGATATTTTTATTATTAGGGGATTTCCTCAGTTGTCATAATCTCATTTATCAGGGTATGGCAGTTCATGTGTGTATATTGGGAGACCTCCCATTTTGGGGTTTAGTTTTGGGGGTCATTGTCACTTCCTGTGGTAGTGTCCCTCCATCCAAGAGGGTCACCTTGGGTTGGGTGGTCATGCTCCCTCTATGTAGTACTGATAGTTTCCCCTAATGTAGTATCAGTATTGGGCCCTTCAATATTAATCCCAACAAGAATCTTCTTGTCTAGGAGGAGTTTTTGATTGAGGAGTGATACCCTAGGAATCACATCACAATCAGAGACCTAGTATAGGTTTGTATGTAAAGTATATCCATAATTAGGCATAGGATTCAACTGATTTATAATGAATATGATATATGAACAAGTTCTATAGGGGTTATAGGCAATTTTAGGTACAATCATTTTATTCCCTACACTGGTTTATTCTTGGTTAGATTTAGGGCCTTCAAACTCCAGTGTTTCACCAACCTTGGTTCTTGCATTGGGACTAGATGTGGAGATTATTTCCACACACCTTTTGATTTACACTTTATTTAGAGGCCCTGATATATTTTTTGTTGTGTTTTGGAAATGGTGACTAATGATACGAAAGTATGAGTCATTGATATATTTCATTATATAGAAGATACAACCACACAATGCCATTATTAGCATGGATTTGTTATATTCTATTATTGTAGTGGTTGATTATTTATAGGGGTACTTTATTTTTCTAATATGGAGGTATAGCATGCTGAGTTTTCCATTGAGTGAGGATTTTAGATGGGTGGTAGTCTAGTGGATACCCTTTTTTGTTTGATGTTTTTTTCATTGGTAGCATCAACAAGTGCTTAAGTGATGGAGGTCCTAAATGTTTTTACAGAATTTTTAGGTGCATTCCCTAAAGAGGTTTTCACACTACCTCATCGATGGGATGATGAGTTTTGAATAATGTTTCATTTGGATAATATAAATATCTCGATGGATACATACTAAAAGGATCCTCATAAGTTGTAGATAATGAGAACCTAGATAGATAATCCAATAAAAAAGGATTCATTTGGACTAGTGTGTATTTATATAGAGATCCAATTTTTTCACTAAGAAGGTGGATGACTGTCTGATGTTTTCTATAGACTACTATAGGTTAAATGATGTTTTAATAAAAAATCGTTTCCCAATAATGAAAATTAATGTTCTCAATGACCAGTTTAAGGGATCTATTTGGTTTTATAATATCAATTGGTGGTCTTGATTAGCTATGAATTAATGAGGAATTTATTTCTGAACACTTATATGTGGTTTTGGAATGGGAGATTTTATTTTATTAGTTATGTTATTTGGTGTCATGAAAAAACCAACTATGTTCACGGGACTCAGGAAATCTTTGTTTTGTGAGTTCCTTGACCGGTTTATAGTTGTTTTCATTTCCTATAATATCATATACTCTATATTAAAGAAGGTAAATTTTTAGAACATGAGGATTTCATTGAAGAATATTCAACAACATAAAATACATGAAATATTAAAAAAGTGTATGTTCTAGATGTGTGAGAACATTTCCATGGACATGTGTTCCCCCAACAAGGAGTAATAGTTAATTATGCAATTTTGGATGTTTTTTTACTTTGGTATCGACCAAGAACATGGAAGAAGACTGTTTCTTTCATGGTCATGGGTGATCATCATAGATATGTTCTCGATTTCTCTTGAATTACAACCCCAAAAATAGCAATTTATGGGAAAAACTAGTCCTTTTTTGTACTAATCAGTGCTTAGTATCATGTGATTACATGATCAAGAAGTTGGTCAGTACCCTAGTTCTTTGATTTTCTAAATAGGATGTGATCTTTGAGGAGTTATGAGTTGTTTGTTTCTTGAGTTTTGGATTTTTTTTCATGTATTTTAGAATGTATTACTCTCTAATGGGTCCAAGATGTTATTCCTTCATCAGAATAACTGTACCACACATGATCTTGGGATGGAAGTCATAGGGTGTTCCTTGAATCTGTTGTAATATTACCTCATCATATAATTCATTGTGGTCTCCCAATATAATAAAATCCTTACGCATATATTTTTTATATAGTGGCCTGAATATATGAAAATGGAGTTGGATGAAGCTTCTCCGGTACTAAATATTTCAAGATCTACAATAATATAGTAATTGGAAACGTCATTGAATATACACTAATAAGATATTCATGGGGATTATTTTGAGAATATGATGATTCATAGAGCATGATGGATTAGTTAATGGGTTTTGAAATCAAAAAAATGAGGCTTTATGGCCATGTATAATTATTTCAGATAACAATAGATAATAGTATTTTATAATATGTGGTGGAGTCTTAGTGGGGAGACATAGAGGCATAAGTGATGTATAATTGGTTTATTCATGGTGATTCTGGTGAGGGATAGTCAAAGGTTGTCAAAAATCATTTTCTGTTCCAAGTATGGATTTTCAATCCATTGGCGATGCATGGGGGGATTCCTCTTTGAGTTTCATATATCACATTTGAGTGGTTCACCTTGGTGTGTGTAATATGTATTTTGGATTCAGTATGATGTTTTTTCCATAAATTAAGCATTCGGTGGAATACTTTGCAGTGTGATACTCGTTCATCTAGTAGTTTTTGGTAGGATATTTTGTACCTAGTTTATTTCTATTGCCTATGGATTTCTCTAAGTGGACATGGGTGGAAATATCGATGGATTGTTTCACTGGTTTACATAAATATTTAGGATAAAATGATATTATCTTTGGGATTGTGGATAAATTGAGGAATTTTACTCACTTTATAGTAGTTCAAGAGTCGAGTTCCATGGATGTTATAGAGAGATGGCATGTTGATTTTGAGGTAATCCTTCATATATATTTAAGGACTATCATTATTGAATGACAGGTGTAGTTTACATCATAAGTATGGATGGTATTACATTATTCCTTTGTCTCTTAGTTAAACCTTAGAACTAATTTATATCCCCAAATGGATGGTGTGCACTGTCCAAACACCGTAGGATGTGTTGGGAGTGTGTGTCTTGGATTTTTGGGTATCATGGGTGTAACACCTACCTTTAGTTGAGTTTTATTAAAACAAAAAGAATCAATCATCTATTTGTATTTACCAATTTTATTCATTTTATGGAGTTTGGTTTGATCCCTATTGAGATGGACTATGATTAGGAGGTATTAGTTATTAGTCCTCATGTAGTGTCGAGAACAGAAAAGAAGGTTTATGTGCTTTAAGAGAAAACAATGGTGGTCCAAGACCACTAGAATGATTATTCCAATTAGTGGAGAATTAATTCAGAGTTTATGTTTATGGAACACACTTTCTTAATAGATTCCCCTCATGAATTGTAGAGGATATTTTTTTGTGGAAGAAATATCTCATCCCATTTTTTGGACCCTTCCAAGTGTAGGAGCATGTTGTAATAGTGGATTATCAGTTTATTCATCCCCCATAGCTGAAAGAATTTCATGATGTATTCCACTAAAAACAAAATTAATGGTATATTCATAATTATTTAAACATCTCAAGTTATGGGAATTTCATATTGAATATGATATGATGTTTATGAAGTGATCGATAAACATTTAGGACCAGTAGGAGATGGTTCATTGATCGCATGTTATCTTGTTTTTTTGAATCCAATGGAGTCAAAGTGTCCTAGATGAGAGTACATGGGAGTAGGAAACACAAATTCACACATAGTACCCAATTTTGTTTGTTTGTATATTCTTTTAAATATTATTATTTCATAATTTTTTAGTATTTTATATCTTCTTTTACATTTGTTTCGAGATCCTCTTGTTTTTTTGGTGGCATGGTTTCATCATTTTTTAAGATTTATCTCCTTAGAAAGTATTTGGTGGTTTTAGGTTGTAGGTAATTTTCTTTTCTTCTTGGTTTTTAATCATTCCATGAATCAACATTTCATGGTAAGAATGATGTTTCACATTGTGGCTTTGAAAATTCGGAGTCTCAATTTATGGAATTTCTATCTAGGAGTAGTTCACTAAATGAATTCATGTTCATGAAATAAATGTTCATAAAGGATTTTTTAGAGGTTTTATCTTCGAAATTTTATTGACATGAATGTACTTATTCATTATTTTAAATACCTATTGGGTTTTTTTTGGATCAAACACCTTGAAATATTTAGGACATGAGACATGTGAGGATCATGATGTGAACCAGCCATTCATGGCCTGAGTGGGGTAAATTCATGGTTTTTTAAAAATTACAACCTCCCACTAATTTTCTTAATTCTATATTTTATTCTATTAAACATTATTTACCAATTATGAAATTTCTAGAGCTCTAATAGACATTAATATTTTTCATTCATCCTAGGATTCTGAAAATTCAATATTAGTGATTCTGGGTGATTCCTTCCATTTATCTATGGGTTATTCCTTGTTTATTTGGATTTTTTATACTCGTTTTTTTATTATAATTATAGGTTTATTAGGATGTTTTTTATGATATAAAACTATCTTTCGTATATATATGATGATTTCTTATGTGGTTGTGGCCCACTGTTTATCCTTTCCTATATTGGCATTTTGTAATGAATTAAAATACCTATTTTAAGGTAGGGGATTGTAGTTCTCTCTATTTTTTAAATAATTATGGTAATTATGATTTTTATTTCCATTGGATGAATGGTATTAATATCTATAATGAGGATAATAAACCAGACTATTAAAATTGAACAGAATGGTGTAATGTTCTTTGGTTTCCAGTATTCAATTATATTTATTGTTGTAGATTCATGAAAAATTCTTATTATTGAATTGTGACTTATAATGTTGTATTACATTCATAATACACATTAATTGGTTAAAGACAAAATGTTGATAAATTAAGATACAAATTTAAGTATACCTACCCAATGCTGGGATCAATGTGTACGTCTTGGTGTTCTAGGTTGTGTATGTCTCAATGGCCATGGTTATTTTCAGTTTGGTGGACTTAGTTGATGTGGAATGGTGGCCTTTGTTATTTGAAAAATTTCGGGCTTAGTTATGATGTGTTCGGTTGACATGGTAGATGTTAAGTATCATCTCTATAGAAATGAAATGATATTTACGTCTATAGTAATGTGGTAATGGATAAATATTTTTTTGTGAGATTAAATTGATTATTAAATGGATAAATAATGATGGGTGAATTTTTATATTAAATAATGGGAAAAGGTGACTCGGTTTTTGAACTTTATGTGATGTTTTTGGTTTGGTGTTCAATATTAGAGTTAGATCATGGAGGTGTGATATTGGAAATGTCCTAACATTGCATGTGGAAGAGTTTATTATGTTAACCCAAAGGTGTGAGTCAGTTTGAGAATCATATATACCTATATTTTATTATTTATTTTATTACACATCCCAATAGAGTCAGATAACATAACTAAATCATACATACAATAGGGTTGTTTTGTAGAGAATTCAAGATGGGGAGTATGTGGATTGCTGACAAACCCATCCCCCTCAATCTCCCTTCAAATTTCAATTCTAGTGATATAGACGATACACACATAGATATATGGTGTATGTTATGTGGGGTTGGGGTTGAGGCATGATGTTGATGTTATATGTGTTTATGATACCCTACATCTTTGGTTATTTGATGCATTATATGTTTCTAGGAAACAAGATGTGGTATTTAGTAATTGTTGCAATACATAATATACAGTTGGTTCCATCATTACAGGATATAGAATGGATGGGTGCATAGGATGCCTTCAAATTTGGTGGGTGATTTAAATCAGTGGGAAAGTGGTTACATGGAGCCTTTACCAACATTATTTTTGAATTACTATACAATTATTAAATACTTTATTTGGTTAGAGAACCAGGGTTTGGAGGGGATAGTTTTTTGACATGATTATGTGTTTTTTATTTCTACTTTTTTCACCATAGAATTAGTGTAGTTTTTTTACCTTTTCAAGAGATACCATGGGCATGATCTTATATATGATAAATTTTATTCTCACCCCATGTATATAAAAACTATGTTTCAGTTTTCTAGAAGTACTATGGTATCAGGATAGACATTTATAACTCTAAATTTGAAGTTTATATAGCGGATACAACATAATTATTTAGGTACTATTTTATATTAAAGATATTTTTATTCGTTTTATAATCATGAATTATGGGGTTTTCATGTATTGGATTTTGGAATTTCTAACATGGATGGTGGTGGTTTGGTGGTATTTTCTATATTCTTCTAGGATATTAGAGGGAAATTCCTAAAATATTTGTGAGATATACACTCAGTTATAGTCTCCAACATATGTAAAACTAGAGTAGAGAATCAGAATTTTCTTTTTCTCTTTACTATTATACCATGTGGAGGTACTAGTTGATGTGGGGTTATGACACTCTAAGAATGGACATGGTGTAATAGGGATATATTTTCTCCATTTTCTGATCTAATAGATCTCTAAACTATAAAATTAAATGGGCCCAATTATTTTTGGGATATGTTTAATGGACTTGGTATGTGGTTTTCTTAGTGAATAGTGAAAGTTATATCAAGACAATACCTAGTGAGTGGATCTAGGTTGTGACATGGGAAATTGATTTTGTTCTGGACCAACCATTGAGTCTAGAGTCATCAATTATATAGAGGGTCCATTAGGTAATATAGACTGTGGTTTGACCTGTGGGGCCTCATTGGGTTTTATAGGGTGATGTTGACCCTATATAGGGTCATCATGGGTGAAAATATATCATCAGTCCAGGGAATCACCAAGGAACCCAAAGATTGATGGGGATTTCATAACATGAGTTTAGTGAAAGGGATATTTTTCCCTTAATAGGCCATAATAGGGGATGAATGTCCAGTTATGAAGTGTAGTTTATTATAGTGGCATGAAATTAATCTCTGGTGAGAATTTTCTCTAAATTATTATTGATTTTTATATATGTGAGAGAGAGATAGATAGAGAAATATATGAATGAACGTTTAAGCTCCATGAAATATATGTTTCTTGGGTAATGGATTTTTGGTACCTATTCTAGTTAGGGGATTAAAACCCCCGGTCATATGCTTATATGGTTATATGATGAGATAAAAATACCCAAGGATATAATTTTCGGAGTTCCATGGCATGATGTAAGTGTACCAACCCAGTATACTCTTGTTTCAGGGAGAGATTTCTCCACCTGATGTGTACATTGTGAGCTATTAAAGATAGATTCACATAATGTGTATGGTACTTATGGTTCATGTGATATGATTTCCCCATATGTATTTTTCAATTTCATTCTGGGATGGGAAAAAGTTTCCCTAGGTTGTATTGAATGCTCTGATTCATTCAGTATTGGTAAATATGGGTTTGATATTTGGTTACATATTCTGAGGATGGACTAGGTCCCCCTATGTAATTTTATAAAGATGTTTTGGGGATTGATGTGATCCTCCTATGTGATTTATATGACATGGTCACTGACACTTTCACACTAGGATGCAGGTTTTGTAGATCTATAGTGTAACATTAGAACCCAAAGATCGATGGTGATTATTTTAGTATACTACCCAATTTTATGTTTTATTTTGAGAGTGTCACAAGTGGATACAAATTAGTACTCGTTCTATTGTGAATTTATTTAGTAGAGGATGGCTAATTTATATTCACATTTTTCTTGGGTGGCCTTGGTATTGTGCTACATGAGTAGACCTTAGGTTCATCGGTCCTGGTGGGGAAAAGGAAAAGTGTTTCCTGATTGGGATAGAGAAACAAGATATGGATTTGGAGACTAGGATGTGATGAGGATACATGATTATAGTATAGAATCCTTATATATTTTTATTTTTTCTATTTTTAATAAGCAATCATCCTGATGGGTGATCAATTGGGATGTTTGACTATGTGCTTTTACATTACATGTTTTTTTAAATAAATATATTTTATTGGTTTTTCACACTGTTTTTTATTGATGTTATATGAAATTTTCACTATTGATTTACTCAAATTAGACGTAATAATATCCCTACGGTGACACCTTATATCCTTTTTTTCTAATTGGAAGTCTATGGTGTACGGGGAGAAAAGCTTGAGGTCATATAAAATCTCTAGTTTGGAAACTGGTGAGTGGTTATGGGTTAGGGACATTGAAAAATGGTATAAATTTTTTTTTCCTTTACCTTACTATTTGGGGTATGGTATATAGGGAATATATATGTTTTTAATATTTTTATAGACCTCGAATTAGTATGTCATTCATTATTTTTTGTTGGAATGTCTAGATTACCATTGATATAAGATTTGTTTGGGGTTTATAGTAATGATTGAGATATTTATTCAACTATGATGTATATATTTGAGAAATTTTATTGTTTTTGGAACATAAACAATTAGAAATATGCTTATATACATGAATTATTCGTGGAATGTAGGGATCACATGTCACTCATGTACTTATGTGTAAAAGATATAATTAACAATTGGCAGTCATTTTTAAGAGAAGAATAGGAACCTCAATATAATAAATGTATGTCTCAGAAATACAACTATAACCTCACCATAGGTAAACACAATCACCCTAATATCATTTTTCAATTCAATTTTCAACAACCTCCCTATGTTCCAAAGTAATTTTTACATTACCCACTTGCACGAACAAAAAATCACTCCCAATGTTATATGATAATTCATGGACATTTTTGTCTCACACCTAGGGAACTTGTGTGAACCATATCTTTTATCAAAACTAGATTCACCCATGTCTAAATATTTTATTACAAATATACCCACAAGGTTTCTAATTTAGACACTTGTACACTTCAAGTGGGATGCTATGATAGAATGGAACTCTATGTTCCCTAGACCACATTTTTCCATTTGGTAGCCTCATTTATCCTAAAATATAATGGAATAAGCAAAAAATATGTTAATATTATTACCTAAAGTATTAACACATTACAAAATGTACAGAAAACATCTTATTAACTATTTATTTTAATCATGGGTGAAATACTATAGATTTTATAACACACTTGGGGACCAATTTCCAAAATAATACTTGGTGGGCATCCATACTAGGGTGAACCCATGACCAAACCTACCACTTGGAAGGTCTCTTCACTTTTTCCATGTTATGGTTCCAAATATACACTTCCCCAAAACAATAGGACAAAAATTTCTCCATACCTAAAACTAGTGTGACCACATTTCCCAACTTGTAATTAGGGAAAACACATTGCCCAGTACTACTACTATGGAAGTATATTCTCCATACCTTTTGGCTAGGATGACACTTTTCTCCCTCTATAGTAGGGAAAAAATTCTTCCCCCTCCACATACTAGGGAATCCACTCAACCCAACCTCTCACATTAGTGAAAATTATCCCAAATCACCACTAGGGAGAACCTTAACCAAGGTCCTCATCAATGTGAACACACTTTTCTCGGGTCTCCTACTTGGGTTCCATCTTCACTCAGGTCACCTAAATGGGTTTATACCCACCATGACCTCCTACATGGACTCTTAAATTTCATGAATAGGTTATGAAAACCAACATAAACCCCTTAGATCATATAATTAATTGAAAAAATTAATATCTTAGATTTTCTTTCACCAAAAAAGGCCCCCCCAGGGTGTTCACAGTCATGAACATTCTTAATACTAAGGGTTATTATCAGAAGGATAATAGTGAATCCCCATAACTTATAATTCACATTATGACTACCACATATCAATTATTTGTTTCCTCTCGAGTACTTGGTGGAAGCCTATGTCACATTCAATAATCAAGGGACATAGGAAGGTCATATTACTATGTGTAAACCATAAATACAAATGAGGTAACATGTTCATCGCATAAATAAATATTAAAACACATTATATGAATGCTCCATACATATCACAATAATAAATTCCCCAGAATGAAAAAGGTTTAGAGTATTAAGAGACTCTATACATAATCATTGTATTTTTTAAAATATCTCAACCACCTCTTACAAATTTCTTCTCATATACTGACCTTAAAATAAATTTCCAATATATAATATTTCTTTATAACCTAGGGAAAAGGAATCATAAGATATGGTGATATCAGGAGGTTATAAATCATAAAATTTAGAGATACAATTTATAATCATAAGTTATTATAAGATGATCTTAATGGTATGATAACCTAATCATAAATTATAAGATCATAACTAACATGTTATTAACCATAAAACATGAGTCATGCCATATGAATTTATCATTAAAAAATAATGACTCGTAAGAGTGTGAAATCATTAATAATCATTCTCGATCCATTAGTGCATAAAATAAGTTCAAGACTTATGTTTCTAGTATAAAATCATGGAATAATCATAATAATATAAATCATATGTCAAGGATTCACACCATTAAATCCATCATATTTTCAGAGTATGCTAACTACTCGCATACCATCTTAATCTTCATCATCCATGTACTATAAGAACATATGATTATTCAGTATTCCTTCATAATTTAATTAACCTAATTGATTGAAATGGATTTCATGAAACACCAAAAAATATATCATAATTGTAATATAACCATATAAAGGAAGTGGAAGGGGTCAAAAGATCACATCCCTAGTGAAATATATCTACCCTTAATAGATATTATAATAAATGAAACATATTTATATAATGTCATTATACCTATTTATTGAAAAATAAGAGAAAATAAAATTTACTTTTGGTATCTTTTAAGAAATAATCATTATGAAAAAATTTGAAAATAAATTTACTAGAAAAAAATAGAAACTTTTAATGGAAAGTGGATAACTAATAATAGTAATTATATAAATACAAAATATTTTATCCATAAAAGTTACAAATAATTGTTTTTTACTTTTCTAAAAAGATAAAAATAGGTCATACAGAAAAAGTTATAAAAGATAAATTTTAATAATTTGGTGAAGAAATTTAAAGGAAGTATAAAATACATGTTTTAATTTTTTTTGTATATATAAAAACTTCCATGAAATAATTTCAAGAATTTGGATCTAGGAAATAATGATTCTTGATAAAAAAAAGGAAAAATAACATCGAATTTTGATTAAAAAAATCATTAATTAATTATGAGAACCATATAGGGGGAAATTTCAATAATAATTTAAAAAACAGAATTTAAAAATAGAAAAAATGATTTTTTTAGTATTGAAATAATATAATGTTCCTATAATGAAAATTATTACTTAAACAATCATAATAGAAAGTGATATTGTAAAAAATATCTTACGATAAGTCCTAACTTTCTTCATACGTGCTTTGATCTACAATATAGTAAATATAGGTATATTATTAATCTATAATAGATACATAAATTTATTTTAATACATAATCTCTATATAATTTCAAATTACATATTTATTAAAAATTCCTCATTAAAATTAATATTTAGATGTCAATTGTTCTGTTTTACATGAATGTTATGGTTTTGTGATTCTAGTCCATGAAACTTTGTTAAGGTTTAAACATATCCAAAATAATTAAAATTTTATAAATATTTTATTTATTTGTTATATACACTTTTCTAATCTTTCGTTTATGGAATTGGTGAAAAATGAATTGCATCACTTTGTTGTGAGTGTACTCTTTATATACGCTTGAGTAGTGTTTTCCTAACACAATCAATGGAAATAAGGAAGGTATATTATAATTTATCTTTTAAAAATTATATTAATATTTTAAATATAATATATATAAATTAAATTTACTTATATATCCACCCATGTGAGGTGGTAATGGAAAATAAAATTCATCACCTTGTATAGGCGGTATTTTACATGTTCGCTTTAGTGATGATTCCATTTTCCATTAGATAGAGAAGATATATAAAATGGTTGTTCCATAAACATAATAAAATTAAAATATATAAAATATATTTATTTCCTCATATTATTATGGTTATAATATATTTTATAGATAATGAAAAATAAATAAACTTGAAAGATTTATCTTTAGCCATATGCATCCTCATTGGATATATTTGTTCGGATTACACCTTAAATTTTTTGAAATTAATCTTCTTGTGATATTATAAGTTATAGGGAGTGGGTATGAGAGTTTTATGTGATTTTGGTATATCTTGTTTGATCTATGTTTCTAAAATGGTGTGAATAATTTATAAGAGGATGTTCCCTTATATAAGGGAGGGGAGTTAGTCACTTTTAAATACTGTTAATATTAAAATAATAGAAAGTATTTTTCATGAGAAGGTGGAACCAAATGGAAGAAGTATATAAAATAGTATATAGATAGGTAAAAATACATGCAACTAATGTTATTTATAAATTTTTTACGAATAATTTAATACTTATCTGTTAATTTAACCACACCCATCCTTGTTAACCCATTTAACCCATACTAATATGATAAGATTTTTATTATGGTAACTATTCATTATGGATTATAATTAATTTTACCTTATTACATAATAATTATTAAACTAATTTAAAATATTTAATATATTTTATAATATTAAATTTTTAAAGGTTTCATAAATTAATTCTAATATCTCCGCACAAAATGTGTTAAAATGAATTTTAGAAAAAAATAATTTTTAAGCATAAAAATGATTTTATTATTATTCACTTCAAATTAATAACCATTAGATGAATTTTGTTTAATATATTTTCTTCTTATTTAATTAAAATCGTAAAAAAAAGTGAGTAATATAAATTATTAATATAAAATTCAATATACACAAAAAAATTGTGTTATGAAAAATAACTATTTTTCCATTCAAATGATTTTATCATTAATTATAAAAAAATTAATTAATTTATGAATGATTGTTCATTTCTATACATGTATAAAAAAAATTTACTTAATTTAAATACAATAAGTTATTTAGAATAACATTTTAGTAAACCATATGTGATAAATCAATCTTGTAAATAATACATTTATGTTTAACCAAGAAAAATTAAAGTAGTGATTCTTATAATTAATTAATTGATTTTAATTACTATATTTCAATTAATTTAATTGTGATATTTTTAATTTTATATTTTAATAAATAATTATTTATATAATTTCTGTTTTTTTGTATCACAAGCTATCAAACAGCCCCAATTTGTAAAAGAAAAACATATTATAAAATCTCAAGGTGTCTCTTTATTCACATTGAGATAATTTCACCCTAAAATTTCAATTACTATAAATAAAAAAATGATGATACTTTTGACTTATTATATCCATGGGTTCACATTTAGCTTCCTCAAATTTATGGTTTCACCCTAAAACATTGACCATAGGAGGGGACTTCTTCCATAACACTTTATCTCCTTAATCTATAATATCCATTGGTACTTCCTTGTAGGAAAGATCCTGTTACATAAATATATCCTCTGATTTGAGTTCATGTAAATGTTCTGGCATGTACTTCCTTGGAATCGATACATTGAACAAATCATAAACATGTGGGTAGTTTAGTGGAAGTATCAAGTGATAATTTACCATTCCCATATGATTATAAGTTTTATATAGACTGATGTAATTGGTTCAAAGCATCCCCTTATTTACAAAACACATAACCTTATTTCAACAAGATATTTTTCAGAATATGTTATCATAAAATATAAAATCTATACCTCATATATCATTTTTAGAATGAATTTTCTATAAAATCTAACATTCCATTGTGTTTTTTTGAATGGATCTACCCTTATCATCCATTTCTTTAGCTATCTAATGTTCAATAATATTATGTTCTCTACCGTCATCCTAATTTGTTAGAGTTTAACACTTATTTCCATGGAGGTATTCATATGGAGATATATGAGTCACTAAGTTAATTTTATTTTAATTAGATCAAGAAATTAGAGGATGGTGGTGATCCTAACCACATTAGAAATTAATAGAGAATTATCATAGCATATATTTTAGGGTTTCAATTGCTTTTTTAGATTGACTATTTATTGAAGGTTAATAAGCAGTAAGAAATCTCATATTTATGTTCAAAACTTTAAAAATTCTCATATATAATGTCAATTTATACCTTGGAATATTTATAGTGGTACCCAATGTAACCTTACCACTTACTAATTATATCTCATTGAAAGTTGGTCAAGTAATGAATATTACCCAATAATAATGAAATATTTTGATTTAATAAGTTGGTGGACTATAACCAAAATGAAATCATTTACATTAGATGTATTGGGGAGTCATATGTTAAAATACACAATGATGTTTTCCCATTTCTATAGAGGTATGGGTAATGGTTACATCATCAGCTAAAGAATATGATGTTCAAAATTTAAATGGTGACATACTAGGAATCATGATATATACCTCAAAATATCTCTCATTATACCATCGCAATATAAATGCTCTTTGGGATACCTGTACATTTTATTTATTAAATTGTATATAAATAATTATGATTTATGTAATTCATCCAATAAATCCTTCAATTATTATATTTAATGGACATATTGTTGGTTCCTAAGTTATATCATTCCATATTGATCAATGCTAAACTCTGGAAATATCCTTACATTGCTTTATAGATCTAGATTATCCATATCAACCTTCTTAATATTCTCATTGATATTTTAGAAAATTCATTTGAGAAATACATTATTTCTTAAATATCCTTATGATTTAAATATCCATCCATTATAAATCCACAAGTATTAGATATTTTCCAAACCACATCATGTAAAACCTAGCATGATCCTTTCGACTCAGAGCATCAGCCATCTTATTTTCCTTCTTAGGGTGGTATTATATTGATAATTCATAATCATTAATCAACAAAACCCATATCCTTTGGCACATACTCAACTATTTATATTTGGATCTATACTTCATGATTTGTTATTATTATATATGTCACATATTTCACCATTATGATTATTCATCCATATTTTCAAACCAAATATTAACAATGGAAACTACAAATCATATGTCAGTTAATTTTTCAAAAAAAGATTGAATTTTCATGATTCATAAGCTAAAACCACCTTATTATTCATGATAACACATATTAACCCCATATTTTATTCCTTAATATATTTTACAAACCCATTTCTATTATAGGGTAGTGTATAAACCAGTTCACTGACCAAAATCCTCATCATTTCCACGAATTTTTTTTCACATTCATCAATCCAAATAAAATTTCATCCCTTTTAAATAAACATTTTTAGTGGATTTTATATCCATAAAAATTCAAAAAAACATTTATAGTATCCATTTAATCTTTGGAAACTATGAACCTTATTCACATTGGTTATTATTAGCAATTTCTCAATAACTATCATATTTGAAGGATCGATTGATATATCGTAGCTTGTAATTCTGTGACCCAAGATTGATAATTTCTATATAAAAAATTTACAGTTTAAAAATTTGGAATACAGATTCTTCTTATTCATGGTCCTAAATACAATCCTCAAATGATCTTCATGCTCTTCCATTCTCAATGAATATTGGATAATATCAACAATAATGCCTACCACAAAATGATCAAGGAAATTTATAAATACGTTATTATTTATATAATTGAAGATAATAGGGGAATTGGTAATTCTAAATGAAATCACAATAAATTTATAGTTTTCATATCTCATATGGAAGGGTATTTTTTCTATATCCTCTATTTGGACACTTAATTGGTGATTTTTTGATTAAAGATAAAACTTGGATATGTATTAAGACTAAACAAGTAATCCATTTGGGATAGTGGATACTTGATCTTGATCGTTTTCTTGTTAAGTTCCAAATAATCAATAAAAACACACATTGAACCATCTTTATTCATGAAAAAAATAAGATTATGTTCAACCCGTAGTGATGAACTAGGTTGTATAAATCCCATTTCTATATTTTCTATGAGTTTTTTCATAAATATGTATAATTTAATTAAGGCCATTCTAGAAGAAATATTTAAAATAGGTGTTGCACTAGTTATTAGTTCTATTTAATACTCAAATTCACTATTAAAGGAAATACTATGAGACAAACTAAAAGATACATCATCATATTCCTAAATAATAAAAAATATCTTCAGTTTTGGGTTTTTTCCAAAAAAAATTATAAAAAATCATCTCATGAGTAAGTAGTAAGACCCATATAATAGAATTTGTTTTCCTTTAAAATTTCAATTCATCCTAAAATACATAAAAATTCATAGTTGAAATAAGAATATCAAATGTGAATCCCATTTTAAATTAACATTGTGTCTATATAAATAGATTTAATCTATATCAAAAAAATTATCAAATACGATTATAAGAATAAAAAATAGGAATCATATTACCAAAAAAATATTTGAGAGGAGATATACAGATGAGATGACATAATTGTATCATATTCTATTTTTATTGAAAATAACTATCTAACAATGTAGTTGGTGATTTTATACCCTGGGATAATTCATCATATAAAACAGAGTTGTAAAAACCCAATAAAATAAGGAATTATCAGTTCTAGAGTATATTAATGGTGTACCTTTTACCACTTCTTTTTCATGACCCATATTAGTAGTTAAGATTTTATAATTCATCCCTTTATCCTTTTCCTCAGAAGCTTATTTACATCAATTGTAATCATTTACCCTTTTATTCATTCACTGGTTAGCTAAATGTTTGTATTATTTCTATTACATCTTCGGATTATTGGTGACACATTAGATTGCTATTTAATTCCTCTAATTTAATTGGAACACTTCTTTAAATCACTCTTGAATTCATATTATTTTTAACCATATCTTCCACACGTGAAGAATTTATATTTTCATTTGATTTAATTTACCATATTCTGGATAAGAATTTTTTTTCATAAATGAACATTAATTTTATTTTCTCTATGGTTTTTATTTTTTTTAATTTTCATAAATATGCATTTTTATCTACTTTTCCCCAACACAATGTGAATAATGAGAGTCTCTTCCTTAAATTTATATTTTGGGATAACATAGAACTATTTATTTATAACTAAAAATGTCTATTATGGACTATGACTATCAAAGAATTGGTTTTATACCACTAATGAATCATTCAATTTTTCATTCATGTTTTATAAAAAACACTAATTTTTAATTTTATTTATAATAAATTTTTTCTTCATAGGATCCAATGGATTAAACATCATTATATTTTGTTTCTATAAAATCCCTCTCTATTTTAGTGAATATATTAAATGAATAAAAATTATTAAAAATATTCTAAAACTATCACCATGGTAGGGGGTCAATTTCCTCCTCTTACCCCATATTCTTGTAAAATATAATATTGATCAGATTCACCATCTAAATGATACATATCCAAAACAAGTTTCTCATGGTTTGAGACCTGGAGAATAAAAAATATATTCTTTATGGAATTGATCCATTTTTTATAATTATTGGATCAACGAAAAATAAAAAGAAATATTGATTTTTTTGCATAAAATACTCAATTGTGATTTGTTCCTTATTTTAGACATTGGTAAATTCATCATGTTTCATTTTATCATTCATAGATTAAGAGAGTTGGGTGAGCATATAAACATGATCTTTCTTCTGATCCCCCATTACATTTGGTGGCTCGTGATTATGTTAATTTTATTGGGCATTAATTTTATTTTCAGAAAGATTCACCTTGTTACAACCATTGAGTAAAATTAAAAAGAATAGTATAAGTATCGATCATCATTAATCTGGTTGAGTAATCATGCAATAAAGAAAATAATTTGTGTGATCTCCAAAATTAGGACACATTCTTATCAAAAAATGATATATATGGTTTATCCAAAATCATATTGGTTTATCATTGGTTTTCATAATTTAAATTATATCATTCAACAAAAAATAATTGCTAATAATATTTAATCTCGTCTCAGGTACCAATAGAGTAAACTAGATATTTTCTTAAAAAATATTACATCATTTTAGATGAATATTAAATACATCGCAGAATAATACATGACCTATAAAAAGGTATGTTTAGTATATTTGTATACTAGATACATAATCATCTTATTTAATGAAATGTCTTTAATGTCACCCACAATGTTTTTCTCACATAGTACCCTTATTATGAATTTACTACTAGAAAATTATCTCCACAACCTAAGGTATTATAAATATAGTAAATAGTATGATAAAATGCTCAGTAAGAGTTAGTAAGGGAGATATCAATAAATAGTCATAAGTTATCATAATAAAAACAAAATGCTATGAAAACATGACCACAAATTATGTGATCATAAAATAAAATTTATAAACTATAAAAATGAGTCCTGGAATATTTCCTTATCATGAAAAAATACATAACTCATAATAGGGTGGAATCATAAATAATCAAAAATCATGCATGAGATAATATCATAATCAAGGGATAAAATTTTGTAGTATAAAAGTGAGGAATAATCATAATCATAGAAACATATGTCAAGGATTCTCGCCATTATGGTCATCACATAGTAGGAATGTGATAACTGACCATGTACCATATATATCATGGTAAAACCACCTATATACCCTCTTAGTATTGGTTTTGTCATCTATATAATATTTTTCTCTTTGTAAAAACACATGTGTTCCCTCTTAGGGTTCGTAAAACATCATATTTAACCTGTTGGGCATGGAAAACACTCTCATGTCCCATACTGGGATTGGACTAATCACCTATGTAAATTTTCATATCATAAAATATAAAATATTACCAAATTATTTATTAGAAAATAACAGACCAACTATTCACATAAGTAAAAACTATTCATATATGTTTTATAATAAAATAATAGCATTCATCATTCCTTCATTTTTTTATTAACCTATGAGAAATAAACATCTTTCATTAAACACCATTAAAGAAAATTCATAATAATCCATATAAATAAAGGTATTTTATTTTATCATAATATCACCCCTAGTAAAATAGATATTTCTTCAATGTATATTTACAAAGTAAAAAAAATTAATAAAACCATTAAAAATATGGTTCGTTGAAAAGAGAAAACATGATTTGAATCTACTGTCCTATAATAAATAAACACTTCCAGAGTATTGGTAATATGATTTTATTTAAAACACCCATAAAAACATATAAAGTATAATTGATAATTAATAATAGCCTTGATTATAAGACAATGTGATCTTACCATAAAGGCTGAGAAAACATTTTTTCATGATTTTTTATATAATAAAAAACGAGTTATATAGAAATATTTTGGAAATATTTATTAAAATAATTTGTACAGAAGTTAAATGGACACTAAAATACCCTTATATAAACTTTATTTATAGATAAAAACTACCATAATAAATTTGATGAACATGGATACAGAAGAGAATATTCCAGACCAAAATGAAGAAATTAGGTCTAATTTTCTTGACAAACTTCTATCTATATTTTTGCATAAAAAAGGAGATAATACATTTAAAACAAAAAAATAACCAAATTTAAAGAAAATATATGGGTTTTATAAAGAGAAATATGATACTATTTCTTATAATGGAAATTAGAATGTAAACAATCCAAATAAAAATTCATATTGTAATATAAACCCTCACTTCATATCCAATATTTCATCAAATCTGCTTGAACATCATGTTTAATAAATTTTAACTTATTATAATTATATACCAAAAAAAAATTAATACTTATATTATAATATTTCATTCTATTATAATTCTTAATTACCTATTTAATAATAGATCCTTATTAAAATCAATATTTTGGTGTCAACAGTAATGGTTTCCATGTAAGTTTTCTTTTTTAGATTTTGGTCCGTATTTCTTGTTTTTTGTTTCATAGTATGTTGAATCATAAATATTTCTTAAATATCATATTTATTAAACATATGAAATTTTATAATCATCCTTGTAAGGTGGTTATTAAAAATGAATTACATAACATCGTGAAGATGGAAATATATATGTACTCACAAGTGATGATTTCATTTTTCAATGGATGAAAAAAGGGAAGGTAAATAATATGTAATATTAAAAGATACATATTTACATCACAAATATAATATAAATTCATTAAATCTATCTATAAAACTATCCATGAAAATCGGTGATGAAAAATTAAATACATCTCTTTGTTGAGGTGGTCTTTCGTTCCTATGCATGAGTGACATTTTAATTATAATTTTCTTTTAAAAGAGGTTGAAAATATTTTTCCCATAAAAATAATATTATTATTTTATAATAAACACACTAATGTATTTATTTTTTCATTTTTATACTATAATTTAAGGATGTTTATTGATAAATGTATTTAAAAGAATTCAGTTAATACTTATACATCCTCCTTGGAGATCTTCCACTAGATTACACATTAATACTACTATGATTGAAATTTTAGTGAGAATGTGACATATAAGGAATAGATTGGATATTTTTGAATTCCTTTGATTATATTTCAATGATATATAGTTCTCTAATAGTTTGATAAGTCAAAAGAGTTTGTTCCCTTTTAAAAGTGAGCGGAGTGGCACCCATATAAGTATCATTAAATTTAAAATAATATAAAGTCATTCTTAGGGAAAAGTGGAACTGAATAAAAAAAATTATAATATAGGATAATTTATTGTAAAAAATAATTAAATAATTAATATTTATACAAGTTTTTCAATCAATAATGGAAGCATTGTCTTTTAGTTTTTAGACTTTATTAACACTTTTAATCCTTATCATGATGATAATATTTTTACCAAAGAAAAAATACATTCGGTTTAAAAAATATATTGAAATTATTTACTAATATTTATTATGTCGTTTTATATATCGTATATATTTTATAAGATTCAATTCCTATTGGTTTCATAATTTATTTATAAAATCGACACATAAAACAAGAAAAACACATTTTTATAAAAAATAAATCTTTAAACATAAAAACGATTTTACTACCCATCATTTCCTATTATCAACCATTATATAAATATTATTTTATTTTTTTCAAATAATTCCTAAATAAGTATTTGTTATGTTATTAATAGAAAATATATTTCGCACCTAAAACATTTTTTCTGAAAAATAACTATTTTTACCTGGAAATGATTTGATCTTTCTTTATCAACATTTGATTATCAGTGTATAAATGATGATTAATTTATTCAAATTTATAAAAAATATTTTATATAATTTTAATATTCTAAGTATTCTAAATTAAATGACAAATAAAACATATTTAATAAAAAAATGTTGTAAATAAGATATTTATATTTCACCAAAATTAATTAAAGTAATACTTTTTGTAATTACTTAATTGATTTTAAAAATTATATTTCACATAAATATCCTATAATATATTTTATTTATATTTAATAAATATTTTTCAGTTAACTTTAGTGTTCTGTGAATCATAATCAATCAAAAAATTCAAATATTTTTAAAGATAAATATATTCTAAGTTCTCAATGTGTTACAGCTCGACATTACCAAAGTCACCCACCATGCAAGGTATCTCAAGAGAGAATATTCATAATACACATATTTTTCCTTACTATATCCATATATGAAATGGTATTTCTGTCAATTTCAAGACTCAACACCATATTTATTGGGATATTTCCCCAAAAATCCACTTACCCTTTTTTATTTTACTAACAATAGATAGAAGTTGGATTCCCATATCTAAAGGATTACCATGTGTATGCCAAACATATTCTATAAAGGTTCATATTACCTATAATTAATTAGTCTCATAAGACTATATTCATTATGAAATTAATCATAATTCTCTATCCAAATAGTAATCATTGGGAAGTGGAAACACATATGGGTATCCTCCTTAGGTGTGAGTCTCAATCATGCCCCCATTAATTATCTCATCCATATGATCTTTTATTGTTCTATCCATGTATAGGTAGACAATGAAAAATTTCTAAGTCATTATTAAGAGTCCATATTATCTATGATTTGAACATCCTCATTAGGTCATATTCTCAATCATCAGTGGTTCATATTCCCCATCAAACCATACTTAAAAATACATATTCTGTCTGAGCTCATCATCATCACTGGGAAATATTCCCATTGAAACCCTCCTCAGTGGTCCATATTTCAAATGAGTAGTCAATCCCTCTCGATTTAATTTACAATAAAATAGAATGAACCAGAATGTTTATTCCATATGTACATATAACACCAACCTTTTTTAGTCCAATTTTTCTAGAATTCATCACTTCATTAATTTTAGTTGCACAGCATGCATCCACATTAAATGATGTAAAACTACATGGTATGGTACAGTAATATAATCTTAAACTATAAAAATTAAACAATATAGTATTTATTTCTTCTAAACCATTATAAATAGAATTCCTCCTTGAAGTTCAATCTAGATGAATTATGGGATATAGTTGGATGACCTCAAAAATTACATGGATGGCCTTTGTCACATGAACTGAAATTGTAGGTTGTGCCCTATTAAACTACACTAAACTAGGAGGTTTTTTATTCCATTCATAGAGAAACCTATGAAACCCCTATCATGTGCCTAATCCCAATACCAAATAACCTATTTCCTCTTTGGATGGTAACAAATACTATAGTGCCCAATCATATGTATTTAAAATATAAAATCACTAACTAATATGATAAATATGAAGAACATATGGTATATGTAGATGTTCACATCTACAAATTGTTCTAATCAATAAAATTCATGATAGTAACTAATCCCACACTAAGATTTGGGATAGAATCATAAGAATATATAAAATCATTATAAATGTCCCAAAGTAGTCAATAATTCCCCCTAAAGAATAATATGAACCTAATATCCCATTGTATTAACCAACACACATTATAAATATTAGTTTTGAAATGTCCCAATGGTATCATACCTTTTCAAAGGAGGTTTATGATGACTGAAAACACCCATGGGTTGGAAATACATTGGAAACAAAATTCTAAAAATAATGTGAATCATTTACCTTTGAAAATTATCGATTTTTCATTATATTCCTTGATATGTTTCTTTAATATATTTTTTTAGGGTTTCCAATACCTTAAAGTGACAATTGAAACCATTGGGATATTCTATGAACCACATGGAGTTACCTTAAATCCAATGGGAAATATATCAAATTACCTCATTCCATTTCAGTATGCATGTTCAAACTAGTGGCCCTCATCAATTTCCTTTGGATATTAATACCCACTATATAAGGCTCTAAACATATTCCTCAGTGTTGATGAGAGTTGTGGAATCTCCACCTTGGATGATGTTATTTCCAACCCAACATACCCAACACAAGGTGATGAATGAGTTAATTAGAAAGTACCATCTTAGTAGATACATTATAAAAGTGGGGAGTCTCATAATATCATTAGAGAGGTTAATCTTAGTGGACTGTACTAGCAACAAATGATTGCAATGATGCTAACAACACCTGTAACCATGTCCAACCACATCAGGATTATTTGCATATAATGTAATAATTATCTTCTCCATTATCATATAGATGTGTAGGAGGATGTTCATAAAATCCACACTAATCTTCAATACAAAACCAATAGGGTTCCAATTATTATTTTTTGTTTCCACTAATGTATCATGGACTCAACCCCACACGAACAAACTTATGAGATGTATTAGGAGGAAATATACCTAGTTACACAAATTATGGTTCCCTATAGGATGCCTCTCTAGGTAAAATAAACCAATAATGAAATGGAATTATCTTATATCCCCCTTCCCACTAAAAATTATACCACATATCCTAGTGGAAAAGAAATTTAGGCTCATATTCTTATTCATGATGAACAATCATATTGGAATGTCTTGGCCACATAATATGGATCATGATGGAATATCATGACAGTAACCCATGAGTGGGACCGTATTCTTTCTCCCACATATTATTTCCATTAGAATATTATAGAAAATAGAAAACAATAGGATTATATCCCTACTCTCACTATCTAATCCTTCCAGAAATTTTTTTGAGTGATAGAAGACAAAATTACGGACATATTCCAATGTGCACCATAGGATAAGACCATATTTATATTTCATTCAACACAATAGAGATCATTAGTATATCCTAATAGATAATATATATGGGAAAATATTCTTTCTCACATTATATTGTGTACTTATCATATACTATTGAAGGATAAATATTAAGGGTGAGTTCACATTCTCATTCCCATCACAATTCATCGGTATATTTAGTTGTCACTTAGGGGTAGGGAAATATCCCTAATTCCACCCTAATAAATCATTATGATCTTTTTATAGTGTTTCCAAATCCGAATAACATTCCTCACACATTATAGAATTTAAAAATTATACACTAGGAATAGTATAAGATCACGATTATATTCCACCTCGCGCACATGAAAACTGTCGACATATCCTAGTTTAACTCATTAAAGATCATACCCATATTAAAATCTATTCCAAGAAAGCATCTCATCATATTATGAAAATTATTGAAGACCAATTGCTGGTTTGTAACCTTGTATCTTCTAGTCCTTTTTGGGAAAGATGCATATTATGGTAGAAATCCAGGTATGTCGTCATAGGATTCCAATTACTGACCTCTGGTCCCACATAAGGGTTCCTATGAGTAAAGGTTGTTGGTGACATTGTGCAAGCCTGATCATGATAGAGGTTCTAAACATGTTCCCTAATTCATGAGGACCAAGAAGGTCACATCATGGGTATTATACATCCAAGCATATGACTCACCTTCTGGTCCTAATAGGTGTTGATATTCTTAATACCCTTTAATTTATTTCGACAGTTTTCCAAGAATATATAGACTCCCCGTCAACAGAAGACAACAACAATGACTATTAAAGTCCACACTATGGTATAGACATAAGTAACTCTAAATTTCCTCCCTAGAATACAAGTTTTAGTTGTACTAGCCTAATTATTATACATATAAACAATGAAATATTAGTCATGAAAAAGAATTTTTAGGACCTCCTCATTGTATGAATAATAATAAGTAGAAATATCATCCCCTTTCTAACTCATCAATATATGGTATCATCATATGTCCTCCCCTTGAAGATGATCTACTAAAAATGAAATTCATCCCCATAGTTATAATTGATAACTTCCTCCCTATACAATTTCAGAACTATTCCAACATTTCCCTCATACCAAGAAGTACTCAAGAGAACGAGGTCGGGTACATCGAGAACTCTATTACTAACTAGTGAATTCTCATCCCAGCTAATGGATATTCTGATCTGAATTTCATCATCCATGTCTATCCTAGATCAATTTCCCATTTATATATCAATATAGGTGTTGATGAACCCTGCACCTTAAAAATAGAGTTAAGTGACATTTATAATCCAATCAAGTTGGGGATTCCCACTTTGAGGAAAAATAAGACCCCATGGTTAGGTTGAAAGAAATAAGCAGGGGAAATATACTGGTCATGTTCTCTCCTAGAAACTCTTTTTGGTATAACATTCCAAACTAATTAAAAGAATATTCTATATCTCATCAATACTATAATCTATGGGAAACTCATCACCATATCAATGGAAATAATCTTTCATACCATTAGTTTGATAACCAAATTAGGGTGATGAGTGAGATATGAAATTAATGGATTTCTACAAAAATCATAGTGGCCCAGAACCCCAAGACAATAACGACATGTGATATCCCTCAATAATATTTATTTATGATTTTAAGGTGATATGAAGAATAATCACATATGCCTCATGTAATGGGCATATCAGTATTTACGGAGATAATGGATATCTACACATTAGCCAAATAATTGTTCAGACTAGATCCTCAGAAATGATGACATATTACATCATCACTTCATGTGGAGTCTATAACATTGCTTTTTAAAATGATAGTTGGTACATCCAATGAATCCATGATACTCACAAGGACCAAAGGTTTTTAATTTGATAGGATAAATCCATTAATTTACCCATGCATCATGTTTATAAGAAATCGGTTCACTAATCCTTATTATGAATGGTCAAGACTACTACCATATATCTTCCATCAATAATAAGAAAATTATAACCTTGTAAGTGCTCTAGATCCATCCCATTACTATGTAAATACAATAAATATAATATGATATAAATTGTGGTTTCTCCAATAATAATATAGTCGAAACCCAATCCCTATAGGCTTGGAATTGTTTTCCCACTAACATCACCCATTATATCATCAAATTCATAAAAGATCCATCATGTGATGGTAAATAAATAAATCCAAATTATGAATAAATTGTTGGGGATTCATATTATAACCTTATCCTCCAATAAGGAAATTAATACTCTCTATGTTGGTATAAGGTCTATGGGTAATGACTGTTTGATTCAACTGCATTCAGGATCCATCTTCCTCAATAGGAGTGCATGCATAACAAGACACTGGAGACCCACTCATGGTCACTAGTTATTTATGAGGGTAGGAAAACCATAATAAAATAATAAACCAAGAACATTCTTACAAAAAATCAAATATCAAGGAGGATCATTGTTTTCCCTAAATGGTTATTCAAAGGGGGTCAAATGTCTTTCCTGTAGAGAGGAAAATGACGGAATGATTCCCACTGTATACTAAACATCAAAAATATCCATTGGAATCGACATTGTAGATAACCTAGATCAGGAATCTAACATGTAACCACATGATTAAAATAATTACACATGAAATATAGTTTTCATTGATGAAAAACATTATCATACATTAAATCAATGGGAGACTGAAATTATGTGACTTCATATAAATGATCCTCTATCATGCGCCTGATTAGATTCATCAAAATGAGAATGGTGGAGGTGTTTCTACATTAAGTAACCACCCTCCAACATTCATAGAGGGATACCTTTTTGTTAAGGAAATTATCTCTTCATAGGATGTGAAGTTGGATGATCTAGGGGGATCATTTTCAAACGAATAAGAGGAAATATTACTATTAATTAAAATTCTTCATCACTAGCTAATAACCATCCACGAGTAAAAAAACTAAAATTAACCCCTCATCCAATGATAAAAAATTCCAACCAACTAGAGGGGTCTACCTCTTGACCATTATTTTATTTAAACTAAGTAGTCTAATTGCATCTGGAGTTTACTCAAATAAGGAATCAACTACCAATATAATTGGAAAGATACACCAAGATAAGTTAGATTAGATATTGAAAACTGATATAGGAAATAATTCTATATCATTCTATGCCTATTACTTTTCATAAGGTATCATACCAGGAAACATTTCCTCCATAACTTCTTAAATATATTGATTCCCATACTACTAGAATGGAATCAATGTGTGGGTTTCATAAACTATTAAAGATAGAGGGGAAGAAATATTTTATTGGGTGGATGTTCCACTTCCTCTAATATATTTTCATAATCCAATATTCCCAAAAATCAATGGAATGGTGGAACCTAGAGAGGAACTTGTGACTCTCCATTCCTAATTGTTCACTCGAGATGGGAATGCGGGAGTAACAAGAATTGGTGAATCTTAGATGCTTTTTCCAGACACTATAATAAATAATATTATTATATTATAACAATATTTCTCTAGGATACATTACAAATTAGGATTACATTTTGATATTTTCTCATTAGAAATTAATTTACTTTTTGAGGAAGATGATTGTTATCAACCTCACTAACAATAAATTACATAAGAACAAGATGGTCTTAGAATTCATCTCCATGTGTAAATGAATAACCTATCACCTAAAGATAATGCATCTAAATAAATTATTGTATATAATTATAGAAAATAAATTATTTGAGCTATAGACACTACTGAATCATTTGAAACCCCCTATAATATTTGTATAGTTTTTTGTGGTTACACAACATCCCGATGATTTCACCTAATTGACTACAGAAAATACTTGACCAATTCCATCATCTCAACTAAATAAATATACTAGAGTGGATACCACAAATGAATTCATAAAAATTGTATAAATTCAATATCTATAAACCAAACTCAGAAAAATTTATGTTGTAACTCCCCCTAAACAATAGCAGAAAAATTACCTGCATTAGGATGGGAAGAAAGATCGACCTCACCTGAGGTTCAAAGATCAGAAGAATAAATCCATTTATTATTAGAGATATGAAGTTATTAGAAACATTATTAGGTACACATAGAACAATATAATTGGACAATAAACCCAAAAAAATAGTTTGAATTACCTACCTAACTATTCTGCCTTCTACAGAATGGTGCAGTATAATATCGAAGACTACCTTTTCATCAAGGAAATACTCTATAATATATTTAGCTCTGGTAAATTCAAGATGGGAAAACCATTGGAATATTATATTAATATTTCTATCAACCCACTTAAATAAGAAGTGGAGTGAAAGGAAACACTACGAAAGAATACATATAAATTCAAATATTGGGTAACCAAGTAATTAGTTAAATTAGTGCACACTGTACTCAGGGAACAACATAATAAGCTTGTTGTTGAACGATTTTGAATGAGTCCAATAATAATTATGATATCAAGAACAAGTGATTAAAACCCTTTTACAGGGACCTCTCTTGAATGATAATATAAAACTACATGAAATAATAAAATGAATAAGTCTATTGTAAATTTTCAATACCTTACAATGAAGAGCCACTACTTCCTTCTTGATTTCCATCGGATGAATTTTAGATTGATCGAAAAGTAAAAAAACATCCCACCTCTATGGGTATTAATAGTATAATCATAATTTCATGTTTTATATAATGGAATATCTATAATCCATGATGTACTATCATTTAATGATGTCAAAGGGGTAGAAGAAATAACACTTTGGGTTAGGAATATCGACCAACGCGAGGATATAAACCCACACTACCCCACTATCATTGCATGAAAATGGTCTTTGAATCAAGAAGGAAACCCCACTTGTTGTATCATTTACTCATTAATCTATAATTTATGAATGAATTATTTGGAAAATAAAATCATTTTCCATATGAATGTTATACCTCCTCATGATTTCATCGTATGAAATAATTCCTTAAATCTTAACATACCCATTAGAAACAAAAAATGATAATTGTTATCAATTTGTTACAATAATATATTAAAAAATAATAATATACTCATATGTCATTGAAAAAACCACATTCAGATATATCATATATATAATTCATTAAGAAATATCTCCTTCAATCTCCCGCGTTCAATTAATCCTAAAAGACATTCTGACATTTCTCCTAATACTGTATCATATACAATTATTATTTAAACCATATCCAGAAAAGAATTGGATATCTTCAAAAAAACATTTAGAAGGATATTATTAACATCACCTTGTATCACATCATATGAAATTCCTTCTGAATACCCTCTTAAATACTTTTGGATTAAGTCTAAAACACTTTTAGAGTAACTCTATGAGTCAAACTCAATACTCATTTAGTCACCTAAAAATTGAGACCTTGCAATCCTTTATATGACAGAAGAACTATGAATATCAACATCCATATATGTAATCAGAGTTCAGACTCTAGGAAACTATCCTTTTTAATCAATAAATAACGGGATCTAGCATTATCTTTAACAAACATGTGTATCTCAATACTTGTTTCTACCAGTCCGCATCATATGAAAAAGTAGATTATCTTATTTTCCCTTTGAATAATACATTGAGAAACTATGGGACTTGACACATGTCAATCCCATATAGACAAATCATCTATTCTTGAATCTATAATTGTAAATAGATCTAATTGATAAATACATCAAATATCATTTATTATTAGGGATATGTGCATCACATGTTCCTTATCCAGATAGATATATAATATCTAGGTGTGGCTACACACACTCCTATAGTCTATCACAATCATGGTCATAGATTACATACTTGTCTTATGAGATGAAAAATACCATGTTCTTAATCTCCATCCAATGAAATGATCATAAAATTACCCAACCACCCTTATATTAGATATGTCAACATTTAAACATGCATAATTAGGGTACCAAGTATAACAGTTCTCATGTTATGTATCTCACCAACCTCAGGTATCAGGGAATCAAATAACATCAATTCATACCTAGTATTTAAAAGACACATGTATAAAACTCCATGTATTATACATATCAGGTTAATTAGTGTAAAAAAATAATCACATTCTTTGTTTTGTGCCTCATTAACATATTTTTAATCTATATAAAATAGTAATACTCATGTTAACCATAATATTTTGTCACAACCTATAACACTCTATGATGAATATCAGTTACGGATAACTAAAATCCATACATTGAGGGTTCAATTATCATTTAACCTCATGAAATGTATATCTATATAACCATTTATGTAGCTGAACTGAAAAATGATAATATAAGGGCTACCTATTAATATGTTATATTTTAATATTATTAAAATATTTAAGAGTATTCATGAAACCCATCATATGTTCTGGTTCCTTATATCATATATGATGAACTGCTAGATCAACAATATTTTTTCAATACTTTTTGGGTTTTTTGAATACATTACATCATATATAATATATGTCAAATATTTGTGTTACCATATGGTAAATCATTCTCATTAAACTCTTTTTTCAGAAATTTCAATGAGGCAAGGTAGTTTTAATAATTTTAAATACCATGACCCTAGTATCCCAAATCTGATTCCTTACATTATTTTATTGGTATTAAGTATAAGCGATCGCATACCAAAGTACTGAAGAGTTAAGTTTCTTTGAAAAAAAAATAAAAATAAGTATTAAATTACAACATGAAGTGAAATAAAACATAGAGAATCCAATGGAAACACCCCTATTCTCCTAGATTATCCCTTCATGTCAATCATAATATATATCATAGAATTCTGGGGAAAATAAAACATAAGAAAGTGGTGATATCTTATGTTTAATAATGGTAATCATGAAATGAAATCTATCATAAATAACCATAAATAATAAGGTAACACAAATAACTAAAAAACATTCTATTAAAACACAAACTTGAGCATAATATGGAAGGAATAAAAACTTATCAAAAGATATCATATAAATAATAAAATGAGAATGAAAATTAACCATGGATATTCTACTAGAAATATAATCACATATATTATCAATTACTAATCTCTGAATGAGTTAATGCATAATGTTGAAAATTATTAACCAATTGTCAAGGATTAATCAAAGAATCCATACATAATTGGGTAAGGCCTCATCCAATACCCAAAATAATTTCTATCCTAAGACATATATTTGCATTGTTGGGATATAGAGGGCCCCACCCATCACATTCTAAGTCAAATTATTTCCTAATATGAATGGGGTGAAACATAATCAAAATATACATTCATATTGAAACTACAATATGAAATAACATTCCCTAAACAATAAACAGAATTATAAACCATCTGGTATAATATTATAAATGGTATAAAAATAGAAAATTCATAGTCAAACTGATCATAAACAATTCAATAAAATATGTTATATTTTATCATAATAGATAAAACTATACTATTCAAAATATCAAACAAAGGATGTTCAAATAGATAAAAATATTCTAATAAAATCATTAAGAATTTCTTGATAGAAATACCACATTTCCTTTGAAATCATATATTTAAAAACATGAACAGTTATAAAAGAAAACATTTTATTTGAAATTAAAATTGTTAAATATTATAAGATTCCTCTATTAATTAATGAATAATTAAATATGGAAAATTTCTCTTGTCATTTAGGTTAAAAAAATAATTTCTTATGTATTTTGAAAAAAACATTTAAAAGCGTATTTTTAAAAGAAATTGTGATTATTAAAAAATGAATAGATTGTGTATATCATCTATATATTCACATAAAACAAGTATAAATATGACATTATTTAATCAAAAGTAATTTCACACATAATCTTAGAATTATATAGTCAATGGAGTGAAATTTTATCCCAAAGAATGGAAATTCGGTTACAAATTCCCTAACCACTTTATAAATAGTCGGACCATATGCCTGATAAAATTAATGATCATAAAATGAAATATTTAATTAAATTATGATAAAAAATTCATGATATTATATATTAAAGGTTATTATGTAAATAACATGAAATAAATAAGGGTTGAATAAGGAATATATCTCGCATAAGTACAAGTGAGATGAGAAACCCTTACCGTATGTCTGAAAGTATTTTCACTTGTATTTATTGTCCTTGATAATAAAATTATATTGATTAATTACTTAATTCTAAAAATATTAAACATATATTGGATTTATTATAACTTTATTAAGTTTATTTATTGTCATTTTTATGAGTTATAATATATGATTTCGTTGTTCTGGGGGGCTCATTTCATGGTTTTATGGTTGGTTCCCTTGAGTATAAATATGAGAGTACTTATAAAATGGGAATAACATCTAAAGAAGTGGAATTATTTAGTATTAATAAACATTGAGAAGTTTAAATGGAATCATATATCATTTTTTATATGTTATGAGTATGATTTGAAAGATAAAATGTTTATGAAACTGTCATAATTTGTTTTGGTGATATTTACAACCATCATGAACTTGTGTCATTTAATTTAATATTCTGCTTATATATTGGTTTAATAACATGATACAACTTATAAAATTTATATTAAAATATTATTTAAACATTATAATGGTTTATGAACATCCTTTAATCTGATAATGGAAGAATGAAAATTCATCATCTATGAAGGTAGTGAATTGACATATCGCAGACAATGTTTTCATTATTAAAAGTTAAATAGAAAAGAAGGGATTTGAGGATAGTAATTTCATTATCAAAATAAACATATAATATATATGTTATAATATATTTACCTCAAAACATTGGATAGGGGATGGGAGAATATGATAAGAAAATAAATTAAATTAAAAGATAAAGAAGAATTATTTTACCTCTTGAATATTGTCTCCTTGGGAACCACCTTAAGACACTTGTATTTGGAATTTTGGTAAGAAAATAATGTATTGGATGTGGGGAAGAGGTATGGGAAGATAATTTGGATGAATTTGGATAGTATTTAACACTTATAAGTTTTGAGGAGAAGGGGTTGTGAGGGGTTGTATTTATAGGGGGAGAGGGTTGTTTTTTGAATATTTTATTCATTTATTTAGTCTTTTCATTCAAGAATATCAATAGTGTTGATTATTAGGAATATGTACAGTAAGTAGTACATTTCAGTTCAAAAAAATAATTCATCGCATCGTAAATTACTCAAATATTCATGTATTTTACTTATAATGATAAATATAATATATTACAGTATTTCACTATTCATCCAAAATTCAACCATTTTAAAAAAATCCAAAAAAATATAATTAATGTTTTTTTGACATATAAATTTAATAAAATTATTTAATTTTGTGAAAATAATTTTCTTAATATTAGAAATTTATTTTTTAAATAAAATCATAATTTATTTAAAATAAATATAGATTTTAATATAATAACTATTTTTACGACACTTTTAAAATTTATTTTTGGTCTCATAAAATTATCATATAATTTTAATACAACAAAATATTAATGTTTGAATTTATTTTATAAAAATAAATTTTATTTTTAATCATTATCTTAATTATAAAATTGTAAATTAACATTTAAATTTCATAAAAATACCAACACTTAATTTGTCATTTTTAAACATTTATTTTGTTATTCTATGATATAATCTTATCATGTTTTCATATATGATGAATCTGAATTTTATTTATACATTCATAGTTCTGGTTATTATTCTAATGAACATATTAAAATTCATAATGGTTATATTGCTATTATAATGGTCATGTAAATGTTTAATAGTATACCACAGTTCGTTTAAGCTCTTTGTTATGTGTAATGTAAGAAATTGAATCAATTGAATTTATTTATGTATATACATATCCTAAAATATATGGGTATTTTATTCTATCCTTCTTTAAAAAAAATTATTCCTAAAAAGTTGCTAAATGTCACCCAAATAATCATTTGGGGAGTTCTTCATCATAATTATCTTTGTTTCCCACATCACCTCTTCAATTTTATGTATTCTCCAATGAACATTTACCAATAATGTTGAATAATTTTTCACAACTTATAATCTAGTTTCAATAATATTGATAGGATCATCAAAGTAATACAAATCATGTTTCAATTAAATTTCTTCATACGTGAGAACATGTGTTGGGTATGGAATTTAATTACTTAACAAAGAGATGTGGAACACATCGTGCACTTTAGAAAAAATATATAGAATCCCCAAATGATAAGACAAAACTTTAATTCTCTTTAAAAGGCCCAAAAAACCTAGGGCACAACTTCCGTTTCTTTCCAAACATTATGACACCCTTCCATGAAGATACTTCCATAAATAGATAATCTCGCACTTGAAACTCCACAACCTTTCTTCGGTTGTCAACAAAACTCTTTTTCTTACTTTTATATACTTTAATATGATCCTTAATAGTCTTTACCCTTGTTCTTGTTTCCTCTACAAGTTTTGTACCTATATGTTTCCGCCCACAATCTTTATCCCAACAACTTGGAGTATAACATCTCTTTCCATATGACGATTCATATAGTGCCATTTGAATACTATAATGGAAGCTATTGTTATAGGAATATTATACCAAAGGTAAATATTGATCCCACATACCATGAAAGTCATGAAAGAAAGACCACAACATGCATTCTAATGTTTGGATCATTTTTTCAGACTGCCTATCAGTTTGAGGGTGATATATATTGCCCAATTGAAGCTTAGTGTCAAGAGCCTTCTGAATAATCTTCCATAATTTTGATTCAAAATGGAAATCTAGATCAGACCCAATAGATATAGGTTCACAATGAGGTCTTTAAACTTTACTAATATTGATTTTTTTCGATGTTTATCATTCATAAATCCTCAATTACAGTGAGTAAATATATTTATTTCGAAATTCGATCAACAATTATCCATATTGCATCATTATTTATTTGAGTCGTCAGTAATGTAGTTACAAAGTCAATAGAAATGGCATCCCATTATTATATAATAATTGGTAAAGCTTGTATTTATCCTCTATGATGTTGTATTTCATCCTTAAACTTTTGAATAATAGAACTCCATGATACATAATTAAAAATTTATTGCTCCATATTATCCCACTGAAAATGTTCCGTCAAAACTCCATACATCTTCAAACAATTATGGTTTATAGAAAAAATTCAATCTATGAAGATCATCCATTAATTCCTTTTTTATCTGGGTTATAGGGGGAACAAAATGTCACATCAGAAATTTCAAAATTCCATCTTCATATAAGATGTCAACCAAATTCCCATATATTATAGAATTAATTTTTTTTCGAAAATCATCATCATTAGACTAAAATTTTTAAAATTTTCTAATGAATAGAGTTTGGAGAAAATTTGAAAAGGTATTTATGGTTCATCTTCCTTTATATTTCACAAGTACACCTTTAATAGGTCCATATACACATGATCCTTATCGATCCCGAACTTATTTAGAACATCACGATCCTTCCTTCTTAATGAATTAGCTAACTTATTTGCCTTTCATGGGAGTTAGTGTGTTGAAAAATCAGAATACTGGGGTAGATTGACCCATTGCCTTTCCCTAATGTTGATTTATTTATGTGAGAAGACATATTTAAGACTATTTTTATCTGTATATATCTCACATATTTCACTATAGAAATGGTGTCTCTTTATCTTTAGAGTAAATATTATAGTTGATAACTCAAGATCATGATTCTTATAGTTTCGTTCAGGATTTTTAACTATGTTGATGAATTTGAAGTAACTCTATCATTCTATATAAGGACACAACAAATTCCTTTATTTGATTCATCACTATAAATTAAAAGTCCAACATTTTTCTATGGAAGATTCAAGATTAAATAATTCAGTAATATTATCTCCAATTCATTAAATAATTATTCAAATTCCATTGTCTAAATAAATTTAACACCTTTATGAGTAAACTTCCTTGATATGTTAGCTAATCAAGAAAAATTCTTAATAGAATTCCAATAGTAACCAACAATCAAATGGAAATACACAACTTGATTATGTTTGAAGTTATATGTCATTCGTGGATTGACATTTTCTTTACAAGATCAATTGATATTCCATCCTTTGAGAATATATGGACAAGAAAAAATTTGATGATAGAATTCACATTTGATAACCATCCCGTATAAGTCTTTTATTTCAAGAGTCTCAAAAAATATTATGTGGCTCTCATGGTCCTTGTTGATTTTTGAGTACACCAATATATCATCAATAAATATCACAACCAAATTTTCAAGATATTCCTTGAATAGTATCTACATTATATTAATAAAAATAGAGGATGTATTATTTAGACCGAAAGGCATTACTATAAACTCATAATGTTCATAACGTTTTTGAAACACTGTATTTTGAATATATTCCCCCTTTATACACAATTTATGGTATCCCAAACAAAGATAAATATTTTAAAAATATTGGGCTCCATTGAGTCAGTCAACTAATTCATCAATATGAGGAAGAGGATACTTGTTATTTATTATAATTTCATTGATATACTTATAGTCAATACATAGTCTCATTGATCTATCATTCTTCTTAATGAAAGGGACATGAACTCCCATAGGTGATATTTTAGGGTGTATAAATCCAATACCTATTAATTACCATTGGTGTTTCTTTAACTCTATTAACTGCATTGGGGTCACTCTATAGGGAGTATTTATGATTTTTCTTTCATCATGCATTAAATTAATAAGAATCTCAGCTTCCTTATATTGATAACATCTGAGTATTCCTATGGAAATACATTAGTGTATTCTTGAAGAATAAACTCATCCTCAAATTGAAGATCACCTTTTTCATCAGTAGGTTTTATCTGCTCTTATTCTCCAAGAATATCATTTAGTAGTGCTACTATTGGTGGATCTAGATATGACTTATATGATTAAGTAACCCCTCGAAATATGATAAATTCCAAATATTCACAACAAATCATAATTTCTTTATATTTGCAATAAATAGTTTCATTATATTTTCAAATCTATTTCATAAGTAGTATTATATCCAAATCAATTGTAGGTATGATAATAAAATCACCAATTAGAGCATGTTTATATATTATAAAAGGAAATAAATGGCGCATGTTTGTTACAAGAATGTTCCAACTATGAATTTTGACTAAAAACTCCCTTATTAAGATGATTTGAAAGTATATAATTTTTATAAAAATCTGGTAATATATAAAATAATGTGTTGATCTAGAATAAAATATAGCATTAGCTAAATTTGAGGATATGAAAAAATACCCTCCACTGTATCATTAAGAAAATCGACCCCAATTGTTGTTACTTCATATGAATGGATTTCTTCCCTTGGTATTTTTTGTGAAAGTTTTCCTGACATCTAGTAAAATCATTTTCCCAATGTCCCATATCTTTACAGCTAATCTATTTAACATTCCTAAATTCTACATTTCCCTTATAATCATGGATAGGGAGGCCATTTTCTCTATGATTATATGAAAGAACCATTCCTAATAGGAATTGTCCATGATTTTTCATTCCACATTTTTTTAATTTTAGAAATTATATTCTTCCATTATTCATATTCTTGTTATTCTATATTCCATATTACTCAAAAATCATCTTCTTATCTTGCTTCCCTTTGAGTTCATATCGCTTGGAATAAAATTTCCTTGTCTTGATAGCACATGATATTATATCCTTGTATGATGACAATGTTTGGAAGACTAGTTACCTTTATATAATTAGATTAATACAACAAAAACATTCAATCATTCACTTTAGATTGTCTATATAGTTTGTGGAGTGCCTATCTATCCTTATAAATTCAGCTTCATATATAGAAAAAAAATTTACTCTTTCTATCTCAAAATCAAGAATAGTTTCTCTATATATTATTATTACTCATAAGGGAAATATATTTCATTGAAAATTTCCTTATGATCCGTCCATTCCATATTAAAAATTTATCCATCCTTCATTTTATTTTAAGTAAATTACTACTATTTATCTGCATCTCATGAGAGATGATAAACATCCCTGATAAAATACTACCTCTAATTACTTTTCAAACCAATAAATAACATCTCTATGGAAATTATCCATTCCTATGTAAAAAATGGGTTTCTAGTCCCATTTAATGATGCAGGTTTTTGTCATTTGATGCGGTCAAACATTATTACACTAGGCTGTGGATCGGGCTGCACCATTCAAGTATAGTTATTTCTCATAACCTGATTGTATTATCCTAGTATAGTTATATGTAGTTTAGTTACAATTTTAACTCCAACTCCAACATCATTATCTTGTATAGGAGGGAAATGCCTGCATTGAATACCTATGTTGATATGGTTTTCATTACTTATACTATAATCCATTAATAAAAAAATCCTATATAAGATGATATTGTGAAATTTTAAAACTGATGGGAAACAAACATGTGTAACTAATCTCAAAATAATAATCTTGGTTACCTTGGGAATATTCTCAATGTCAGTTATAGGGTTATATTTCTCTAATATATGTTTTTATAAGTCTTTTTTCAAATTTTCTACCAACCTTTCTCTAAAACCATCTGAAATAAATTATCCCCAGTAGTCAAGAGTCGATGCCTAACTTTATTAAATTTTTACTAAGTACAATAGATCTCCACCCAAAATACCAAATGGTTTTGTATATTTTGAAAACAAGATAAAAAATAAGTATTATATAACAAAATTTAATTAAATAAACATAGTAACCTCATTGGAAACACCCATATTCTCCCTGATTGACCCTATATGTCAATCATTGTATATATCATGGAATAGTGAGGATATATAAAACATAATAAAGAAGTGATCTCAGATGCTCAATAAGAGTAGGAAAAAACAGAAGCTATCATAAATTAACCTAATCAATAACGCTTGGTGAATAAATAAAAACAAATGTCATTAAAACATAATCTTGAGAATAATATGGAAAGAATAAATGTTGATCAAATAATTCCATATAAATAATAACATCAGAATAATACTTAACCATGTATATTATACTATTCTAATAATCACATAGATTATCATTAACTAATCTCCTACTGATGGAATGAGAAAAATAGGAAATACAATACATTCCATCGAGTCTTGGGATAAGACATAATACATATTCAGGTAAGGAATTATCCAATACCCATACTATTTTGTCTCATGATACCTACAGATGCATCAATGGGATATAGAGATCCTCTATCATTACATACAATGTACAATTCACTCTTAATATGGAAGGGTTGAAACATAATCAATATATATATTCATAATGAAGAATGCTTGTGAAATATCTTTCCCCAAACAATAAACATAATTATAAATCATCGAGTCTAATATTATAAATGGTATCAAAATAGCATATCCATAGTCAAAATGATCATAAAAAAGTAAATAAATTATTTTATATGATATCATAAGAGATCAACATAAACTAAGCATAATATACAAAAAAATTAGTATAGATGAGAATACTCTAGTAAAATCATTGAAAAATTCCTAAGAGAAATAACACTATTACATTATAACCATTTATTTAAAAAGAGGTTCAATTATAAAATAAAAATTTTGATTTGAAAATAACATTTAAAATGTGTAAAGGATTCATCAAGGATTTAATTCATCGTGAAATCATGAAAATCCTCTTGTTCTATATCTGTTTAAAAAACATAGATATTAAATTTTGAAAAAAGAATAATTTAAAAGTGTATTTTTAAAAGATAGTGTGAGAATTAACCAAATGAATCAATTGTTTAAATTACATATAATTCCAAATAAACAAGTATAAATACAACATCAGAAAATAAAAATTCATTTCACACATAAACATATAATTAAATAATCAATAGAGTAAAAACATAACCCATAAAATGGGAATTGGGTTAAGAATACTCTTACGACACTGTAAACACTCAAAATGTATGCCCCAAAAATTTAATGATCATAAAATAAAACCTTTAGTTCCCTAAAGATAAAAAAATGAAGATATGATATATTAAATTTCATTATGTAAACCACACACACAAAATAGGGTCTCAATAAAATTTTTGGAACTCCCACTCCCATTTCAAAATCTCTCAATAATTCATATTCTTGGAAATTTTGTTCTACATTACCCATTATTAGATAGTAAGACTAGATCTGTGTGTCATACAAGTTCACTGAGGGTTTGTGTTGAGGTTGATATGTCTAAGGCACTTGTTGGCTCCTTCTGGATTTTTGTAGCAGAAGAATTATGATATAATTAGTTGGTCATTTAAGAATCGAGGTTTGTGTTTTGTTCATCATGAAAGAATGTGGGGAAAAGCATGTATTTTTTAAGGTTCATGATGATGAAACTGATCTTTTATTTGGATGTTCAAGTGAATTGGGCCCCAAGTGGTCCTCTTATTGATTGTGGAAAGATCTTGGATGTGTACTATAATGGGTTAATTGAGGGTTATAGAGGATATTTTTAATGTGTTAGAAAGTCGGCTGGTACTACTATTTCAGGTGAAACAGTGAAGAAAAAGCAAGATAAGGTGTTACTTGCTGAACATAGCATAAATAGAATTTTTAAACGATTTAGAAGAGATCTGGATGGTCCCCTTGGTGACACTTTATTTTTAGGGGATGAAAATACTTGTGGAATAGTAATATTGATATCGATACGCACAAAGATAATTAACATGATCTTGTGGATTCAGGTAGAGTTGTTGCACTAAATGATAAGGGATATGTGATTCAAATTCTTTCACCTATTCTATGGTTGTGTGTGCAGGTAGATGTAACAACCTTGAAGGTGTGATTCAACTAACTAGAGAGGGTAGTTATAAGGTTGGTTAAGAGTGGGAGGAGCTATAGAATGGTGTATATATTCGGATGAATATCAAATAAGGTTCTAATATAGGAAGGACTCTGGCCAATATCAATTTGAACAACTGCATTGATATCCTGAGTGTCAATTCAAGGGTTTAATGCAACACCAATTTCCCATCAGAAGAAGAGTTTAATGGAGAAATACATCCCATAGATGACAATGTTATAGGAACATATGGTAAAGACTACATAGTAAATTGAGTAACAAGAAAAATAATGAAAATATGGACCCAAAGAGATTCATTTTCACCAAGAAGAATAAATAAAAGCGATAAAAATACTACTCATATCTTCCTAGTCTAATGGAGACATGGTCCACCAAAAAAGGTGGTAAATAAAAGGAAAATGATCCCCAATCAGTGGAAGGTATCAAGGAGGATAAATAAGTAGGAGACATTAGGAACCCCAAGCATGATAAGGAGGTTACACTAGTTGAGGGTACCTCAGATAATTTGGAGAGTCCTCAAGGAGAAGAATATGAGAAGACCGAGAATCAGTATGGAGAGATGTGATTGTAATTATCGGATGTGTTGCTAGTGAAGAAAGAATCACACCCTCATGGAAAATAGTGAGATTCAGGGACCCCCGATGACCATTAGAAATATGAATCCATAGTTCTGGAATATAATATGGAACTTTTCATGCACTTGGTTGACGAAATAGTGGAGGATGTTTTGACTATTAAGATGAAAAAAGATGATATTGATCAAATGATGGGAAGATAACTCCAAGTGAAAAATACCAGTGAGAAATTTTAGTTTATTGATAATAAATACCAAATTTTTTTAGAGGCTCCTACATGGGGATGATTAACAAATAAGAATACATGTGATCTTGGTATAATGAAGTGTATCATTATAAATACATTTTAAAGGATGATACAGATAACCGGGTAAATTATTTTCCCTAAAAATTATTGAGGTATATTAATTCCACTGATAGTAAATTGTTCTATAATAAGTCTATAGTATGTTTTTTTGTTTGATCTGGTTAAGCTGTGAGGGTTACCAATTCTCTATTAAAATATTTTGGAAAATAAAAATGTTTCAATGGGGGAGGGGATTTGAGAAACCCTTACCTTATGTTTGAAATTATTCTGTAATGGTAATTATATTTGTATGATAATTAATTTATATTAATTAATTAATTAATAAATAACCTATTGAATATATATTTAAATTAATATAATTTTATTAAGATAAATTATGACCATTTTAATAAATTATAATTAACATTTCGTTGTTTCAAGATCATTTATTTCATGGTTTTTTTGTTGGTTCCCTTGAGTATAGATATAAGAATTCTTTTCAAATAGGAATAACTTCTCAAGAAGTAAAATTATTTAGTATTAATGAAATTAAATAAGTTTAAATGGACTCATAAATCATTTTTTTATATGTTATCAGGATGATTCATTATATAAAATTTTGATGAAAAGGTCATAATTTATTTTCGTTGTTTTTATGACCATTATAATCATGTGTCATTTTATTTAATATAATGATTATATGCGGGTTCCAGAACATGATATAACTTATAATATGTATATTATAATCATATATAACCATAATAATGGTTTTATTACCAGATGAGATGGTGGTAATGAAAAAAATTAAAAAACATCATCCAGAATGGTGGTGAATCAACACATCACGGACAATGTTTTCATAGATAAAATAAAAGAAGATGAGAAATGATTTGACAAGGTTAAATACATTAGCAGAAGAAAATTCTAGTTTATATAAGATATTATATATACCATGACACTTCGCATAGGGTATGCGAGGAGAGGATAAGAAAATAAAATATATTAAAAGATAAAAATGTGGGATTTTACATCTTCAAAATTACCTCCTCAAGAACCTCTTTGAGACACTTGTATTTGGTAATTTGGTAAAACCACCAGGTCATGTACATGCTGAATGTGTTTGGGAAGGAAATTGAACATAATTTAGAAAATAATCAACGCTAATAAGGTGTGATGAGAAGAGGTGGTGATAGGTGGTATTTATAGGAAAGGTGAGTTTCTTGAATATTTTATTCATTTGCTTATTATTTTGGCTCAATACTGTTAATAGTGTTGATTCTTGTGACTAATTATAGTAACTAGTGAATTTGAGTTCTAAATAATGGTTTATTAAACCATTAATGACTTCAAAATTCATGTGTTTAACTTATACTATTAAATACCATAAATTACTGTATTTCACTATTAATCAAAAATTTCACTATTTTAGAAAAATATCAAAAAATCACTCTAACCATTTTTTTTATAATTAGATTTCAAAAATGGACACAATTTTATGAAAATAATTTTCCAAATAGGAGAAAATTATTTTTTAAATAAAATCATCATTTATTTGAAAAATACTAATTTTAATATTATAACATCTTTTATGAAACATTGCAAAATTGGTTAGAGTCTCATAAAATTATCTTCTAATTATAATAAAATAAAATATTAATTTATGAATCTATTTTGTTGGAAAAATTAATTTAAATCATTATAAAAATTATAAATTTACAAATAAACAATTGTGTTTCACAAAAATACCGACACTTATTTTATCGGTTTTTTAAAATTTATTTACTTATTCCATGATATAAATATATTATATTTTTATTTATGATATTAACTAATTTTATTTATACTTTCATAGGTTTGGTTATTATTCTAATGGAAAGATTAATATTCTTAATGATCACATTACTATTCCAATAATCATGTTAATATTTAATAGTAAATAAAGGTTTGTTTAAGCTCGATGGTGTGTGTAACATAAGATATATAATAAATTGAATTTATTTAGTAAGATATATAAGATAAAATTTTTGGGTGTTATAATAATTTTTATACTTAGTAATCATATTCCTAACTATTCAAATTATTGAACCTTTTCCACATTCTTTACTACGAAAAATCAAATTTTATGATGAATGTTTTTTATCTACTTAGAACACATTCTATGTTCATCATCGTCATTTAAACTATATTCCATTATGAAAATCATTAATATAATTTAACTACTTACATTATTTTTTACTAATACATCCTTAGACTCTTACTGTACTAAGAAAAGTTCACTTTAAATATAGATTGGTGTAATTCTTTATTTGTTAACATTGCAGTTCATCAAGTCCAAACATATTCCCATTGGACTCTTAAACACTATATTTTTTTTGGAATCATGTTAAGAAACCAAGACACTTTTTTGTAAGGAAAAAAAATTTATTTCTGTTTAGATGGCACATTTTAAAAATGAACAATTATTTTCAAATCCTATATGGTATTTTAGGTGTTGGGATCCTTTTGTTTTTGAAAATATTAATTTACAAAAATAATACATATGGGTGGTGGGAACACATTCCACATATTTTAACAAATATATGGAAAAACACTTTATCTTGTATGAATACTTTTATCTAAATATTCTTCTCAAAACATGTTATACAAATTTATGAATCAACAACCATGTGTATACAATTTATCATATCTGGTAGTTAACAAAATCACTTTATAATTAAATATTTTCTTTCATCTTATAAGAGAAATGAGATTAAAAGACAAATATTTTACGTAAATTCATTTGAAGTTGATAAATAATTTTATTTCATGCCTTTGATATAGGTACTATTTATGTTATCTGATTGAAAAAAAACTATAGGATTAATCAATTATTCCTTTTATTTTGAACTCCCACATATTTACAAAAAATAGTAATATATACATTCAGTATCACATACCCTTAAAAATCAATGAATTAATTTATATATCATACATACTTGACATGGATATATAAGGAGTATCCAAAACATATTCAGATATATCTTTGATAAACCAATCATATTGGATTTTTACTCTTCCTTTCTGATAAATCTAGGTTTCAATGTCCTTTATTGGCTTCTTGAAGATACATTGTTGATCTTGTCAACCAATAATTTTTTATTATTTTATTTTAAAATTGAACCAACGTATACTATCTATATATTAATTTAGAACATAATATTCATCTTCATGTTTTTCATTTATTCCCAATAATTTGAGAATATTATGTAAACATTATTTGTATTCAATCATATTTTTGAAACATTTCAATACATGGAAATGTGATAAATTTTATAACTAAGACAATCCATTTTTAGTATCTCCTTAGATAATATTATATAATTTAATAAATCCTAATTCTCCATATCAAAAAACATCATCAAAATTTATTAAACAATAATTTCTTCTTTCTCTTCCATATAAAAAAATTAGATAATACAAATCTAATTAAAATTTCATCCAATATTTAAATATCCAAGTTATCAACACGTTAAATAAATTCCTCTACTATTTAAAGACAACCTTCAGGCTCCAAACATAAATTCCTTTCCCATTCTATCCATTTTTATAATAACAACACTTTTGAACCATAAATTTGATATCATGTTTATTTTAGAATAATAGAATCTATGTTTATAACCATTAATGTTTTAAGTAAACCATTAGCCTGACTAAGTTATTTAGCATATTCAATAATATTGAATATCATTTGACCTGACCAATCATATTGAGTATATGTGACAAAAAAATTTGATGTACCAAATCATATTGAGTGTATAAGTGGAGACTAATAATTCACCCGTCATTTTTTAATGACTTTGAAACGTTAAATGAATCACTATATTATTATATAAGATTCTATATTAACTTTTTAGAAAACATTAACACTTTCTTACTGAGTAAAGAATTGTTTTGACACTTATAATTTTCTATAATAACTTTTATTAGATAACTAATCATTTTTAAGAAATTTTCATAATTTACTTGTATTATAAGTAGGTTACATTAGGTTTCCCCATACTATGATTAATCAAAAAAATTATCTTGATGATGATGATGATATTTATATACAACAGATGCTTTTATCACAAGCTTAGAATGTGTTAATGACTATTTAATATGGAATTCTATTATATGGGATTTCACTAAATTGATAACCATTTTTAAAAATTCATCATAATCATTAGTGTGAAATTTTCCATATTTCCCTATGTAATGAGTCCTATTTATAATTCATCTCACCATTTAATATTTTAGGTAGGAAATCATCCTGGTCACATCATATATTATTATTGGATATAAGAGTGAAAACCCATGGTAAAATCTATTATATGGATAAACTTAACACTATTCCTCATGTGTCCAAACCATTTGGGCTTCTCAGCAAAGTCTAACCCAAATATAACACCAAAAACAAGCTAAAAAGGACAATATAGTGGCACCCAACCATGGAACAAAATTACCTTATAAGGAAATCCAGATGCACTTGTTATATTATTTCTATACATATGATAATCTTGTTGAACCTGTATTTTGTAGGACCAATACAGTTGGAAAACTGAGGTCTTGAAAATTGTTAATTTAAAAGGAATCACACAATTAGTATTTCAAGGTGATTTTAATATCACCATCATAACTTATGTTATTTCATTTTATTTATGCATTATTCTTGTTATTTTATTTGGGACTCTTATTCTCTCTGCCGATCTAATATGTTTAAACCATATTGTTGTGTAACATTTGACACAACACCAAATTCATTGTTACTCACCTAAAAATAGAAGCCTAATATATACATATATATTTAAATTCATAATATGTGTATGTTTCATGAAAAATTCATGAAAAGGATTGTAATTATATAACATTTATAATATCCACATGATTAATCTTGATGAAATAGATAGCTAATCCCATTCACTTTTCTAGTAATGTCATAGGCCTCTAGGTAAGTTGGTAGCCCAAACCAAATTACATCTACACGGGGAAACATTACTCAAGATAGAATTTAGTTCATTATAACTCTATAAATTAATATTAAAAAACTATATATAGTAACTAAGTTCAATCTAATAACATCAATTACATACTATGTTCAAGGTAATTGAAACAATACATTCATTATAGATACATTATTCACATGTTATAAACGGATCTATCTAGAATCATTTTACAATTAATCTAAATCCTGAAAAAATATTCAAATTTCTTAAAAATATTTACTAAACATGAATATACCAGGGTATAAGCATTTAAATAGAATAAAAATTTAAATTTATAAACATTATATGAAAATTTATAAACAATTAATAGAAAATATTACTATAAAACTTTTATAATTTTGAATTTAACACTATGGATATTCCATACTTATGAATATAATAATTTTATACTCATTCAAATGTGAACAATTCATATTAATCATAATATGAAATTTTCATTTTAAATTTATAACATTATATGAATTATAAATAATTTACAACTCAATTTTTATTTTAAATATTTTTACATAATCTAAATATCATATACTTAATTATTATTTAAACCATGGTCATATTAATAATAAAAACACTTTTTATGGGTCTTAAATAATATCCAAATAAGGTCTCTTTTATTTTGAACAATTCAAAATAATTAATTATAAACAATTCATAATTTAAATATAAACATTTTATAATTTTCCTTTATTTCAGAATTTATAACTATTAATAAATTATAAATTTTGATTTATAAATAAAAATAACTTATTTCTATATAATTTATTATTCCATATAATATGTTTAAAGTTATTCTAAATATTTACATTTTATTTTTGGGAATAAAATGTTATATAAAAATTGTTTTAGTTATATAAAATTTATAATTAACTAGTTTATAAACTTTTTATTAATTCAAATATCCACAAATATAGTATATAATTATTTATACTCATTTTATATAGAATTAAAAAATTTTGATATGTCAAAAAATAATAAAATATCTACTTTATCTTATGTATATGGGATGACCTATGTAACATCAAACACATTTACGTTTACACGAGCCTTTTTGAACCATTGTGTAATTGTAATGTAATTAGTTACCATTACAAATACATTCTATGTAAAGGCAGTAATAAAATTCCATTCATTGTATTAAGTTAATGCTACCCTTGAGTAGAGTAGTGGTTACCTTTACACAAACCTCTCCATAAATGTACTATGAAATTTCCTTTTGCCATGTTTAAGTAAAATGGATGGACCCTTACACATACCCCACATACACTTTTGAATGATTTTAAATATTTTTATTAAACTTAACTAAATAAATAAATACTTTTTCACAATGGTTAATCGTAATAACCTTTAGGTAAGCTATAACATTTCCTTTTCATAGCTGTAAGAAAAATGTGTTTACACTTATGTGAAACCATTCATGTAAAGGTAATCCATGTGCAACCATTACATGGACACTCATGTATGGGAAATTTCTTAAATAACCTTATGCATCTCATATGCATAAGGTTAAGGTTCTAGTTACCTTTACACAACATAGTTGCATAGGGGTAAATATGGTTTTCCAAAATCTTAAACAACAGAAAAATGATGCTTTGATTTGGTTTTCTTCTTCATTTCGACAAAATATTTCTTAAATCTAAATCATGTGTTCCCTCTAATATCTTTGAATTTTTTAAATGAGTCTAATAATAATTTAGTGGTGATCTAAAAGTGATTAAAACCCTTGTTTGGTGATATCTAATGAAAGATAATATGAAACTACATAAGATACATAAATAAATAAAATTGGTGTAAATATAGCATGCCTTACATCGATGAGTCATTGTATCATTATTGATCTCCATTAGAATAATTTGTGAGAGATCAAAATGTTTAAAACAAAATCATACCATATCTATAGTTATCCATGGGATAATAGGCATTGCATATCATGCATGTGGGAATCTCTATCCACAATAATGTGCTATAATATCATGAAGTGAAGGAGGTGTGAGAAATAGAACTTTTGTTAAGGAAGTATTGTCCTGAATGAGGATCTAAATCCACACCACTCCATTTCCATTTCAAGAAAAGTGATTATAACCCCACAAGGGAAAACCTCGTGAAGTATCATCTTATTATGTGTTTATAACAAATGGGTGAATTATTTGGCCAAATAATGCATTCATTTTGATAAATTAATACCTCCTAACCAAATCATCTTATGAATCATTTCCCCGAATGGTACCATATGTGGGATAAACAAAAAATGATAAAGGTTTTCATTTTACTACACTTAGATACAGTATAAAATAATATAATGTTATGTGCCTGAAAATCATAGATTTAATGTCATATATATATATATATATGGTTTTGGGTAATACCTCCTTTAGTTATGACCTCATCTCCCAAAAACATTATTATAAGATATCTTAATCATCTCATCATTCCAAAATTTGTCACAATCGGTGCTTTGGAAGAGTCCATACTTGTACCAAATCTAATTTCGACTCTTTTATACTTACAACATTCATCACTAGATAGACGGGCGCTATCTCACAAAATCAAAAAATATAACTACCCCACTATGTGAGGTCATTATTGGATAAGGAGTCACGATTTGGATTAGTTAATGCTTCCCATTTAATGGCCCCCTTCTTTGAAAAGGATTATAACATTTTCAAATCAGAACTATTAATTTATAATAGAGTAAAAGGTCTTGTAGGTATGAAGGTTGAGCATGAAGAAGTAAAAAATATACCATGATGATATTGAATCATTTATACTAACACTATATATGTCACATATACCAAAATCTATGTACATAAAAAAATTATTTTGGGGAATCAATCTGATCTTGAACCATCCAAGGCTCATTCAAATCCAATCATACTAGTTGAATGACATGTAGATATACAAATTTATAATCAACATTGAATGGTGGGAAGGATAACTCTACCCAACCCGCATAAGGAAAGTAGTTTTCCCCAATTTCATTTAATAATGAGAATTACTAGCACATGCAATATCATCTTTTAAACCACAATCCAAGGAATATAACTAGGATAGGTATCATATGAACTTATCCTATAAATATGATATATGGAATCAATTGGTTGGTTTCTCGCCAAATACTTAAATCTTGGATTCCCTTCATCTATCAATAAAACTCAGGGAATCTATAATTGAGTCCATTTTAATCCCTAAATAGTTCTGGACTAATGTTTCTTTACCCAAGAAATATATTGTATAAATTGGTCCCTTTAATTTCCATATAGTCATTTCCATTATAGATTAAGACTAAGAAGTATCTATACCTGGGAACATCAATCCCTTATATAAATCAAGAATGTTGTGGGGTATTGGGGTTTTTTTAGTTCTACTAAATAATTGTTCTTGGATTAATCTTATAATAATATAGACCCACTTAAAATTAGGGTATAATAAGGAAGACTTGACTCATTACTAATTGAAAATCCAAGGATATTATAAATTTTTGTTGAAAAAACATTATAATATTAAACTCATAACCAATTTTGGTGATCTAATATCTGATTCAAAATTCATGGTATCTTTCCAATACATAATATTAAATATCCTATTATAAATTTTATGTTTTCACATGCATGTGGAAGTATAATTATAATAATAATAGAGCTCAAATTAATAATCGATGGAAAAACTGAGGTGTTTTATCTAGATAATTCCACCCTTTGATTCATGTAACTCCCGATATATAGTCATAAATATCAAAAAAAAATTGAGGGCAAGAAGATAAGGGTATATAATTCAATTTGGAATAATTCCCACAATTACTTGTGGGTCAGCTCCATTATTCCATATAGTGTACTCAGTAAAGACTATGTTCTTCCCATATTCCAAATTCCGGTAACAAATCATAATCTAAAAAATTCATCATTACATGCTAGTTCTATTTCATGATAATATGAAGCATTTATCCACATTCCTCTAATAACATGTTAGGTAAATATCCTTAGGGATAAACTACCACCATTGAAAAATACTACTTCGCAATCCAGGAACAAAAATATGGCTATAAGGATTCCATACTACTATAATGGTTTGATTTATCTTATGTATTTGTAAAAATATCCAATAATCTATGATAAAGTGGATATCAATATTAAAGAATAAGGAAAGAATTGTGACAAGGTACACATGACCCCATCATCATCATAATAGTTGTTTCATAAAGTCACAACCATTTAGAATAATTATTTGATCTTAGAAAAGATAATAATTCTCTCAAATATTATGTCCTCATATCATCTATTGAATATCAGGATATCAATTAACCATTTACACTGGAGGATAGTAATGAGAAAGGGAGAAATATGTAAGGTTCACTCACATAATATTCTCAATCTAAAGGCACCACCATGTTATCCATGAGTTATCATAATTCCCCTTCATCCTTTAATTCCAATAGCTGTAAATAAAATGAGGAAGTAAAAGATCTCAGAGATACCCCTCCATCATTAGAGGAAAGTCTATTCACCACTGTCGATAAAGCATAGTGGGTGAATTTAGGTATAAAGAATAATCTATAAACTATTTTGATCATCACATCCATGACAGTAATGTAATAGAAGATATATATATCCTCTATGAAAATAATATTGGTAATTATTTAATGGGAATATACATATAAGATCATGTCATATCCTGATTTTCCTACCCATCATTTAGGTTTTCTAGATGACCACTAATGAATGAAGAAGGTATCAAGGAAAATTCATCTAACTCATTATACAAAGGTGGAAGCTTATTTTAACAAGATAATCAATGAAAACCTCATTATGGAAGTACCGTATCAAAATGGATCACTAATATTAACCCATTCATGAAAAAGAATGAAAAAAATTTCAGTCCATGTTGATTTTTTGGAATTCAACTATCACTTCAGAAATAATGATTTATCAGTCCTAATCATGGAATTGTAGATCAATGTTACCATTAGTTTCTATACCCTATCCTTTATAATCAAATATTTAGGCTATAATAATTTTTTTATATCCCCTAATGATGATGAGGCCAAAACATTTAGGGTAACCCATATGGAATATTTCTATGAATAAATTATATTTGGTTTAAAGAATTTTGGAACAACATATCAATACACCATGAATCATAACATTAGTTCCCTTCAAGGTAAAATCATAAAATTCTTTGTTAATGATTTGGTGGTCAAATCTCAACAACATTGAGATTATTTTGTATATCTAAATAATTTGTTTAATAAAATGAGGCAACATAACTTGAAAATGAACCCATTAGAGAGTAAATCCACGTTAATAATGAAAAAGTTCCTTTGGTTTTTGGTACAATATTATGAAATTTAATTCAACCATGAGAAGACCAGGAAAATCATAAATATTTCACACCGATAAACCTTAAATAGTTGAGAGGACACAAATGTATCCTTACTTATATCAATCATTTCATATCAATTCTTGTTCGAAAGTACCCAGAGTTAATACATATTATCAATTAAGGGGCTAACTATAAGTGGGATGAGGACTGCCAATTTGAACTAAAAAGTGTTTGGTTGTACCTTTTCTATCCACCAATTACAATTTCGCCCATATAATAGAGAAAACATATTTTCCTTTATATAAATACCCAATAACTATTGACCAGAATACTCCTTTCCTAGAATAATGATGTAGTTAAATCGAAAGGAATTTATTATATAAGTATAACTATGATTGATACTAATTCTTGATCCAGTGTTGTCATGATGAACATAATTGAACTGATCATTACAATGAAAAAGTTTTCGAATAATCAGCAACATCATAGAGTTCACCTTGTGTCTCAAACTGACTCACTAAAATATATCCTCAATTGTATGATGATAAAACAGAACATGGAATGATGTGTGGTAATTCTAAAATTGTTTTAAATCCATGTTTTCTATAAATGGTTGTCAAAGTATGGAAATTATAATATTTTCTTACCACACAACCTATTCAAAAAAAATATATTGTTGGATAAATTTTTTTTGGAGCGATTGTCATTCACTACTATAATTTCATGGTGTGTTGTTTTTGTTTTCAATCCAGAATGTGTTGATCATGAAAATTTCGAACCATGGAACCAAGGTTATTCAGAGTAGTAAATAGATTGTTTTTTGTTTTTTTCAATACATTCTTCTTTGATCAAGTAATTTTTAATCTAATATATCTTATCCTTGGAGGTCGCTTCAATGTTTAAGGTGGTGTAGTTTTACTATGTATTCCAAATTTTTTATGTCCAAAATTTGGAGGTTGGAGAATGTTTTTTTTTCAAATTGAATATTTTTTTGAAAATAAAATAGTGGCATGAAAGGGTTGTGGATTTTTTTATAGTTGTGCACAAGTAATAATTTAGATCCACTTCATAAAAATATGACTAAGAAAAGTGTTTTTTGGATGCTTTACATTTTTTTTCAAAAATCAATGTTCTCAGAAACCATGATATAAAGGTGGAGTTTTGTGTTGAAGGGGACACCAAATCAATTATGTTTATAAAATTAGTAAAATTATTCAAATGGATTGTGGGATACATTGTAGTTTTGTGAGGGGCCAGATGCATCTATAAATATGATGAGTCCCCTTCCCTTCATTAGGAACTCTCTCAATGAATATTTATAGTCTCTGATTTGAAAAAATAGTTTCATGAAGTAGAGTTTTGAGAAGAAATTAACTTATTTAAATAAATACATAGTGCAATTTATAAAACATTTAGTTTGAATTAAATTAATAATTTTGTCGAAAAGTTAAAGATGTGTGAAAACTTAGGAGTTTTGTGAAAGTGCATGAGTTGTGATAAAAAAATGTACTAGTTGTGGGAAAGTGCAAGAGTAGTTTAGAAAATATGTTTGAAGAATTTGTTTGAATGGAACAGTGAATATAATAGAATTAATTTAGGACTATGATTCCAAAACATTGTCATGCTTATTAAGGAAAAATAATGATGAATAAAATATATTGAACTGGCCTCTATATCTATAAAATGTGGAAGATCCTTTTTTGGAGTGGTGAGTGAGAATTTAATGGTTGCAGTCTGCCTAGGGTGAATAGTGACAAAACCACAAAAATTGGAATAGTATTGTTCGTAGAATAGAGTAACCATTTCTAAATAAATTTTAATCCATAAAACTAGTGAATCTTGGTGGATTTTGGTATGATTGAAATACTTTCAGCATATTCTCCTTAGACTAGCCCTTAGCGGTGAACCAAGTAAAACTATTAGGTTGAGATTACTCTTTTTTATTACATGTGTTAGGTGAATTATTTTTTACATTTGATAGATATCACAATTTTCTACCAATATGGGGATAAGATATGTTTATTTAAAAGAAAAAGTTTACACCCATATTCAGGCATCCCCTCTCAGGGTGATCTAGGGTCCTACAAAATCTCATTCATGAAGAGATGTTCTCTATCCAAGACAGTCCCAAATCAAGGGAGATTGAATTCATTTATTGTTATATTATACTGAAATAAAAAAGGAAGGAAAACCATAATAACAACCAAGTATGATGAGGGGTCATGTATATCACTCCAATAAAGTCAGTTCTTCTATATTATTTCCTAATACATGATATTTTTGCTAATAATTTAGTGAAAAATGAACCCCTCATTATAGGATTGGAAATGTCCTAGTAGATACCAGTGGTAATATTAAATATCAACTATTATTTAGAGTTGGTGATCAAACAAATTAATGTTGAATATGAAATTACGAAGGAATAATTGATTCCCTTGACTGATTGTGTATGAAATTTGATGTCTTAATTAACATATGAGACTTCACTATCTCATATCCAGCATTCACAGAATACATAAATGATAGATTGGATAATTTTTCCATAACCCTAGCTGATCAGAACTATGAGGAAATAATTATTTATATCACCCATTATCTGGTTGTCTCTCCATTGAAAAATAATGAAATGGGGTATATAAATGAGTTTAATATTTCCCCTAATCAAGGTGATGTCATATCTTCACAAATTAATATCAAAATTTGATAGATGTATCAAGTAATAGAATACCACCAAAGTGTTATTTTATAATCAAATTGAACCAATAATGAAAACAACTAGTAATGGGAAGTAAGAATAATCCTCTACAATAACCTATAGGTAATTTTACAGCATGGACCACATGAGATTTCCCTGACCAAAGACAACACAATACCTCCATCTCACCTTATTGTATGTTAGAGGTTGTCGAATAGTAGTGATATCATAATCTATCAATGGGAAGACTATGATATGATATCAATGACCAAAAAATAGTAGAAAATAACTAGGAATCCTAAAAAATCCTCAAAGTTAGAATATTAAATAAACGTATCCCACAAAATTGACCATTTGTTCCTTAAAAGCATCCATAAACTAATTCCTTATGAAAGAGATCCTAATTTCCTATCGAGATACTCCAACCCAATCTAATGCATGTTATGTTATCCTACATATAAATAAGACACACGGTATGCACATGCACCAAGATCCTATGCAGTATTTGAGAATATAACTCATTGGGGTCTCAACATAAACCCATAATATATACCTTCACAGGCATGTGTAAATATGTGGAATAGAAATGCATAAATATACATGATTCTCATCTCTTATTATGATAACATTGCCACCATGACACCAAACGAGCTACATGTTCCTATTATCCCACTATATGATAACCAAGTTAAAATGATGCCTAACCATACCCACATAGAGGCCATGATTGAATCCCCCAATCACATTGTGACTTGGAAACAAATTTCTAGCTCATACGAGGAGACCCAAGGTACAGAAGTGTTAAAACATTGACCTAATACCTAAAATCACTGGGAAAGATCATACATCCTTATCTCAACACTACATTATTTCTCAAGGAAAGTTATATCAGTCAAGTGTCACATCATACAATGACCCTACCCCCATGGAGGCCCTCAATACAATCCTCATTTAAAAAGTAATAATTCATGCACATAGACCTTTCTCTAAAGGCTCTAGGGAGATAACATAAATCAAAATGACCCATCACTACACACTCAAGGTGGTCCAATCAATCGCACTAACCCATCCTCAAGAAATATAGGGATGTCTAAGCACACCAATATAACACTAAAGAATCTTGGGATGTAACATTAAGAACATTTACCTATCCTTATGAACTCATAGAGATCTGGTTAATTACATTGTCCCATCCTTAGAGAATATGGGGATCTCTGAGCACACTAAACCATCCCCAGATACTCTAGAGAGGCCACATAGATAACATAGGGCCCCATCCCAACACACTACTCTCAATATGATCCCAAGTGTTTTTAAAAAAAACCTACACTACCACCTCATCACATCTAAACTCACCCATAAGGGGTCCCACAAGATCCTCTATACCAATCGCATTCTCAACTCACCAAAAACATCTAACACTCATCACCCTACAGATACACAATTACATGTACGATCCATCGATCAATACCCTAATATGCTGTCCAATTCTACCAAATCTCCTTGTCTATCCTGGTCCCACAATCCAGCGATCAACCTGATACATCATGCTCAGATCCCTTTTGATCTCAATTCCAATTCTTGATCAACTCCCAAAATCCCCACATGTCTCAACTCATCTCTCCCAACGAAGATCCCTTAGAATGTCATCCAATAAAAACCCTAATTTGTCACATATTCTTATTCTATAAGGAATCTGATCACTCTGAGTGCTCATGAAGAATATCTTATAACCTTAGTAGATATTTCATCCCCACCCTTGAGACTTATGTTTGTCTCTCTCGTCGGTACTCGACCCCCAAGCCTCTCACGTTGAACCACTGTATGTAGGAACTAAAAATAGGCTATTATATTTCAATAATCACATCACAATTTGGATTCTAAATACCTTATGAAAAGACATGTCCCCTTGGTATCACAATTATATGGTGATCCCAAACTACCAAAGTACTTAAAATCACTTAATTAAATTATACAGGGACCATAATTATCATATCTATTCTACCCAAGGCACTCTTGGTCCCTAAAACCCTTTCCTGAAACACAAGTAGTATGCAGGCATGCACACCAATTAATAAATAAAAATATGATATTATATTATAGGGGCCAACTGCCTAGAACACACATTTCAACCCTCATCAACCTCCCTCAATCGTCATCGAAGACAACTGAAACATATCCACACTTCTAGGCACATGTATCATGTCAACCATCACACATAACTAATTATATATTTTACATTAAATATGAATAATTTCATAAAAACTAACTAGAATTATTCTACTGAAAAAAAACATGGCAAATAGGTTTTCGTCCACTTTTTACAATCACTCAAATAGACACCATGAGAAGTAAAAAATACTATGCATGTTTCAATGATAAATTTTACCCTGAATAAAAAAATAAGAAAAATACTTCTAGTGACATAACTTTGTTGAATCCACTTTAAAATGCATGAAGACATCATGTTGGTTCCTCCTCTATGAAATCCAATAAAAATAATCTTCTTCTTAGGCATATTCCACCATGATTTTGTGGAATCTAAATCAATACCCCAAATAGAATCTTAAAAAATAAATGATTATGAAGGAAACTAAAAGTAGAGGGAGGATATTATATAAATTTTCATTGACACAACCACCAAAGACATCCACTCTCAAGGGGGAATCTTACATAGATTTTCTTTGATATCATCACCAAAAACATCCCCTCTTATGGGGGGGGTCAAAGGATGGGGAGGTCCAACAGTCTGGCCCCCCATGTGTGTGCAATATCAACAAAAATGAATAGGGGTCAAAGATACCTTTTTAATTAATAAAATATATTTACCACCATCATGTAATGAGCCTATCATTCATGTTGTGAACAACCAAGAGATGGGACCTTCATCCTCTACCTTAAGACATTATGCCATGAAGCCCTTCATTGCGACATGAATAGCATATAACTACTTAAATATGGTTGATTGAAACTCTTATGATGATTCATCATTCCCATTTGACACATATAAGGTATCAAAACATATACAATAACTCTATTCATGGATATTAAAATATTTGGAGCTCCATTGCATGTCTCTGGACCCCCAAACCAACCGTCTTCCAATAGAAAAATTCAAATTATGTATCGAAAACTGACCCAACAATATGGGGGTCATTAAAAAGCCTCACCATAATAATTGTCTTATCCAATAAGAAACATAATTCATTGAGAGAAATCTCTTGAGTTATCTCGATCATTTATATTCCATGAATCTGTCACATTACAAATCCAAATTCCAACCATCATTCTCTATGCTACTCTTCATTTAAATACAGAATTTATCATCTCTTCTCAAAAACACTCAGTTTGGTACCTCTACCACATCATTTATGTCTCAAAAAATTCTCCCAACATGGATACACTCTAATTTTCTAAAAACTATGGCCAATATTATATTTCAAACCTCTACATTCTCACTTTTCTTTGAAGGATCTATTACACGAACTGATGTTTCCTCAAAATAATAGATTCTTCAAACATATTGTAACATCCTAGGTAAATAAAGACTATGAAATTTTCATAACTATTAAAATTTGTGAATTAATTATTAATTTTACTTTAATATGGATTCTATGTTTGATGGCATACCCAACAGGAAACAATGTGTTTCTTTGAAATCTTTTTTTGTACACAACGTTGAGTTATACTGAATAATAATATAATATTATTATTATTTTAAATGGTAGTTAACTGATATATGTTTTTTTGGAGGGAATAAATAAAACTTACTACAATATGATTATACATGTTTTTTAAATGTTTTTACATTTATCCAATAAATGTTAGCTTCTTAAAATGTTAATGATTCCAATTTTAAGAAAAAACACTCTAATATTCTTTTAATGGTTGATTTACATCTTTTTGATGGCGAACAATTTTTATATATAGTTTTTGTAACTTTTATATATTCTATTTGAAAAAATAGTAATATTATTTATAATAATGAAATCAAATTTTACATTGGACGACATTTTGGTATTATTCTGATAATGTTCATTTTTTTAATGAATAATGAAAAATACTGCATTTTAATTCAAAACATCCTTTTAATATATTTTATTTATATAGATAGATTGTTATTTTAATTTGTTTAAAGCGTAATTGGATCATATTTTAAAATTTAATCCAATTTTGGTCATTGGATGTAATTTCACTATTAAATTAAACATAAACAAGTGTCAATCCTTTGAAAGTTATTATTTCTTAAAACACATTTTTTGTTTTGACCACAAGAATTATTTTTAAATTAATTTCTTCAACTTATGTGTTTAGAATTTGTAAAAATGGATTCTATAATTTGAATTAGTAGGTATATTTTTTGTAAATTGGTCATTTTTATTTTTATACATTATGAATAATTACTTAGGTAAATATTTTATTTTCCATGGATAAAGGGAAAATCTGGTAAATAAGGGTGAAAATTAATATTATTATAATAATAAATTTTCCGTAAACTTGCCTAAACCGAATTTATGATACGTTTCTGAACATGGCAATAATTGGGTTGATTTTTGGACCCCATGGAGCCATTTGGAAGTGATAATGACACTATATAATAATTAATTTAAAGTGAGGACAAAAATAACATAAACATGAATCTTTTTACTAAAACAATTTGTATATGGGTTTATATAACTTCTATCATCAAATATAAATATTAATTTTAAATATAAAATAATTTATTATATCATTGAATATTACTTGAAATTTTTAGACAGTAAATAAATAAACTTATTTATGACAAAATGGTGACGAAGTAATTGCTTCATTAATAAAGGATTCAAATAAATGATATTATAATCATTAAAATAATTTTTTTTTAACATTTTAATGCCATAAAATATATATATATAGATTAGGATTACTTGTTATATTTGATTTAATGATGTATTCTCGAAATAATAATTTTTTTTTGATTTTTAAAAAAGGTCATGATATGAATAGTATTAAAATTGACATAAAAGAGTTTGTAAATTAATCAATATTTTTTTAAATGATAAAATAGTGCTAAAAATATAAGATTTGAAAAATGATTTATATTATGTTAAAAATGTCATTATTGATCCATTTTGGGTCTCATTTCATTTTATAGTAAATATATTAACCATATAGTATGAATATATAAGAGGACATAATAAAAGATAAATAAGTTAACAAAGTGTTAAATAAAAATTATAAAGATTAAAAAAAAATATCCAAAGCTAGTCCAATTAATATTAAATGATTTTATTTAGACTTATATACACCTTATATTATAATTAACTATGTTTTAAACCTTAAGAAAGAGAGAATAATTATATAATAAAATAATATTTTCAAGCATTCCTAAAGAGCCCATCCTCCCCCTTATAAAAATTCATCACCCCTAAACCTTAATCACACCTCTAAATACCCCTTGGATCATCCAAAGTCTACCCAAATAATATCTCAAGATCCCTCAATTCTTCCTTGAAACCTTACCATAGGCATAAAGCACTTAAAGAAATCCTTTTGGTTCAATCCAAATTGAGTTACCCATTTTAAAGGTAAAGTCTTCCCTCAAGTTCATTTATTTTATTTCAGATATTCACTCCACAGGATCTCCTTATTATTTAATTACATAAAAACACCAATATTCTTAATATACTATGTTTTCATTATGATAAGGATTCAAACTACACTTACACACTCCTCCATCTAATGGATACGAACATACTATTTCTGTGGACAACGAAGTACTGCCTCACGAAACTATTATTGTTAAATCGCCTCCAAAAACCTATAATGGTAGACATTATGATGTCAATATAATTATATATGATAGTTATTATATATATTTTTATCTCTATACTTCTGTATTTTTAATTTTTATCATACCTTTATGCTTTCTATAACGTGTAAATACAATAATTTCATTTGAGGAAGTGCGGACTACCGCCCCATCAAAGTGATATGACTCATTTATGCTATACATGGAATGTATAAATGATGGAATCAATAAACATATGTAACATATATAACATATATATTATACTGTAATTATAATATTCCTTTTTATCATTTTGTTTTCATTCCTTTAAAAATGGAAAAAAATGAAATTAGTATTCATGCATACGTACGACATACCGTCTCCATGAACGATGCATTTAAATTATTATGTCAAAATGTTATAGTTTATTATAAATAAATATATACTGGATATATGTGATATTAATTATATCTAAATCATGAATATATTTCTGTATATAATTTAATTTTTACCGCATGGAAAATTTTAAATAATAATAAGATCATTTTTTACTGTCAAGTACCAAACATTACAAAAATATCTAATATGAACTCAAGTAATTAAATAATTGTTGTGGAAATTTAATAAGTGATGTAAAAGGAATAATAATATTTAAAAAGGTTCATAATCAATTATAAATTAACATATGTTTATTATTCAGGAAGAACAATGAACATACAAGACAAGTTAGACTTGAGGTAAGGGGTTTTCTTCTCACTTTTTATTCCCATGAGATTCATGTTATATTTATAACTATTTCCTTTTGTGTGGTTTATGTAAATCCCAGGATATTATACTTTATGTTATATAATTTAATTTATGGGTATTTACATATTCATTGTATGATCCTTCTTTCATGGGGTATATGTTTAATAAGTTACCAAAATCGTAAGGGAACTTTTCACCCTCCACTTCGAGTCAAAGACTTCCTTTATGTTATGTCTTTAATTTTAAATTATCGAATATTTGGATATTTTATTATGTATCCTTATTGATATAAATTTTATTTCCATATGATGAGAGGCCCATTTCTATCTCATCAATTCATTTTCTAAATTTTTTAGTGGCGTTGTTAGGCTGCCGAATTTTTGTAAGGGAACTTCTTTACCAAATTTCCATTCTTTGGGTTGATCTTCTACTTCTTGATTATGTCCTGCAATGATTATTTGATAAATAATTTTTAATTTCATGTCTTGTATTTTTACATTAATTATGTGAATGTATAGTGAATATACATAATCATTCTATTTTATTTACAAACTGATCTTTTGAAGGGACTACGTCTCAATCTCCTTTCATTGAGGCATATCTTTATATTGTGTCATTTAATACCCTATAAGGTGTATATACTACCCTATAACATAGTATATCATGAATATACTTATAATCATGATATTTATAGTTTTCTTTGATGTTATTATTTAAATATTTTTATTCAAGTATATTCTCAAGTGGTAACGGATTCTTTAACTAAAACATCATTTCAAATGTTTTAAATATTTAATCTTATAAATCCTTCTTTTTCATTTCCATGTTTTAGAAATGATTTTACATATTTATTTATATGGACATGGGTATATAAAAGAATAAATTCTTTTAAAAGTATCATATTGGTATGGGACACTTTGATTGAAAACACTTATTTTTGAATGTTTTAAATGAACAGATTATGTCAATATCCTGAACTGATATCTTGTGAATACAATGTGGAAATTTTATCTTTTCATTATGCTAGTTTTATGTGTTATGAATATGTTATGTTTCTTCGGAATTATTTACGTATACAGGTTGTTCTATGATAAACCTATGGAGGGTGAGCCCGAGATATCTCTCCTATACATTAGGTAACATAATGGAGGTAAACGTTAATGTTTCTCCTAAGAGATTTAGAGAATATAATGTGATGGGTATTCCCAATGTAACTCCCAATGTATCTGTGAAAGATACAATGTTAGTATGATATGGATGATACAAGTTACCTTTATTATTTATGATTTCCATTCGGTATTCATAAATGTTTTGATTTTTTGTGGTAAGTTAAAGATTGAAAAGTATGATTTCATTGACTTGAAATTATTGATAGACTAATGTTTTCTTTCATTATTTTATAACCCTTACTTACCTTTTTGTGCTCATCCCATGTTTTTTAAATGATTTTTATGGGATATAAGGAAGTGTAAGAGAAAGGAAGAATTCAAGAAGATTTTTTTTCATGAATATAACTCCTGTTTTCTTTTAAGAGTTTTTATTTTATAAAATAATGGAAGCTGAGTAGAAGTGTCTACTTTGTAACAATTGTGATGTAATGTAATAGTTATGGCCTAATTATCTAAAAATCTATACCTGAAAATATCCTTAATGTGAATTCTTTATTTTACTCATGATTAATTAATATTTAAGTATGGGGCCTTATAGTTGGTATCAAAGGTCAGTTTAGACATCTTTAGGGATTAAGAGTTTTAGTTAATCACATGGTTAGTCTCTATGTCTATTATTTTAGTTAAATAATTCTTTTATATCTTTTTTATATCAAAAAAATTAAGATACAAATGGAACAAGGAGGATCTCAAACAAAATTCCTATCTCTTTCTGATGACATTCTTGCAATAATTATTGTAAAGTCATGTTCAGATGATTGTGAAACGTTTTCTAGTATACAACTCACTTGCAAACAGTTTTTTGAGATATTCAACACCTCCAATATACCTTGATATCATTGTGGATAATGGGTTGTATTTAATAAAATCCTATATTCACATTATTCTTTTATTTTCAAGAAATTTTAATATTATCAATGCATTTTCAAATATTTTACCTTATCAGAAGATTTTGAAGAATATTATGATTGTGAAAAAGGTGCTTAAGAAAGAGACCCTTGTGAAACCTCTTTATATTATCTTTTACAATATTGTATGTCATAACATACTTATGGAATTTTAAAAGGACCATTGATTTATGGTTTAAACTCAAACATGGTGTGACTGTTTTATAAAAATCATGTTTTATCAGATGTTTTGAAATTATATGTCATGCATGATTATTTTCTAAAACTATTTTTATATGAACACCAATATGACCCAAGTTGTACAAGGTGTATTTGGATAATGGAAGAAAATTATTTTGAAGGATCTCTAAATAATTATTACAATGCATGGTCTTTTTACCTATGTGAAAAAGATGATGATGAAACCATGTGAACACTATGATCAAGGTATAATGTTCTTTCTATTGGTAATAGTTTTATTTTATCATATGGAGGTGAAAAAAATGACAATATATAAGATATTGATGTCTTAATGTAATGGGATGAGTATTATAGGTATAAGAAAACATTTAGGGTTAAAACATGTTGTAGATATTTTAATTAATTTCTCTCATTTTTGGGAATGTTATAAAATTTTCTAGTTTTTGAAAAAGGTTAACACACAGACCATGTGACAACCTATCACATCAGACAAAGCTGCCGAAATCAAACCCACATCAAAAGTGCGATTGAGATTTATCACCTACCACTGGACTACGTGAAGTCCCTGGTTAGTATGACTTATTATTTTTAGTTAAATGATTTTATTGATCTCGAATAAGTTGATTTTGGATCTTATGTGTCATCAAATAGATATCCTTAGTATAGGAAAATGATTTGGGGATTAAGTGATAAAGGTTATTTTGGAAGATGTTTTCTCTTTTTGGGAAACTATATGCCTAAGGAAAATAGAATACTTTTGGATTTCAATTGAGGAGTAATGGTGGAATTTTATTTTGGAAGAATCTATGATTTCATTATGGACATAGGAGGATTTGGGTTATTTATGGAAATGATTAACCTATCATAGAGAATATGTGAATTGGTTAGTTACACTTCAGTATGAGACATTAAGTGTAGTTGATGTTATTTGGAGATAAATGTTATGATTTATTGGGGAAGACAATGTGATTAAGTCCTTTTGAGTTTTGGGATACAATCTTATTTTGAGTTGCGTTAATGAATTTTAAGGACTTTTGTTTATTAAATGGTCATTGCTAATATTTTGGTATTGTATGTCAAATTTTGGGGATTATGAGTAGTATTTCTTTTTATAAAGTATTAACTTTTTTTGGGGATTATCTAATCTTATACTAACCATTTTGGATTTGCTTAATATCTATATTCAAGGGAAATAAATGGTTCATATTTTATAGATAATGTGATTCTCTAGAAGTTTATTCTAGCACTTCTGGTGTGACCAAGTCATCTTGAATACTCATCATTTGGAGAAAAGATGAGTTTTTGGTAGAAACTTACCAAAGGATGAATCTCTACTTGAAATGTAAATATATTTTCTTATTTCCTTAGACAATATCATAAATAAATTATTGAAATTTATGAAATGGAACCTAAAATAGAATTTTTGTCTATTTATATTTCCTACTGGGAAACCAATGACTGTTTAACCCATCACAAGTTTGTGGTTTCCATGTTGTTAACTTTCTCTTGATCATGTTTTCTATCTCTCTTCATCGAAACATGATGGTTAGTTTTCTCTTACATATCTATCTTTTCATGGAATCCTAGTATGGGTAATCTCAGGTGACCATTTTACATTTCATTCTTTCTGTTAAAGTGATGGTTTTATTGACTACTTTTCTGATGTGGGACTTTTAATGTTGTTTCCAAGCCCAATTTTAAAATTGCGACGATGAAATTCACAAAAAGGGGGAATGATGTAACATCCCAGGTAAATAATGAATATTCTATTTTTCATATTTATTAATATTTGTGAATTAATTATTAATTATACTTTAAAGTGTATGGTATGTTTGATGGCCTACCTGAAACACAATAACTTGTTTATTTGAAATCTTATATTGCACACAATGTTGAGTAATACCAAAAAATAAAATAATTTTATTATTATTTCAAATGGTAGCTAACTCATAGTCATTGTATTTGCGAGAATAAACAGAAATAACTACAATGTGATTATACATGTTTGTTAACTATTTTTACTTTTATCCAATAAAAGATAGAATCTTCAAATGTGAAGGAATCCAATTTTAAGCATAAACACTCAAATATTCATTAAAAGTTCGATTTACCGCCTTTTGATGGAGAAACGTTTTAAAATATAGTTTTTGAAACTTTTATATGTTCTATTTGAAAAAATAATATTATTCATTAAAATTGGGACATCAAAATTTACTTTCGATGAAATTTTGGTATTTCTCTAATAATGTTGATTTTTTAATGAATATTGAATAATGTAACATTTTAATTCAAAAATGCCTTTTAATATAATTTATTTATATAGTTAGATTATTATTTTAATTAGTTTTAAAGTTTAATTAGATTATATTTTTAATATTTAATCCAATTCTGGTTATTATAAGTAATTTCACTCTTAAATTGAACATAAATATGTGTCAATATTTTGATAGATATTATTTCTTAAAAACAGACTTTTTGTTTTGAAAATGGGAATTAATTTTAATTTAATTTTTCCCAATTCTGTATTTTGAATTTGGAAAAATGGATTCCATATTTGGAATCATGATGTCCAAATTGTGTATATAGGTAACTTTTATTTTTAGACATCATGAATATTTACTTTAGTAAATATTTTATTTACGATGGTTAAAGGGTAAATCTGCTAAATAAGAGTTAAAAATAACATTATAATAATATTAAATTACCCATACACTTGTCCTAACCCTATTGGATAATGCATTTATGACCATGGAAGTCTTTGTGTATATTTTGGGACCCCATGGATCCATTTGGGAGTGATAATGACGTGTTATATTAATTAATTTAAAGTAAGGACAAAAATAACATAAACATTAGTCTTTTTACAAAAACAATTTTTATATGGGGATATATAAGTTATCTCTTAAACTAAAAATATTAATTTGAAAGATAAATATATTTCCTACAGCATGGTATTTTACTTATAATTTTTAGAGAAAAATAAATAAACTTATTTTTGACACAATGGTGATATAGTAATTGTATAATTGATAAAGGATTCATATAAATCACATTATAAATATTAAAATAAATTTATTTTGAACCTTTTTATATCATACATCAATTTTAAAGATTTTGATGAATTGTTATATTTGAATTAATGAAGTATTTTCTAAATAATCATGTTGGTTTGGACTTTTTAAAAAGTCATAATATGAAGAGTATTAAATTGACATGAAAGTGTTTTTAAATCAATCAATATTTTAATAAATGATAAAATAGTCCTAAAAATATAATATTCGGAAAATTGACATATATAATGTTAATAATTTCATTAATTATCCATTTTGGGTCTCTTTAATATTACAGTTAATATATTAATCTTATAGTGTGAATATATAATAGGACATGATAAAAGTTAAATAAGTTAAAAATGGGTTAAATAAAAAATATAAGTAATAAAGAAATATCTAAAGCCTATAAAATTCTTATTGGATGATTTTATTTCAACTTATATACACCTTATCTTGAAATTAAATAAGTTTTTGACCTTTAGAAACAAAATTCATTATATAATAAAATTTTATTTTCATCCATTCCTAAAGAGCCCCTCCTCCCCCTTATTAAAATACATCAACCCTAACCCTTACTCACACCTCTCAATCCCCCTTGTCTCATTTAAAATCTGACCAAATAATCTCTCAATATCCCTCCATTCCTTTTAGACTCCTTAAATTAGGCATAAAGAACTTCAAGAAATCCTTTTGGTTCAAACCAAAGGGAGGTTCCTGATTTTAAGATATTGTCTTCCCTCAAGTTCTCTTCGTTTATTTTACTTATACACTCTCTATGATCTTATTATTATTTGTTTACATAACAACACTAGTATCCTCAATGTACTATGTTTGTTTTATGGTAAGTATTCGTACTACACTTACACACACCTCCATCTAATTGGTACAAACATATTGTTTTTATGGACGGCGAACTACAGTCTCACGAAATGATGATTGTCCAATATTCTCCTACCACCCCTTATAGAACACATTATGATTTAACTGAAATTATATATGATATTTATTATATTTATTATATCTCTATACTTATTTATTTTTAATTTACGGCATACATTTATGCTTTCCATAATGCGTAAATATGATATTTTCATTTGAGGAAATGCGGACGACCGCCCCATCAAAGTGATATAACTTGTTCATCCTATACATGGAATGTATAAAAGATGATATTTTTGAACTTATTTAACATATATAACAGATATATTATACTGTAATTATAATATACCTATGTATCATTTAGTTTTCATTCCTTTAAATATGAAAAAATGAAAGTAACGTTCATGCATACGTACGACTTACCGTCACCATGAACGGTGCGTTTAATTTCATAGGTCCAAATTTTATGGACTATTATAAATACATATATACTTGATATATATGATATATATGTTATCTAAATCATGAATATCATTCTGGATATAATTTAGTTTTTACCAAATGGAAAATCTTTAATTATAACAGGTTCATTGTTTACTCATGTACGAACATCAACAAAATGTATGATATGAAGTCAAGTAATTAACTAATTGTTGTAGAAAGGTAATAAGTGATATAAAATGAATAATTATATTTAAAAATGTTTTTATGAAAGTATTAATTTACTTAATTATAATATTCAAGATGAAAAAGGAACATACAAGACAAGTCTGACTTGAGGTGAGGGGTTTTAATCTCACTTTTTATTCCCATGAGATTCATGCTATATTTTCCACTATTTCATTTTATGTGGTGTATGTACTACCCATTATTGTATTATTTATGTAATATAAATTAATTTATGGGTATTTATATCTGTATTTTATGATTATTCTATCTTGGGGTGTATGTTTCAGAAGTGACAGAATCGGTAAAGGAACCTTTCACCCTCCTCTTATAGTCAAAGACTGCTTTTATGTTATGTAATTAAATTTGAATTATTGAATGTTGGGATATGATATTATATATACTTATTGATTTAAATTTTATTTCCATGTAATGATATACACTTTTCTCTCTCATTAATTCATTTTATTAATTTTTAATGGATGTGGTTAGGCTTCCAATGTTTTGTAAGGGAACTTCTTAACCCAATTTCCATTGTTTGGGTTGATCTTATACTTCTTGATTATGAAATTATATGATTATGTGATAAATAAATATTAACTCCCTATCTTGTATTTTTATATTTTTTATTTTTACCTATAGTGAGTACACATAATAGACCTATTTTATTTACAAAATGATCTTTGTAAAAAACTAGGTCCCAGTCTCCTTTCATTGATGCATATCTTGATATTATGCACCTTTACTATCCTATAAGGTCTGTATACTACCCTTTGACATAATATAACATGAATATCCTTATTATTATGATATTCATAGTTTTATTTGTATTTATTCTTTAATTATTTTTATTGAAGTATTTTATCCAGTGGTGATGAATAATTTAACTAAAACGTCATTTTAAATGTTTTAATGATTTATTATTATAAATCCTTCACTTTCATGTCCCTGTTGAAGAAATGATTTTAGGTATTTATTTATATATAAATGGGTGATTTAATGTTTAAATTCCTTTCAAAAGTTTCAGAGTAGGGTTGAAAAATTTGATTCAAAACTCGTATTTTTGAATGTTTTAAATGAATTGATTATGTCAATATCTTAAAATTATATCTTATGAATGAAATGTGGAAATTTTATATTTACTTCATTTTGGTTTTATGTGTTATGAATATGTTATGGTTCATGGAAATGATTTTCCTATATGATTGGTTCTATGATAAACCAAGTGTGGTTAAGCTCGAGATAGATTTCCAATGCATTGGGTAACATAGTGGAGGTAAACCTTAAAGTTTCTTTGAAGACATTTAGGGAATATACTGTCATGGGTATTCAAAATGTTACTCCCTATGTAGATATGAAAGAAACAGTGTATTTATGATATGTATGGCACAAGTTAGCTTTATGATTTATTATTTCCATTTGTTATTCATAAATCATATGATTTTGTTTGGTAAGTTAAAAATTGAAAAGTATTATTTCATTAACTTGTATGTATTGATGGACTAGTTTTTTTTCTTTATTTTATAACCCTTACTGAGATTTTTATACTCATACAATGTTTTTGAAATGTTTTTCACAGGATATAAGGAAGGGTAAAGTATGGTAAGAATTCAAGAAGATTTTTATCAGGAAAAGAACTTTTGTTTTCTTTTAAGAGTTTTTATTTTATGAAAAAATGGATACAAAGTAGAAGTGTCTACTTTGTAAAAATTGAGATGTATTATTATAGTTATGGCCTAATTTTCTAAAACACTAAACCTGAAAATATTTTCAATTTGAATTCATTATTTAACTCAGGATTAATTAATGTTTAATGTTGGGGCCTTATACTTAACATTTCTACTAAACCTCATTAGTAATGTAATTTTCATTGACTAAAATTTAAAAACAAATTACTTTTACTTCCCTAATCATTGAAACCAAAATAATAACATTCTATAAATTTTTTCACATGATTCACACATTGAATTACAAAACAAATCATGGTTCTCACCTTAAATCACATCATGAATCATGGTTCATCCCATGAATTAGGGTATGGTAGAACTAGCTCCCAAAACAGATCATTAGATCATCCATAATCTCATGTCCCTAACCTACTTACCATACCCCACTACATGTTAGGATCAACCTGTAGAAAAAAGTATATCACTAATCCATGGATAACCACACAAACACCCTATATACTAGTGTCACCTCCGAATCCACAAGCATCTACAAATTCTCTTATTATGCAGCTAAAAATGAATCCCTTAAACTGTAGGTCCGGGAAAATAGATGATCATGCCCTCTAATTTATCCTAGATACTAACAGAACATCTAGTGATCCATGTCTCAAACCAAGGAATTAGTAAAATTATTTTTTTCAACACCTCAAGGATTATAGAAAACTAACAAATTTTTTCTAAGAAAACATTAATAGAGAAGATACAATGAAAATTTTAGTATAGATTTTTAAAAAAATTATAAAACTGAAAATATATACCAAAAACCCACATGGGTACATAATTCTCATGAAATCCCATTCCAATCCTTATATAACCTCTCAACAATAGCATTCCCTCATAGATTCATCACTGGGAATCAATTTCCCACACTGAACCATGATAGATCTATATAAATCTCTTGATGATGGGACTGTATTTCTAGCACAGAATACTAACTATCCATATGATCCACAACATCTTCAATAAAAACTAAATACACCATAGATCAGTAGAGTATAACTCCACTAAAATTTTATATAGTAAAATTTTATATAAGTTATTATTGACACTTCAATTGATGGAACCTTTCATTAGAAAACAACAATAGGGAAGCAAACATATGTCATGTAAATACTATGTTCTGACCACGATTCATGTATATAGGACTCTTGATAATGGGATAAGAGTAAAAAATCATCAATAATAAATCTAAAACATCATGTACATACCTCAATATAAAATCATACAACCATAACATCAAAAAAAAATTTAGTAATCCCATTACACTGGTAACCTTAACTTCCTATCATAAAAGGTGTTCTCGATGAAATAGTTTTATATCCATGACATGTTCTAAAAAATTCATGGATTTACTATCTAAAATCTCAAAAAATCCTAAATAGAAAACGATTGGTACTATTTTTTAATTCCCTAGAACAAACAACAATATAGTTTTGAGAATAGAGACAACATAAGTACTAAATTACCCCTCCCCATATGTCAATGGTTATCAAATATCATTAAATACTAAATACCAACAATGGGAGATGAACCCCTAAAATCATTATGCTAAAAACTATAGAAAATAACTAATCAAAATACATAAAAATAAGAGTATCAATAAACTCACCCAATAATATAGATGATCTTTTAATACAAAACATTCAAACTCGTATCTACCACTAGGCCAATCACAAATAAAAAATAATCTAAAAATACAACACATGAACACTATACCTACTGTTATCCTTGAGAATCATACCAATCTCTAATACCCATATATCTTCTCCATCTTAATCCACAACAACATCTGTAGTCTAACATAAAAAATAAAACATAACGTCTTCATGAACACCAAGATACCCACACAGGGTGTAAGAATATAACTCAGTGTTGTATTTCAAAGAACTCCACATATATGTGATCATATGAAGGTGTATGTATAAAAAAATAAATTTATAAATAAACATCTTATTTTTGTTTCCATGTGCTAACCGGGCCTCCGAAACACGTGGTGAGGTAAAAATATCTATCAGGCCTCTGTGTGCTTACCATGAAACCACAATGTCTGACTATACTTGATTCGGTTATAGGATCAAAACTATCAATTTCTATGATCTAATGTAACTAATTCTTTGTCCATTTTTGAATACATAGGGTTGGGTAGAGTCTAAACCATAATAAAATACCTATTGAAACAAGCCTTGGTCATATATACAAATCTTGTCAAAATGTATTCTCACTTACGGTAAGGTCCATAATTCAAGTGTCACCTATGAGACAACACATCCCACTTGGAATTCCTCAACCAAATATACTCATGGAAAAGTCTAATTCATCCACATTGACCCATCATTTTAGACTCTCGGGAGGCCACATCAATATCATTAACTCATTCATATACAGCAAGGGAGGTCCAATCAGTCACACTAACCCATCACTTCTTACTGTGGGGTGGACCATTCACACTAAACCATCCTTTTAGACTCTAGGGAGGTCAAATGAAGAACATTAATCCATCCATGTTCACTGAGGGAAGTCTAATATGTTACACTGACCCATCCCCAAATACTCATGGGAGGCCCAGGCACACTAATAAAATCCTAAAGACATTGGGGAGGTCACATCGAGAATACATAGTTGCAACCCATCACACAACTCTCAAGATTATTTCAGGGCACAAGTCACTTAATAATAGGCCCCTCATCACATCATGTCTCACATAACCCGTAAGGGTTTCCATTGGTTCCCCTGTACCCATAATGTTCTTTGAGAATCAAAATAATCTCATTCCTATCACCCTATCATGACACTATAACCTATAGGTTCAACCAATTCATAATCCAATGTTCAATCCAACCTCGCCCAAGCCACTTGTCTCTCCTGGTATTACTACTCGGGCATTATCCCAATCCATCATACTAGATTCCCTTGACATCATTATTCTAAGCCCTGATCAACTCCCATGAACCTCACCTTGGTTTTATATCTCATCTCACAAGGGAGATCCCTCAGCCATCACCATAAAAATCCCATATTAATCACATATTTCAAGTCCCATAGGACTCCTCTAACTCTATGAACACATCCCGACACACCTCCAACATTATTAGTGAGTTCCTCACCACTCATGAGACATATATTTGTCTCTCCCATCATTAGTCAGCCTCAAATCATCTTATGAATGTCGTCTGACCCTAAGAAAATAACAATGGTTATTCTATATCTCACCTCTCATCACATGACATCATATAGGTCCCACAATAGCTAAAATAATTCCCTATCCTCTTAGAGACACAATCATCAGGAACTCCTTATTCACCAATGTTTTTAAAATCATAAAAAATCATTGGATTCTTACCATCATCATGTCTCTTTTATTCAAGGAACACTTGGTCACTATACAATATAATCGATATCCATACTATATATTGGCATGTCTACCCATTCATGAACCAACATAAGAAATTGTAATTTAGGGTCTAAAACCTAGAACAAGGAGTTAACCCCTCATTGACATCTGTCAAACCAATTCCAAACCAACCAAGTCTTATCCATGATTTTGGAAACCTGTCTCATTCTTGAAATAAAACATAAATATTCATAACATATTATTATTATTAAAAAAATAATTTAATTAAAATGTTTATAATTGCGTAAAAACTCACTGGTCTTCGAATTTATTCCAAAACAATGATCCACAAGGTTTTGTCCACTCTCATCATGGACCTAAAACTATACCATGACAAAATCCGAAATATTATGCTAGTACAATGGTCAATTTTAACCAAAATATCTAAAATTCATAGATAAATTATTCATTTGATGTAACATTTCCAAAACATCTTCAAATGGAATGAAAACATCCTCTCAAGATCTCCTATACACAAGCCAAGAAAAAGTCACATCAACCTCAATCGATTCCATCACACTGTAGTGAAATTGACAATGAAACCTTAAAAGAAATCACCGAAAATCGGTGGATATGAATAAAACAAATAAATAATGGAGGATATTATTTAGATTATCCAAAAAATCACCATAAAAACTATCCCATCTTAAGTAGGAAAAATTTATATAGATATAAGTTTATTAAACCCCTCTCATACATGCTCCATCAACATAAATATAGTTTTGGGACAATCCCTCTTTTATTAAAAACTATCATGATAACCATTATGGTGTAAGACTATAGCTAAAATCATAAAACACCTATATAGATGACTCCCACCCATGTCCCCTAAAACATCACAGCATTATGATTTACATAACGAAATCAATGTCCCATAGCTTCTAAAATTTTTCAACTCGATCACTAATCCTTCCTATAATGATTTCCTAAACCCCCATGACACATACAGGGTCCTAAAACACATTCTATAACACCCTTTATGGATTTTGAAATACTAAAAAGTAACGTATAATTCATGTAACATAATTTTAATCATCCACCATATGATAAATAAAATTCCCTATTAAAACAATGACATGGAAATCTACATGTTGTCACACTAAATTACAAAAATGTTCACTACAAGTAAAGATTTGAGAGACTCTTTTGATGCATTGAGGACGAGAGACACTCAACATTATGTAGGAATTCCTTGTTGGAATTTATGGTTCCCACTATAAAAGAGATAATCTATTCCATAAAATCAAGTGGTATGAATGATTTTATTCATCAATAATTAAATACTATACAGAGTCAAAAAAATATTGGATTTTCAATTACATGTTATTTTCATCAATAAAATCATAATGTAATATCATAAATATGGATTCTCTTTTCTATTTTATATATGGGGGATAAATTTCATGGAAAAATCCTCAAGCTACATCTAAAAAGTTCATGTATATCCTTATAACCATTGACTTTTTCTCTAACTGCGTTAAGGAAATACACCTCAAGGAATTTTGAAAAAATGATATCATGAAATTCAAGAAGAATAACATCATTTCCATTTTTGTGTCCATAAAATAGTATTTATGGATAGTGATACCAATTTAATCTATGTTTTTGAATGGATAGATAAAATACATCCACAAGACATTATCAAATATTCCTCATAAGATGGTGGACAAGGATAATAAGTCTTTATAAAACAAGATCTCATATTCTCTATGGTATTAATATGATACTACCCACATTTACATGTACATTGAACCATATTATATTTCATATGGGAAAGTGGTAGTCTTAACCAATGGGTTTTAACTTAACTCACCCCACATAGCTATCAAAAAACATTTTTTAAATATGAAAAATATAAGATATGAATTGATTAGTTGGAACAATTCAATGAGAAAAGTATATAAGAATTACACAGATAATAGACTTATCAATATCAAGTATCTCATGTTTTTAATTAGAAGGTTCAACTCTTTTAATTCCTACAAGGATAATTGGTTAAAGATCTGAGAACTCCCAGGATATCTAGAAATAATTTCCCAAAAATAGAGTTGAAATGGGAAGGAACTTATTCCATACATAAAGTCTACATCGATAGAGTTTGTTCATTGATCCGAATGGATTGGGGAAAAATAATTGCTACCAAAAATACAAGGTTTCTAAATAACTATGTAAAATAAAATCACATTGGTATCACCTAGAGATTCCAGGTATATATCTTTAAGCTAGTGACCATTAAACACTCACTATAAGATGTCAAACTTAATAGTCAAAGTCTAACATGTATGACTACAAAATAAATTGAATATTTCCTTGAAAATTTATCTTAAATCATAGAACATCTATGTCCTAGTCATATGATTTTAAATTGAATGAAAGATAGTATAACATTAAATATCTTTAACATATTATAGGGGACTACCCAATATATCGTAATTTAATTACATGTCAACCATATATGTGAATTAACCATACCAATTCATGGATTTCATGTATAATACTATTTTAGAATATAAAATCACCTTCTATTTTAGTTCCCCTGTTATTATTAGTTCCTCTATTCATGGTCTGTACTAGGACACAATCATTTCACCCCTCACACATATGAGTTAGATCAACTTGGTAGCCTCTTATAAATATTTATTTTCACACGAACCTAAGCTCAGAAATAATTCCATCATATCAATGATATTTCATCATTTCAGATGTAACCAATAATTCAATTAAATAATCAGAACAATGTGTGGGTTTATTCCTCACATTTCAGGATATGTATTGATGCTCATATTTTCTATTATGTTCTCAGTCACAAATCCTTTAATCTTACTCTTAGTGATAAACCATTTGTTAGTTCGTGTGGGATTAAAAAATCCTTATCAAATGATACTAAACTACATTTCATGTACTATACCATGAATTCTTTCCTGATATAATGTAGATAGTCTACTAGTGATACTAATTCCCCATATATGAGTATTTGATCCATGTAAGAGTTTTGATTGCGTGATATATAGGTATTCACTGAGATAAAATTCCACAACCAAACAAGTACATTGTGTGGAATTATTCTTCCTAAAATATGATATATATGTATTTCAAGAATACTTGACCCAACCAGAAGATCAATTCAAATTATACACCCCTCTCTATCTAATTTCCAAATCACTTGTTCATTCACATAGGGTTTCAAATCCTCCCTCAACGCTAAGGCAAGATTAATTTATCGTTCAAGTGATCCAAATCAGTATAAAACCTAGTTTAAAAAATATTATCTTCAAATGACCATAACCTACATAATATATATATCCATAACATGTGAAATTAAACTATTCAACATATGGTTCATCCTTCATGACCTGAATCTACTAAGAGTGGTCTATTTAGTGAGACCAAGTCTCCCTTATGTACGAACCAAGTCTATATATAGTTCCTTAGAATTTGGTTCTTTATCAATAACCCTATTATAAGATAAACATTCACCCTCCTTTTGGAGATCCTTATTAGTATTTGGGTATTCCTAAAAACATGGATTCACACTGAGTCTTTGTCACCTAACCATAAATTGTATGATGTGTGGTATAACTTACAAAACCTCAAACATAATAAATGAGTCTATTCCATATGGCCTTCTTAAAAAATCCACTACCCTATGATAGACCCAGATCTATATTACATGTTGTGCCCTTTAATTGGGGACGAAATGATTGTGATTTTAATAAATATCCCAAATTTCATGGTTCACCTGACCTATTACTAAAAATTTACCGATATATTTAAGAATGAAATGTGTCTTGATTCAAGTTATTATGGAATATGTTGTTATGCCCAGATTATTCATCTTGGTACCAACCAAGAATTATAATAGAACAACCATTATTTTCATGTCTATATCTTCTCTCATTCAATTAGATCTAATATAAAGGTATATCCCATTATGTATGATTCAAGTCTATAAAAAAATGCATCACATAAAAGGTTCATTTTGTATGACCCTAAACTAGATGGCATTGAGTCCTTGTCACATGATGTTAAACTTTGTGACTTTTGATACATCCCACAAGATATTAAACTATTTGTAATGGTCAATTCATATGACCTTAAACTAGTAAAATAAATTTATCTCCCATGATCTCTAATAATTAAGCCTCATAATATATAAAAACATTATCTATGTAATTAAAAACTCAACCATGGGAAAGATATCACACCAATTATGAGCTCTCTTTATTTAGGTATGTTATGGAAATAAATATATTTTCCTATCCCAGTGTCATGGTTCGTTAAACATATGTCTAGAATAATACCCATCTTCTTTTTTACTTGATCTAGATCATTATATAATGATTCCATATATAACAACTATTTGTGGATTGATTCATGTGTCATTAGGATATGTAGTAATACTTATATCTCGTATTGTTTTCCTAGAATCAACCTTTATCCATTAACTTTTCTTATTCCAATTTTTGGAACCCGTTTATTAATGTTGGGTGACCATTCATGTGTTTGTCACTTAAACAAAGCCATATTTTTTGTGCATGAGTTAGATTTTCATAAAACCCCCTATATAAATCACCTTGGTGTATGAACCTATACTACGTGTTACATAATTCCAATATGTATACCTCTAACCTAATTTGAATTAGTCCTAATCATTTGAATATAATCCAAAAAAAACATATGAGTTCTTGTATCATTATATTAAGCTTCATGATAAATGGAAAACACTGTATGATCTCAAAAAATCATAGAATAATCTATTAAAAAAAATAAAAGGGTTGAGAATGTATGGACCCCATCCATAATCCAAGACTATAATATGACTCCCATGTTCTTGAGAGCTATGTACTAGCACCTGAGCATATCATATTTGTATTATCACCCATCACTGAGGCATGTATGAATCTTCTATCTTGTTTGCAATTCAATAACATACTTCTAGTATTAATATTACACCATAATAACAAACTCCCCTTCCATGAATATGAGTTAGATATATCGATGGATTATCATTTATAATAACTACATCTAATTTAATTTCTATTACAAGATATATAGTGAGGACTAAAATATATATTTTAGAAAAAGTCATGAATCATCATCCACCCTGATATCCTTCAATCATCCTTATATAACCTAATCATGGTCATTTCAATTATGGAATCATTTAATTACCTATTGAATGGTCCTTTACATATATCGTACTTTGTTTCATGAGTATTGGAATCACTGAAAACAATTCAACGTTATCATAATATGGTGTATTTTACTCAATGGGACACCTCTAATGAGTAATCTTTGTGCATCCATATTCAGACATAAAACCAGAGGCATCTTCATCCTAAGGGGGAGGTCCTCTAATCTTTGAATGCCTTTGAAAACATTTTCGTGGAACCCATCATTTGAATATTGGTTGGTGTTCATACTCTACATACCTTTTCCTTTTTATTAAACTAATCCAAATACCTTGTGTCTTGTGTTATATCGTTACTATTCCTAGTTATATGGTTTTAGGATTCTCTTAACTCTTAAGACTCAACTGGGTTATCATATCTGAACCATTATTAGTGGTATGAGAAAAATAAAGTTAAAATGCATATAAATACCTTTGGGATAGTTTTTAGAAGTATTGGTATCTCAATTCAGGTTTCATTTTACATCAACATAGCTATATAGACAGTCTCGCGTTTTTGAGCCCAAGTGACAGGAACTTAAACTGTTTCGATCTTCTCTCTGGTCAAGTTTATAGTATTAGTGGGATCTTCATTCACATTATGTTTTTTACTTTCCTATTCATTATAGGTTTTATAAATTTCTGACCCTAGTACTATGACCCTAAACTATGGTCATCCTCTTTTAATATGTTCTTTACAATAATCAAGAACATCATTCACATCAAATTTTTTCATTCCTACTTCAATTAAACTATCTTACTTTTTCAATAGAATTTTTACAACCTTAAACCCCAGTATAATTTTATTCAAAGATGTATGAATCTAAAATAAATCTCTCAAGTGGTCCATATTTAATTATCCTTGAACTTAGAATTAAAGAGATGCAAATTTTTTTAAAGTTGAAAACTCATAGAGGAGACCAATAAAAAACTTGAGTCTCGCATTTCTATGTTATAAACTATTATGACTTAGTAAAAATTTAGAGTGTAAAAATTATAATACACACGTATTATAGGGACCGCCAAATGGCCTTATAAAAATAAAATATATTCTCAATATACCCACATGACGGAGAAAGAGTTAGACCGGGCCCATTTTTTTCTTCTTCACAAATTCTCATATTATTTCATGTTATAAACCTTTTCCTCTAAGATTTGTTCAATAAATGATGGTGTAACCATTAGGGTGCATGATCCATTATTGGATACTATTTCCCCTCATTATCCTACATCATTCCATAATAGTATGGATCTTCTCTAACATTTTTTTCCCATAAATAATGAGAATATTTATTTTCAATGGATACAACTTATTAGTAATGTTTTTATATCCATATTCAACATTTTTTACTAGAGTAATATTCATCTTGAGTATAAGGTCCTCTAATTTTAGTATGTCTTAATAGAATCACAGTCAAACCAATCATTCAACCATAGTCAAATTTTATCCCCTACTTAATTTTTCATTCAATTTTTTCCCCATTTAATTATTTAGTGTAATGATTTATACATCAAAAAATATAGATACTCGTGTGGATTGGAATACTCTTGATGTTTCAAATTCATGGATCACACCCGTTTTAAAGGGGAATTGATATTCATGAACTTAAAATGGTTTTTGTCATGTGAACCTATACTGTATGACCCAATGGTCTTGGAATCATTGATTCAAACCATTTGTATCCACCTATGAGATGGTTTTTATAAGATTAAATCACCTCATTCACATGTGGAAAATTTTTTCACCTTACTATAGAAATAAACTCATCCGTTTATTTTGGATAATGATGTGTGACCTTAATCAGCAGATACATTACTCCAATCCATATGATATTTACTTATGATCTTTGATCTTTATGGTCATCTATATGTTTAGTGATAGACTCTCCATTCATGTTTGGTTTTATTTTTCATGATACTATGTAGACTACCTCATCTCTGGGTCAATTTTTTCTAACCTAAAACACCTAATATATTACTCCAAATTTTATGACCATAGAAATCCCACGGTAAGAAACACAATACTCTACATCTTTTACACACAGAAAAAGGAATCATGGGAATGAATTAGGTATCTACTTGAAAATAATTCCCCTTGAATAGCCTAGAAAAAAATGATCATTTGAAAAAATAAAAAGGCATAAAACAAATCAGGCTGAGAGCCCAGAAAGACTATCCTGGGTAAAAACTGAATTCTTTCAAGCTATTCCTCCACTATATAATTCTAATGTGAATGTTATGTCAATAAAAAGAGATTAAAAGACTTTGGGGTGTAGTAGATGACCCTATAAGATGTCAACATATTCATTCTAGGTCCCTCAAACAAGGAAAAAATTAAACAATCTTTTTCCCTTCTACATATCATCCAAGGTCATCCATCAATAATGCATAAAGATGTAGTCATGAGGTTCACAAGCACTCTTCAAAATTGTAATGTTCTCCCCAAATTTTCGCTCAGTGATCTTCATCTTCTTGAGTTAATCCACCCATATATTTGGATAGACTAACTCTATTTTTACTTTAAACATACCTAAGTTTCTATATCTAGCATTCTTCTACCTTTCCATGAGAAAATGTCTTAGAGGAAATCATATTACATATTTTAATGGAATTAATCTAGTCTATGGTGATGGTACATAATTTTCAATATAGTTTCTACCTATATGCATCCATGAGAACACATCTAGTAGGTAATCATCATTCATATCTATAATGACTAACTCTAGTGTAAAATGATAGTACATTAGCCATTATGTTCGACCTTCCTATACCCATCCATGACCACACAACCAGGAAGAAAACTCATTTGGATTAATTAAATATGTATCATGATTTAATGAATAAATTTATTTCAATGTTCATGTGGATAAATTTTTCCATGATATTACTCTTTATGAGTATCACATTTTATCATAAGATGATTCTTTTGGAAATAAAGAGTTGAGAGATAAATGGAAGATATAATATGACAAAAACTATTTCCATTAACATAAATAAAGAGAATATTATGCAAGATGGATCCCCTCTTAATGAAATAATAATGTATGTTATTAAAAAATTTCCTATATACAAGCATAGAGAGATAAAATATCTTCATGGACTTTCCCAAATTGTATCAAATACTATTCAATTCTATAGCCTTGGCATCATTAGGGGTGCATAATCACTCCACCCAGGTAGTGAAATATCATTCTCTAGTCTTGGAATAATAGATCAACCTCTAGAAATCAACTAAATATTCTTTAAGAGTGTTTGTTTCTCAATTTATGAGTTACATTAAAGATTATTTTTCATTGAAAAAACATTATTTCCCAAGATCACCTGAATGTGGGATCATTATTCATGATATCATAATAATAATTAAGAGGATGAGCAAGTGATTATTCATTAAAGAGAATGTTTTTCCTATTTCAATAAATGGATGAAATCCTTCAAAACAACATGGATTGTTTGGTAAATAAAAAATTCATATAATAGAATTATGATAACATGGTGAATCTGGTTTAACATTCTACTTATATCTTAAATGTAGGTTATATGAACTAGGTTCCTTATAACCTTCCATATATGTGATAATGAGATAAAATTAAAACACAGGGACTTGTGGTTTGAAACTCAGCCTTTCTCAGAGTCTGAGATATGTTCCAGGACCAATTCACTTAGAGATATTATATTTCTTCTCCCTCTAAGTATTTAGCATCAAAACAGCCCTATAATTGTTTTCAAACTAGTAGTTTGGATATAATGATGGAAACATCCTTTATAAGATATTATATTTAATGTGGTACTTCTATAAGTGATTAGAGTAATTATTGTGTTAATAGGTGAATTCAAAAATTCAAATGAGCATATTTATTAAGTACTTGCCTACCCCTAAAATAGTGGATTATTTATCCATTACCACTTCTTCTAGTAGAATAGATAGGGATCCTTCCTTATTGATCACTGTTTTCCCGATGTATTGGACTTCTCACATCCTCACTGTTATTTCATCCAAATATATATGAAAATCACCACTATCTATAATTCCATTATAAATTGGTGAGTCTTGACCTCATCCCATAGTATCTTCTTATGTAGATTTTATAACTAGAATACCTAGTGAATATAACCATCAAGGATCGGGTTTTGGTCTATTTTGGATGGGTTAGGTCGGTCCACCCATGATGACACATATTTCAGGGATACATTCACTTAAATATGTCTAATGGATCTACCTAATAATAGGTAAATTAATTTGGATATGTTCTCTTAAAATTTATTTTCATGAGCTTGGGTTTCAAATTAGTACATCATGAAAGGGAATAGTCAAACAACTAGAAGAAAGAATAACATACACTCACCTAGATCCTTTTGAAAATTTATAAATTAATATAAATATGTGTATAAGATGACTTATGATTGTAAATAATCCATCATGGTCATTTCCTCATCATGAAAAATGATCTCTATAAGGGAAAAGAAATTCAGTGGTGTGACACGAAGTGTTGAATTTTTATTCAGCAATCATACTGGATCCATTTATCCCTCTACTAGTATGGACTATCAAAATGAATTGTTTTTTTATTTCCATCATCACTATCACAGTTATTCTTAAATTTGATTGTGGGATCTCATTCTATGCCTCTCCTTTGGTTCTATTCGAGATTACATCAAAACATTCACTTTCTAAGAACTATGATTATTATAAAATAAATGTGATCTCAAACCCAGATATACATACATACATAAATACATATATATATACATATATATATATATAAGCACAATATGTGGGAACATAGGAGGATCCTTGAAAACTAGCCACTCTCTTCGGTGAGAATTTTTTATATCCTAGATTTTGGCCCTTTTTTAATGCCTCACTAGGTGCGGAGGGGTGTCTTCCCATGTTTCAAAGGGAAAGGTCCGTGTATGTGAGAGTATATAAGTTGTAACTAGCCCCTTTATTTAATTCATATTCCATTTAATAACTAATTATAATTCCATGCATTGGGGTATTCCCCATGGTGTACTTTAGAAACTTCATGGCCATGTTATTTTGAATATTCAATGTAATAAGTGGTGAAATGGAAAATTTATTGTGTCATTTGTTGGTTCATAATAATTTTCCATAAAAAGGACCTAGAATTATGTATTCAGGGTTAAAGAACAATTCTAACTCATCGTCCAAGTAATAGATAACGAATCCTTTGATAACCCCTCAGTTTCCCAAATCATTCACCCATATTGTGGTGGGGACCCCATCATCTGTCGCAAAAACTAGCATATCCAACTGGCTAATTCATTCTTCACCAAAAATAGAGATGTTATAAAATTTAATCTCTGTTGGTTCCTTTACATTTATATATTCAGGGATAGAAACACCATCACGAAGGGAATCCCATAAATTTTCATGTTCCATGGCCTGTAGCTATTTTCTCATATGCAAGTGCCCTGAAGATATATATAGTCATGGAAATCATTGACATAGAATGTTGTTATTTTATTTCGTTCATAGGTATCTCAACCACAATCGTCGCCTCTCTCCAACATCATCATATTTTTTAGTTCTTCAATTATAAATTTTCAAGCTTCCTATGTTTAGGGATAATCTGATGACTAAGACACCTTAATGGTTTCAGATCTCTTATGAGGATTTAAAATATCTCCCCTACCTTTGTCTAATTTTGATCGAACAATGGACTTAGGTAAACATTTTGATATAATTATATGAGGGAATTAATATATATGAGAGTGGGTATACCAATTTATTATCCAAATAAAGGTACTTTGTGGAGGAAGATGGATTATGGCCATAATGGTCTCTTATGCCATCATCACCTATAGCTATTACACCACTATAAGGTCCCACTCTATCTTGAAATTCATAATTTACACCATAATTGGTGGTTGTATGAACCCAAATTAGTATACATGCTAGTAATTAACCTTACCCTCATATATGGTTTATCAATAAACTCATATCACTAAGGTGTAATCTCTTGCATCCATCATGTATTATCATGATTCATAATCAACACGACCTTCATCAGGGGTCATCCATTGGGAAGATCTTCATAGGGGATGAAATTGAACTGAATGTATAGACTCAATAACTTGTGAACCATATATTTATTCAGGGAAAGTTCCCCGATGTCAAAAATATCCTTGATAAATTAAATAAATTTAAACATTGGGATCAAAACCTATCTTAGAAGCATGTATGAATTAAATTGTGCATATATATGATACCAAACCACTATTAATATTTATTATATCAATAAAATAGACTTTCCTTTATTTTAATGTATAAACTAACCGTTGGATCTTACAATTATAAGGACACCACCAAACCTAAGGGATCCCCTTCTTCTATTTTAGGATCGATCAAAAATAAACTTAACTTGAATCCATAGTGAAATCTGTGGATCATAAATAGGGAGACACATATCCACATCCCCAACAATCTTACTATCCACATATGTGGAGGGAGATTGGTGTTGTTTTCATAACCCCACTCTTCAGGCCGGATTTTCAACAGCTCTATCAAAAAAGTGCTTAGGGCCTCCTATTTCTTTATTGAAGGGACCCTCATTAAAAAATTTATTGGTTTTCCCATTACCACAAGGAACTGGAAATATTTTCATCCTGTAATGATTTTTACTTTCATCCATGGATGCGTTTTATTATCTATGAAATTTAAGAATTCATATGTTGTTCTTGGACTAATGAGGGAATCCTTATAAGATATACCCATATAGCCTTTAGGGTAGGATTTTTTTATTCATGGACTGAATTATTATTTCCCTTGATTACTTTTAGAAACCCTATATATAGATTCCAACTTCACCATTTATAAAATGGAATATATTTCTCTGTGGGATCTAGTAGCTCATTACTTTTAGGATCATGTTATAATTATTATAGATATATATATGTGATAACAAAATGGATTCATAGATAAAAAACTCCCTCATATCATACTTGATTTTGGTATATATATATGATGAACCAACATGCCCATATCTATTTAGGCTTGATTTCACCTCAAGGGTGAATGTCTTAATCATTGTTCTAACCATGAAAATGATAAGAAGTTATGTTATGGAAGATGGATGTGAAGAAATTTGTCTGGGGTTCAAGTATGTGGGAATATCTCTCTTCTGTAGATTTATTGTGTCTTAATACAAAAGTTTTCTTGGATTACCTCTTATTCCTGATGGTACCCTTTGAGGGGAGATGTTGGCTCTGTCTAATTTTATATACTCAGAGAACTAGGAGTGGGTAATGTTATTATTTGGTCTTGTAATAATAATTTTCATCCAGATTCCACACCTATATAGTGGGAGAAAGTTATAGGATTTTTAATCTAGTTATTTCTTCCATATAATTCCTTGTAGGGATGACATATGGGTTTTATGTAACTGATGGTAACTCTATCCTATATCCCCAGTCATATATTTGAACAAAGTCATGGCGTTTGCTTCTGAAGTAGAAACTTCAGTGAAATACCCATTTATATTTTAAGTAATATAATTCATAAAAGAAATATTTCAATTCAAAAAGACTATATATAAAATACTAAAGGATGAAGATGATCTAATCATGAAAATATCTACACAATAATTATACAATGTAAAATTCTTCTCCAAGGTGTTTGAGCCCCAGTTACTTCATACAAGAAATCCTCACTCAAGTTCCTTCACATAGGTAGATTATCACATAATAATTTATTAGGTTACTTTTCTAAACTAAAACATATATGAAAATCTCACACACCCTATTTAATATCTTTATATTTTAATATAATACAATCTTTAATAGTATATACAACATGCAACATCGATCTTAAAAGGACCATGAAATATTATTATTAAAAAAATGATAGTTATAACCTAGTTATTGAATTAGAATGTATAAAAGTTTTAACCAAAATATGAAACATATATTAAGTTTTTTATCAGTAAAAATTTATTGATTACGTTTTAGTATATAAATGATCCATTTTTTGTAAATTCATTTTATTCTTTAAAAATATATTTTCATGAGTTAATAATATAATTAATTATTTTTATAATTTTAGAACATATATATTATAAAATGAAAATAATTTTTTGAAATTATCATACTGAAATTACCATAGAGTGAATTTTTCATATTTTTCTGAAAATTTTGATTTTTCAAGGAATATTGAATAATACTGCTTATTGTTGAAAACTGAATTTCTGTATCAACAATTTAAAAAGTGACATTTTTTAAAATGATTAAAAATATAAATTAGTTAAATTAAATTATTTATAATCTAACTAGGATTTTATAATGAATTTTGTACCATATTGTTTTATGAAAACATATTTACACTTAAAAATACATTTTTTGATAAACTATTTATCAGGATTTATAATAAATTAAAATTTTCTTGTTATATGAATTGAATTTTAAAAAATGGATTCCATATTTTTTATCATCCTAATGAATATTATTTATAAACTATAACATAATTATCTTTCATAGTGAATAGTAAAAATATTAAAAATATGTTAGAACAGGTAGGGTTAAAACATGTTTACAATGGGTTAAACTAATGAGATAACGGTTGAAATGACTTATAATATTATTTAATTTATATTTTATGGGCATATATATAACCTAAATAATTTATTATTTGAAAATAACCAACTTTTTAGACATTTGTTTCCATGAAATTAATATATTTTATCCATTTTAAGAATTCCAAGTGTGTCGTTAACCTTACTTATAAAAGGGAACCACCTCTCCTCTACCGTCCACACTTAGTAAAACATTTGGTTGGGATAATACCCACAAATATAAATTACATAAAAACCTAAAAATTATATATATCACCCAGTTGGATCATGATACCATCCTAGTAATTCATTATGTATAAACCTAAAGATTTTTTCCAAAGAAGAGGTATAGTTATTAACCACGTGTTTTCATTTTATTTCTTATTCCACCTCCTTAAAATCATATTCAACCATGATAAAATAATAAAACCATTATATTAAACATAATTACAGGTTATAATGTAAATTCGATAACCAATATCTATCTCCTATTCTTTTAAATGGGAAACAAAATTGTTGTTCATGTGTATGGTGGACTACCATCTCACAAACCGATGTAATTAATTTTCCATCACGACCTCTCATTAATGGTTAAAATGAAGAATTTAGTGTATATATATGATACTAATAAAATATTTACCATTATTTAAATGTAATATATCACTTATTTTCCTACCATTATATTCATTGAAAAATGATAATGGTGTTCATGCGTACGTGTGGACTACCACCTCCATGAAGCAAGGTGATTAAATTTTGAAGATCTCATCACATGGATGACATATATAAAATTTTATTTAAAAAATTAATATGTTATTTATTCTATAATAATAATTATATTAATATAAATAAATACTTACCTGATTCCCATCACAATCAGTGAAAAATTAAAATGTTACCTCGGTATACAAACAGCCTACCATCTCCATTATTATAATGTAGTTCATTTTTGATACCCATATTTCATGGTTGGTTTTAAAATAATAAATTAAATATAAAATTATAATAATTTCATGTTTATTATTCTGTATATCATTTAAAAATGACTTATTTTACCATAGTTAATTTATAAAAGTCATTTTCGGCTCATGAACCGAATATCATAAAGACATCCGACGTGAACTTGATTGATTAGTTAAATAAATATAACATGGTAATAAGTAAAATAAAAGGAATAATAAACAATAAAAGGGTTCTTAAAAATTTAAATAATTAAAATATGTTTATTATTGAGTAAAATAAATAATGTACATTGTGATTCATTCAAGATGTAAGGGATTTCGTCTCAATTTCCACTCTATTGAGATATATTTTTTATTATGCACCTATTTAATTTTTTTGTGTGTATACTACCAATTTTTGGTATTTTACATGAATATTCTTTTATTATTAGTTATTCATTTTAAGTTACTCTACCAAGAGGAATGTTTAAATGAAAAGATGATATAATTTCTCTTTTGGATCGAGCGTATTTCTCATCCATGTCCATATATTTCAAAATAATTTTACAAAGGTACTTTTTATTAATAAAATGATTTATTAATGAAATTTTGATTTATACATGAAATTTAAAATGGTTAAAATGGAATCATTCTTATTTTTAAAACAAATGGTTCATCTTTAGATTTTATTAAAGGAATGTTTTCTTATTAACATATATTTTGTTAATAGGCTTTCCCACCAATGTAACCATTTTACAACATTTATATTATTAAATTATATTAGAATGATTTTAAAAATGAAATTATTTATAAATAAATAATTTTAAATGTTTCATTTTCATTATTTAAAAGAATTTATTTAAATATAAATTTATCTTTTATGATGTTAATCTTTAATCTCTTGATTAATATTTTGAAATTAATATTCCCTTGAAACATTCACTTTTATACGATCATTGGAAATAACATTTCTATTAAGTATCCATATAATTTATCATTGATATACATATTTATTATAACATGTTTCATTTATATATATGGTTTTTTACTATAAAGGTTCTTCAATTTACTGAGTAAAACATAAAAAATTTGTATTCAATACCCTGTACGAATATTTTTTGATAAGGTAAATTGTTGATGAATTCAATTGATCATTTAGTATAAAAGGAATGCGTTGAAAATTCAGTAATGGGTGGGTTATGGTTAAATATATAACCCAGATGTATCAATGGGCCTCATGAGATGAATTACTAAGACAAAAGTAAATGGGTTGAAGTGGTCACAATATCCATCAATTAAATCATCTTTCATAAGGCTTTCAAGATATTGGTATCATAATGTATAATGTCATGACCCGTCCCCTGGGGCCCGTGGCGTGACTACCCTAGGCCCGCCTTCCATAGGAATGGGGCTCGAGACTTGCACTGAAGGCGTATTCCCTAAAAATAGGATGGCATTTCATTCATAAACTGTAAACACATGCAACCAAGCACACAGAAATATATGAACTAAAGTAAAATAAACAGTAAATAGAGTGACTGCTGTACGAAAAAGGGGCTAGATTACAAGCCCAACTGGAAAGTACAAGTAAAAATGGAATACAATACAACTTAATAAAGAGAAAGACAACTACTGGGTCGTCCATCAAGGTTCCTACCTGTAGTGTAGTTACATATCGCCTCCTCAGCACTCCACATCCACCCGTCTCCTCTTCATACCGACATGTCGTATGGTCCACCTCTGAGCACCATCTAGTCCTGGTACTCTCAACCTCGATCAGTGTAGTCCATTATCTACACCAAACACAATGAGGTGCGGGCATAGCCAGTGCAGGGGTTAGTATAATGATACTCAGTAGGAACCCTGAGACCCTCAAGGTCTCACAAATCCACAAAGGATAAACCACAGGCATGAAATCAGCTGTCAACCCCACTTAGGTATATGCCCATAAATATACCTAAGTTATCAAGTAAACCCATCTCAATAATGAGGAAAACATATAGTCCAACTCCAAATACCCAAGATCAATTATTCCATGAAGGAAGGAATACTACATTGGAAAGTACCACACAGGTATGCCACACCAAATAATTCCACTAATGTATTACCACGAGGAAAAGTACCACACATGTACAGACTCAGCTCACACCAGGTATAACATTGGTACAGTAGTAGAGATGATTAGATGTAACTACTAAATCACCTTACTCTCTTAAGAGGCAGACACGCACAGGATCATCGGTGCTGACCCACACAGGATCGCTAGGTGCTGACCTACACAGGATCTTTATTCATTCTTCATGTCACAGCCAGCTACTCGGTTCCCGCACTAGGCTTTCTCATCTGCAAGAGGATTCCTTCCCCAATCCACTGGTCGATACTCCAACTACCAATAATTCTAATTAATAAGTATCTCAAAGGTTCACCACATCATAGGGGTCTCAACGCAACAGACGGTGTGTCAATCGGTTGCTTGGTCTGTAAGTTATTAGCCTTTTATTCCCAGGGGCCTGGTTGGATTCATGCTCAATCCAACCCGACCATACCACATATTAATCCAAATCTTCAGTGACGTATACTCAAAGGTACCGTATCTCTCCAAGGTTTCTAGCGCCGCTGACGCTTCATCAAACGGTCACCCGGTGCTAGAGTTATGGACAAAAGAGCGTAAATGGGTCAAAGTGGGTCCGGGTTTGGTCTGAGCCGTTGGGTTCTACCCAGCCCGCTAGGTGGGCCAGCCCGCTGGTCGGTCCAGCAGGCCACGAGGATCCATAGAGCGGTTCGGCCGTGGATGGCGAGAGGCCGCGGGGGATCCTCAAGAATGGCTCGGCCATGGGGGAGTCGCGAGGGCGCGGGGCTACTCGGTCGCGGGGCCGCTCAGCCGTAGACGGCGCGAGGCCTCGGGGTGGCTCGTCCAAGGATGGTGTCGCGAGTGCATCTCAGGCATGGGGGGTGTCGCGAGGGTGCAGGGCAGCTCAGCCGTGGGAAGCGCGAGGCCATGGGGTGGCTCTGCTGCGGGCAGCGTGAGGCGGCGGGGCGGCTCGGCCGCGGAGGGTGCCATGAGGGTGGCTCGGCTACTGGATTTCTATGAGGGAGGCGAGGAGTCTGGGGTGCGGATAAGGCGGCTTGGCCACGGGGGAGCGTTGGTCGTAGGGCAGCGCAGACAGTCACGGGGCGGCGAGGCGAGGCCATAGAAGGCAGAGCACCACGGGGGGCGGAAGCCGCGAGGAGCGGTGGCAGTGGTCGGCAGAGGCTGCGAGGCGGCAGTGGCTGGGGAGTGGTGCCTTTCCACCAGAACCTTCGGCATGGCCGACGGTGGTGTCGGCCGCCATTATAGTGCCCTTCATGGTTGGTTGCTGACTTCCTCCATCATGAATAACACTACAAATCATCTCATGAATTGCTGAGAGGACGTTCCATGTTTGTTTGGCCCACACTCTCAGCATTAGAGCAGTATCAAGCTGCTATAATATCTCTTTGAATTACAAAGAGTCGTCATGAACAAAAAAGGTATGAATTTTAAACAACCTTCCTACCATGTTTGATTTTTGTCGTTGATGAGGAGGGAAAGACAATCGTCTATTAAAGACGCCTGACATTGGAGGACGTCCCCAGGAAGAAGTTGAAGTCATGTGTTAGCATTCTTCTTTGGAGTATCGTTCTTCAAGGAAGAAGTTCTTCATGGAAGAAGTTATTCGTTGGAGAAAGAAATCCTCCATGATCTCTGCCATTTTCCAATACTTTCCCCCAAAATCAAAATATCCAACTGTTGTGTTTTCCCAAAATTAATTGTTGGAACAATTTCAAATTTAATTGATTAATTACATAGCGGTTGGAATAATAAATTAAAGGGGGGTTCACCATTAAAGTGGGGGAAGTTTAAGAGGCTTCCCTACACTTAAGAGGGAGTTCAATGGGGTTTATCCTCAGGTGGTCCCTACCACAATAACCTCTCATGGGAAGTTCATTCAGGTGGTCCCCACCACCATAACCTCTCATGGGACGTTTAGTTCAGGTGGTCCCCACCAACGAAACATCCACAAGTAGTTTAAATTAACAAAAAAAAAGCTACACAATTTTATTTTTATTTTATTCTTTCACAAATATGTGAAAAGATATCTTCCACCCTCGACCTATTGTGGTTGAGGTGATGGTATCCTTAAGCGAATACTGGTGCTGCAAGATCAACGGTGCCCTTGGATTTAAATTCTGAGCAATGGTTCAAAAGATAGAAAAACATGCTCGTACATTTACTGAACGTACCCGAACAAAAGTTCATAATTTCATTCCAGGCACTCCGAGCCTCAGAATCATGCATCATCAATTTTCGTAGACTCGTAAAATTCACATTTAATTAAAAAAATTACATGGGAATTCAGGGTCTTTATATTCTCCCCACCTCAGGCCTTTATGTCTCCGTAAGCCACAACTCGAACTAAGGGAACAAGTGGGGGTAATGAGAACGCATCTGAGCCTCCCAATCCCATGTGCTCTACTGTAGGTTCCAATGCTTCCAACCAACGTGCACCAGAGGTATCGACCATCTACGAATGACCCTCTCCTGTCGATCCTCAATGTCTACTATAACCTCTGTAAAAGTCGTCCCATCTTCGACGTCCAACACTCCATGGTCGATAATGTGAGAAGAGTCATGCACATATCTCCTCATCTGGGATATGTGGAAAGAGTCGTGCACTCGGTGCAGCTGAGGTGGAAGAATTAATCGGTAAGCCACCTCGCCAACTCTACTGAGGACCTAAAAAGGTCTGATGAACCACGTAGATAACTTGCTGTCTTGGCCAAATATCTACAAACCTCATCGAGGTGAGACTCGTAGAAAGACGTGGTCACCATCCTCGAACTCTATAGGTCTCCTTCTTTTATCGGCATAAGACTTTTTCCTACTCTGTGCATTCTTCATCCACTACTGGATGATCATCAATTTCTCTGTGGAAGCTCATACAATCTCTAGTCCCACTAGTGCTGACTCCCCTAGGTCAATCCAGTACGAAGGTGATCTGAAAGCTATCCCGTACAATGCCTCAAAAGAATCCATCCCAATGGTGGAGTGATAACTTTTGTTGTAAGAAAACTCCACCAAAGGGAAGTGATCCTCCCAACTGCGACTGAGGTCGAGGATGCAAGCTCGCAACATGTCCTCAAGGGTATGAATAGTCCTCTTAGTTTGGTCATCCATCTGAGGATGGAAGGTGGTGCTCAGATGAAGATGTGTCCTAAAAGCCTCCTTCAAACCCTTCCATGGCCGGGAAGTAAAATTTTCATCACGATTAGAGACAATTGTCAAGGTCACTCCATGTAGCTGCACAATCTTTTGCATATAGAGGCATCCGAAGATCTATACTGAACCCTTCTCTCTGATTAGTAGGAAGTGGGCCGGCTTTGTGAGTTGGTCGACGATCACCCAGATCGAGTCTTGACCTATGGACATATATTGTAGTCCTGTCATGAAGTCCATGAATATACCATCCCACTTCCACTTTGGGACCTCTAAAAGCTGAAGCAAGCCTACTGGTACCTGATGATCTGCCTTCACTTGCTGAAAAGTGAGGCAAAAAGTGACAAACTATTCTACTGATTTCTTCATTCCAGGCCACCAGTGCTATCATCGGAGATCCTAGTACATCTTCACCACTAATGTATGTACCTCTAGAGGGGATGTGTTGAGATCCCTCAACACTTCCTCCCAAAGTAACACTGGTACCATGGTACATCCTCTAAAGAGGATGACGTGCTTCCCACCTTCAGAAAATCCATTAGGCTCCTGTCCTGTTGATATCTGAGCATGTCGTGTCTCACAGTCTATGTCCCCATTTTGAACCTCCCTGAATCACTGAAAAAGTGGGGGAGTGACTATAAGAGACTGAAGAAAAGCTTCTCTATCTCTATCCACAAAAGATATCTGCAAATCAGCATGCTACACCGTTGCCTCCCCTAGCAGTTGTATACCAGACCTCCTTCTAAGTGAATCTTCTACAACGTTCCCCTTCCCAGAAGTATAGACAAACTCTACGTCATAGTCTTGGTGGAAATCAATCCAATGTCGCTATATCATGTTTAGTTCCTTCTGAGAGAAGATATACCTGATACTCTTGTGTTCCGAGTAGACTGTAAAACATTATCCCATCTGATAGTGTTACCACATCTTCAAGGGGAAGACCACTTCTGCTAACTCCAGATCATGGGTAGCATAGTTCTTCTCATGTTGTCTCAGCTATCGAGAACCATATGTGATCACTGCTTTCTCTTGCATCAGGACACATCCGAGCCCGGTCCTTGATTTGTCGTAGTAGACTTCGTACCCTAAGCCCTCCTCTAGAAGCCTCAAGATGGGGGGTAACTAGTCAACCTCTACCTCATCTCCTGAAAACACTGCTGGAATCTCTCTGAATACACGAAGGGTTGCCCCTTATTCGTCAAGGCTGATAGTGGTGATGCGACTCTGGTGAAATATAGTACAAATATCCAGTACTATCTAGCTAAACCCAGGAAACTCCATACCTCCTTCACAGTACATGGTGGCTCCCAAACAAGTACTGCCTCAATCTTCATTGGATCCACTACAACTATAACCTCTGATATTACATGTCCTAGAATATGAAACTCTCGGATACAGAACTAAAATGTAGAGAGCTTACCATAAATCGGGTGATCTCGGAGTGTGTCCAGTACGTCACAACCCATCCCCCGGGGCCCGTTCCATGACTACCACAAGCCCGCCTTCCATAGGCCAAGGGCTGGCGACTAGCACCAAAGGCATAATTCCCTAAAACTAGGAAGGCATTGCCTTTTTAACCTGTATGCAATCTAAACCAAGATACGAACAATATTAAATTATATAACCAAAATAGTGCTGAAAGTAAAAGGGGTTAGAATAATATCCCAATAGTAAAGGTACAAGTACAACTTAAAACAATATAATTGAAGAAAAATAAAGAAAAGTAGCTACTGGGTTGTCCTACGAGATTCCTACCTGAAGGGTAGGTATATATAGCCTCCTTAGCACTCAGTGTCTGTTCGTCTCCTCCACGTACCGACACGTTGAATGGTCTACCTCTAGGCGTCATCGTACTGTCAGCCTTAGTCATCGATGTTCATCGTCTACAACCAACACAAAAAGGTGCAGGTGTATCTCATGTAGGGATGATTATAACAATACTTACTAGGGACCCTGAGACCCTCAAGGTCTCACAAAATCTAACAAGGATAAACAACAAAGTATGAAATCAACAGATAACCTTACTTAGGTATATGCCCATACATATACCTAAGTTATCAAGGGATCCATCTCAATCATAAGGAAAACAAAGAAAAACTGACTCAACTCAACCAGGATTTTATTCTAGGGGTAGTATCATAGTAACATCCCTAGTCACATTTTCAAAACCTCGGATGCTAGAGAACTCCTCCTTTATCGAGTACAGTGGGCATGTCGTGACACCAAGCGCGCTTCCCACTAACCATGGACTGTTGTGGTACTCCTCCAGTCAAGTACCGTGGATCTGTTTCATCACCAAGCGCGCTCCCCACCGTGGGTTTTCTGCATCACCAAGCATGCTCCCCCTCGTATCCTGCCGAGGTTCTCCTCCGATCGAGTATCGTGGGTCTATCGTGACACCAAGGAGCTCCCTACTGTGGGTCTACTGCGACACAATGGAACTCCCCACTAGTCTAGTAGAGTAACTCCGAGTCAAAACAGTCTATAGTCGTCATGTCTCATCCAGCTACTATGTCTCTGCACTATGCTCGCTCATCTTAGGGAGGATCTGCTCCACAAGCTAATGGTCCATACTCCAACTGTCACGAAGTCCAAAAAATAATTATCACAAAGGGAGTCCGCATCATAGGGGTATCAACGTAACAGAAGAGGCATCAATTGGATTCCCGGTCTGTTAGTTATTATCCTTTTAGTCTCGGTGTCCCGGTTGGATTCATGCTCGATCTAAATTGATAGTTTCCCATCTCAATCCAAATCTCTATTGGAGTAAACTCAAGAGGACCATCTCACTCCATGATTCCCAACACCGCTTACGGTTCTTCAAACGGACGTCCGGTGCCAAAGTTATGGACAAAAGAGGTATACGGGTCGTAGTGGGCCTAGGTCCGGTCCGACCCGATCAGACCGTCCCAGCCCGACCTGGCATGGGTTGACCCAGTTCGGGTCGACCTGGCCCGACCTATAGGGTCAGTCCTGGCCCATAATCCTCCAAGTGTTTGGCGTCATGTCACTTTACCAGTGCTTCGTCTCTTGGTGAAGTCTTCCAAAATCATCCTCCCAAGTTTCATATATATAGGAGAGAGGGTAGGTAGGTATAGATCATGGAATTTATGACGGTTCATTAATTAGGAACCTTCTTAGATTCGAAAAACGTTGTTACTTAATTTAAAAAGGGGGCAAGCCAATTAACTATGTTGGAACAATTAAAGGTACGTGTGTTGGAATAATTAATGTGGAGGAAGTCAAGAGGCTCCTCTACATTAATGAGGGAGGTTGAGAGTTTCTCTCAATTAAAGTGGGTTTTAGTCTTGGGTGGTCCTCACCACCATAACCTCTCATGGGAGGTTTTGGTTTGGTTGTCCCCACATCCAACTTCCATGTGGAGGTTTAGTTCTGGTGGACCCCCCTCCCAACACCCACATTGGTGTTGCAAATAAAAATAAAAATGTCACACACTTTAATTTTTATTTTATTCTTACACAAAAATCCCAAAAACTATTTTTCACTCTCGACCCACTACCATCGAGGTGGAAGTCTCCATAAGCGAATATTGGCACTGCGAGTTCAACAGTGCCCTCAGATCTCAATTTCAAGCACCAGTTCAAAAGTTAGAAAAACCCAGTCGCACGTTTGCTGAACGTACCCGAAATAATGTTCCGAAATTCATACCGGGAACTTCGGGCCTCGGAATCACGCGCCATCAATTTTCAAGGACTTGTAAAATTCCCATTTATTTAAAAAAATTATATGGAAATTCTGGGTCTTTGCACAGTACAACCTACAAATGATAGGCTTGATCGTCCTCAGTAGGCGAGTAGATCAGTATGTTGTCGATAAAGACTACTACAAAGCAACCAAGGTTTGGCTGAAAGATCATGTTCATGAGTCCCATGAACACTGCTGAAGTGTTGGCCACGCCGAATGGAATAACAAAGAACTCTTAATGGTTGTACCAACATCTGAAATCCATGTTCTGCACATCCTCATCTCGTACTCTGAGCTTGTGATAGCCTGATCTGAGGTCTATCTTCGAGAACAGTCGTGCTCCCTTCAGCTGATCAAAGAGTTTGTCAATCCTAGGGAGTGGGTACATGTTCTTCATGACCACCGGGTTTAGGCACCGATAGTCGACACAAAGTCTCAAGATCCCATCCGCCTTCTTGGCTAACAGAATCGGGGCAGCCCCAGGGGAGACACTGGGCCGGATGAATCCCTTCCCCTACAAGTCCTCTAGATGTACCCGTAGCTCAAGAAACTCTGTGGGAGCCATCCAGTACACTGGTGTAGATATTGGTGTCGTCTCGGGGTTCAAGTCAATTTATAATTTCACTGGTCTGTGAGGAGGTAGACCCGGAACATCATCAGGGAAGACATCAGCATACTATTCCACCACTACAGGATAACTCAGACTCTCCACATCAACCACTCTGAGGGTAAGGCTAGACAACTGATGAGTGATCGGCTACACTCTCCTCTGGGTAATTCCATCTTTTTCTGCAAAGGATCCCTTCTCACCGGTGAAGGTAAACCTGGTCCCATCCATGTGGACACACCAATCATTATGCCTAATATAGTCAATTTGAGCATGGATTATAAATAACCAGTCTATACCCAAGATGACGTTGTAAGGCCTTGATGCCACTACTAGGAAATCCCATTTGAAGGTCTCGCCTCCTAGATTAAGCTCACACTGCCGTCATAATTGTGTAAGCATAGAATCAGCTCTTGTAGGAGTCTCTAGCTGTATGGATTGAGCCAACAGCTCCATCAGAATCTATGTGCTCTGAACAGGTGCAGTTGAAATAAAATAATGATAGAAACCTATGTCTATAAGTACTGCATCTAAGGTAGAGTAGACACAGATCATACCTCATATCATCTATGAAGCTCCATGATCGTAGGTATCACCTACCTAGAGCTGAGCTCGCCCCTGTCCACCAACTCCCTGCATTCGGGGTGGACCTCCAGGTGGGGGTGGGTGTAACATCTTGAATCGTCACCCACCACCAGTTGCATGACTAGCTCCTCTGCCACGTCCAGTTGCTCCCTACGGACCTCCTCAATCGAACCTTTTTCTCTTCCTGGGAGGTCCCTCGACCGTCTTATGATCATCTGTATAGTGGGTTGGATAGTCATGAGCCATGTGAACCTGCCCACCACATGCATTACACTGCCCGCTCCTGGCATGACCGGCCCTGCCTTGCTACTGGTTACTGCTCAACAAAGAAGCTCTCCACTAAAAGGGCTCACTCTAACTCCCCCCGAATACATCAAGATATTGAGTGAGATAATTGTAGCCGTGATCTTACACCTGAGTCTCTACTCAAAGTTCCAGGCCCTAAAGAATGGGTCTCGCACCATATCTATGGAGTAGCATGATTGGTTAGTGGACCTTGCTGGGTACTGATCCACATTCATGTTTCCCTCCTATAGATGAATGAGCTCCAGTATGCGCACTGCACGAAGAGTCGATGTGACAAACTTTGTCCGAAACAGGCTCTTGAAGTCTGCCCGAAGAAGCATCACCTCATCATGAGCCTAGAGCATCAGGCTCCACCATCTGCCCGCTACTTCCTGTTGAATAATGGAGGCAAGGTTCACCATGATATTGGGTGGTGTCCCTAAAAGTCGGAAGACTCTCACTACGGCCTCCAGCCAATCGTTTGTCGCATGTGGGTCTGTCTCTCCCCTGAACCTGGGTGGCATATGGCACTGGAACTCGTGCAATGCACTCAGGTGGAATACATTGCCTACTGCTAGGTCTGGTGGCATTGGTGGCCCGGTGGTTAATGGTACTGATGGTGCCTCCATTGGTGTCTCTACTGGAAGAGGGCCCTGCACCGAGGCCACTTTGCCCGGTGGTCTATCAGTGTGTACAACTCGCAGAACCCTAGATCACTGTCTTTGTAGATGAATCTTGAAAAGAACTAGGTGCGCCACAGTCAATAAGTTATACTTGGTGAGATAAATTAAATATTTCACAAAGAAGACTCTGGAAAACACACACACAATCTGTGTTTTCATGCACTGAGTCGAAAATCAGAAGTCAGGGTCCTGGTGTTTGGATACGTCGGCTGACGCACCAACACATGATTCTCTAAACTAAAAACCACACTCACTACACATAACATTATTTTTGTTAAAAATAGCAGGGTCATATGTTCTATGGTAAAACTGAATCCTATGATACCAATTTGTCACAACCCATCCTCCGAGGCCCATGTTGTGACTACCCCAAGCCTGCCAACCATAGGCCAGGGGATGGCGACTAGCATCGAAGGTGTATTCCCTAAAACTGAGAAGGCATTTCCTTTATAATCTCTAAGAACACACAACCAAGCACATAGAAAGATACGATCTCAAGTAAACTATATAGTAAATAGAGTGAGTGATGTAAGTAAAAGGGGCCAGAATACAAGCCCAACTGGAAATTATAAGTACAACTAGAATAAAATACAACTGAAGAAAGATAAAGACAACTACTGGGTTGTCCTCCAAGGTTCCTACCTAAAGGGTGGGTACAGATCCCCTCCTCAACACTCCACATCCACATGACTCCTCTGCGTACAGACACCCCGTATGGTCAACCTATGAGTGTCTTCCAGTCCTGGTACTCTCAGACTCGATAAGCGTTGTCCGTCGTAAGCAACAAACACAATGAGGTGTGGGCATAGCCTGTGCAGGGTTGAGTATAACGATACTCAGTAGGGACCCTAAGACCCTCAATGTCTCACAAATCCACAAAGGATAAACCACAAGCATGAAATCATTTGTTAACCCCACATAGGTATATACCCATACATATACCTAAGTTATCACGTAAACCCATCTCAATTAGGAGGAAAAGACAAAGTCCAACTCCAAAGCCCCAAGCTCAACTATTCCACGAAGGAAGGAAAATCACATAGGCAAGTACCACGGAGGTATGACACACCGAAGAATACCACCATGGTATTACCATGACGAAAATTACCACACAAGTACGAACTCATCTCAAACCAAGTATAACTTCGGTACTATAATAGAGATTATTAGAAGTAACTACTGAATCGCCTTACTCTGTTAAGAGGCAGACCCACATAGGATCGATCGGTGCTGACCCATAGAGGATCTCTATGTGATAACTCACACAGGATCTCTTGGTGCTGACCCGCACAAGATCATTATGTTCTCAACCAAATAGACTCGCTCGGTGCTGACCCACACAGGATCGCTCTTCATTCTTCACGTCACTGCCAGCTACCGGGTTCCAGCACTAGGTCTTCTCATCTCTATGAGGATCCAAACCCCATGCCACTATTCGATACTCCAACTTCCATGAAGTCCCAAGAAGAAGTATCTCAATGGTTTTCCATGTCATAGGGGTCTCAACGCAATAGACGGTGCGTCAATTGGACGCCTAGTATGTAAGTTATTAGACATTTAGCCCAGTGAGCCTGATTGGATTCATGCTCGATCCAACCTAGCCCTACCCCATATTAATCAAAATCTCTAATGTGATATAATCAAAGGGACCGTCTCGCTCCAAGGTTTCTAGCACCATATACGGTTCGTCAAACGGTTTCTCGGTGCCAGATTTATGCCCAAAAGAGTGTAAATGGGTTGAAGTGGGTTCAGGTCCGGTCTGACCCGGTCCTGGTCGACCTGGACCGACCCAATGGGTCCGGCCCGTTGGGTTTGGCCCAGCCCACTGGGCGGCCCGGCAGGCCACGAGGGGATATAGATCAGCTTGGCCGCGGATGGCGCGAGGCCGCGGAGGTTCCGTGAGGGCAGCTCGACCATGGGGGTTCCACGAAGGCGCGGGGCGGCTTGGCCGCTGGGCGGCTCAGCCACTGGGTGGGTCGGCCATGGATGCTTCCATGAGGGCAGCTCGTCTGCGGGGGTGTCACTTGGGTGGCTCAACAGCGAGGGCACAAGGAAGCTCGGTCGTAGGCAGCGTGAGGGCGTAGGGTGGCTCGGCCACAGGCAGCGCGAGGCAACGGGGCGGCTCGGTCGAGGAGGGTGTCGCAAGGGAGGCTCGGTCGTGGGGGTGCCGCGAGGGCGGCTCAGCCGTGGTGGTGTGTGGGCTATGATGCAGCATGGAAATTTGTGGGGAGGCATGGGTAGCCATGGGGCGGTGCGGCAAGGCCGCGGGAAGTGGAGCGCAACGGGGCACAGAAGTCATGAGCAGCAGCGGCCACGGTCGGCGAAGTCCACGGAGCGGTGGTGGCCGCAGAGCGGTGCTGTTGCACTGTGTTCTTCATCGTGGCCGGCGGGGGTGCTCGAATCCATTATATTGCCCTTCAGGGTTGGTTGATAACCTCCTCCATCATGAAGAACACCACAAATCCTCACAAGAATTGCAGAGATGGCAGAGCATGTTTGTTTGGAACGCACTCTCCGCATTAGAGCGGTAGCATGCAGCTATAATCTCTCTTTGAATTACGAAGAGTCATCAAGAATGAAAAGGGGAAAATTTTCAAACAACCAACCTACCTCGTTCGTTTTTTGTCATCGATGAGGAGGGGAAGACGATCATCGATTGAAGATGTCCCACATTGGAGGATGTTCGGAGGAAGAAGTCGAATTCGTGCATCGACATTCTTCATTGGAGGAGCATTCTTTATTGGAGAAAGAGATCCCCCAAGAGCTCTCCCATTTTCCCATACCTTACCCCAAAATCAAAATAACCAACTGTTGTGTTTCTCCAGTTTTAATTGTTGGAACAATTTCAAATTGAATTAATTAATTACATAGCGGTTTGAAAAATAAATTAAAGGGGGCGGAACCATTAAAGAAGGTGATGTTTAGGAGGATTCCCCACACTTAAGAGGGAGTTCAAGGGGTTTTAGCCTCCGGTGGTCCCCACCACAATAACCTCTCATGGGAGGTTAGTTCAAGTGGTCCCCACCACCATAACCTCTCATTGGAGGTTTAGTTCAGGTGGTCCCCCCCAACGAAAAATCTGTGAGGAGTTTAAATTAAAAATAAAAATAACAGATACATAATTTTATTTTTATTTTATTCTATCACGAACATGTGAATATATAACTTCCATCCATAACATACTGCAGTTAAGGTGAAGGACTCCTTAAGTGAATATCGGCACTGCGAGTTCAACGGTGTCCCAGATTTCAATTTTGAGCACGGGTTCAAAAGTTAGAATATCGCGCTCGTACGTTTACAAAACGTACCTGAACAAAAGTTCAGAATTTCATTCCAAGCACTCCGGGCCTCGAAAAAATGTGCCGTCATTTTTTTCAGAATCGTAAAATTCCCATTAAATTAAAAACAATTTACAATGAAATTCCGGGTCTTTACATCTAAAATCATGAAATATAATATTAATAATTTCCTTCATTGGTAATTAAGTTATTATTATCCATGAGATTTCAATATTTATATTATACATGTATTTATTTCATGATCAAGTTATTGATTAAATGGAATGTGTTCTTAATAATTTACCTTTCCATATTGATTATTCATTATTGGTTCCAAATAGCTTCCGTTATACGTAACTATTTATGAACATTTGTGATCACCCTTTATTTGTTTTATTTTCTGTTATATTTGATGAAGGATATTATAAATAATATCAATTATGCAAGAATTGTTTTACTCTATGTATTTTATATTTCAAAAGTAATATGAGAATCATGTATGCATCTGGTTCTTCAAGACTGATAAAAAAATATGTCCTTCAAGATTAGAACCTTGTTTTTATTTCAATGTAATACATATAAAATGACTCTGGGTTACTCGATTTGGGGTTGTTACAGTTGATATGAGAGTGATATTAGTAGAAAATTGGTAACTAAACGTTAAATAAACATATCTTACATGATAATTATGATAATCCCATATAGTATTTGAGAAATTTTACCATTATATGTATTTTATTTTATGACTCAATATTAATGATGATTATGAGATAACTCATTGTCCAATATTATTCAGTGACGGTGTTTAATGATAGAAATGGAATCAACACCAATAGAAAATATAGATATTTCCCTATTTAGAATGAAAATATAGATCATGTTTGAATAGAGAATATAGTGATAATATTTGGGTAGCTTGCACAGGGAATTATGAATAAACATTCTAAAATGGAGAAACTTGTTGTTCTACAGCATCATTATCCTATGTTAAATCACTAAATACAATAGAAGCCTCCATCTTTTAATGGAACTATTAACCCATTCATAGCTGATAAATGGATTATGTCTCTCCAAAAGGCATTCCATTCTTTGGGATATAATGAAAGTGAAAATGTTTCTATATTTTTGTATTATTTGATATGAGATGTATATTAATAGTTTCCATTAAACTAAAAAACAAAAGAGTGTGAACAATTTGATAGTATATAATAGAGAACTTCTAAAGTAATTTTCTTTTATAAATAGACCCCTTAAGAATATTGAGCTAAAATGGAGATGTAGTTTCTCAAATTAAATTACAAGTAAGAAGAATGTGTATTAGAGTATGAGGAAAACATTAATAACTATCCATGAATTTTTCATACTGCATATGTATTCTGAAAAGAAATATTTACAATTTATTTTCAGAAGATAATCCAATTCTCCTAATAGAAATTGTTTCTCAAAAAAATTCATCATATGATGATATAGAATAAAGTGAAATTAATATATAGAAAAAGTTTTCTTGATCCTTTATATTCAAGGGAAATAAATTAAAGAATCGATTATCTGAACACCAAGAAAATGGGAATGGTTCAATGTAGAAAAAGATAATGATGAAATTCACATCATGTTACATTTTTGGAAAGAAACATCTTGTATAATTCTTGAAGGACATGGGAGTTTTTTACAAGTGTGGAGGTAATGTTCATGTAGATAATGAATATAAGGGGAATAAGTAGAGCATTTTTTTCATTGATTCAACTATAGTGAAATGAGTCATTATTCAGAATAATGTCCCAATAATCAATGGATTCTACCATAGAAGAGGCCAATGGGAGACGACCAAGCTTATGCGATCAATATATCTACGGTTGGAATTCCTAAATATTTGGTGATGGGTAATTTAATCATAGCCTCAAATTTATTTGATGCATTATTTAATTTTGGATATTATCAATCTTTTATATCTTTAATTTTTTCCAAAAAAAAATAAAATATTTCTCGAACACCTTAATAAAGGAGTTATTAATCAAAATACCTAGGGTAAATCTCTCTAAAATAAGGATATGTCAGTCATATCCCATTATGATGCATAAATGTGACATAATTTATGACTTTATTATTATATATATAGTATATTTATTAGTATGGAATGGATTTACAAATTGGACATAAAATTTTATTGAAAATGATGTAAATTAGGATTCAGGATGAATATATGGAATTACATATCTTTAAATGGAATAATTCCTCATCTGAGTCATGTCTAGATCAAACCCAATAGTTATTCATAATGATATTCTTGGGGATGAATATCATACACCAACTATAGATCGAAAATGTTTTCTTCAATTTTAGAATATAAATATTTTATAGGAGTACACTGATGTATTTATAAGGAATTGCCTAGACTTAAAGCAAAGTGTATAGTTTATTTTTCAATTGATTTAACACCTGATTCAAAACCTATATAAAAGTCACTATATAGAATATCCAGGGTGAAATTAGTGGAGTTTATAAAACAAATAGAGGAGTTGAGCGGTAGGGGATTTATACTCCTAAGTATTTTACCTTCGGGAGCACTACTTATTTTTTTATGAATACAGATGGATCTATGAGGATATGCATTAGTTATGGGGAAATAAATATTATTAAAATAAAGAATAAGTATTAAATGACACGCAATGATGAATTATTTGATAAACATCACATAGATCAATATTATCAAAATATTTACATTTTTAGGGTTATTATCAATTTAATGTAATGAAGGAATATATTCTAAAGACATCATTTCAAATGATTTATGGAAATTTTTTGTTTACTATAAAACCTTTCAAATTAACTTAAGTAACCTTTTTTTATGAACCTAATGAACATAGTATTCAAGGAATATCTCTATAAATCATTATGGTGTTTATTGATGTTATATTGGTATATTCTGAAATCTATGAGGACCATGAGAATGACTTTTAGATCATTCTAGATTCTCTAAAAACACTACAGAAATATAAACCTTTAACTGTACTAGAAATAGCCTTTATTAGTGCTATAAATGTAATGACTACCTCAGGAAGATTAAAAGACCATTTATTTTATAAGCTCTAAAAAGCATTGATAAATGTGTTCATTATCAATTCTTTTAGAAGGGTATATAAAAGACCAATTTATTATCACTTTTAAAAGTGTGGATAAAAGATCAATTTGTCAGTTCTTTTTTTAGTTCCACTAAAGGCCCTATTTATCAGCATTTATAAAAGTGCTAATAAAAGAGTTTTATAAGAGCTTATACGAAGCAATGAAAAGGTATAACTCTATATGTGCTGGAAAATGTTTACTTTATCTTCACTTTTAAAAGCACTAATAAATGTGTCCTCTATCTGTGATTTTAAAAGTGCTGATAAAGGTCTAGACTGTAGTGTGATGAAACATCACACTACAGAACCATGGCATTATGCTGTCAAAACACACCGTAGCACAATAAACACAACAAATATCAAGAAAAACAGTCCCAATATATAATTTAAAAGAAATTAAATTCAAAACACAAATATAATAAAAAAACTATGTTATAGTCATTCCAAACATTGGTTTATACAATTACATAAATACAGATTATTAAATACATTAAAAAACATCAATGTTATTTTTTATTTTAATCCTTACACTGAATCATGTTAATGTCAAACAAACCCCCCAACTCGAGAAAAAGAACACCCCTGTATAAGAAAACAATTCTTATATTAGTAAAAATTTAAAGAAATAAATTAACAAAAAGTGTTAATATTACTAAATATGATGTAAATTATAAATTAAAATATGCACATAGAGTATTATCTTTCAAAATATGAATCATATTGAGGTTTAGTTGACTCCAATATATCTCAAATGACTTTTGGACCATTTTCCTAAAGTATAGAAATAATTAGAATGTGTTTTCTTAGTTTTAAGAATGTCAGTTTTCTTTTTGACTAAAATGCCATTTTAAAATGGAAACACAAATTTTTAACTCATTATGATCACATCTTGTATCAGTTTGACATGATACTAATCCCTACACATCAAAATTTACTTATAAACCATTTTACTAAATTTTCATTAAAATAAGAATGTATTTGATCATTTTTTAGTGAGTGAAACTTTTCAAAATAAAATTTCAATTTTAAACTCATAATTGAAACTTTATGCCATACTGGGAGCATTATGTATTAGATTGAGGTGAGGCTAATTCTTAAATATCAAATATTACTTTTGGATTTTGTCTTAAATTATCAAAATAATCAGAATGTGTTTGCTTAGTTTTGGGTAGGTCGGTTTTCCATTTTAATAAAATTGATGTCATTTTTAAATAAAAATTACTAGTTAATGTGTGTGTCATATTGAGGTGTTGATGGTTCATACACATCCCAAATGACTTAGGAATCATTTTCCTAAATTATCAAAAGAATAAAAATGTGTTTTCTTGGTTTTGAGTATGTCAGTTTGTTTAATAAAATATCATATAAACTGGAAACATGTACTTTTTACTCATTCTGATCAAATAATGTATCGGTATGATGTGGCACTAATTATTAAATGATAAATATGAGAAAATAATATTTTGTATTAATTATCAATAAAATATGATCATTTTTGATATATTTTCAATGATTGACACTTTTTAAACTAAAATGTAGATTTTAAACTGATAACAGACTCCTTCAGTCATATAGGGAACATCATGTATCATATTGATGTTAAGATGATTCATAAGCATCACAAATGACTTATGGGTTTTTTTTTGTAATTTTTAAAAAGAATCTGAATGTGTTTTCTTATTTTTGAGTAGGCCAGTTGTCTATTTTTGCTAAAATTGATTCCAATTTTAGATAACAGCACGCACTTTGAGTCATATCGGTCACACCATGAGACGGATTGTGGTGTGGATGATTCTTACATATCTCAAAAGACATATTTATTTATTTGATAAAGTATTAAAACAATATGAATATGTTTTCTTAGTTTTCAGTATGCATTTTGTCTTGTTTACTAAAATGTATTTTTTACTGGAAACAAACAATTTGATTAATTTTGATCACATCATTTATCATTTTGATGTGAAACTGATTCTTGTACATCAAAAATGACTAATGAATCATTTTCCTAAATTATCAAGAAAATAAATTCATGTTTGATTGTTTTTTACTGTGTAAAAGTATTTGAACTAAAATTACAATTTTAAAATCATAAAGGACACATTGTGTCACGCTGGGCACATCGTGTATCAGATTGAGGTCCAGCGAATTACTACATGTCACAAAAGACTTGTGAATTATTTTCATCAAGTATAAAAATAATATGACTGTGTTTTATAATTTTTTGAGTTTATAATTTTCTTATTTTACTAAAATTAATGTCAGTTTTAATTCCAAAGTGTACTTGGAGTCATATCGGTCACACGGTGTGTCAAATTGAGTTTTCTCTGATCTATACACATCTAAAAGTCTCCAAAAAGTTATAACTATAAATATTACCTTGATATCCATTGAATTTCATTATGATACAATCAACACTGAATGAAAAGCTTTGAAAAAACCAACCCTTATCAAAAATGATTTTACTTGTATAAGAAAACAATTATTATATGATTAATAATAATATTAAATAAATTAAACATCAATATGAAATAATAATTTTATTTTATGGAAAATTATTTTGTTGTGAAAACATAAAAATTACCTCTATGATTGAGTAATGGATGGTTCTTGAAGGAAAGTTGTAAATGTCAACATCGAAGGGGTGAAGTGTTTTGATGGAGAAGAAGTCTTTAAAAGTTTTGGTGCACAAAGGCATGAATGGTGGTCAGATCACCACTACCCGATCAAAAAAATACAACATTATAAGAAAATAATTATTATGTGATTAATATTAAAAATAACTAAATTATATATAAATAAGAAACAATAAATTAATTCTATAGATAGTTATTTTACTTTTTAAACATCAAGATTACATCTTTGATTGAGCACAGATAGTGTTGCTTTGCTTCCAACAAAGGAAGTGAAGGGAATGTGACGGAAAGTGATAAATAAAATAATGTTATAGTGAAATGTTTTTGTGGGATAATAAATCTTTGGATATTTTGGTATAGAATGTCAGAAAATATGGATATACCACCCCAACTCGAACAAAAGACTCCACCTATATAGGAAAAAAATTATTTTTTGAGTAATAATAAAAAGATATAAATTAAACATAAATATAAAACAACACATTAACTCTATATAAAATTACATTAGATTTCTAATATCAAGATTACCTATTTGATTAAATATAGGAAGTTTCATTTCTATTCTAGCAAAGGTAGTGGTGGGAAATCTATAAAAATTGATAAATGAAACATCGTAGGGGTGAAAAGGTTTACATATAGAAGATGTTTGTGGAAGTTTTGGTATAAAATGGCATGAAATAAGGACAGACCACCCTAAATCAATCAAAAAAATCCCCCTATATAAGAAAACAACTATTATTTGAGTAATACTAAATATAAATATATCATAACATTACCATAACATCATTCTAAAGGGTTTCCTTCATTATTGATTTTTATTCAGAGGGATTGGTAACATCATTGTGTCCAGAGGACATTGTCTACATGAGTAGTAAAATATTTAATTTAGATTATTTTAATATACTATAGAACATATAATATTATGATGAAAAATATAGTATATTTTAAAATAGTTTTACCATCTTATTGAACTCAATTTCATTTTTTTTAATTTTTTAGGGCTTTGGTTCCTATATTGAGAATCCAAATCCCAAATTTTTGGTCCCCTATAACATAAAAGAAATTTCCTACATTGGAACTAGAAAAAGGAGATTTTGACCTCCCAATAAAAGGGTCAACCTCAATTAAATTTTCATCTCACCCAAAATTTGTTTTATTAAATAGAAGGAAAATCAACCAATTCATGTTTTTAGATCAGATACATAAAATAAATTCATTTCATGTGATGCTCTTATGAATGGCTCATCCTTTTCCACTTCCATGCTTAAATTCACCTTCATGAAGCTCATTCCATCAACTTTCACTATAATGATATTGTCAACCCATTTGAAATAGAAATTTATCACATGAAATGTTGTATATTCCAACTCATATATCTATTTGATAATTCCAAAATATTACTTATTTTCATAAATTGGAATTCTACCCTTGGAATGAGATATGTGCATTACTTCAGCCACAAGCATAACACAACTATTTTTCATTGTAATACTATCATTGTTTTTGTATAGAACATATAACCATTGATTACAAAACCAATGTAAGATAAAACAGATTTTCTCAGCTCTTTAGATAGCCATTTAATTATTTCATCAATTTAGGTTATATTTTTATATAACTCTTTATTAATTTGATCTCAGAACCATCCTATTAATTGTTGATTATGTGCATTTGATATCCATCCTTTAACTCTTGATGGATTGAAATATATAATAATTTCTTTGGGGTTCAAATTTTGGATGAAAATATTCACTATTATGTAAAATTTAAAGGTATTATTTCTCATGTTCTATCCAGGTAATTATAACAACATCTCTTCAGAAAATCCCTTCACCCATAAGGCCTTAGCTATGATGAGAATTTGGAAGACCAATGTTGTCAACATCCGATATGTAATCGGTATAAAATTAAATATCTTCTTCAAAAATATATCATTCTGCAATAAAACCTTATGGACAACATCGATTCTTTACATACTTTTTCAAAATAATCACATACTATTCAATGGTGTACAATGATTTGTAATGGATACAGCCATATATTTTAACCTCTCTAACCAAGTAAACCATATGTTGGACCATTATATCAAAGAATTACCATGGGAAGAAAATCTTTAATTCACATAATATAATTGAAACCTCTTTATTCATGATGGGAAACTCCCCCGCATCTACCAAATTATTGTATATGGTGTTGAAAAAAAAAGCTAATTCTGGTAAATTTATGTTGTATATTTTTATGCACAATGAAACAGAAATCAATGTGAATCAAATCTTGCATAAAAACATGATAGTCGTGTGAATTTATACATTTTAACATCAAATTAGTCCGTGAAACGACATTTTTGATATTTTATTAATACCCATGTGGAACTTTTACTCTATTAAAGAAAAGAAAAAATATAAATTTTCTTGTTTTGATAAAGTTCAATCTAATTGAGGATCAAAAGTCCCCCTTTTACCCTTCACTAGTTCCACCTCTTCCCATATCCCCAGTTTAATAAAGTTTAACATGGCCTTGATGTTGTCATTCATTTTTTTGGAAAAATTTAGTAATGTGCCAATAACACTATCAAATACATTTTTTCTCCATGCATGGAATCAAGAAAATATATAGCATACCAAAAATTCCAATACATTATTTTAAACATAATTTATCTATTCTACTAAAATGATTTTTCACAGTTTTTTGAAAATGGTTTACTAAAAATAGTGCTAATATCTATTACTTTATTTAATAGTTGATTGCCTATTACAAGAGAAGAAGTTGTACCTTGTTCAATATTTCCATGTAATGCTCTCATCCAGGATTGGAATTTATGTTGTCAAGGTAAATATTTTCAATGTCCTATAAACACAGTCATCGATAATTATTGTAACCAAATGGAGTATGTGTGTTTTCCAATAATAAGACTCCTGAATATTCATTAAATTATATTTCATGATAAATTTCCATAAGCGGGAAGTCATTTATCATTTGATATAACATGGACCTCAATATGGATTCTTCATTTCTATGAGAATCATTCATTTCAAAAAATGTATCCCATGTCAATTAATGATCTTCAATCAACGGTGCCAAATAATCATCAATATCACTATCAGATTTCTTTGGTCTATATATAAGAAGAGACAACATAATGTATTTGTGCTTTATGAAAAAACCATGGTGTAAATTTATAATTTACCTACATGACATCACATGTACAATGAGTAATACTCTATACACTAAAAGGATTTATTCCATATTTAGAAAATGCAAGAAGAATGTTTCTTGACTCATTTCCAAATTTTGGATCCACATAATCAATTTTCTTCCACTGAGGAGAATATGGTGGATGATGTACATGTAAGAACACAGATCTTCATTTCAGGTATGGATATTTATTTTGGATTGTTGTTTAGGAAAAGGGAAGAAATGGGAATTTTCTATGTACACGTCATGTACCCGGGTTCCATGTATAACCACATAATGGCCATGTAATGGCCGAGTACATGGTCGTGTGGTGACCTGGAAGACCGCATAAGGTGGGGACGGTTAAGGATACTATATGGTGTGTACCATTAATGAACACGCAGTATAGTTTCCTTTTTATTTGATTAATTAAATGAGGGTTCCATCTCATCCTCAAGAACTTCTTCTTCTCCCCTTGGTTCATACATTAGAGGGATGGAAGGGCCGACGAACTCCAAACCCCTCTCGATTCTCCGTCTGACCTCTGATTGAGACACTGTTAGGTGAGTTGGAATCCCACCAGTGAGTTATCAATCCCCCAAGAGCCTTTATTCATGATTCCTCCTCCTTCATGGGTTATTCAATGTTGAAATATATTCACATTTTTGTATATCTAGGTCATTATAGGACGATTCAAGATCTGATGTTCCAGAGTATTGATCATATGACATCAAGGTATGTGGTTTGTGCCTTTCATTGTTCTTATTTGGATTACATGTGCTAAAATTGACACATACCCATGATTGGGGTATTTCTTAACTTATAATTTAACCCTATTATTACATGTAATGGTTTTATTAATTGTTAAGGGGTAGTTTCTTAGGCGTAACGTTAGATACCATGTTTACGGGACACCCCATGGGCGTGTTTTCCCTTATTTGATAGTTTTGGGTCGTTTGGTCTAGACTGCTTGTTAGGAGTACCTCTCTTTCCATGTCGTTGTTGAATAAGATGGATATTATTGATTATATGTAATTCATGTTGTATTCTTGGTGAATTTTTAACCATGTATTATTTATAGATTACATGTTCTACTTTGAAATGATATTAGTGATGTTTTTCCAATAGATAGCGAGAGCCTTGGACCAGGAAAAATGTTGGGGTTTCCATAATTATTTACATTGGACCATGAGAGCCACAGAGTAGATATTTATAAATGGGTATTGATTGTGAGAGCTACTCCGGAGGTCATTTATATTTGTTGATGCCAAGTTGAACCATGTGTATTGACTGTGAGAGCTACCTAGTTGGTCATGTGTAAATGCTTAGTGATATGTTAGACCAAATGGGTTAGACTATGAGAGCTTTGAAGAATGTATTTATTTCATTAATTGGTGTTATGTTAAGACAAAGGTGTTATACTATGAGATATTTCTTAGAGAGTTGTTTGTGAATGATTGAATAATTGTGATGAGTCTTCCAAGCCAAAGCACAAGCTTGGACTCGGTCATACTTGATTGTTTATATGGTCTTCTGAGACATCTGTTTTGTTACTATAACAAAGGGGGGATATATAACATAGGATTGATCCCAATATTTCATGATTAAAATGATAAAATAAAAGTAAATGAATGTAATTGAAATACTATAGGATAGTTTACTTCTGAGTACATCCTTGTATATTAATTAATTTCTACATATTTTGAACAATATATATATATATATTCACTAACAGTTAGGCACAGACCTTTTGGTGGTTGTCTATTGAGATTTGTCTCACACCCTGTTTGTGGCATTATTTTTTATGCAAATAGATTATATGGTTGCAGGTATATATAAGGGAAAAAATATACCTCATGAGGTACTTTATTAATGTCGTAGTTAAAGAGAATGGGACCAAGCAAATGCTTGTGATGCTATTAGAGTTTACTTACTTTTCTATACTTTGTTTTTTGTATTGTATTTCTAGAATTGTGACTTCTTTGGCTACTTTCTTAGACACATTTTACATGAAACATTTATATATTCTCTAGTTGTTATATCAAGACCAGTCTTCCACTATTTACATTTATTATATGGAATTATGGCTTCTGCTATTGTTTACCGTTTTCTTCCAATTGTGTATACTCAGAAAATCAAAGCATAGTTTCTCCATTATCACATTATGGCTCTCTCTTCTAGGTGGAAGCCTCTTGGGTTTGATGAAATGCACTTGAAATCATGTGACCAACCAGTTTTGAGGTACCATTTGGTGGCACCAAGAACCAGAATGTTACAGTAGGTTCCCATATTTAATTATTTGATTTTCATGTAATGTCAATTTTATCATAGTTTCCTAAAATCCATATAGTATTTTAAACCATGGAAAGATAAGAATATACCACACATATTTTTATGGACAAGATTCATTTTTCTTGTATCGATATACACCACACTTAGGTAATTTTATAAGTTATTCATGGTCCATGAGAAATAATATATAATTATTTAGAAAAGCATGAATTTTTTTAGATATCATTTCCATTGAACAAAACATTATTTTAACATCATGTGTTCCTCATGGTAGGTCATTTTATTCTAGTAGCATATCATTCAGGAGGCCAAGTTGTTTTGAAAAAACTGGTGTCGGTATATCCACTTCATGCTTTCAAAATAAATAACTTCAATATAGAAGAAAATTTTGTATATTTAGGACAACCGATATACAATGGGTTTTTGGAACATCAATTTAAATCCTCAAAAAACATTGGATGATCATTAAGGTCATATTAAATTTCTATTTTCATTTCTTCCATGTGATCTCCATTCTTTTTTACATTGTTATTCAAGTCAAATGAACCATAAACTGAATTATCATCCCAATCAGTGTCCACATTCTGTTCTTCCCCATGTTTAATCCAAAATTTATATCTCTGATATGTTTAATGAAAAATAAAAAGTTCTTACAACTCTTCTAGAATAATGTTTCTTCATTAACAAGATTGTATACATAGATAGAGGATTTGAGAAGGGGTGAATTCATGCTCTCTTACAAACTATATAAACTCTTTGACTCCATATTTTTACTTTTTTTTCAAACGATTTCTGTAAATCCATTATTTATTCATATCAATCCTATTGGATTAATAAAATATTAATTATGTATGATAAATAAATAAATACACATAAGATGTTCATTATCATAGGTGAATGTTATAGAAAATTCTGATAAGATAAACTCAACATTTGATTATTTCAAAGAATTTAAGTATGTTGAAGAATATGGTTATTTGAATTTAAGAAAATAATTACCCTACTATAGAAGTTGTTATCCTATGAATTAATTCAAAAGTGATGTTATAGACAACTCATCCTTATCAACACATCTCCCAGACATGTACCATTTAATTTTGTTATTTGGCACATCATTCATCTATTCTTGACATAGACCTATTTTTCAAATACTTTAAGAAGTAGTCTTCCATGTGATAATTATTTCTCATATTAATACATGCAACATAAAAAAATTCGGGATTTGTTTCATGTAAAAAATTTCAATATTGGATTCTCGAGAGACAAAGTCTATGAGGATGGGAGTTTTCTAAAAAAAGATATGGGTATGAATCTAAAGAACCAAATTCCAATAATAATTGTTCTTTAACACTCATCAAGTCTTTATTAAATACATTATGAAAATTAAAATATAATAATGGAAATTAATGATTAATAAAAAACACAAATATGATAAACAATAACAATAGACTCTCATTCAATCAACTAGAAGATATAAAAATGTATTGAGAAATTATTTTAATAAATAAACAGTTATTTAATATACATGGATAGTAATCAAAGATTACTAGGGGTGGAACCAATACATGTAGACCTAAATTGTTGAATAAATAAAAAAAATCAAATATATATAATTTGATCACTTTTTTCTATTTTTTTAGAACCAGTGATGTATAATCCTAAGGAATTATTTCATTTAAAATTAATGGTATATCAAATATTTGAAAACATTTCATGACTCGTGGGATGTCATATCACCACACCAACCATACCCAAGTATTTATGTGAAGTATACACAATATATCAACCCTTCTGAAAAATTATCGGGAGGCCACCTACACATTGACCCATCCTTGAGATTCTAAGGTGGTCCATAAAGAAGCAAGAATAAATAAATAATACACATCTAAAAGATTTATCACAAACAAGGGAGAAAACCACTCCAACCCGTGTAACTTCTATACCATGTACATTTAAAAATATATTTATATATATAACATGGAATTTATAATACACATATTTCAAAACAAATTCACATTTAAACATAATTTTTAATTCAAATAAACATAATCTCTTCCAAATTTGGAAATCCAGAACCATAATTTATGAATGAATAATTATAAATTCACCCTTACATTATATGTTCTAAAAATGAACATAAATAGATATAAAGATATATATTTACATATATATATATATCTGTGTGTGTGTGTGTGTTCCTATATATATATTTACAAAATAAAATTAAATTGTTAAAAATATATGTGACACTTATAGCATAATATCAATACATAGTAAAATAAGTACAAGCCCATACTAATTTTTTAAATAGAGAGCCATTGAAAATATAAAAAAAATATGATACCACCCTTACTATAATTTCCCAAAAAACAAAATGACACAATCATGAGAAAATAAATTTTTAAGAATATACTTTACATCGAAATATTAAAAAATATTTTAAATAAATAAATTCCCTTATATGAATTGTTTCCAAGTTTCCAAAGACAATATACTATTATGGTCCTCCGGCATGTATTTTTGTAATATACTGAATATTTATCTAAAATGATTTAATATCCATGTATGTTAATCCTAGTTTCTATAAAAATGGTTTCATGACCAGAATGGACGATGATAATAGAAATTGAAAACATGTCATCCTTGAATGTGATAATTTAACACTTCTTATATGGTGATTTCATTTATAGTATAAAAGAAAGGTAAATGAGAGAGGATTATGAATTATTCCATTATCATAAAAAAAATACATGTAATGTACAAGAGTTATCATAAAATTTGGATGAAAGGAGGTGAGGAAATAAAAAAGAAAATAAAGGAACTCAAAATAAAATAAGGAGTTGAGAAATCCCTTATGAAAATTCGGCATCCTAATGAAATCACTTAAAATTCATAAAACAATTTGATGAGAGAAAATGGGTATGTAAAAATTTATACATAACATGGATAGTAAGGTGGATATGGAATAACATATCTCAATATATTCTAATTGAAATTAAAAAATAATTACAAAAATAGAGTCCTTGAAAAAGAGAAAGGTGGTAGATTCCCTTGCCCTATAGAGTAACTCCTAAAACATGAAGATTGGGACTCTAGGGGATTTAGGATACCTTGGGAGGACTCATAGGGAGGAAAAACTACATGTTCATTGAGGTTGATGGATTTGGAATGAAAGAAAATGAAGGAATTTGTGGGTATTTATAGTAAAATATAAGGTGTTTGTTATTAATTTCCAATGACACCTCATTAGTAGTATTTTCATAACCGTGGGCTTTCCTCATGTATTTGCCCATGCTTTTTGCCACTGGAGACACCACATATCATATTTTAATGAACATAGGTCGACTAGTATTTTATATTAATTATTACATCATTATGATGTCATTAAACATACCAAAAACTAAAAACTGTATTTTTACTATTCACAAAAAACTAAAGTATTATATAAAATTATCATAAATTCAGTGTAAATTAATATAGATATTATGAATTAAAAATGAAAAATATTTTTTGAAAATAATTTTCCAAATAAGGGAAATTTAATTTTTAATGAAAATCATTATTTACTTGAAAAATAAATATTTTAAATATAAAACAGATTTTGTAATACTTTCATAAATTAACTGAGGTCTCAAAAAATAATCATAAATTAATAGGAAAAAATATATTTATTTTTGAATACATTATTTGAATTTGAATATTATTTTAAATAAATTTTAATTAAATATTTTTTTCTCAAAAAAATACCAACACTTAATTATTAATGTTTAGAGTATTCACATTCATTTATAAGGTGCCAAAATTATATTTATACCTACATGGGTGAGGTTTCTTTTCATAAGGGTACATAACTATTAATAAAGTTAATCTTCCTATTCAAAATAGTGCATTACTATTCATAAGGCTAAGATACTATTCATTAAAAAAAATTAATTTTTTAACGCCCCAACCACAGTTACCCAGAGTCGGTGCATTATTACATAACATTGCATGACCACAAAAGATCAAGTCTAGAAAAACCGATTAGTTTAGAAGCCTTGGAATCACTAGATACATTCATAAATTTTACATTACATCATAAAGTGAAAAACTACAATAACATCTTGTCTTCATAGACTACACTCATATCCCCTCATACTATCCCTACAGGTCATTCATAAAATACTTCTTCACATCCCGAGAAATATAAAACATAGAAATGGGTGAGATCAGATGCTCAGTAAGGATAACAATACTGTAGAAACATTTATAAATAAACGTAATCATTTAAGGTAATGTATAAGTAGAACAAAAGCCTTTTAAACTTGAACTTCATCATAATATGGAAAAAGTAAAATTATGTAATGCCATTTACTTATTCACATATATATTCTACTAGTAGAATAATCACACGCAATATCACTAACCACTTTCATAATGATGGAATGCATAATGCCAGACTATCATAACCACATTTTCAAGGCCTTGTGCCAAGACTACAAATATGATTTTGTCAAGGCCTTGTGCCAAGCCACTAGTTTGTCTCATGAGTCCTACCGATGCATCAAGGTGTTATAGCGGTCTCCACCCGTCACTTACTAAGTCCAATGCATTCCTCATATGAAAAGGTTTAAACATAACATAAACATTCATATTAAAACTATCATATTAAATGTAGTAACTTTATCCATAAACCATGAATGATGTAAATATAACACATCCACAATCAAACATATCACAAAACCATCAATAAAATATGGAAGTTTTGTATCATAATAAATCAACTTCAAATAAGCTTAAAATCCATCAAAGGATGTTGACAAAGATGAAAATGTTTTGTAAACCAATTTGAGAGAAATATCTTTTTTTCAGGAAAACATTAAAAATTTACACAATTTAGTTTTTGAATCAAAGTTTCCCATACCACTTTGAATCTTTTCATAGGAATTACCATTTTTTAAAAATTCATGTCCATATAAAGAAATCCTTAAAAACCATTTTGAAAACATGGACATTAATGCGAATGATTTAGAAGAAAAAATAATTAAAACATTAAAAATGATGTTTTAGTAAAAAACACCTTCAAAATAATCCCTTTCAAAACTCTTTTTTGAAACATGGACATGGATAATAAATATGTCCGATTAGATACTTACGTAAAAACAACCACGGATAATAAATATATTGTGAAATTAACCCTTACCAATTTGGAAACTTACGAAACATACACCCCATGAAATAGGTATCATACATTGAATATGTAAATACACATAAGTTAATGTTTATTACAAAAATAATGCAATTATGGGAAGTACATACACCACACAAAAGGATATAGTGGAAATATGGCATGAATCTCACTGGAATAAAAGGTGAGATGAAAACCCATTACCTTGTACTTTTCCTCGGTAGAGGGTAGGTTAACCTCCAGTATAATGGTGAAATAATTTTTTTTAAATTATTAAATAATAATATACATTAATATGATATCATCTATGATCTTATAATATTTCCTTTTAGAATTATCGTTGTTTCGGTGTTAACTGATTTGTTCTCTATTATATGCTTGGTTACGTAATTCATGTTTGTTATGAATAGGTTATATTTGATTTATATACAGAATTATATCAGGTCATTAAACATTATTTTTAACCATCAATTGAAAACTAGTCTTTAGTGGATATGATGGGGAAATGAATCTCATCGCGTTCGTGGAGACGGTAATCTGTACGTACGTACGAACGCTACTTCCATTTGATTTTTCATTTTAAAAGGAATCAAAAAAAATGATACATAGGTATATTATTATTCCATTATAACATAATGTTTTATATATATTACTTATGTTCATCAACATCATCATTTATACGTTCCTTGTATGGTATGAACGAGTTATATCACTTTGAGGGGGCGGTAGTCCGCACTTCCACAAATGAAATTATCATATATATATCCAACATGAAATGAAAAATGGTATTCTATAAAATGTAATAAAATAATATTATATATAAAATAAATATCATTAATATCATATTTAATTATAACACCATCATAATGGCCACCATGATAGGTGGTAGGAGATAATTGAACAATCATCGTTTCGTGAGGCGTTTGGTTGCCATCCAGAGAAACATTATGTTCTTAACCCATTAGATAGAGGTGTGTGTAAGTGTAGTTAGAATCCTTATCATAAAAATATCCTAGTAAATTTATTATACTGTTTTTGTTACAAAATAAAAGAATAAGAAGAGTTTAGGGTTGGATAAGTAAAATAAAAGAAAAGAATATTAGGGAAATCATTACCTTTAATTTATGTAACTCTCTTTGGTTTGAAACAAAAAGGACTCTATAAGTGCCTTGTGCCTAAGGTAAGTCTTCTAAAATAAGGATAAGGATAAAGGGAGCTTAATTGGTCAGAGGTTAGATGAGCCAAAAGGCTTTAGAGGTGTGAGTAATTGGTTAGAAGTGGTGTCCTTTTATAACGGGGAGGAGGGGCTCTTTAGGAAAGAGTGAAATTATTATTTTATTATATAATGATATTCGGTTTAGAAATGTCAACAACTAATTAATGATGAATATATGATGACTAATTATCGAAATGAAATCATAAAATAAGTATTGGACAGGTTTTGGATATTATTTTAGTCGTAATAATATTATTTATTTAAATCATTTATTAATGAGGTAAACACTACATCATTATTGTGTCATTAATAATTAAGTTTATTAGATGTCTAAAAATTATAAAAAAAATTATCATGATGTTGGAAATATTTTTATATTTCTAATAAATATTTATAGTCTAAAAGATAAAATATATAACCATAAGTAAAAAATTGTTTTCTAAAAGAAATATGCTTTTGTCATTTTTTGTATTTACATTAACTTAATTAATATAAAGTGTCATTATCACTTACAAGTGGCTCCATGGGGTCACAAAATCGACCCAAAGATTCCCATGGTCGGACATGTATCAACCAATAGGGTTTGGACACATTTTAGGGTAATTTAGAATTATTATAATATTATTTGTTACCCTTATTTACCAGATTTACCCTTTAACCATGGAAAATAAAATATTTACCGAAGTAATTATTCAAAATGTCTAAAAATAAAATTTACCTATTTACACAATTTAGACCTCCTGATTCTAAATATGGAATCCATTTCTCTAAATTCAAAACACAAAAGTGGTAGAAATTAATTTAGAATTAATTCCCTTTGTCGAAACAAAAAGCATGTTTTTAACAAATAATAACTATCAAAAGATTGACACTTTCTTATGTCTAGTTTAAATATGAAATTATGTAAAATGTCCAACATTGGATTAAATGGTAAAATTATAATCTAATTATACTTTATAATCTCCCAAATTCATAATTTATCACTATTAATTATTTTGATTAAAAAAAGTTGCTTTTATTTAAAATTTTGTAATTTTCACTATTCATCAAAATATGAAATTTATCAGAAAATTGCCAAAATTTCACCCTAAGATAATTTAGATATTTTGAATCCAAAAATGAAGTCTATTTTACCAAATTCAGAAAAATAAAATCTTCATTCATTAATTTAAAATTAATTCATGCTGTCAAAACCAAAAGGCGTATTTTTAAGAAATAATATCTATCAAAATATTGACACTTGTTTATGTCCAATTTCAAAGAGAAATTCCTTAAAATGACTGTCATTGGATTAAATGGTAAAAATATAATCTATTTATACTTCCAACTCATTAAAATTTATAATTTTGTTGTAAATTATTAAATTATGTGGATGTCAACAATCATAATAAATGGGGCCTTTTTCATTTTCCCAACAAGCCTCTTCAGTTGGCCAATCCTTTGGTATTCCCACCGTTAGATTTGGTTTTTTGTAATTGATATTGACCGTTGGATAAACCTTTTGTAATCTATAAATAAGTTGGTATGATAATGGAAATGGGGTGGATTTTTTGTGGCTATATACTTGTGTTCTATATTTCTTGTTCTATTGTGATTGAGACATTTTACTTCGCTATCATCGTCCCGAGCAATTGACATCGCCATATGCTTTGGCTTCACTTTGCCTTCAATCGACGAATTTCACAACATGTTATCAGCACGACTGCTATGTGATGTAAAATCGTTCTTCATCTCGCTAAGATAAATTTTCCCATGGAAAATATTGCAAAGCATGGATTTCTCCCTCTTGACATTTCTGGAAAGAATTACTTGTCGTGGATTCTGGATGCGAAGATGAACCTTGATGAAAACGGCCTCGGTGAAGAAATTAAAGTAGGAAATCATGCTTCCGCTCAAGACCGTGCCCGAGCCCTAATATTCCACCTCCATCACCTCCATGAGGATCTGAAAAATGAGTACCTCACGGTGAAAGATCCTTTGGTGATGTGGCAGAATCTCAAGGAGAGGTATGATCACCGTCGACTTGTAATACTACCAAGAGAAAGCTTTGAATGGATCCATTTGTGATTCCATGATTATAAATCGGTAAGTGAGTACAATTCCACAATGTTTAAAATAACATCGCAACTCAAATTATGTAGAGATACTATCACTGATATCGATATGATGGAAATAACATATTCTACTTTCCATGCCTCAAATGTCATTCTGCAACAACAATATCATGAGAATGGTTTTACAAAGTACTCTTAATTATTTCTTCCCTTCTTGTTGATGAACAAAATAATGAACTCTTGATGAGAAATCATGAATCTCGACCTATTGGTGCGACTCCATTCCCTGAAGCGAATGCGACTGATTTTAATCAAGGTCGTGGGAAGAACCGAAGTAATCGAGGCAGAGGAAAGTCATTTTCTCGAGGTGTTCATACACCAAATGAGAAGAGGAAGGGGCACCACTAGAAGTGGTCCAATGATGAACAACCACAAATAAAGAAATCTAAGAGTGATGAAAGTAACTGCTTTCGATGTGGCATGAAAGGGCATTGGTCGCGTACCTTTCGTACGCCAAAACATTTTGTTGATCTCTATAAACAATCTATCAATGGAAAGGAAAAGAATGTTGAAGTGAATTTTTTTGACCAGGCTTTGAAATATGATGATGATTTTACAAACTTTGTTATTTCCGACTATTTTACACACCCTGAAGGTGATGAGCATATTGATCAAGCATGAATGCTCATGACGGAATCAATGTTTGATTTTTGGTTTTTGTAAGTTTGTGGTTGAAATGAACAATGATTTTATGGTTTTGTAATATTTTTAAATATTTCATGTTTGATTTTTTTCTTTTATTTTATTGCTTATATGCATGTTTATTTTATTTACTATAAATGGATGATATAAATCGGTCCATTGGGAATAATTTCCATGATGAATATATTTGTCTTGTTAACAGTGAAACGACGCACACAACTCTTAAACATGAGAAATATTTTATCACCATTAAAATGGGTAGTGATCATGTGTGTACTTTAACCGGTAGTGCGAAATTAATTGAAGGCTCTGGAAGAGAAAAAATGTGTCTACCTGGTGGTACCCAGATTATGATAAACAATGCTTTGTTCTCTCCCAAGTCTCGACGCAATTTTCTAAGTTTTAAAGATATTCGTAATAATGGATATCACATTGAGGAAATGGATGAAGGAGGTGTTGAATACCTCTACATAACAAGCATTAAAAATGAGCACAAATTGATTCAAGAAAAGCTTTTGAGACATCCGTTCGGATTGTACATTGTCAATATTTGTACAATTGAATCAAACATGGTAAACCATATGTTTACCAAACATGGTACATTTATTTTATGGAATGACCGTTTGGGTCATCCTGGATCAATAATGATGAGGGAAATAATTAAATGTACTCATGGTCATCCATTGGTTGATAAAAGGGTTCTTACACCCCATGATTTCTCGTGTGTTGCTTGTTCTCAAGGAAAATTAATCATAAGACCATCACCATCAAAGATCGGGATTGAATCACCAATGTTCATGGACCAAATTCATGGTGATATATGTGGACCAATTCATCCACCATGTGGACCATTCAAATATTTTATGATCATGATTGATGCATTAACTCGATGGTTCCATGTGTGTTTATTGTCCACTCGCAACCAGGCGATTGCAAAAATACATGCCCAAATAATAAGGTTAACGGTGCAATTCCCTGATTATTCAATCAAGTATATTTGGGTTGACAATTCTGGTGAATATTCATCAGATGATTTTAATAATTATTCCATGTCATTGGGAATATGTTTTGAAAATCATGTAGCTCATGTTCATACACAAAATGGTCTAGCTGAATCATTTATAAAGTGATTACAACTTATCGCTAGACCATTACTTATGAAAACTAAATTGCCCATTTCAGCATGGGGACATGAAATTTTGCATGCAACAGCACTGCTTCAAATAAGGCCATCAAGCTATCATGATTATTCCCCTTTGCAATTAGCTTGTGGTCAGGAACCAAATATTTCACACTTAAGGATATTTGGTTGTGTTGTATATGTGCCTGTAGCACCCCCGCAACGAACAAAGATGGGACCCCAAAGGATATTGGGGATATATGTTGGTTTTGAATCTCCCTTGATCATTAAATATCTTGAGATTATGAATGGAGATGTATTCACAGCAAGATTCGCTGATTGTCATTTTGATGAAAAATTATTTCCAACACTCAAAGGGGGAAATCAATCAACTTCAAAAGAAATATCATGGAAATAAACTTCATTATTACACCTTGATCCTCATAAAAATACGAGTGAACTTCAAGTTCAAAAGATCATTAATTTTTAAAATTTAGCAAATCAATTGCCTGATGTGTTTAATGATTCAAAACGGGTTTCAAAATCATATATACCTGCTGTGAATGCACCAGTAAGAATTGATGTCCCAGAAGGACAATCTGATGGTATTGCCTACAATACTTCCAACCCACGCCTGAAGCGTGGAAGACCACTTGGTTCAAAAGATAAAAATCCCCGTCAAATAAAGGGGAAACAACCTATGTTGGTTGAATATATGAACGAATTTGAAGATAATGTAAATGTACCAAAAGTACATGAACATGATCAAGAGTAAATTTAAATAAATTTCAAAAACACTGGAAGTTGTTGGAACTGAGTAGAGACCATTGTTGATAACATGTTTTCATACAATGTAGCCCTTGAAATTATGTATGAGGATCAAGAACCTAAAACTGTTAATGAATCTCATGAAAGGCCAGATTGGGATCAATGGAAAGTTGCAATCCAATCTGAGCTAGACTCACTTGCTGAACGTGAGGTTTTTGGGTCGATCATGAAAACCCCTGAAGGGATTAAGCCTGTTGGATACAAATGGGTATTTGTGAGAAAAAGAAATGAAAATAATGAAGTCATGAGATATAAAGCACGACTGGTTTCTCAAGGCTTCTCACAAATACCTAGGATTGATTATGATGAAACATACTCTCCTGTAATGTATGCAATAACCTTTCGGTACCTCATGACATTTGTTGTACATGGGAAACATGAATTATGCCTGATGGACGTAGTGACTGCATATCTTTATGGTGATATTGATAATGATGTTTACATGAAAATCCCTGAAGGATTCAATTTTCCAGAAAAATATCCTGGATCTCGAGATATTTATTCAGTAAAGCTGAATAAATCAGTATATGGATTAAAGCAGTCAGGATGTATGTGGTATAGTCGTCTGAGTAAATATTTGATGAAGGAAGGTTATAAAAATGATCTAATTTGTCCATGTGTCTTCATTAAGAAGATTGGATCTGAATTTGTGATCATTGCAGTATACATTGATGATTTAAATATGATTGGGACTAATGATGAACTTTCCAAAGCTGTGGAATATTTGAAGAATGAATTTGAAATTAAAGACTTTGGAAAGACAAAGTTCTGCCTTGGATTACAAATTGAGCATCTTAAGGATGGCATTTTTGTTCATCAATCATGTTATACTACTAAAGTCCTACAAAGATTTAACATGAATTAATATCATCCATTAAGTACACCAATGGTTGTACGATCTCTTGATCATGATAATGATCCTTTTAAACCACGAGTGGATGATGAAGAACTAATTGGTCCTGAAGTACCATATCTGAGTTCTATAAGAGCACTGATGTACCTTTCAAATAATACAAGACCTGATATATCATTTTCTGTGAATTTATTGGCAAGATATAGTTCTTCTCCTACTCATCGGCATTGGAATGGTATCAAACATATATTAAGATACCTTCAACGGTCAAAGGATCGAGGGATAATTTATTCCAAATCCTCAGAACCGAAGTTGGTCAGTTATGCTGATGCAGGATACTTGTCTGATCCACATAAAGCAAGATCTCAAACGTGATATGTGTTTACATATGGTGGAACTTCTATTTCTTGGTGTTCTACAAAACAAACAATTACTGCGATTTCTTCCAACCATGCTGAGTTGATTTCTATTCATGAAGCAAGTCGAGAATGTGTTTGGTTGAGATCAGTGATTAATCATATTTGAAATTGTTGTGGATTAGATATGAATAATAATATTCCCACCATATTATATGAATATAATTCTTCTTGCATAGCACAGTTGCAATGTGGGTTTATTAAAGGTGACATAACAAAACATATCTCACCAAAATTCTTTTTCACCCATGGCCTTCAAAAGAATGGTGAGATTGATGTCCAGCAGATAAGGTCTTGTGACAATCTCGCAGATTTGTCCACAAAGGCATTGCCAAATTCAACATTTGAGAAATTGATTTCTAAAATTGGAATGCGAAGACTGAAAAGTATATCATGATTTTGTGAGGGGGAGTTGGGAATGTTGTACTCTTTTTCCCTTAATCAGTTTTTCCCACTGGGTTTTCTGATAATGTTTTTAATGAGGCAGCAAAGCATGGAATCATTTTAATTTGGCTTCACTTGTTTTTTCCACAAGTTTTTTTTAACTGACGATTTATATTAGATTCCATGGGATTATGACATCCAAGGGGGAGTGTTGTGAATTATTAAATTATGTGGATGTCATCAATCATAATAAATGGGTCCTTTTTCTTTTCCCAACAAGCCTCTTCATTTCGAAAATCATTTGGTATTCCCACCGTTAGATTTGGTTTGTTGTAATTGATATTGACCGTTGGATCAACCTTTTGTAATCTATAAATATGGTGGTATGATAATGGAAATGGGGTGGATTTTGTGTGGCCATATACTTGTGTTCTATCTTTCTAGTTCTATTGTGATTGAGACATTTTACTTCGCCATCATCGTCCCGAGAAATTGACATCACCATATACTTTGGCTTCGATTCTCCTTCAATCGATGAATTTCACAACAAATTTAACAATATAAATTATTTTGATTAAAAAAGTTGTTTTCCGTTAAAATATTGTATTTTTCACAATTTACCAAAATATGAAAGTTATCCGAAAAAACATAAAAACTTTATTAAAACTAAATTCTTATGTTCCAATTATAAATAAGAAGTTTATTTTGTCAAATTTAATATATTAATGTTTCAAATATTGGATTAAAAAAGGCTTCTCCATTAAAAGGCAGTAAAATTGCATTTTTTTAAAAATACTTCTTTTATATGAAAAAATGTATTTTTTCTTACATTATATCTAAGAAACTCATAATATAGATTCTAAAATTATAATGATTATATAATGTTCAAAATTCAGTTAATACTATTCATAACTGCTTTTGAACAGCTTGTTTTGTAAGTCATGGTGCGCTAGAACTCGTGGTTGTGTATAGTGAAAGTTATTGAATTACATTAAAGAAATAATATACTATGAAATCTTGGGGTGTTACATTATTCCCTCCTTCAATAAATTGCATCCTCACAATTTGAAATTATTTTTCGAAAATAAAAGGTTGAAAATAGAAAATACTTTTGCGAAAACCCACATCGGAAATTAGGTTAATAAAATTTAGTCTTAATAAGAGGAAAATGGAAATGAAAGGGTCACCGGAAAATTATGATCTCGATTAGAATAACATTGGTAGAAATTAGAAACAAATAATTGGAGCAAAATGTATATATTTATTGGTAGTGATTGAGGACATCAATCACAAACAAGTGTAAAATTGCGGGCCTTAAATTCATCAATATATGATGATTTAAAATACCATCGATTCAACAAAACATTTGGTATTAGGATAACTCATTTTTTGTTTTAGTATCCCTTCACTAAAGTATAATATTTAATTTCTTCATAGAATAAGAGAAGAAGAAAAATATATACTTGACAAGTAGAGTCCCATCCTTTAACAAATTTCTACCACAAACTCATCTTTCACTCTAAAATATAATAGAACTTAAAAATAATATTCTATTTATCCTATTCGATTAGGATTCAAAAAAATGAATTTAAAATTATTCTACCAGAATTTTTTTAAAAAAGACTACATTATTCAATCCAGGACATCACGTGGGCCAGTGGTACGTGACACACCCTTGTCACCCTTCGGTTGCGGGTTCAAGTCTTGCGGCCTTTCCGGACGCGACGGGTTGCCGCCCAAACTCCGGGTGGTCCTTTTATGGAAATCCTAAAATAATCTCAAACTTGAATTATCCAAAATACTTCTATCCAAAATCACAGACCAAAATTTATAAGGAAGGTAAACACAATGAAGATCCTCTTTTCCGTGTAATAACCCGTGAACACCTTCATTATGTATTCTTTTAAAACACCTAAATATCCTGAATTACCATAAAACCTTATTCATTACATTAATGATCCCTTATTACTTATAGAATACTGGATATACTCCTTCTATCAAAAAATGTTGTAAACTCCAACAATGATGGAATATACAAATCATTAATTATTTTCAAGGTAGTCAAGAATATCTAATATAATTTATCCAAATCAATCATGTATTATTCCAAAATCACAACCTCAGTATCAGAACCATATTTTGGTTTGTCTTTCTCTCAACCATATATTTTCCAAAATTTTAACCTATTGTTGAGTCACTTTTCGTGGTTCCAAAAAATCTCAACTCCTTAATGAAATAGTACTGCAATAAAATCCTTATATACTCCATAATTATTATATCCAACACATTGTTGATAAAACACTCAAATGACATAATTCTCTAATAAAAACATGAGAACTCTAATAATTCCTCCTCATCTTTGGTAGTATCATAGCTTGATAATTATCCAATAGCATCATTTGTGGAATACTCTGAGGATTTGGAAATTGGTTTGCATAGTGTCCCAACTCCTTGAAGAAGAAGCATTGTAAATTTGAAACCTTTTTCTTACCCTTTCAGTCACGTACATGGTGTCCATTTTCTCTTAACTTATAAAAAAATCAAATTCCCTTCAAGAAAGTTCCAGGTTGTTTCTTCCCACAGTTATCACATATGGGAAAATTCATCTTTTCCCTCTTCCCTTTATCCATCTTTCTCTCTTCCATCCTTTTCTTCTCTTTCTTCCCTTCAAAGCCATAGGACTCAGAGAATTATTTACTTATATTATTAACACATGATATTATTTCTTCATATGTTGAGAATACATGGGAGACTATTTCACTTATAAATGTGGGATTAATACCATGAAAGATTTGTTCCTTCTTACTCTTTGGATCAAACGTATTGCGGGAGTTCACATTCCTTATACTCGGTGCCATTTCTATACAATAGCATAAACTAGGTCAGTTTATGAATTACACTAAATAATTCCAAACTTGTAAAATACCTAACGTAAATTGAACGGTTTATGGATATAATCCATAATCATAAATATTTTTTCATTGAGGACGTATATACTCATAAACCCTTTATAATGATTTGTAAAGAAAATTAGAATTATCATAAGCATATCCCCCGGGAGTGTCGTAACAAAGAGTGCAGTAAGGCCCATTATCGTGCACCAGTTCCCATTCGAGTCTAGATCAAAGTGGTTTTTTTAGGATTTTACCCCTAGGTACATCTGTGCCAGAGCCACCTCTACCTGCTTGTATCCATACATAGATGTATTACTCGGAAAACTCACAAAATCTCTACAATAACAAAATTCTAGGAAGTTCTTCTATACTAATCCTTAATGTCCATCTTAAGTCTATATGATCTAATCAGATTTTATCTAAATATATCTTCCAAGGTATGTACTACACTTACTCCGATACCAGTTGTAATGCCTTGACCCCCGTTACCTAGAGTCGGTGCATTATTATATAACATTGGCATGATCACGAAAGATCATGCCTCGAAAGACCGATTAGTTTAGTATCCTTGGAATCACTAGATACATTCATAATGTTTACATTACATCATAAAGTGAAAAACTACAACAACATATTTTCTCCATAGACGACACTCATATCCCCTCATACTATCCCTGCAGGTCATTCATAAAATACTTCTTCACATCCTAGGGAAAATAAAACATAGAAAGGGGTGAGCTGTCACGACCCGTCCTCGGGGCCCGTGCCGTGACTACCCCAAGCCCGCCTTCCATAGGCCAGGGGCTGGCGACTAGCACCAAAGGCGTAAATCCCGATAACAGGGAAGGCATTGCCTTTATAAGTAACAACCACCACAGAGTCAGCAAGCGGAAAGTAACTACAAGTGCAGAAAAGTAAAGGGGGCCGGAAATACAAGCCCAACTGTAAAGTACAACTCGAAAGGGAAAAACAGCAGCTGGAAGAACGAAGCGGCTCCTGGGTCGTCCGCCTCGATTCCTACCTGAAGGGTAGGTACAGATGGCTCAGCTCCTGGATCGTCCACCACGGATCCTACCTGAAGGGTAGGTACAGATAGCTCCTCTACTCCACAGGTCCTGTCTTCTACTCCGGGTACGTCCGCCCAGTGGTCCACCTCCGGGTACCGACCTGCTCCGCAAGGCTCAACTGCGATCTGCGCTGTCCGTCGTCTGCAACCAACACAACGAAGTGCGGGCGTAGCCCGTGCAGGGGTGAGTATAAGCTACTCAGTAGGGACCCCGAGACCCTTAAGGTCTCACTAAATCCAACATGGATATCCACAAAGTAAAGGCAGCAATCACGAAGTAACATCAGACTCTACTTAGGTATACGCCCATACATATACCTAAGTCATCAAGTAACCCATCCAATCTCAAGGATACACAAAAATCATGAAATCAACGGATAACCATCACCCAGGTATATGCCCATACATATACCTAAGTTATCAAGCGACCCATCTCAATCATGAGGAAACACAAAGGTCAAAGTCTCAGCTCAAACCAGGATTTTCATTATCGAAACCGTAACTGCTGAAGAGCTCCGTCTCTAGAGTGTACAGTGGTCCTGTCACGACTCCGAGGCTGCCGCTCACTAACCTAGGACTGCTGAGGTACTCCTCCTGTCGAGTACTGCGGGTTTGCGGCCAACTACCGGGCGCTCCGTCCGCTGAGGGTCTGTCGCCAAGTACCGGGCGCTACCCAGATAGCCTGCTGAGGTACTCCTCCTGTCGAGTACCGCGGGTCTGCTGCCAACTACCAGGCGCTCCGTCCGCCGTGGGTCTGCCGCCAAATACCGGGCGCTCCGTCCACTGGGCTAGTCGACTCACTCCAAGTCGAGTCGGTCAAGCAGTCGTCAGGTCTCAGCCGGCTACACGGTCTCCGTACTCTGCACGCTCGTCTCCACCGTTGCGGGTCTGTCGCTACAACCAAGCGCTCACACTCCGTAGAGTATCGCGGGTCCGCCGCTACAACCAAGCGCTCCACCGCCAAGGGTCTGCTGCTGCATCCAAGCGCACCACCACTGTCAAGTACCGCGGGTCCGCTCCACGAGCTACTGGTCGATACTCCAAGTATCACAAGGTCCCGCGAAGAAGTATCTCAAAGGTCCGTCTCGTCACAGGGGTCTCAACGCAACAGACGGCGCGTCGATCGGACGCCCGGTCTGTGAGTTATTAGCCTTTTCGTCCCAGGGGCCCGGTTGGTTTCGAGAGCGAAACCAATCCCGGCCGTATCTCAACTGTACCCCGAACTCCCATAGGGTAAACTCAAAGGGACCGTTACTCAACGTAACCATCAACGCCGCTGACGGCTCGTCAAGCGGACGTCCTGTCTGAAAGATATCAGCTTTCCCGTTCCAGGGGCCCGGTTGGATTTCGGGTACAATCCAACCCGGCCATACTCCAACTGTATCCAAAACTCGGGCGGAGTATGTCAAAAGTTCCGTCTCATCAAGAGGAAGTCAACGAAACAGACGGCGCGTCAATCGGACGCCCGGTCTGTGAGTTATTGGCATTTTCGTCTCCGGGGCCCGGTTGGTTTTTAAGGAAAAACCAACCCGACCGTACTCCACCTGCGTCCAAACCTCGGGCGGAGTATGCCAAAAGATCCGATTCACTAAGAGGAACACAACGCGACTGACGGCGCGTCAATCGGATGTTCGTGGCTCAAGATATGAGCGTTTCCGCTCCGAAGGCCCGGTTGGTTTCGTGAACGAACCAACCCGGCCGAACTCAAAGTAACCCGAAACCTTGAGTGCGATATACCGAAACGACCGTCTCGATCCAAGGATCGCGTTTCCGCAGACGGTTCGTCATTCGGAGGTCCGAGGCTCAAGTTATGAGCCAAGAACCGAATCTGGTCCGAAACGGGGGGTCCGGGTCCGGGCCGACCCGGCCCGACCCCCCCCCCCCCCCCCCCCGGGGGCGGCGCGGCGGCGGCGCGGCGGCCGGCGGCGGCGGCGACGGCGGCGCGGCGGTGGCGGCGCGGCGGCCGGCCGCGTGGCGGCGGCGGCGGCGGGCCGCGTCGCGGCGGCGGGCCGCGGGGTGGCCGCACGCGGGGGGACAAACTCCCCCGCTTTTCCCTTTGGCGGCGCGGCATAGCCGCGCCGTTTTTGTAATTTGGCCCCCCTCCTGGGGGCCCGCTTTGAATGAGATCCGGGGGAGCCGCCTGCCCCCCCCGTGGAAACCGTTTCCCCCCCTCATTAAGAGGGGGGTTTTGAGGTTTGGCCGGGGAATTTAATTCCCCGGTTTTAAGTTATCCGGCCGGCCAGCTGGCCGGCCGGTTTTTACCAACGGGACCGGAATTTCCGGTCCCGCCTTTGACTACCGACGCCGGCGGCCCGGCCGCCGGTCTTTCCTTCCGCCGCGGCCCGGAACCGGCCGCGGTCTCCTCGTCCCGCCGCGGCCCGGAACCGGTCGCGGTCTTCTCGTCCCGCCGCGGCCCGGAACCGGCCGCGGTCTTCTCGTCCCACCGCGGCCCGGAACCGGCCGCGGCGTTCGTCGTCCGGCGCGGTGCGACGGCACCGCGCCCCATTCGCCACACGATAATTTCTTTCAACGCGGCGCGACGGCGTCGCGTTCTTGATGTTCCTTCCATGGTGTGCGCGCGACGGCGTTGCGTAAAATAAACGCACGATCACCCATGTGGTGCGACGGCACCACGCCTCTTGCTTCCACCCGCAAGAACAAACAAGATCGTTGGAGGGGGTTCGGCCGTGTTCGTGCGGTCCGGCCCCCCTCACGTTAAATTAATAACGCATCTTAAAATAATCAACATCCCACGTTAGTTATACGAACCACGAGAAAATGAGATAATTAAATATTAAATCAACCACCCCTACCTTGGGTACAAGATCGAGGATTCGACTATGTCCGCGGAAGACGGCGTCGCGGAAGTCGGGCGTCGCGGTCGTCGTTCGTCAAATCCGTTGACGAAGAGGCGCGTCCGAAGAAGCACGTCGTTGGCGAATCCTTGTACGCCGACGAAGGTTTTTCCGAGGAAGGTGCGGTGTTCTCTCTCGTTGTCACCGAAGACGAAGAAGAGCGGAGCGGCGTTCTTCGTCGGAAAAAGAGCGTTCCTCGTCAAGTCTTGAGGAAAGTCAAATAATAAAGAGAACAACAAACTCAAGAATCTCTACCACGATAGTCGCACGGTGACGGAGTCGTGGAATATCGGTGTCGATTCCTTGACGTCGGAGGAAGAGTCGTTATCGAAGGCGTTCGTCGCGGAAAACCGTCGCGGAAGAGATGATGCGGAAAAAGAACGTCACGTCGTGGATGGATCGTGTTCTTCGGCGGAGAAGTTCTTCGTTGAAGAACGACGTTCTTCGCGTTCTTCGTTCTTCGAAGGTTCTTCGTCAAGGTTGAAGAAGAAGAAGGAAATCTCCCAAAAGCTCTCAAGCGCATAAAAACCAGAGGTTAAGCGTTGGTCTTATTTTATTAATATGCCAACGAATTTGAAAAAAAAGATTAAGAAACGATCCATCAATTCGTTGAATTAATTCAACGAAAGAAACGACCCATTTAATTCACGAAAGAAACAGCCCATTTAATTCACGAAATAAACCGCCCAATTAAATGGTCTGTTAAGAATTTAGAAAACGCGTCGGTTGACCTTCATTAAGACGGGTTTTCACGGGTGCGTTTCTTAGCGGAAAGAAACGGCGGGGCTCGTGCGGGCCCCACCTCACAAATATCCTACCAAGGGGTAGGATATTTCTGGATAGCATCCTATCCAGTTCAACTCAGTTCAAGCCGCCTTTAAGTGGCTTCAAGTGGCTTCCAAGTGGCTTAAGCGAAATAAAATAAAGTTGTCGCAAAATTATTTTATTTCTTAACTTTAAGCCCGAAAATTAAAAACCACACCCGAGCAAACGCAACTCCGGAAGAGGCGTTTCTAAGCGAATACCGGCGCTGCGATTTCATCGGTGCCCTCAGAATTCGATTCCGGGCACCGGTTCAAAAGTTAGAAAAACCCGTTCGTCTGTTCACTGAACGTACCCGAGCCAAAACTTCGGAAAATGATTCCGGGCACACCGGGCCTCGGAATCAGGTGCCGTCAGAAACTGCGTTCTTGTAAAATTCCAAAGAAAATTAAGAAAAAAATTTCCTTGAAATTTACGGGTCTTTACATTACTCCCACCACAGGGCTTTACGTCCCCGTAAAGCTTCACCACAAACTTAGGGAAACAAAGCGGTACTGAGCACGCATCTGAGCCTTCCGCTCCCATGTGCTCACCTGGAGGTTCCCACGCTGCCAAAGAAAGTGCACAAGAGGAATCGACCATCCTCCTAGGATCCGCTCCTGTCGATCCTCGATCCCCACAGGAACCTCCGTATAAGACACTCATCGCCACTGTCTAGCTCCTCATGGTCGATGATATGCGAAGGGGGTCGAGCACGTATCTCCTCAGCTGGGATACATGGAAGACGTCGTGCACCCGGTGCAACTGAGGTGGCAGAGCCAGGCGATAAGCCACCTCGCCAACCCTGCTGAGGACCTGGAAAGGCCCGATGAAGCGGGGAGACAACTTTCCGCCTCGGCCAAATCTCTGAATACCACGTCGAGGTGTGACCCGCAAGAAGACGTGGTCACCATCCTCGAACTCTAGTGGCCTCCGCCTCCTGTCAGCGTATGACTTCTGCCGGCTCTATGTTGTCCTCATCCGCTCCTGGATGATATGGACCTCCCCTGACGTAGCCCGGACCATTTCTGGTCCCACAAGAGCTGCAAGATTTCTTCTTTGCCGATAAGAGAAACCTGGTCTCATCCTCAGGATGAACCACATTCTTTGCCTAAAACAGTCAATCCTAACATGGATGATACTAATCCATACCAAGGATGACGTCGTAAGGCCTCGACGCTACTACTAAGAGATCCAACTGTTACTCTTGCCTCCAAGGGTTGAGTCACACTGTCGGCATCAGTGTGTGGTAACCGGTCTCCTCCAGTAGATGTCTCACAAGTGAGGGTCAAGCCAACAGTCAACTGGAACCTCTTAGTAACATCACAAAAGAGGACAGGAATGAAAACATCACAAAAGGATGCGTCTTTTATTATTGAAGCTCATAATACAAGACGCTACACAAAAGCAACATCAACAAGGAACTAGAAGTACAAGAGACGTATCCACTAGTTCTGCTCCTGTCCACCTGCTCCAAGAGTTCTACTGTTGCTCATGCCTTTGTCGTTGCCTCTATCTCGGTGGCTCCCCCAAAGCCTGCGGATCGGGAGTCGGACAGTCACGTGCCAGATGACCCTTTCCGCGACATGAGTAACACAACCTGCTCCTTGCACGGCTAGCTCTGTTCCCACTCCGGGTGCCCTGCACCACCGGTCGTAAAACCCGAGACCGTCTAACTGCTGGTCTGGTCTTTCTGGGCCTCTGCATCATCTGTCTACTGCCCACAGATGACTCGGCTTCTGATCGAGAAACACGTGACAAAGGCAGCAGCTCCTGATCACGCTCGGGGTGTAGAGCTACTGGCACAAACTCCACCCTGAAGAAGGTCTCAAAGTCTTCCCATGTGAAAGCCATCCCATCGCAGAACTGAAACAAGTGGCTCCACCACCTACCTGTTGCTGCCTGAAGGAGGCTGGTAGCAAAGATCACCATGAAGTCTGCTGGCGTCCCCACTAGCCTGAAGACTCTCACCACAGCCTCCAGCCAAAACTCAGCCGCCTGCGGGTCCGTCTCTCCCTGGAACCTGGGTGGCCTCTGGCGCTGGAACTCGTGCAGTGCGCGCAAGTAGCGGGCATCGCCTACTGCTGGGGCTGGTGGCATCGGTGGCCCAACGTATGGTAGTACCGCTGGTGCCTCAACTGCAAGAGGGCCCTGTACCGAAGCCTCGTCGCTCGACAAACTGTCAGCACGCACATCCCTCCGGGCTCTAGCTGGTCGTCCGAGAAAAGACATCCTGAAAGGAACAACGTAACACGATCAAACGATTATACCTGGTGAGCTGACCTGGTTTGAGCTGTTTTAAGGGGGGAAACCTTTGAAAACACACACGCAATCAGTGTTTTCGTGCACAAAGTCGGAAATCAGTTGTCAGGGTCCTGGTGTATGGATACGTCGGCCGCCCGCACCAACACTGGACTCCCTGAACTGAAAACCACACTCGGTACCCTTAACACTATTGCTTCACATAGAAAGAAAAGACGATCAGAGTCTGCGGTAGAACCGACCGCCTCTGATACCAATTTGTCACGACCCGTCCTCGGGGCCCGTGTCGTGACTACCCCAAGCCCGCCTTCCATAGGCCAGGGGCTGGCGACTAGCACCAAAGGCGTAAATCCCGATAACAGGGAAGACATTGCCTTTATAAGTAACAACCACCACAGAGTCAGCAAGCGGAAAGTAACTACAAGTGCAGAAAAGTAAAGGGGGCCGGAAATACAAGCCCAACTGTAAAGTACAACTCGAAAGGGAAAAACAGCAGCTGGAAGAACGAAGCGGCTCCTGGGTCGTCCGCCTCGATTCCTACCTGAAGGGTAGGTACAGATGGCTCAGCTCCTGGATCGTCCACCACGGATCCTACCTGAAGGGTAGGTACAGATAGCTCCTATACTCCACAGGTCCTGTCTTCTACTCCGGGTACGTCCGCCCAGTGGTCCACCTCCGGGTACCGACCTGCTCCGCAAGGCTCAACTGCGATCTGCGCTGTCCGTCGTCTGCAACCAACACAACGAAGTGCGGGCGTAGCCCGTGCAGGGGTGAGTATAAGCTACTCAGTAGGGACCCCGAGACCCTTAAGGTCTCACTAAATCCAACATGGATATCCACAAAGTAAAGGCAGTAATCACGAAGTAACATCAGACTCTACTTAGGTATACGCCCATACATATACCTAAGTCATCAAGTAACCCATCCAATCTCAAGGATACACAAAAATCATGAAATCAACGGATAACCATCACCCAGGTATATGCCCATACATATACCTAAGTTATCAAGCGACCCATCTCAATCATGAGGAAACACAAAGGTCAAAGTCTCAGCTCAAACCAGGATTTTCATTATCGAAACCGTAACTGCTGAAGAGCTCCGTCTCTAGAGTGTACAGTGGTCCTGTCACGACTCCGAGGCTGCCGCTCACTAACCTAGGACTGCTGAGGTACTCCTCCTGTCGAGTACTGCGGGTTTGCGGCCAACTACCGGGCGCTCCGTCCGCTGAGGGTCTGTCGCCAAGTACCGGGCGCTACCCAGATAGCCTGCTGAGGTACTCCTCCTGTCGAGTACCGCGGGTCTGCTGCCAACTACCAGGCGCTCCGTCCGCCGTGGGTCTGCCGCCAAATACCGGGCGCTCCGTCCACTGGGCTAGTCGACTCACTCCAAGTCGAGTCGGTCAAGCAGTCGTCAGGTCTCAGCCGGCTACACGGTCTCCGTACTCTGCACGCTCGTCTCCACCGTTGCGGGTCTGTCGCTACAACCAAGCGCTCACACTCCGTAGAGTATCGCGGGTCCGCCGCTACAACCAAGCGCTCCACCGCCAAGGGTCTGCTGCTGCATCCAAGCGCACCACCACTGTCAAGTACCGCGGGTCCGCTCCACGAGCTACTGGTCGATACTCCAAGTATCACAAGGTCCCGCGAAGAAGTATCTCAAAGGTCCGTCTCGTCACAGGGGTCTCAACGCAACAGACGGCGCGTCGATCGGACGCCCGGTCTGTGAGTTATTAGCCTTTTCGTCCCAGGGGCCCGGTTGGTTTCGAGAGCGAAACCAATCCCGGCCGTATCTCAACTGTACCCCGAACTCCCATAGGGTAAACTCAAAGGGACCGTTACTCAACGTAACCATCAACGCCGCTGACGGCTCGTCAAGCGGACGTCCTGTCTGAAAGATATCAGCTTTCCCGTTCCAGGGGCCCGGTTGGATTTCGGGTACAATCCAACCCGGCCATACTCCAACTGTATCCAAAACTCGGGCGGAGTATGTCAAAAGTTCCGTCTCATCAAGAGGAAGTCAACGAAACAGACGGCGCGTCAATCGGACGCCCGGTCTGTGAGTTATTGGCATTTTCGTCTCCGGGGCCCGGTTGGTTTTTAAGGAAAAACCAACCCGACCGTACTCCACCTGCGTCCAAACCTCGGGCGGAGTATGCCAAAAGATCCGATTCACTAAGAGGAACACAACGCGACTGACGGCGCGTCAATCGGATGTTCGTGGCTCAAGATATGAGCGTTTCTGCTCCGAAGGCCCGGTTGGTTTCGTGAACGAACCAACCCGGCCGAACTCAAAGTAACCCGAAACCTTGAGTGCGATATACCGAAACGACCGTCTCGATCCAAGGATCGCGTTTCCGCAGACGGTTCGTCATTCGGAGGTCCGAGGCTCAAGTTATGAGCCAAGAACCGAATCTGCTCCGAAACGGGGGGTCCGGGTCCGGGCCGACCCGGCCCGACCCCCCCCCCCCCCCCCCCGGGGGCGGCGCGGCGGCGGCGCGGTGGCCGGCGGCGGCGGCGACGGCGGCGCGGCGGTGGCGGCGCGGCGGCCGGCCGCGTAGCGGCGGCGGGCCGCGTGGCGGCGGCGGCGGCGGGCCGCGTGGCGGCGGCGGGCCGCGGGGTGGCCGCACGCGGGGGGACAAACTCCCCCGCTTTTCCCTTTGGCGGCGCGGCATAGCCGCGCCGTTTTTGTAATTTGGCCCCCCTCCTGGGGGCCCGCTTTGAATGAGATCCGGGGGAGCCGCCTGCCCCCCCCCCCCCCCCCCCCCCCCCCCCCCGTGGAAACCGTTTCCCCCCCTCATTAAGAGGGGGGTTTTGAGGTTTGGCCGGGGAATTTAATTCCCCGGTTTTAAGTTATCCGGCCGGCCAGCTGGCCGGCCGGTTTTTACCAACGGGACCGGAATTTCCGGTCCCGCCTTTGACTACCGACGCCGGCGGCCCGGCCGCCGGTCTTTCCTTCCGCCGCGGCCCGGAACCGGCCGCGGTCTCCTCGTCCCGCCGCGGCCCGGAACCGGTCGCGGTCTTCTCGTCCCGCCGCGGCCCGGAACCGGCCGCGGTCTTCTCGTCCCACCGCGGCCCGGAACCGGCCGCGGCGTTCGTCGTCCGGCGCGGTGCGACGGCACCGCGCCCCATTCGCCACACGATAATTTCTTTCAACGCGGCGCGACGGCGGCGCGTTCTTGATGTTCCTTCCATGGTGTGCGCGCGACGGCGTTGCGTAAAATAAACGCACGATCACCCATGTGGTGCGACGGCACCACGCCTCTTGCTTCCACCCGCAAGAACAAACAAGATCGTTGGAGGGGGTTCGGCCGTGTTCGTGCGGTCCGGCCCCCCTCACGTTAAATTAATAACGCATCTTAAAATAATCAACATCCCACGTTAGTTATACGAACCACGAGAAAATGAGATAATTAAATATTAAATCAACCACCCCTACCTTGGGTACAAGATCGAGGATTCGACTATGTCCGCGGAAGACGGCGTCGCGGAAGTCGGGCGTCGCGGTCGTCGTTCGTCAAATCCGTTGACGAAGAGGCGCGTCCGAAGAAGCACGTCGTTGGCGAATCCTTGTACGCCGACGAAGGTTTTTCCGAGGAAGGTGCGGTGTTCTCTCTCGTTGTCACCGAAGACGAAGAAGAGCGGAGCGGCGTTCTTCGTCGGAAAAAGAGCGTTCCTCGTCAAGTCTTGAGGAAAGTCAAATAATAAAGAGAACAACAAACTCAAGAATCTCTACCTCGATAGTCGCACGGTGACGGAGTCGTGGAATATCGGTGTCGATTCCTTGACGTCGTAGGAAGAGTCGTTATCGAAGGCGTTCGTCGCGGAAAACCGTCGCGGAAGAGATGATGCGGAAAAAGAACATCACGTCGTGGATGGATCGTGTTCTTCGGCGGAGAAGTTCTTCGTTGAAGAACGACGTTCTTCGCGTTCTTCGTTCTTCGAAGGTTCTTCGTCAAGGTTGAAGAAGAAGAAGGAAATCTCCCAAAAGCTCTCAAGCGCATAAAAACCAGAGGTTAAGCGTTGGTCTTATTTTATTAATATGCCAACGAATTTGAAAAAAAAGATTAAGAAACGATCCATCAATTCGTTGAATTAATTCAACGAAAGAAACGACCCATTTAATTCACGAAAGAAACAGCCCATTTAATTCACGAAATAAACCGCCCAATTAAATGGTCTGTTAAGAATTTAGAAAACGCGTCGGTTGACCTTCATTAAGACGGGTTTTCACGGGTGCGTTTCTTAGCGGAAAGAAACGGCGGGGCTCGTGCGGGCCCCACCTCACAAATATCCTACCAAGGGGTAGGATATTTCTGGATAGCATCCTATCCAGTTCAACTTAGTTCAAGCCGCCTTTAAGTGGCTTCAAGTGGCTTCCAAGTGGCTTAAGCGAAATAAAATAAAGTTGTCGCAAAATTATTTTATTTCTTAACTTTAAGCCCGAAAATTAAAAACCACACCCGAGCAAACGCAACTCCGGAAGAGGCGTTTCTAAGCGAATACCGGCGCTGCGATTTCATCGGTGCCCTCAGAATTCGATTCCGGGCACCGGTTCAAAAGTTAGAAAAACCCGTTCGTCTGTTCACTGAATGTACCCGAGCCAAAACTTCGGAAAATGATTCCGGGCACACCGGGCCTCGGAATCAGGTGCCGTCAGAAACTGCGTTCTTGTAAAATTCCAAAGAAAATTAAGAAAAAAATTTCCTTGAAATTTACGGGTCTTTACATGAGCTCAGATGCTCAGTAAGGATAACAATAAAGTGGAAACATTCATAAATAAGCATAATCATTTAAGGAAATGTATAACTAAAATAGAAGACTTCAAAACATGAACTTCATCATAATATGGAAAAACTAAAATGATCTAATTCCATTTACTTATTCACATGGATATTCTAATAGTCGAATAATCACATGCAATATCACTAACCACTTTCATAATGATGGAATGCATAATCCTAGACTATCATAACCGCATAGTTAAGGCCTTATACCAAGACTACAAATAAGATATTGTCACGTCCTTGTACCAAGACACTAGTTTGTCTCATTAGACCAACCGATGCATCGAGGAACTATAGCGGGCTCCACTCGTCACTTACTATGTCCAATGCATTCCTCAAATGAAAAGGTTGAAACATAACATAAACATTCGTATTAAAACTATTGTACGAAATTTTGATACTTTATCCATAAAACATGAATGGTGTAAAAATAACTCATCCATCATCAAACATATCACAAAACCCTCAATAAAATACGGAAGTTTTGTATCATAATAAATCAATTTCAAATAATCTTAAAATCCATCAAAGGATGTTGACAAAGAAGAAAATGTTTTTGTAAAACTCTTTGAGAGAAATATATCTTTTTCATGAAAACTTTTAAAAGTTACACAGTTTAGAAAGGAATAAATTTAATGACATTTTTGAATCAAAGTGTCTCATACCACTTTGAAACATTTGAATGTAATTAACATTTTTAAAACATTCATGTCCATATAAATAAATCCATAAAAACCATTTTGAAAACATGGAAATTAATGAGAATGATTTAGAAGAATAAATATTTAAAACATTTAAAATGATGATTTAGTAAAAAGTACCTTAAAATAATCCATCTGAAAACTCTTATATGAAACATGGACATGGATAATAAATATGTCTGGTTATATAAATACGTAAAAACAACATCGGATAATAAAGAGATTGTGAAATTAACCCTTACCAATTTTCTAACTTAAAAAACATACACCCCATGAAAGAGGTATCATACAATGAAAATGTAAATATACATAAATTAAATTTTATTACAAAAACAAATAATTATGGGAAGTACAAACACCACACAAAAGGTAATAGTTGCAATATGGCACGAATCTCACGAGAATAAAGAGTGAGATGAAAACCCCTAACCTTGTACTTTTCTTTGGTAGAGGGTAGGTTAACCTCATGAATAATGGTTAAATAATTGTTATTAAATTATTGAAGAATCATATACATTAATATTATATCATATATGAGCTTCTAATATTTCCTTTTAGTATTATCGTTGTTTTGATGTTAACTGATTCGTTCTCTTTTATATGCTTGGTTGCGTAAGTCATGTTTGTTATGAATATGATATATTTGATTTATATAAATAATTATATAATGTCATTAAAAATTATTTTTAACCATCAAATGAAAATTAGTCTTGAGTGGATATGATGGGGAAATGATTCTCATCGCGTTCGTGAAGACGGTAATTCGTACGTATGTACGAACGCTACTTCCATTTCATTTTTATATTTAAAAGGAATCAAAACCAAATGATACATAGGTATATTATTATTCCAGTATAACATAATATTTTATATTTGTTACTTAATTTCATTAACACCATCATTTATATGTTAAATGTATGGTATGAATGAGTCATATCACTTGGAGGGGGCGGTAGTCCGCACTTCCTCAAATGAAATTATCGTACATATATACAACATGAAACAAATAATGGTATTCTATAAAATAGAATTACAGAATCTTATATATAAAAAAAATATCATTAATATAAAATTTAATTATAGTTCCATCATAATGGCAACCATTAGTGGTGGTAGGAGATAATTAAACAATCATTGTTTCGTGAGGCATTTGGTTGCCATCCACAAAAACATTATCTTCTTCACCCATTAGATGGAGGTGTGTGTAAGTGTAGTTGGAATAAATCTCATAAAAATATCCTAGAATGTTTATTATACTATTTTTGTTACAAAAGAAATGAATAAGAAAAGATTAGGGGTTGGAGAAATAAAATAAAATAAAATAAGCTAAGAGAAATTGTTACCTTTAATTTGGGTAACTCCCTTTGGTTTGAACCAAAAAGGACTCTTGAAGTGCCTTATGCCTAAGGTAAAGCTTCTATGAGAAGGATAAGGATGTAGGGAGATTAATTAGGCATAGGTTGGACTATCCAAGAGGCTTTAGTGGTGTGAGTAATTGATTAGAAGTTGTGTCCTTTTATAAGTGGGAGGAGGGGCTCTTTAGGAATGATTGAAAATACTATTATATTATATAATGATATTCGATTTTTAAATTTCAGAAACTCATTAAAGTTGAAGATAAGATGACTCATGATCGAAATGAAATCATCCAATAAGAATTGGACAGGTTTTGGGTATTATTTTAGTCTTTATAATCTTATTTATTTAAATAATTTATTAATGAGGTAAACACTACATCATTGTTGTGTCATAAATAATTTAGTTTATCATATGTCTAAAAATTATAAAAAAATAACATGATGTATAAAATATTTTTATATTTCTAATTAATATTTATAGTCAAAAATATAACATATATAACCCTATGTTAAAAAAAAATCTAAAAGATATATTCTTATTTCATTTTTGTATTTACTTTAACATTATTAATATATAGTGTCATTATCACTTACAAGTGGCTCCATGGGGTCCCGAAATCGACCCAAAGATTCCCATGGTAGAACATGTATCATAAAATAGGGTTAGGACACATTTTAGGGTAATTTAGTATTATTATAATATTATTTGTTACACTTATTTACCAGATTTACCCTTTAACCATGGTAAATAAAATATTTAACGAAGTAATTATTCAAAATGTCTAAAACTAAAAGATACATATTTACACAAATTGGACCTCCTGATCCTAAATATGGAATCTATTTTTTAAATTCAAAACACAGAAGTGGGAGAAATTAATTTAAAATTAATTCCCTTTGTCGAAACAAAAAGCGTGTTTTTAACAAATAATAACTATCAAAAGATTGACACTTTCTTATGACCAGTTCAAATATAAAATTATGTACAATAACCAAAATTATATTAAATTGTAAAATTATAATCTAATTATACTTTAAAATCACTCAAATACATAATTTTTCACTATTAATTATTTTGATTAAAAAAATTGTTTTTAATTAAAATTTAGTAATTTTTACTATTCATCAAAATATGGAAGGTATCTGAAAAGTACCAAAATATCACCCTAAGATAATTTTGATATTATGAATCAAAAAATAATTTCTATTTTACCAAATTCATTAAAATAAATGTTTCATTTATTAATTTAAAATTAATTCCTGCTGTCAAAACCAAAAGGCGTATTTTTATGAAATAATTACTATCAAAGGTTTGACACTTGTTTATGTCCAATTTCAATGTGAAATTACATACAATGACCATAATTGAATTAAATGGTAATAATATAATCTATTTATACTTCCAAATCATTAAAATTTATAATTTAACAATATAAATTATTTTGATTAAAAAAGTTGTTTTCAGTTAAAATATAGTATTTTTCAATATTCACCCAAATATGAAGGTTATCAGAAAAACGCCAAAAAATTATTGAAACTAAATTATGATGTCCCGAATCTAAAGAAGAAGTTTAGTTTTTCAAATATAATATTTAAAAGTTTCAAATATATGATTTAAAAAATCTTCTCCATTAAAAGGCGATAAAATTACATTTTTTGAAAAATACTTCTTTTATTTGAAAAAAATGAATTTGTTCTTACATTATGTCTAAGAACCTCATAATATTGATTCTAAAATTATAAGGATTATATAATGTTCAAATTTTAGTTAATACTATTCATAACGTCTTTTCAATGGCTTTTTTGGTAAGCCATGGTGCGCTAGAACTTGGTGTTGCGTATAGTGCAAGTTATTGAATTGCTTTGAAAAAATAACAACTATGGAATCTTGGGGTGTTACAAAGTTGATTCTATCAGACTCCAAATATCACAGTTGTTAGAACCCGGATCATCATTTCAAGAATGGATCATGATTTTGAGTGTTTTTGAGAAAAAAGGGAGAATTTGGAAAATTTATAAGTACATGATGTGTACCCACTTATTGTTTACAGTCGTGTCTTGGGCATACAACGGCCGAGACATGGCCATGTGGGGTGATGTGGCAGACTGCTAATGTCAGGGGATAGTTAAGGAAAATACATTGTGTGTTCATTAATAGTGCACACTGTTTACTTTTTCTTTTATTTTACTATTTGGATCGAGGTCCTGTCTAATCCCTAGAAACACCTTCTTCTAGCTATACCTTGCAATGGAGCATTTGGAATGGCTGATTCTTCTCTAAGCCACTATTTTTCCATCCAAAGTCTGATTCAATTTCTATTGGGTGCGTTGGAATCAGCTCAGTGAGTTCTTACTAATTATAGAGCTTCTCCTCCTTATTTCTTCTCTCTCTCTCGATTTATTCAAGGTTGAATGTTTTTGAAGTTTTTGTATATATATGTCATTATAGGCTGATTCAAGGTATGAAGATAGACAATGTTTATCATACAATATCTAGGTAGGTGGTTTTTTTCATTTCATTGTTTTTCTTTGAGTTTATATGCTAAAGTGTTTATTACCCAGGATTCAGGTATTTCGAGTAAAGAAAATTAAACCTTGTTTTATTTGCCTTAGATTGATTGTTGGATTAAGGGTTTTTTCTCATGGTATTATGTGAAAATTCATGTTTAAGGAACACCCATGTGTTTGTTTCCTTAATTGAACGTTTAAGGTTGTTTGGTCTAGGTTTCCTCTGAGGAAGACCTTGTTTCCTTGCCTTGGTTGATATAATGACCTAATTGACTTTTTTTTTCTTATTAAACACTTGTGATATGCATTGGAATTGTTTATACATGTAGTAGATGAGAATAATTTGGGCTGCTTGATTTCATATATACATGATTGAATTGCATAAGGATGTGATAAACTGGTGTAGTTGGACCACAATGGGAATTGACGTTGAGTGCTTCCTCAGAGTGTCTATTGTAGTTAATGATACAAGACCAGCGGGGTGATTGAAGGCAAGTGCTCCCTCAGTGTGTCTATAGTTTATGTTACAAGACCATGAGGGGAAATGACGGTGAGTTCTTCCTCAGAGTGAATTTTACATTTTATTGTATTTTTAGGCCAGAGGGGTTAGACCATGTGAGCTACCTAGAAGGATAACATAAATTTCGAATATTTTTCATGCATTTTCCAAGCCAAAGAATAACCTTGGATTTGGTATAATTAGGTAGTATTCTGAGATACATGTTGTGATACTTACTTGATTAAATGATGAACATTAAATTTTGATGAATGTAAATGGGAACGATAGGATTTTTTTTACTTTTGTGTACTCCAAGTTGTTACTACATTATCATTATTACCTGCTATATATAATCACTAACAGTTAGGCACAGATCTCATGTTGGTTTCCTACTAGGATTCATCTCACACACTTTTTGAGACATATTTTTTCTCCCAAATAGATTATATGGTTGCGGTTGTAGATAAGGGAAAATCACCCTTCTTCCTCAGGTACATGATTGGCTGGATGGAGGTGGAGAGAATAGGACCAAGCTTAGGCTTGCGATGCTGCTGGAGTATTATTTTTTTCATTGTACTTTGGTTCAGTTGTATTTTCAGCATATTTTCTTGTTGGATTTATTCCTAGAAATATGTTCTATGCATCATTTATATATGTTCTCTAGTTGATATTTACTTTCATTTTTCTGTTGTTTACTTGTTGTATGTTATTTTTCTCCCACAACTATTTATTATTTGTTTTTTCTATTGTCCATGCCTTGCCAATGAGGGAATAGTTTCACCACTATCACACCTACGGCCTTGACATCTAGTCAGTAGCCTCTGGCGTTCAAGGAAATTCACTTGAGTCCATTTGACCAACCTGGTATGGGGAACCTTTGTGTGGCACCCCGAACCAGGACGTTACAAAGTGGTATTAGAGAAGGTTCTTCTCTTCTTTGTCTTACTGTTTGGAGCCAATATACAGGGACAGGATAGAATAGGTAGTTGGTAATAAGTTATTCTTGGGAGTAGCTAACACATGTACATGGAAAATCCAATTTTACTCGATTATTGCAATTTTTATGGTTTTGAAATTGTTATAGTTAATTTTATTTTACTATTTTGTGATTCACATGATTTGTGTTGTTCTGATTTATATCATTAAGGTTTTATTTTTGTTGCAACCCGATGTGGTGAGGGTATTCCATACCATATATCATAGAGTAACTTGATAGAGATCACATGTCATGAATTCTTATCATGCCATTTAGGGTACATTACTAATTTCATGTGGTACTGATAGATGTTGTGCTAGACATCCATGCTATTATGATATATTTCGTGAAATAGGGTGTTGGAAAATTTAATGTTTCATTTGAATGGAAGCCAAAATTTGGTTCTTAAGGTTTTTTGGGCCCTATTAGATTAGAAACTGGTGGATCATATTTGAATTTAACATAATCCATCTATGATATGACATGAATTTGATGTCAAGCTTTGATTTTCAGGGAGTATGGGCCTCCATGGATCAGAATTGTTAACATTAATGCTTGTTTCAGTGTATTTATGGGGTTCCAGAGTAGATTTTGAAGATTAATATCTTGAAAAACCCAGAATACTCAGTGTGTGATGATGAATACAGGACATGTATTATTCTCTTCAGGAAGAAAATGTTTTTATTAAGTACACATTGTGTAATTTTATATAAGTTGTTTAGATAATGACTGTGTGACCAGCCATGTTGGTAGAGACATGGGTTGGAAATACATTCTTGAACACGTCATGTACTAGGTGTACACGCCATTTTTTTGTGATCTGTGTATCCAGCAGTGTGACCATTGACACAGGTCAGTGAAATCTTTCTAGTACATGCCGTGTTTGGGATATACATGACGTGTGGTTTTGTTCCAATATAACCATGTAGTTCTAGCCATGTATAAGTACATTGGAAGGATGGGACATTGAAGAAAATTCCATGTCTCAAGGAGAACAGGTCGTGTGTATGGGGTTTTACACGACCAGGGTGGGAAGAGGTTCAAACCCATGTAAAAACCTAAGGGAACACATTGTGTGGATTGTATGCACTCCGTCTAACCCTATTTTAAACAACATGCATTTTTTCTTCTGCTTTTATTTTCTTGCACTTCTATGACTCAGTCCTTGATAATATTGAACTGAGGTGTGTTCTTGACCAGGCATATCCATGCCACCAAGATGACCTCAAGTTGTACGCCATGTTCAGGGCGATGATCAGACACCAAAAATGGTATACCAATGATTACCAATAGATACTCCAATCCTGCCCTTCATGGAACAAGACATCCCTCTAGATATAGGTTCCAATTCACAATTCCGAGAAGGCATCATGAGGATGAAGTATAAATTCATTGGAGCACCGCATCCTGACCAATATGTGGCATAGTTGATGCATGTTTTTCAATAGTAGAATGCTCCCACATTCTAAGGGGATAGAGGACCTTAGGCTAAAGATTCATCGTTAGAATATATGTTATCTTTCTTGGATCATATGGTTACACCTCTTGAAAGGAGGGTAAATCTCAGGACATACATGCTTCGGGATTCCACCAAGAGATGGTGGGATGTCATATCATAGGTGGGACGCTAGTGGGTTATGGCTTAGGATGACTTCCAGGGGTCCTTCTATGAATACTTCTACTGGAATACTATGAGGGCCGACCGAGCCCATGAATTCATAATTTTGTAGTAGGATACTCTCTCAATAATGGAGTATTATTCTCACATCATAGAGCTATAGTTATTTACACCCATTCTCGGGGGTGATGAATTATTTCTAGTGATAATGTTTTAGGATGGTATCAGGTATGAAATTCGATATCATGTGAACATCATCATGTTGACTACTATATCATCTATAGTCAACCAGGAACTGATCACCGAGCACAACCTAAGGTATTCGAGAGCTATGGGATAGGTCGGTTCAACATCCAGATTTGGTACCCTTCTGACTGATATTAGGAAGCACCGTAGGGAGTCTACGCGAAGAGATCCGAGTAGGTGGGATTTTCCTTCAGGTAGCCAGCTGTTGTGATACCATTGTGGGATGGGAAGACATAAGAAACCTCAGTTTCCGAGAGGCCCATTTGGGTGCCAATATTGTGAAAATATGGGATATCTTTAGCATTTCTGCAATGCCCATCATTCCAGCTACTAGTGAGGGAGGATATGTTTCAACTCCTCATACCATAGAAGGACCACCATTCTCACATCAGACAAGCAGCTATAGTTATTTAGGCCATTCAGGCCGAGGTGGTGTTTTTGGTCGCAGTGGTCAGACACAGTGTTTTCGATAGTCGTAGAGTGGATCAGCTCAGGGACCTCAGACACCTTTAAATCCCCACAACGTAGGTCAGGCTTTTGCACTGGATCAGGTCCAACTAGAGTAGGATCCCGAACCCTCTATGATTATAGGTACAATTTTGGTTTCCTGAGTTTTTTATTCTACTCTCTTCGATATTGGCGCTTACCATAGTTGTATATTTGTTCCTATTGTGGAGATCCTTGGGCTCTTTATTTTTACTTATGCTAATATCATGATGTTGTAAACTCTGTTGCGGACTAGAGTGGCTAGTGTAATTCAGTGAAAGGAGTGCCCCCTTGAGTTTGGTGGGTGTCCCTTCTTATAGAAACTTTATTTCTTAGAGATGATGGGCTATGACATCATTCACGGAATGGACTGGTTAGTTCTCTTCCTGGTTTTTGTCAATTTCTATCATAGGGTGACTTTTAGATCACTATAGGGAGAATTGTTTCTACATAATGGTGAAAGGGATGTCCAAGTGAGCAGAGAGGGACCCGAGCATCGCGGGTTGAGAGTTTTTATATCCGAGATTTCTAGTCTGTATCAGGATGAACAGGTGACTTCACAAATAGACTTTCCTTTCGTGGTCAATCATTTTGGGGATGTCTTTTCGGAAGACTTTTAATGTTATCCTCTAAAGAGAGAGGTGGAATTTCTATTGAACTTGTGCCAGGGGTAGCGATGTTGTCCATTCCCCCTTATAAGAAGGCTACACCAAAGTTTCAAAAGCTCAATTTGTAGTTGGAGGAGTTATAGGCAAAGGGTTTCATCTGACCCAGTACATCTCCTTGGGGTTTTCTTGTCCCGTTGGAAAAAAAGGTAGACAGTGCCCTCAAACTTTGTGTGGATTATCAGAATATGAACCAGTTGACTGTTAAGAACATATTTCTAATACCTATTATTAATGATCTCTTTCATCGGCTTCGAGGAGTCTGATTTTTTTTACGAATATTGACTTGAGATCCGATTATCCTTAGTTGCATCTTATACCATCAAATATACCTCTTACAGCCTCTTGGAGATTGTATGGTATATACGATTATGTGGTTATTTCATTCGGTCTCACAAATATGCCTAAAGTTTTTATGGAACTGATGAACCGAGTGTTCCATCCATACATGGACTCCTTTGTGGTGGTTTTCATGGATGATATCATGGTGTACTCTCAAACTCGACACGACTATGCTATCAATCTTGAGATCATTTGAGTACACTGAGAGAGCATCAGTTATGTTCCAATCTCTCAAAATTCCACTTTCTGATGGACCAGATTCACTTCTTGGGTCATGTTATCTCAGAGATAGGAGTATCGTTAGACCCATAGAAGGTGAGATAGGTAGTTTCCTAGGAGCAGTCGAAGAACATCTTTGAGGTACATAGTTTTCTTGGGATGACTGGTTACTATAGACGTTTTATATAGGATTTTTGACACTTAGTAGCACCACGAATGGGTTTTAATAAGAAGGGTGAAAAGTAATCATGGTCAGATTCTTCTGAGTCATCCTTTCAGGAGCTGATGGGAAGGTTTCCATCAGCACCGATAGTAGTTTTTTCAATGTCTAGCAAGAGTTAAACACTTTACTGTGATGCATCAGGTATCGTCCAAACAGTATTGCTTATATAAGGGTAAGGAATCATTGCATGCGGGTATTGGTAGTTTAGGCCACTTGAGGGGAATTACCTGACACCTGATCTCAAGTTGCATGTAGTTGTTCTTACCTTGTGTTGTTTGAGACATTTCCTTCTAGGAGAGTATTTTTTGGTGTACACTAAACACAAGTCTCAAGTATATATTTACCCAGCGTGACCTGAATTTGAGAAATTGAAGATGTGTTGAGAACCATAAGTCCATTAACATTGATACTTACTACAGACCTTGGAAAGGCAACACAGTGGCTGATATGTTGAGAAGGAGGACTCATATACAGGTAGCTCATGAGGCCATCATTGAGTGGTAGCTCACGGCTCTATTCTCTAAAATAAATTTAGAGGTGCATGATAGATAGGGGATATTTTTTATTTCCTATGTTGTTGTTACCTCTACTCTACATGATTGAGTGCGGATGAGGCGAATATCAAATTATGAAGGACTAGTCTTATCGGAGGGTGTGTCAAGAGAGGAATCAACTTCTATTTGGAACATAGATGAGGATGAGGTCATGTGTTTTCATGGATATGTATGGGTGTCAGTAGACATACGTGAGGATATGATGTGGGACTTTCATACGTCATCTTGGGTAGTTCATCATGGTGTCACCATGATGTATTGATATTTGAATCATCTGTATTGGTGGCCAGGTATGAAGACAGATGTTGCTGGTTTTGTGATGAAATGTTCCACCAACCAGCAGGTGAAGGCGGAGCACCAGTGACCATCCAGGTTCTTACAGTAGTTACCCATTCCTGAGTGGAAGTAGAATGATGTTGTGATGGATTTCATGATAGGTTTATCGATGTCTCCTCAAGGGAATGATGTAGTTTAGATTGTCATTGACAGACTCACAAAGGATGCAAACATTTTACTAATCAAGGACACCATTAGTGTTGATGATCTTGGAAGGTTGTACATCTAAGAGATTGTCCATTTTCATATGGTTCTACACTCTATCATTTCAAACAAATATGTGTGTTTTACATCTTGTGTCAAGTAGGGACTACAAGGGGCTTTGGGTATACAGGTATATCTGAGTATAGCTTACAATCCCCAGACAGATGTCCAGTCATAGAGCATGATTAAAGTGCTAGAGGACATGCTTCAGGCATGCATTCTAGATTTTGGTGGTTCTAGGTAGAAGAACATAACTCTGGTGGAGTTTACGAATAATAATAGTTATCTTTAAACTATTTAGATGGCCCCTTAGGAGGCATTTTATGATATTCCATGTCAATCACCCCTATGTTGGATAGAGGTATGGGAGGGAGATATGCTGGGAACTCGTCTTGTCCAGGAGACTATAGAGTAGGTGGAGTTGATTCGGAAGAGGATGGCTACGGAACAGTCATGACAGATGTCTTATGCTGATCAACGAAGACAATATCTAGAATTTGAGGTCGGAGATTAGGTTTTCCTGCTTGTCAAACCGAGGTTGGGACATGGCAGTATTAGGAGACAAGGAAATCTTTCACCGATATACATTGGGTTGTTTTATGTTTTAGAGATTGTTGGGCCGGTTTCCTACCAGTTGCAGTTACCTTAGAGGTAATGGGCTATGCACGATGACTTCCACATTTCTCAGCTATGACGTTACTTTTCAGACCTATATCATGTTTTTCAACATGAGGATTTTGTGTAAAGACCCAACCCTAGCATCCCAGAGCTGGTGCATTATTTGATTATTTTGGCCTGATTTCAAGGAATCAAATCCCAAAGGACCGACTTGTTTAGTAGTGTTGGAAACAAGATACATACATAATGTCAACATTACAACTCAAAAATAAAAACAACATAGAAACTCCTTAGACAACATCAATAACTCCTAGGTTATTTCAGTATTTCATTCATAATAAAATTATTCATGCACTGATAAAATGAAACAAAAGAAAGGGGTTATCTCAAATTCTCATTAAGGAAAATAAATATAGGGGAAGATATCATAACATAAACATTAGGCATGGTGAATAATTGAAAACACGTTCCTATACAAATAGTAAACTTGAACACATTATGGCAGGAATATGAGATGAGTAAATAATTCCATAAGAAAACATAATCAAGGGTATCCAAATTGTTGAATCACAACATGAACCATCAATACTATTTTCATAATTAGGGAATGTATAACGTTTTACATCATCACCATACCATCAAGGCCTCATGCCAAGACAATAAATAATCATTTGGTCAAGGCATTGTGCCAAGATAGTAGTTTTTCTCATAAGACCTACCAATGCATCGAGGGGCTATAGTGGAACCCACCTGACACTTTCTATGTCCAATGAAATCCTCTTATGAATAGGGATAAATATAAACAATATAAACATTAATAATGAATCTAAATATGAAATGTAAATAACTTTCCTCAAACATTAAGAAAAAACTAAATCTATTTGAAGTAAATTGGTGAATGGTTTTAAGATAGCACATCGGCAGCCAAACTAATCATAAACCATTCAATTAAATATGGTCGATGATATAAAAGGAGATAAATCCCATTGAAGTACAAGATTCAATAAGGTATTGTTTCTTAGATGAAGATACCTTTAAATTACACCAATGAAAAATTCCTAAGGAAATTATCCTTAAACATTATAAAGTGTCCCATATCACCTTGAAATATTAAATTCACAAACCCTTAGAATATCATGAGAATAATTAGACTCTTTATATGACGTACCAAAGTGATGTACATACACCAAATTCATGGAAGAAGTTGTTAGCAAGGCATACACTTAATAAAAGTTAACATGAGATCAGAAAAATATTTTTTCACTTCTGAAAAGAGAGTTCTTTTGGAAAATCATTTGTATTTTCCATGAAATAATAGTGTAAACATTTATATACCAGAAAATAAAAGTGTAGGACATTGAAATTATATTTTAGGAATAAATGATGTCCCACTAATGTGAAATCATGTAAAAATAGTTCTTAAGAATCTTTAGAAATAAACCATTTTAGAGCATTTTAAAGAAAATATTAAAGATAATTTTAAAGCGAAAGGAACATTTGTTATCATAAATCCCAAAATTAAAAAATATCATTTTCATTATAAAACGAGTTTTTTTATAAAAACTAATGGTTTCTTAAAACAGATTCTGGTGTACACTTGAAAATGTGTAAGAATTTGAAAATATCCCTTGAATCGAGTATGTTTAAGGGGATAAATTTTGGAATAATAATTTTATAACATGTAAAAAACATAAAATAAAGAATAATTATGGATGGTAAACATTTATAGGACATTAAAACATAATTTATGTGGATCACATAAGAATAAATCAGAATTTAATTGAGTTATGTATGAAATAAGGGTAACCCGAATGAAAATAGAGGTTCAGGTAGAAATCCCTTACCACTTTGTAATCAATCGATTCGTATGCACAAAAATTAATGATATTAAAATGATACATGGAATACCATAAAAATAAATATATTAATGATATGTTACATCAATGGGAAGTATACATACACCATACACAATTATTAGTAGTGAATATGGAAAATCTCACAAAAATGGAAGTGAAATAAAGAAACCCTTAACTTTAGTTTGAATGTGTTCCACTCTTGAAATTAAGTTCATGGAATATGAAATTATAATCATTAATAAAATATTTACGAACATATTATACATGAGTTTTGTTTATCATAATTTTTTTAGTACATTTATGTTCTTATTGATAAGTTATTGTATTTAATTTCGTCATTCTAGAGTGCTTGTTTTCTTGATTTTCATAATCAATTCACTTGTTTTTAAGTAATGGAGTTCATGTGGAATGGATATAAATATCCAAAATTAAAATTAAATATTATATATAGACATACAGAATTTTCAATGGTAATTTCTATCATTTTTTAACATTAATAAGGATTAATCATTAGATGACAACCACTTCGATTATTTGGCGGTATTTGGATTATTATGAACTAGTTTTGTCATATAAGTTAATAATATGTATATATACTGGTTAATTAATATTAATTAGGTTATAATACATATATAATAGTCTGGTTCAACCATCTAAATGGTTGAATGACCAGTAATGAAGGTGAAATTGAAAAACAACACTTCGTCATCCATGAAGGTTATAAATTGGGACCTCATGGACATTGATTTCGTTTATAATAATAAAAGGGAGGGAGTAAAAATATTAATGATGGTTCTTCCATTAACATGATATAAATACTGTATATAGATGATACGGGAGTTATCATGGTCGTTTGGATAGAGGAGTTGAGGAGATAAAAAGAAAATAAATGAACATGAAAATAAAAAAGAAAAGTTGAGAGATCCCTTATAGAAATTCGGCAGTCTAACGACGTCGCTTATAATTTTATAAAATAAATTTATTATGGAAAACGGATATATAATAATATTTAAATAAAAATTAAATTAATATGAATACATAATATCAAACCCCAACATATGATAATGTAAATTCAAAGAGATAATATAAAAGAAGTGTCGACTAAAAGAGGAGGGTGAAAGATTCCCTTACATTGTAGAGTAACTCCAAGAACATGAAGGTTGGGACCTTGAGGAGGTAAAGGAAACTTGGGAGGACACATAGGGAGGTAAAAACGCCATATATTATAGGATTTTTCATTTTTAATGAATGAAAACGAATCTATGATTGGGTATTTATAGAAAAGGAGAGGGATTTTTTTAATAATTTCAAAGGGATGCCTCATAAGTGGTTTTTGCACAATCATGGGATTTTCCATGGTATTTTCCCATGGTATTATCCGCATGGGAAAAAAATGTCATATGTCACTTTAAAAAAGTCTTCTAGCCTTTTATTTTAATTATTATGTCATTATGATGTCATTAAAGTGTCGAAAACTCAAAACTGTATTTTTACTATTCACGAAACATTCATGTATTTTAGAAAAATCCCAAAAATTCACCCTAACCATTTGTTGATGTGTAGAATTCAGAAATTAACTCCATTTTTTAAAAAAATATTTTTCCAAGTATTTTTAGTTTAATTTTTAAATAAAAACATGATTTATTCCAAAAAACACTTTAAAACGATAACTCGTTTTTTAAGAACATTAGAAATTAATCAAGGTCCTGTAAAATAACATTATAATCATAAGCCAATAAATTAAAAATTTGTGATTACATTTTAAGAAATAAATTTTCCAATTTAAATTATTAAATTAATTATAAAATTGTAATTTAAATATTTGTGTCATAAAAAAAACCAATACATATATTATGATCATTTTTTCACATTTAAGATGTCTAAATTGTATTTATAAATTCATGGGTGAAGTGTCTATATTTTTATATGATTTAAAATTAATTACTATTAATTACTATTCATAAGGGTATGTCACTATTCCTAAGGGTATGTTACTATTCACCAAAAATTATTAATGTTTTATCAAACGCTAAATAGCATACCGAACGCAACTGTGTATGCAAAAATTCATATCATAGAGGTGAAAAAATTATATTTACTTGACTACGTAATAAAAATTGGTGTTTTTTAGACTGATTGTTTCAGGAATTCTATAATAAATCAATTTGTAAATTCTAGGGGTGTTACATTATTCATTCCTTATAAAAATTTCATCCACGAAATTTAAAATTGAACATCAAAAGTTAATGGTGGATATTTTAAAATTCCCTTATGGGAACACCACCTCAAAAATATAGTAAAAATATTATATTAATAATAGGAAAGTTAAAAACATCGGTTACTACCAAACAACGCATTCTAACTGGAAAACAAGGTCACGGAAGAATAACCAAACCATTATGTAGAGACATTAAACACTAAAACCCATACAATGAACAACACAAAACATTTTTGAAATGGTTAAAAATTTACAAAATATAATTATTCAACACATTATAATGAATACCTCCAAATTTCCAAGATGAACGTATCATTAACCCTTAATCAAAAAGAAGCAGCTCTAAAATTAACATTCCAAACAAGCGAATAACATCATCATGTATCCACTTGAAATATGGTAATAACATGAATTACCATAAAAACCATATCGGAAACATGTATTCCTCAGTATTCCTTAAGTAAGATACATATTGTTGGATATATTCCTTAAATCCAAAAGTGTTGTCAACTCCATCGATGATAGCATAGACCAATTATTGACTAGTCAATAATTAGTTCCATGGTTGTCAGTACTTATCTGAATCAATCATTTCTTCATCGTTATCTCGACATGAGATATATATATATTAAGGGTGGTCTTTCCCTCAATCATGCATTTTCTAAAAAAGTATAACTTTCTACTTAACCACTTTTCCATTGTATCATTCACCATATGTCATCAAATCCTAAATGAAATAGTATTGTAGTACAATCCTTATAAATCTCCAAATTCTTAGATCCAGTACAATACTGAAAAAATATTTAAATGACCTGCTTCTTGAATAGGAATATTAATCATTCTACATCATACATGGTAGCATCATAACTTGATCAGTTTCCAAAATCGTAATTTTTGGTATATTTTTTTGACGATTAGGACATTGAATCGCATAGTGTCTCATCCCATTTCAATTCAAGCATTGAATATAGGAAAATTCTTTCCTTGTCTTGCAATTTGGAGCATGGTTTCCTTTATCTCCACACGTGAAGCAAACTCATTTTCCTATCAAGCATATACCATTGTGTTTCCTTCAACAATTATCAGATGTGGGAGATTACATCTTTCCTTTCTTCCCTTTATCGATGTTTTTTCTAGCCATCCTCTTCTTGTTTTCTTCCCTTCAAATTCATAGGACTCAGAAAATTCTTTTCATTCAATTTCACCACAAGATACTATTTCTTCATTTGATGAGGATACTTTGGAGAAAATATTCCTCTGAAATAATGGCTTAAGACCATTTGATATATAATCCTTCTTACTCTTCGCATCTCATGCATTGGTGATGTTCTCATTCCTTCTTCTTAGTGCCATTTCTAATAAATTCCATAATATATATTAGCTCATAAAATTATGAACTCTTTATAACTCTAAATATGGTATAGCACATAGTATATATTTATGCATTATAAATCCTAAAACCATATACTTTGGTTACTTTGGGGGTATAAATCTTCCACAATGGTGGGTAAATAAAATGTAAATTATCTTAAATATATCCCACATGAGTGTCAAACCAAGAGTGCAGCAAGTCCCATTGTCATGTACTAGGATACCCCGGGTCATGCCCGAAACTCCTTGTCAGAGTTTTCACTCCAAGGTGCATATGTTCCAGATCAACCCTTACCTATTTGTATCTATATAGAGATATATTTTCTAGAAAGATCCACATAATCTATTCCATACCAAAATATGAGAATGTTCTTTTATTTTTATCCTCATATAATATCTTATGGATTTGTTCCCTAATCAACGTTTTCTAAATCTATTTTCCATGTTTTCTACGAAACTTCCTTTGATATCAAATATAAGGACCCGACCCCAGTATCCTGGATCTGGTTCGTTATTTTATTACATTGGCATGATTACAAGGAATCAAATCCCAAAGGGCCGATTAGTTTAGTAGAGTTGGAAACAAGATACATACATAATTTCAATATTACAACTGGAAAATAAAACAACATAAAAACTCTTGGTAAAACATCCATAAATTCTCGGTTATTTCAGCAAGTCATTCATAATTAAATTCTTCATGCCTAGATAAAATGAAACATAAGAAAGGGGTGATATCAAACACTCATAAAGGGTAAGAAATACATTGGAATATATTATAACATAAACATTAGGCATGATGAATAATTGAAAACACATATATTTACAAATAGTAAACTTGAACACATTGTGGAAGAAATATGAGCAGAGTAAATAATGTCATAATAAAAAAATCAAGGGTATTCTACTAGTCAAATAACCACCTGGACTATTGATAAGGGATGTAGTCTTAGATGAAGATACTTTTAAATGAGACCATTGACCATGCCTAAGGTTTATATTATGAAGATACTTTTAAACACACAAAAAGGGTAATAAATACAGTGGAATATTTCATTGGAGATAAAGCTAAATTAAGTACAAGATTCAATAAGGGATGTGTTCTTAGATGAAGATACTTTTAAATGAGACCATTGAAAATTCTCTAAGGAAATAACCCTTAAAAATTCCAAAGTGTCCCATACCACCTTGAAACATTCAAATCATAAACCCATAACATATCATGATAATAAGGAGACTCTTTATATGATGTTCCAAAGGGTAGTAGATACACTACATGCATGGAATCAGTGGTGAACAAAGTATATAGTTCATAAATGTTAAAATGAGACAAGAAACATGTTTTTTTACCCTTGAAAAGAGACTTGTTTTATAGAATCAATTTTATTTCCCCTAAAATTATATTATATACATGTATATCCCAAAAAATAAAAGTTAAGGGCAATGAAATTATATCTGAGGCATAAATGATGTCCCGCTCATGTGAAATCATGTAAAAACATTTCATAAGAATATTTAGAAAAAAACCATTTCAAAGCATTTTAAGGAGAATATTAAAGGGCATTTTAAAGAGGAAAGGAACTTTTTTGTTCATAATCCAGAAATGATACAATATCATTTTTCATGATCAAATGAGTGTTTTTATGAAAATAATGGTTGCTTAAAAAAGATTCTACTGTGCACTTGAAAATGGGTAAAAATTTGAAAATATCCCTTGAATCATGTTTGTTTAGCGGGATACATATTTTTAATGATTCATTTAAAACAAGTAAGAAACCATAAAATAAGGATTATTTTTTATGGTCAACATTTATAGGAAATTCAAATATAATTTATGTGTATAACATAAGAATAAATAAAAATTTAATTGAGGCATGTAGAGAATAAGAGTATCCTGAATGAAAATAAAGGTTGGGGTTGAAATCCCTTACCACTTTGTAATCAGTCGATAAGTATGCCCCAAAATTAATAATACTCAAATGATAAATTAAATACCTTGAAAATAAATATATTCCTGATATGTTAAATTAATTTTTATTATACACACACTGTACACATATATTAGTAGTGAATACGGAAAATCTCACAAAAATGGATGGGAGATGAAGAAACACTTACCTTAAGTCTGAATGTGTTCTACTCTTGAACTTACCGTCCTAGAATATGAAATTACACTTATTAATAACTTATTTCAAAACCTGTTAGACATAAAGTTATTTATCATAATTATTTTTAATTCATTTATGTTCTTATTAATAAGTTATTATATTGAATTACGTCATTCAGGAGTGTTTGTTTTCAGGATTTTCATAATCGGTTCACTTGTTTTTAAGTAATAAAGGTCATGTGGAATTGTTTTAAATCTAAAGACTTAAATATACATATTGTTTATGAATATTTATAATTTTTAATGGTCATTTATATAATTTGTTTACATGGAATGATGATGAATCATTATATGACAACCACTACGATTATTTGACGGTATTTGGATTATTTTGAAATAGTTCTGTCATATAAATTAATAATATGTACATATACTAGTTTCTGAATATTAATTTGGTTATAATACCTATATTATTTCCTGTTTTAAACATATAAATGGTTTCATGACCAGTAATTAAGGATAAATTTAAGAACGAATCTTCGTCGCATATGAAGGTTATAAATTTGAACCTCATGGACGTTGATTTCATTCATAAAAATAAAAGGGAGGGATTAAGAATATTGGTGATGTTTCTCCCATTAACATGATATAATTATATTAAATAGATGATACTAGATTTGTAATGATCATTTGGACAGAGTATTTGAGGAGATAAAAAGAAAATATCTCCACATGAAAATAAAAGAAAAGTTGAGATATCCATTATAAAAATCTGGCTGCCTAATGGGGTCGCTTAAAATTTCATAAAATGAATCGATGGGGGTAAAATGGTTTCTCATCATATTGAAAGAAAAATTACATCAAGTGGAATACATAATATCAAACCCCAACATACGATAATGGAAATTCAAAGAGATAACATAAAATAAGTGTCTACTAATAGAAGGGGGTGAAAGATTCCCTTGCCTTGTAGAGTAACTCCTAGAACATTATGTTTGGGACTTTGGGGGGCTTAAGGTCACCTTGGGGGGACTACTAGGGAGTTATAATCACTAAAGATTTTAGGATGAAGGATTTTTAATGAAATAAAATGAATGGATGAATGGGTATTTATAGAAACGGAGGGGGAGTTTTTTAATAATTTCAAAGGGACACCTGTTTAGTGGTTTTTGCAAAACCATGGGTTCGAAATTTTATATGCACATGGTTTTATCCATTTGGGACACCTCATGTCATATGTTATTATACCCAAGTCGACCAGCCTTCTATGTAAATTATTATGTCATTATGATGTCATTAAAGTTCTGAAAACTCATAAATGTCTTTTTACTATTCACAAAAAAAATCATGTATTTTAGAAAAATCCCAAAAATTAACCCTAACCATTTTTTGACACGTAGAATTTCATAATTTACTAAAAATTTTGAAAATAATTTACTAAATATTTTTAATTTAATTTTTAAATAAAATCATAATTTATTCCAAAAACACTTTAAAACTATAACCCGTTTTGTAAGACCTTGAGAGATTAATCAAGGTTTTGTAAAATTATCTTATAATCCTGACACAATAAACTAAAAATTTGTGATTAAATTTTATAAAAATAAATTTTCATTTTTAATTATTAAATTAATCAGAAAGTTTTAATTTAAATATTTATGTCATACAAAAATACCAATACTTATACTATGATGATTTTTTTCCACATTAAAGATGTCTAAATTGTATTTATAAATTTATGGGTGAAGTTTATATTTTTTATATGGTTTACTGTTCATTACTATTTATAAGGGTATGTCACTATTTATAATGGTATGTTACTATTTACCAAAAATTAAGTTTGTCTTATCAGATTATAAATATATTACTGAAGTCAACCATGTATATCAAAATTCACATCACAGAGGTGGAAAAATTATGTTTATATGACTAGGTTATAACAATGTGGTCTTTTGTAGGGACTCAGTGTTTCATGCATTCTATAATAAATATATTTGTAAATTATATGGGTTTTACAGGTTGTGTTGGAGGTGGATGTACTATTTGAGGAGCAACCTTTCAATATTGTTGATCGTAGTGCGAAGGTTTGTTGTGGTCGATATGTTCCTCTGGTACGGGTATTGTGGCAGCACGACCGATTGGAGGATGAGACTTGGGAGAAGGAGACTGATGTGTGATTTTAGTGGTCAGAGCTATTAGAGGATTCTTCTTTGCCATATTTTTAGGGAAATTCGTGGAAGATTTTATTTTTGGGGGGAAGTTTATAAGAACCTGGATATTCATTTCATGTACGGATCTTGATTTCAGGTGGTTTGAGAAAAGGGAGAGAATTTAGAAATTTTATAATTACACACCATGTACTTAAGAGTACACGTCGTGTACCCACTTACCACATAAAGCCACATCATGGGTGTATAATGGCTGAGACATGACCCTATAGGCTGATGTACCAGATCACTAATGTCAATGGCCATTTGAGGAAAATACATGAGATGTTCATTAACGGTACAAGTTGTGTACTTCTTCTTCTATTTTACTAATCAGACCAGGGACACGTCTAATCCCCAGAAATGTCTTCTTCTGGTCGTACCATGGATGGAGTGTCCAGAATCACGGATTCCTCTCCAATCCACTATTTCTCCCTCCATGGTCTGATTCGATTTCTAGTAGCTGTGTTGGAATCACCTCGATATGTTCTTCCTTCTTCTAGATCCTCTCCTTCTGATTTCTTCTCTCTCCCAAGTTATTCAATGTTTAACATTTTTTAGACATTTTTGAAGATCTATGTTGTTATAGGCCGATTCAAGGGACGAAATTCAAGAGTGTTCATCGTATAATGTCATGTTGGGTGGTTGTTTTCCTTTCATTGTTTGTCTTTGATTTTATATGCCAAAGTACCGATTACCCATGATTTAGGTATTTCAGGGTAAGGAAATTAAAACTTTTTTTATTTTCCTTATATAGATTTTTGAGTTAAGGTTATTTTTGGTATTATGTGAAAATTCATGTCTAAATAACACCCATGGGTGCGTTTATTTGTTTGAATGTTTATGGTCATTTGGTCCATTTTTCCTAAGAGGTAAACATTGTTTCTGTACCTTTCTTGATAGGATGGAAATGATTTATTTTTTATGATTATTAAATGCTTGTGATATGAATTGGAATTGTTTAGACATGTAGTGGTTGATATTAAATTTGGTTGATTGATATCATATAGGCACGATTTAATTACACAGGGCTATGAGAATATGGTGTAGTTTGACCACATGGGGAATTGATGTTGAGTGCTTCCTCATAGTGTCTGTTATATTTAATGCTACAAGAATACATGGGGGAATGACGGTGAGTGTAACCTCATAGTGTGTATAGTTTACTTTACGAGACCACAGGGGGAATTTATGTGGAGTTCTTCCCAATAGATTATGTACTTGTTTTGGAAAGACCATAGGGGAATTGATAGTGAGTGTTTCCTCAGAGTTTAATTTTCATTTTATTTCATTACTTGCTAGAGGGAATAGTCAATGTGAGCTACCTAGAGGGTTAACATAAATAGTGAATATTTGTGATTCGTCTTCCAAGCCAAAGAATAACCTTGGACTCAGTATTTTCAGGTAGTCTTCTAAGATACATGTTGTGATACTTGATTAAATTATGAACATTAAATTCTAATGAATGAAAATGGAAACTGTAGGATTGTTTAATTTTCTATACTCCTAGACTTTTTCTGAATTTCTATTATTACCTGATATATATACTCACTGACAGATCAGAAAATATCTTGTAGTGGCCTCTTTCTAGGATTCATCTCAAACCCTATTTGGGTCATGTTTTTTTACCCGAACTGATCATATGGTTGAAGGTGTAGATAAGGGAAAGCTCCCTTCTTCCCCAGGAACATTATTGGGTGGTTGGAGCTAGAAAGAATAGGACCAAGTGAAGGCTTGCGATGCTGCTGGAGTTTTCCTTTTTTTTTGTACTTTGGTTCAGTTGTATTTCTAGAATATTGTCTTGTTTGGATGCTTTCCTAGACATATGCTACACGAATCATTTATATATGTGCTACAGTGGTTACATAATTTCAGTTGCCCACTGTTTACTTTTTGTATGGTACCTTTCTCCCGCTACTGTTTCTTATTTGTTTTTTATATTGTGCATGCTCTGCCAATGAGGGCATAGTTTCCCCACTATCACACCCAATACTCTCACTTCTAGTCGAAATCCTCTAGCATTCATACAAATACACTTGATGCCATGTGACCAACTAGGTACGGGGCACCTTTGGGTGGCACCCAGAATCGAGATGTTACAATAATCAATGAAGCCATGTATGTTCATTTTTTTGATATTCAAATCATAAAAATGGGAAAATTATGTTTATTAACATGGTTATAACAAAGTTTTGTTTTCTAGGGACTCATTGTTTCATCCATTCTATTTTAAATTTATTTGTAAATCCTTGGGGGTTTCTTATTAATATTGAATATATTCGTACCAAATTTAGTATGAAAATAATTATAATAGCTAGTATATATATTGTTTTTATTCATTAAAAATATTTAATTAATTAATATTTGGATAAAAAATAATATTGGAATAAAATAATTATATATATGAAAATATTATTTTAACCAAAATAATACTCTGTAGTAGTATTTCCTTTTTGTGAAGATTAATTAATTTGAAAGGTATAAATTATAAGTATTTATAAGTATTATTTTTAATTAGAAAACTTACTTTTAAATTATTTGAAATTATAGAAATAATTATTGAGGTATTACTTTATTACCCCCTCAAAAGGATTGTGTCCTTTCAATTCTAAATTTCACTTTGAAATTTAAAGGTTGACACTTATAAATTCCCTTGTGGTAAACCCACAATGTAAATAGGGTTTATAATATATCCTCTTAAAAATGCAAGGGAAATGATGTGGTCACCACAAAAATTATGCTTTTGAATTGGATGATACTAGTTCAAAGTAAAAACCTAGACGTGGATGAAAATTGAAACTATAAAGTTATGATGTAAATTGATAGATAACATGTTCAGATGAAATTTGTTTACTACAAAACTACAAACTAGAGTAACAAAAAAAATTCATTGATACAATAAAAGATTATGATAGTTGGACAGTATTTTATTTAGGACACCTTTCCATGAGTTGAGGAATTATTCCACTCTATAATAATATAAATATATGTTTCTATTTCATAAACACAATCATATCATTTGGTTGCACCTTTAACTATATATACTTCATCTTTTATTACATGTTGCATCAAGTGGTGTAGTAATACAATAACCTCTAAAACCTCATTAAATGACCAACTTAAACCATTCATAAGTGGTTAAATGTTCCAAAAAAATTTAAAATTAAGGTCAATAAATTTTCAAGATGAACTTATCATTAACCCTTAATCAACATGAAGCAGCTCTAAATCTTCACATTCCAAACATTTTAATAACCTCATTAGGTAACGTCTTGAAATATGGTAATAACTTGAATTAACAGAAAACCTTATTGGAAACATGAATTCTTCCATATTCCTTAAGTAAGATTCATGTTATTGGATATATTCTTTAAATCTAAAAGAGTTGTAAACATCAAATGATATCATATACCACATGTTGACATGTCCATAATCAGTTCCAAGGTAGTCAGTACTCATCCAAATTAATCATTTCTTCATCTTTATTTTAACACCAAGAATATATTAAGGGTTTCTTTACCTCATTCATGTGTTTTCAAAAAAATTAACATTCTACTAAATATATTTTCTCTGTACTATACTACATATGATCTCAAATCCATAATTAAAAAGTATTGTAGTATAATCCTTATATATTCCACAATTCTTATGACCATTACATTGCTGATAAAATACTCAAATGACATAATTCCTAAAAATACTTATTAATTATTCCTCTTCATCTATGGAAATATCATAAATTGATCATTATCAAGTAACATCATTTTGGGTATATTCTTTTGAAAATTCGTACATTGATTATCATAGTGACACATTTCCTTCTAGTTAAAACATTGAACATCATTGATTTGTATATTACCTTTTCATTCATTAGATTTGTGACCCTTTTCTCCACAATTATAACATACTCCCATATATTTTAATCATTTTACATGATTATTCGTTCCATAATTACCACCTGTGGTAAAAACCATCTTCCTCCTCTTCCTTTTATCCATGTTTTCCTTGCCATCTCCTTCTTCTTTTTTACATCCCTTAAAATCCATAAGAATCGGAGAATTTTTTAGATAAAGTTTTAACACAATATGTTATTTCCTGATAAGATGAGGATTCTATGGAGACTATTTCCCATTGATATTTTGGCGTAATACCATGAAAGATATGATACTCCTTACTATTTTCATCACATGCATTGGTGAAGTTCTCATTTCTCTTTCTAGGTTCCATTTCTAATCAATTCCATATAATATATTATATCATAAAATTATGAACACTCTATAACTCTATACACAGTATAGAATATAACATGAATTTATACATCGTAAATCCTAGAACCATATACTTTGGTTACATTGGAAGAATAAATCCTTCATAATGTTTTGAAAATAAAATTTAAATTATCTTAAGCATATCCCCCAAGAGTGTCAAAAAAAGGTGTGCAGTAAGAACCATTTTCATGTAACAGGTTACCCCAAGCCAGACCTAGAACACATTGTCAGTTTTGTTACTCCTAGGTACATCTATTCCAGAACAATGTCCAATTCCAGTAACAAAATAGGGATGTATTTCTATGAATACCCACATAATATCTACCCTACCGTAATTCTAGGATCTTATTTTATACTTATCCTCGATATATACATTAGCTTTGTGCTCCCTAATCTATGTTTTCTAAATCCAGTTCTTAAGATTTCTACTAAAAATCCACTTATACCAAAGTAACACCCCAATAATAGAATCTCAGAGTCAGTTCAGTACTTTGATACATTGGAATTATTACAAAGAATCAAATCTCAAAGGACTGATTAGTTTAGTAGTCTTGAATAAACTGGATACTTATATTGAACCCATTTTACTTTTAGATTAGAAAACAACAGATAATACATAAAAAAATATAAAAAATTGCATCCATGAGAACTCAAAAAGTGATCTTTTCTTCATAACCTAGGGAAGGAAAACAAATGAAAGGGGAAAGCTCAAATTCTCAGTAAGGGTTACATATAGTGGATGCATGAAACCATAATAATTTAATCATAATAAATTTGACATAATCATTATGGAATTATGAATAATTAAAAAATATAACCCATTAATAAACTGAGAATGAAAGTGAATCCATAGATTTTGTCATAGTGAAAAACTCTTGGATGGTAATAACTAAATAATAGATAAATAGAATTATTATTATTTTGATGTCATGTACCTATCACATGAACCATCATGATACTGATATGTTTTAAGTTTGTGGGTAGAAACCCATCTAATTTTTGGAAACAAACTCGAATGGTTTGTCACCAACTACATTATCTCATGAGACATGTCTATGCGTTGAGGGGATATAGCAGGCCCCACCCATCACATAAAATCCAAAGATTTGTTTTTACAAAGATTTAATACCATAAAAATATGCCTTTTCAATATACTTATTGAGTAAAAGATATAGATTCATCAATATTTCAACCATTAAAGTAACATTCCCCAAACATTAAACAAAAACACTCACCATTCGAAGATATATGGTAAATGGTATCAAGATAGCACATCCAAATTCAAACTAATTAGAAACCCTTACACAACATATTTTATATTATATTGTAAAATATAAACCTCAATTTATCATAAGGGTCAATAAATTATGCTGACATAAATGAAGATACTTTTAAATGAGACCGTTGAAAATTTCTTAAGGAAATAATCCTTAAACATTCTAAAGTTTCCCATACCACATTGAAACATTCTAAAAATAATCATGTAGAATATCATTAGAATAATTAGACTCTAGATATAAAATACCATAGATAATTTCATAATCCACATGTAAGGAATATGTGGTGAACAAGGAATATATATCATTAATTTTAAAGTGTGACGAGAAAAATCCTTCTACTTTGGAAAAAAGAGTTCTTTTATAAAATCATTTGTATTTGTCATGAAATCAGATTATTAATATGTATATCCCTAAAAATAAAGGTTAATGACATATAAATCCTATTTTTGTCCTAAATAATTTCTCATTTAAGTGAAATGAAGTAAAAAGTGTTTTTAAAGAAGCTTTAGAAGATAAACCATTTAGTGCAGCTTAAGGAAAATGATATAAGGGTTTTAAAAAATAAGGGTGTGATTGATTTCATAAAACTAGAAATGAACCAATATGGTTTTTAATTACAAAATCTGTGATTTAACAAAAAAATTTCTTAAAATAGATTACATGGTGAACTTTGAAATACGTAATAATTTCAGAAGTTCCCTTGAAACGGGGTTTTTTATTGGGAATAATATTTAAAATATCATTTTGAAACATATAACTCCCCATAAAATAAAAAAATTAATATTATTAGTATGCATATATTGAAAATTTATACCTAATTTATTAGAATTATATAGTAATAAATAATAATTTAATTGAGATAAGTAGAGAATAAGAGTGACCCAAATAAAAATGGTGGGTTGGGTTGAAAACCCTTAACTTGAGTTCAATGGTGTTCTTCACTTGATCCTAGTGACCAGGATAACAAAATTAAATTAACTAATTAATATTTCTATAACCTTTTTTTTATGTAATTTATTTACTACAGACTTATTAAGTTCATTCATGGCCTTCTAGATGTGTTTAAGAGGTTCAATTTTATTATTTGGGAGCATTTTCTTCCTTGGAATTCAAGGCCAATTGACTTATATACATTTTAGGATAAACATGTTAGAATATAATGGATATATATAATATAAGTTTTATATTATTTGTTGACATCCATAAGATTGCATATATATAAAATCCATTTGGTTATTGGGAGTGAGGATGAATCATTATATAACACATTAATGATAATTGATTTGATTAATTGCCATATTCTATCACAATGAACACATTTTGATGTAGAAATTATTATCACGTGTAAAAAAATATTCCATAACCTTACATAAGTTATAATACATATATAACAGTCTATGTAAACCATCAAAACTGTAACACCCCAAGATTTTGAGAATTTTTCGGAATTAAATTTACTTTTCAATATTTTTCATTTAACATGACACGGGAAATATTTATTTATATCTATATATATGTGTTAAAACACATATTAAAAGAATACTTTAACATGAAATATTGACTTTTCTTTCACTACCTGCAATATCAACTTAGCTTGTGCTACAATCAAAACTGACTTATTGTCCGATGCACACAACACTAAGTTTTTATAAAAGAGCTATTTTTAATATTTAAAATTTTTAAATAAGATAATTATAACCTATAAATTGAAAATATTAATAACTACTCTTCAAATATATTTTTTTATATTAATAAAACATCTTGATAATGAAATAAAATGTTTTCAGTAATGTCTTTTTATGTTAAAAATATTATTTTCTTAAAATAGTCATTTTTAATAATAAAAGTATTTTTTTTACACCTTTAGAAATATAATTGGATAAAATAAACTTCATTTTTGAATTCATAACATTGAAATTAATAAAGGGTTAATTTTTGGGTTTTTTCTGGGAAACATAATTTTTTGATGAAGAATGAAAAATACGGCTTTTTAGTTTAAAACTGCCTTCTTGCATAATTAATTATTAATTATAAATGATGTTATAAATATTTTTTAAGGTAAAATTTAAAATATATTATATATATAAATAAAATTTATTTCATTATCATAAATTTCACTTTGAACCTGATTATAAAATCTTAACAAACTTTTAAACTTTTTCCAACTTTAAAACCCTGTTATTTCATCATGTCTTCAGAATTAGCGCTAATCATAATTTTTCTGCTTATTTTATTGTAATTTGAAATCTATGACATAAAAAATTATATTATTTATAATTTATAGAGTCTAATAATACCATTTTAATTTTTTTACCTAAATTATTAGTAAATGTGATAAAAATAAATCACAGTTGTTAAGGCCAAATTATGCTTAATGAGGGACTAACCCTAAAACTTGAGGGCGGAAATGAAACAGAAACTTCTCCAAAACCCATTTTTCCATATTTCATCTTCACATCATAAATTCTTAGTTTTGGTTGGTTTTTTAATACTTTATTTATGTATGAACATGTGCACACCTAATTTGTTTCTAAATATTCCATGTGAGTCGTTTTCATTCCCTATAAAAGACCACCACCTCTACCCATTCCACACACCTCTAAAACCTTTTTCTTTCATCCAAGATCTACCCAAGTACCCTTCCAACAATCCTCCCTTTGACCTTGATGCCTCCTGATGGGTAGAAACCCTCTCAAAGAATCTTTTTGGAAAAACCCAAAAGAAGTTATCTGATTAAGAGGTAACATCTTTCCTCATGATCCTTTCTTTATTATCCTTCTCCACCCTCCTCCACTCAGTTTTTTCCCTAGTTGTGTTACAAATATTATATCATACATATACTATAATGTTTTTAGTAAAGTTTTCCTACCTACACTTCCACACACCTCCATCTAATGAATGTTGAACATATGGTTTTATGTACGGTGAACTACTTACTTACAAAACGATGATTGTTTATTTCTTCTTTACCACCAATCATGGTGGTCATTATGATGGAAAACCTATTTATATATTTAATAAATTATATTTATTATTAATTTTATCTTATTTATTTGTTTTGAAACACACATATTTTTACCTTCCATTTGGTGCTAATATGATAATCTCATTTGAGGAAGGGTGGACTACCACCCCCTCAAAGAGATGTGATTCATTCACATGCCACAAAGAATGTATTAAAGAAGGGTTTAATGAACTTATATGATATATATGATATTTTTAGTATAATTTAATAATTATATTCATATATATATATGTATATATACATATTTTATTTACATACTTTCTTTCAATAAGATTATAAAACCAGAAAACAATATTCACGCAAACATACGACATACAGTCTCCATGAATATTCTATTCCATTACATACTTCATTATGATATAGATTATTATAATATACTTATAATTGATATACCTTATATTTATTTCATTATATACATTCTGGAACCATTATATAAGTATAAGGATCAACGATATAACAAATTAAGACACATGCTAAGTACAAAGTGAATATTACCTGAAGTGAAACCATAACATAAGATTGTTAACAAGAAGGTAATATAAGGTTATAAAAAACCAGATATGGTAATATATATAAAAATATTATTATTCAAAATATGTATAATAAAATAATATTTAGTATACAGGAAACTTGTAGGAGTATAGAGAGTGTCAAGACACAGGGTAAGGGGATTTCATCTCACATGTAATTTCTAGGATATACAATCTATGTTCGCCACTCTTTACTCTTATATAGATTATGTAACACTAATGGGTTTATTATATGTGTCTTTTAATTAAATTTATGGGTATTAATATTCCCATTTAATTATCCTTCTTTCATGGGTTTTATGTTTCAAAAGTTACCAAATTGGTAAAAAAACATTTGTCTCAATTTTCCTTCTCTGAGACTCATATTTTGTTACGCACCTAAACTCATTTTCAGAGAGAAAATACATCCATTTTAAATTTCATATCATGAATTGAAATATTTTCATGATATTATATTCTTCAAATAATTACCCCTCCTTATATTTAGATAATGATTCCAACATACCAATTTATAAATGTTTATTCGGACAATCTCACTGCTTTTCGAGATTGTTTAGGTTTATGCTTCCTTTGGTAAAATATAATGATCCATATCTCAAGAAAATTAATTATTTTCTTTATACTATATTATTTAATGATATGTGCATATATCGGTACCATTTTCTACTCTTTGGAGCATAACATAGGTAAGAAACTGTTTTTAGGAAAACCTGACTTTACCCTCTCTTTGGTCATGAATCTATGTTTTCTAAAAAGGGGTTCCAAGAATATCATACCATTCCCCTATAATATAAAAACTAATTTTTTTACCATTTTTATCATTTACCAATATCTTCAATGGAATAATATTGTCTCATTCCGAACAAGTAACTCTTTTACCTTTTTTGTTGTGCAAAAGGAATATTCTTTTGACCACAGACGACATGTATAGATTTGCCAGCCTCCATTTCTTCCAAGATCCCTTTGGATTTTTAAAAATTTTAATCTTTAAGAAATTTATTTTAAAATTAATTTCCAAAGAAAAATGTTTTAAAAATGATTTCAAGTATTCTTTATATGATTCCATGGTATTTTCAAGGAAAATGATTTTTAAATGATTTTATGTATTCAAAATCCCTTTTCGAAAAGAAATGATATTTTCCACGATAAACATTTTATAAATACCTTTAAAAATTATTTTCTATATAAGATAACATCTTTTGATTCCACCCATTAATTTATAATAAATTATCTAATGGTTTGATTCATATTATTTTTATGAATGGGTTATGCTTGATTATATTGTCTTAATGAATCATGTTTCTCATTCACGGGTAACATGTTTATAAACCCCACTTATTTTCACGATTTATGATTTGATGAAATTTTTATGAAAATTATCTCTTTTAGATAAGTTAATATTTGATGACATGTTAATGATAACCATTTCATTTCATGGGTTATTATTTGATGTTTATAAAACCTATGTATTTTTATAAGTCCTGATATGGTGAATGTTTTGTTATCTTATGTTGCATGTATAATTGATTTTGTTATTAGTTGGGTGGGACTTATATATCTCTCCAATAAATTTTTAATTATGGATGAATCATGAGTATAAATTTTATGTGTTAAACTCATTACATGTTCAAAATGTTATGCAAGTACCTGATTTCATGTCCATAAGTTTATGTGTGAACCTGATTACATGTTTACAATGTTATGCGTGAACCTGATTACATGTTAAAAATATTATTAATGGACTTGGTTTCATGTCCATAAGTTTATATTTTAACATGATTATATGATCATAATGTTATGTGTGAACCTAATTACATGTGTACAATATTATATATGGACATGGTTTCACATCCATAAGTTTATGCGTGAACCTGATTACATGTTCATAATGTTATGTGTGAACCTAATTACATGTTCAAAATGTTATTCATGGACTTGGTTTCATGCCCATAAGGTTTTTTATGAACCTGATTACAGTTTCATAATGTTAGGCATGGACTTGGTTGCATGTCCACAAGTTTATGATGGGGCCTTATTTCATGTCCTTATGTTAATGAGTGAACATGTTTTAATGTATACTTGTTCACAACATTATAAACCAATATGCATGCGAAAAATTCCATATTTTATTCCTATATTAGACATTCAGGACTTATAAGTTTATTTAATTATGATTCATGTCTTAGGAACTACCAAGATGTATCCCATAACTCAGGATTATGACCTTTGATATACAGGGTATGATCTCCAAATGTTATGATCGTGTTATCGTACTACTATGTCCATGTTTATGCTTATATGTATCCATTGTTTACCCTTACTGAACTTATAATCTCACACCTTTATTATGTTTTCCTTTACCTAGGTTATGAATAATGGTTTTTGGTAGAAGTACTAAAGGATGATATATTTATAGGAGATGTTTAAGATCTATCACTAGAATAGAAGATTTTGTTTCTATGTTTCCAAAGACACTAAACTATTACGGTCCAGTGACCTATATTTTTGTATTGTACTGAAAATTCATCTAAAATGATTTAATATCCACGTATGTTAAGCCTCAGTCACTATATAAATGGTTTCATGCCCAGAATTGAAGACAATAATAGAAATTGAAAAACACGTCATCCTTGAATGTGATAAATTAAAATATGTTGAATTGTGTTTTCATTTATTGTATAAAAGATGGGGAAAAGAGGGATGATGATGAATTATTCCATTGTCATAACAAAATTACAGTACATGTAAGGTACTGGAGTTATAATAACATTTGGATGAAAGGACATGATGAATGAAAAATAAAAGAAAAGAACTTGAAAAAAAGAGAAGTTAAGAAATCCCTTATGAAAATTCAGCATCATAACAGAGTAACATAAAATTAAATAAAATAATTTTATGGGAGAAAAATGGGTCTCTAATCATTACTAAAAATATGGAGAGTAAGTTGGATATGGAATGACATAACCCGGCATATGATAATATAAATTAAAATAGAATAACATTGAAAGAGAATGGTGGCACATTCCCTTACCTTGTAGAGAAACTCCTGAAACATGAATGTTGGGACATTGTTGGCTTGAGGACACCTTGGGGGGACTCCTAAGAAGATAAAACTACCATATACTAAAGGGAGATAAATTTTTAATGAATAAAAATGAATGAATTGGTGGGTATTTAAAGTAAAAGAGGGGGTGCTTTTTATTAATTTTGAATGACACGTCATTAGTGGTATCTGAAAAACAATTTTATTTTCCCATGGTTTCAGCCACTTGGGACACCTCAAATAATATTTTAATGTACAAAAGTTGACCAGTATTTTATATAAATTATTACATCATTATGAAGTCATTAATCTTAATAAAAACTCAAAATTGTATTTTTACTATTTGCAAAAAACTAAAGTATTATATAAACTTCTAATAAATTTAGTTTAAACTAATATAAATTTTCAGAATTCAAAAATGAACTCCATTTTTTGAAAATAATTTTCTAAATAAGAGAGATTTATATCTTTTTTTAAATCATTATTTGCATGAAAAATACATATTTTAAATTTAAAAATGATTTTATATTCCTTTCAGAAAATAACTGAGGTCTCATAAGATTATCAAAAATTCATAGAACACAAAAATATTTATTTAAGAATACATTTTATGAAATTTAATTTAATTTTAAATAAATTGTAATTAAATATTTGTTATTCATAAAATTAATAACACTTAATTGTTAATGTTTAATATATTCACATTTATTTATATGGTTCCTAAATTTTATTTGTACTTACATGGTGAGGTTACTATTCATAAGGGTATATTACTTTTCATAAGGTTCGTGTTTCTATACCAAAGGGTACATTACAATTCATAAGGGTGATCTATTATTCACTAAAAAATAAAATTGATTCTATCCGACTCCAAACATCATACTGAATACGACCATGTATGTCCATTTTTTTAAATTAAAATCTCAAAAGTAGAAAAATTATGTTAATTCGTTTGGTTATAACAAATTGTAGTTTTTTAGGGACTTGGTGTTTCATTCCTTCTATATTAAATTTATTTGTAAATCATTGTGGTGTCATATTAATAATGAAAATATTTGTAGCATGATTTAGTATCAAAATAATTATAATATTCAATACATATTGTTCCTATTCATATAAAATATTTAATTAAGTAGTATTTTAATAAAAATAATAATTTTGTGATAAAATAATTTTATATATTAAAATATTTTTCTATACAAAATAATACTCCAAATTAGTCTTTGTTTTTTTACATTAATTAATTTTAAAGCTATAAATTATAATTATTTATGAGTATTATTATAAATTAAAACACTTGGTTTTAAATTATTTAAAATTATTGAACAAATCACTCCAATGTTATATTAAAAATAAGTACACATTAACAATATTGAAAAAGGATAATTTTTGTGTCTTTTCATTGTATATAAAAATGCATTAATTATGTAAATTTTTAATCGATATAAAACACATCTAATCTAGGTTAAATTGAAAAATAAAATGATATTCAATTATTTGTCCATTACTGTAGGCAATTCGTCATAATTTTTAATTCATGTTAATTTATAATTATAAACCATTATTCACTAAATATATGACTATTTAATTTAAAGTGCATAAATATTTTTTAATATATAAATCATATTTATATACATTAATATATATATATATATATATATATATATTTAATATATACTATTTATTAACATTATAAATAATCTTCTTATTAATAATATGTTTAATATTTTTCACAATTTTCTTTTTTTTAATTTTAATTTTTTTCATTTTAATTTTTCATATGTCTATATTTTTAATAGACAATATTAATTTTTATTTATATTTTACATATTGTAAAATAAATTTAAATATTTTTATCATTACTTATTTTATTAATAAAACGGGTAACAAAAATTTAATAAAATAATTTTTTTATTTATTAAATTATTTATTTTAATTTATTCTAACTTTTATCAATGATAAATATATAGTGCTGATAAATGCTACCTTTTATCAGTGCTAAAAATAATGTGTTGATAAAGGGTACCCTTTATCAGCGCTACAAATAATAGACTGATAAATTTCCCTTTATTAGCGGTAAAATTAATGAGTTGATAAAGGGATAAATTTATCAGTGCTTTATTTAGCACTGATAAAGATTTCATTTTTCAGAGCTTTTTTCTAGCACTGATAATAAATTGCACTGTAAAATGCCTATTTTTTAGTAGTGTAAAAAATGTTATATGGGAAATTTATATGTGTGAATTTTGGCTCAGAATTTTTCTTTTCACGGCCATATTTTCTTTAAGGATGGAATCTTAGTTGATCCAACAAATTCAACCAAAGAATTTCCCAAACCAATACTCAAAACAAATATATGTATTTTCATTCACTTGGTAGGTTACTTTTGGAAATGTTTTCAAAATTATTCTTCATTAGCTAACCCATTAACCAATATTTCTCACTAAGTGGTTAAGTTCATATGGAGAAATAAATGTGAATATTGTTTTGAAGAGTTGAAGAGGATATATTTCAATGATCTGATTTTGATACTACCATTCATAAATGATGTATTTTTTTATATATTGATGAATCAAAGTAGTGACTTGGTTGAATTTTTATTCAGAATGAGAATGTTATTTCATATCCATCATGGAATCTAAATACTCATGAAAAGAACTTTCTAACTCATGATCTTAAGTTAGAAACCAAAATAGTTTCTTCGAATATATGGATATATAATTTCTATGGTGAAATATGTGAGATATAGAAAGATCATAATATTATAAAATCTAGCTTTTCGTAGAATGTGATCAACATTAGAATATAAATACAACTCAAGATAATCAGGGTTTTTGCTCTCTTAATACACAACCAACAGGGGAATAAAAATAAGGTAGAATATGAATTAAGAATGAAAGACTGTATATTGTTTTCCAAAATGAGGCTTATCAGGAATCATGTATTCAAGGATTTAGTAAATATGGTTCTGATAATAATTATGGAAGAGGAAAATCACTAATTTTTCATATGATTTATAAACAATATTTATTAAATAATATGAAAATTAATCATTCTAGTGATGAGAATTTTCAAAAGATAATTAAAGTAATAAATGGTCAGAAGTTGGAATACTATGAATATGATTATTTATTTCATAAATTTGGAATTATAATACCTTTATCATTTATACCTTCCCTTAAAGAGAAATTATTGTATGATACACAGAGATTAAATTTCTCCATAAACCCTTGTATCACCATTATGTATAAGGATTTGAAGGAACATTTCTTATGGGGTAATATAAAGTGAGAACTTGTTGACTGCGTATCAATATGATTGGGTTTTCAATGGTTAAATAATGAGAGACAGTATCTAATAAAAATCGTGCAACCTATACCTATTACTATGTGTAAATTGGATAACATAATTATGGACTCTTTCACTAGATTACTGAATACTTCTAGAAAAAGGATTCAATATGGGTTATTGTTGATCCCCATACCAAATATACATATTTAGTCACTATAATAGAATAGTTAACTCTTTAGAACCTCAAATAGATTTATATTAATAATTTTGTAAGACATCGTAATTTTTTCTGATTTTAATCCATGTTTTACATCAAAAATTCTAAAAAACATTCATAAGGCTCCTGAAGCCGAGCTTCATTTTAGCACTGCCAATCTTCCTCAATTTGATGGAAAATCAGAAAAGACTATTCAAATTTTGGAAGACATGTTGATTTCCTTCTCACTTGACATTCATGGTATGTGGGGTCATTATTTACCTTTGGTATATTTTTTCTGTAACAATAGTTTCCATTCATGTATTGAAATAGCATAATATGAAGCATTATATGGAAAAAATATTTCACACTATAACTTTTTTGGATTAAGTTAGTGAAAGGAATGTTATTGGTATATATATTTTTAAGGATAAAATAAAAAAGGAAAATCCTATTTTGACTCATATTATAGAAGTTCAAAGAAGTAAAAATAGTTATGCTTATGGCCAAAGGAAGGAATTAAAATTTCAAGTTAGAGATCACATTTTAATGGAATTATCTCCATGGAAGTGTGTTATAACAATCAATAAGAAGGGAAAATTATTCCCAAGTTACATCATACCATTTGAATTTGGATAAAAAATTGGTGTCGTGACATACCGATTAAAAATGTCAACAAGCCTCTCAAAAGTACATGATGTGTTCTAAATCACTTAGTTAAGGAAGTATATTCCAGAACCAATGCATGTTCTCACACCTAGAGAACAAAAATTTGAACCAGATGTATCTTATTATGAAGGGCATATTTATATTATTTACACTAGAGGGAAATCATTTAAGAATCATAAAAATAAACTCATAAAGGTAATTGAAGAAATCATAAAATAGAGGGAGTAATACGGTAACATGTGGATGTTATGAAGAAGAACCACCATCATTTTTTAGTTTTTAATATCTATGAAAATTTTACATATGAAAGTTTTATAGTTGTATATAATTAAATTTCCATATATTTTAAAAGATTTTTATTTTAGATAGAATGTACAGTAGGAAGCACTGAGGATAAACGAACCACAAAATATTATTATTCAAATATAACCATTATAACCAATATAGTGAATTAGAGATTATGGATCAGAATAAAAAAATTACAAAATTTATACGAAATTCATACAAAATAGAAAAATAATAAATTATTTGGAAATAAACACTCAAATTTAATTAAACTCACTTTATTCTTCAAAATTTTGTTTTCTTCAATAATGATTTTTATTGCTTTTTTGAGAAAATAATCTAATTAATTTTTCAAATTTCATAAATTAAATTTGATAAAATTAAATTTATTTTTAAAATCCTAATATTAAAATTATTTTAGGGTGATTGTTTCGTTTTTTCCTGTTAACATTGATTATTCAATGAATAGTGAAAATACTTCTTTTTATTGAAAACTATATTTTTGATTCCATAATTTAAAAAGTTTCCTTTTGTATTAAAATGTTTTCAAGAAAAAAATAAGTCAGTTCTATTTTTTTAATCAAATTAAAATATTTTTCATTTTTTTTATATTTAATTTTTTATAAAAAAATTATACATAAAAATAATTTTTTTTGAGAACTCGTTTTTTACAGTGTTTTTTACTTTTAATTTTAAATTAAATTTCTTCAAATATGTGAATTTAATATGTTAAAATTTATTTCATATTTATATTTATAATATTTAATATTAGAAAATAATTCCAACTTAATTTTTATTCCTAATGAATAGTACAAATACAAAAAATATATTACCTTGTTTAATGTTAAAATGGGATTACTGGTGGTTAAACGAATGATATTATAGTTAAAATGTCATAAAAACTGGTATAATTATTATTAGATAGACAAATATAGACCCTATATTATCTATTATTTTGAGATTAACTATTTTGGATCTGTTTTTACTTGATTAAAACATTTATATATTTTACTCTTTTTAAAAATTCCAACTATGTTCACTCCCTCGCTTATATAAGGACTCACTCTCTTCTATCCCTTCCACACATAAAGGAAACTTTAACTCAAAAAAATTCTGGTAAAAATCCATTCCTTATATCCATAACCATGATCTATAACACATTTATTTATTTAAAAACCATATTAGGAAGGATTTATGAATAAACCTATAGAGATTTTCTGAAGAAAAGATATAGTTTCTAACCATACATTTTCATTTTATTTCTTATTCCACATCATAAAAATATTCTTAAACCATGATAAATTAATTACACCAATATATAAGATATATTTATAGGTTATTATGTTAATTTAATAACCTATACATATTTCCCCTTCCATAAAATAGGAAATGAAACCATAATTTGTGTGTTTGGTGATGTTGCACCTCTCTAACTGCTGTAATTTTTTTACCATCATCACCTCACATGACTCGTTATAATGATAGATTTAATCTATATATATACTAATATTAACCTATTTATTATTCATTAAAATTAATAAATCACATACTTTTTTCCTTTCCATTCTTTTAAAATGATGATGTTGTTCGTGCTATGTGTAGACCACCACCTCCATGAAGTGATGTCTTTATTTTTTCACCAATGCATCACATTGTTGGTATATTTATGTTTATTTAATTAAATAATATGGTTTCTTTATATAATTATAATTTTTTAAATATAGAAAAAATATTACCATCTTTCTGTATGATTCATTGAAAAATAGAAATGTTACTCATGCGTATGTACGGCCTACCGTCTCCATGTTTGTGACATAGCTCATTATTAAAAACTATATTTAAAATTTGGTTTAAAAATTATATTTGATGTATAAAAATGATAATTATACAATTTTTTTGATTATGTATATTATGGGACAATTTCATATTTTTCCACAATTAATATACTGAATTCATTTTGGTCACGTGATCCAAATATCATCAAAACATTCTATATGAACTTAATAGATTACGTAAATAAATATATCATGGTAATAAATAAACTAAAAGGAATAATAGACATGAAAATATTTCTTGTGATAGTAAATAATTAACATATGTTTTTTATCCAATAAGATAAGGAATGTACGGGATGAGTTGGACCTGAGTTAAAGGATTTCATCTCAATTTTCCCTACATTTTGACATATTCGGTATTATAAACCTCTTTACTTTTATGTAGTGTATATAACACCCTATTTATTTATTTAACATGAATATATATTTATTAATGATTATTTTTTATTCAATTAATGTTAATTTTTCTAAATCAATGTTTAAAATAAAATCCCATCTTATTTCTCTTTTTGATCGGGTATATTTTTCTTCTATGTCCATATTTTTCATAATTATTTTAAATAGTTCCTTTTTGTTACTAAAAATATTTATTATGAAAATTTTATATTATTATTTAATTTTTAAATTTTTTGAACGGAATATTTAAATTTTTTTACCTGAAATGATCATTTTTGACTTTTTTCATAAAGAAGTCATGTACATTCTTATTGCCATAACTATTTTTCTCCCTTTAGAATCTTCTATAAGATTAAAATAATTATTTAAAAAAACTCATTATGATTTTTTTAAATACATTATTTAAATTCTCGATATGAGTCATCGTAGGTCAATGTTGTGATTTGTGGGTGGAATAGGAATATTCCATCAATTTGATTTTTATTCACATATGTGTTATCATGTCTGTGTTGTAGTAATAGATATGACTTAGAAATTCACGATATAAATAACTTTATTTGATTTGGTATCAATGATTGATTTTTAGGGTAGTCTTGGAATGATTCCTAAACCTATGTATGTATACTGTGATTTATGATGAGTAAGTAAATCATGGTTCTAAATGAATGAATATATGGTGGGTAGCGCATAGTAAGGTTATTTTTATGTTGGAATGATGAATATATGGGGGTTGATGATGTAGTATTCATTATCATGAGTGTTATTTAATTTATGTCTGATAGAAATCATTGAGATTCTTTTGGATAGGTTATATTGACATACAGTGTGGCGTGGTCAGTTTATTAGGCATATGATCTTAAGTCTGATAACATCTGTTTCATGTGAGCATGAGTCCAGATGTGTGATAATGTGTTAAATGATCAAACACCTATAGGGTTTAGTTGAGAATGATTTCAATGGTGAAGGGGTACCACTGAGAAGCTTATTTATAGGTTCACCATTCCTTAGAAGAGGTAAGTTAATATTGGCATGTCTTTTTTAGAAATAATTTCTTATTGTGAGGGAACATGAGTATGGGGTAATGCAATATACCTATTTGGTTATTGAATTAGTTAACTATTTTTGCACATGAGGGATAATATATTTGATGAAAGGATTTGGGAATAGAATCCTATGGGGTTGTAGGAGAAAGTTATGTCTTTATTTTATAGTGGATAGTGACATCGTAGATAGATGTTTTAGGAGACAACACAATGGGAGTCAATAGATCAAAATGAGTGATATCCAGGGGATTATGGAACCCAATTGGGATAGAACTCATAATTTTATTGAAGAGAATCCATACAGTGTGGATCACACCATTATATATTAGTGTTTTTTTCCCTCATTATAGATAGAATTTTGATATATGTCATGGATTGAACTCCAACTGAGCTTGGAACAGTTAATGATTGGTGTTTCATGTTGGAGATTAGTTGTGATAAGGATGGTCATATCGATTCATTACATGGGGTAGTTTTCATAGCTTAGGCCATTGAGTTTAGAGTTTTGGTTCAGTATAGAAATTTTAAGGATACTCATGAGGGAGGAAGCATATTATCGGTCTTTAGAGTATGAGCATAGTGTTTTTAAGGTCATAGTTGTTCGAAACTAGTTGATGGAATATCGTGATAGAATATGGATTTTGGTGTGTTGATTGATCAAAATTAATATAGTTTCTTAGGAAATACCATATACAATACTTGGAAGTAGTGTTGGATGAAGTGTATTTATTATAATTGGGATCAAGATAGATTTTTTGTAATCTAAGGGTGATTCAGATCAGAGTTACACTAGTTTATAAGGAAAGAGTATGATGAATGGGTTAGTTATATGGGGACCCAATCATGTAATTACATTAAGTGTTTGGTTTGAACATATGTGTGGGTGATTGTAAAATCATGTGATACCCCCAAGGATTAAATAATCATGATTAAGTGATGTGTGGTGACCCATAATTTTCAAACATAAATATCACATCTTATTAGATGAATATTAAATACATAACATTAAAATCCATTCCAAAATTATTTAGGTATAGTGTATTTTTAAACTTGTACACATTAACACCTTGCTCATAATATATCAACATCATCTCCCACTAAGTTTTTCTTATCTAACACCCTTATTAGAAATATAAAACATACAAACATTCTTATTAATCTAGGGGAATGAAACCTAAGAATGGATGTTCTTAGAATCCTTGTAAGGGTAAAAATAGATATAATAGTGATCACTTAAACATAAAATGTTTATAAGGGTATTCCTATCTGAGCATAAAATTATAAAACCATACAATGAATATCAAAAATAATATTATTGAGTCATGAAAAAAATCATGGCAGATGACAAGACATGAATCAAAAATGAATCATATAACATGATCCCTGAGACCATATCATTAGAATAAAACATATGTTTGTGTCTTACACATAATAATAGAAAATAATTTCATAAGTATCCAAGGCTTGTTACCAATACTATCATAGTTGATTGGATTCACACCCCAAACCGTCATATCCTTAGTAAATGGTTTACCCCTAAGACTATAAAAGTGGATATATTCCGTTACTAAAATGGTGTCACTACCCATTATGGTACTTATTAACTCATTATATATCCATCTTTACCCAATGCATTTGAGGGATACATAATTCTGGGCCAACCTATCATATAATTAAAACCATGAATGTGTTTTCTACAAGATCATAAACCATTAATCATATCATAACCCATGTAAATAAAATGGGTTTTATAAATATTTCAATATAGAATCATATCATAAACCATGGAAAAGAAATTGGTTCCATAATAGATTCATCATAACAGAATTAACCCATGGGAAAGAAAAACGTTTCATAGAATCATCCTAAAATCATCATCATAATAATCCATCCAAATAATGAGAGTGGATGGTACCATGGGATAATATCCCTAGAAAATCATAATTAATGTTAAAGGATTTAGTTTTAGATGAAAATAGCTTTAAAAGATATCAGGAATATTTCTTGAATAAAGTAAACTTTTCATTTTTAAAATATCTATTCAAAATCAAAAAAAAAATCCCAAATATTAAGGATGTATTTTATCTGAAAATAACCTTGGAAACTTGTAAAGGATTATTCAAGGAATTTATTTGTCCTAATATTGTGTAATTTTGTTCATGTTGTGTATGTTAAAACAAATATTACTTACACATTTTTAGTAAAAAGAAAAAAGTACCTCAATCTTAAAATGAAAAGAATATTCCTTTTAAAACATCGTGTAAAACATAAATCTTGGGTAATAATTATTGTAAATAAACAAAGTATAAGAAAAAAATTCTTGAAAACAACTTTAGAAAACAAGGATATAGAATAAAAATTATTTTTGATTGAAAAGAGAAATAATGTTCATTTTTACTTAAAAATATTATTTCGGTATACTGAGAATTTAGTGGGAGTAAAATTTAAGGAGAACCTATATTAAAAATAAATAAAAACATGAAAATTAATTTATGAAATTATTAAGAGTTATATAATGAAATTCATTATTCTAAATTTAATCATAAACAATCTTGATAAACAATGAGATTATAAAATTAGCCTTCTCACTCAAGTTCCACTTTATTTGAAAGAACTCTAAACATATGTACAATAAATTTACATATATTTTAATTTTATACCATAATCATGTATGAAATTAAAAGGTAATATATTATCCCCTATAACATTTCAATACCCATTTATTAATATTTCCTTATTAAAATCCTTATTTTCGGGTATTAATTGTTTTTTTCTGAATATTTTGGTTCATTGGTTCAAGTAAACATAATTTTATAATGTTTCAATAATATATATAATTTTATTCATGGGTTAAATATCATATATATTAGTTATATACAAATTTACATTTATCCATGAAATGTCTGATTATGAAAAATATTTGCATCATTCACGGTGACTGTAAGTCATATGTACAAATGAATGTTGTTTTAAAATTTAAATGTATGTAAATAAGTAATGTTAAATACTAATTCACCTTTAAAAAATTATTATTATATATTATATATCATATTTATTCATTTAATACATTCTTATTACCATACATGTAATATATAATTGAAAAACTAATCACTTCACTTCGTGGAGGTGGTAGTCCAAAGGTACACATGAGTGATGTTATCCTTTCCCAATGGATTTGAAAGTATGAAGTTTTATATGATACTATAATTTTACAAACACTAATATTTCATATTTATAAACATTAAACACATTATAATAAATAAACAAGATATATTTTTATGGAAAATGAATTGTATATCTATGTGTATGAAATAGTCCACACGTACACACGAGTAATACATTCACTTCTTATATTATAGGAAATAGAATAGATAATGATGTTTTCATGATCATAATAAGATTTTAGTATATTTAGGATACCTAATTTATTATTTTATTATTAAAATTTCATATTTGCGATATGTATCGTTGGAAATAAATTGATAGAGGTTGAGTAAAACAATTGCCTCTTCTTTGGGAGATCTCCTTTAGATCATTTTTTAAGAACCCTTGGAATGGTATTTTAGAAGACCAAAACCTCTAATTTTTTTAAATTTAAATTCATAAAATAATTTTATATTTTTTGGATGAGCTAAATGGGTTAATTTTCTATAAGGAAAAGAGGGATAGGTGTCCTTGTGTAAGGGAGGGAATTGAAACACTTGGGATTACAAAAAGAAATTAAAATATATTTAATACATTTCCAATAAAGCTTCTTCTAGATGGCACAATATAGAAATTAAAAGAGTATAAGATATAAATTTAATCTTATAAAAATTAGATAGGTTTTGGGATCATTTTAGATGTTATCATTTGGTTTAACACCAAGGTTAACCAATTTTAATCTTAATCATAGTAATAACGTTTTTAATATTTAGGGGTATAATTTTACTTATAAGTTAAAATTTTCATCATAAATGGTAAATGGATAATATTTTTGATCATTTCTCAACATAACTTCCCTATTTAAACTTCTTAAGGATTCTAAATAATTAATGAAATATTATTTAACATAAAATATCAATAATCTTATTTTTTACACTATTTATTTAATTTTACATTAATGAATATAGGATAGAAAATAAATTTTAATATAAAAATTTCAAACATTTATAATTTGGTATATTTATTTATAAAATCCATTTAATATAATGATCAAGAAAAATATCATTATTTTTTAATATTTTTAAAAATAATTTATTTTCATTTTCTATTAATTGAATAAATATTGTTTCATTATTGTGTATGTATTTTAGGTAATTAATCAATCACTAAAAATTATAAATAAATTAAAATGATAATAAGATTTTATTTATTTTTAAATTAACATTTATAACCAAACTTATCCTCTTTTATGCTTATAATACAAAATTGCAATTGTTAAAGTCAAGAGAGTGACATTTTGTATTTATATTGTTCTAAATTAATTTAATGGTTATAATAAAATAACAATTCTGCCTAGGGAAAATATATTTATAATTTATATGGAAATGGATGAAAATTACTAATAAAATAGGGTAAAGGAATGTTTTGGGTTGATTTTGATACCTTATCTAGTGGTTTTAACCTTATTTTATCCATTTTACCCTTTCCGAGGTGACAAAAATATTCCAAGGTTACTATTCATAAAGACAAAAAATAATAGGAACTTATTTACAAAATTTATACCTCATAATTCAAAATATTTGATCCATTTTTCAATATTAAATTTTTATATTTCAATGAAATTCATTTTACAATAAGTGTGAAAAACGCAACAAAACCAATTTTGGAAAAATGCATATTTCAATAGAAAACTAGATTTATTCTTATTTCATGCAAAGTAAAACTTTTTTTAAATATTAATAAAAATATTTAATATATTATATATTAATTTCATTAAAATAATTCACCAATTGTTATTTTATTTATTTTATTAAGATATAAACACATTGCAAACATAAAAACATTTTCCAGAAAAACATCGATTTGGATTTCAAATGAATTTTATTATACTTCTTAATAAATTCATAAAAAATGAATTCATTTTGTACATTTATAAACCATAATTTTTTTATAATACAGTTATTCCTATTCATACTCTAAAATCCAAAAGATAGGTGGTAACCATCACCTTAAATAATAATATTTCAATTATATATTGGGGTTTGTTTAATCTCAGTGATTCACGTATCACAAGCTATGGAAAAATTTTTAATTTACTTGAAAAATATATATCATAAAATCTCTTGGTTTTATATTATACCGCCCTTAAAATTAATATTTCCCTTGAAATTATTCCACTCTGAGACAAACAAATGAGGATATCCCTATTTCATCACATCTTTGAGTTCTGATGTAGCTTTTTCCAATTTATAATTCATACAAATAACATTTACCATGTGAGTAACCTTGTTTCATAGATAATTATCTCTATGATCTATGATTTAAATGGTTTTTTCATCTTAGAAAATACCATGCTCCACGGGTACAATTTCTGGGTTCAGGACATGTGATGGACCGTGTAACAGTTTGTGCCTCTATAGCCTGTTACTTTGTTAGTTTGCGAAGTCAGAGGTATTTAGAGGAGACCTAAGTAGGTTCTTATAAGATTTATCTACACGATTTCTATAGTAGGTGTTTCATGACATGAACCTGACTCATTTCTTGAGTTGGTGTTTCTCATCATCTGTAGCTGGTGTACTAAAGGATTTTATGTGAGAAAAGTTGGAGTCCATGAAACGGATTCACATAATTAAAGGGTAATTCATGTCATGTATCTCATTCGAGCCTAAGAGACTTAACATTTGAAAGAAACTGATGTAATGAAGGTTTCACACCATGTACTATATTCATTGATTGTAATATGTAGGTCCCATAGAATTCACATCATGAATACAGACTACACAGTGTGAAAATTGTGAATTCAATGTTGTAAATATGTTTTTTTATCTCATTATATAAACATTCAAACATATACCATCTCTATCACTTTAATTTTTGGAAAAAACTATATCTTTTTCGAATATATTCTATCCCCCTTCTCCCCTTTCTTCGATCCTTGGGTTCTATTGATTGAGTTATAGATATCTGATGTATGTTCACCATCTATCCAAATGTTTTCTTCAAGACTTCTGCAGGGTTTTGTTGATGTGGTGTTGGTTTTGGTTCATGGTGTTTTTTGGATTTCATTTGAGGATTCTTAGATGTGGTTTAGGTAAATCCATCATTTAATTATATTGATTTGATTTATGGGTAGATTATACTTCTCTCTATGGTGTGTACTGAGATTAGAAATCTTATTTGAGGTAGGGGATCCTCATTCTGACTCATTTTATGTGATATTTGTCAGATATGTATTGTTTTTCATTCCATTGGGTAGATAGTAAACATTGTAATAATAAGATAATAATTTAAATAATTTAAATTTATGGGCCTGGGAAGATATGACATTCTTTACTTCCTTGATACATTTTTATATTATATTTTAGTATGCCTTTCGAAAATACTAAAAATAGAAATAGTTTGGATTCTTATTTGGGCTATAGTTTATTTTTTTAGTAACACTTATTATGTTATTGTGTGATCTCACCCTAAATAAAAAAATAAATCATATATATTTGGATAATAAACTATTTTCTTTTGAATTTAGGTTGGTATTATAATACTCATGCTAAATAAAAAAGTAATTTGATGAAATCCATTAAATAATTTTTGGAATCGGGGATATATTGTATTATGTCTGGTTTCTTTATTGTGTTTCCTTGTCTGTTATGAGTTTTTTTTGTGGTGGTGGTTGTGATCATATATACTTCACAATGCATGGGTATATGATGAGTTTATTAGTTTAAATAGATGTGATGTGGGAATCTATGAAATGTGAGATATTTTCCGATGCGTTTCATAGTGGTTGTTTTTCTCAGTGGTGAAGATGTATATTAGTGATGTGTGGGGATGGTGTGTGTTGGTGAAATGTGGTGGTGATGTGTGTTTTTTTGTGGTTTTGTTGTGAGATGTGGTTGGGATATATGATGTGTGGTTATTATGGTGATTTTTATTGAGTGATATAGCATAATGATGATGGTGAATGTGTTGTGTTGTGGTGGTTTTTGTGTGATATGGGTGAGCTTTTGTGCAATGTGGTTGTGTTAGTTGCCTAGTTATACATGAGATAATTTATAATGTGGTAAATAAAAATTAATGGGGTGTAAATTGATATGTGTTAAATGGATTAAACGAAGTTTTTGGATGATAGGTTTTGTAAATGTGAATAAAGAGACTTAGTAATGGAAGTTAATGAAACTTTTAAATTAAAGTGGTAAATCTTGTGTGGACTTGTGTGGTGGTTTTGTGGTGTGTTGTATATAGTGGTGGAAGTGGATATGATAGTTGATGTGTAGTACGATTTTAGTGATGTGGTGTGTCCTAGTGTAGTTTTTGTGTACTCATTATTTGGGTTTTGTGTGTTGTCTATATCAAGTATGATTATGTTATTTCTTTACCTGCCTCGCCATAGGTGGAAAACCTTACTAATTATCAGAGGTTTTGGGTTTTGGGTGTTTTGTTTTTCATCTAGGATATTGGTGATAAATATTTTTTTCTACCCCCTATTTCATGATCTTCCTTTAGTAGTGATGACCCAGGTGTCTTCTAAAGAGTTTTGTTGTGATGGAACATTTATTTTGGGAAAGCTAATGTGATATGGTTATGATGGGATGTGATATGTGGTGTGGTTCATTCATGGTAGGATGTGGTAATAAGGTTGATGTGCATCACATTAATGATTTCCTGCTACTCTTTTTATGTGGTTGATATATACTTTGTTGGCCTATGTATCATCGGATGTGGTGTGACATGATGGCCCAAGTTTCTTCGGGCAAGACATGATGTGATGATGGCTAATGTTAGCATAGGATTCTAGATCATGTGATAGTGGGGTATGAAGGGATGAATCTTTACCCACATCATAGATGACTGCTATGTATGTGATGTGTTGTGTTGTGATCTCAAATGTGTGGATGGTATGGGAACATAGGATGTCTGACATTGAGGTGTAAGATTTGAGAAATAATGGGAAATCGGTAGAGGGGTTCCTTTTTGTGTTATGATCTTGACACACTATTATTATATATGATGCATAATTTGATAAAAAATACATAGTGGGGATGGGTTCCAGATAATTGATCTTTATAGGTGATTATTGTTCTTATGTTTGTTCACTAGTGAATTTGAATGCCATTTTCAAATGTGCACTTGAGAACATAGTTATGTCCATAAAAATTATACATGATATAAAGCCTATATATATAATATATTTTTTAGAGTTCTATGAAGACATTTTGGAATGAGATGGATATTACTTTCTTGGGATTGGAAAAATGTTTTTGTCATTTTCATAGACATTTCTTTTGGTATATTTTCAGTTTTTTATATGCATCGGTTTTCTTTATTCGTGCATTGTGGGATAGTTTTCGTTTTACCTTTATTTTATATAATAGAGTTTCTTGGTGGTATTTTATCTTATCTCCCAATCAAGATTAATATTATAGTTTGTAATGACATCCATTTATGATATTTTTATAGCCTTTTTTCAAGTCACTTGCCTTGGGCCTACTAGGGGTGGGAATTGGGGTCATTGTCTCTCTCCCTTCATTGTGGAATCCTTAGTGGGATGGGGTCATGAAAGAGTCGTATCAAATGTTAGGGTTGATATGTAGGATTTATTTTGGCATTATAAACTATGTGGAATTAATGGTTTTATATGGCAGTGGTTCCAGTTGATCTTGGTGTGTGACATTATCCCGAGAGACTAGCTAGGACATGGGATTTTAGAGCCCCCAGTGATCCAATGCACATACCCGAAGCTTGATGAATTACCAAGTGAGGGGGACCTATCTGTAGGGAAGAGACTTAGGAGAGTTATGTTCATCATTGTGTATTGTTTATGTGTCTATATTTGGGTTATTTTGGGAAAATAAAATAAGTTAAATTAATAATATTTTATAAAATGACATAATACTAGGATTAGAATATTCTCCTTTAATTTTTAGGTTGGCTTATGTTCATCATATATGAAAGGATTATGTATTTTAGGTTCTACAACATGATCCATTAGATTTTCATAGAGTCTATCCAATAGAGGATGATGAGTTTTGGAAGAGGGTCTTTCATTCCATCCAGTTATAGTGTTTGGGAATGCATAAGGGGAGCGTCTTAGATCTTGATAGGGAGCACTGACTAGAGGATCGTGAGATCGGTTTTGGTATGATCCAAGCACAATATGAGTATGAAGATTTATTGGTTGTTATCATTTGGATGGATTTTCACATTAGTGGTGGATTTGATTCTGGGTGACTGAAAGGAAAATGATGTATTATGGTCGGAATTTTAGGGAGAGTTTCGAGCATAGTTCATATAGAAAAACATTGAGGGATACAATGTGTAATGATTTTATCTCCCTTAAGAAGCGGATATGTAGTATATGGGATCTTGGTATCAGGTTCAATGACCTCATGCACTGTTCTCTAGAGGTTTTTCTAGATGAGGTTTCAAGAACACAGAATCAAAAGATGGTTTTTCTTCCAGTGATCAGGTTTGTGATAACACTGTTCAGAATCCCAACATATCTTGAGGTGTATAAAATGGATAAATTTATAAATTGGATTCTTTCCTTATGATGTTTACCTCATTGGAGTGGAAAATGTTTATGGTCAAGGTGAATAGTTTCTGGTTGTGGTTCAAGGGTGTTTAGACAATCGGGGTTTTGGTCAGAGGGAAACCTATCATAGAATATCCCTTTCCATTATTTTGGGGAAGGTGACTCCCAAAATTCTAATGGATGAATACTATTTTCATTTCATACCTTTCTAGGAAATGGTAACTTTCAATATTAGTGTTCAACCAATCTGGTAGGCCAATATCAATTGGATTTTTGGACCCTTTTTTGTATAATCAGTAGCTGCCTTTGTGGTAGTTTCCGAAGCAGGGACCATTGGAACTTGTTTAGGAGATGGAGGAAGGTTGAATTAGAAGATTTAATCCCTATCACAATCTCAATTAATAGGTATTTATTACATAGTGTGGCCATGGAGTCTGATTGCAGAGATGCGGAGGAGATGAGCATGGTCAGATGCACACTTTAGAGGTAGATGTGCTAGAATATCCATGATTTGTTTGAGGTACGATTACCTTTTCATCTACTCTTATGTGTGAATTGTTTTATTCGAGAGTCTCAAACTCATTTTCAATCCAACTTTGCTCTGTTCTTTGTGAATTTACATGAAGATAAATCAAGTCCCTCAAGTTTTATCTGCACTTTTTGGAGGTTAATCTTCCTTGTTTGACATGTTTCAGGGATATAAGATGGTGATAGGGTTTCACTTGTTATTGAAGGGATTATTCTTACTAAAAATACATCCATTTGATATTATCCTTGTTATGGATGGAATATATTTGATATGCGCAGTCATATGATATTTTTAGAGAGTTTCATTTTTCATTATAGAAGGATACTGAGTGGTGTTCGTTGGTGACTGAGGTTATAGGATTGTTGATAGGCAAGTGGAAAATCTTATTCATAGTTAATGGAGATGTCAGTGGAAGATCGGGTTTGGGATCATTCAATAGTTTTGGAGGAATTCTTTTAAGTTTTCCCATATAAGGTTATGACATTAACCCCTCTATGTGGCATCGAGTTTATGATATAGTAATTTTTGGTTCCATCATTGATTTTGATGACTCCAAATCAACTGGCACCTATGGTGTTACACAATTTTATGTTTCATGTGGATGATATAATGCATAGGGGAGTTATCTAACATAGTGTGTCATCATGGGGTGCTCCATTTTTGTTCCCTATGAAGGCGGATAGTAGTTTAAGATTTGGTATATATTACTAGGGGTGGAATCAAGTGACAGTCAAGGACCACTATTGTATTTTCCCCCAATGTAGAACTACCTCACATAGAAAAATAATGTTTATTACAAGATCTCAAGAACACCTCCCCATATTCTAAAGTCTATTGAAATGTATTGGGGTGTAGAGAACATAGTGCAGAGACTATACCACATGTGGTATGGAGTTTCAATATAGATGAAATAAATAACTATTAGAGTAATGGAAATAGTATAAATAGTACATAATAAAATAGGAAGATAAATAATGAACCATGTAAACCAAAAAGTAATGAATCATGTAATGCTAGGCTATAGTAATACTAAATGACATGCTGGAATTCATACAGATAAAATAATGGGATGACACAAATAAACTCAAAAGACCCTGGTCCCGAGTCCATGGTCGGTCTCATCTTCAAGATCTAACCCATCCAACAAGAAAAAATCATAATACAGGTACCTTGAAATTGTTCAAAACTATATCCATAAAATTTTATCAAGTATTAAACAGTGACCTAAATATGATGTCGGTAAAACTCAGTTGGTCGACACCACTGTGTCTAAACAAAAACTATCCTATAATAAGTGAAACCAGTAAATTGATAAACATGTTTATTAATTAATCAATTAATACAACACAACAATCAACCTACTTCAATTCCATTTCATAATATATCTAATCTTTTAGAATAACCATTCCATCCAAAACCACAAATCCAATGCATAATCACATAATGGAAAAGAACCTTCTGTATAATCAATCTAGCATAACCCGAACAATCCCTATAATAACTATAGTATAACTGGTCTAATCCCTCAATATAAGAAATATTTCATAACTAAACCAATACCTATAAATAATAATTTCAGCATAACAAGAATAAGTCCTCTATATAGTAATTTCAGAATAAATGAGACAGTTCCTATATGCATTACAGAATGAAACACATCAAAAAAAATAACGGTGGGAATAAAACTACATCACATCCTAATCCAAAAAGTTCAATTCATCTAATTACATATTGTCTTTAAATTTTATTTCATTCATCAAATAATTTCATAACCCATTAACATTTTATTATACACAACCATGTCATTTCAATGAACATGTAATATATTTTCCAATGTTATTCGATCACAATAAATCACTAAAGGCTGCATGTCATGCTAAAGTGTATTTTAATACAAAAATACATTTAATTGTTGGGTAAGGTTAGGCTCACCCTATAGGTATCCACAAGCTTATTCTCAACACTATTGGGTCCAAACATATCCAGAGAGTACCCAAACAAAAAATTATCATCACCTAGTATTCCATTAGTTAATGTGAATATTGTGTCATTGTAATACCATAATATTTCACATACTTAAAAATTTAGAAACAAATCATAGGGATTTCTTTTAGACCACCTACCTTTATCTGGAAATAAAATTATGGATTTAAAACTATAGCACTAAAAATAAAATGAAGCTGATGGTTATCAAAAGGAAAACCTATAACTTGAAACATCAAGTTCAAACCCTGATTTAATGGTTGTCAGACTATCTCACTACTATAATAGAGGATTGTAGAAAAACGGGGAAACCAATGAAAAGAAACTCACTAGGGATTAAATTACACATCATGATTTTTTAAAGTGAAAAAATTGATCCAAATTTTAAAGGATTTTCCTTAGTCTTTGAGAGTGGAAGCTGCACAATAGATGAAAAAAATAAATCATATATATAGTGTGGGTTAAACAAATAATCCTAATTTATTCACAATTTTAAACCCTTTGATAAAATGAATTTCTTGATTTAAATTATATGCCAAAAAATGGGCACCCTTAGGTTGTAATAGCGCTGATTAACCATTTCACTATGTGAACTGGTTTACCAATGTGAAAAAGTTTTACACTCTGAACCAGTATGAAGTGTCTTCCTAGAAACACCTTCACATCATCAAAAACATTCTTGACAAGAAAGTGTCCAGTAAACATATTGCATCCCAACATCTATAAAAAGAGCCCAAATTTTCATCAATTATTTCCAAACCCATATAAAACTCTCATAATACCTTTGACACATTTATACCCAGCCTCCAATAATTCAAAAAAAATGACATACTTCCCTAAACCATAGGTCATTTTCTCTGGAAAAAATCTCTCCAGCACCCAAGAAAAGTCTCTACCACCAAGGTTTTATGAACTAAATAAATCCCAACTAAAATATGTCAAATTAAAACACAATAAAAGCGTACCTATAAAATTTTGATAACGTAAAAACTTTTCACCATAAAACAGATCATATATGAGCATCTCCAAGCATCACAGTAGGGTCTTATAAGAACCAATGATCCAAGATCATTCTGAAGACCCTTTCATAAATACAACATGAAACAAGGATCTTTATTATAAATTACATTCATTATAATATCATGAAACCATACAATCTTATATATTTAAAGACTACCTAGATCAATAATATTTAAGGTCACTTTGATAGGAAATAAGTGTACTACCTTTTTTCTAGGTAATCCAATCACAAAATCCATATTTACATCATCCCATTTACACTATAGTATGGATTCAATATTTAATTGGATAGCATGCCTATAATGCTCAGCTGCCATCTAATGAAAGAAGAAACATCTCAATATGTGGTCTTATACCTCCTTCTTCATTATAAGACAACAATATTATAAATAGATGTCATGATACATCTTCATTGGACTTAGTTGTATCACCCATAAAGAATCATGAAACTCTCTCATAGACCACATGAAAGCTCATAGGAACCCATACTTATCCATGGATAAAATAGAACATTTTTTCTACCAAGAGACTATCATGATGGTAACTCCCCACCATATAATCTTTTTCTCTAAGATAATCCCTCTAGATCAGATAACTATGCTATCTTGATTCTATCAATTATAAGTAGAATAATTCATATTGAAGTCATAGTTACTCATCCCAAGGATTACTAAATATATGGATTCATTTTTATAAAGAGTTACATCATTTTCCACTCACCCCAAGATTTTTGTACTACCTCTGCCTATATTTTCTAGATCCTGAAATCGATAATATCATTTCCCTTTCCTACTGTATAATCCACATTGATGTCGAAAGACAATAGATACTAAACCCACCTCCTCTACCAAAGTTTCAAGTCCTACTAAGAAAATATGTATCTAAGGATCTTGTGATCCATATACACCACAATCATCCTTCCCAAAAGATAGTGTATAAAACATCTCAAAGAATGTACCACCCCCACTAACTTCATCTCATGAGTAGGATAATTCTTCCCATGAAGACTCAGCTATTCGGATCCAATACAACCACTTGGTATTACTATATCAGAACTTCTCTAAGTCCGACTCTAAATGAATCATAAATTTTATATTCCTTACCTGATACAAGTAAGGTGAGGATAAGTGTTGAGGTCAGCCTTCCCCTCATCTTCTATAAAATTCTCTCCAATTAATATTGTAAAAAACACCACCCCATTCATGGTCATCTTGGGAATCAGTGCTTACATATAGTAGAAGTCCACAATAACCCACTGATAATAACCAGATAACACAAAAAAAATTAATTTTGAAGACACTATTGTGTCAATCCCAAAATACCATAGTTTTAACCATCACTAGGTCTATAAATAATCTAGTATCACGGATAACATGGATAAAGAAGTTCTATTTATCAATCTAGAAACTACATTTGGATAGATTATCATAAATACGGTTCTCTTTAAATGTACCCTAGATGATTTCAATATGTTAGGAAGGATCATCTAATGATAGGGAGTACACTACAATTTCATACAAAAAAAACACAATGAACTGATCCATGAAATGATGAAATATCTAATTCACCATGTTGGGGAATACTAACAGTGCATTCATTAGATTGAAAAACACTAAAAATGGACACGTACACTCCATTACTACTCCTAAAATCGTTGTAATATATTTTTATTAGTCTAAATATCAACTGATGATAACCTCATCTCAACTTAATCTTAGATAAAATATCAGCACCTCTTAGCTGATAGAAGAGATCATTGATACACAGCAGAGGACATTGTATATTGACCACAATCTGGTTGAATATTTGACATTTCAAACATAATTTCAAAGTCTCCTCACCCTTCTTGGTGAGAAGAACTAGAAAACCCATGGTGATATACTAAGTCACATGAAACCCTTAGCTTCTAGATCTTCTTATAAAAATATAAACTCATGAATATTTTATGGTTTCATCCTATAATATGGAAATAAGATTGGATCTTCTTTTGGAACCAAATCTATTGTGAACTTGATGTCCCTTTTAGGTAGTATTCGATAGAACTCATCATGAAATAAATCATAAAAATAGTTTACCAATAGAGGAAAATTACCCTAACATATTCCACCGTCATCTATAGTAAGGCCTTTTCTCTGATCCCTCATACAATACAATTTTCACAAAATCGACTATACACAATGAGTACGAATATCCCACACTCCATAGAGAAAATAACTGTCTTTTTCTAGATATATAAAGGTATACCTCCTCTTGTAATAGTCAATGTGAACCTGGTATATAACTAACTAATCCATGCTCATAGTAAATTCAATGAAATCATTTTCAGAAAAAATAGTTTCCAAAAGAAATGGTAACCATCAATTTCTAGAGATCAGGTCTTGCAATATTTGGTATTATCATACAACAATCCTAGTGGTGTACTGATTATCAATACCTCATCCATGTTTCCACTACTAAGAACAAAATATTTAAAAAAATACAATATATAGATAGATTTTATTCTCCTGTAACAAATAAAATTGAATCAAAAGTAGATGACACAAGATTCATACCACTGATAGTAGAAGGTCTCTCATCTCAACTAGCCGAAGTAGACTACATAGAATCTAACTGACTTTCCCCTTTTCCCTGGGCTCTATTCAAACTCTCATGTGTTTTACCCTCTCCCTGTTAATTTTTCCCCCACACTAGGGTACCACATCCTCTACCTCTACCTAAATTTCCAGTGGAACTCCAGTTACCAACCTTCTTATGGGTAGATGAGTCCTTTAAAGCTTTTGTACCTATCTTGATCCCCTACCGCTGTCCTGCTACTTCATAACCCAAAAACCCACTACTGGTGTCCAAACCTATAGCAATAATGGCACGCCCAAGTAGGGTATGGACACTGAGGCCTCTTGTGACCAAACATTACAAACTGATAACAATGTAAAGGAATATAGTCCGAATATAAATACCCACTTCCCTGAAAACTCTGTTTGTTGTTTCTTTGGAGAAAACATTCATAGAAGAGCTTCCCTCCACTAGATTAAGAGCTCCCAATTACCCTACTAAAATAGAATGGTAATTGGTTGGGGAATCTTTTAAGTTATATTATTTAAAGTGATCTTGATTCAACATGTTTGAAATGATACTCAAGTGAAAAATATTCACCTATAACCTCATCTCCTTGGAAATTTCATTCTGGAATTGCCTCACCCTAGAAATTTCATCAGCTACTAAATATGGCCCAAAGCACTTCTGGTCAATGAAATATCTTTCATAGTCCATCACAAATATTCCATCCTTTTTTAGTTGTATGAAAACATGATCCTTATCATCCCTCAATGTCTAGATTGAATTATATCAAAATAACTTCCTCAAATTCCTTCCAGGATAAATACGCATGCTACAAAGATTACTCTAAAGTTTCTTGCCAACACTTGGATAGACCATGAAGTATTTATAAAAAAATATTAACCAGCTTATTGAAAAGTTTATAGAGGTTCATACAAATAATATGGACTAACAAAATCCAGAACTCAGATTCCTAGGGTCCTCCCTCCCCATTGAAAATAGGTGAGTCCTATAGATAGAAATATATAATCAGCTTTTAAATAAAAAGTGCAGGGAAAACTGTATACCTTTCTATGGATTATATACCCCTTTGGAATCTTTCTTGATGATAAATATCCAACTGATCCTCACGTTCTAGTTGAGGATTTGGATCATCTTCATTAGGATAACATTGATTTCCTCTCTCTAGATGCTCAATTTGAGGATAGTGAGGTGGATTTTTCTCTTCAAGAAAAACCCACTACATAGAAAACAAGATAAAAACAAATTTAACATAAATATGTGATAATAAAAAAGAACCACCAGATCATGGTCACTCAAAAATGGATTAACAGGTGAATTGGAATGAAAAAATAGTTCATTCATTTCAATTATCTGATATCACAGAGATCATGTTTCCCAGTTCATACTGTAAAATATATCACATGTGATTAATATGTTTCTTTAATGAAAAAGTCATGTCAATGTAAATCCTTATATTCCTATCCTGATTCATGAATACTCATCCCACACAATACCGAGCCATGAGTATAATTCTAAAGAAATAATAACATCACCCAACATGTGAATCACTGAAGGTGAAATGATAAAATCTGTAATAAGAAAACAACATGAACAAAAATATAATAATTTGGATCATGGATTTTCACTAGTACATGGGTTAGCTACTCCCATTCACATGATCAAAACCAGTTGCTGACATATACTAGTCCCATTTATCCCTTTCAAAAATAGTAATGTAATTGAAAATAAAACTTGATCCTCTAATCCCACTTTGTTGAATCCCTTTATCTGTAACTATATCTCAAATCCAAATCAGGTTTGTTATTAGACATCAAGTGTGCCTCCATATATGCCAGAGGCTACTAACTAGCAGCGGGGTGTAGAGAACGTAGTGGGTAGACTATACCCTTTGGTACAAAGTTTCAATATAGTATAAATAAATAAATATCATAGTTATATAAATAAAAAAATTAGATCATATAACTGGAAGGTAAAGGATGAACCCAGTAAAAAAACAATAATGAACAATGTAATTTCATTTTAGAAATTAACTAAATGAAATGGTAGAAGTCATAAAGATAAAATAACAAGTTACGAAAAAAACTCAAAAGATCCTAGTCCTGAATGCCCCGTCGATCCCATCTCTAAGCTCAAACCCATAGAGAAAGAAACAATCAACAAAAAGTTTCATTTACCTTTTCCAAACCTACATTCCTATTATCTAGCCTGGTACCAAATGATGGCCCAAACAAGTTTTACTAAAACTTAGTAGGTTGACTCCAATGCTTCAAAACAAAACTAGTCTAATAATAAGTTCATGTAATAAAGAGATTAATGGGTGTATTAATTAATAAATTAAAAAAATACAATAATCAACCATCTTAGACACAATGTCAAAATATAACTCATCATGTAGTATGATCATGACAACCACAAACACAAATCCATGGAATAATCACTAACCTGGAATATCCCTTCCATATAACTATTTCAACATAATTTATACAATACCTATAAGAATTACACCATAATCATTCCTAGAAAACTATATAATAATTTCATTATAACTAGAAAAAAACCTATATATAATCATTTCATTATAAGCATACCAAGTCATCTATATAATCATTTCAGCATAATAGGTCTAATAACTATAAGTATTATAGCATGAAACAAAACATTAATCATAATGGTAAAAATAACACAACATAACATCATATGCCACTAAGTTATATTCATGAAATTACCTTTTATCTTTCAATTCCCTATCATTCATCAAGTTATGTCATAACCCATTAACAGGCCAGTGTACACAACCATGTCATGTCAATAAAAAAGGAATCCCTTTTCCAAAGTGATTCTATAATAAGAAATCACATAAGGTATCATGTCATGCTAAAATGTATTTTAATCCAAAAGCCTGTTAATTATTATTTAAGAGTAATCTCACCCTATAGGTAGCCACAAGCCAGGTCTAGAAAAAATTGTATCCAAAGTAATACATGTAGTAGTCCGAACTGATTATTAACATTACCCATTGTTATGTTAGTTAATTCTATCATTATTTCACCATATTCTCATAATGTTTCAAATACTTCAATAATTATAAATAGACCTTACGTATTATTTATAGACCGCCTAAATTTATCCTGCGATATGAGTAATGATTTTAATGGGTAAAAATAAAAAGATAATGAAGGAGATGGCGATCATAAGGAAAATCTAGATGACACACAATCCAGATCAAAAGCTGGTCAATTATGGTCACAAGATCACAATGCTATAATCGAGCTAGGATAGAGAAATAAAGTGGAAATCCACATAGAAGCAACTCAATATAGATTAAATTATATATCAAGAAATATGAAATGAATGGAATTGATTCAAAATATCCTACAGTTTCCATAGGTTCCAAGAGAGGAAGCTTCACAAGGGATGAAAAAATAAATTATATGCACATTGTCGTTTAAAATTGATAGTTAAAAGATATTCATTATGTAAAACACTTTAACAATGTGAATTTATTGATTTATAAGATATTTCAAAAAAAATGTGTCACCTTGAGTTAAAATAACCATGATCAACCATTTCGCAATGAGATCCATTTTCATGATGCGTAAACATTTCACACTGTAACCTATTTATATAATATTCATGGAAACATTTTCATGTCATGTAAATAATTCATGGCATGAATGTTTCCAAAAAATGGATTTCAACATAGCTTTAGTAAAATGATATTGAACCACATCCAATGTTTTCAAACCCCATGGTGAACTCTTGTAGTCACTTTGAAAAATTTGAACATTTCCTTTATTCATTCAAACAGATATACATCTCTGATCATTAGGCCATTTTCCCTGGTAAAATATTTCAACCCCTAAGAAAGGTTTGTACCAATATGGTTTCAAGAAGAATATAAAACCAAACTAAAGTATGTCTACCCAAAACTCAGGAGGAACGTAGCTTAAAAAATATGGGATCTTACAGTTATCCTCTTCTTATGATTAGTGATTTTCTGACAAACTAAAATAATCTAGTTGGTTTTCACAGAACGTTATGTGATCTAGATATAACCAGTTGAGGGTGATGAATAAGGATACTCAGAAGACTGCCTTCAAGTAAAGGTATGTGAACTTTGAGTTTTATCTATATCATTTTGTGCTATGAATACACCATCCAAGTTCATGGGATTTATGAACTCTATGTTCTGTGAGTTCTTAGACTGGTTTATTGTCATGTTCAAAGATGATATCTTAGTCTTTTTTAAGTTATATGTGGAGAAATCCAAGAATATCAGAGCTGTTTTATAGGCACTATGAATCCACCTACTCTATGGGAAGTGGTCCAAGCGTAATTTTTTGATGTAGGAGAAATAATTTCATTTACATGTGGAGTTTTATAATGTTGTGGATGTATACCCATATATGATCAAGGAATGTGTTTCTTGGGTATCACCCAAGAATATAACTAAGGTCTACATCTTAGTCTCTCAAGATATTATTGGAGGGTTTTTTTAGTTCTTATAAGTTAAATCCTTTCTAATAGTGTCGACTAAGAAAGACCATACATTCATATAGAGTGATCAATTCTAGGTTGTTTTGGTCACCTTAAGGAGATGATGAATAGTGCTATAGTGCTTTAGTTTCCATAGGTGGGTGTGTGGTTTGGGGTTTTATGTGACATTTATCATCTTTTCTTTGGATGAATATTGTTTTAATATAGAGTGATTATCTCTTGTATCTCTATATAGTTACATCCCTACGAGGTTCACTTTGATACCCATGATTTGGAGTTGGTGATGATTGTGTTTTCACAAAGGTTTTGGAGGCATTACCTCACTAGTTATTGATTTGTGGTGTTCACTGACTATAAGATATTGAAAAATAATTTCTCACTATGGGATTTGAATTTACTCTAGTGGATATGTTTGGAGTATCTTCATCATCCTGACATTGATATCTCTTACACCCTAATAAATGGGAAGGTGGTTACTGCTCTATTGATTCAAAGGTCCCAAGGATATGTGGTTTCAATGATTTGTTATGTTTGGAAAGGGATGGAGGAGCTTGTAGGATTTCATCTTGATGTTAGGGAGAGAAGTGGACACAGTTTTCTCTATCAAATTACTATGAATTCATCCTTGATGTGGAAAGTGTAGAAGTCTCAGTGTGGATACTCAGACAGAGAGGTGATTCATGATTTTTTTGGTCATGGTGATTCATTGGAGGGATGGTCGGAGGATGATAAGAAGTTAATGTTGTTCTATGAGAGGTTTTTTGTTCACCGGGTGATGTAAGATGAAGTACTTCATGAGATTCATAACTCGCCTTTAGAATTAAATCCTAGTGTGAATTAGATGTTTCATGGATCTACGAGGCATATTTAGGGGTTGGGGATGAAATAGTAAATGGATGAGTTTGTAGAAAAGTGTATAGTTTTCCAGTACATGATAGTGGAGCACCATGTTACTAAATGATTGTTTCAGTCTATATATGATACTAATTAGAGATTGGAGGAAATGTAGATATATTTTTTCATATGTTTACTTTGATATTAGGGGGTTTTTCATGTGTTTTGGGTGATACTAGACTATATTACAAATCGTGTCATTTTCTTGAGATCCATGAATCGAGTGTCTTAGAGGTCTTGGAAATGCTATATGTAGATGATGCAGTTAGGAATAAAAAGGTACCAAGAAACATTTTCTCTGATTGAGATCCTCATTTTACCTCATGGGTCTGTAGGGGATTTCATTATGCTTTTGACTCCCCGTTGTTCCTTAGAATTTCTTTCCACCATCGGATTGATTGGAATACAGAGAAGACCATATAGATGCAGGAGGATATCTTGTTATATTTTAACATAGAATTTGAAAAAACTAGGTAAATAAACTTTCCATTGTTTTAGTTTTCATAAAACAATAGCTCTTACTCGTCTATTATCATGACCCCGTTTCAAGCATTTCTCGTGAGTTAGTTTCATTTTCTATTATATTGTAAAGAGGTTGGGGAGTCAATAGTTCGAAATATTGATGTGGTACAAAGAATGACCAAGAAGATCCTGTTGGTTTGATAGAGAGTATAATGGTTGTTTGGGACTATTAGAAGTCTAATTATATCATAGGTGGAGGTCTGTGGAGTTTGAGGATAGAGACCATGTGTTTTTAACAGTCTCCCCACAACATGGGTGGTAGAGTCAAGATCGGGGGAGTAAGATTTATCCTTGGTTTGTTAAGATCATTGATCTGTTGGGGAGAGTTGGTGAGTTTGCATATTAGTTATCTTTGTCATTGTGGTTGGATATGATCCATGATTTCTTCCATGTGTCATAACTTTATTATTATCTTCACAATGGCTCTCACGTCATTGATTGGGGAGAGATGGATATTAAGGATGAAGTAACAGTCATGGAGCGACTAGTAGATATCCCATATCATCACGAGAATTTAATATATAGATGATTCATTACCTTAGTTCATATTTTGTGGAATTATGGTGACCTATATTTGATTACATTGTATTGGGTGACGTAGATGTGTGCCCAGTACCTAGAGCTTTTTTGAGGTTTCCCTTTATTTGATTGATTTTTCCAGATGATGTGATGTTGGGATATTGATATTTTATAGGATGATTTTTTTTATTTAATGTGTAATGTGTGATATGTGATGTGTGATAACTCCTCCAACATATTAAAATTGGAGAACCTAAATCCTAATTAATAAATGTTATACTCTAATGAAATTGAAACTGTGTGAGTGAGTCAGTGCCACACAAAGAGGATAATATCATGAAATTGAAGATAGAATTCTATGATTTACATTCTGGAGGTAGTTTTGTGTATTGTTTTTGGAAGTGTTTTATTTGGGTTTAGAGGAGGTTGAGATCATATAGATGAATATTTGGGAAGTAGTGTCTTTTTTTGGTATCGGATGTGTGGATTTTTTCCTGGTGAAAAGTTTTGATGTCATTGTGTACTGATATGGTTTTGTAAGATGTATATTGGTGTTTTAGTTCAGTTTTTCTGGTTTATAATGGAATTCGTCATCTACCTAGAACCTTTATAGGTATCTCATGAGGTCATTATTTTTACCCCATTATTATCTTCAAATTTTGGTTCTTATTCTCAAGGGAAAGAATCATTTGAGAAGTTTTTAATTAAACTATACGTGCCTTTCTATCCAATTACATTTTCAGTTTAGGAACTCTAAGGTGTCCAGAGGAGGCCTTAAGAGGTTATGTAGAGGTTGGAGCTATAAGAGAATTGTATAAGGTGTTTCACTATGTGAACCTTCATCACATCATGCTTTTGTTTTTCATGGTATTTTTATCTAGAGAACCCATGAATTATATATGGTTAAATGGGATTCCATAAAATAGATTCACATCATGAAAGTTTAATTCACATAATGTATTTAATTCATAAATAGGTGACTTAATTTTTAGTGTAAACTAATGATATAGAGTTTTTATAACTTTTAACGGATTTATGTCTTGTTATCCAGAGGGAAAATTGAATTTATTTCTTGAATAGGAACTTCACGTCACTACTGGAATTTGTGCTATTTGCAATGGGCTATTTGCGATGGGATCCCATCGCAAATAGCCCGTTGCAGAAAACGATGTCGTAAATAACTCTCCTATAATATAAATTATATATAAATAAAATTATTATGATGGGCCTGTCGTAAATACTATTTTCATCGGTACCAAGGGTTCATCGCAAAACATCCCATCGCAAATAATAACAAAAATAAAATATATATATATATATATTTATTGAAATTATAATTATTGAAGTAATAATGTTAATATTATTAAAAAAATTAATTTCACAAATTTTCTCAAAAAAATATAAAATATTCATAAAATATTATTATTATTATTATTTGTAAAATAAAAAAAACCTTAAAATATAAAATACTAAAAAAATATTTCTCAAATTATGATTAATGAAAAAAATTAATATTATTAAAATAATAATAAATATTAAATTTCTCAATATTCACAGAAAAATATAAAAAACAAATAAAATATTTTTATTATTAGTAAAATAAACAAAAATAAAAAAATAATAGTAATAATAAATAATAAACTATTAAAAATAAAGAAAATATGAAATATTTGTACCAATATAAAATACAGAAAAGAAAAATAGTTCATATTACAACAAATATTGAATTCAAATGTTTTTAACATAAAACAAATCAATGAGGGGGTCATCTTCTGGAGGAGGGGGAGGAGCTGTAAGAGATGGTGGAGGAAACTCCATCCCTAAACTACGTGTCAGGTGGTGCATGTACTCTATCTGCTCATGATGTTGCTACGGTTGCTGCTTCCATCGACGCATCTCTTCCTCATGCTGCTGCTACTACTACTGCTACCACAAACACATCTCTTCATGCTACTTTTGCAAACTCTTTATAAGCTCAGCCTGAGTTCGCAACTGCTCCTAATACTATGAGGCAAGAGATGATTCCTATCCATGAGCTCTTCTTAAGTGGGATGCCAACATCACAACAGTACTATAATAAGTAACAGGAGTCACATGAGAGATTATACCAAATACTCAGCTCATCTCAAAGACATACTGAGTCACCTGCATCCATGCTGCCTCATCGAAATGGTGGGTACTAGTCTGAGCAGTCATCTCATCCGGACTCCAGGCCTATGTCTGAGAGGTCGCAGCCTCATATGACTACTTCAATCCAAATTTTTAATTAAAATTGTGAAAATATAATATGCAGTTAATTGTAAAACTGAAAAAAATAATACTAACCACAATCTGATGCTAACGATCACCTCTAATCTCTCCAGTGGCTGGATCAATGTACATCCTCCAATAAACATTGTACTTTGTAACATCGGGATTCTCAACTGCCTATAAAAATATAAATTAAACTCATTATATTTAAATTTATATAACATTTCTAAAAAAGTTACATACCAGATTCTTTATATGTGTACTGAATGTGTCGCTACCAGCTTGATGTGTCACCTCCTGTCTCCCTCGATTCTTCAGACCCACCGAAGACCTCCTCTAAAATCCACCACTCAACCAATGTAAACATAACCCATCCCAAAATTGAGATGAAATGTACTCTGGTCAGTGGGCTCTACGCGACTCATCAAAATCTGTCACTCCTTCTTTCTTAATGGCCTCACTTCTCAAATTTTTCAAAAACTGATAGAAACGGTCACACATAGATACCTCTCATGCCTCGTGGATAGCTCCATGCAAGATATCATCGATAGGATACCCTAAACCCTATAAATAATTAATAATATCAAGTTATTAATAAAATAAATTTCAAAATAAATATTATTTAGTTACGTACCAGCCAATGATTGAACATTCTGAGCTGCACATCAACGGGAATATTTTCCCATGTGATCCATGGCTGAGAAAAATAATTGCGCAAGATAGCGCTCCCCTATCCAATAGCAACATCCAGTAAATTGTTAAAAAAGAATAAATAATCAAACAATTTATTTATAAAAAAATATATTAATTAAAGATAACTAAAATATACAGGTTCCCATACCTCCGTGTGCAGGGATCAAAGCCCAGATGTGGACGTCACTCAGGGATAGGGTCAGGAATCATCATTCATGTAAGATCGTGCCCCATCCGCGTACCCCTTGAACCGACAATAGGCTAAGGTTCAGATGATCTCAAATCCCCCTCATCCAAAGGTAGCTCAACCTCATTTAACTCATGAAATATATCAAGGTCCATCTGAAAAACAAAATGATTATTGTTAGCAGATAGTTGAAAATGTCTGTTATATAAAGATATATATTAGTTATTGTTATAACCAGTATTTAACTGTGTCAATGTTCACCTTCATCATAAAATACATATCTGACAATGTCAATGTCTTTATATTCCTCCTCGGTATCATCAATATCCATATAGGTTTTAATTTCAACATCTCTTGTCATTTCAAATTCATTTATAACATCATTAACATCTTCTTCATCATCGATCCTTAATTGTAGGGTTTCATAATTGATATTCATATCTTTTTATGAAAAAGATATATTTTGAGTAGTCTCTTGAAAAAATTCAATTCCTTCCACTTTAGTGGAACCACATTCAAATTTAGTAAACTGATTTTCCGGAGATTTCCTTTTTATTATACTTCACCAATCACTCAGGTCTCTTGAAGTAGCCCAGTACTTTGTGTAATAAATTTGATGTGCCAGTTGAGCCAGTAAAAATGGTTCATTTAGTGCAAGAAGACTTTTATATTTAATATCGACGATTCCATGAGTCATATGAACATGCAATAATCTCTCAGAATCAAACCACCTACATTTAAACATCATTATGTAATTCGGTCCTAGATAACACAGCTCAATAATTTCATCCAGAATGTCGTAAAAGTCAACTGTAGTTTCTCTATGAAGTGATCCTCTCGAAAAAACTCCATTTTTCATTGTTTTTTTATTACCCATATAGACGTATAGGAAATCGAAAACCATTCACCACATATACATTATAAGATTTACCATTTTGGATGGTGTGTTACTCAACATACACAGTCCCTTATCAATTTTATCAACATGTTGAGACAACTTAGAATTTGTAATACAATTATCAATATAATAAATAGTAAACTGAATTGATATTAAACCATCAATAATTTATGTTACCAGTTTTTGAAACCATTGAGAAAAAAAATTTGTCTGCGTTCTTTAAGATAAGTTGCTGTAATTTGTGGAAGTTTTTTCTTGATATGATTATAATATAACCTAAAAATAAAATAAGTTTACATATTGTATCATAAATTATAGAATAAGTGATAAAATCACTCAGAGTAAACATTTTTTCATTTTTTCACAGTTGATCAGAACAAATGTATGAGCTTTGGGTTGTTCATCTTATGAAATCCATCATTCTTGAACTCCACTTAAGCCAATATTTGGATGATTAAAAACTAATAATTTATTTTCCTTTTATTCATTAACATTTCCCTCGTTCCAACCCATGTTCTTGTGTTTTGAGGGATATTTAGATTCAAAATAGTGAGAGAAGAAAAAAGAAATTTCCTCTTGCAAATAATATTCAATAATTGTGCCTTCAAATGATGCTTTTTTGTGTACTTTTTTCTTCAATTTATGTATGCATCTCATGAATGGTTACATCCATCGAAACTATGTTGGACATCCACATTTATCTTCATCATGATAATTTAATATTGGATGTTCCATTGAGACAAAGAAAGATGGTGGAAATATTTTTTCTAGTTTACATAAAATTACAACAACATCTTCTTCCAGTTTTTTAGCGCATCTTAGTCTATTGTCACAGCAAAAATTCCTCAAAAAAATATGATATGTCTTTTATCGAATTCAAAATAATATAATTCAAAAAAACCTTGGATTCAAATCGGAATAAATCTTTCCATTATAACATGACAATCTTGACTTTTTAATCCGGTAATATGACCATTCTTAACACATCTTCCCAAATTGGAAGCATATCCATCGGAAACTCTAAAATCAGCAATCCACTGACAAAATAATAAGTGAATCTCTTTAGATAGTTTATATGTTTATTTTGGCTTCACTAACCTATATAATCTAACACTTTTAAACAGTTCAAGTTCTAGTCGCCAGTAAATTTGGGAAAGATCTAATAATTCTTTTACAATATCTTTGGCCTTACCTGGTGTATCCAAAACTATATGAAATAAATTATCAAAATATTTCTTCTCAATATGCATGACATCCAACATGTCATAGACTAACAAATCAGACCAATATAGAAAATCCTAAAAATGCTCTGTTTTATCCAATTATATTCTTTTCCAAAGCCATGAATTTTCTGTAGGTTTACAGTTGGCCCAAATGTGATTGGAGGTAATGAAAACAAAACTGATTTTAACTCTCTACTTGGGATCATTTTTGGAGGTTCATCCCTTTCAATTGTGCCTTTCCTGAAATGAGATTTCTTCCTTCTAAAAGGAAGATCCGTTAGAAGAAATATGTGATGACAGTCAAAATAGTATGGTTTTTTTCTATTGACGAGCATAAAGGCATTGTTATCTTTCATAGAGTAAGGACATGATTTCGGACTATGTGTACTCTATCCAGATAACATTCCACATTCTGGAAAGTCACTAATCGTCCACATCAATGCATCTTTTAATATGAAATTTTGTTTCGCAGCAATATCATATGTACTAACATCATTACTCTACAATGCATTTAACTCATCAATCAATGGTTTTAAATAAACATCAATATTTTTTTTCAATTGTCTTGGGACTAATAAGGTCAAAAAGATATAGGTCTCCTTCATCAACATCTATGGAGGTAAATTTTATGGAGTTATAAAAACAGGAAAACATGAATAATGACTACCATAAGAACCAAATGGATAAAAACCATCAGTAGAAAGACCCAATCACATGTTTCGGGCATCTGAATAAAAAGATGGATGTAGACGATCAAAATGTTTCCATGAATCACCATCATATAGATGATTCAAGCTTTTATTGGTTGAAATATTTGTTTTGTTCTATGAAATCATTAATGATGTGTTCTGAGACATAAATAAACGTTGCATAATTGGTGTAAGGGGAAAATATCTCAACTATTTTATAGGAATCAATCCAGTCTTCCCTAGTTGAGCTTCTTTATACCTCGATTTTCCATATGTGGGACAACTATCCAATGATACATTTTCACCAAAAAATAATCTGCAATCATTTTCATATGCATGAATCTTCTAATAACTAAGTCCTAGATTATGAACCAACCTCATGCTCTCATAGTAATTTGTAGGCAACACATTTCTTTCGGGTAACAATGTTTTAACCAAAGAAAATATATGATCAAAACATTTGTTTGACATTGCATTTTCTGATTTAATACCCATAAATTTTGAAAATACTTATAGTTTTCTTATCTTGAAACCACGATATAATGAATCCTCAACACACCTCAAAAAATCATAAAATTCAGATGGTTCCAACTCAGGAGTTAAATCAATATCATCTTTAGTTTGAGTTTATTGAACAGATGGACCTACAATAGCATGTACTAAATTTTGAAACCATGATGGATCCAGAATCAAGTTATTATTATCTTCTCTAGAACTTTTTTCACCGTGTTGATACCAAAAAATATAATCTAGTTGAAACCCAAACCTCAAGAGATGTCCTACAACCATGTATAATGTGTCAAATGTTCTTAAAACACATTTTTTACAAGGACACATAATTGTGCCTTTTGAAACATATTCCGGTTTTGATGATGCAAATAATAAGAAAGCCTCAACACCCTCAATATATAAAGGATTTAAACCAGAACCGTTTGTATTTCTATAATGATTTATCCAAGCACGATCATCTAATAATGACTGATGCTGATTTCCTTATTCTATATTTTTCTATAAAATATATAATCTTCACTTTATTTAAATAATTTTAAATTATAAAAAAACTATCTAAAAAAGAAGATAAATAATTACAACTAATTCTTAATAATTGCCATTAAATTTGGGTGACATAATTTCCAGTGGATTGACGTCTACTCTTTCGTCTGACATCTCATTTACTTGAATATTTCTCACACTGAAATCATAATGAAGAATCTACTTGGAGGTACGCATATTCATTCTCGTGTATATGAGAACGTATAAGTGTACCTCCAAATAGATTCCTCATTGTGATTTTAGTGCGAGAATGATGTAAGTAAATGAGATGTCGGACAAAAGAGCCCCCTTTTCATCGATGAATCATCTTCTTGCAACTATCACCACATGAAAACATTATAAAAATGTGGCCATACTAATGCATATTCAAACTCATGCATATGAAATTAGATATGCATACATATAAGCATACTTTTCATACAGTTTTGAGTTGGTGAATGTTGAAAGAAGAAAAGTCATCGAGCAAAAGGAGTGTCGTCAATCCACCAGAAACTGTTCCAAGTTATTACAAGTTATTAGAATTTAATATAATTGATATTATTCCTAATTATTTCTACTTATTACTAATTATTACTAATTTTCGCTAATTTTTCTTATTTATTCCTATTTATTCATATTTATTCCTATTTATTCCTATTTATTCTTATTTATTCATATTTATTTCTATTTATTCTTAATTATTCCCAATTATTCATATTTATTCTCAATTATTCCTAATTATTCCCAATTATTGCTATTTATTCCTATTTATTGCTATTAATTCCTATTTATTCCTATTTATTGATATTTATTCCTATTTATTGCTGATTTTTCCTAATTATTCCTATGTATTCCTAATTATTCCTAATTATTCCTAATTATTCATATTTATTCCTATTTATTTCTATTTGTTTCTATTTATTCCTATTTATTCGTATTTATTACTAATTGATACTAATTATTGCTAATTATTACTAATTATTGCTAATTATTTCAAATTATTGCTAATTATTGCTAATTATTACTAATTATTTCTAATTATTACTAATTATTGCTAATTATTAATAATTATACTTAATTATTCATAATTATTCCTAATTATTCTTATTTATTTATATTTATTCCCTTTTATTGTTAATTATTCCTATTTATTGTTATTTATTTCTAATTTTTCCTATTTATTGCTAATTATTCCTATTTATTTCTATTTATTGCTATTTATTGCTCATTATTGCTATTAATTTCTAATTATTGCTATTTATTGCTAATTATTACTATTTATTGCTAATTATTGCTATTTATTTCTAATTATTACTATTTATTGCTAATTATTACTATTTATTGCTATTTATTGCTATTTATTGCTATTTATTACTATTTATTACTATTTATTGCTATTTACTTCTATTTGTTTCTATTTATTCCTATTTATTATTAATTATTACTATTTATTTCAAATTATTCCTATTTATTACTAATTATTTTTATTTATTACTAGTTATTACTATTTATTACTATTTTTCCCTACTTATTACTATTTATTTCTAATTATTGCTATTTATTTCTAATTATTGTTATTTATTCCTAATTATTGTTAGTTATTCCTATTTATGGCTAACTATTCCAATTTATTGTTAATCATTTCTATTTATTGTTAATTATTTCTAAGTATTTCTAATTATTTCTAATTATTCCTATTTATTTGTAATTATTCCTATTTATTTTTAATTATTCCTATTTATTTATAATTAGTCCCAATTATTGCTAATTATTGAGAATTATTCCTAATTATTGGGAATTATTTCTATTTATTGCGAATTATTCCTATTTATTGTGAATTATTCTTATTTATAGCGAATTATTCCTATTTATTGCGAATTATTACTATTTATTCCCATTTATTAGGAATTATTCCAATTTTTTAGGATTTATTCCCATTTATTAAGAATTATTTCCATTTATTACTAATTATTCCTATTTATTACTAATTATTGCTAATTATTACTAATTATTGGTATTTATTAATAATTATTCTTATTTATTACTGATTATTCCTAGTTATTCCAAATTATTTCTAATTATTCCAAATTATTGCTAATTATTCCAAAATATTTCTATTTATTACAAATTATTTATATTTATTCTTATTTATTGCTAATTATTCCTATTTATTTCTAATTATTTCTATTTATTCATAATTATTCTCATTTATTTCTATTCATTCCTATTTATTGCCATTTATTGCTATTTATTGTTATTTATTGCTATTTATTGCTAATTGTTGCTAATTATTGCTATTTATTAATATTTATTTCTATTTATTACAATTTATTGATAATTATTTCTATTTATTTCTAATTATTTCTATTTATTGCTAATTATTTCTAATTATTGATAATTATTGCTAATTATTGCTAATTGTTGCTAATTATCCTTATTTATTGCTAATTATTGCTAATTGTTGCTAATTGTTTCTAATTATTGCTAGTTGTTGGTAATTGTTGCTATTTATTGATATTTATTGCTATTTATGGCTAATTATTGCTATTTATTGCTAATTATTGCAATTTATTGCAATTTGTTGCTATTTATTCCTATTTATTCCTATTTATTCCTATTTATTCCTATTTATTGCTAATTATTCCTAATTATTCCTATTTATTACTAACTATTCTTATTTATTACAAATTATTTCTATTTATTACTAATTATTCCTATTTATTACTATTTATTCCTATTTATTACTAATTATTCTTATTTATTACTAATTATTTCAATTTATTACAAATTATTCCAATTTATTATTACTATTTATTACTAATTATTAAAAATTAATCATAATAATTTCAATTTATTATTATAAATAAATATTGATAACAAAACAATCTAAATCTAATTTAATTACAACTAATCCAAGATAATTAAAATTGACATAAAAAAAATAAGATAAATACTAAATTAAAGAAAATATAAATACCTTTAAACTTGATCTCCTATTGATATAAATGGCTTCTTAACTAATTTGTGAAAAAAAACTAACTCACCCAAGTTTTCTCTCTGAAAATTCAGTTTAGAGAGAGAGAGAGAGTAAGAAATTCGAGATGGATTTGAAAAGAGAGATGGGGGTATATGTAGGTTAGATTAGTTGCGACGGGACTATTTATGATGGGCTACATGTTGCAAAAACATTCGCCTGCATTAATTATGGTCGGTGGTTAAAAGAGTATTTGTGATCGGACCAGTCGCCAAACATACCTGCCAACACACTATTTTCGACAGGAGAACATCCCGTTGCAAAAACCTATATACCACCACCGGGTATTTGCGACAGGACCCGTCGCAAATACTGGCGGACTGACGTATTATTTGCGACGGGGGAATATCTCTCATCGTAAATAACCTTCCAGTGGTTTTCTGTGTAAACCGCGCAAAACCTTTTCCGACGAGATCCCAAATCCCATCACAAATAACCAAGTATTTGCGACGGGTAGAATCCCCCGTCGCAAATAACCTTTGGGACGGACTATTTGCGATGGGATTAATTCCCGTCACAAATATCCCATCACAAAAAGTTATTTTTCCCGTAGTGCGTTGTGAAAGGGGAGAATTACATGTTGTAAATCATTTTTGTTTAGCCAATTATCCAACCATTCAGTATTTTCCACCCTCTCTTATTTTGGGAGAACCCTAGATGATCTTCAAATATCTTACAACCCCCATCTTCCAACACTTCAATCATTGGGTTCCAATGGATGAGTTTTGGCGATCTAAGGTAGGTTTTCCTTCCACCCTAATGTTTTCTTCTGTTTAACTTCAGGGTTCCATTATGGCAGTATTGGTTTCTGTTTGATGTGAGTTTTGGGATGTATTTTGATGATCCCAAAATTTGGTATTGGATGATCCATCATTTCCTTATGTGGTTATGGTTTTTGGAATGATTCTTATTTTTTATGTGGTGAGCTGTGAGACCAGATAGATTCTTTCATGTGATAGATCCTCATTCTCATTGCTTTTACCTGTTATGTGTTAGATCAGTATGGTTTTTATTTTCTTTGACTGGATAGTAATGGTTTTCATAACAAGATAATAATTGACATAATTGAAATTTATGAATATGGGAGAGACATCAAATTCTTTACTACCTTGATATATGTTTCTAATGTTTATAAGCATTCTAATTTCCAATACTGAAAAAAAAATACTATTCAGAGCCTTGTCTGTGTTATAGTTGTTATGTTGTGAGGATCCTTGTTGTTTTTTGGGTGATCGTACCTAAAATAAATGGATAAAGAACATATATTTGGTTAATAAACTGGATTCCCATGGATTTTGGTTTATGTGACAATACCCATGTTAAATAAATAAGTAATTTGATTAAAACACTTGAATAATTCATAGAGTCTAGGATTTTTTATATTGTGTGCAGTTTATTTATTATGATGCCTTGTGTTTTATAACCTATTGTGAGGTAGTGGTGATAACTAGATGATATTTTCAATTCATAGTGTTATAATGTCGTGGTTATTTATAATGGATGTGATGAGGCTAGTTATGCGATGTGGGAATTTGGGTGATGCGGTGTGCAGAGATTGTGGTGTCTAGCGGTGATGATTTGTATTAGTGATTTGTGGTGATGATGTGTGGTGGTGATTTTTAGTTATTGTGTGTGATGGTTATTTTTTGAAATGTAGTTGGGATGTATGATGTGTGGGTTTTAGTGATTTTTCCTGAATGGTGTGGTGAGTTTAAAATTATGGATTGGTGGTGTTGTAGGAGTGGTTGTGTGAGAGGGGTGAGTTGTTTTGTTGTGTGGTTTTCTTAGTTTCCCATCTATCAATGGAATAATTTATTATGATGTAAATGAATATGAATGGGCTGTAAATTGATATGTTTTAAATTGATTAAATGAAATGAATGAAATTTGGGATGTGTAAATGTTAATGGAGAAACATTGTAATGGAAGTTAGTGAAAGTTGTAAATGAAAGTGGAAAATATTGTGTGGCCTCTTATGGGGGTTGTGTGGTGTGTTTCCTATAGTCGTGGAAGCGGTTTTGATGGTTGATGTGTGGTATAGTGGGGGTGATGTGGTATTCCCTAGTGCAGTTTTTGTGAACTCATAGGTTGGGTTTTGTGTGTTATCATGTATGATTATGTTATTTCTTTACATTCTTCTCCCAAGTTAGTTAATCTCAGCAACGTTCAGTGGTTCTAGGTTCTGTATGGTTTCCCTGACATTAATAACGGTTGTGATATAGATAGCTAGTTATGCCATCTTCTCAACTCTTCCTTCATTAGTGATGTCCCCACTGTCTTTGAGTGAGTAGTGTAATGAAGTCCCATTTGTTTTTTGGGGTGAAGTGGCATGATATAATTTTGATGACATGTGATATGTAGTGGGGTTCATGTGTTGTTGGATATGGGAATAAAGTAGATTTATTTCACATTCATGATACAATAATACTCTGGTTATGTGGTTGAGATGTGTTGTCTTGGCCCAGGTGTCTTTAGAAAGGTGTGATGGGATGGATTTGGTGTCTTTGGGTGAGATGTGATGTGATGATACATGATGCTAGCATCGGATTCCAGACCTTTCAATGATAGGTTGGGAAGGGATTCATCCTTATCCACATCAAATATATCTTGTATGTGATGTGATGTTGTGAGACATATATGTAAGGGATGGGAATACAAGATGTTCGATGTTGGGGTGTGAGTTCTGAAAATCCATTGGGAAGCGGGTGTGGGACACCTTTATTTTTTATGACATTAATGCTATATTATTATTTTTGATGTTTGATTTGGTGAGTGATCCATGGTTTGGTTGTGTTCTAGTCAGTTGACCTTTATAGGTTCTTGTTGAGTCTACTATTTGTTCACTAGCACATTTGTGTTCAATTTTGACATGTGCACTTGAGACCTTTGTTATGACCCTAGTGAGTATGCATGTTATTCTCACCCTACATATATAAACAATTTTTCATGTTTTTAGGTGGAATATGTTGACTGAACTAGACTTTACTATCTTGGTTTTGGAGTTGTTGTTTTTTCACTATAATATACTTTTCTTTTGGTATATTTGGATATTTTTATATGTATTAGTTTACATTATTCATGAATTGTGGGTTGTTTTTTTACCATAATTTTATCCGTTACAGTTTATTGGTGGTTTTGTATCCTATCTCCTGGTCATGTTTTATATTATAGAGGGTGATGCCTCATATTTATGAAATTTTTATACCCTCGGTGTTAGTTTCCAACTTGAGGCCTACTGGAGGTGGGACTCAAGGGTTACTAAATCCCTCCCTTAATTGTAGGATCTTTGGTGGGATGGGTCTTGAAAATCTTTGATTTAATTTCTCAAGAGAGATATAGAAAACATGACATGAACATTATCGAGTTTGGCAGATGACCTAAGTGATAAGAGACCATTCATACTCAATAAAGAATATATGAGGTTCTAATATACCTTGGTCTTAGATTTTCCTTCTTTATGAATCTCATAACCTCTTTCTATGGAATAATTCATAGTAATAGCTTCTCAACAACAATGAATTCCAGAACACACTGATGATTGTCATCATAAATTTTCTATTGAATCTTTTATTCCTTGATGTACTGATGAATATATATATATATCATTCTCTTCCATTTAATCATCTAGATTAGATCCAAATAGATTTATTTCCCCAAATTCATTCCAACACGTTGAAGTTATACACTTCTTTCCACATACGGATTCATGAGGAGAAATCTGAATGCTTTATTGGAAGCTATTGTTATAAGAAAACTTGACTATAGTAATTTGTTGATCCCAAACAACTTTCAAATCCATAGAATAAGATCTCAGAATATCCATCTATGTTTTAAGGGTCCCCCTATATATACCATCTATGTGAGGATATAAGTTGTACTGAAACTCAACTCTATATCTAGAGCTTGCTTAAGACTTCTCAAGAACATCAAGGTAAACATTGGATCCTGATCAGATATAATATAATTTGGTGCTCCATGAAACCTTCCCACTTTCTTAATTATATTTTAAAAATTCAATCAAGAGATAAATGTTTTCTAATTTAAATCATGTGTGATGACTTTATATGGTTATCAACTACAGTCCAAATAGCATTATAGCCTTTAGATATTTTGGGGAGTCCAACAACAATATCCAAGATGATGTTTTCCCACTTCCATTCTGATATCATAATGGTTGTAACACCACCTTAAACTTTTATCTCTCGTTATTAACTTGTTGATATACTAAGAACCAATATACATACTCTGAAATATCTCTCTTCATGTTTTCCCACCATAAATACTCATTCAGATCTCTATAAATCTTCATAATTATAGTATTAATAGATAATGATAAACTATAACCCTCATACAATAGGTCCTTCTCCAAATATGGTGTGGATAGAAAATATATGTCGTTCTTTAACCTTTTCCTTCAATTACAATCATAATTATACTCATGTAAATTTATAACCTTCTTTTGTAATTCAATATCTTCTTTTTTTACCTATTTAATCCTAACATAGATTGATGTTCTAACAATCATCTGATCAAGATAATATTTCTCACATTCCTTAAATTTTTTCAAGTCCATCCTTTACAATTATATAAATGTTAGATATTTTTTAATCCTCATCATAGATTAGATAGCATTATCTTTTTTACTCAAAACAACTTCCACTTTGTTCTCTTTCCCAGGGTCATAATGTTTTGAGAAGTCATACTCATTAATTAAATCCAATTATTTTCATATTAATCCTTATCAAAGTGAATAAATGATTTAAATTTTTTTAATCAGTATATCTATCAAATCTTTCTCTGTAAATAACCTGCCACCATATATTTAATGAATAATTTCCATAACAAAATCTAAATCAAGAGTTGTGTAATTTTTCCCATGAACTATAAACTTTCATAAGGGGTAAGATATAACCATATCATTCTGCATGGGGGTGAAATATGGTCCCTTCATTGATGGATCGCTATAAATTACAATCACTTCTCTACTGTAGGGTTTTGTAAGAACATGTACATTGAGAACAGAACCTTGGAGTGCACTATCCGGACTATCATCCTTGTTTCCATAAGATATTGCATTTGGAATGTACGCAACCAGGTTTGACTGGGATCCAAACACTCTCTTTTGTTCATGGATATGAGGTTAAGATCCCTCATCATTGAGTTGGCTTTACTTGTTAAAGGTAGGAAAACCTCAGTCACAATATGCAACCTACTCAATCAGTCATGCATGCAGAGAAGGGTGAGCAGACATTGGGTTAGATGGAAACCTCCAAATAGTGGTTTCAAACTAAACATTGACAACTCTTACATAGAGGGGGTTATGAGGGGAGATGGGGTTCTTCGAGATTATTGGGGATCAGTCCACATCAGTTTCCATGCTAACTATGGTCTGGGTACCTATTTGGCATTGGAGGTTCGGGCCCTGCTCTCTGGATTGATGCTATGTAGGTGGAAGGGATTTACAAGCTGTGGAGATTGAATCAGACTCAGAAGTCCATGTGAAGGCTTTACAGGGATTATAGGTGATACCTTGGAAGTTGAAATACCTCAATAGTATATGTAAGGTGGAGACCAATCAAGGAAGTATGGTTCATCACAGTTGGAGGGAGACTAACTTTGCGGAGGACTATTTGGCTCGCATGGGTAGGCAGGATGAGGAGCTTATGGTTTATGCTGGTCTACACACTCTACCCGTTGAGTGTATGTGTGTACCACAAGGGGATTTCCTTGGCTTATATCACTTTCACCCTCCATGAACGGTTTGTTTCATTTTTTTCAATTTTTCAATTTCAATAAAAAATAATATCCGTATTGATTATGAAACTAAGAAAAATTCTCCATAAAGATTTAGTAAAATTAAGCCAAACCAAAAACATTATAAATCTCAACCACGGTGGTTGTTCTGGGACAACTTTCATTAACCTCATTCATTTATTGATCCATATATATACCCTATCTTGAGATTCTATAACCCCAAACATGAAACTTTTTATATACAAAATTTACACTTTGTATATTATCATACAAACTATGATTCTTTATGTAATTTAGTACAATCATCAAGTTATCTCTATGCTCTTCCTTACTTTGGGAATATATAATAATTTTTTTCTATAAAGAACATCAAAAATTGAATAGCGTAGTTTTTATCACTCTATTCATTAATTATATGATGATAATGGTGGAACTAGTGAGTCCAAATGGCATCACTATAAATTCATAGTGTCCATAACTTATATGGAATTTTGACTTAAGTATATCCTCATTTACACAAAATTTAGGATATCCAGAATGAAGTTAAATCTTGTAAATGTATTGATATCATCTTAGTTGATCAAAAAAAGTTATCAATAATGGATAAAAAATACTTGTTATCAATTTTGATCTTTTCTTCATTCCTGATAATCAATTAAATGTTGCATTAATCCGTATTTTTTCTTAATAAAAAGAATATTTACATGCCAAAGTGATGCACTTGGATAAATTAATCCCCTCCATTGATCCTCCTAGAGTTTCTTCTTAAATTCTTAAAAATTAATCAAGGCCATTCTATATGGAATCTTTGAAATAAGTGTAGCACCGAGTATGAATTCTATTGAAAAATCAACTTCACTATTTAGTGTAATACTAGGAAACTCTTCTAGAAATTCATTAATAATCACCTATAAAATATAAATATTGTATATTTTTAGTTTCTCACAAACCATATGAGATAAAAAAACCATTTTTTATAGGAATTAAGACCCCTAAAATTGATGAAAATTTATTTGTATGTTCAAACATATCAAAAAACCTAGAGGCAATCACATGTTGATTCTAAATATCAAATATGACATTCCTTCCTTGTCTATTAATGTGTTATTTAGGAAAAGAAATCCAATCCAGGACTAAGATAACATTAAATGCAACCATAAGAAAAATAATGAGATTTTTAGGAAGCACATATCTACAAACATAAATTAGAGGAGAATTGCATACCTAAGATTTGATAATCATGCCATTAGGGGTTTACAATACTAATTCAACAAGTAATAATTGAGGTGGTATTGTGATTCCCTTATATACGTATTCAGATATAAAATAGTGGGTGGGTCATGAATAAAATTATACATTAAAAACTCTATCGTATATGGTAAGTGTACCTTTCACCACATAATTATACATGTCAGTAATGGTGATCATATGATATTTCCCTTTTTCATTGGGATTAAGAGGTTGATGACATTAATCATCATCATTAACCATCAAATTTGAGAACTGGCTATCATAATTCTAATACTCCTTGTATATGAATCACTAGAGTGTGGATAGTGCATTATATGGTTCTTTCTATCTATTATTAGCTTACTTATTTGTCCCATTACATCATCATTAGATTACTTAATGACTTTCCTTTAAATATTTAAAACATTTACCAGTTCACATTAAAAAACTTCTTCCATGATTCCTTCTAGATATTGAGAATAAAAGAAATTGTATCTTCTTATCTCAATGGTTTTTTATAATTTCTTTTGAACCTCATCTTCCCATTTTATCGAAAACATTATATCTATGGGTAACTCCAATATCAGTTTCCACGTTGATATAACATCAAATGATTTCATTATATCTAATTAAGTATATTATGGATAACACCCTTTGGATACTTGGTTTTAATACATTGAATAATTGATCAACCTTTATTTCATGTTGGATGATAATACCCTATGTGTACCTCACAATTATTTTAAAATTTACCACATATGTATGAATAGATTCATCATCCTTGTGCTTTAGCTCAATGAATTATTCCTCCATTTCCACATGAATAATACGAGGAAAGTGCTTATTGAGAAATAAGATCATGAACTCATCCCACTCCATGAATTCAACTTCTTTCTATTTTATCATGTTCTTAATAGGATCCATTCATTTATGTTCTTAACCTTCCAAATGATAAATAGATAAAATAACTATTTCATGTTATGAACACTAAAGAAAATAAAATATGTTTTCAATGGTACTGATTCATTTCTCAATAATGAATGAATCGGGGAACCCACTAAAAGAAGTTGTATGTTTCCTCATTAAAGACTCAATAATACATTTTCCCTCCATTTCTCAATCAGATTATCTATAAGATTTATAGCTTTATAAAGCTACGCAATAATAACAATAAGATTATTTATTTCATCCCCCATAAAATTTGGTTTTTCTAGAGGACAATAATTATACTGTCCATCACATTTAGAAATAACACGATTCATTGGGTTTCTATCAATTGTATAAAACCAAAATTCAATGTGTGAGAAATAGTAATCATATAGGGAAGCCACATAATCCTAAAAAATAATTTATATTATTTATAAATTATGTCCCCTTGTTTTCAATATATGAACCCTTAGTATTAACATAGTTCATTACTGGTAATTGCCTATTAAAATTTTTCATAATGGTTTATAAATAAATTCTATTATTCAATTGTATCTCTTTGGCATTGTCAAAATAGGAGTGCAATATAGACACACTCACCATACACCAGAATGATGGTGGAGTTATACTTGAACAAACTTTTTGGGCTTATTACCCCTAGATGCATCTTTTCCAAAACCACACACACTTGTAGTTTATAGATAGGTGCCTTTTGTAATTAAAAACACACACCTTTATCTACCATAAATTAAGATATTCTCTTATACACAAGATTATCCAAAGGTTTCTCACAAAACTTTTTTGATCCTAGTTTCTAATGGTAACTAAAAATTGCTCTAATACCAACTATAGTGATCCATAATTTTCATACAAAAATACCACATATTATTAGATGAATATTCAATACCCAACATTGCGATCAATGCCAAAATCATATATTTCTAGTGAATTTGAAAAAATAGATAAATAAACCAATTGTTCATAATAGATCCACATCATCTCCCAATATGCCTTTCATGTATAGAAGACTTCTTATACATATAATAGATAAAACCTCACTTCATAACCTTTGAAAAGTAGACATAATAATGGGAAATCTAAAATTATTACTTTGAGTAAGAAATGGAGATATAAATTATCACTTAATCATAACAATGGTATAAGGGAATGGGAACATGAGAAAAACATTTAAAAATGATACCATGTATATCAAATATCATAATATTTAGTCATGGAAAAATCACGGTAGTTAATAACACATGAATCAAAAAATTAACCAAAAAACATGATCTATGAGAGCATGAAATTGGCATAAAACATGTGTTTTTTATAACCCCCAAGCATATAAAATCATATTCTTAGTAGTCAAGGTTTACTATCAAAACTATCATAGTAGACTGAGTTCACTCAGTAAATCATCATACCCTTATTCATGGTTTACTCCTAAGACTGTCATAATAAATAGAGTCTCTTACTTAACTAGGTTCACTATATATTCCATTCAATATTATTGTATGTGATATCCATATTTACCCAAAGCATTCAAGGGATATATAATTCCTGGACCAATCACCAAATAATTAAAACTATACATATATGTTACACAATATCATAAATCATTCATTATAGAATATTTCAAGTAAATTAAATTCATTTCATAAATATTTAATCATGTCATCTTAGTATAACTCATGGAAAAGTATCAGGTTTCATAAAATGATTCATCATTTCATAATTAAGCCATGGGAATGAAATGGGTTTTACAAAATCATTCATAAATAATAATCGTCAAAATACATCTGAAGAATGAATATTTTTTTGAACATTTTATCATATACCTATTAAATCAAAATTAATTTCAAATCGTGTCATCTTAGATGAAAATACCTTTAAAATATATCAACAATATTTCATGAGGAAAATAACCTTGTCATTTTGAAATCACTTCTTTAAAATATAAAAGACTCACAAATATTATGGAAAAAAATAAATATGAACGGAGCCTTAAAACATATAAATTTTTCTTCAAATAATTTATTGGTCATGATGGTGGGAAATTTCATCCATGTCGTGTATTCCAAAAAAAATATTCCACATTTTTTTAAGAAGTCAAAAGGAACTCATTTAGAAAATGAATAGAAGATTACTTTTAAAATGAATTTTAAAATTCTAATAATGTTCAAAAGTGACATCAAACAATTATATGATTATAAATAAATTCTTTAAAACATGTTTAGAAATCATGGACTTGGAAAAAAATGATTTTTGACTAAAGAGACAAATAATGCTTGTTTTTTCTTAAAAATATTCCTTTGGTCTCTTGTGTACGTAATGAGATAAAAATGAAATTAAAACATATATTCCTTTGAAATAAATATTTTAGAATAATATTTAACATATTATTTATATTTATATCATTTAATTCGTCATTGTAAGCATAATAATAAAAAATCCTCGAAAACAATGAGATTGTATCATAAAACCCTTACTTCAAGATCCAATTCCTTTAGAATCACTCTAACCTCTTGTATAAATGATTTAAATCCATTATAATTATAAATTGTAATAATTTTAATAATTTTAATAACATATATTATCCCCTTATAAAACATAGACACCCATTTAATAATTCCTTATTAAAATCATCGTTTTGTGTGTTAACTCTTCCATTTTTCATGAGAATTATGGTTTGGTAGTTATGGACCTTATAATTTGATCATTTTTCCATATTATCCATTATTTTATAAGTTATTTAAATATAATATATATTAATTATATTTATATTTATATTTATATTTATCCATAAAATTTAATGTTAGATTAATAATTTAAACCTTTCATCGATATGATAGGTTGTACGTATGCATGAATGTTGTTTTCAATTTATAATGGATTGACTGAAATAAAGGAAAATAATAATTCATCTCTAAATAATTATTCTATCATATATTTCATATATATTAAATAAATATATCCTTATTACAATCCATGTAAAGTGTAATAAAAAAATGAATCCAATCAGTTCATGGAAGTGGTAGTCCACACATACGCACTAGTGACTTTGTCATTTTTTAATAGATTGTAAGGTAAAATGGTATATATGATATTATAATTAAAAAAGTATAATTATATCATATATATAAATTAAACCTATCATAATTATGATCCATGAAATATGGAGATGGAGAATGAATTTTTTCGGTGCATGTAGGCGGTAGTCCACATGTACACACAAGCGAAACTTTCACTTCTCATTTGATTGAAAAGTTGTTGGATAATGGTGGTTTCATGATCATAATTATATTTAATTATATATAGGATAATGAAGTTATTTTTCATAATGAATAACATATATTTGGAGGATGTAGAAGAAGAAATAAATTGGAAGAGGTCACATAAAACGATTACCACTTCTTCTAGAGACCACTTTTATATACTTTTTAAAGACCCTTTGAAGAATATAGCCTATATTTGTGTATATAGAATTTTAGAAGATAATTTTCCAGGTTTTTGATGATATATATAGATCAAAGTGGTATAAATAAAATATTTAATGGGTTTTATTCTATAAGGGAGGGAATGGGCACACATGGAATTACAAAAAATATAAACATTTATTTAAGTTATTCTCAAACCAAATGATTAAATGTGGCCAGATATTCAAATAAAAATAATATAAGTATAAATATCATCATAAAATGAAATTTATATACATTTCTCAATCATTTTAAACCATATATTTTGGTTCAACCCCTTGGTTAACCAATTTTAATCCTAATAGTATAAAAGAATCTATTAATATTAAAGAGTTATAATATTACTTATATGTTAAAAACTGCCTCATAAATGTAAAATAGTTGAAATTTTTAACCATTTATTATCCTACTTGTAATTTTTCAATATATTTTTATTTAATATAATTTAATAAAGTATTATTTAACCTAAAAAAACATTAATATCATTTTTGACACAATTTATTAAATTTGATAATAAAGATAGCTTGATAAGAAATGAATCAAAATATAATATTTCACACATTATAAATATGTGATATATATATATATATATATTAGGCAGTAATTCCCCAATATTTTATTACTTTTAATATTTTTATAAATCATTTATTTAATTTTTCTATAAATTGAATAACGTCTATGTCAGCATTACATGACCATTTAAGGTAGTTTTTGAATCACATAAGATTATAAATAAATTAATTTGATAAAAATGATTAATTTATTTTTCAAATAAACATTTTTATATTAACTTATCTTCTTTTTATCTCTATAAAAAAATTAGTGTTAATAAATTCATGAGGGGGATATTTTTTATTTTTTATTTTCTTAAACTAATATAAAGATAAAAAACAATGAAAAATGGTTATAAGTGTCCATATATTCTAGTATTGTATGTTAACTTCCTAAATAAAATCATCCAATAAGATAAAGGTAAGTTGTATGTTTATTATGAGACCATATCTCATGGTTTTAACACTATTTTAGTCGTTTTACCCGTACTATATTGGAAAAAAATCAACAGTGTTTCTATTCATAATGAAAAAAATAAAATAGACATATTTAACAAATTTGTAACGCCTAATTTAAAATACGGGATCCATTTTTTGATATTCATCTCTTATAATTAGAATACATTCATTTTAAAATAAGTTCACACAATGCAAACAAATCCGTTTTTGAAAAAAGTATATGTGGACACAAAACTGGATTTTTTCTTATACCATGTCGAGTAAAAACCATTATATGAGTATTAAAAATTTTATTGAATATATTATATATAAATTTCATTAATGTCATTAATACATAGTGATTTATTTAATTTATCAATATAGAAATGCATTGTGTGTATAAAAATTGTTTTTGAGAAAACATCGATTTTAATTTTAAATGATTTTTAATCTAATTTCCAATTAATTGATGAAAAAGGATTCATTTTATTCAGTTGAAAACCATAATTTTTTTTATAATTTAGTAATTATTATTAATTCTCATCCATAAATAGTTAAGGAATTGACGTTCACGTTAAATACTAACATTTCAACAGTATATCATGGTTTGTTTAAACATCGTGCTGTGTGTATCACAAGATATATAAAACAATTAATTTATTGGTAAAAAATATGTCGCAAAATTTGAAAGTGTTACAATATGTATATCATGAAAGAGGGTGGGACTATGTTTTTCCAGGAAAGTTATGTTAGAGGATGACCAATCGATTTTTTTATAATGAATAGGTTTCAGTGTGGTGGAAACTATATTGATCATCTCACTATACCAGGAGGAAAGTGATCTCATTATAAAATTATGATGATGGGAGTACCAGGGATTATAATCAACCCTTGTGAGATAATAATTATGATGGGGTGAACCATGATCCTAGAAATGAATTGGTTGATGAAATGATAGTGTATCAAGAACAGCAGGTGTGGTTGAGCACCACCTTGGTATGTTTGTAGGTGGTTAGTGGGCATGTTATATTTTTGTGTATACTACACATTTCATTTGGAGTTTTGCAAAAAAAAAATTGTTCTATATTCTAGGATTGAATTCAATAAAATGAGCATGAATTAAAAACAATATAGGATGGGTTTTATAGTTGAAGGACTTATGAGGATTATCAGGGAAGAAAAATGTTGTGGTAGGGAGGTTGTAAAGACCCAAATCTATGATTTATAAAATTTAGTAGGAATTTGATGTTTTAGACTTAGAGTATAGGACATGTGGATATTTTATATTTGGATCAAGATTTAGAGAATTGGAATATCTTTGGAAGATGTATTCAAATTTTAATTGAGGTCTAGTAGTTTTTTCAAATAATCGATGTAAGATCCTGTGTTTTGAACCGGGTTAAAATTACGAATGTTTTTGAAATGTTTTTTCAGTTTATCAATGAGTCATTATTTTTAAACTGAGCTCCGGAATTTTATTCCGAGTGTTGGAACACTTAAATGTGTCGTTTTTTTAACATTGAGAGAAGTTTTTATGTAATAGGGGAAGTCACACGGGCAACACACAGTTTGTCTAACCGTGCAGCCAAAATGTGTGAAGTTGATGTTTTGAGGTAGTAGCTCTCGCACGGTTGGCGCATGGTTAATAGAGAACATGTGATGAGGTCATGTGAGAGGGGTATCTGAGGCAGTATCTAACGCATGGTTAGCACACTTTTTATCTAACCGTGCGAGCAAACCTTGCGGGCACTTAAATGAGATCCTTAAATTGTGGATCTCACTCGTAGGTAGATTTTATTCTTCGTTCTTGTTCAGTTTCATAGATCTACTTATATCTACATCTCTTCTTCTCATGGTTTCAGAGATCTATGCCCGCTAAGGGTAAATTTAAGTGTGTGGATGACAATTATGATGAGTTTTGGAGTTGTTCTTTCTAGGATAAGTGATCTAAGGTGAGTTCTTGAAGAATCAACTTGTTTCTCTTGAGGGTTCTTCGTTCGTTTTGGCTTCCGTCAAAACCCTGAGGTAGGTCCCAAATATTAAAAATGTTATTTAAGAATTATAGGTTCTTTAAATTGATTATGTATTTATGTTTCCTTGATTATTATATGTTGATGCATGACACTTTGAATGTTATAATGTAATTCCACCCACATGAGATAAATGAAGACTTGAACAAGTGTTGATTTTAAGCATTGATTTTTAATGTAGTTAAAGTGATATGATTAAAAATTGAATTATTTAAATGGGAAGAATGAGTAATATGATAATTAAGTGTACAATTATTTAATTTTCATGCATTCAATTAAGATTGTGAATTTATAGTTTGTTATGATTGTTGGTTAGGAGAACCTTTTGATGTGTATTAGTTTTCCATGCCTTAGTTGTCTTGGATGGATTTGTTTAGATATATGACATGTTGTGTGAGATGGTCACTAAATATCTTGGATTTTTTAATCATGTTTTTAGATGATTATGGTGTGCTTGTATATTATTAATGTCCAGGATGAACCATTTTTTGAGTAGACGGGTTCAGACTTGTTAAAGAATTTGGATAATTAAATGTTGTGTTAATTATTCAGTTGGCCTTCTAAGAATAATTAATTGTTAATTAATTATTAATTAATGATATGTTTAATGGATAATTAAGTGTTGACTTATTTGAATAGCGATTTATTTGTAAATTAATTGTTTAATTAATTTCTGGATTGGTTTTGTGGTGTTAGACATGGTATTCTACACAAATGATAAATATATATGTATTATTGATGAATGGGTTGTGAGACAATGACTGAGGCTCAAAATACTCACAGGGTGTTTGGAAAGGCATTCTACACAAATGATAGATGTATATGTATGATTGAAAGATGGGTTTTGAGACATGTATTGATTCTCCAAATACTCACGGGGTGCTAGACATGGCGTTATACAACCAACTTGCAAGGAAATAGTCTTTTACCAGAAAGGGACTGATGCTCTAAAAACCCATGGGTTGTGAGACATGGAATGATGCTCTGAATACTCACGGGGGTGAAAGACATGATGTTATACACCCATTAATTAACATTAGACTATGGGTCCAATTGTTCATGCATGAAATAGGATAATATTTAATGAAGGCTGATGTGACATGATGATTTGTGAATTGATTATGAGAAATGGTTTAGACTTATTAATGAATTGGGTGAACCACTGTTAGTGGACGGACCCAGGAGTGAATCACTATTTTAGTGTATTGACATAGATATAGAATATTAAAGATTAAATTGAATAACTTATGATGTGTTATCCAAGCCAAAGCAAAATCTTGGATTCAGTATTTACATCGATTACTTAGATTCTCTTTAGAAACATTTTTGGTGAGTGACTTATATGGGGGATGTCAGGTGTAGTCCAAATATCAAGACATTAATAATAAGATTTGAGTAATTGATAAAGGAAAATGTTTATATAATGATTGTTGAGTATGAATAATAGATGAATAGCGCAGGTTCAAACACCAGCTGAAAGATGAAGAAGGTACTTGATTATATAGTTACATTGTACTACTTACTTTATTTTATGTATTCTTTCACGTCTTATAAATTATTTATTAAATTTCTAGATTTGGGGTAGACACTGGTGGTCCCAGCCTACTGAGATTTATATCTCACACCCTACTCAGGCCGCCATTACACTAGGTACCCGAGTAAACTCTATTTGGTTGCAGGACTATGATGTTTGCATTATCATGGTAGATAAAAGAAGAGGACCGAGCGGATGCTCGAGATGCTCGAGGAGATCACCCTTGGGGCTTTGAGTCATTATTTATTTATTTCTATATTGGAATGTAAAGCATGCTATTTTGTTCATGGTTTTCTACTTTTGTATCATTAGTATGTCATGCATGCATCTACCGTATAATTTGGTGTCAGACACTTTTATAAAATGAGTGTTATTTGTCTTCCACTGTTTTTCATTTAAGAGTTAATTATTCTTCTTTTGTTTGTTATCTACACTCATATACCACTGTGCAACCCTTATAAGAGGGTATAGTCTCCCCACTAACTATCCTTAGTCCCTCGCTACTAGTTGGCACCCTCTAGCGTATGGGGAGACATGCTTGAGGTCATGTGGTGACCAGTTTGGCCATCGGTTTAGTGGTGAGTCGGGTCAGGATGTTACAACGTGGTATCCGAGGTTTTGGTTTCTTTCTTTTCCTTTGTCTTACTATTTTGGGGTTGGTAGAAAGGAGACTAGGAATGTGTCAGCGCTTGGTTTAATAGTTCTTCTTGGGACTAATCACCTCATGAATGGGAAATGACCAAGTGTGCAGGGATGGAAATTGATGATTGTACTATTAGAGGTTACAGTTGATATGATTAAACCTTTTGTGGCTGGTGTATTTTCCATTGTTTATTGTTTTTGAGAATTTTGAAAAGAATAATATTCTTGGCCTGATATGGAAAGGAAGTTTTGTACATGCATCACCTTATGAACTTATATATTCACATGTCATGCATATAACACGCCATATAGTTGCATTTGTAGGATGCCTGCTAATTTAGATTGTGTTCCTTGGGTGAATGCCATGTTTGATCTGCTTTAGCATGCCTCTCTAGATAGAATGTTTCGGTGATAGATTTCACATGCTTGAATGATTATCTGCCATACTAAATAAGTTATTAGCATTTTTTGTTGTTATTCCATGCTTATATGTTGTATCATGTTGTTGTGTTGCTTCTTATGAAAACATGTTAGAGATGTTTTTATATGTGAAAGGGGTGATAAAGATAAAATGTTAAATAATTGTTGATTGTGATAAATGGGAGCCAAAATCTAGTGATAAGGTGTATGGGCACCTTATCGATTGGTAGGTGTCCACCCATATAATTTGGATCATTAGGTTGATTATGTTATTTAATGAATTGACATTGTTATCGACTAATGAGATCTAATTTTCAATCCATGGTGTGTATAGGCGCTTCATGAATTGAGAAATGACGACTCATATTAATGTGATGACTTGATGCCATGTGAAATGCTTATAAATGTGAAATATGTTTAATGTTGATCTAAAATCAATTGGATAGCTACTAAAATTCAACTGGACCCAAGTAGGTCAGTTGGGGAATTTTTTTAGGAGATAACCCGTTTGGGTGTTTATAATTTTAATACCTGTTTGTTTGATATTCGGTTGCTTTATAGAGAACCCGGGTTTATCAAAATGAGATCCTCCTAGGTCGCCTTATCTTCTTAAAAGGAACTTATTTTGACAAGTTTCCTAAAAATGATGGGATTTCAACTAATGAAAATGTTTTAAAAAGGGTGTTTTATAAAACATGTCTGTTTTTCCTTGGGGCATTTTGAGAATGGTACTTGATGTTTTGATTAAATCGTTTGACGACTAAAGATTAAAAGTGATTAAATAGAAGAGGATTTAAAATGAAACCTATTGTGGTCTCCACTATTTAAAACCATCATGTAAAGGGTAGTTTGGACTTCTTTTGAGTTGCCTTTGAATGGAAGCGTGAGTAAATTTTGTAGGTGTTATTTTAGTTAGCAATGGACTTATGTCCAGCTTTTGAGCCTAGTGACTTGTTTAAAGTGACCTGGTTTAGGGTTGACACTTTTTCTTCATATGGGGCTAGCATGTGGTTGGTAGCACCCTCAGAACATAAATTCCTTGCTAGCACTATGGATTTTTTCACCCTTTCTAGAGTTGTTGGGTGCCATTGTCCCAGGTAGGACTTCCATTTTCCTATGACACCCTTGTTCAAATGGGTGTTGATGTGTTTATTGACCTTGTTGTGGGCTTGAGCATCGATTAATTCTCTTTTTCAGCTAGTTAGACGTGCCTTGGGCATAGTCGGCTGCTTTCTTGGTCGATTGACCCATTCTTCTTAGAAATGGATGATTGGTTATGGCGTCATCCAAGAAAATGGTCGTATGAGGAAAAATAACTATGTACTAAGCCTTTTTATACTGTTGAGTATGGTCTTGTGTCAAATCCATGTAGAGTGGCTTGAGCGTTATATAATCTGTTTCATTTCAATACATGGAATGGTTTTTGAAAGACCGGGGTGTTTTGACATGCTGATCTTGTGGTAATCTAGCACGCTGGTGAGAGACTGATCTTTTCTTGAGACGTCATGGGAAATCTTAAGGTGGGTATTGCCACTTTTTCATGATGAATGTTTTGGCAGGTGATACTGATATTTTAGAACAAAGTTTCCCGGTAATGGTTTGACTGATCTTCTTCATGACCTCAGTTTTCACTTAGTGTGCTCTTCTGGACACGATGAGCATGTCCCCTATCTTGACCTCATCATGGAGACACTAATATAGTTTCGGTCTTGTGCCACGATATAGTTTAATTGTTTTTGGGCTTCACGAGTACTTGTTATCTAGGTAGTACGTGGGATACGTTGATTCTTTGGGCTACATCCCTTTTCGTGTTGGGGAATGTTTATTTTTAAAATAGCTTTGCGATGTCTTGACTTGGAAAATTTACCAGGTGTTGGGTAAGGAATTTCGTATACTTGGGGATGGCTTTGGTTTAGTTTTCTAGGCATGTCGTCTAATAAAGGGAGAAATGGGGTTTTGGGTCTGCAACCTCTTATAAGGTAAGCATGTGAAACTTGATCTGTTCTTTGATTGAGGTTTATCTTTTTACGTTGACAAGGTCCTTCCAATGACCTATGATATAATATTTGTTTCAATGTTTATGCTTTAGAGTAATCTTTGAATCTAGTTAAAAAGGCTTTTCCATCAGGTTTGTTAAGGGTTAAAGGTGTGTTCGGTTATGGGAATGCAACACATCACTTCTAAAGAGATCAAATGACCTTGGTAGGTTGATTGTTTTAGTAGTGGTTTCCGATTGCTTCTCGGGCATGAGAAGTTTTTAAGGTGGGTATAATGTAAGATCCCCTGTTTTGAACCATGTTAAAATTACGAATGTTTCTGAAATTATTCTTCATTTATCAACGGTTAATTATTTTTAAACCGAGCTCAATAATTTTATTCCAAGTTTTGGAACACCTAAAGATGTCATTTTTTCAACTTTGATTGAAGTTTTTAGGTAAAAGGGAAAGTCGCACGGGCGGCGCACGGTTTGTCTAATTGTGCGGCCGAACTGTGCATAGTTAAAGTTTTGAGCCACTAGCTCCCACACAGTTGGTGCACGGTTATTAAAGACCATGTGATGAGGTCGTGAGAGAGGGGTGCTCGAGGCAGTATTTAACGCACGGTTAGCGTACGGTTTGTCTAACCGTTCGAGAAAATCGTGCGGGCACTTAAATGGGATCCTTAAATTGTGGATCTCACTCGTTTTTGCCATTAGATGTCTCGTTTCAGCTCATAAGAGGCCATAACTCGCGATTACCCTCTCTTGAAGGTATGAGAACCTCTCCCAAGTGTTTTGGAGGTGATCTCAAGGATTCTCTTGGCCAACCGAAGCTGAATTCTTGAGGTATGTATATGTTCTTCTTTGTTCTTCTTCATTTTCTTAGATCTACTTAGATATACATCTCCTCTTCTCACAGTTTCTTAGATATACACCCATTATGGGTAAATCTAAGTGTTTGGATGACAAGTATGATGAGTTTTGGTCTTGTTCTTTCTAGGATAAGTGATCTAAGGTGGGTTCTTGAAAAATCAAACTGATTCTCTTGAGGGTTCTTCGTTCGTTGTGGTTTCCGTCAAAACCCTGAGGTAGGGTCCCAAATATTTAAAAATTTATTTAATAATTATAGATTCTTAAAATTTATTGATAATTTGAGTTTCCTTGATTAGGATATGTCGATGCAAGACACTTTTAATGTTATTAAGTCATGCCACCCGCATGAGATAAATGGGGACTTGAACATGTGTTGATTTTAAGCAAGGATAGCTATTGTAGTTAAAGTGATATGATTGAACAATTAAATGATTTTAATGGGAATAATGGGTGATAGGATAATTAATTATAGAATTATTTAATTTTCATGCATTAAATTAATATTGTGAATTGATAGTTTGTTATAATTGTTGGCCAGGATTACATTTTGATGTGTATTAGTTTCCCATGTCTTAATTTGTCTTGGATGGAGTTGTTTAGGGATATGATATGTTGTGTGGGATGGTCACTAAATATATTGGATTTGTTCAGAATTTTTTTAGATAATTATGGTGTGCTTTTAGATTGTTAAAATCTTTGATGAACCATTGTTTGAGTATACGAGTTTAGACTTGTTAAAGAATTTGGATAGTTAAATGATGAGTTAGTTATTCAGTTGGCCTGCTAAGAATAATTAATTGTTCATTAATTATTAATTAATGAGTTGTTAAATTGATAATTATGTGTCGACTTATCTGAAGAGATATTTGTGTTGCTAATTAATTGTTGAATTAATTAACGGATTGGTTGTGTGGTGTTAGACATGGTATTCTACACCAAGGATAAATATATATGTGTGATTGATGAATGGGTTGTGAGACAAGGACTGAGGATGAAAATACTCATAGGGTGTTAGAAATGGCATTCTACACCAATGATAGATGTATACATGTGATTGATATAAGGGTTGTAAGATAGGGACTGATGCTCCAAATACTCACGGGGTGCTAGACATGTCATTCTACACCCAGCTTGCAAGAAAATATTCTTTTATGGGACAGGGACTGATGCTCCGAATACCCATGGGATGTGAGACATGGACTGATGCTTCAAATACTCACAAGGGTTCTGGACATGATGTTCTACACCCATTAATTAACATTGGATAGTGGGTCCAATTTCTCATGCATGAAATGAGTTAATGGTTAATAAAGGATATTGTGACATGATGATTTGTGAATTGATTATGAGAAAGGTTTTGGAATTCTTAATGAATTGGGTGAACCACTACTAGTGGACGGACCCAGGAGTGAATCACTATTTTAGTGGACAAACTTAGATATATTATATGAAAGATTAAATTGAATAACTTATGACACATTATCCAAGCCAAAGCACAATCTTGGATTCAGTATTTACTTTGATTACATAGACGGTCTTTAGAGACATCTGTGGTGAGTGACTTATATGGGGGAAGTCGGGCGTAGGCCGAATCTCAATACTTTCATAATAATATTTGAGTAATTTATAAAGGAAAAAATTTTATGTAATGATTGTTGAGTATGCATGATAGATGAATAGTGTAGTTTCAGACACCAGCTGAGGGATGAAGCAGGTACTTGAGTATATAGTTACTTTGTACTACTTACTTTATTTATTACATGCCTTCATGTGTTATAAATTATTTATTAAATGTCTAGATTTGGGGTAGACACCAGTGGTCCCGACCTACTGAGATTTATATCTCACACCCTACTCGGGCTGCCATTGCACTGGGTACCCCAGTATATTCTATTTGGTTGCAGGACTTTGTTGTTTGAATTTACTTTGGAGATAGGAGTAGAGGACCGAGCGGATGCTCAGGATGCTTGAGGAGATCGACCATGGGGCTTTGAGTCATTTTTTATTTATTTCTGTATTGGAATGTAAAGCATCTTGTTTTGTTCACTGTATTATACTTTTGTATCATTAGCATGTCATGCACGAAACTGATGTATAATTTGGCATTGGCCACTTTTATAAAATGCGTATTATTTTTCTTATGCTATTTTTCATTTATGAGTTACTGCTTCCGCTATTGTTTGTTATCTACACCCATATACTGCTGGGAAACTCTAATAAGTGGGTATAGCCTCCCAACAGACTATCCTTAGACCCTCGTTGCTAGTTGGCAGCCTCTGGCGTACGGGAAGACGCGCTTGAGTTCATGTGGCGACTGGTCCGACCACCGATTTAGTGGTGAGTCGGGTCGGGACGTTACAATCGAGTAGATTTTATATTGAGGTTGGAGAGATGATCTCCCCTTGATGGGATTGGATGTAGACATCAAATCACATCATGATTCTCATGAATGTTCATAAGAAGTGGAACCTATTTAGATTTGGACTCATACTATTACTTCTACTAAAGATGTCTTATATAAGAATTATGAGTTATTGCATGAAAATTCTAGTTTATATGATTCTAAAACTGAGTTTGTGATTGAGGTGTGGGAAGAATTATATAATGAATTATGGATGGAGTGATCCTTACCCATGGGAATAATAAAAGAAAGACATAATATGGATTAAATAGTCTCTTCTAAAGGGATGAATACTGATCCTTGTACGGTTCATCATCTAGTAAGAAAAAGTACTTCGAATCACCTAAACACTCTATTGATAGGCACCAAGCGGATAAATAACTTTTTGGTGATGATGGTTTCCAGTTGGTAACTCATAGGAAACCAACTCAATTAGATCATCAACCTAGTATGAACTAACAATGGTTCAAATCTATTCTTAGTTGTATGTTCTTGCCTTTGATCATGGGCTAGAGGACACGGGAAAGGTACTTTTCACCAGTATTACACTTTAGTAACTGGATCGTGGGATGATTACCTATGATCATGGGGATCAGAATCTATAGAAGGAAGTTTTTTATAGTGAAGGTGATAGTGATGGAACCAAAATGACTGACATTAAAGAAAATCTTGAGTCTCCCATGATCTAGGTTTAACCTAAGGTAATGCATCACTCACTTAGTCTACATAATATTTTAAATCAATCTAATAATAGGGATGTTTTCCATGATGAATTTGGAAATGTTCTTGGACTTTTCAAGTTGGAGTAAAATCCCCATGTCATGACATTGATCCTATTGATTAGTATGATGAATCATTGAGCATCGATGATCAGGATGATACTTGGTATGTTTCTTAATTAGGGGAATATAGGTAGACACCCAAGAGGTCGGAGTGGCTCCTGAGGAAGGGGTGAAAAACATAAAATAAGGTGACTGTTGAATTAGTTTTTTCAATGGAATTGTTTGTTCTATGTTCTAATACTATGACATCGCCTTCTCTATTATTTTATACTTTATTTTGAATAATACTTTTCAAGGACCATGGATTTAGTATGTGGTTTGTTTCCCTCTTGGTAAATTTTTTTTCTCATAAATACCTATGGAATGTATAAAGGGGTCAAGGGCTATGATGAACCCTTGAAAACAATACTAATGACTCTTCCACAGATAGATAAGGGACGATTTCACTACTACAAAACATGCAATATATAGTGTTATCCTTTATCTATGATGGTGAAAAGGCCTAATAAAGTCAAACATTATCTACCCTAAAAAATGCCGATAAGGGGTACCCTTTATCAGCACTTTATTTTTATCATTGATAAATTGTGATGTTTATCTGGGAATTTTCTAGCACTGATAAAGTTCTTGATTTCTGTGTGAGTCCAACATTGAAATAGAAGATTTTTGACTGCTTCTTTATATATGATTCCACTACACCAAATGCTCAGAAGCATACCATGGGGATGGGATCCCACGTACACGCTACATACACACACTCATCTAGGCACACGGGACCACGCAGACCCTGGCCCAACCTATGATTCTTGTGGGCTTTAGCCCACCAGCATACACATCTTCAGGTCATACATGACCCATATCACTTGACCCTCCATCCTAACCTATACAGGGCTAGGTTCACCAGCTTTTAGCCCTTATTTTTTATATATATACCAATAAAAATAAAAAATACAAGTATTATAAATATTAAAAAAATGAAATAATTATGAAAATAAAAATAAAAATGATTATATTTTAGAAATATTAATTAAATAAATTTTAGTAGCATTAAAATATATAAATATATTATAAATATTAGTTAATAGTATATATTAAATATATATACATATATACAAAATGAAAAAATTTAAATAATTAAACAAATTAATATAAAGAAATATTAAATTAAAAATAAATATTCAATAAAATTATAAGTTAAATAATTATTTATAAAATGGATAAATTTAATATACATTTATAAAAAATATAAATAGTAGTAAATATTATATATTTAATATAGTTATATAAAATTAATTAATTGTAATATTAAACAAAAAAATGAAATAAATAAATTAAAAGTTAGTGTTGATTTTAAAATGTGAAAGGAACAGAAATTGATGGCCGCCAAGGGTTGAAAATGAAAATACAAAATTGAGGCAACCACCCACTAAAATCAAAAATGAAAAGGGTTCTATCTATTTTTGAATAAGGGAAAATTAGAATGTGTGGTTCTGCACCAGAAAAGGTAAGGATGACGTCGGTTTGTCTAATGACTCTCAATATTTTGAAATTTCTATTGGTTCTTCATAGATAATTTTGGATTATATTAGTTAAAGGTGTATTATCTCTACCTCATCTTATATGGAGGATAGGAAAGCTGATTATGAGGGTCAAAAATTGGAGTTTCATATCTCATGTGATAAAGGGAAGTCTTTATAAAATATTTCACATCAGTTTGGGAAAGTCCATATTGATTTAGGGATGATTTCTATTTCTCATGTTATGGATATACATGCTACTACTCCAACACCACTCAGGTCAAGATTGGATAACTCTAATCTAAATAGTAAGAATGTTGTGTTCCATAACCATCCTATGAGTTAAGTTCATGCATTTGTTGGGAAGAAATATTTCGTTCTAGAATCTTATGGAATGCAGAAAATGGTTTTCTAAAATTATCTATAGGGGAATAGTTTAGCCTCAGAATATTCTCAAAAAAGGGGGACCCACATTATTTTCATAGTACCTCCCTTGGGTGTAGAGGATATAGAGATTAATGCGGATACTTTTAGTCAGTTCTATTAATTTATTTAAGTTGTACCGTCTTTTTTATAGCCTATAATAGCCAAATCACATTCAAAGGTTAGTTCACATAACCTATTTAAGTTTCTTACCCCTTGAAAGAGTTAGGAGGATTTACTAAACAATGATCGTGTTATTGAAGAAAAATAACTGACGATAGTTATGGATGATGGACTCTTGGATGATTTTGGTAGGCCATGATTTCATTTCAAATCATAGAAAAGGGCACTTCATCCTTGGGGTCGGGGTGGATGTGTCTCATGCCATGGCCTGAGAACCATATATTAAGTTGCTTGGTTTCTACTGGCCATTATTTCTTTTTTTTTCTCATACCCATTTTCTGCATTGTAACTTCCAATTATTTTTGTTTACTTATTTAATAAATGGTATATCAAGACTTATACTTTAAAAATTATTATTTATTCATTAATAATATAATAGATTTTTTTATATTTTTTTAATGTATTAATTTTCAATTTTTCGTTGTTCAATATTTTGGTTATTTTATCAATTTTCAATATTTATTTATACATGTGTATTCGTTGAAATTTAATTTTTATATTATTTTTTTATTTTATATAATTAATATATATTGATTAACATGTATAAATATTCATTTTTAGTTTTTTAAAATTATCTATATTATTAATAGCAATTAATCATTTTATAATTTTATTCACTCCTATTATTATTTATTTCATTAGTAGATGCTAAATACAATATAATTTAATTGTCTAATTTTACATTTAAAAAACATGTATGTATTTATATAAAAATATATATTCATTAATTTAACACATATAAATATTTATGTAATTAATGAAATCCTATATAGAAACACAAGCACCTAATATTTATGTAATTTATTCAAATTTTAATATTTATTTTATAATTTAACTGAGTAATATAATATATTTCATATATTATGTTTTTAATTAGTATATTTTATTTATTTTTTAATATTATTACAGTTATTATTATGAATTCATTTTTAATATTTTTATTCTTTGATTTTTTTTATTGTAGAATTCTATCATTTTCTAATATTAATTTATAAATACCTAGTTACTATGTTTTAATATTTTTAGTATGTATTCATCTTCATTTTAAAATATATCCCTATTTTATTTTTTTAATAATTTTTATAATTCATAAAATTATCAATTTTTTCAATATTTTTAATGCCTACTCATTTTCAATTATTCAATTTTACTTATTTTTTATATAAATTCATTTAATGTTATATATCAATTTATAAGGTTAAAAATATATTTGTAAATAAATATTTATAAATAAATATATTTATTAATGTACATTTACTATATTTATAAAAATATATATTTATAATAATAAATATATAAATATATTTTTTTAAAGTATTTATATATTTATTAATATATAATTATATATTAAAATAATTATAAAATGATAAAATATATTAAATTATCAATTTATCTACTATATTTTTATTTATTTATTAAATAGATATATATTTATATTTATATTTATATTGGAAAATAATGGACGTCAAGCAAGAGATTCTCTCTCTACGCAATAATGATGTTTAGGGATTTGTTCTGATAAATACTCTCCTTTATCCTACTTGGTCGATTTTTTCCTTCCATTAAGGCATTTTGATAGCCACAAATTTGTAGTCGGAAAGGGGTGAAAATGGCTTAATCGTCATGGGGATATAGATGTATTGCTTCTAAGGAATGGGTTCAACCAATCTCTATCTCTCTTCCAGAAAGATGTTTTTATAGGTATTTGACACAAGGCTAATGTCAATTTTATGAAGGCATATCTAGTTGTTATCTCGGAATGAGTTGATATCATTAATCATTCATTTATCACTTGCTTGATTTTACTTAAGGGTGATCATACATGGAGAATTGGAGACCTGGAAAAGCATCATTCAAATTTATGTGGTTTCTCAAACTAGAAATCCATTTCCTTAGGATGTGGATTCTTTCACATGCTTTTCCCCTCCAATCATTTCAAAATGATAGATTGGGGTTTCTACTCAATTTTCATCAAACTGGGGACTCTACATATTAGATAATGGTATAGTTGTTTTATCTCGTTGTAGGTATGTGATTCCTCTATTCAAATGTGGTCAAGGTTTTTGGTTTGAATTGGATTCTATGGAACCCTCAAACATTCCAAGATATTTAATTGGCCATTGGAATTCCTATAAAAATGGATAATGAAATGGTATTGTCTATATTTAGGAATTATGCATGCCTCTGAGTTGATGTGGATTTTTTCTCTACCCATATTGATTAGGTGATTCTATCAACCGATGATGATGAATTGAAACTGCATATTGTGTATGAGAAAATTAATCATTTTTTATAATCATAGAGTCATTTTACATGAAAATTTTAGTTATAAAATATCGGTAATTTTATTATTATGTTTTTTCAAAGGACATGATAAAAAATAGTTATTCAAACAATACAAAAATGTGAATCCTTTAGATCTTTCTTTGTCTACTGGGAAAAATATGACCCACAATGAAGGGGTTTTTCAGGTAGCCTCGGGGATTGCTCCATATGAGAATGAAATAAACCAAATTCTATAATAACCTTCCACTTTTAGTCCCCTTGTTGTTACAACGATGGAGTTCACTACCCATTTCAAAAGCTTTCATCTTTAGTTTTATGTTGAGGTCGGCACTCAACATGCTGCTCCATCTGCTAAAAAGACCTATGACATCAAGAGGAATTTGTGGGCGGATATAGCTACTGAGGAAAAATGCTTCACATGCTTCTGGATCATTTAAAGATAAAGGGTGTCCTATTTTGGGCACAAATAGTGGAATTATGTCTACAAACAACATCAATACTAATGTTGTTTTTAATTCTCCCCACACATGCCTTGAGGCTGCAATTGTACAGGATAAAGTGTTGGCTCATTCCATAAAGAAGGGATCTTTCAAGGATGTTGTATTAATTATCCATATTCTAAGTGATGTCAAAGGTGATCATGAAGTGGATGATAGAAATGTTGAGGACCCTTCATATGACCATTTCTTTTATGAAGCTACTTCTTAAGATGTGGTAGACCAACAATGTATGCATAAGAAGATGAATTCATTGAGTGCTCATAAGGGTAAATAAAATATGATTATTTATTCTCCTACAAAATATAAAAATTAAAAAGGAATAAATTGTACTTCAATAAGATTCTAAACCGATGACTTATCCTGCCCCTTTAGATATTTATGTCTCAAAGATTTTTTTTCCATTTTGGAAAGGCAGCCTCTAGCTCTAGAATAAAAGAAGTTGGATGTGAGTGTTTCAAGGATATCATCCTCTTTGGGAATGAAGGTTTTATAAATCAATGATCAAAACAAAATGAAACAATTAATATAAAGGTGATTAGTCATAATTCATATGCATTTGTTGATCCTTTTTTTAGGAAAGTTGGCGAGAATACTGACCATGAGGTGTGCGACTCTGATGCAATTGGAGAATCATCAAAAGAGGAATTATAGCAAGTTGGGGATAAGACTGTCAAAGTGGAAGATAAATAAGTTCCCTTAATTAACAACACCTCTAATAGGGATGTGGTTTAGGAATATGTGCAATCTAACTCAGAGGAATACAACATTCTGGAAGTTGGTAACAAGATAAAACATAGAAGCACGGATATCACCCCAGAGTATGAGGGCAAGGATGTGGGAATTATAATTGGAAAGATATGAATAAATAGGAATTTCATATTGGAGAAGAAGATTAGAATAACAAATTTAGGCTTATGACTTTTTTAATGATGCTGGTAGTTTGTCTTGCATAGCCCTTCTTATGACTTCTTTGTTTTCTTTTTAAAATAAAAGGGATTTTCCCTACTTTTTCAAATAAAAAATATAAATATATATATTTATATATATAAATTTATTTTTTATTATAAGATTATAATAAATTTTTTTAAATAATTAATATTTCTACTACACTAATATTTTAATTTATTTACTAATTCTAAATAATGATATAAATATTTGGTTAGTTACAAATAATTAAGTAAAACTTTATTTAAAAATTTATTTATTTATAAATGTAAATTTTAAATATTTATAAAATTTTAAATTTATAATTATAAATATATATATTTTCTAAAAATTTATTTATTTAATTATAGATAAATAATTACATATTCAAAAAAGTATAATATACATATATATAAGTACTAAATATATTCAGTACATTTATATTTAAATTTATATTTATATTTATATTTATATTTATATTTATTAAATATATATATAATTACATACAAATTTTTATAATTATATTCAAAATATTTTTTTAATATATTTATAATTACAAATATGTATATATCTATTTAAATAATTATAAAATTATATTAAATATATTTAATATGTTTATAATCATATATTTATATATAATTATATAAATATATATAATTACATGAATATATAATTATATAAGCATATATTATTATATACAAATATTTAGAATTATATAAAAATATTTTAAATATATTAATTTATAATTATAAATATAAATAAATATTTATGTAAATAATTATAAAATTATTGTAAATATTTTTATTTTTTTATAATTATATAAATATATTTATAATTGGAGTGAGGATTACCTCGTTGGAGAGTTCACACTTAGGCAAACAACAAAGAAACTCCATAACAGTTCATCGATCCTCTATTTATTTCATTACTAGGCATGATCAATTTTTTAATTTTCATCAAGATTCAAAGACTTTTGCATGCATCAAAACGAAGAGATACTGACATAGGGGTGTCATAGTGATATCTTTTTCAAACAAAGAGTTATGGTTACTCTATTCTGATCTATGCATTCTTCTTGTTGGAATGTTTATCAGGTGTCGACCCTCACTCTATCTCTTAAAGAAGACCATGTAAGCTATTGGATTTACATCCTTTCATGTTTGTATTATGAATACTTTGAATATTCTTTTCTGATTCTCATTTGAACATGATTACTTCTGATTCTAGACGAGGTATACTTGGTCCTTTAGTAGTAGTTCCATGAAGGTTTTGAAATAGTCCCATGGTTTCACCACTGATTTTTAGCCTCCCATTACTCCCATTTGGTGTCGGTTTCTTGGTTTTCTACTTAAATTATTTAAACATGATTCCATTTCTTCTATTTCTAGATAAATTGGGAAGCCCCTGAAATTAGACTCTTCTATTAGAAATATCTCTTCGCCTTATGTTGCTATAATTTGTGTATAAATTGGTATATATCAACCTCTACCTAACTATATCTAGATAAAAAATAGTGATATTGGATTCTTTTAGGAGGTTGTATTAAAGAACCTTCCCACTTAATGTTGGAATTATTTTAAAATTGGACACGCCATAAATGAATGTGTAAGTAAGTATTTTATTTCATGAACCCTTATGCAATATAACTCGATTTGGGTTGATAACGGAGACCATAAGAAGATGAATAATTATTCCTTTGGTCATCCTGGGGATCATAATAATAAAAGTGTTAATCAGAACATTGATGATCCTTCCAAAACACTGTTATTTTATAATTATGTTGTTGGAGTCATGGATTCTAATCATAATTCTCAACCTCTCAATGAGAATAAAGATAATATTAAAAATACTGAACCACTTTATCTTGAAATAAAAAAATTTGTTTAATTATTAAAAGAAGACTACAAGAGTGACCACTATGACTCTCTTTAATTTTGCATAATTCTTAGGGGAAATATTTCCCGATTGAGGATGCTTACCTAAAGTCTAGTGTTAGAAAAGGATAGGAACCACCTGTTGATTCGAATAACCATATTAATAGGAATCCCAGGAAGACTCATAAGTGTATATATAAATCTAATATTGAGAGAACAATTTTTACTATATTATTAGAGTCGTTTAGAAAATAAAAAACTGAAATTCCCTAATATACTGTGGTCACTACCTCTAGTGATGAAAATTTAAGAGACATTAATAATAATAAGAAAACAAGCCCCATTATGATAGATTTACACAAGTTTAAGGGGGATTTAGGAGAAGAACATTAATCTTGTCTTGATGTCCAAGATACAACAGTGTTATAGAGATACGACGATGGTGAAATTAATATAGAGACATTCCTTCAAATCAGAATAATAATGTTCGTTAAGATGGTGGAATAATTTAAACATAACCCAGATTTTAATTATATGGAAATACCTTGGAAATGAATCCTTTTTTTCATTCCCCTATATGAAACTATCTTTATTTGAGTTTATCTGATGTTATGATGCCACTCTACTTGATAGTTTTTACATGAATTTAATTTTATTTTATTTATGGGTTTCTTGGCTTGATTTTATTTCTTTTAGTTTTTATATGGGAATAGTTTGTATTTTTGGATACTACTGGTTATAGTTCTTCGAATGATTTGAATTGTGTAGGTTGAGGTCAAAATTCTTAACTTTATCTTGATTTCATAATTTTCTATAGGATACTTATTGATCTAGTGTTTCTGAAATTTGTGTTGCAGTTTATTTTTGAATTATCTTCTCACTGTCCTATTTCTCTTTTATTTAGACACAATCATGAGAACCCCTCCTCATGATATTGTGTCCTTTTAATAAAATTTATTTTTCTAGTTTTGGATTTCTTTTATCCTTCTATTTACCAAATATATTTGTTTCATGGAATACATGGAGGTTTTTATATGAATCTTCATAAAACATTCATTTATAGTACCTCATTTCCTATATTAGGTGCAAGGATTTTTAATGATGACCTACTATTATTTCTCTTTAAACTATGTTATGAGTGGTTTTTGAATAACATTTTCAAATATTTATTCTATCAAAGATAATAAATTATGTTTCCTTTTTGTGGGCAAGTGATTCTTTTCTTATAATGATATGTCTTCTGGAGTTCATGATTTTTTGTTGAGTGCATCTCATTTTATTTTCTTTATTTGATTGTGATGTTCTAGGGTGTTATTTTTCTTGGTTTGAAGAGTATTTATCTAAACCATGATGGGATTTTTATGTTTATAATTTTGTAAATAAAGAAATGGATTTCTATATGTGCATTGAATTTAAGCTAGACCAGTCTTAATTGTTACCCATGTCATATGTTTCAGTGCTACTAAGATTCTAGGACACTTGACTCTCAATATTTATCTTTGATGATTGAGCATCTTGGTATTTTTTTTGAACCTATTGATTGTGGTATCTGATTATAAAGAAGGATGTTATTGATCAAGATATCCTTGCTTTAGTGTTTCTGAGTGTTTCCTATATGGACTATTGATTTTCTACGTGAATTAACTTCACTTGGAACTTCTGAGTTATTAATTGGGTATTTTTACACAGTATTTATGTCATAATTAGTAAATTTTATGTTTTTACAAGCTCTTTTCACCTTATATGTAAACATTGTATCCTTTAATTTTTTTTAAAAAAAATAGGAAGTGTTAGATCAGTTTCTAGTTCACACATCGACCCGTTTCCATTATATTTATAACTATATTCAAATATATGAAATATATTTATTTTAAATTGTATATATTTATATTTATTTATAATTATATTAATTTATATTTCTAACTATATTATCTATTTTATGAAGTATTGATTAGTTATTTTCAAGTGCATATAAATATTTATCATTAATAGTAGTAGACAAGCAAAGATGAAATGTATATATATCAGCACTAGTATTATAGTGCTGATAAAGTTTCTTTCCATCAGTGATTCCCTAGTGGTTATAATTTATAATACTAATAATTTAAACAAACACCATTTTCAATAGTGTATACAACACGCTACACTGAGCTTAAATGACCAAAAAAATATTATTATTTAAATATGGCCATTATAATCTAGCCGTGAAATTGGTGGGTGTGAATAGAAATAATGATATTGTGAAATATTTATGAATTTCATATTTAATGTAAATTTCTTTATTAAGTATTAGGAAATAAAAATAAAATTCTATTAAAGTCAATTAATTCTTCAGATATATGTGTTCTTCAAAAGAAATATTCTTATTTATTTCTATGAGGAAATAAATATAATTACTTTTTGAAACTTTTATAAGATTTATTTTATAAAATTAAAATCATTTTTCAAATTACGATATCAAAATTATTTTATGATGAATTTTTTGTATTTTCCTAAAAATATTGATTTTCCTAGGATTAGTAAAAAAATACTATTTTTATTGTTTTTTTGTTTCAAGCATCTAAAAAGTTATTATTTACATTAAAATGGATCAAAAAGTAAAATTAGTTCTACTATATTATTATAAATTAAATTATGCCCTTCTTAATCAATTTAATGTTTGAATTTGGTATAGAAACATTTTTATAGTTAAACATGCATATTTTAGAAAAACTGTTTTTCATTTATTTTTTCTTTTTAATAAAAATTTATTTTTTCCACTTAATAAAGTTTAATATTGAGTAATATATTCCATATTTTTAGTTTTTTTCTCAAATTTATCAAATAGGACCCTTTTATTTTTTTTCAATTTTAATAGTAACAATGGAAATTTTTATCACCACATTAAAGGTTTACAAAGGAAATTGTAGGTAAAAATAATATGATAAGGACTATAAAATTACCATAACAGTTGTATAGATTTTACATTATGAGTAATTATAGTCCATAATCATTCATATTTCATTTATATGACAATTTATTACCATTTCAATGAAATAATGACTTTTATAATATTTTATTTATTGAAAAGTCAAACATGTAACATTAATGTTTTTAATAAATATAACTTTTTAAATGTGGGGTACTCTAGAAATTATATTTGATAATAATTATTATTTATAAATCTAAAATATTTATCTACATCATGGTTGTTTATTTTTCATTTTTAGTGAAGAAATACTTTCCTTAAATTCTTACAAAAATGATGATGTAGTAATTATTCAATTAATGGAGAAATCAAATAAATGTTATTGAAAACATAAAACTTAATATAATTTGAATTAATTAAGGTGATAAAGGAATTCTAAATATAAACAATACATATTAAGGATGTACTATTTTTTTTTTGAAGACATATTTTTATCATGATATTCTTAAAGACAAAATAATGAATAGTGTCAAATAGAAAATAATGATATTTTATGAATTGAATATTTTATTAAATTATTTAAAAATAATAAAATACTAAATAAGTATAAATGGGAAAATATATTATCTAAAAATATATTCCCAATTCATTTAAGATCCATTTTGAAGCATTTGGGTCTAGAATAGTCTTATTAAATTTTAATATTTTGAGAAATTCTAAAAATGTATCTCACCTCTATTATAAAATAACACACATTGCTTCACTTATTTACACCACATTAAGCCACATAAATTTAATAAAACCTACCATTTTCCATTATTAACATCCTTTTACAAGTAATATAGGTTCTGGTCCTTCCATAAGACCACCCCTATATCTTTTAAGAAGATATCTAGAGGATGTCCGCCAAAGAACTAGTACCATCCTTACAAACTCTTTTACAGTTTTTTCTTATTATACATCATATTCATGTTCTGAATCCATCCTACATTAAAAATTATCTATAATATATATATATATATATAATTATGGTTTATTATTATTATCATACAACAATATTCAACCTTTTATCCATCCATTTATAAATTAAAGAACCACATGTGTGTATGTACGGCATACCATCTCCACGTAGCAATGTAATTTTTTTCATCAACATTTTACTTGGATAGTTATAATTACATAAATAGTTTATTTATGTTATAATTATGAAATAATATTGATTTTTTAAAATTAAAATTTCAACCACTTTCGTACCATTTCAATCATTTATAAGTTATATCATTGCATGTGCGTACATACAACTTACCATCTTTACGAAGCGATGTGATTAATTTTCTATTTACACACTTCAAGAATGACTATAAAAATTTATATAATGGAATTAATATTATATTAATAACATTAATATCATTATTAGATAATTTATCTATATACTATTCATGATAATTTCTACTTTTGTTACAAAACATGCATGAGAAAACAACGCAATTTACACACGAAACAGTGAAAATAAAGAAATGTTATTAATAAAAAAGTGGTAATATATTATAAAAGTTCATATAATATGATATAAATATTAATATAGTTCTGTTATAAATTAATAACATGATTAAAAATGTTATAAAAGAGTTTTAAACATTTTTTAAGGAATTCGAACCTAAGGTAAAGGATTTTCATGTAACTTTTATTTTGGTGGGACACATTCCTTATACAATACTTGTTTCCCACATGTGGGGTATATTTTAGAAAAAAAATTATTTAATGATTCTTATTATAAAAATTATGGGATATACACATCCATCTTAATTTCATTCTTTCATGATTCTTATGATTTAAATGTTACCAAAGTTGTAAGGGCTTATTTCATAAACTCGTCATTATTTGATATTTTTTATGTTTATGTATCTATTAGTGAATATTTATATTCCATTCCCATGTTTTCTAAAAATAATAAAAAATGTTTTTAATATTCTACGATTATTTTTTAAAGTCATTTTTACACTTTTTTGACTTTTTACAAAAAAATGCATTTTTCCTATCATTTTCCCCAAAAAGGTACTTTTTTTATTACAAAAGTGTGAAAGAAATTTTTTTAACATATACAACACGAATTTAATTTCCCACTATCATGACTCTTTAATGATTTGATTCATCGTTTAAAATTATAAATTTTTCTTTTCAAAAAAAATTATTTTTTTACTATGTGTGTAGTTGGTATATTTTAAAAATTATTTTCAAAGTAAAAGGTAATCTTCCTCAAGAAATATTCTAGTAATCTCATTAATGTATTTTTATCTCTATCAAAATCCTTTGATGAATCATATGTTAGGTATGTTATATAATAATACCATTTATTATATTTCTTTGGATGGTTGTTGATCATTTTGTTTAAGTAAAGTATTAACATTTTGTATGACGGGTTCTTCCAATAGAAATAGTTATTAATTTTACCATGGAATATTGATTAAGTTTTATTATTTATCTAGATGAGTAATTCTTTGGATATTTTAAGTTATGGTATTTGATGTCGGAATAAATTTTATGGTATTACATGGTGGCATGAAGTAAATGATATTAGAAGTCTGCACGAAGTCAATTATATTATATGTCAACTCAAAGTCGATGGTATTACTTGTCAGCATGAAGTTGATGGTATTATATTTGACATGAAGTAGACATTGTTAGTTGTTATCATGAAGTTTACTATATTATATTTTGTCATGAATTCGATGATATTATATGTTTTCTTTATGTCAACATCATTAAATGTCATCATGAGGTCAGTGGTTTTAAATTTCAGTATGAATTTGGTGATATTATTTGTCAGTACACAGTCTATGGTGTTGGATGTTGGAATGAAATTGACAGTATTAGATGTTAGCACACAATAATTGTTATTAGAGGTTAGAACAATGTTGATGGTATTAGATGTCTTCATGAAGCTTTAATAGTATTAGACGTATTAGAAAGAATACTTGATTTAATGTTTCATATGCTTGTAATTATGCATTCCATAATTATGAATTCATTTATTCATATTTCATGTGATTATTATATTACTTATAATAGCCATGATTTTGTATCATGCTCATGTGATTATTTATATGAAATCATTTGATCATCATTTATTCCTATTATATTATGCTCAAGATATTAATTAAATGGAATGTGTTTAAATTGTTTTCCTTTATAAATTTTATGACTTATTTATTAATGACATCTTCCATTGAACGTATACCCTTACTGAGCATTATAGATCACCCCTTTATAATTTTTCATTTACTTGGGAATACATGTAGTGTACTACGATTTTTATGTAAGGATATGTTGGAGGAAATAATTTTATTATAAAAAAATATGTTATAATTTTTGTTTTCAAATGTAATATAGGAATCATGTATGTATCTATTTTACTAAGACTAATAAACTATTTGATCCGTCAAGATGTGATTCCTTGTATTTGGTGCCAATGTAATAAAGTAACCACTAACTTTGGGCTACTAGGGTTGTGGTCTTTTGAGTTAGTATCCTAGGAATTTTTGTAGAATCATTGGGAACTAGGTTTAATAAAACATATATTTAGGAATATAACTATATTAATGACCTTGAGTATAATTCTACATATAATAAAATATCCTATATATTTTTTATTGACTACAGATAACAGATTTTAACCCTAAAGACTCATATAATGATAAGAAGGTGTCATGATTTGAACATAATCAGAATAATATTTCATGATTATTTTATAGATCACTCTTTTTATTATAGTTTCTTACAGAAACATTGGATTTTGGTTTTAGTATGTAGAATAAACTAAAAGGAACTAGTTTAACATTGAATGTGATAGATAATTTGTTGAATATGTATTTCATGAATGGTATTATGGTTATAAGAATCCTGAAATGACTATATAATTGCATTGATTTTTGAAGAATGTATATTTTCATTAACTTTAGGGTCATAAACACCATCATGGGTTCATGGGATTAATATTAATCATATGTTTAAATTCATAAACACTCTTTTGTAAATTTCTGTTATGGTTTTTAATCAATATTAGGCATATTTTATGAAAAATTAATGTAAATACAACCCATTGGTTCAATATATGTTTTAGAGAAAATGTTATATAAGGAATGATTTATTTAAATTTTGTGGAAAAATTTACAGGTAAGGATAACATTTATGTTTTATGTGATATTTTATTTACCGATAATAATGGGTTCTTAAATTTTTAGAAATGAAAAATGAAATGAATGAGATAAGATGTAGGTTAAAAAAATTTCTTTTTTAGTGAATGTAATAATGTTATTTCTGAGAAATTTTTAAGTATTATATTAATATTGTTTAATAAAAAGGATAAACTTAGGTCGGGTGACTACCCATCACATCCTGTAAGGTCATGAGACTTAAACCCACAGCTGAAGGGTGAAAAGGATGCATATCCTACCAATAACATGTGTGATGTCATAGTCAGTATGTCATAGTTTTTATTTATTTTTAAAAGTATGAAAGATAATTATTAAGTTCATTTTAGGAACATATGTTTTATCATATATATATAAATGGGATTGGAAATTGATTTGGTGTTAAGTGATTTAAGTTATTTCTAAAAGATTATCCCAATATTGGGAACACTAAATGATTAAAGAAAATGTATTATTATGGTATTTTATTTGAATAACAAGGGAAGAATTTTATTTTAGAAGAATATATGATTCAAATGGGGATTTATGTAGATTCAAGTTATTTATTAAAATAGTTGGCTTATCTTGGAAATTATATATACACATTTTTTGAGATAAATATTAAATTTATCTTAGAATACTATGTGATCAAATCCTTCTAATAATTCTGTTTCAATCTTAGCTGCGGAATTTTTTTATGTAATTTAAGAATAATTATATATTTAATTATTTGAGGTGAATTTTGGGTATCTATTTTACATACTGAAGATAGGTGAATCCAGCAACATGTGTCACTCTTTTAGACTTCCACATCTCCCAAACGTGCACTTGCTTCGATACCTCTGTCACTCCCATCCCATTCACACTCTCCTCTACTCGACCGTCCTAGGTTTACACCATGAAATTTCCATCCATTCCTCCTTTCATTCCATTATATATCAAGCCAACAACTAATCTCGTATTCTTTCATATTCTACTATGTTGAAAGATCCCCAATCCCCTATACCTTCTATCACACCCTCCCTCCATTCACCTTGAAATTACCTCACGTTTACCTAATCCAACAATGCTTCCAACTCCCAATTTTCTTCCACTCCTCCAGTGGTTCTTGAAAATCTATTCCCCCTACTACTAGATTTATTCAGTCTCTTCTACTACGGTTAAACCTCAAGATCCTCTAACATCGTCGATCGGTTCCATATTACACAGACAACACATTGCCCCCGACATTTCCATTGAATCCATTCCATATTCATACCTCCTTCAATACCTCAAGTTACTCTAGGAAAATCTCAAGTCCTACAATTATTCCCCATTCTCACCCACAAATACAAACTCTAGGAGTCTCCTTCCATTAATTTTAACTCCATTAAGGTCGACATTGACAGCTTGTTAACCTTCGTAGTAAGATCCTGTATTGATTTTAAGGTATGATTTTGTTTATGTTTCTGTTTAATTTCATAATTTGGGGAAGATTAGTGTTTCTAAAAGTTCATGAGATGGACCAGGGGTTTTTTAGTGATTTGGGGAATAAAATAGGAGGAATAAATAGTTTTCTAGGCATGTTGCATGGTTTTTTTAGGATTAGTGAAAATTGTGCAAAGCATCCAAGGTAACTATGCATCCTTGGACATAGGCTTGTAAACAGTTACCACATGGTTAAGATAACCATGTAGAATACCCAGAAAACCATTTTAAGGGGTGATTTTGGGATAGTGTCTCATGCACATTTTGGAAATAGTTTGACAAATTGTACTGGTAAACTGTGTAGCCCAGTAAATTTCGAAAAATTATAAAAATTTCATCTTTTTATTTTTAACGCCAACTTACGATTTTCCTCCTCTCCTCTTATTAAAACCATATTGAAAAACAGGGATGAACAATTCTTGCAAGAGCTAATTATCCTTCAATATTAGGATGTTTGTAGAACTGTGTATTATGGATAGAATCTCTGGTTATGTTTAATATCCTCATTTCTTCCTCTTCTCAATTAGGGTTTTTAATTTCTCCCATATATTTATGAAACCCTAAAACCCTATTTTATGGTGGAATCTTGGTTCGAGATTCAAGAGGTGTTTGAGTCCAGATAAAATTACACTATTAAAATTGTGTTCATATTTATATTTGAGGTAGGTGGTCTAAAATTATTATCCCATAGTTTTTTTTATAGTTTCGTGCATGGGCATTGAGATATTTCTTCTCTCTTGTTTTTAATTTGATACCTTGAGTTATATTTTGTGATTTGAGAATCTAAATGATGCATTAGTCCCCTCACGGTCCCTGTGAGATGCATCGAGGACAAATATAACATTTTAGGGTCACCCATGGGGAACACTGACATTCATAAACCTAGGAATTCACAAGGTTAGGGATGGATTTGATGCGTAATAACATGGATCCCATGTAAAACATGATATTATGGTTAGTTTATTTGAATATGGAATATTGATAGTTGTACCTTGGTGGATGATGGATTAAGGGGTTTTTTGTATGTCTCTATAATGATTTAATTGAGTTAAATAAGATTTCGTCAAAGGGGTTATGAATTATGTTGAGATACCCAACAGAATTAGTATATATGAAATGATGTGCATGAAAAATTGGTAATGGCTTGTGAATTAATGATCATGTAAATGGGTTTCATAAGTGAATTGATGAATATATTGAATAGGTTAGTACATGGTAATTATGGGGTATATATAAAGGGTGGAATGTAATAAAGAGGTTGTGTTAAGTTATATAAGAACTGTACATTAAATGCATAAGTAGGAATATGATTGAAAATTGATAAATGGGTTAAATGGGCAAGTGTATAGAAATTGATGAATATTGGATATTGTATGGGATTTATTGTATATACATAATTGGTTAAGGAATGATGATGGGTTTTTGGATAAATGGATATGAATTTTAAATGAAAATGTGCTAATCAGTTATAGAACAATATTAATTACCATTTGATTGTTATGGATTATTATTTTTGTATGTATTGGTTGTGTTTGGTTGTGATATGGTTTCTATGTGGTGAATGGATGGATAATCATGTGACCAAGGCTTGGTGGTTGGTTAAATGACTAATGCTCCTCACACTGGTAGGGTTGGACTAATGCTTTAACCTACCCAATAATGCAAGGGTTGGGGAGTTGGACTGATGCTTTATGCCCCTGATGGTTGTATTAAACTAAAATAAATTGATTGTGTCACCATTGTAAGTGTGGTGATCACTTGATATGCTCGTCCCTAGTGAGATGTAGACTTAACTTTTTCTCTAATTCACAATAATAAATTAATTGAACCTTGCGTGAATGATGTCAATTCCTAACATATGAACACTGTGATTAATGATGAACAAGTAATAAAATATGCTTAATTAATTGGTACCTTGGTTATTAATAGATAAGTATATATGGATGACTAGTGGCCCCCAAATGGTCTTTCCATTACTTTTTGTTCATTTATACTCAGATTCACTATCTTATATAGTGTATATTTGTAGAAATCATTGGTGGTGGCCTACTGAGTTGTACTCACACCCTCCTCGCGTTGTCGTTGGGTACTCAAGTAGATTTCATTATTGAAGGTTTAGATAAAGGTAAGGGTTGATGCTCAAGGTTTTAGTCCATCTTGGAATGTTTGTGGATAAGGTTCTGAAATTGGAGTCTTGACTGTTTGGTTATTTCTAATGTTTTCTTTATTTTGGGGTTCCCTGCACTTATGGAACTACTAGTGTGACATCGCATGGTTATTTTTGATTTATGGTTTTTACCCTATTTGCACAGTGCATGGTTATGCATGTCCATTGGTTGTTTCATATTGTTCCCTCTATTTATATAGTGTTTTGTTGTGCCTTAATCTGGTAAAGAGGTAATAGTCTCCCCATGTCACTGATTATACCCTCACTACAAGTTAGAAAACTCTTGAATGCGGGGAGGCACGCTAGAGGTCATATGAAGACCCGGCTTGGGGCACCGGTTTAGTGGCTCCCAAGTTGGGTACATTACAAAATGGTATCAAAGGAGTTATTTTATCTTTATTACTATTTGGGGATGGTATAAAAAACTAGGAAAGTGTTGGGCCTTGGTAATTAGCTCTTTTTTTGGAATATCTAACCCAATTATAAGGGAAATCCCAATTCACTCAGGGTGGGAATTGTTTTTCTTATTGGGTGTTGTTTCCTAAATGGCCGGAAGGCCTTCATTTTTATTGATTTTTGATAACCCCCCATTCAACGGATGAGGGGGAACCCTTACAAGGCCCGTAGGCTCAGAGATTTCATGGCCTGTAGGATTATAAGATTACATGTCCCAAAGGTCTTAGGGAATTCAACCAGAATATCTACAAGGAACTACCCCTCCCCAGAATCTGCATCCTGATAGTAGCTCTCCACCTTTGCATGACCGACTTTCTAGGCTTCCTGTGCAAACAAAGGCTGGTACGGATGGCATATCCATACCCTCTCATTCTGAAAATCCATTTGGCTCTTCTCTGGTGAGTGCACCTACTCTGAATCCTCTTCTATGGTTGTTCCTTTTTCTTAGAGTGCCTTGGGCCTGCATTCATGTGGCTCAAAGGACTTGGGGTGTCCCTAAGGCCATAAAGTGGTCTGAAAGTCTTGAGAATCAACTATCCTGAAGGCCATTGGTGGCTCGAAAGTCTTGCAGGACCTGAGGACCAAACTGGTGGCCCATAGGCCCAGATGGATGAATAGTTCCGGAAGCTACAGTATAGAACAGTGCCTAATACAGTGCTGCTACAGTGCCCTGGAAATATGCCTCCACCCGGATTTGATCTTGGGTCTCTTGGATGCACCTAGCGAGTCATCACCAACTGGAGTGAGGCTCATGTTCTTGGGTGTTGTTACATTTGATGATATTTCACCACTGGGTGATGCACATGTGGTGTGATGTGATAGTTTTATGACGGTTTTCTCATCTCTAGAATGGAATGAGGTTTCACATTCATTCATCATTCTAGGAACCTACGTATATAAGTGATGGGGATCTCAAACAGTACACATAGTATGGGTGTGTGATGTATAGAGAGTAGAATGAAGTTTATTTCCATGAAAATTTAAGGAAAATGGTGTCCAATAATGGTAGTACAGGTCAGTAAATGAGAGGAATATAAATAAATAATAAGGAATAGTGCGTATAAAGAAGTAGTATTCCCGGTTTAAAATTTTAGGTGGTGATAAATTTTTAATATGGAACAGTGTCTAAGAGTGAAGGATTTTAAAAGTGATGGTAAAATGATTAATGAATTTTTCCTTATGAAATTTGTAAAGGTATTAAAATTATGATTGTAACAAGTTGTGGAAAATGGAGTTTAAAATGTGAATGTCTAAGTTCAAAAATGGTGAAGTTAATTATGAAGGATATGCAATGGTGGAACTTTGGTACAAATCAGGTAAGGAGTACTCTTTTTCTTTGTCAATTTGACCCTTTTTATGGGTGGTTAGGGTAGTGAGAGTTCCATAGTTTGAGATCTTGGATATGATTTGTGAGGCCTTATAGGTTACGATATGGAATATGAGTTGTGCTTATGGAACACTTGGTAGGATGTGGACTTTTGGTCATGAGGCGTTGTTCGATAATGTGAGTGTGAAATCTTTTATGGGTTGTCACCACATAGAGTCTAGACTAAACCCCAATAATGGTGTCTAGATTTCAGTGAACTTTTGAGTAGGGACCTTGAAAGTTGTGTTTGAATCCTAGATATGGTGTTTGGATAGTAGTGTTGACATATGTTTCCTTTGATACAGAACCTAGAGTAAATGGTCATTAGTGGACTAGGAACAGTGTGTATTGGAACAGGGGTGGGAGTGCAATTTGTGATAATTTTTTTGTTCATATCTAGATGTATATGGTTAGAGAGATGACTAATGGATTTTTCATGTCGTGTATTTAGTTGAGAAGCTATTATCATTCAACCTCCAAGGTGACTTATGAGATAGGATAGACAATATTTCTAGTACTTTTGGGTGTGTGTGTCATACTAGTGGATGTTTGGACTTTGAAAGTGGGATGTGAAAGATGTCGTTTAGTGTAGGTTTGTAATAAATGTATAGTGGGAGGATTGATAGTAGGTTATAAAACTCAAGTTGCGGTTATGCATTGATAGTTTCAGGAAAATCAAGGGTGACATTGTGGGAGGTTGGCCCAACGATGCAGGCACCTTGGAATATAAGACATGGGAGATGCTTCAGTGGTGGAATCAAGGAATAATGAGTACCATCCAACTTTAGTGAATGGTATAGTTGTATTTTGGTTCTTCATAGGGGAACGTGAGTACTGGTAGTATTTTGTAAGGTATTTTTCTAAGGGTTGTATCATAAAAATTCCTAACCCATATTTTTGGATGATGATCAATGGATTCCTCAATGATGTTCTTGGTGGGAGAGACAAGAGTGTCTAAAGTGAGGTTGGATTATTTCTTTACAAATGTGACACCGAGGTGAGGGTGTTCACATGTTTGAGATTGTTTTTCAAATGGTTTGTTTGTTGGGTAATGTTTTTAGAATGTCTTGGGGCTGATAAGTCATACGAACCAAGATCCATGGTTTGGGTACGTGAGTGGGTGTCAGGATATGCTCCGGTGAAGGTGACTTTTAGGGATTAAAGTTAGTTAAGTGTGGACACAGTAAGGTGCATAATTGAAGGCTCTAATGAGAAATAGATGTGGGTATGCGATGGTATGGAGAGATTTAGATGAGGATGAGTATCTGTTGTTCTCTGCAGAACCAGTGTGGGAAGCATGGATATGAGAGAGATTTTTCATAACCCGTCCCATGGGGCTCTTGTGGTGACTAGCCCAAGCCTGCCTTCAATAGGCCAGGGACTGGTGACTAGTACCAAAAGGAATATTCCCTAAAATGGGAAGGAATTGCCTTTAACCTGTACAAACACACGGTCTGAGAACACAACAAGACCCAACTGTGAAGTAAACTGTTGTAGTAAAAGTGTACTAAAAGTAAAGGGGTCGGAATACAAGTCCAACTAGAAAAGAACAAGTACAAATGAAAGGTACAAAACAACTTGAAGGTGAAAAGAAGCTCTTGTATCATCCACCATAGATCCTACCTAATGGTTAGGTACAGATCGCCTCCACAGTAATCCACGTCTGCTTGTCTCCTCCGCGTCATGTCACGCCAAATGTCCACCTCTGAGCATCGTCCAGTCCTGGATCCCTCAGCCTTGATCAATGTTGTACGTCATCTGCACAAGACAAAAAAAGGTGCGGGAAAAGCCTGGGAAAGGGTGAGTATAAGGATACTCAGTAGGGGCCCCGAGACCCTATAGGTCTTCTAAAGTTCCATAAAGGAAACCCACAAAAAAACACATCAACTCTACTTGGGTATATGCCCATATGTATACTGAAGTTATCGAGATATACTCATCTCATACATAAGGGTATTATACTACAAAGGTAACACCACGAAGTTAGAAGTACCACATAGGTAACAGTAACACATAGGTATAACCACGAAGATAGTACCACGAAGGTAAAAGTACCAAAAATGTCAAAGACTTAGTTCAAACAAAACCTTAGCTCAAACCAGGTATTAGCGAAGTAAAGAAGTACAGAAGATTAGTCGTGAAACTAGATCATCATTTTCTATCAATAGTTGCTGCTTCTAACCATATAGAGTCTGACCCACACAGAATTGATAAGTAACTAACCCCCGCTGACCCACATAGGATCCGAACCAAATATGATCGATAGGTTAATAACTCCCGCAATGACCCACACAGGATCTGACCCACATTGGATTGATACATAGGTACCCCAGCAATGACCCACATAGGATCTGACCCACACAGGATTGATAGGTAACTAATCCCCACAATGACCCACACAATATCTGACCCACAACGGATCGATATGTGCTGACCCACATAGGATCGCTTAGCATTGACCCACACAGGATCTGACCGACACAGAATCGGTATGCGCTGACCGACACAAGATTGCTGAGTGCTATCCAACACAAGACCTAACCCACATAGGATCGGCGCTGACCCACATAGGATCACTCAGTACTAACCTCTGTATGATCTGTCTCCAACCTCCACCTCACTGCTAGCCACTGGTTGCCTCACACACAGTGCGCTCAAGTTTTGTAGTAATTTCCCCTCGAGATATCGTTTTTACCAAGATTGACACTATGCCCCCACAAAGGAGTAACCCAAAGGACCACCATGTCATAAGGGTTCCAACGTGATAGATGGTGCATTAAACGGATGCTTGATCTGTGAGTTATAATCATTTTAGTACAGGGGGCCCAGTTAGATTCAGGTGCGATCCAACCCAGCGGAACTCCAAGTTTCTCCGAAACTCTAATGGAGTAAGTCAAAAATACTCTCTCACACCAAGGGTTCCAACACTGTATATGGTTCCTCAAATGAAAACTTGTTCTGTAAGCTATATGAATTTTAGTTCCGAGGTCCTGGTTGAATTCGTGTTCGATAAAACCTGATCGTACTTCAAACGACACCGGATAACCAAACAGGTCACATTGTTAGGATTCACACAGAAAAACACATGAGATGGACTACCCATTGGTCCAAAATAGATACCCAGTGAAAAATTTGAATTTCACTGCAAAACATGTGTACCGGGCCTCATGGGGTCCGCGCCTCAACCTCGACATAATTATCCAAAATTGGTCTTGATACATCCATCTTAATTTCCAAGTCAAAACGTCACAGATGTTCTGTCATTCCGACACAGTATGAGGAAGATACGTCAGATACAAGATCATATAATGATAATAATAATAATAATAATAATATTTTGTGTTTTGTGGACCTGATCCATGAACTAGAATTTAGTATCCAAAATTAGACTTGAATAAACCATATTAATGACAGGAGAACATTGCCACTGACGGAAAGTCAATCGTACGTCGCACGCAAGAGTTATGGTAGGTCAAAAATTTAATAATAATATTAAATCTATTAATTCATGATCGTTTTAGGTACCCGACCAAAAACCCCAAAAAGACATCCAATATTGGACTCATAAATTTCGTCTCAAAGTCAGGGTCACACTACCACTGACAGTTCATGAAACTGAGATCACATGAAGAAGTTATGAAAGAAACACGGTTTTCCTAACAAAAATAATAATAACATTATTATATTATTTTTCTTTAAATTTAACCATTTTCCCCTTAAATCCGAAATCCCATGTGAAATCTATCAAATCACTCATGTTTAGATCCCAACCCTCCATTAAATCAACCTTTATCATTTATTTCTATTTTAATTTTATTTCATTTCAACTTTTCTCTCTCTAATTAACTCATTCTTCCCCAAATTCTAACGCTACAACCTAACAGACCAGAACAAAGCGCACAAGAGTTCTTAAACTCAATTTCGTGGCTTCTCTACCCTAATATTCAGAGGTTGTTCATCTCACATCTGAGCTCCTAACGACATCCTGGAAATATCATGATGCCCCTGCACTACTTGGACGCCACCCTCCGTTTGTCCGTCGTCGCCTCCTTCCGTCAAGAGACACCTCAGGCTTCTGCCTGTCTGAACCACCCCGCAAGATTCCTGGTACAACTGCGCTGGACCACCATTATACCCTCTCTAGAATCTCACCACCATTTCACCCCTTTCGAGAGCCACTACAGCTTCATTCTAATCCCGAAAAATGTGACGACCGAAGATTCGCGATCCTCGGGTCGAGGTCTCCGCGTTTGTATGTCGCGCTCAACAAAACATTATGTTTTTAGCATTCTTAATTATTTATAAATTAAGAATGTACGAATAACACGTGCATAACAAATATAAAATATCATGGTATATGTGCGGATCGATGGCTATGTTTTTTTGGCCATCGTTATTGATAATCAAGAATATGAGGAATCAACAAATAGATATTTATCATACTTCAAAATAATCCCCCTACCTTGATCGTCTGTTGGAGGTGGAGAGAGGAGGAAGATGATGTGTTATCACTTCTTGAACATTGGATCCCTATTCCTTGTTCGGAGGTCGTTCTTCGTTGGAGGATCTCCTTCATTGGATAATGTTATTCCTTCGAGAGTTATCCACCATATTGGTTTTCCAACGATCTCCCCCATGAGAGGTGAGGTGCCCAATTTAATTAAGTTAAGTTTATTAATTCAATTGATGTTGGCACATTAATTTGGGGAATTCCAAGAGTTAACTCGCATTAAAAGTGGATTCTTATTGGTCCCCACCACCATGACTCAAAATGTAGGTTTCAAGAAAGAAAAATAAAAAGTTATTTATTTTATTTTTCTTCTCCCACAAAAATATGAAAAACTAACTCCCATCCTAGATCTGTGGTCAAGTTGAAGGTCTCCCTAACCGAATATCGATGTTGTGAGTTCAATAGTGTCTTCGCATTTCAATTTCAAGCACCGGTTCAAAAGATACAAAATGCCCCTCACGTGTTTACTGAATATACCCAAAAAAACATTGCAAAATTATTAATTGTCACCCTCGACCCGCTCTGGTCAAGGTTAGGCTCTACCTAAGTGAAACACGCCCCAACGAACACAACTGTACTCTCAGATTTCCAATCCGACTTACCGTTTCAAAATTATGGATTTTACAATAAAATAATTGTCACTTAGTTTTTTTATTTACGACCATAAACTATCTTTCACTAGTATCTCGCGTCGAAAAATGTTAGTATATGCCTTAAGAGAGAATAGCCTCACAAGTTTAGTGGTGGTCTTTGATTTGTAATCTGATTTACCATTTCTGAGTTATAAACATTTGAAAAATAAATAATTTTATTTAATATTTTATTTACTGTTATTCCATTTTTGAGTTTTCTAACAGGAGGCACGCGCCGAATAAACTTAAGTCGTGCCTAGGGTAAACCCACCATCTTGATTGCAATTGTGCCGTAATATTTATGATCAATGTAAAAAATTTAAGATTTATTCTATTTTTTTAAGAAATCTGCTTATGCGCGCTAATTAAAGTATAAAAAACTTCAACAGATCATTCTGGTTACTCCGGGTCTCGGAATCGCGTGTCTTCATATTTCACGATCTCAAAATAATTCCATATAATTAAAAAAAGTTATATGGAATTTAGAAGACATTAAATTCTACCCACAATAGGGATTTATGTCCCTAAAATCCACAACATAGACTAAGGAAACAAATGGGGGTACTGAGCACAGATCTGAGCCTCCCACTCCCATTGCTCTCCTGGAGGTTCTTTTTCTACCAGTATATATGAACAAGAGGTATCGACCACCCAAAATGGACCCTGATCTTTTTGATTCTCAATTTCTACTGGAACCTCTTTAAATGTCGCCCCATCATCTAAGTCCATCTCTCCATGGTTGATGAGTTGAGAAGGTTCATGCACGTATCTCCTCAACTAGGATACGTGGATGATGCCATGAACCCCCTCCAACTGTTGTGGTAGTGGAGAGCAGTATGCCTCCTCGCCAATCCTCTGAATTATCAAAAATGTTATGATAAACATCAGTGTTAATGTGATTCCCGGCCAAACCTCTAGAACCCTCATCGAGGTGAGACCCATAAGAAGACATGGAATCCCTCAACATCTCCTCCCAAAGAATCACTGGCACTATGGTGCGACCTCTGAAGAGGATGAAGTGCTGCCAACATTCAAAAAATCCATTCAGTGCTTGTCCAGTGGATATCTGAGCATGTTGTGCCTCGCAATTAGTGTCCCCAAGAAGCACCTCCCTGAATCCCTGAAGGAGTGGGGGGTGACTTTCAGAGACTGAAGATAAGCTGCTCTATCTCGATCCACATAGGATATCCATAAAGCGACTGGCTGCTTCGTCACCTCACTCACCAGCTGTATACCATGTCTCATGTTGAGTGCATCTGTTACTATGTTCCTCTCCCCAGGAGTATATACTATCTCAAAGTCATAGTCCAAGAGGTACTCTATACATCGCCAGAGTCTCATCTTCTTAAAGCTCTGCTGACACTTCTCTATCGATCGAAAAGCCTCCCCTTTTTCATCTAAGCTGACAAGGGTGCCGATACCCTATAGAGGTTGGGTACAAATCTTCGGTAGTGCCTAGGAAAAGCAGAATTTCCTCTCCCTTCGGGGAGGTAATCCTAGAAACATCTTTTAAAATTATGTCATCATGATCTGCCACTTCTATTTGGAACAGAAAACTAAAAATGTCTGCTACCATGAGGTTATGTCTGGCCGACTCAAGAGTGATCAGTTGCACCCTCCAATGCTTGAGTTTATCTTATATTTCCTAGGTTTCCTTTTTTTTCCAAACAAGGAAAATCTCAATCCAACTATATAGGTAAACCAAAATATTTTTTCCTAATACAATAAATCTGAGTATGAACTGTAGATGTCCAATCCATACCGAAAAAAACATAGTAAGGCCTCAACACTGCCGCGAAGAGGTTCCAACTGAAACTCTCGCATCAAGGGTCAGATCACATCATCATCATAAGTGTGATTATCAAGTCTCCTCCCAAATATATCTCCAGGCATGAGGGTCATGTAAATGTATTAACCATAAACTCTTTGTCTTGAACAAGATTCATGGAAAGAAGGAATTATTAGAACCTATGTATATTAATACATAATCTAGTAGTAGTCATAGACTATACATCGAATCATTCTTGGAGCCCTTGGGTCATACTCCCTGACTGCATGTAGCTGTTCCCTTCCCCAGTCCTCCAGCTCCCTGGGCCTGGTGGTGACCTCAAAGTGGAGTGGTTGTAACATGGCGAAATGTACACCAACTCATGCTGCTCTCCTAGCACCGCTTCCACGTCTACTTCCCTGGAGATTTTTCTTCTGTTATCACTTCCTCCTCACAAACAAATTATACATGCCCAAGTCTTTGAGATGGGCACCAGTTTCCTGCTTTCCTACTGCTAACATTCACTAGATGTATCCACTCATCCAAAGAACATGTAACCACAAAGGTCCTCTATAGCACCCTTACATAAATAAGAATGCATAGAGGAATAGTGTTGTCTCAGATGTCCGTAAACACACCTCGCTCGGATGTCTGAGCCCTGAAGCACTGATCATATCATATTCATCGAGTACCAGGAATGGTCGGTACGCCTCGATGAATACCCTGCTACGGACATGTTGTCCTTCCAAAGTTGTATAAGCTCTAGAGACCTCTCAGCCACCTCCTCCATCCAGTCCTTAGCTGCCTCTGAGTCAGGCTCACCTAGAAACCTGAGGGGCATCTAATGCTAAAACATGTGTAAGGCACAAAGCCTACAAGCATCCTCTACCGATACCACCAGTTGTAACTGCTGACCAGCAGGAAATGATATAGGTGGCACACTACCTGAACGTATGATCTTGTGAAATGGTCCATGTACTGATGCCTCATCAGTCTCTGCTCTACTGGTGTCTCAACTAGGCAAAAAACTCTAGCCACAACCTCTAGCCAGTCCTCAGCTTCCTGGGAATCTATCTCATTTCAAAACCTCTAAGGCCTCTACCACTGGAACTCATGAAATGCTCCCAGCAGGCGTGCACCGTCTTCCATTGCGGCTGGTGGTAACTACTTCCCAACGGGAGGTGGTGGTGCTACTACACCACATGAAGGCCCCAACATAGTAAGAGGGCCTTGTACTGAAGCCTCATTGCTCAGTGTGTCGTCATTGTATACTCTCTAAGGAATCCAACCTAGCTGTCTATGTGGCGGCATCATACTAAGGAATAGGTGTGCCACTATCATTAATTTATACCTGGGGAGTCAACTCCAAAGAAATCAAAAGAAAAAATTTTCAAAAACACACACAATTAGTGTTTTCGTGCATTGAGTCAGAAATCATAATTCAAGGTCCTTCTGTATGGATATATCGACCACCGCACCAACACTGGACTCCCCAAACTGAAAACCACACTCATAACACTTAACTCTATTTCCATAGAGAAATGATTCGAGTCTTTTTTCTTCGGTAGAACCTAACCTCCTCTAATACCACTTTGTCACGAACCGTCCCCCAGGGCCCATACCATGCCCTCCCTAAGCCTTTCTTCCATAGGCTATGGGCTAGCGACTAGCACCGAAAGGTGTATTCCATAAAACGGGAAGACATTTCGTTTAACCTGTACAAACACACAGTCTGAGAACACAATAATAAGAAACTGCGAAGTAAACTACTGTAGTAAAATTGAACTAAAAGTAAAGGGTTCGGAATACAAGTCCAATAAGAATACTACAAGTACAACTATAAAGTAAAAAACTTCCTAAAGGTGAAAAGAATCTTCTGGATAGTCTACTGCAGATCCTACATGAAGGGTAGGTAATAATATCCTCTATAGTACTCCACGTCTGCCCATATCCTCAATGTCAAATCATGTAGAATGTCCACCTCATATCACTATCCAGTTCAAGCTCCCTCATCCTCGATCAATGTTGTACATTTTCTGCATGAGAAAATACAAGGTGCGGGTGATTCCCTTATAGGGTTGAGTATAAAGATACTCAGTAGGGCCCCAAGACCACGTATGTCTCCTAAAGATCCACAAAGGAAAAACCACAAAGTAAGACATCAACTCTACTTAGGTGTAGGCCCATATATATACCTAAGTTATCGAGATATACTCATCTCAATCATGAGGGTAGTATACCACAAAGGTAACACCACGAAGGTAGAAGTACCACACAGGTAAAAGTACCATACAACTATAACCACGAAGATAGTACCATGAAGGTAAAAGTACCACACAGGTAAAAGAATTAGTTCAAATAGAGTCTCAGATAAAAACAAGTATTAGTGAAGTAAAGAAGTAAAAATTATTAGTCATGAAACTAGATCATCTTTTTCTCTCAAGAGGCACTACTTCTGACGATACAGAGTCTGGCCCAAATAGGATCTATAGATAACTAACCCCCGTTGACCCACATAGGATCTGACCCACACAAGATCGATAGGTAACTAACCCCTGAAAATGACCCACACAGGATCCCACATAGTGTCTGACCCACATATGATCAATAGATAACTAACCCCAGTTTACCCACACAGGAGCGATAGGAAACTAACCCCCACAATGACCCACAGAGGATCTGACCCACACATAATCAATAGGTAACTACCCCCCCCCCCCCCAATGACCCACACTGGATTTAACCCACACAAGATCGATATGTAACTAACCCCTGAAAATACCCACATAGGATCTGATCCACAAAGGATCGATATGCGCTGACCCACACAGGTTCACTGAGTGCTGACCCACATAGGATCTAACCCACATGGGATCGGTATGCACTGACCCACACAGGATCACAGAGCGCTGACCCACACAATATTTGACTCACACAATATCAGTGCTGACCCACACAGGATCCCTCAATACTAACCTCTGTATGATCTATCTCCAACCTACGCCTCACTGCCAACCACTAGATTCCTCACACCTGGTGCAACCAAGTTCTATTGTAACTGACCCTCAGAATATTGGACATAACTCAAACTCAAATAAACTCCACAAAGGAGTAACCCAAAGGATCTCCATGTCTTAAGGCTTCCAATGCGATAGACGGTGCATCAAACAGACGCTCGATCTATGAATTATAAGTGTTTTAGTATCGAGAGCCCGATTGGATTCGGGTGCGATCCATCCCACCTGAACTCCAAGTTTCTCCAAAACTATAATAGAGTAAGTCAAAAGGATTTGTCTCACTCCAAGGGTCCCAATTCCGCAGATGGTTCGTAAAACGCACATTCGGTATGTAAGCTATAGGCATTTTGTGCTGAGGGCCCAGTTGGATTCGTGTTCAATCCAACCCAGTCGTACTTCAAATGGCACCAGATAACCAAATAGGTCACACCGTTTTGATTCACATGGAAAAATACTCGAGGTGGACTACCCATTTTTCCAAAATGGATACCCAGTGAAAAAGTTGCACTTCACTGCAACACACGCGAAACGAGCCTTGTGGGGCCCACGCCTCTAACTAGACATAAATAAACAAAATTGGTTTTGAAACATCTATCTTAATTTCAGGGTCACAACGTCATAGACGGTTAATCATTATGACACTATATGAGGGAGATTTGTCAGACACAAGATCCCGTAAAAAATATTATTATTATTATTATTGGATGTTTCGTGGACCCGAGCCATGAATAAGGATTTATTATCCAACATTAGACTTGAATTGACCATATTAATAACAGGATCACATTACCTCTAACGACAAGTCAATCGGACATCACAGGTAGGATTTATGGCGGATGGAAGATTTAATAATATTATTATATCTAATAATTCATGAGCGTTCAAGGTACCCAATCCAAAAACCCAAAAAATACATCAAATATTGGACTCATATTTTTTGTCTTCAAGCCAGGGTCACACTTCCTCAGACGGTTCATAAAACCAAGATCGGACAATGAATTTTTGATCGAAACACGATTTTCCCATCCAAAATGATAATTACATTATTATTTTATTTTTACTTATATTTAATTGTTTTGTTCTACAATCCCAAAATCCCACATTCAATTAATATAATATGTCACGTGCAGTTAACAACCCTCAATTCAATACACATTTATCATTTATTTCTATTTTAATTTTATTTCATTTTCACTTTTCTCTCTCCAATTAACTCATTCTTCCCAAAATTCTCACACTCCAACCTAATAGACCAGAACAAAGCGCACAAAAGTTCTTAAAATCAAGCTCGCGACTTCTCCACCCTAATATTCGGCCACTATTCAGTGCACATTTGAGCTCCTAACAGCATCCCGAAAACATCACGATGCCCCTGTACCGCCTTGACGCCATCCTCCAGATGTCCGCCGCCGCTGCGTTTTGTCATGAGCCACCTCAGGCTGCTACATGTCCAAACCACCCCGCCGGACGCCTGACACAACCAATCCGAACTGACATTGTACACTGGACAGATTCACACTACCACATCACCCCTTCCGCGGGCCACCACAGCTTTATTCTAAGCCTGAAAAATTTGGCGACCACAGATTCGGGATCCTCGGGTCGAGATCTCCATGTCTGTATGTCCCGCTTAATGAATAATTGGGTTTTTAGCATGCTTCAGTATTTGGTGATACATAACATTCCAAGAACGTGTGATGAATGAGTAGAAAATATCATGGTATATGTGTGGATTGATGGATTTGTTTGTTTGGCCATCTTCGTTGAGAATCAAGAATATGAAGAATCAACAAATAGATATTTATCATACTTCAAAAAAAACCATAACTCTATCGTCTGTTGGAGGTGGAGAGATGGGGGAGATGATGTGTCGACGCTTCTAGAACATCGGTTCCCCATTCCTTATTCAGAGGTCATTCTTCATTGGAGGATCTCCTTCATTGGATAATGCTCTTCCTTCTAAAGTTCTCCACCAAATTGGTTCTCCAATGATCTCCCCCACGAGTGGTGAGGATCCCACATTAATTGACTTAATTTTATTAATTCAATTAATGTTGGCACATTAAGTGGTGGAATTACAAGATTTAACTCACATTAAAAGAGGAGATTGGGTGGTCCCCACCACCAAGATTCAAAATGGAGGTTTTAAGAAAGAAAAATAAAAAGTTATTTATTTTATTTTTCTTCTCCCACGAAAATTCGATAAACTAACTCCCACCTTTGACATACTGAGTCAAGGTAAAAGACTCCATAAGTGAATATCAGTGTTATGAGTTCAACGGAGTCCCCAAATTTCAATTCCGAGCACCGGTTCAAAATTTACAAAATGCCGCTCGCGCATTTACTGAACATACCTGAAAAAAAGTTTTTAAATTTACTAACAGTCACCCTCGACCCATGTCGGCCAAGGTTAGGCTCTACCCAAGTAAAACACACCCCAATGAACCCAATGGTACTCTTAGATTTATAATATGAGTTACTGTGTAAATGTTATGTATTTTACAATAAAATAATTGACCTTTAATTATTTTATTTACAACCAAAAACTGACTATCACTGGTGGCCCACGCCGAACAATGTTAGCATCTTCCTAAAGAGGGAATACCCTCATAAGTTCAGAGGTGGTCTCATATTTTTAATATGAGTTACCGTTCATGAGTTATAAGAATTTGAAAAATAAAATAATTTTATTTAATTATTTTATTTATGGTTATGCCATTTTTGGGTTTTCTCAAAGGAGGCCTGCGCCGACTAAACTTATGTCGCGCCTAGGGTAAACCAACCATCCTAAGCGCAACGGTTCCCTAATATTTCTGATCTGAATAACTATTTAATAGTTATTCCACTTTTTCAGGAAAACTTCTTAGGCGCTCTAATTAAATCTTAACAAAACATAAACGGGTCATTCTGGGCACTATGGGTCTCGGAATCGTGCGCTATCAGATTTCTCGGTCTCAGAATAATTCCATATAATTATAATAAATATGGAATTTCTGGGACTTTATAAGATTGTTGGATCAATTATTGTGGTTTATCATTTTGTTTGTTGATTCTCATCAGGGTCATTCTAAAAAAGCTCAAGTGGCATAGTGTAAGTAGTGTTAGAGGAAAGTTGGTTCACAATATCTTTGAAGATGGTCAGGGAGTGGTGGAATGTCTTGGTCAGAAACTATGCATGGGTGGTGATGGTTATGTGTTTTTGGGATGTGATGAGATGTTTTCGGAAGATAATTTCAAGATCTAGGAAGTATATAGTGTCCCATAGTGGGATATGACATCAGTAATGGATAAGTTGGAGGTGTTGTTCTTTAGAAACATCTAAGCATACCTAGGCTAGCGACAATCATTCCCAACATCAGGACATCTTCCCATGTATGTTGAGAAGTTATGTATTTACAATAAGAGACTTGATGTTTTTTTGTTGGTTAAAATATATAATGGAGTTTACACTCATGGTAGAGGTATATGTAGAAATAGATGATGGGATGTACACCCTCGGTGATTTTTGGAAAGATACTAGGGATTAACTGAATGTTTACAAATTAAGTGGGAGTCATTAAAAGTGGCTGAGAATAGGCCTTAGGTGACGTTTTTTCTCTAGATTTGGAAAAATCTACACATCCAAATCTATGTTCTGGGGTTTATCTTGCGGTTGAGTATGAGCTGTGTTGGTTGGAATACCTCATGGAGAGCAATGGTGACGACACTCCTAAGGTGGGGAGTGATAAATTAGTCCCGGATGTGGAGATTAGAACATTAAATTAATTTAGAGGAATATGGATGTTGATGATGAACATTAGAGGTGCACATTTGGTCTCTCAGGGAATCCAGATTGGTTATGATTATGGTAGATGATTGATCCAAGCCGCGACATTGGTCTTAGGGTAGTTCCAAATGAAATTGGGAATATTTTTGTTAAAACATTGATGGGGGTGGGAAAATATGGCAACATTCATGGAAAAATCAATTGGTTTCTATAATACAATGAACATTTGGAGTAGAACTGGGTAAGTGTCTTTGGTTATGTAGTGAAATCCATTTGGTTGAGTTTCAACATGTTTGGGAGAACATGAAGGGGTGTGTTGAGAGTGACCCACCTATAGTTTGATATTTTAACGGCAAGAACCATATTTAACTAAGGTCATATTTGAGTGAGGTGAGGTAGATCGTAGTCCTAGAATGTATGGTTTAGGAATTTCTCCCAGAACATTTCAACAGAGAGGATGGATGCTAATGTAGAGAAATGTCACTATCGATACTCAGGCGTAGTGAGTTCGAATGCCTCGGGTGATGAGAAAGTTGAGTTGAGATTATAGTGGCTTTTATTTGATTGTGGGAATGAAAAATAGAAAATTATGGTGGAGAGAACCATTAGGGACAACTTGTTGGTTGATGACATGATTGAAGTTTCAGGTTGGAGGAACTCGAGTGATCACCATTCGGGTGAGTGACCCGGATGGTGAGCGTTGCCCTGAATTTGAAGGCTTTAGTGTCATAATATTTGTTGTTGTATTCAAATTTATGGTTATGGGATGATATCACTAAGATACAAGTGGTGGATCAATGTAAGTAGAGAAATTATATTGGAAAGACCGTGTGTTTTCCATCAAATGATATTGGGTTTTGGTCACTACTAGGGTTTGAAAATAGAGTAAAAATAAAGTGAAGTGTTTTTTGTCATGAGTTGTGAAAGAATCGAACCATTGGGGTGTCAAATGGTTCCCCCATGAGGATATGATAATGTCTGAGAGGTTTACTTGTGTTATGAATTAGGAATTTTATCATATGTTTTACCTATGAAGTTCTAGTCATTGATGTATGATTAAAGTTGATGTGTCATTTAAGGTGTTTCAAGTTTATGTTGTGGGTTGTGGTGAGGGATTCTTGTGGGGAAAGACCCAGAACTTGATTCAAATTTTGTGTTAATAATGTCATGTTCAAAGAGAAAAATGGAAAAAGGGATAATGGATTGATGGTACTAGTCTCCTAGTCTCTTGGTTGCAGAAGCTCGGTGATGTTTGGGAGAAAGGATCGAAGACGATCCATTATAAGGTGGGGAGGTTGTAAGATCCCAGATTTTTTCTTAAGGTATAAATTTGTTTATGTTTTAGTTTAAGTCCATTATTTTCGGAAGATAATTGTTTCCAAAAGTTCATGAGAATGCTCTGGGGTGTTTCAGGGGTTCAGGGCATGAAAGACGAGGAAGAAAGAGTTTTTTGGGCTTGTTTCATTGTTTACGCACAGTTAGCAAAAACCATGTGAAACATCCCCGGTAACAGTGCATTCTTGAATAGAGTCTTGCGCATGGTTACCACATGGATAAGATAACTGTGTGGAATACTTAGGAAACTAGGTGAAGGGGGTATTTTGGGATATTTGATCATGCACAGTTTGCTCATAGTTTGATAAACCGTTCTACTAAACCATACATCCCAGTAAAGTTGGAAAATTTACAAAATTGCATCCTAGGATTATTAATCCCAACTCATGACTTTCCTCCCCTCTTCCGATTTAAATCCTAGGGAAGAACTTGAAAGAACCATTCTTCTAATAGTTGATTCTCATTTGATCATAAGTTATTTGGAGTGTCGTTGGTTGTGGACTGATGCCCCGACAAGTCTAATCTCATCTTTTCTTCTCCTTCTTGATTTGGGTTTGTAGTTTCTACCATCTTTTTGTGAAACCCTATAACCCACTTTTCAGGTGGAATATAAGTTAGGGATTCAAGAGGTGTTTGAATCTGGGAAAAAGGATACAATTAAGAGGGATTTCATCCTTGAATTCGTGGTCGGTGGTCTACAAGTATTATCCCATAGTATTGTTATAGTTACATACAAGTGCGTTGATATATTGTCTCTCTCTTGTTGTGAATTCTTTTTCTTGAGTAATATTTGGTGGTTTGGTTGTCTAAATGATGAGTTGGATCCCTCATTATCCCTTTGGGTTGCATAGAGGAACAATATAATGTTTTAGGTCCACCAATGTGGTGCATCGACATTCCAGAACCTAGGAATTGGAAAATTTATGGGTGGAGTTGATGTGTAATAACATGGGGCACTTTTTGAACATGATAATATGGTTAGTTGTGTTCAATATGGAATATTTCTAGTTTTACATAGGCTTATAGAGGACTAAGGTGTTTTTTGAATGGATTAGTAATGAGATAATTGAGTTAAATGAGATTGTGTCAAAGGTGTTATAAATTATGTTAAGATTCTCAAAGGAATTAGTATATTTCAAATGATGTGTTTACATAATTGGAAATGGATTGTAAATTGAAGCGCATGTAAAAGGGTTGCATACAGGAATTGATGAATATATTTAATGGGTTAGTAAATGGGAATAATGGGGTATACCTAACAGGTTTAATTTAATAAAGTGGTTGTGTTATGTGATATAAGAATTGTACATGAAATGCATAAGAATGAAAATGATAGAGAAATGAAAAATGGGTTAAATGGGATAATGTATGGTAATTTATGAATATTTGATATTGTATGGGAGTTGTTTAATATACTTAATGGGTTATGGATTGATGAAGGGGATTTGGCTAAATGGAAATGAACTGTAAATAGAAATGTGATAGTGGGTTATTAAACAATATGATTTAGCGTGTTGATTGTTATGGATTTTGATTATTGTATTTATTGGTCTTTTTTGGTTGTGATGTTGTTTATGTGTGGTGAATGGATGGATAAGAATTTGCACATGGCTTGGTTGTGGGATAAAGGACTGATTTCCCTCCAACAGGTAGGGTTGGATCGATGCTCTAACCTACCCAGCAATACACGGGTTGGGAAGTAAAACTGATTTTCTTTGACCCCAATGGTTGTATTCAATGAATATACATGGACTGAGTCTCCAAGGTAAGTGTGGTGGTCACTTGATATGATCGTCTCTAGTGAGATAGAGACTTAACTTGTTCTCATATGTAAAATGATAAATTCCATGAACCATGTGTTAATGATATGAATTCTTAATTTATGAACTTCATGATTGATGATGAACAATTAATAAAATATAAATAATTAATTGGAACCTTGGTTAGTAATATCTATGTAGGTATTGATGATCTGTGTCCCATGAATTGTCTTTCCTTTACTTTTCATTGATTTATAAATGTGTGCACTATCTGTTAGACTGTATATTTGTAGACATTATTGGTGGTGGCCTACTGTGCTGTACTCACACCCAACTCAGGCTGTTGTTGGGTACCTGAGTAGACTTCATTAATGCAAGTTCAGATACGGGGAAGGGCTAGTGCTCAGGAGTTGAGTAGGGCTATGGATATTCCTAGATGAGGATCCAGACTTAGAATCCAACATGTTTGGTATTTCTACTATTTTTCTTATTTTGGGGTTCCCTGCACTTATGAAACTACTAGTTTGACATGGCATGGTTATACCTGATTTGTGGTTTGTACCCTCTTTGGGGGATTCTTGGTTATGCATGTTAATTGTTTTTTAATACTATTTCCCACAATTTATATTATGTTCTATTATGGATTACTATATTAAAGAGTGTATAGTATTCCCACGTCACTCATTAGACACATAGTACTAGTCAAAAACCTCTGGCGTACAGGGAGGCGCACTTGAGATTATGTGATGACCTAGCACAAGGCAGCAGTTTAGTGGCTCCTAGGTTAGGGATGTTTAATTTGATACTCGAATCATTCATATTTCTATCACATATATGTTGAAAACTTAAAAACTCATCTGTATCTACTAAATCAATAATGTAGGTGCTGCTCTCCCCAGGTAACAAAATGGGTTGTTGACGCATATCATGTCTCCTAGCAATGTTTCATGTGTGTTGGCAACATGGGAAAAACTAAAAAAATACATGATCATCGTGGAATAAGCTAGGAAAATATAATCTAGAGCCCCAAACATTCCTAGATATTTGTTGGGGTCCAAAGTGTCCTCCACGTGAAAGTGTATGGCAGAAATACAGAACAGACTCAAACTCATGATTACGAACATACCAACTAATAACTTGATCACTACATATGTTCCAGAGGTAGGGATAATCCAAAACATAATACCGAGACTCACTTTTTAATTTTTTTTACATGATGTTTCTTTAAATTTGAAGGAATTTCAGAGGAAACAATTTAGTTCACTATATAAGCATACCATAGATGCGTACCCTAGGTGTCATAAACAAGATAATTGGAGACAATGTTCCGTAGTGGTACTTGGTCCATGGTGTCATCCTCTTGAGTGTGATTAATACTTCTCATGTGGTCCTATACTAGATTTTCTAAACCCTTCTTGTCCTTTATCTCAATATAAAATTCATGAATAAGTAGAATCCATTAGATAAGTCTGGGCTTTGCATCTGGTTTCTTAAAAAGGTACCTCGGAGTTGAAAGGTCAAAAAAGACAATAATTTTAGCACCTAATAAATATAAACATAATTTATCTAAATAAAAAATGATGGAAAGGAACTCCTTTTATGTGTTTGTTTAGTTTCATTGGGCTGAATTCAATTTCATTGAGGAATAGGAAATCACATGAGAACGTCCATCCACATTCTGAGATAAGACTACTCCAACCATGAAGTTGGAGGCTTCACAAATATGTTCAAAAAGAATCTCCCACCATGGGGGTTGTATGATCATTGGAGTGGTCAGACACTTATTTATCTCATCATATGTTCCCTGCATAAATCATCAAACACAAAATTTGAATCCTTTTGAAGCAATCATGACAAAAGAAGATCAATCTTACTAAAATCATTAAAGAAGTGCTGATAAAATCCTACATTCCTTGGGAATGATCTAACATCATGCACACACAAAGGATAGGGTAAGGATGAAATCATATCTACCTTTGATCTATCAACCTCTATCCCAGGTTTTAACATAACATCCACTAAGAAAATTCCATGCTCTACTAGGAAATGACACTTTTCAATGTTCAATAATAGATTTATCTCAGTACAACAATTTAGCACCTTTCCCAAAATACAAAGACATTCATAAAATTAGAATCTACATAATAAAAAATCATCCATAAATTCCTACATACAAGTCTCAATAATATCTAAATAAATACTCACCATGCATCTCTAGAAGGTATCTGGGGTGTTGCAATGTTCAAATAGAATCCTCGGGTAGGAAAATGTGTTGAATGGACAAGTGAATGTTGTCTTCTACTGATCCCCTGAAGCTATAGGAACATTAAAATGTCTAGAAAATCCATCCAAGAAACAATAATGTGTCTTCCTAGCTAGTCTCTCAATCATTTGATCAATAATTGGGAGGGGTAAATGATCCTTGAGAGTGGATTGATTTAGTTTCCTATAGTCAATCAAAACATGACAAATATTTTGCACCCTCATTGGAACTAACTCTTCTTTATCATTTTTACAACTATATCACCACTTTTATTAGGCTCAAACTGAATAGTACTTACCCATTATGAATCTGAAATTCAATAAATTATACCTTCCTCGATAAATTTTTCTAATTATTTTTTTACAACATCCATAAAAGTTGGATTCAGTCTCCTTTGTGGCTACCTCACTGGTTTATCCCCGTCCTCTAAAAGAATCCTATGCATGAAAATATAGGGGATAATACCTAATATGTTATCCAAGGTCCACCCAATTTCCTTAATGTTCTCCCTCCTAAGATTAAAACTTTTTTCTTCATGTTCAAAAGGGATATTGTTAGCAATTATAATGGGTAATTTCTCACCACATAATAAGTATGAGTATTTGAGATTAGTTGAAAATTACCTGAGTTCCAATGAAGTGGGATGCAGTAAGGATGTAAACATTGAATGAACTGAAATATGTTTACAGTGAAAATTAGCACCATAATAATAATGATCCAAATTAGATAATAATGCATCAAAACCATTAGAATATTAAACATCCAAGTCATAATCATATTAAACATGATCAAAATCAGAATATTAATCTATTTAAAAATTAAATCTAAGAGATTTTTTTGTGCATTAGAAATAGTTGTGGAGGTTCTCATAGACATAAAAATATAAACAATACTCGTAAACTTTCTTAGCATAGGAAAATAAAATTCCATGGGATTTTTATTTTTTGTTTAAAAATGGGAGATAACAAAAGAGGAATGGTCCTTTGAAGCGTACATCATGGAATCCATATCATTAAATATAGCAACATCATCCCCAAACTCCACGAAAGTGTACCCTCAGGGACCTTTATAGTTGTTTTGTGGTTTTGTGTAAGGGACTACCTAATATAATTGGAGCATGAGAAAATACATGATCGTTCGTCCTCCATGTTAAGAACGTAGAAATATGCTAGAAATATCATGTATGTTACCCGAAAAAGTACATATGCAAGGAATCCCACTGGATATGTTGTAGCTATATTGGCCAACTTCACCACTACTCTTATTGGATTCAACACACCAACCTGTAAAGAAGATAATATGAAGTGTGGCATCATGTTTATAGAATCTTCTAAATCACATAAAGCATCAGAAAAGTGAAACTCTCATATGGTGCATGGGATGGTGAATGTCCTTGGATAATTTAACTTTTTTGGAATTACTATAATTGGTATAATGAGTTCTTTCACATATCTTCCATTATTGATACTCTAATTTCCCTTGAACCCTCTTCTATTGGTAAAAATTTATTTTAAGAATTTCTCATTACTTGGGATTTTCTTGAGGGATTCAAGTAGAGTGATGTTGATCTCCATAGACTTGAATTTGTCCAAAACCTCTTTTTACATCACCTAATAAGTTATATTATTGGTTTGAAAACCCTTGTTGGAAAATTGAATGGGTTTAGGAGGAACATCATCATCTTTCTCTAACCCATTTATTTCTCTGTGGGATGCTCATCAGAGGTTCTTGAATGGGGTTTCTCTGATGTTGAGGTGAATCCTGGTGGAATGGTAGGTGGTTAAGCATTAGTTTTTTGCTTCCCACTTCTCAATGTGATGGTACTAACATTCAGATTTGGATTTAGAGTATGTTTGGAAGGTACATATCTATAATTCTTACTTACCAGTTCATGGAGGGTAGTATCAATCTAGCACATTTGAGTATTCAACTCTCTCAACTCCAAACCTTTACTTTTCAACCCATTCTGTTGATTGTGAACAATTTTTTTGAAAAGGTATTTAGTGTTAGAATCTACCTTGGTTTGGGTATTCCCTTTTTGTTGGCTTGTTTATTCTTGGGATTCAAATCTACATTGGGATTTTTGTAAAACCTGCTAGTAAGGCGGAGGCTGCTGGAAGTTTTATTGAAAAGGGAGGATTTATTGTTGTCAAAAGCAATACCTCATGTTCGATTGATCTTTCCACCCTTGGTAGTATGTTGAAGAAAAGGAGTCAAACTTATTTGGGGAATATGGTTGTTGGTGATATTGATATGGTCTCCCGAGAAACACTGCTGCATAATCTTATGTTTCTTGTAATTGGTGGTAACAGTTGGTTGGGTGTCTTGTCTCAATGTAAATGTCATAAGGCCTTAAAGGAGGGGGTTGGGATGTCATTTTTCCTAAATAAATTTGTCTTGATAAACTTATAAATTATTCCAACTTGGTATAAATCAATGTTCTATCAATATAATATGGACTTACAAGATGTACTCCTCCCATATGTGGGGTACCTCACTCACCAAATTTTCTAGAGTTTTGTGACATCTTGTCGATCAATGCATGTGCGGCTACTGGTCTTCTATCAACCAATTCCCCTCCATCCACAACATCCACCACGCTTCTTTCCATAGGTGTGAGTCCTTTATAGAAGTACTAGATGAAAAGTTTCTCACTGATTTAGTGATGCAGAGAGATTGCACAAAACCTCTTGAACCTCTCCTAATACTAATATATTGAATCCCCATGTGCATGATGGACCCATGAGATATCATTTTGAATAGAATTGGTTCTTGATACTGAAAAATATCTCTGGAAGAAAAGACATTTCAAATAATTCCAACATGTTACATATTAAGGTTGTAAATAACATATCTAATCCTTAGCATTTTAAAACATTTATTTCTTTTAAATGTTTGTTTGGATCCTCACTAGATAAGACAAGAAATTTTGGAAGATGGTTAATTAACCCATATTTTAGTTCAATGTTTGAATTGATAGTTGGATATGAAATAAATGTAGGTTGATAATTTATATCAGGTGAATCCAACTCTCAAATAGTCATATTGATTTATTTTTCTTATTTTTATCCATTGTATTTATTTTTTAATTTTTTAGAAGAGTTTCCAATTTCAAAATTCCTAGAGTGGAGGAATTTTCCAGTTGGTTAAATATTGAAACTTCTTATAGATAGAGATTTTCTAATTAGATCCCTAAGGTTGTGATCAATCTCAAGTTATAGATTAAAGAGATCCTCAATATGGGATTGTGTCATCAATCATAGAAAAATAGTGAATAAAAATGTAGCATACAACAATATAATTAGATGAGGTTCCAACTGATGGTCAGAAAAAAAGTTGGGGAAGAACTAATGGAATGGAAAAGGGAGAAAGAAGAAAAGAAACAAAAAAATAATAAATAATAAATAATAAATAACATACATAAAATTGGTTGAATAACAAACTTTCCACCCAAGAAACGGTGCAAATTTGATGAGCGTTGTTGCACACACTCTCAAAAATATTTGTGATTTACTAGATTTAGCACAATGAATGACTTAGGTCATTGTCTCAGGGATTAATCTTAATTAAACAATCCTAAGTATGTCTTTTTAGAATAAAGGAAGTAAGTTAAAATAAATGAAACGCAAGAAGGTGGGGTTTGGTTTTGTGACTTTTAGATAATAAACTAAACAACAAACAAGAACAGTCAAAGACACAGTTTCTTTAAAAACACTTATATGAGAAGATGTTGTTGACCTAATCTACCCCTTCATCATTCATTTATCATTATCCCATATGATTATAATTCTTTCAATTATGATCCCTTAACCTTGTCAACCCCCGAACCCTATAGAAGTTAACATGACCACAAATATTGGAAAAATGAGCCTTATGTCAACTTCAGGACTTCTAATCATAGTACCATGCTTTGATTATAATCCAAAAGCCAACTTATTTTCAATGGTTAGTTAAGGTAGAATCTCCTCCATGTACATGAGAATTAATTGTGTTTTGGGATGATACTTTAACCCTACAATTCAATCTCATGTTGAACGGATTTTATGTTTAAAGTTTCACTGAAACGATTTACACAAGTCCAAACTCGAGGTCAAGTGAAAGTTTATAGAGTTACTTAGAAATTAAAACTCAATTAATTTATCATGATTTATAAATTACAGTATTTTTATAGTTTAAAAATAAATAAATGAAGGGAGTAGGTATTTGATCAACTACGAATTAAATCACTCTTCCAAGGGCGGAGTTTTCATCAAGGAGACTTTTTTCATAAGCAATAGATTGATTGGGGAACACGCAATATCATCTCCACTCTTAGATTCCTTCCAAAGAAGAAAAATATATATATATTAAAATATAAAAATATAGAATATTTACTGAATAAAATTCAAGTTATAAATAAGAAAACAAAGTGGATGTGGGAGAGGAGACCCTTCTTGGAAGAGATATTTGCACAAGGCCTTACTTCTTCCAGGAGTTGTAAGGTGTTCCAAAGAGACACCCTTTTGGACACACCTACCCAATGCCTCAAAAACCACTCCCAAAGATGAAAATATCCATTAAATAGAGTTTGGGAGGGCTAGGTTTATAAGACTTTTTTATGTGTGAAATGGAAATGAGGCCTATTTTTTTAATACCGCTTTCACTGCATAGTTGACCTCATAAACGCATGGATTGTATGGAATTATAGAAGGTTGATTTTTGAATAATCATGTCTTAGATCTTACCTCCAAAATTCAGATCAATCCCAATCTGGATAAAGATGATATGGAACAAATGATGAAGTGGTGTCTAATCTAGATAGTTCAGTCCAAATTTGTCTTCATGGCCCATTTACTCCCCTTAAAATGCATGATCCATCTCTAATTTACTAAATTAAAGTTGTATACAATCTATATAAGAACATAGTTACAAACTTTAAAGTTAAAATAATTAATTGAAAAATATTTATGTTCAAAATACTACAATGAATCTTGAAAGGGTAAAATAGTAATTTTCAAAAAATTTGAAAATGAATGATATAATCCTAAATATTCCATAATTGAAAATATTTAGCACAATGTGAGGAAATTATATCATTTATCATCAATAAAATCGTTAATAAAAATGTTTTTTTAGTTATTTGATTAACTAGAACAAGTCCACTGTGGTTTTTGGTGAAGGGGTTCCCATATCCAAACAAAATAGATTGGAAAGAAATCATCATGTGAAGAGAGGGTCTGTCCACATAATTTATTTTAGAGTGAACCTTTTTGGGGGTAAAGTCAGATGGTGTTTCATGGAGAACATTTACTCCAGTATTATAAACAAATTGGAGATTTGGAAAGGAAATTAATCTCTCAATCATAGAAGGTATTTATGGTTAATTATATGGTCACTTCTATGTTTGTTTATGTTTTTCTTCATATAGTGTCCCAGAACTATTATCAAAGAGTTTAATATTTTGATTCAAAATTTTGTATGGCTGGTTCCATTCATTATAGGAATCTTATTATAGTGTCCTAGAAATAATATTTCAAACCAATAGATATTGGATGGATGGGAATAAAGGATCTCAGGCTCTTCAATGTGACACAACTCAAAAATATCACTTTGAATATTCTTACATCCAATGACTCTTCACTAGAATTTATCTATTGTACATTTTTCAAAAAACTATAGAATGGGTATTCTAGGTACATTACATAAACTATTTGGGTAGTAATTAAGCATTCCTATAATTGAATTATTCAATGTTAAAAGTGGATATCTTGTAAGAATTAAAATCTTAACTATTTTTGTGCTATAAGTCTTTTAATACCAATCTTAGATGATGAGGACATTACTCAGTCCCTAAAGCTCTTTCAATATAAGATATGAAGAACAATGTCAATGCACATGGGCTGTCCCTGCCCTATTTTAGCAAGTAGATTGATAGATATGAGTATACAGAGAGAGATATTCTTATTTGGAAACCCATTTTATCTTGGAATATCAAAACCATGGAGTGTTATAGATACAACTATAATGGATCCATTGTAACTTCCTCTTGGATACTTATCTACAAAAATCCCAATATCTCATATGCAGTTTCTTTTCATATTTGGATAATATATAGGCAATGGTTTCCCTTGAATCAGCTAGATTAATATTTTGGTTTTATCCTTGCCTCAGCCTTCCATCTTTGCCTCATTCATAATGGAACCATTGATAATTTAGTTATCTCATTTTGTTTCACATACAGGATATGGAATTACATCCAAGATGTCTTTAGATACAGGAATTGTTTTAATAGATTTGTATAGATGATGACTTCCATTCCAAGATATAGCTACAGTTAGCAGGTGTAGTCCCTCCTACTATCTGTTATAGGTGCTATTATCTCATTCATATAAGAGGAAATAAATTCTCTAGATTTTGAGAATCTAGCCATGTAATTGGATGGCACGTCGTTGGGTGAATTGAAACCCTCTGATTATGGTACTATCTCCCTCACATATCAGGGAGTCATCAAGATATGTTTATATCATTTCATTGGAAATAGGAATGTGATTTAAGTTTAATTTTGTTATATGATCAGGTTGGCCATGTATATTTCCCATCATGGTTGGTGGGATCTGTGAAAAATGAAATCACTGCAAGTGCGTGTGTAAATATGATCGTCTTCGCATAGTGGTGCGATTTGTTTTTTCATCACCACTTTACATTGATGGTTATATTTTTGGAAATAATGGATATATATATATGTGTGTGTGTGTGTGTGTGTGTGATAATTATGACATGATTTGGATTCTATAAAATTAATATATCATTCCATTCCTTACACTTTCAACCAATTAGAAATGATTTCATCGCTCGTCCATACGGACGACTTACCATCTCCATTAAGCGATGAAATTCATTATCTATATAAACAATTAAATAATTATTATAATATATATATATATAATGGATAAAATGGTATTTATAACATTAATAAAATTTTAGATGAATTACCAAGGTCAGTGTGAGATCACTGAGAGGGGGAGGGGGTGAATCAGTGATCCCTTTTTCATTTCTTACAAATTTTTTATTTTAAATTAAATATTTGTGGTTGATTAAATATTAAATCCTCAATTTTTTATATCTCTAAACATTAGGTTTAGTATAAATGCTTACTCCTCATTGTGTTAGTTATTCTCCCCACCATATATTATCCACTATAATTATATAATCATTTAAAATCATAGATATAATGTCACATTATAACTCTCCTGAATACACAAAGGAGGATCTTTATACTATATCACATAGTATTACTAGGATCCATGCTAGCCTCCTCCAGAATCCACATTGAATACTTCTGCTTCGGAATCACACAAGTGACTTCTTTCTCCCAAATATACACTAGAAACTTCTTCCATTCTTCAAGGATTGATCCACTATAGGATGATCAATTGATCTTACTCCATGATCTTGACGGACCAACATTCATATGTACTCTTCAAGAACCTTTTCAAAGGTTTCTATTCTTGATCAAAAATATCTGGTCACCCATATTTGATCAGTTTCCTAAGTTCAATAAATGATTGTGTTGATTCTTTCTTAATTTGATTAAGACATGACCTTGATAATTATTTTCAATTACTGCACACAACTACTTCAGGAATTTAAATGTATGGTGGTTCTTGAATAACATCAACTTAATCAATCTTCTTGAATTCCTAGTCACTATCAACTCAAATATATAATCTTCTAATATTCTACTCAGATTTAATTTAAAGAATATTTGCTACTCTTATAATATTCTAATTTATTGGTAAAAGCATTAAATAATTAAGGAAAAACAGAGATATAATTTTATGTATTGTATTCAGAATAAAATATTAATTCATAAACTAATGATTGCACTTAAATATGTTGTAGCCTATATACTATAAATTTTTTTGATTTCTTCATGGAAAACTATCTACATTCATAAAAAACTACTTCAAAACACCTATAAATAATTTAATTTCATTAAAATAAATATCTCAATAATATGATTGAAAAATAATTTTCTCATAAAATTATATGTGTTGTAATTCATCACCACTGCTCACTTCTCTCTATACCTCTGAAAATATTTCATCCTTCTTGGTGAAACACATCATCCATGAGCCAACATGGTTTTTTTAAGAAAAACAATCATCAGTTATTTTGTGTAGAATCCCACAGTATCATTGTGAACATGTGTAGTAATTTTAAGTGGTTCGTCTCTGCATTTTTTGTTGTAAATTCCACATCCACGAACCACTATCCACAAAGCACAATCACCATGAAATTCATGTCAACCCACAAAGAAATATTCATCCATGAACCATAATTCATCTATGACCCATTTCAACTATGTACTGCATGGTTGTCCAAAAACCGTCTCTTCCATGTACTATTATCCCAGGTAGAATCATTTGTGAACATCATGGTAGCTCACAAGGGACTTCACTATAAAATATTATCCACATAACAAATCTATATATGAATCACTTCATCCACAAAGGATTACATTTTCATAATATCATGGAATTTTAATTCACCAAGAAGCACTTTCTATATGGATAAACTCCTCAAACACATTCTTCTAAGAACTGTTTTTAATATCTCACTTTTTCCTCTTCATGTGGAAATCACTCTACAAAGAATCACCAATGCAAATCCTTTTATACTTTATTGAAACCATATTTAGGAGATATCAAAAACTCTAGTACAACCATGAAGAGTACCACATGATATCAGATTTTTTGGGTTATTGGTTTTGAAAACCCTCATATGTTAGGTTCCTCATAGATGAAGGGTTGTCTTACACGGGGGAGAATAGTTATCCTATGTGATTAGACGGTCCTCATTCAAATTGAGTGAATTGATCCAAATCCCAAGTTATTTTAATTTTTATAAGTCATGTATGAATATTTCCCTTGTACATTCATCGATCATCGAAATGGAAACATGGATTTGATCCTATTTATAAGCAAGTTTGTGCATGTCTTCAGATAGATTTCTTGACCCCGTGTCACCGTGCCAACCCACACGGTGGTGCTACCTTCTCTCTTCTGTGGGAATCATGTCCTAGACTATACAAACATGTGGGTGCATACTATATGGACCTTATACATAGGCATTCTCCCTTGGGTCCTATACACATCCATGATTCCCAACATGCTACCTTAGGAAGTCATTCCCATGGGGGTTGACTTTTGGGTCCCCCTAAATATAGTTGAGGGCTAGCCCAAACTATAGATTGTAGGTGTTTGATTATTTTTTATTAATAAATAAATTCAAATCCATATCAAATAAAAACTAATGAAACTCTTAATTCCAAATTCATCTTCCTTCAAATATTCTACACTTTATGTAAATAATGTGTCCTCAGTAACACATATCTTATATGTTAAAGATCATCATAATTAATGGAAACAATTGTTAATATAAAGATAACAATATAAGCATTAAATCTTATTCAATTTAAAGAATCATTGTCTAATCATGAAATCTGATTCTATTAGACGAATCCAAAACAATTCTCCATGAATCACCACTTTATCCATAAAAATTCTCCATGCATCAGAATTGCAAGAATATCTAGCTCCTATATAAGTATTATACATATATTGACATTATGATTTACTAACAATAAAGACTATATTAATTCACCCACAATGAACTTGTGATCTTCACTAGAGATGATGGATCTAAATCCTATGCAAGAGAAGTGGGACTTTCCTGACAAATCATGCATGAGAAAACAAGGCAATTAACCCTCAAAATAGTGAAAATATTGAAATATTATCAATAAACATGTGGTAAGATGTTATAAAAGTATCATATAAGATGTTATAAATAAAAATTTTGTTCTATTAAAAATTAATGACATGTTTAATAGAATTATGTAGGAGGTTCTAATGGGTTTTAAGAATGTAAAACCGGAGGTAATGGATTTTAACTTCACTTTTATTTATATTGGACAAATGCCTTAGACGCTACTTGTTTCTTTTGTGTGTTGTATAAACAAGACAAAAATGTATTTAATAATTCTTATAATTAAAATTATGGGATATATGTATCCATCTGAAGTTCTTTCTTACGTGATGCTTATGATTAAAAATATACCATGGTGGTAAGGTTTTAATTAATAATATCAACATTATTCAAGATTGTATATATTTATGTATCTACTGAGGAATATTTGTCTTCCATGCCCATGTTTTATAATAATTTTTTTAAAAAATTATATTCTTTAATGATTGTTTATAATTATTTTTAACCTTTTTTACTTTTTACAGAAAAAATAAAAATAATTTTCATGTTGTTTTTACAAAAAAGGTTACATTTTATTTTTATGACAAAAGTGTGAAAAGATTGTTCTTTAAGTTTATACAAAATAAATTGAATTTTCTACTATTACAATTTCTTAATTATTTGAAGCATTCTTTAAAATTTTACAAGGTTCTTTTTATATAAAATTATTTTTTTATTACATGTGTAGTTTTTATATTTTAAAAAATATTTTTAAATTAAAAGGTAATTCTCTTCAATAAATATTTCATTAATATCTTTATAACCTTTTCATCTATATAAATATAATTTATTGAATATTAGGATAAGGATATTTTCTATTGACACCATTCATTATATTTATTTGGATGGTTTGTGGTCAATTTTATTTGGGAATGTATTGATATTCAGTATGACTAGTTCATCTAATGTGGAATGTTACTGATTTTGTTAAGGAATATTGATTCATTTGTATTATTTATCTAGATGAGGAATTAATTGTACATATTAATTTATGGTACTATATTTATTCATCATTCCAATGGTATTATATGTCGGCATAAAGTCAATGATATTAGATTTTGGAATGAGGTCAATGATATTAGATATTGGTACAAAGATGGATATATTAGATGTAGGTAAAAAATTGAATGTATTTGATTTTAGTACACATTAACAAGTAATAGATGTTAGTTTGAAGTCAAAGATATTAGATTATATAAATAATTCAAGGGTATTAGATGATGATATAAAGTTATCTATATTAGATGTCATCATGAAGTCGATGGTACTAGATATCGGCACAAATTCGATGATATTAGATGTCGGAATAATGTCAATGGTATTATATGTCATAAAAAAGTTTATGGTATTAGATATTAGCATGAATCCATCAGTATTATATTTAAAAATGAATTCAATGGTATTAGATTTCAGCAGGAATCCATGACGGTATTTGATATCCTGTCATAAAGCCTCAATAGTATGTTTTACATGTTCAGCACTATGCATTCCGTTATTATGTATTCTATTATTGATATTCCATGTGATTATTCGATTAGTTATAATATCCATGGTTAATTTTAATTCTCATGTGATAATTTATATGGAATTATTTGATTATGATTTATCCCTACCATATTATACTCATGTTTTTTTATAAAATGGAATGTGTTTTTGTTATTTACCTTGGCTTATTTTTATTCCTTATTTATTTATGACAACATTCTTTATATGAATACCCTTATTTTGAAATAGAGATTATACATTTCTAATATTTCTTCTCCCCATCAATCTATAAAGTGTATTATGATTGTTATGAAAGGAAATGTTGGAGGGAATATTGTTATTTTCAAAAGCATTATGTTGTAATTTGTGTTTTCAAATGTAATATGTGAATCATGTATATATATTGTTTACAGAGACTAATAAACTATTTGTTCTTTTAGGATTTCATTCATTTTATCTAGTGCCAATGTAATAATGTAACACCAACTATGGGATACTAGAGTTTGGGTATTTATAGATAAAGAAAAGTATTTATCAATTCCATAAAATCGATGATAAAAAGGTAAATTATCAGAGTTTTTTATTTTCACACTTAAAAATCCCTCTTTATTGGTGATTTTTTATAAGTTTAGATGAAAATCCTATGATTCTATATAAAATTAACCACAATAGATTTATTTAGAAATTCTTTTCATACTCTTATGAAAGTGATACCCTGTTGTCACTCTCCCTCCCTCACTTTTTCTCTCCATCTAGGCCACCGTGACACCATCACTATAACATCCCAAGTAAGTAATGAATAATAGATATTTTTATTTATGCCTATTAATGAATTAGATATTGTTTTAGAGGCTTAAAATGAAAATAAATCCAATCTTAAGCATGGAATACACTAATATTTTTAAAAGATTGTTTTACTACCTTTTAATGGGAAACCATTTTTAAATCTATATTTTGACAATTTTATAAGCTATTTTTGTCAAAATAAACTTATTATTTATGATTGGGACATCAAAATTTACTCTTTGTGAATTTTTGGTATTTTTCTGACAATGTTCATTTTTTTAATGAATAGTGAAAAATACTGCATTTTACATCAAAACTGCTTTTAAATCTAATTTATTTATATGATTAGATTATCTTTTGAATTGGTTTTAAAGTGAACATAGAATATATGTTTACCATTTAATCTAATAGTGGTCATTGTAATTAATTTCACTTTGAAATTGGACTTAAACTAGTGTCAATCTTTTGATACTTATTGTTTCATAAAAACACGCTATTTGCTCTGATAGCGGGAATTAATTATTAAATTAATTAATGCATCTTATATGTTTTGAATTTTTTAAAATATACATCATTTTTGAATTCAGAATATCAAATTTAGCTTAGGGTGAAATTTTGGAATTTTTCTAAAAAACTTCAATTTTATGAATAGTGAAACCACTAAGTGGTAGTTAAAGAAACTGATTTTTCGTTTAAATGAAACTTTGCCACTTCTGTGATTTGATTTTCAAAATCCAACATACATGGTTTTCATTAAGAAGTAAAATGTGGTTCAATGAGACTAAAATAATTTTTTGGTGAATAGTAACTTTTAAGTTCTTAATCGCGATTAGAGGTAATTAGTGTAGTTTAAGGTAAAAATAATGTTTTAATAATATGAAATGAACTTGACACATGTCATACACTTATTGGATATGTCATTGCCGACCAAGAAAATCCATGGGTCAACTTGGGGACCCCATGGATCCACTTTAGTTGGGAAATGACATAAATAAATTTTTATTTAATGTTAAAGTAAAAATGACACAAACATGAGTTATTTTACTAAAACAATTTTTACATGGGGTTATAAAAGTCAGATTTTTTATTATAAATAGTCATTTTAAATCTTAAAATATTTCATACATCATAGTATTTTTCTATAATTTTTATACTTTAAATAAATTAAATTATTTATGACATCATGATGATGTAGCGATTACCTCATTAATAAAGGATTTAAATAAAATGAAATGATAATATAAAATCTATGACCTAAACATGTCCAAAACCTATTGGATGGGGTATTTAGAACCCTTATCACATTACCCTCGAATTATATCAATGTGAGACCTTTTGAATCTGAAAATCATTTTAAAATAATGTAACATTTCTTTACTTTCCAAGAGTGCCCCTCCTCTCCTCTTATAAAAGGCCCCCACCTCTACCCCCTTACCCACACTTCCAAAGCCTTTGGCTCGGCCAAACCCTGCCCATTTTGTCTCTCCACATCCCACTCTTACTCCTTGAAGCCTCACTTTGGGCAGAAGTCTTCTCAAGGAAGCCTTTGAGCTCAAACCAAATGGCGTTACCCGATTTTAAGGTAATGTCTTCACTTGAGTCCGTTTGTTTTATTTTGCTTCTCCAACCCCCTAAACTCTTTTTATTCATTTCTTTTGTAACAACTCCATTATCTTAAATATACTAGGATATTGTTATAATATGGATTCGAGATACACCTACACACACCTACATCTAATGGTAAAAGAACATACTGTTTCCGTGGATGCCGAATTTCTGCCTCCCGAAATGATGATTGTTCAACATTCTTTTAACACCTTCAAAGGTGGCCATTATAATGACACTATATTTATATATGATATATAATATGTTTATGTTTTCCTTAAGCTTCTGTATTTTTCATTTTGGGCATACCTTTATGGTTTCCATTATGGATAAACACGGTATCTTCATTTAAGGAAGTGCGGACTACCACCCCCTCAAAGTGATTTGATTCGTTAATACCATATGTGGGACGTATAAAGGATGGAGTTATGATATTATATATGATATTACACTGGAATTATAATATACCTTTATATAATTATGATTCCATTCTATAAAATAGGAAATAGAATGAATGTAGCGTTCATGCGTACGTACGGCTTACCGTCTCCATGAATGGTGCATTTCATTTATTACCTCTAAATGATTATGTAATATTATAAATACATTTATATACTGGATATAAATGATATATATGATATATACATCATGATTATAATTCTGGATATAATGGATACATGAACAACTTGTAATTATAAAGGGTTTATTTTTTGACTCAAGTACCAATGATCGTTAAAACGACCGTTATTAAATTAAATAATTACATAGTGTTCATGACATGGAAATTAGTGATATAAAAGGAATAAAGAACTTTAAAAAGGTTCTTAAACAAGTATAAATTAACTCAAGTTTATTATTCAGGAGATTAAAGAACGATCGAGTCAAGTCGGACCCGAGGTATGGGACTTCGTCTCAATCTCCTTTCATTGAGGCATATTTGGTTTTATACACAACCTTCTTTTGTACAGTGTATAAACCCCTTTGATTTTTACCTTTATCCAAAAGGAATCTTTTTTATACGAAGCGTTTTACTAAACGAAAAAAGGGAATGTTTTTGTCGTACGTATGCGGCGACAACGACTTCTCCGCCGCCGTGACCGTTATTTGAGTTTCGGCTTCCTCTACAAGCCATACCTTTTTTTTAAAGAAAAATAAATACCATGTTTTAATTTTCTTTTATTTTGGTATTGAAAATGGTTTTCATAATGTTTTTATATCAATGGTTTGTATTGATATCTTGTGATTGAAAGATGGAAATGTTATGTTTCTTTTATGCATGTTTTATGTGATACGATTATGTTGAGGTTCTTGTGCATAATTATGTAGACGGGTGGTTCCGTGATAAACTAAGCGCAGGTGAGCCCGATATAGCTCTCCAATGCATTGGGTAACGCAAAGGAGTGAAACGTTATGGTTTCTCCGAATATATTTAGGGAATATACTGTGATAGGTATTCCAAACGTGACCAAGAGGGTTACTCCCTACGTAAGAATGTTATGAATTCCTCAAGTTACCTTTATGTCTTATGATTTCTATGATTAATTCATGATTTGATGAGGTATGTTAAAGTACTTATGTTTTATGGGTAAAGTATGATTTCATTCTTATGTATATATGAACTTATGTTTCCTTTCCATACTTTTATAACCCATACTGAGCTTTTTATTCTCATCCCATGTTTTTTTGTAATGTTTTTCACAGGTCAAGGTAAACGTACATGATATGATGATAGTGTCAAGGAAGTGTCAAGAATGAATCCATGTTTTATTTTAAATATGTTTCCATTGATGGGAAAAATTAATACAATATTTATGTAACCACTTTGTTTATATGTGGAATGTAATGCAAGATTTATGTTCTAATTCTCTAAAACTCAAAACCTGAAAAGATCCTCAATGTGTAATCTTGTAATAACTCAAGATTAAGTAAGGTTTAAGGCTGGGGCCTTATAGTTGGTATCAAAGGTAAGTTTAGATAACTTTAGGAGTTAGAATTCTATTAAATGATTATCCAAAAATAATTTTTTTATGGTCAAATTGAAATGATATAGCATTTGAAGATTACCATGTTGCTTCATCTATGACATGTTTGTTCAGAATGGTTTTCCATAGAGGAAATAGGGAAGCAGTGCTAGGAAGGCATACAGAAGGAAATAACCTTCCAAATTAGCATCCTGAGATGGTCGTAATTGGAACTGAACAGTTTGTTGCAGTAATGGCACAGTTGACTCAAGCGAAAAATGGTGGTGGTATCCATGCATGATATCAGCCAGATCAACCACAGAGGAACATGTCAGTGGTGGAACACTTCATGAGGAAACATCCCCCATCATTCAGAGGATCATCTGACCCTGTGCTAGCTGAAGGGTGGATTAAAGCACTTGAGAAGATTTTCGATGTCACGGGGTGTTCAGAAAATCAAAAGGTTAGTCTTTCTATTTACAGTTTGGAGGGTGAAGCAGATCAGGGGTGGTCCATGGTTAAAAATATCAGGGATGCTGATGAGATTGATGCTCTCGACTGGGATGAATTCAAAGGTATGTTTATTCAAAAGTATTTTCCTAAGGATGTTCGACTTAGGATGGAAAATAAATTCTTGGAATTGAGGCAAGAGGAAGACTCAGTGGCTACCTATGAAGAAAGGTTCACTCAATTGGCAAGGTATGCTCCAAATTTTATCCGAGACCTTGATAGTAAAATCAATCGTTTTTACTCAGGATTAAAGCCAAAATATCGAAGGGCATTAGCTTCTCGTGAGTTTAGAAGTTATGAAAAGCTTGTTTGATGTGCTGAGAAGGTGGAAATGGAGTTTGCCGATGATCAAGTGTTCTATAACAACCAACAGAAGAAGAGACCGAGGTGGCAGGAGAAAGGGAAGAATTCTTCAAAAAAGTATGATGGTAAGAAATCTAAGTTTCTAGTTTGTGATAAATGTGGCAAAAGGCATGTTGAAGAATGTCTTCTGAATTCTAGAAAGTTCTACCAATGTGGTAAGATGGGACATAAGGCTCATGATTGCACTGAAAAAGATCAAGGTGATGGTAAGTTCAAATTTGATTTACAGTTAGTGTAATGTTTTAAGTGCAATGAGATGGGTCACTATGCAAGAGAGTGTCTGACAAAGAGCTCGAGTTATGGGAAGCAGTTAGACTACAAGTAGAAAGCGGTGGTGAAATCCTTTGCAACTACTTCAACAGATGTCGGGCCATCAAATGAAGTTGTATCAGGTACTTTGTTTGTTTTTTCAGATTATGCCAGTGTTTTTTTTGATTCGGGGTCTACACATTCTTTCATCTCTGAAACCTTTTCTAGTAAAATGGGAATACCATCTAAAGAAATTACTCATGAACTTGTGGTAAAAACACCTGGGGGAAATGTTGAGGCAAAAAGAATTTATAAGAATCTTACTATCCTTATCCGTGGAAAGAACCTACTTCCAAACCATATTTTTCTACCTCTAGTAGAGTTTGATGTTATCCTGGGTATGGATTGACTCTCTATTTACCATGCTAAGATTGAATGTAGAGCTAAAGAAGTTTGTTTTCAGAAAGACTTTTAGTTTGTGAACAATAATGAACCCTTACTGTTGATAACTTATCAAGAGGCCGAGAAACTTGTAAAAGATGGAAATGAATGTTACCTTGCACATATTGTTGAAAACAAGGGAACTGTTCAGATTAATGATGTGCCAGTGGTAAATGAGTATCCTGATGTTTTTCCAGATGAGTTTCCTAGAATAATACCAGATTGTGAAGTTGAATTTACTGTTGACTTAGTTCTTGATGCTAAGCTAATTTCGAAACCCCCTTATCTAATATCTCAAATTGAACTTTTAGAGTTGAAGGAGCAATTACAAGATTTATTATAGAAAGGTTTCATTCGACCTAGCACGTCACCATGGGGTGCTCATGTTTTATTTTTTAAAAAGAAAGATGGTTCTATGAGACTTTGCATTGATTATAGAGCCTTGAATAAAATCACTGTTAAGAACAAATATCATTTGCCTCATATCGATGATTTGTTTGATCAGCTCCAGGGAGCTCAGTTTTTTCAAAGATTTACCTGAGATCGGGGTACCATCATCTGAAGGTAGAAGAAGTAGTTGTTCTGAAGACTACGTTTCGTACAAGATATGGCCATTATGAATTTGTAGTAATGCCTTTTGGGATAACCAATGCACATGCTGTATTCATGGACTTAATGAATAGAATTTTCCATGAGTTCTTGGATAAGTTTGTGGTGGTTTTCATTAATGATATTTTTTGTTTTCTAAAAAAAAAGAGGAGCATGAAAGACATTTAAGGGTTATTTTTCAAACCATAAAAGAAAAGAAATTGTATGGGAAATTCAGAAAGTGTGAGTTTTGGTTACAACAAATTTCTTTCCTTGGTCACATTGTTTCTAAGATGGGATAACCATTGATCCTGCAAAAACAAAGGTTGTTGAAGAATGGCCAAGACCCACAAATGTAACAGAGATTCGTAGTTTCCTTGGTTTGGCGGGCTATTACCGAAAGTTTGTTAGAAATTTTTCACGGTTATCTAGTCCAATGACTAAGCTAACTCGGAAGTGTGTTAAGTTTATCTGGACAAAAGAATGTGATGATTGTTTTTAGGAATTGAAAAGAAGATTGGTGAATGCTCCAGTTTTGGCACTACCTTCCAGGAATGGTGAGTTTGTTATCTACAGTGATTCTTCATTGAAAGGACTTGGTTGCGTCCTAATGCAGAATTATCAGGTAATTTCTTATACTTCACGACAGTTGAAAACTCATGAGGTAAATTACCCTACACATGATTTGGAATTAGTTGCTGTTGTTTTCACTTTAAAAACTTGGAGGCATCATTTGTATGGAGTAAAGTGTGAAATATATACTGATCACAAAATTTGAAAGTATATATTCACTCAGAAAGAGTTAAACATGAGACAGAAGAGATGGCTGGAATTAAACAAGGATTATGATTGTACAATTCATTACCATCTGGGAAAAGCAAATAAAGTGGTTGATGATTTGAGTCGAAAAAGTAATGCTTCATTAGCAATGTTGCATTTGGAATGTGATCCTTTGGTTAAGGATTTGATGAACTTTGGCATAGCAGTTTTTGGTGCAGGATGTTCTTCTGTTTTGTTTCAGGTATCAGTGAAATATTCTCTATCAGACAGAATCAATCAAGCATAGAAGCAAGACAGTGAGTTGCAGAAAAAGGTAGAGCTAGTTCAGAAAGGTAAGTTGCCTGAATTCAACATTGATAATGATTGTGTTTTGAGATTTGGTAAGAGATTGTGTGTGCCTTGTGATTCACAGTTGAAGAGAGAGTTGTTATGTGAAGCGCATAGTTCTCCATTTTCAGTTCATCCTATCAGTACTAAGATGTACAGAGATCTGCGGGAGTATTACTGGGGGAATGGAATGAAAAGAGATATTGCTGATTTTACTGTGAAGTGTTTGACTTGTCAACAGGTTAAAGCAGAGCGAAAGTTACCGAAAGGGATGCTTCCGCCTTTACTTGTACCAGAATGGAAATTGGAGAATATATCCATGGACTTCGTTGTGGTATTGCCGAAGACCCCTCGAGGTAATAATGAAATCTGGGTTATTGTTGATCGCTTGACTAAATATTCTCATTTCCTTGCTATACGAGATAATTTTTCCCTAGATCAACTTTCCCGTTTGTATCTTAAAGAGATAGTCAGGTTACATGGAGTTCCTCTCTCCATTGTAGCTGATCGTGATCCCAGGTTCACTTCTAACTTTTGGAAAGGCCTTCAGAAGTCATTGGGTACTGAATTAAATTTTAGTACATCTTTTCAACCTCAATCAGATGGGCAGTCAGAACGACAAATTCAGACCTTGGAGGATATGCTACGAGCTTGTTCGATGGATTATCAGGGAAGTTGGGACCAACACCTTTCTTTGGTTGAATTTTCATATAATAACAGTTTTCATTCCAGTATACAGATGGCACCATTTCAGGCATTATATGGGAAGCAGTGTTGAACTCCAACTTTTTAGGATGAAGTGGGTGAAAGAAAGTTGATGGGACCAGAATTGGTAGAAGAGTTGGCAGAAAAAGTTCAGCTGATACAGAAACACATGAGAACAGCTCAGAGCAGGCAGAACAGTTATGCGAATGACCGGAGGAAGGATCTATCTTTCGAGGTAGGTGATCATGTTTTTCTCAAAGTCTCACCATGGAAAAGTGTGATGCGATTTGGTAAGAAAGGAAAGCTGAGTCCAAGGTTCATTGGACCATATGAAATTCTAGAGAGAGTTGGATCAGTTTCATACTGGGTGGCTTTACCTTCGATTTTATCTTAGGTACACAATTATTTTCATGTTTCGATGCTGAGAAAGTACATTCTGGATCCATCTCATGTTTTGAGTCCAGAAGTAGTTCAGCTGGAAGAGAAACTATCATATAAGGAACAACCGGTCTAGATTCTTGACCACAGGGAGCAAGTGTTACGGAATAAGGTGATTAATCAGGTAAAGGTTTTGTGGAAAACCCACATGATGGAAGAGGCAACATGGGAATCTGAAAATGCAATGAGGGATAAGTACCCCCATTTATTCGATAAGTAAATAAATTGAGGGGACGCAATTTTTTAAAGGGGGGAGGGATGTAACATCCCAAGTAAGTAATGAATAATAGATATTTTTATATATTCCTATTAATGAATTAGATAGCGTTTTAGAGGCTTAAAATGAAAATAAATCCAATCTTAAGCATGGAATACACTAATATTTTTAAAAGATTTTTTTACTGCCTTTTAATGGAAAACTATTTTTAAATCTATCTTTTGACAATTTTATAAGCTATGTTTGTCAAAATAAACTTATTATTTATGATTGGGACATCAAAATTTACTTTGTCTGAATTTTTGGTATTTTTCTGACAATGTTCATTTTTTAATGAATAGTGAAAAATACTGCATTTTACATCAAAACTGCTTTTTAATCTAATTTATTTATATGATTAGATTATCTCTTGAATTGGTTTCAAAGTGAAATTAGAATATATTATTACCATTTAATATAATAGTGGTCATTGGAATTAATTTTACTTTGAAATTGGACTTAAACTAGTGTCAATCTTTTGATACTTATTGTTTCATAAAAACACGCTATTTGCTCTGACAGCGGGAATTAATTATTAAATTAATTAATGAAATTTATATGTTTTGAATTTTTCAAAATAGACATCATTTTAGAATTCATAATATCAAATTTATCTTAGGGTGAAGTTTTGGAATTTTTCTAAAAAACTTCAATTTTTGATGAATAGTGAAACCACTAAGTGGTAGTTAAAGAAACTGATTTTTCATTTAAATGAAACTTTGTCACTTCTGTGATTTTATTTTCAAAAATCCTACATACATGGTTGTCATTAAGAATTAAAATGTGGTTCAATGAGATTAAAATAATTTTTTGGTGAATAGTAACTTTTAAATTCTTAATCGCGATTAGAGGTAATTAGTGTAGTTTAAGGTAAAAATAATGTTTTAATAATATGGAATGAACTTAACACATGTCATACCCCTATTGGATGTGTCATGTCCGACCAATACAATCCATGGGTCAACTTGGGGACCCCATGGAGCCACTTTGGTTGGGAAATGACATAAATAACTTTTTATTTAATATTAAAGTAAAAATGACACAAACATGAGTTATTTTACTAAAAAAAATTGCATGGGGTTATACAGGTCAGATTTTTTATTATAAATAGTAATTTGAAAGCTAAAAATATTTCCTACATCATAGAAGTTTTTTATAATTTTTATACTTTAAAAAAAATTAATGTATTGATGACATCATGATGTTCCAGCGATTACCTCATTAATAAAGGATTTAAATAAAATGAAATGATAATGTAAAATATATGACCTACACATGTCCAAAACCTATTGGATGGGTGGATTTCGAACCCTTATCACCTTACCCTCGAATTATATCAATTTGGGACCTTTTTAATCCAAAACGCATTTTAAAATGAAGTAACATTTCTTTACTTTCCAAGAGTGCCCCTCCTCTCCTCTTATAAAAGGCACCCACCTCTACCTCCTTACCCACACTTCCAAATCCTTTGGCTTGGCCAACCCCTGCCCATTTTCTCTCTCCACATCCCTCTATTACTCCTTGAAGCCTCACATTGGGCAGAAGTGTTCCCAAGGAAGCCATTGAGCTCAAACCAAAGGGAGTTACCCGATTTTAAGGTAATGTCTTCACTTGAGTCCGTTTGTTTTATTTTGCTTCTCCAACCCCCTAAACTCTTTTTATTCATTTATTTTGTAAAAACTCAAGTATCTTAAATATACTAGGATGTTTTTATAAGAAGGATTCGAGCTACACCTACACACACCTACATCTAATGGTAAAAGAACATACTGTTTCTGTGGTTGGCGAATTTCTGCCTCCTGAAACGATGATTGTTCAACATTCTTTTAACACCTTCAAAGGTGGAAATTAAGATGAAACTATATTTATATATGATATATAATATGTTAATGTTTTCCTTAAGCTTATTTATTTTTCATTTTGGGCATACCTTTATGGTTTCCATTATGGATAAACACGATATCTTCATTTAAGGAAGTGCGGACTACCGCCCCCTCAAAGTGATTTGATTCGTTAATACGATATGTGGGACGTATAAAGGATGGAGTTATGATATTATATATGATATTACACTGGAAATATAATATACCTTTATATAATTATGATTCCATTCTATAAAATATGAAATAGAAATGAAAGTAGCGTTCATGCGTACGTACGGCTTACCGTCTCCATGAACGGTGCATTTCATTTCTTACCTCTAAATGATTATGCAATATTATAAATGCATGTATATAATGGATATATATGATATATATGATATATAAATCATGATTATAATTCTGGATATAATAGATACATGACCAACTTGTAATTATAAAGGGCTTATTTTTTACTCAAGTACCAATGATCGTTAAAACGACCGTTATTAACTTAAATAATTACATAGTGTTCATGACATGGCAATTAGTGATATAAAAGGAATAATGAACTTTAAAATGGTTCTTAAACAAGTATAAATTAACTCAAGTTTAGTATTCAGGAGATTAAAGAACGATCTAGTCAAGTCAGACCCAAGGTATGAGACTTCTTCTCAATCTCCTTTCATTGAGGTATATTTTGTTTTATACAAAACCTTATTTTATACGGTGTATAAACCCATTTGATTTTACATTTATCCAAAAGGAATATTTTTTATACGAAGCATTTTACTAAAAGACAAAAGGGAATGTTTTTGTTGTACGTATGCGGCGACAACGACTTCTTCGCCGCCGTGACCGTTATTTGAGTTTCGGCTTCCTCTACAAGCCATACCTTTTTTTAAAGAAAAATAAATACCATGTTTTAATTTTCTTTTATTTTGGTATTGAAAATGGTTTTCATAATGTTTTTATATAAATGGGTTGTATTGATATCTTTTGATTTAAAGGTGGAAATGCTATGTTTCCTTTATGCATGTTTTATGTGATACGATTATGTTGAGGTTCTATGGTATTATTATGAAGACGGGTGGTTCCGTGATAAACTAAGGGCGGGTGAGCCTGATATAGATCTCCAATGCATTGGGTAACGTGAAGGAGTGAAACGTTAAGGTTTCTCCAAAGATAATTAGGGAATATACTATGATAGGTATTCCAAACGTAACCAAGAGGGTTAATCCATGCGTAAGAATGTTATGAATGCCTCAAGTTACCTTTATGTATTATGATTTCTATGATTTATTAATGATTTGATGAGGTATGTTAAAGTGCTTATGTTTTATGGTTAAATTATGATTTCATCCTTATATATATATGAACTTATGTTTCCTTTCCATACTTTTATAACCCATACTGAGCTTTTTATGCTCATCCCAAGTTTTTTTGAAATGTTTTTCACAGGTCAAGGGAAAGGTACATGATATGATGATAGTGTCAAGGAAGTGTCAAGAATGAATACATGTTTTATTTTAAATATGTTTCCATTGATGGGAAAAATTAATACTATCTTTATGTAGCCACTTTGTTTATATGTAGAATGTAATGCAAGTTTTTTGTTCTAATTCTCTAAAACTCTAAACCTGAAAAGATTCTCAATGTGTAATCTTGTAATAACTCAAGATTAAGTAAGGTTTAAGGCTGGGGCCTTATAACCACTACTCTCCCTGGACTCTCCTCTCCCTCCCTCATCGTTATTATCCCTCCCTAACTAATTTACCTCCCATTAAATAGCTCACCCTATATCCTTAATGCTCCCCCTCTCTATCAATACAACTACTTCTCTCCCTCCTTGTCATCATCACTGCTGCTCTCCATCTCTATTTTCATCACTGCCACTCTCCATCCCTACCACCGTGTACGATACCACTCTCTTTTCATAGTGTTCTCTCCCTCACTCTCTCTCAGACAAATTGAAATCCTCTTTTAAAGGTTTTACCATTTTTTATTTGGGTGTTTGTGAGTTTTTCCCAAAATTATTTGACCATTGCATCACTTCCCTCACACATTTGGAAGGAGTGTGAAATTTTGGGTTACTGACACATATCATATGCAATAATTCATAACCAAAAATTGATGGTCACCAAAATTTTCTCACTACTTCTATAGCATTGTGAGTAACATATACTACGATCTAGATTTTTATTATATAATTATATGTATATTTTAATTTTATATAAGTGAATAAATAATATAAATATTATACTTAAAACATGTTTTACATATCAAAAATTTATATTTTAATAATATTAGTCTTTATGAGTTAATAATTTGTTAATAATATAACATTTATCTCCATATGAGATTTTGGATAGGTGTGTATAATTTATTAGATTATTATATTAGACGATAAATAATCTAAAAATATTTAATTAAGCCTAAAATAATATTTAATATCTTTTTATATCAAAATTATTTCTTTTTAAGTGTTTGATTAATTTATATTTATAGTTTTCAAGTTTATGTCTAAATTTTATATTTTTATGTATAGTGATTTTGAAAATTGTTATTTTTTTAGTATGAAGGATACTTAAATTCATTATTTAGTGATTCTTATTATGAAATGAAATGTTTTAATGTAACATTTGAAGCTGGTTTTCACTTGAGTTAAATTATAATTTTTTTTGAAGGGGGTCTTCTCATTTGATTTTTTAGTCATTTTGTTAATTTTTTAATATCATTATCAATATTATATGAATTAATTATTTTTTAATATGTTATGAATTATTATGTTTTGTAGAATTATAAATTTTGAATTCGCTTTCATTTAATTTTAACTGAAAAAGAATATGCATATTTTCTACATAAAATATAATTCTTTTTAACACAGAATCCATGTAAACAGTTTTATTATTATTTTGATATATTAAGAAATACTATAAAATAATTATATATCCATGGACCTATAGCCATGGTTTTCCAAAACCATGGCTATAGGTATTTATTCCAGGGTTATATCCATGGTTTTGATAAAACCATGGCTTTAGGGTAGTTCAAAAACCTAGATTTCTTAAACTATAGCTATATAGTGTTTATTCAAAGGGTATAGCCATGTTTCTCTAAAATTGTGGTTATAGATTGTACCTATAGGCATGGTTTCTATAAACCATGGCTATCGGTTTCTCGTGTAAGCCTAATAAAACATTTATTTCAGGGGGGGAAGGTGGAGAGAATGCCTATTAACATGGTTTATTTTATATTTACATGGTTTAAAAAGATATATATAACAATATATATTTATACCATATGTTGTCATTAGTGTAGTGGTAATGTATCTTGTTACGTATTATGGAGGTATGGAGATCAAATTCAGCATTCTTCAGTTTATTTAAACCCTATAGCCATGGTTTATGGGGCCTATAGTCATGTTTTTCAACCGTATAAATAGAAAAAATAGAGATATTTTAAACTATGGAAATAGAACTATTGTTATAGTGGACTACTAAGAGGTATATTTCCATAGTTAAAAAACCATGTCTATAGGTTATTCTACCAAATAGGAAACTACGGATACTACGCCTTGAAATCATGGCTATAGAATTTCCATATATCCACATCAGTAGAATCTATGACCAGGTAGAACCATCGATATAACTTGTAGCCAAGGTTTTTTACCAAGGCTAATCCCAATTCTCTAGTTATGGTGTATCATTAGGAATGGTTTTTGTTTCACCTATAAAAAGTTCTAATTTAAAACACATTTATCTCAGAAACATATAGTGTTTGAAGATAATGGAAGAATTGTAGAATGTTTTTTACAATCTTCCCTAACCATATATGTGGTAAATATTTTATTAATAATGAGGATAATCTTTTGAATATACCTTTGAAGGTCTTTACTAATGGATGTAGGATATAGATTATTGTGATACGCATCATTATTAGAGGTGGAATCATATTATTTTGGATCTCAATGATGTGAAATCACAGATAACATATTTTTTTGGATTTTTTATTAATGGAAAGTATTTTTTGTCTTTTTAAGTAAATTAAATAGAGATTTTTGATATTTTACGTTATGTGGAATATATTTAAGCTTGATAACTCTAATATTTTTAAAATAAGGGTTAATTATTGGGTATTGTGTAAATATATTTTTTCGTATTCTTATAATACATATTCTAAATTAATCTTTTAAAAAGAAGAGTACCATGGAATTGAACTTCACTTCTATCATCAATAATAGTTTTATCCGTTAGTTTCAATAAATTAAAATCTCATAGGCCCTACGTCAAAATTAGGTGACTTCATGACCTTGTATGTTCCAAGGAAATATATTTTTACAATAAATTTAAAAGTTCATTCAAAGGTATAGTTCTCTACTAATGCGTATAGTGGCCCTCGGTTCCAATCCTCAGTGATGTTACAAATTTTAGAGTCGATTGTTTCTATTTTTTTATCTTTTTAATGGGGTATTTTTTTGTAGACCTTAATAAAATTGATATATAGATCATGTTTTATTTGAAATCATGATAAATATTTGGGTGATTGTTTTTTTGGGGATTTAATATTATGATATCCTCAAGTTTCACTTTATATTGCATTAAATTAACACCAACTTCACAAGATGATTTGGATCCTAATTCCTAAGTGTTGAGGATTTAATCCAAGCCTCAACCTAACCAGGATTCTAATATAAATAAAATATTTTTTATGGAAGTTTATTTATGTTTCTAATAATACATGGAATCCACATATTAAACAAAACAAGTCATTAATCCCTGACATTTTAATTTTGACATACATAATGTTAACATAAAGAATATTAATCAAGAAAAAGCTCTCAATCAATAAACATCCCCAAAGTATGACTCACCCCAATGGTAGATTTACTCATCCAATTTGGTAGTTAATAATCTGTAAATATTTATTGTGGTGATGATTTCAAAATAGAATAAAAATAATGGGATAAGAAAATTGTTTTGTTCCAAACACACACACGAACGATGAGGCAAATTAAAACACACTTTCGATTGAATGAGAAATCACAAGAAGGTATTTATTTTTAAGTTTATTATATAAATTTTAAGAACATTAATATTAAACTACAAAAGGTGCATGAGAATAAGATATGATAAATAAACTTTCATTAACAATTAAACCAAAATAAAAAAAGACACTTAAAATATTATTAATGAAAACGAATATAAAATAACATGAAAACAAAGAGCGTAGGATAGGTTTCTCAAGTATAAACATGATATTTGATGGTACTCCAAAGAATTTGAAACGGATGTGTTCACAAAAATTTATTCTTTTTTGCTCTTAAATTCCAACCCCTTATAAGGATAAGAGGGTATTGTAATTATATCCCAAGGTGGTGAACTATTTGAATTCCAAAACAATCCCTCTACAAGTCCCAACAATATGACAAATCATACAGCTAAATCTAGAGAAATATTTCTCTTAAAAGTTGTAGATATGGATTTCAAAAGTATACACTTCCAATTGTTCATCTATTATACTTTTGTATCAAATGTAATGGTTGTTTTAGAAAACAATATGCTCCAATCTATTTTTTAGATTATTTCTCTGGTCTAAATGTGAATTCATTTAAGTATATGAATATTCACTCAAATCCAAACCATTTCTTATAAATATTTGGAAATATTGAACTTGGAATTCTCACTGAAAAATATCATCTCAATTTGATGTCTATATCAGGAGAAAATTCAAGTATTGTGTGATGTTTTTAACTCCCTGATAGAATACTGGGATGAAATTTCATGGATCAATTTGAACCATTATTGGTTTATTTGGGCCTTAAATTTTATATCCATGATTCATTTGAATAATAAAAAAACATATTATGGAGTTTAATCAAAATTTTCTTTTGTATTGAACCCTGAAATGTTATCTTCATGGATAGTCTAGTTTTCTCAACAGATTTGTTGGGCCTTTTTGTGTGGCCCATATGACCCTTCAAATGGCATAATCATCCAAATCTTCATTCTAAGGATATTTAGAAAGTATAATGAAGAATAGTAAAAAAGAATAATTACATTGTTTATATTAGTATGTGGAATGATATGATAAAAACAGTAAATTCTAGTTTAATTAAATGGACTCTAATAATGATCTTCTTAGGAGTTTATGATCAAAACATGAACATTGATTAGAAATTACTAATTTTTAGTCTAAAATTATAATATGGGAGTAATGAAAAAGAATCAATAAATATGTAATATCATCCATATATAAATGAAAAGAAAAATAAGAGTAGGAATTTCTATGGGAAGACTTCCATCAAATAATAAATAAATTTTTTTACTAATATATTTATTAACACCCTTTTTCCCCACACAACATAAAACCTAGAACCTATAACAATGTCCATATGTTTACCCCTTGTTTTTTATTTTCATTTCACACTTGTGTAAAAATATAACTTGTCAAAAATCATAATTGGTAACATGATTTTCCACTTATTATAATTATTTAAAACGTTCTCTTTTTATTATGAATATCTTATGTATATTTATTTAATTTCTATGAAAAGGTAATATTTATAAACCTAATAAGATGAACAAGAATAAAAAATGGATTAATTTTAATCCTTGGACAAAATATTATGAAGAAATAGTTAAATACTTCATCAAATTTTCAATTGAGCATGAATACAATGCTTCTAAAATCCTTTTTCCATTTTTACATTGTTTTTATTAAATACAGATTATTCCAAAAGACTTGTAAGAACATTTGATTTATCATGGAATTGATCAGAGAAATAACTATAAGACTAAACGTAGGGAAAACTGAAAATACACACTAATTTGGATGAAATTGCGGTTTGTGGGCCATTTTATTTGAATAACAATATAAATTTTGATGGAGATTGTATGGAGGAAATTGAAATGGAAATTGAAGATGACCTTCACTATTATCCAAAGTTATTTTAGAATTTAAATAGTTTTTCTAAGAGACCATTGTATACTGATTATACTAAATACATAACATTTTTAGCATTATTAAAGTTATATAATTTCAAATATGTTAGTATATGGAGAAACGATAGCTTTATAGAACTACTTAGTATATTGAACGATATGCTAGAAAAATATAATGAACTTCCGTGTTAAAAAATGATGCTAAATGAATGATATGTTTAGTTGGAGTGATATCTAAAAATACATGATTTTACACATGATTTCATATTGCATTATAAGGACTATAAATCACTCATAAAATTACCTGTGTGGGGTGAGAATCAATACAAGAAATGTGATTAAAGTCCTTAAAATGTTTTATAGTACGTTCCTACCATTCCTAGGTTTAGAAAAATATTTGGATTTCTTGAAATTGTGATAAAATTAACATGTCACGTAGATACAATAACTAAATATGGGAAACTACACCATCCATCTGACTCTCCTCAGTCAAAAAAAATTATTATAAGTATTCAAAATTGGGAAATGAGCTAGGAAACTTAGGTCTTGTGTTATCTATAGATGGAATAAATCCTTTTGGTGTATATATTAATACTCACAATACATGTACAGTTATGTTGGTAAATTATAAATTTCCACCAAGGTTATAGGTGAAGTGAAAATACATTATGTTTTCTCTACTTATATCTAGACCCAAACAACCTGGTAATGATATTGATGTTTATTTAGCTCCACGGATCATGGAAATAAAATTAATGTAGGATACAGGTGTTAACAATGTATGATTCTTAGAGAAATGAAGAATTCACCTTGAGTTCTATGTTTTATGGGATGATTAATGAATTTCCTACTTATGAAAATTCATCAGGATATATATTTAAAAGAATTTTGGGGTGTCCCATTTTTTAATAATTCAAACACTCATTTAGGTTAAAATATTTCCTCAAAGGCGATATTTTTAGGACATTAGAAATATTTACCTCGGTGGAATAAATTCTGATCTTGGATGATATTTTTCAATTGGAATATTAAAAAGGTAAAACACCATCTCCACTAAGGAGTGATCAACAATTTGATAAATTAAAATATATTGACACTATTTTTGGTAAACCATTTTTAATAAACCATAAAAATTTGATTGGAAAGAGGGACTAATTTTCATTGAATTTCTATACAATAAATGTTTGCAAGTCAAACATTTTAATTATTTCATGTATATAGAAACAAATGAATTTGATAGTATTATTGGAACATTAATAAATGATACTTGAAAACAAAATATGGCATCAATGCTAGGTTATACATGTTTTACATGGGGATAAGGGACGAATTTGCACCGGTGAAGGGTCAGAGTCAAAATTTTCTTCCTCTAACATCTTACACTCTATCCAGATAACAAAATTTTCAATTTTTCATTTTATTTAATAGTATGAAATTTCAATATGGATATTCATAAAATTTAAATAAGGTTGTGTAAATGAAAATTTTAAACTAATAGATAATAAAATCACAAGACTTTCATTTTTTGATGCAGGATATGATGCTAGTTTCTTTACATTGCAATCTACATAAAAATTTATAATATAAATTAACAAGAATACTTATTTTTAAAATCCATATGAATTAAATTTATAGACCTCTCAGATTTATTAATCATGAATAACAAGGTTTTAGTCATATTTTGTGAAATATAAATGTTCTTCCCACCAACATTCTTTAACATGATGGTCCGCCTGATGGTTCACTTGGTTATAGTGGTTCATCTATGTGGTTCTATCCATTATAGATATATGTACCCCATTAAATGGTATATGAATATATTTTAAATGGAAAGTCATGAATAAAATTCATCTAGAAGGTTGTATTGTAGAAAAATATATTGTTAATGAATTTGTTGAATTCAGTACTGATTACCTATCAGTTATTGACAGCATCGTTATCCCGAAGCCTCATCATAGTGAATGCCTTATTGGAGAACTACTCTATCTGCATAGTTGAACCACTATAACAAAGAAAAATGGAGAAAAATCTAATTTGTGAAAATATTTCATATTTTGAACTCGTCGAATAGATATATGAGTTGTATTATACAATATTTTAGGGGATGACTTTCTATTGAAAATGGTTCGGCAATAGGAATGGAATGAAAGTTGATGAAATGGTATTGATGAAGTGAATTTTAGTGTGTAGGGGGAAAAGGATACACTGTTTATAATGGAGTCACTAGTAGTATAGATATTTTAGTTCTTAGATATAGTAAACAAGAATTTTCCAATTGTCTTGCTGCTGACTAAAATAACTATATGGTTAGATGAAAACTCAATCGAGGAAGAACCTTTAATTGGGAGATCAAAATAATTTATAGGTAGTAAAAGTATAAGAAATCTCATATATGTTAGAGGGTCCATAATTAAAAGATTTGGATTCTTGATAGAGAATCCAAATCCCATCAACCTATAATGAAAAGAAATGGATTTCACTGATAAGTTTAAATTTTTTTAATATACTATGCTTTTCCTCATAATATTATATGTTCTATATTATATTTACATAATCTAAATTAAATGTTTTACTAATCATGTATTTAATGAATTATACATAAGATAGTGTTAACAACCTCAAAGAATACTATGTAGTTTATGCTGAAACTACAGAATTATAATGATATCAACACCATTTTAATGAAACAAACTATAATGACATAGCATCATAGTGTTGACTATAATTATCAAGGAAAGACACAGGGGTATAAAATTTGATGATGGTTGGAATCAAAAAGGCCAACATATTAAACCCAAAAATTTAATGTTCATTAGTTATATTTGAGATTCAAAGAGGATTAATGTGCTGATTGTTATAAATTCATCACACCATGTCAAGCCTATAGTGAAAGAAACCCTTTGAGAAGATATAAAAGTCATGTTATGATATAATTTCTCTATTTTACTAAAAAAATTATATAATTAACATTGATTTAATTTTCATTATTCCATGAAGATTTCATATATTTTAGACAATTTCCATAAGAAATTTATCTAAATAGCTTCTTGAATATCCCACAGAGGCTTCTAGACTCTTCTTACCAAATTCTATCTTAGGTATACTATGGGGAAAGTAAAGACACACCCACCAGTTACTTATGAACACATTATAATGTTGGAAAAAAGGAATTATTTCTTCAGTAGTCATGATGTTAAATCATTTCAGGTGTATTATAGTTGATAATATATTATTTCAAATTATTTATTTTATCAAATTTTATTCAAAAATAATAATTTTTGAAATAGTAAAGGAGTGATGAAAATAAACAACATGCATCAAAACCAATGTACCCATATCGTAAAGCAAGGATGGGGTATGATCTAATAAAGAAGAAAATGGTACGAATTTTAAATAAATCATAAAATAATATTTTATATGAAAAAAAATCATTTGTTTATATATATTGATGAATCAAAATCTAAGACCAATTCAATACCACATCATGTGATATGGAAGGAGAACCATGTAAATAAGGACGGTAAACTAGTTGATGAAAACACAAAAGTAGTATGCAAAACACGTGTAAGTATGAAATTGAAGTATCTCAGTATTCATTATAATAATATTAAATAAAAATATCTATTTATTTCCCTATGGTTTTAATATGGTTTATACATAAGTATCATCTGTAATTATACCAGAAGAAAAACAAATTTTAGTAGCTTTGAAGTGGTGGGAACAATATAGTTACATTAGAGGTGTAGGTTTTGGGGTGTCCCCAAGAACATATTTCGAGATGAAAAAACCACAATAAGATATGTAATACCCCGACCCCAGTTACCTAGAGTCTCTGCATTATTACATAATATTGTCATGATCACAAAAGATCAAGTCTCGAAAGACCGATTAGTTTAGTAGCCTTGGAATAACTAGATACATTCATAAAGTTTACATTACATTATAAAGTGAAAACTATTACAACAATATCTAGTCTTCATATTCCACACTCATATCGTTTCATACTATCCCTGCAAGTCATTCATAAAATACTTCTTCACATCCTGGGAAAAATAAAACATAGAAAGGCGTGATCTCAGATGCTCAGTAAGGATAACAATATAGCAGAAACATTCCTAAATAAGCATAAACATTTAAGGTCATGTATAACTAAAAAAAGCCTTTTAAACTTGAACCCCAGCATAATATGGAAAAGATAAAATGAAATAGTTCCAATTACATATTCACATGGATATTCTACTAGTCGAATACTCACATGCAATATCAATAACCACTTTCATAATGATGGAATGCATAATGCTAGACTATCATAACCACATAGTCAAGGACTTATGCCAAGACTAAAAATAATATTTTTTCAAGAACTTGTGCCAAGACACTAGTTTGTCTCATGAGACCTACCGATGCACGAGGAGCTATAGCGGGCTCCACCCATCACTTATTATGTCCAATGCATTTTTTATATGAACAGGTTTAAACATAACATAAACATTCATATTAAAACTAGCATATGAAATGTTGATAATTTCTCTATAAACCATGAATGGTATAAAAATAACACATCCACAGTCAAACATATAACAAAACCTTCAATAAAATATGGAAGATTTGTATCATAATAAATCAACTTCAAATAAGCTTAAAATCCATCAAACGATGTTGACATACTTGAAATCAAAACTATTTGAGAGAAATATCTATTTTTTTAGATCATTTAAAATTCACATAATTATAAAAGAAAACATTTACTTTGAAAATATTATTATAAGATTGTAAGGGAAGCTTTGAAGATTTCATAACGACAGAAAATAGCTGCACCAGCTGTATAAGTTAAAAATAGACATACTTACCTTAATTTTGTCGAAAAGGTTAAAAAGGGCCTTGTTTGTAAAATGACGGAAAGATTCCTTTATAAACTTCATATAAAAATTCAAAAAAGGGTGTAAATTACTTTAACTCATATTCTGTAAAATAGTAATAATGTTTTGAAAAACATTTTTATGAACCATGGATGTGGATGATAAAGAGGTCCCAGTAGATAATTACGTATAAACAACCTCAGCTAATGAAAATATTGTGAAATAAACCCTTAACCTATACTTTTCCTTGGTCGAGGGTAGGTTAACCTCCTGTATAATGGTAAAATAATTTTTATTAAATTATACAAGAATCATATACATTAATATGATATCATATATGATCTGTTAACATTTCTTTGTTAAAAATATCTTAGTATCATCGTCGTTTCGGGTGTTAACTTACTCATTTTATTTTATATGTTTTGTTAAATAAGTCATATTTTTTATGGATAGATTGTATATTATTCATATACAAAATGATATCAAGTCCTTTAAATTTATTATTAATCATCAAATGAGAATTATACTTGAATGAGTACGATGGGTAATGAATCTCATTGCGTTCGTGGAGACGGTAGTCCGTACATACGTACGAGCGACAATATCACTATTTTTATATTAAAATAATATATAATTGGATAGAATATAATATATAAAGAATCAATATCATGTAATATTTATTATTTAAATTAATAACACATCATTATTATACCCATTCAAATAATAATTTTTTAAACAACAATTGCACTACGACGTAGGGACGGTAAGTCGTACGTACGCATGTATGGTGACATGTCATTCAAAGGATGGATAGAATACTTAATATGGTTTTACCATATTTATAATAACATCACAGTATATATATGATACTGGATTTATTATTTTATAATGGGAATAATAAATAAAGAAAAGTCTAAGAATAATGGAACTTGAAAGAGGGTGGTGAAAACATTACCTCTTCTTCGGTTTCTTCATTTTGATTTGATCAAAAGGCCTACTTAAATTGGACTTATGACTAAAGTAAGGACTCTAGGATGAAGGTAGGATAGTTGAGCGGGCATTTGGGCAGATTTTGTCCGAACCAAAAGGCTTTGAAGGTATGAAGAATTGGTTAGAAGTGGTTCCCTTTTATAAGGGGGAGGAGGGCCTCTTTAGAAAAAACGTAAAGTATTAATTTATAATAAATTCATATTCGGTTTATAATGGCTCCAAAATGGATTATTAAAAGTATAAGGTGGTGATGGGTCAAAATACTTTCAACCAATATATGTTATATAGGTTTGCTTCACTAAATTAACCTTATCATTTATATTTAACTCTTAGTTAAATAGTTTGACATTTACCATGTCTCTTTAAAGTTTTATATTATATGGTTAATAAACATACCATATACATCTAATATAACCCCAAGTGGTTCATTAATGATACACCTATCATTATATAAGTTTCTTGGCCGAACATTATATTTTTAGGAATTTAATATCAATTAATAATATAATATTTGTTTTAAAAACTCTTTTATGTTAGTTTTGACACAATTTGGTATTTGATTTTTGTAAAAATAATAACAACATGATTACTTCGAAGTAACATAATTAAATCAATAATAACATGCCATATTAACCTATAAAATTAGTGGAATTCATAAAACGTCTCATATTACACTTATTTGGGTATTTATATTATCAATTATTTTAATATTTCATTAATTAGGTAATTAGTGCATCACCATTGTATCATAAATAAATTTAATTATTTAATGACTAAAAATTATAAATAAAATAAAATTATGTAGGAAATATTTTTATCTTTCAAATTAATATTTATAATTGAATTTATCTTTTGTATAACCCTATATTAAAAATGTTTTAGTTAATAATCTTTGATTTTAACTCTTTTAACTCTTCTTTGAATTAAATAATAATAAATGTCCTAATCTAATCCAAGAGGACCTAAATGATAATATTTTATTCCTAAGGTTGCTTTTGGTCGAGATAAACCTGTCCAATAGAATTATGACATGTGTTAGTGTAATATTAATATCATTTTTACCCTTAATTTCCCTATTTACTTTTAACTGTGGTAAATAAAAGTAAAAAGTTACTATTCACCAAAAATATTTTTATTTTATTAAACCACATTTTACTCCTTGATATTAACCATGTCTCTCGGATTTTCTAAATTCCACTCATATAAGTGGTAAAATTACGTTTTATGTGAATTTCCAAATTCGCCTAGGAGGTGGGTAAAATACGGTGAAAAGTTCCCTAAAATTTTTATATATCTAAAATTATTCTAAACTAACTCCAATGAATTACATTGAACATATATAGGAATTATGTATCAATTTTGAAATTAATAAAATTTAAATAAATTAAATAATTACTTAAATAAAAATTCGGTTTTAAACTATAACTCAGTGTTTTTCACTATTCATCAAAAATTGAAAGTTTTCATAAAAATACCAAAAATTCACCCAAGGATAATTTCGATATTTCAAATCAGAAAATGAAGTTTGTTTTACCAAATTAAAAACATATAAGTTTCATTTATTAATTTAGAATTAATTCATGTTGTCAAAACCAAAAGACGTATTTTTAAGAAATAATAACTATCAAAAGATTGGCGCTTGTTTATGTCCAATTTCAAAGTGAAATTACTTAAAATGATCAGAATTGGATAAAATGGTAAAAATATAATCTATTTGTACTTATAAACCATTAAAATTTATAATTTAACACTATAAATTATTTTTATTAAAAACGTTGTTTTTGGTTAAAATATAGTATTTTTCACTATTCACCCAAATATGAATGTTATCATAAAAACAGCAAAACATTATTGCAACTAAATTCTTATGTCTTTATTCTAAAGAAGAAGTTTATTTTTTTAAATTAAATATATAAATGTTTCACATATTGGATATAAAAAGGGTTCACCATTAAAAGACGGTAAAAGAGCATTTTTTGAAATATACTTCTTTTATCTGTAAAAAATGAATTCGTTCTTACATTGTGTCCAAGAAACTCATAATATGGATTCTAAAATTATAAGCATTATATAATGTTCAAAATTAATCTAATACTATTCATAACCTCTTTTGAACGTCTAGTTTGGTAATCTTGTGGTGCGCTTGAACTCGATGTTGTGTGTACTGCAAGTTATTGAATTACTTAGAAGAAATAACATACTATAAAATATTGGGGTGTCACATTCTTCCCTCCTTCAATAAATTGCATCCTCGCAATTTAAAATTGTTCTTAGAAAATAAATGGTTGAAAATAGAAAATACTTTTGTGGGGAAACCCACATCGGAAATTCAGTTAATAAAATTTAGTCTTAATAAGAGGAAAAGGGGAATGAAAAAGTCACTACCAAATTATGATCTCGATTAGAAGAACATTGGTGGAAATTAGAGACACATAATTGGAGGAAAAAAGTAAATATTTATAGGGAGTTATTGAGGTCATCAACCAAAAACAATTATAGAATTGTGGGCCTCAAAGCCACCAATCTATGATGATTTAAAATACCATCGGTTCAACAAAACGTAAGGTATTAAGATAAAAAATTTTTTATTTTAAGATACCTTACCTAATGTTTAAGAATTTGTTTCTTCATAGAATAAGATAAGAAAAAAAAGTATACTTGTCAAGTAGAGTTACATCCTTTAACTAATTTCTACCACAAACTCATCTTTCACTCTGAATGATAATAGAACTTAAAAAGATATATTCTATTTATCCTAATCATATAGGGTTCCAAAAAATTGAATTTATAATTCATCTACCAGACCCATTAAAAGAAAAACAACATTATTCAGTCCAGGACATCACATGGGTTAGTGGTAGGTGATACACCCTTATCACCCTTCGGTTGCGGGTTCAAGTATCGCGGCCTTGTCAGACGTGACGGGTTGTCGCCCGACCTCCAGGTTGTCCTTTTTATAACCATCCAAAAATAATCTTCACAAAACCATTAACCATAACAATTGTATCAAATGTCAAATATAATCCATTCCAACCTTTATACTTATCCAAATTACTTCTGTCCAAACTCACAGCCCAAAATTTATAAGGAAGGTAAATATAATGAAGATCTTTTTTTGACACGTAATAACATGTGAATACCTTCATCATGTATTCTTTTAAAATATGGTAACACCGTGAATTACCATAAAACCTTATTTATTACATTCATGCTCCATTATTCCTTATATAATACTAGATATATTCCTTATATCCAAGAACTTTTAATATTCCAACAATGATGAAATAAACAAACCATTAATAAGTGCCAAGGTAGTCAAGAATATAGAATATAATTTATCCAAATCAACCATATCTTATTCCAAAATTACTACCTCAGTATCAAGACCATATTAAGGATTACCTTTCCTTCAACCATTTATTTTCAAAAAAAAGTTTAACTTTCTGTTGAGTCACTTTTCATAGTACCATATAATCTCAAATCCTCAATGAAACAGTACTGCATTACAATCCTTATTTATCTCCATAATTCATATAACCAGTACATCGTTGATACAACAGTCAAATGAAATAATTCTTTAATAACAACATAAGATCACTAGTCATTCATCTTCATTTGTGGTAGTATCATAGCTTTATAATTATCCAATAGCATCATTTGGGGCATACTCTGATGATTTGAACATTGATTCACGTAGTGTCCCCACTCCTTGAAGATGAATCATTGTACATTTGAAACCTTTTTCTTACCCTCACATTCACAAACATGGCATCTTTTTTCTCCATACTTTTAACAGACTCTCATTCCCTTGAAGCATGTACCAGGGTGTTTTTACCCACATTTACTATAGGATGGATATTCAAGTTTTCCCTTCTTCCCCTTATTTTCATTCCTAGATTGATCAGAAGATCTCTTCTTTTCTTTCTTTGAATTAAAGTCATAAGACATAGATAATTCCTTTTCTGTCTTGATAGCAGATGAGACAATGTCTTCGTACGACGAGAAGGATTGTGAGACTAATTCTCGATGGAGAAATGGTTTTAACCCATCAAAGAAACGATCAATTTTACTTCTTGGGTTATGTATATAATCTCCAGCATACCTTGCTAACCTTTAAAAGTTAGCCCCATACTTTGCAACATTATCATCCTCTTTTTGTCTCAGACTCAGAAATTGCCTTTCCATATCTGCTCGATGGTCACGAGGAAATTATTTTTCTAAAAGCAGATCTTTGAACTCCCTCCATTCCATATTTGATACTTCATCATCTTCCTTCATGTTTTGAATCAATGACCACCATTGATCAGCATCTCTAGTGAGGCGGTAAACTGTCATGATAACATTTTCCCTTTCACTACTCCCCAAAGCCTGAAATATTTTCTCTAGGGAACTTATCCATTTCTCACCTACCAATGTATTTTTACTCCCATTGAATATTGGTGGTTGTTGCCTCATGAAGCGATCTAACATTGATCCTCCTTGCTGCAGATCAGTGTGCTCCACACAGGTAAGGTTATTATTCATAACCTGAGTGAGTTGTCCCAGTACGGTGATTAGCTGATCAGCACTAGTTGCATCACCAAATATACTATAATTATCTTGAGCAGGAGGGAAATCCCTATATGGAGTGCATGCATTGATACAGTTTCAATTTCTTCCACTAGGTTCCATTTCTAACCAAATGCATAAACTAGATCAGTTTATGAATCAAAATACAAAATTCCATACTTGTAAAACACTTAACATAAATTGTACTATTTATGGATATAATCCATAATCATAAAAATGTTTTCTTTGAGGAAGTATATACTCATAAACCCTTCATAATGGTTTGTAAAGAAAATGAGAATTATCCTAAGCATATCCCCTGGGAGTGTCGTAACCATGAGTTCAGTAAGGCTCGTTGTCGTGCACCAGTTCTCGTTTGAGTTTAGCTCAAAGCGGTGTTTTCGGGTTCTACCCCTATATACATCTGTTCCAGAGCCACCTCTACCTACTCGTATCCAGACAGGGATGTATTTTCTGGAAAACTCACAAAATCTTTACAATACCAAAATTCTAGGAAGTTCTTCTATACTATTCCTCAAAGTTTATCTTTGGGCTATGTGTTCGAATCAGAGTTTATCTAAATCTAGCTTCCAAGGTTTGTACTAAACTTCCTCTGATACCAACTATAACACCCTGACCCTAGTTACCTAGAGTCGGTGCATTATTACATAATATTTTCATGATCAAAAAAGATCATGTCTCGAAATACTGATTAGTTTAGTGGCCTTGGAATAACTATACACATTCTTAAATTTTACAATACATTAGAAAGTGAAAACTACTACATCAAAATCTTGTATTCATAGTCTAAACTCATATCCCCTCATACTATCCCTGAAGGTAATTCATAAAATACTTCTTCACGTCCTGGAAAAAATAAAACATAGAAAGGGATGAGCTGAGATGCTCAGTAAGGATAACAATATAGCGGAAACTTTTATAAATAAGCATAAACATTTAAGGAAATGTATAACTAAAACAAAACCCTTTTAAACTTGAACTTCATCATAATATGGAAAAGATAAAATGAAATAATTCCATTTACTTATTCACATGGATATTCTACTAGTCGAATAATCACATGCAATATCAATAACCACTTTCATAATGATGGAATACATAATGCCAGACTATCATAACCACATAGTCAAGGCCTTGTGCCAAGACTACAAATAAGATTTTTTCAAGGCCTTGTTCCAAGAAACTAGTTTGTCTCGTTAGACCTACCAATGCATCGAGGAGCTAGAGCAGGCTCCACCCGTCACTTATTAAGTCCAATGCATTCCTCATATGAACAGGTTTAAATATAACATAAGCATTTGTATTAAAACTAGCATACGAAATGTCAATACTTTCTACATAAACCATGAGTGGTATAAAAATAACACATACACAGTAAAACATATCATAAAACCTTCAATATAATATGGAATTTTTTTATCTTAATAAATCAACTTCAAATAATATTAAAATCCATCAAAGGATGTTGACATAGATGAAATCAAAACTATTTGAGAGAAATATCTCTTTTTTGAAATCATTTAAAAGTCACATAATTATAAGAGAAAACATTTACATTGAAAATATTCTTATAATCTTGTAAGGGAAGCTTTGACGATTTTATGACGGTGGAAAATATCCGCTCCCGTTGTATAAGTTAAAAAAATACATTCTTACCTTAATTTTGTCGAAAAGGTTAAAATGGACCTTGTTTTGAAAAATACGGAAAGATTCCTTTATAAATATATTATAAAAATTCAAACAAGAGTGTAAATGACTTTAACCCATAATCTTTAAAATAGTAAGAATATTTTTAAAAATATTTTTAAGAAACATGGATGTGGATGATAAAGAGGTCCCAGTAGATAATTACATGTAAACAACCTCGGATAATGAAGAGATTGTGAAATAAACTCGTACCTTGTACTTTTCCATGGTCGAGGGTAGGTTAACCTCCTGTATAATGGTGAAATAATTGTTATTAAATTATAAAAAAAATCATATACATTAATATTATATCATATATGAACTTTTAACATTGCTTTGTTAATAATATCTTAGTATTATCGTCATTTCAGGTGTTAACTTACTCATTTTATTTTATATGTTTTGTTACATAAGCCATGTTTGTTATGGATAGGTTGTATATTCTTCATATACAGAATGATATTAAGTCCTTAAACATTATTTTTAATCATCAAATGAAAATTATACTTGAATGGATACGATGGGGAATGAATCTCATCGCGTTTGTGGAGACGGTAGTCTGTACGTACGCACGAGTGACAATATCACTCTTCTGATATTAAAATAATATATAATTGGATATTATATTATATAGACAGAATCAATATCATGTTATATTTATTATTTACATGAATAACTCATCATTATTATACCCATCCAAATAATAATGTTTTGAATAACAATTACACCACGACGTGGAGACGGTAAGCTGTACGTACGCACGTATGGTGACATGTCATTCAAAGGATGGATAGAATACTGAATATGGTTGTAACATATTTATAATAACATAACAGTATATAAAAGATACTGGAGTTATTATTTTATAATGGTAATAATAAAGAAATAAGAAGTTTAAGAAGAAAGGAACTTGAAAGAGGGTGGTGAAAACATTACCTCTTATTCGGGTTCTTCCTTTTGATTTGATCAAAAGGGCTCCTTAGGTTGGCTTTATGACTAAAGTACGGACTCTAGGATGAAGGAAACATATTTGATAGGGTATTTGGGCATATGTTGGCCGAATCAAAAGGATTTGAAGGTATGAAAAATTTGTTAGAAGTGGTGCCCATTTTATAAGGGGGGAGGGGCTCTTTAGGAAAAACATAAAGTATTAATTTATAATAAATCAATATTAAGTTTCTAATGGCTCCAAAGTAGATTATTAAAAGTATAATGTGGGTATGGGTCTAAATCCTTTCAACCAATATATTGTAGACAGGTTTGGGTCAGTAAATTAACCTTATCATTTATATTTAACTCTTAGTTAAATAGTTTGACATTTACCACGTCTCATTGTATTTTTATATTATATGGTTAATAAACATACCATATACATCCAAGAGAACCCCAAGCGGTTCATTAATTATACACCTATAATTATATAAGTCTCTTGGATGAACATTATATTTTTAGGAATTGAATATCAATTATTAATATAATATTTGTTTTAAAAACACTTTTATGTCAATTTAGACACTATTTGGTATTTAATTTTTTTTAAATCGTAACAGCATTATTACTTTGAATAAACATACTTATATCAATACTAACATGTCATATTGACCTATAAAATTAGTGCAATTCATAAAAAGTCTGAAATTACATTTATTTGGCTATTTATATTATCAATTAGTTTAATATTTCATTAATTAGGTAATTAATACATCACCATTGTGTCATAAATAAATTAAATTATTTAATGTCTAAAAATTATAAATAAAATATCATTATGTAGGAAATCTATTTATCTTTCTAATGAATATTTATAATCTAATTTATCTTTTTTATAACTCTATATTAAAAATGTTTTAGTTAATAAACATTGATTTTAACTCTTAACTTTTCTTTGAATTAAATAATAATAAATGTCCTAATCTAATACAAGTGGCCCTAAATGATAATATTGTATTCTTAATGTTGTTTTTCGTCGAGATACACTTGTCCAATAGAATTATTACATGTTTTAGGGTAATATTAATATCATTTTTACCCTTAATTACCCAATTTACTTTTAACCGTGGTAAATAAAAGTAAAAAGTTACTATTCACCAAAAATTATTTTTAGCTTATTAAACCACATTATACTCCTTGATATTAACTATGTCTCTCTAATTTTTGAAATTTCACTCACAGAAGTCGTAAAATTAACTTTTATGTGAATTTGCAAATTCGCCTAGGAGGTGGGTAAAAGACGGTGAAAAGTTCCATAAAATTTTTATATATCTAAAATTATTCTAAACTAACTCCAATTAATTACCTTGAAATTATATAGGTATTATTTATACATTTTGACCTTAATTAAATTTAAATAAAATAAATAATTATTTAAATAAAAATTTGGTTTTAAACTATAACTTAGTGTTTTTTCACTATTCATCAAAAATTGAATGTTTTCAGAAAAATACCAAAAATTCACCCTAGGCTAATTTAGATATTCCGAATCCAAAAATGAAGTCTGTTTTACCAAATTCAAAACATATAAGTTTCATTTATTAATTTAAAATTAATTCCCATTGTCAATACCAAATGACATATTTTTAAGAAATAATAACTATCAAAAGATTAACACTTGTTTATGTCCAATTTCAAAGTGAAATTACATAAAATGACCAAAATTGGATTAAATGGTAAAAATATAATCTATTTGTACTTATAAACCACTAAAATTTATAATTTAACGCTATAAATTATCTTGATTAAAAAAGTTATTTTCAGTTAAAATATAGTATTTTTCACTATTCACCCAAATATGAATGTTATCAGAAAAACACAAAAAATTTATTGAAACTAAATTCTTATGTCCTGATTCTAAAGAAGAAGTTTATTTTGTTTAATTGAATATATAAATGTTTCAAATATTGGATTTAAAAAGGGTTCACCATTAAAAGACGGTAAAAGTGAATTTTTTTAAAAATACTTCTTTTATCTGAAAAAAAATGAATTTGTTCTTACATTATGTCTAAGAAACTCATAATATGGATTCTAAAATTATAATGATTTTATAATGTTCAAAATTCAGCTAATACTATTCATAACCGCTTTTGAACGGCTGGTTTGGTAATCTTGTGGTGCGCTTGAACTCGGTGTTGCATGTAGTGCAAGTTATTGAATTACTTTGAAGCAATAACTTACTATATAATCTTGGGGTGTTACAAGATACATATCATATGATGGAAGGATTCTAAGTTAAACATGATTATTTTTAACATAATATTGTTCTGTTTGGTGAGGAAAACTAAAATATTCGAAAGGATCAAATAGTAATAGTGGTTGGACAAAGATCATCACATGAACAACCAAATGACCATGTTATCTCTATGGCTAGTCATTCCCCTAAACCACATACCTTATGAGAGGTAATCAATTTTTTCATTAATCTATCTCATTAATGTAAATAAAACAACTTTAGATAACTTTATATTACTAAACTTTTGTAGGGTAAAGTTGTATGTGATTTCAATCTATCAACACCATTGCATGGCCTTGTTATGAGGGGTAACGTGTATAATATCCCGAGACACATGATAGAAAAAAAGAACTCCCAAAAGATCACGTGAGAGTGGGGATTGTGGTATATCAATACATTAGTGATGATTTTCATGTTCCACTTGATGATTAAGATATTGCAATAGTCAATCACGCTCTTGAAACAATCATAGCATGACAATATGATATTATAAATATATCATAGGTATATACTTAAAAAATTCAAATGAAAAACTTGTAATAGTTGATAATTTTTCTTTTTCAATATTGGTATGGTATGCCAATGAGCCCGTACTCGAGTGGTAAGGGCTCCTTCATGGCATCCAAGAGACCCGAGTTCAAAACTGGGTGGAGACGAATTTTCAGGGTAATGTAGCAGTATTGCAGCAGTTATTGTAGTAGTTATTGTTCGGTATTGTAGCCACTACCACAAAACAGGGCAAGGGAAGAGCTTCCCTTTATCAGCACTAAATAGAAAGCGTTGATAAAGGGGTATGCCTTTATCAGCGCTATATAAAAGCGCTGATAAATGTTACATTTATCAGCGCTTTTTTTAGCGCTGATAAAAGGTAACATTTATCAGCGCGTTTTTTAGTGCTGATAAAGGTAGCTCTTTATCAGCGCTCAAAAAGCGATGATAAATGAATGTTTTATCAGCGCTTTTATTTTAGTGCTGATAAAACATACGTTTATCTGCGCTTTTAACTAGCGCTGATAAATGTTCTGTCGATTTTTATTTAATAACCCTAACAGGCCATCCTCACTTGCACGCGGTCAAGCTCTCGCGGAAGCTGAACCAGGCCCCTCGCCGCGCGACCTCATCCACCTCATCCTCCTCCATCCTCCTCCTCGTCCTCCTCCTCCTCCATCATCGTCGCCGCCGCCGCCCCCGCTCCCACTACCGCGACCGCCTCTTCCTCTGCCACCTCCACCCTCGCTGTCGCGATCGTCGCCACCTCTACTGTCGTCTCCGCCTCCACCTCTGCCACCACCACCGCTTCCACCCTCGCTGCCACGACCGCCGCCGCCTCCACCCTCACTGCCACGACCGCCGCCGCCTCATCCTCCTCCTCCTCGTGCTCTCAAGGTGGGAGGTGAGTTCCATGGATGTTATTCCCTTGGAATATTATTTATATATTGTGTTTGTGAGGACCAAATAGTGAATATAGATGTGAGATAGGAATGATACCATATCTTGATCCTAATTCCAGTAAGTATTTCTATAATAGATAGTGTGGTCTTAATGTGATTATGATTATGTCTAGGGATGTGATTCATAATTGGTGATGAGTGTCGAAATAAGATATGTTATTGATATTCAGCAACACAAGTGGATTTTTTGTGAATGATGTGGAATTGGATACCCTATAGGTTCTATAGGGATATCTTGACTCTAAGATGAAGTATATGGTAATTGGTTAGTTATGATGGTTCACATGTGTGAGAGGTCTACCAAGGTTATGTGTGATGACTTCTGTGGATAATCAACCCTTGTTTTCATTTTTTTTATTTTGAGTTACCATGGGCGGTACGTTCTACCCCTTTGAGTTGAATATTTATGTATGAGATACAAAGGAAATAGTTTTTAATCTTATGGTTATATGGATTCCCAAAGATAATCCCAATGGAAATGATGATGGATGCATATTAATTTTCATCACATAGCATAATCTCATAGTTATATGATTCGACAAAGATGAACCCATAATATAAAACATATCACCTAGTATGTCTGTCACATATACGAATAAATAAATTAGAAAAAAACATGCTACAAAGCATAAAGGTACCATTAAATACTTACATTGGTCTACCCATTTTAGAAATTGTTTATCTTCATCCATGCCTTGTACTTGCACCCATGAATTTGAAGATGAGTATGCGTACACGATATTTGACCTTCTTAGAGAAGAGTTTCTAGAAGAGTATAAGATACATGAATCAATTAAGATCATTAGAGTGGTGGAGAAAATGTGGTTGGTACAAACAATGTGGCAATCGTCTTGTGCAGCGCAACCAAAGTTACAACTTTCAGGTATTGTAACTTAGGCCACGTTTCACAAGCCGATTGCTACAATGAATAGCAATGATCTTCATTGCTTCATGTCTCTTATACACTTCCAGAAACTCTTCTCTAAGATGTTCAACTATCGTGTACGCATACTCACCTTCAAATTCATGGGTGCAAGTACAAGGCATGGATGAAGATAAACAATTTCTAAAACAAGTTGACCAATATAAGTATTTAATGGTACCTTTATGCTTTGTAGCATGTTGTTTTCTAATTTATTTATCTGTATATGTGACAGACATACTTGGTGATATGTTTTGTGTTATGGGTTTATCAGGAGTCTGTATGATTTCCTGTTTCCACATTTCATTTTAAATAGCATGTTATAATTATATATTTACTGTACCCTAATGGCTCAAATAGTCAAGCATATTATAGATGTTTCTAAAATGTTGTAGGATTATTTTTTTCCCAATGGTAGTACATTTTTAGGATGTTTTCACTGATGAGGTATAAAATTTACTTCTTAATAAAGAGATAAACTTTATAATCTAGTTAGTTTTGGGAGAAAATTCAGTTTCTATCACAATTTCTAAAATAACACCAAAAGAGCATCAGTTGTTTAAATTACAATTTGATGATATAGAATATAATGGTTTCATATGGCATAATACTTTACCATGGGGTTTTATAGTTCTCTAAAATAGATATTTGATTGGTATTTATTCTTTTGTTGGACTATTGGAGATTGAACCTGATGAGAGTCATGAATATGTATCCTCATCCATGCATTGATAGTCACATTGATCATCTATGAGGTACTATGCTCTTCTCCAAGATAGATGTGACATTAGGATACCATTAGATGAGTTGGACATCGATGGAACTACCATGGACTGCTTTTAGGAGTAGTTATGGCCTGTATGATTTTTTAGCAATGATTTTTGGTTTAACTAATGCATTGGTTGTATTAAGGGACTTGATGAATAGGATATTTCATCCTTTTCTGGATCAGTTTTTAGTAGTTTTTTTCAATTAAATATTAGTGTACTCCCAACCCATAGTTGATCTTGACCAACATATTATCATCACATTGAGTACATTGAGATAGCATCATATTTATTACTGTTTTCTCCTGTTACTCATTGGTTTCCTCTTGTTCGCATGTCATGTATTTTCTAAGGCATAGATCATGCATGTGACCAATATCTTATAATATTAGGCATGTTCTCAAGATAGAACCCATAAAGATGATGAATGTGAATAAAGAATGGATGAATGCCAATCGGTTGACAAATGAGTATGGAGATGGCGTGAAAGAGTTTATCAAGTTTGAAGAAGATCATGCATGTGTTGTCCGTGTTTACGCTGTTGTTATTCAAGACAAATTAGTCCAGAGGAGTTGGAAGAACACCTGATCTGTCACGGAATAGATTGAAGTTATACATGTTGGAATAAACACGGGGAAAAAACCAATGTAGGTAGTGACTCAGAGAACACGACATTTTATAGATCATATGATATGATTAGAAGTGTGAACAATGAGGACGATCGTATGGAGGGTGTGATTAAAGATGTGAACGATGATGAAGATGGTATTGAGGAAATTACAAAGACAGTTGAAGATGAAATTCGTGATTGCCCAAAATTGTTTGAGAAGTTAAAGAGTTGTGCAAAAACGTTATTGTATGATGGTTGCACTAAATATACATCATTGTCAGCTGTATTGAAGCAGTATAATTTGAAAGGAGGCAACGGGTGGAGTGACTCTAGTTTTACGGAACTACTTGCTCTCCTGAATGACATGCTCCCAGAAGATAATGAACTCTCAAGCCGAACATATGATGCCAAACGAATGCTACGATCGATGGGTATGATCTCTGAAAGAATACATGCTTTCTTGAATGACTGTATATTGTTTCTCAAGGACCACAAATCACTTAAAGAATGCCCAAAATGTGGTGATTCCTGATACAAGAAAGATGATTCTAGTCCTAGGAAAGTTGAATGGTACTTTCCAATCATTCCTAGGTTTAGACGCCTATATGGAAGTGAGGAGACTGCAGGACAATTGAAATGGCATGCAGATACAAGAATTAAAGCTGGGAAACTACATCACCCTGCAGACTCTTCTTAGTGAAAGAGAATTGATCATGAGTATCCTGAATTTGGGAACGAGCAGAGAATCCTTCATCTGGGGTTATCTACATATGGGGTGAATCCTTTTGGTTTTCAAAGCAGCAGTCACAGTACATGGCCGGTTATGTTGGTAAATTATAATTTACCACCATGGTTATGCATGAAATGAAAATACATCATGTTATCTATGCTTATATCAGGACCAAAACAACCGGGTAATGATATTGATGTTTATTTGGCCCCATTGATCGAGGATTTGAAAATATTGTGGGATTAAGGTGTTACGATGTATGATGCTTACAAAAAATGAACAGTTCACTTTGAAAGCCATATTGTACGAGACGATAAATGACTTTCCTTCTTATGGAAATTTTTCAGGATATATCATTAAAGGAACTCAAGGGTGTCCCATTTGTGAACAAGGTACACAGTCAATTAGGTTGAAACATTCATCGAAAACTGTGTTTCTAGGACATCGCAGATTTCTACACCGACGACATAAGTACCGATCTTCGACGACATCATTCGACGGATGTTCAGAGGAACGTACATCACCGTCTCCACTAACAGGTGATCAATTGTTTGAGAAAGTAAAATATTTGGACACTACTTTTGGTAAACCGTTTTCGAAAAACCTTATGAAAACTGGCTGGAAAAAGAGATCAGTTTTTTTTTAATTACCATACTAGAATTGTCTGTATGTCAGACATTTTTTTGATTTTATGCATGTTGAAAAAAATGTATGTGATAGTGTCATCAGCACGTTGCTAAATGCACCCGGAAAAACAAAGGATGGAATTAAGGCTATATTGGACATGGTTGATATGGGAATACGAGAAGAGTTGGGACCAGTGAAGGGTGAAAAATGTACATTTCGTCCTCCTGCTGCTTACACTCTTTCCAGGAGGGAGAGATATCAATTTTTCAACTTCTTGAATGACGTAAAGGTTCCAGAGGGGTATTCATCGAATATCCATAACATCGTGTCAATGGGAGATTTAAAATTAAAGGGTCTGAAATCACATGACTGCCATGTTTTGATGAACGATCTAATTCCTATAGCTTTACATTGCATTTTTTCAAAGAATATTCGCCATACATTAACGAAGCTCTGTTTCTTCTTCAAAGCTATATGCAGCAAAGTTATAGACCCTGCGAAATTTCCAACTATGGAAAGAGAAATTTCCTTCATATTATGTGAATTGGAAATGTTCTTCCCGCCGACATTTTTCGATATGATGGTTCATTTGATGGTTCATTTGGTGAGAGATATTCGAATATGTGGTCCTGTACATTATAGATGGATGTACCACATTGAACGGTATATGATGATTTGGAAAGGGTATGTCAAAAACTGAAGTCGGCCAGAGGGTTGTATTACATAGCAATATATTGTTGAGGAAGCTGCTGAATTTTGTACCGAATACCTATCTGGTGTGGAAATCATTGGCCTACCGAAATCTCGTCACACTGAGTGGCTTAGGGTGAAGGAATTTCTGGAAAAGAGGTTTTCACAATCAATATTACAGATCGGGAGCAGGTCCACCTTTACGTTTTTCATAACAGTTTTGACGTTCACCCATATGTTCAAACCCGCAAAGAAATTATTAGGCATTTGAATCCTTCTAGGTCTGAAAAATGGATATCAGATACACATAATCGACAGTTTATAGGGTGGTTTCGAGACTATATTTTTAAGAAGTTATATGAAAATCCAGAGTCAATTTCAAAAAGACTTCGATGGATGGCTAGAGGAGAAATTGTGTATGTATTATCTTATAATTCTTATGTAGTTAACGGTTATACATTCTATACTAATGAACATGATGAAGACATTACCATGCAGAATAGTGGGGTTACACTTTTGGATGAGGTGATGCATGTTTCTGGTGCTAAGGACAAAATTCAAATTTATGCGAATATTTCATACTTTGGCATCATCAAACGAATATGGGAGTTGGATTATACGAAATTAAAAGTGCATGTTTTTCAATGCAAGTGGGTTGATAACAGGACTGCTGTTAAAATAGATGAATTATGATTCATGAAAGTTGATTTCAGTAAAGAAGGGGAGAAAGATGAACCATTTATAATGGCATCACAGGCAGTACAGGTATTTTATGTTCCAGACCCCACAAAGCGAAATTGGTCAATTTTTCTGTTATCGACCAAAACAACTGAAGGGTCAGATGAAAGTTCAACAGGGGTTGACTGTTTTATAGGGACTTCACAATCATTTCGCAACGGTCCAAATGTAGACAGAATTTTGTTTGTTAGAGGAGACCACAATGAAGGAATTTACATAGTCGATAGAGGAGTCAAATCACATCAGCCTTTAAAGAAACAAAATAGAGTAAAATAATAAGGTTATTTGTTTATTGTAACATACATTGTGTTACGTTATGTTATAATCTGTTCACTGTTGTTTTTATGTAATCTAAATTAAATATTAAACCAATTCTGCAGATAATGACTTCTTCACCTGCTGATGCGCCCAATCCCGAGGAACAAAAGGTCTCTCAACCAGCAGCTGGTGGTCCCACTGTAGAGCAACAACAGGTTTCTCAACCAAATATTGCTGGTCCCAGTGCAGAGCAACAACAGTTTTCTCAACCTGTTGTTGTTGGTCCTAGTGCTGAGGTACAACAGGTTTCTCAACCTGTTGCTGTTGGTCCCATTGCGGATGCTAGCACTCCGGGGTAAGATATTGATGCTACTTCTGAGGAAATGGTAGGAAATGAAACCCTGAAAGTGCAAAAAAACAAGATCATTGTAGTTTGATAGTGTTAGCAAAAATCCTTAAGGGAAAAGAAAAAGCCATCAAATTTTAGGTGGGATGGAATAAGCGAGGCCAACATGTTAACCCCAACAAAGCCATATTTAGTAGCTACATTTGAACCGTCACTCAGCAATGCGTGCCGATTGATGTACAGTTGTGGAACTATGTTTTCACCGGGCTGAAGACACTAATGTGGGAAGAGATTATAGTAACATTATGATATCATTTTTTTAATTTATTAAAATAAAATAAAATACCAAAACATTGACATACTCTTCATTATCCATTGCAGAGTGCATTTATAGTAGATGTCTTGCACAGGGAATATGTATTAAGAGTTGCAGGAAGGATTCATAGAGGTTTCCGCACAATTTTAACGAAATATCATCATAAAGATGGAGAAGGGAAAATCAAGCCGCACCCACCTCCTCTTTACGCACACTTGATATGCCAAGGAGCATGGGATGCGTTTAGCAACCATCGTGGGGAGCATACTTTTCAGGTACATTGTGTGGGGTAATACGTTGTTTGACGTTTTCTTGTATTCATCACTCTGATTGAAAGTTTTTTACTTATGAAACAGCTACTGAGTCATGAAAATAAAAAATGCGCAACAGAACCAGCGCACCCTTACCGTAAAGTAAGGATGGGGTACGCTGAACTTCAGAAAAAATTGGTACGTCTTTTAAATCTACCCTACTACTAGTATGTGACATAAAACAACTCCATAACCATGTTTCTCTGCTTATATGCAGATTGATGAATCTAAATCGAAAGCCATATCCATCCCACGCCGTGTTCTATGGAAGGAGGCTCGTGTAAATAAAGTGGGGACATTGATAGATGAAAACACACAAAAAGTGTGGGAAACATGTGTAAGTATGACATAATATAAATTTGAGTTGCTTTAAATCACTATTACATTATAATAACTACTTATTTTTCTATATTTTCTATCTAAAATAGTCACAAGAATCAACAACAACCGCACTAGATGCAGACATACTTTCAAGAGCCTTGAACCAGCCAGAAAAGTATGGTCGCTTCAGAGGTGTGGGTTTTGGGGTGACACCCCGAACATATTTTCAAAAACAAAAACAAGTGGAGGATCAAAATGAAAAAATGGAAAAGCTGCAAGAACAATTATCTATTTTTCAAGAAGAATTACCATACCAAAGAGAGATGATAGCAAAATTAATGGGGGAGAGACAAAGAGAAGAAACAACTCAACAACAACCCGTGCGTGATGATCTCGCCCCCCCCCCCCCCCCCACCAGCTTTGAGGCGAGCCATTCCCCTAAAAACCTGACTTAGATGAGGTAATCAATGTTTTAATAATTGTTTCTTGGAAATTTTATTTACATAGACACTGATACCTTTCTTGTACTAATATTCCATATGGTGAAAATGACTGTGATTTATATTTATCAACTCCCACCTATCATTTTGTAGCGAGGGCTACGGTGTTCAATACACAAAAAGACATGCTACAAAATAAACAGCTTCCAAAAGATCATCTTAGAGTGTCAATTAACGTAGCTAATTAGCCGAGTGTCGAGCTACCTATTCCAAATGACGATGAAGACATTCATACGGTTGAACAAGCTGTTGGAACATTCATCGCATGGCTGATAGTTCTTGTAAAAAAACATGTCGACAAAAATATATTCATTTCTTATTTATTTTTCAAGATGGACCATTAACATTTAATGAAAAAAGGTTTGAACTGATGACTGTTATTATAGAATGACAAAGAATTTGGGGTGAAATGAAATATCAGCTCAAAATTATCTCAAGGATCAACCAACTGATTGAAATGGTCTACTGAGAGCACCTTCACCCCGCCCGTTCTATATCCATAGTTAATATCATTGCAGGCTCATGTGGATACAATGTTGAAAGACGGCAGTACTCACATAGTTGCTTTTGAAAGAGATATCTATGGAGAGGAGATATCAGATTTCATTAGTGCTGAAAATGTAAATGAAGTCCTCAAGTATGAATGGCTAGGCGCCTCAGTTGTAAATGTATACATGAGGTAAGTTTTCTTGATTTGATTTTACAAAAGCTGATATACTCTGATAATTTTGACTAAATACATTCTATATTTGTCGCAGACGTATATATGAAAAACAATTGAAGGGATTTCCCCATGAACAAAAATTTGAACTCGTTAGTCCTCACACCACATCTTCAAAAGACGAAATAGATTCTGTTAAAGAGGCTGAAATAATGTCATCCCTACTCAAATCGTCTGAAAAAAATTATGGATGACATAATCTTTTTAATACCAACGATGCAGGGGTAAAACTCTACAATTTAATCATATCAACTATATTTTCATTTCTTTCTTTACTTATTACTTTTTGTACTTTTAGGGAGCATTGGATGTTGATTGTAGTCAATTTGGATACTCCAAAGATTTATTTCCTCGATTCAACTCATGGATATCCAAAAAACCGACCACGCATGATGGCATTTGTTAATTTTTAATACACTAGATCCAACATTTTAAAACAAAACATCTAGTTATATAATTTATATTATCTTTTAATGAGGATTCTGTTATGATAGGGTGGTGCATCAATATTGTCTAATGCATGGAATGAATCCAAGGCATAAGGATGAGCACGCCTACAAGATCTACAATTGGAAAGGTATCCGGGTATATATAATAACATTGCACTATCCAAACACATATCAAAACAAGTTACTTATTGATGTCGATGTTTTTGTAGTGTCCAAAACAAACAAACGGAAAGGACTGTGGTTATTATGTTTGTAAATTTATGAATGAGATCGTATTTCATCAACAAACAAGCATCCTTGATGAGGTATTTTCGAAAATAATTACGAGTTCATTTAAAATATTTATTAATCCTTTGTGTATTTATATTTTTTCAGTACTACTATAGCTGTCACAAAAACTCATATTCAAAAGATGATATACATGTGTTTAGAAACGAATGGGCAACATACCTGATGGAAGATTGTACACAAATAGGATGAAGTTGAATTCCTACCACTTCTGTTATATATATATGATCATTGATTATCCTCCAACCTTTTTTGTTGAATTGAGAATGCTCCGATGTATTGAAATCTTAAATTATTACTCAATGTCTTCTATCCCCGGATTCATATTATTGATCTTTGAACAAATCAATATTGAAGTAAGGCATGATGGTGTGCAGTGCGTATGGGGTGAACGACGAAACCATCGAGGATCAAAAAAATCCATTTTTTGTATCTTGTTTGTTTGAACTTGTATTTGAGCACATGCGTTGTTGTTTGACTTGCACAATTATTTCTAGGTAGATGCATGAGATAATCAGTGCTGTTGAGGGATTTTTTGGAACCAAAATATGCGTCCCAGGATAATTCAAGTAAGGGAAAGGCTGGTTGAGATGAAATCCATGCTCAAACGACCAGTACATCATCAAAAGAATCAACCCTGTGATGCACCATCATGTAGAATCTGGTCCTCGTGATGTTTTGAGGTGTTTATGGAAGGTATGGGGTGTCTTATAAGCCCCATGGCCACCATAAATAATGTTTATAGACAGCTCCACATGTTTTTTGTGCCTCGTGCCTCTTTACAAGGATCACGCCATTCACATGGTCCATCTTAGCATGTATGTCCCATTCATCCCATTGATACTCTTGGAAGAACTTGAGAATCTGACAATGCATAAGCCCCAAAAGACCCATACTCATCCAACCAAGAGTATTCCTAGTGTGAAGGGAAGATAACCATGGGTAATACCCACAACATACCTCTTTAAAATATATGGGTTTTGATCCTTGTATTCTAAATAGGGTATGTAGGAAGCCCCTATGAGGTTAAATCCCAACCAATGGTAAACCATGGTGACCCCCTCACTGGGGTACACCTTCTCTTATTTTGCCTCTTGTATTTCCCTTAGTGGCATCCGAATAATTCTTCAAAATGAGAAACATTACCTTTATGGGATGCACCACACTTGGGTCAGACCTCATTGGGCGATTTGATCCATCTATCAGGTAAACATTCCAGGTTCTCCCTCCTAGAGATGTACCTACCTGATCCACCTTTATAAGTGTTTTGGTCCACCCATGTCCTATATCTCTGTAATACATTAAATCATGACCCTCTATCCTTGTGGGATGTTAAACTCATGGAATACCACAAGTTAAACATGGGTTTCCATTAATATATTCAATATTAATGTTTAATCAGTCCTTTTTAAGGTATTGTGGAGGTGTGGTTTTATGTTTTCCACCAGATTTCGGAAGATTCCATGCTTTATGTAGGTGATTCCATGCTTTTACATTATATGATGATTTTATTATGCTGTATTTGCTTGCTTAGTGTACTATATGAAATGTTTGTGTGGTTAAAAATGTGTTATCAAAGGAATTTGAGGTGTGTATAGACTTGAAAGTTTTTTTAAAAATGAATGCAGTTGTATTTCTTGTGGATTTTCATGCTTAAGTCCTTTAAATGTGTTTGATGAAATGAGAAAGTTGTGTGATGGGTGTTTACAAATGGATTTAATGTGTTTGTGAATTTTAAATAGGGTTTTCTTATGAGATGTAGAGAGTCTATATATGTGTATTTACATTGAATGAAAGTACATGAGAATGTGTTGATATATATTATGTGTATAATGTAAATTGAGCACAATTTCCATACAAGGTATTTTCTTTATGATGTGCAGGGGACAGGGTGAGAGGGCAAGGGTGGTTTTCTAGGGGAGGGGGAAGGCGGAAAAGTTGTAGGGGGAAGGGGTAGGGGGTGTGCAGGGTTCTTTTGAAATATGTAGGGGTGGGAAGGGGGTGTACAATGGGCAGGGGGGAAGTGCAGTGGGCAGGGGTGTGCTGGGGAAGGGGGCAGGGGGTGTTCAGGGGGCAGGGAGTGTATAGGGGTAGGGGGTGTGCTCAGGGGTGGGCAGTGTGTAGGGGGTGTGCTGGGGAAGGGGGCAGGGTTGCTTCTTTTTTATGGAATGGGGGGACATATACACATGTTCTACTAAACATTGGGCCATTTTATTATTATAGATGATTAGCCCCAACCATGAACCAATTTTGTTAATTGGTTATTTTATGTTTTCTACCTCACTAGTATAATTCCATTTAGCAAACCCATTATTTATTTCATTATTGTATTAATAACATAATATTTGTTTTATTATGTAGGTGAAATCTTTTTCCTCAGTTTGAATGCTTTGTTCGGAAACTACCACCATGGATGACAATTTTTTAGAGTAGATGGATGCAAAAAGTATGGAACATCATTGTTTTTTAAATGTTTGTTGGATAAATGTAATTGTAACCAAATTACACATTGTTTGAAATGTATATAGAAGTGTGTTGTTTTGTATTTGTGATTTCAAGTAAATGTATGTATCATTTTTTGTTCTTCTGTGCTTTGTGTGTGGGTGTTGTGTGTGCTGTGTGAAGGTTTGGATTGGACTATGTGCAGGTGCTGTAATGTGTGATGGTGTTGGGCAGGTTCAGTGCAGGTTCTGGTTTTGGATAGGATCTTTGGCCTTTATCAGTGCTAGTTAAGCGCTAATAAATGGATAATATATTAGCGCTATTTTGAGCACTGATAAAGGTAGTTTTTATCAGTTCTCACAATAGCACTGATATATTATACATTTATCAGTGTAGAAAATAGCGCTGATAAATACTACCTTTATCAGCGCTTGCTTAGCACTGATAAAGGGGAACTTTTATTAACGCTTTTTTTAGTGCTGATAAAAGTCCCCCTTTATCTTCGCCAAGATTAACAGTGCTTTTTTAGCACTGTTAAATGCCGTTTTTAGCGCTATTATAAGCCATATTTGTAGTAGTGAGCATCCGAAACTATTCACCCGATTTGGGCCTTCGGGCCACCGGTTTGGGTCTACGGGTCTCCAGGGACTTCGGGTCATCAAAGGTCTTCAGGCCACAGGGCCTTCAGGTCATGTAGACCATGGAGTATCCCATTTCACATAGAACAGGCCCGATAAGAGGATCAAAGCAACAGGAGTAGCAGCCACCAGATACAGAGCAAACCAGATTGGAAGAATGAGAGGGTATGGCAGCCACCATCAGTACCAGGCACCATACAGCATTGCACGGGGCAATGCTAGCTGATCAGTAATGAAAAGTGGGAGATAGGTGATCAATGACACAGAAAGCTGGGGGCAGTTCAAGTGGGCTGGGCCTACGGGTCATGTATTGGGAATAGTATGCCTCTGGGCCTTCGGGTCATGTATTGCGGGTTTGTCGGGCCTTGGGCCTTGGGCCTACGGGTCATGTACGGGTTCCCCTTCAACCCTTAAAAGGGGGATTATCCATAACAAAATAAAAAAGAAGGCCTTCGGGCCATTCGGGCGAGTATTGGTATGGTATTATATTTGGATAAAATTATGGGGAAATTTAAGGCTGAATCAATATAATATATACAATTGACATAGAAAACAAAAATATAATCTACGGTACCTTCTCCCCTCCAGTTACACTACAATAGATATTATAATTACAACTTCATGTAGGTTCCACATTTAAAGATGGATACATTTCCAAAATTCCATATCAAGAAGAAATATTTTTATTTATCATTATAGACACATTCAGTCTCAAGAGTATAAACGAGATTCTCAATTTTGAATGGTTGGGAGTCTCATTTTTGAACACATACATAGGGTATATTTTCATAATAAGTTAATCCAAAAAATTATTTAATATGTTCATGAAAGTTTATAAATATTCATATTTTATAAGTACATTTATATTACAACTATATAAAGGGATAACACAGTAAATAACGATTTGGATTCATTAATCCCTCTATCATTTCTACAAATGAAATTAAATCAGAGTTAATAGAAATTTATAAGAAAAAAGATGATCTAAATGAGGTGTTTGGGAAGAAAAAAACAAATTAAAGACACATTATTATGCCTAAAATATAGGGGTAAAACTCTAAAATCTAATAATATTAAATATATTTTTATTTTTTTCTCAAATTATTTTTTAGGAAGGATTGGGTGCTGATCACAATCAATATGGATACCCAAAATATTGGTCTTTTGTATCTAATTAATAAATATCTATAAAACCAACCATATATTAAGTTAATTATTAATTTTTAATGCATTTTAATCAATATTTTGTATATAAACATCGAATTATATGTTTCATTCTATGTATTAACAAGAATTTGTTTTATAATTGGGCGATCGATAAATATAGGATAAATCATGGTATGAATTTAATGACTGAATATAATAAGATGATGTATTAGTAAAAATAGAAATAGAATAAGGTATATATAGAAATATTTAACTATGAAAACATATTTTAAAATAATTTACTTATTTTTTTAAATTTTTCTGTAGTGTCTGAAGAAAGGTAAAAACAATGATTGTGGATATTATGTTTTTAAATTTATAAATGATATTATAAACCATCAAAATAATGGTATCCCTAAAAAGGTAATTGACATGTGCATGTCATGGGGTGTGATAAAAACAAATATAACCTAAGTTAAAATGAAGTAAATTGGTCAACCAAGGTTGTCTCGAAAGAGGAGTTCACAACAGTTATGTTTTTCACTTAAATTTAAGAAATTAGAAAAGGTTGTTTTTTTGAAATTGTTTGAGCCGAAAAATAAGGAAAGTAATAAAAAGAAAGGTTGAACACTAATGTATGAATAGATTGATGGGGCCAGGGTAAGATCTCCTTTTTTAATTTCATCATAGTCATAAATATCATATTCCATATCTTCCTATTGAATTACAAATTAAAGACTCCTCGATCGAGTTATCAATCACCTTTGGTTGAAGAAAAAAATGGAACTCACTCATATGTGCATGGAAGTTCATAACCATTTCCTAAACAACTAAGGCAAGTACCAATTGGGAATTTTTCCTCCTTAGAAGTCTAGAAAACATACACTAGTTCCACACATGTTCCAATGATATTTGGACACTCACCACCTAAAACAATATGCTCGATCGAGGTAGATTGCACTAGGTGGAGGGTGATTAAAATTCTTTATTCCAAGCTATTAAAAAATGAATACTCCAAACCCAAAACACGATCGCATTAAGAGAATTGGGAAAAATGATAATAGAAGTAATGAAAAAGAAAACTAGGGGTTTACATTTATGCACAAAACTTTGACATTACAAAAGTGAAACTCTCTCTTCCCCGATCACTCAAAGGTTTTACCCCTCCATGTGAAGGATAATAGAGTTGAAAGGGGAAGAAGAGTGAATGCTGAAACAAAAAAAAGAGAAAATATAAAATATAAAGAACTTCAAGAACTAAATCCTCCATCATATCCCCTCTTGCACCTTCTTGATCCCCTTTGAATGTAAGTGAACACTCTTATTTACAGGCTTGTGGAGTAGAAAATTTCCCTCTAAAATTACTCCACCGAATGTTGGAGTCCAGTTAGCATAATAAATTTCCGAATCTTGGGATGGTGTCTTCAAAAATCTTGTTCCTCTATGTCGTTTTCATGCTTTAGAAAAATCTCAGATAATTTTTCCTAGTGTAACAAAAGTTATCCTCTAATTTCTAATGATAAATGTTTCTGCCCGAGGTGACTCTTCAACTTTATCTTTTCTAATGCAAGAAATGGGTGCTATAGTGACCTAATTTCTTCATGAATTTTAATGTGAACATGATGCGTGGATTCCTCTTTATTTTACAGCATGAATCACCTCATTTGGACATGAGTAGACAGAGATATGACTCATTAATTATGGTGGGGTCCATTCTGTCGTCCATAAAAGATTTTCCATTTGATGAATTTTTCTGGTCCAGTGTGTGCTGAATTGGACCTTGGTAAAGATGGAAAATTTGAATCCCACGATCATGGAAAGCCTACAAAAATGATAATCACGCAATTTGGATCAAAAAATGTAAATTATATGCCTGAAATACAGAAGCTCCACAAAACTGTTAAATTTCTAGAATTAACTAATTTCCACAATTAAGCCCATAATTCATCAAAACACTAAAATTATAAAAGTAAGATCAAATTGATTTATTGGAAGGGGTTAAATCATTGAAACACATATAAAAAATAATAAAAATATTATCTCTATAAACTCCCCAACACTTAGAACATGGACTCCCGGACATGTCCAAATCAAAATCAAATCAATGAAAATTCCAAACACATGCCATTGAGATCCACCAATTCTACACCAAGAAATAAAAGAAATCATACCTCATCCATAACCATTATTCCAAGTTTTTAAATAATATCATTCAATATTTTTCCTCTTCATTTCTCTTCCCATGCACACAAGACACCTACCTCACATGAATTTTCTCTCATCTCACAAATATCAATTTGAAACTAAGTTGTTCTCATCCAAACCAATTCAAGGGTCACCATAAGTTTAAAAAACTCCTAATTCCCCACTCGATGTGAGTCACAGACATATGTTTATTAGGAAAAATTTGTAGGGTTGTTCTGTGGATTTTGGTTGGTATGATTTTAAGTGAAAAAATCTGAGGCTGAATGAGGAGGTCTTGTATCTTTTTTATGTAAAATTGCACAATTCGAATTTCCACTCAAGTATGATATCCTCCTCACCCCCCTTAGTAGAAATTCAGCACCATCATCATAAAAAATCAATAAATGTTAAAATATATTATCATTTCAGAAGCAAAAAAATTCAATCTTCTCAAACGTAATTTTTCATGAAAGCTCTAGAAAAGGCACAACTTTCTTCCTCTATTAGATTCTCCATAAAGGCACAACTTCTCTTATCATGAAAGCTCCAAAAAAAGAAATAGCTTTCAATATAATGGTTTTTCATCAGCACACACATCTTTTCAGCATTTTATTTTTCCACCCAAAGTTTCACCAAATGAGGTAGCACAACACAACATAGCTTCCCCCACACATAAGTTCAACTAGATCATGCAATTTCACTTCAAGAGAAGGTTGAATAGTGAAAATTGGCTTGTAATGTGTCTAACCTAACAGGATATTCATGGATTATACGATATTAAAGGATTAAATTTAAAAGGTATGCCAAAATGAAATAGATCCTCTTGAAAAGGGGATTACAAACCAATGAAATGCCTCAATAATTTAAAACACATGTACCCAAAACCCTCATGTTTTTAAAGGAATAAATCAAAATCATGTTAAACTAAACATGGTCTAGTTCTCTCAATAAGCGAGGTGAATGAAAAGATTATAACAATAATGGTTCAGAAGCCTCACGGAAAAGTGATTTCAAATATAAAGACAGTGAGATGTGGCATGGGATTCAAAAATCATAGTACTTTTCATGAAATTCCTAAAGAATTGATCTTGAAACAAAATCATTTCCATTATTATTATATGCTCACTTTCATGGAATAAATTGGTTCACTCAATGACTTGGGTTTCAAAAATGGAAATGATAATCATTTCAGATCCAAATTTTAAAAAACACACCAAATATTGAAAAATAAACACACAAAAATTTGAAGACCCGCACTTTTTTTATTTTTTATTTTTTGAAAAAACAAAAAACAAATGAAAATATTAAACTAAAAAGCTTACCTACCCCACACATAAATGGTTTAGTGTCTGCAATGCATTTAAGTGTAATTAACATGTAAGGAACCTTTAAAATGAATCACAACAATAATTAAATGTGAAGGTGAGGTACAACCTGATGTCTCTTATTAATAGATATGTTGGAGGAGCGGAATCACCTCCACTGGATCTGATGCAAAGGTCCCATGGAATTTCCTAAGCCTGTGTCCACTAATAGTGAATGGCTCCTGCTCTCCATCCTTCACAATTTTCACAGCACCTAAAGGATATACATGAGTAACTGTAAATGAACCCTCCCATCTAGAATGAAGTTTACCTAAAATTAGCTTGAGCCTTGAATTAAAAAGAAACAATTTATCTCTAGGATGGAATTCTTTTAGTTGGATTAGCTTGTCATGAGCCACTCTTTTTCTCTCTTTGTAAATCCTAGAATTTTCAAATGATTCTCCTCTAATTTCATCCATCTCTTATAACTATAACCTTCTCTCTTTCACATTACTTTTAAGATCTAAATTCATCTTCATAACATCATAATAAACCTTATACTCTACTTCCATATGTAGGTGACAAATTCTTCCAAAAATCAGCCTATATAGACTCACTCCAATCGAGGTCTTGTAGGCTGTCCTATAAGCCCATAATCTGTCTTCAAGATTTTTGCTCAAATCCTTCCTGTTTGTTTTAATAGTCTTCTCCAAAATTCCTTTTATTTCCCTACTAGACACTTCAGCTTGACCATTTGTTTGTGGGTGATAGAGATTTTAAGTTTTAAAATGCACCCCATAATTCTTCAGTAAATCCTTTATTATCCTATTGAAAAAGTAAGTCCCTTGATCACTGATGATGGATCTAAGAACTCAAACCTACAAAATATGTTAGTCGTGACAAAATCACAATGAATTTTATCATCATCAACCATGGTGGCTTTTTCTTCCACACATTTGGAAACATAACCAACCGTAAGAAAGATATAAGAATTTAAAAATTAAATTGGGAAAGGGACCATAAAATCTATCCCCCAGACTTCAAAAACATCACAAAAATTATGTGCTTGTTGGGTCATTTCTTGTCTCTTTGAAATGTTTCCAAAAAACTAACATTTTGGACACCTTTTGAAAAAATTATGAGAATCTTTAAAAATGGTTGGCCAATAAAGTTCAGATTCTAAAACATTCCTTGTTGTCCTTTGAGGTCTAAAGTGTCCTCCACAAGATAATGTGTGACAATACTCAAACACAGAACCAATTTTTCTCTCAGTAAAACATCTTTTTATTATGTAGCCATTGCAAATATTCCAATGAAATAGATTATATAAGATGTAATATATAGATTCAGCTTTCAGTTTCTGAATTTGGTGATAATTGAAATGAGATGGGACCTGAGATTTTACCAGATAATTGACCATGTCCAAAAACCAAGCCACTTCTCCTTTAACCAATTACAGATGTTCCCTAGGAAGCTGATCATTCAATGGTTATTTTTTTGGAATTTCAAATTCAATAGTGTTGGGAAGTGTTCTTAAATGATCATCCACTTGGTTCTATGATCCCTTTTTGTCCATGATTTCTATGTTGAAGTCCTATAGTAGTAACATCCATCTCACTAGCCATAGTTTAGCTTCATCCTTCTTCATCAAGTACCTAAGATCTTTATGATCAGAAAATACAATGACATTAGTTCTAAGCAGATATGATCTAAATCATTCCATAGCAAAAAAACGACTAAAAACTCTTATTCTAGGGTTGTGTAATTGAATTGAGCTATATCAAAGGTTCTTTAAGCATATCCAATGACTTGGGACAACCCTCAATTCTCTGAGAAAGGACATATCCAACTACTTGGTTGGAAGCATCATAAAGTATCTCAAATGGTTCTTCCCAATTTGGTGGCTGCATAACAGGTGGTTCAATCAATCCCCTCTTTAGCTCATCAAAGGATTAATTGCATGCACCATTGAAATCAAAATCAACATCTTTAAAAATAAATATAGAGAGAGGGAGATAAATCATACTGAAATCCTTGTTAAACCTCCTGTATAATCATACATGTCCTAAAAAATATCTAACATGCTTCACACAAGTTTGGTAAGGCAATGAATTTATCACTTAAATTTTCAATTTATAAAATTCATTCCCTTTATGGAAATGAAACTCCCAAGAACAATCCATATCCCAAACATGAAATGACACTTTTCAAATTTAAAATAAGATTCTTTTCAATTTAGGTTTTCAAAACTTTTTCCATATTTTTCAAATAATGATCAAAAGAGTTTCCAAAAACTGTGAAATCGTTGTGGAAAACCTCCAAGAAATATTCAATGTGATAATAAAATATACTTACCATGCACCTATGAAATGTAAATAGAGCATTAAATAATCCAAATGGAATCCTTCTATATGAAAAAGTTACAAAGGGACATGTAAAGGTTGTCTTATCTTGATCATCAGGGGAAATGGGTACCAGGAAATAACCTGAAAATCCATCCAAAAAAATAATGAGTTCCCCGGGCCAATCTCTATAACATTTGATCAATGAAGGGGATGGAGAAATTATATTTTCGAGTGACCTAATTCAACTTCCAAAAATAAATGCACACCCTCCAGCTATTTTTAATTCTCATAGGGATTAATTCATTCTTTTCATTCCTCATAGTGGTTAGGCCATTTTTTTCAAACTACATGAATTGGGCTAACCCACTGTGAATCTGAGATGGGATACATGATCCCAACTTCAAATAGATTTTCAATATCCTTCTTCACAACCTCTGTTAAAGTGGTATTCAACCTCCTTTAGGGTTGCCTGACATGTTTGGAATCTCCCTCAAGAAAAATTCTATGTGAGCGTATTTTTGGGTTGATTCCTGGAATATCACCTAAACTCCACCCTATCACTTGGATATACTCTCTCAAAAAATTAATAAATGATTTCACTTGGATTTCAGAGAGATTATTATAAATTATCACTGGTAGTTTCTCTCCCTCCCTAAGGTACACATATTTCAAATCAGTGGGGAGTAGTTTGAGTTTCAGAATAGGGGGATGCTCAAGGGATGAAATTAAATTGACATTTCCCAATTCCAATTTTTGGACCTCATGTGCACAAGAAACCATATAATCTTCCTCATAATTTAATAAATCCTCGAAGAAATAGAAATTTACCTCTTCCTCCCACTTGAAGTCATGATCTTCATCATTTTGGGCATCAACATGTTTAATGATATTTTCAATGGAATAAGTATCTTCTATGACTAATAATTCATAGAGCGTACCTGATTATTCAATGGGTTCTGCACCACCTTCATGGGAAAGTGAAAAGAGGGAGTGATCATCTGATGGTTGCCTCATGGATTCAAAAATATTAAAGTGGAATGTGCTCTCTCCAAACTACATGGTGAGTGTCCCTGGTGGACATTGATGATTGTTTTGGCCATCTTCAGGGAAGGTCTACCCAAAAAAAGGTGAATGTGAAGGGATCTTATATTCTTCCATATTGTTCATGTAGAAGTCAGCTGTGAATAAGAGATCTTTGGCTTTCACAAGGACATCCTCCAAAACTTCTGTAGGGAAAACTGTGGATATGTTTGCAAGCTGGACCACCACTCTTATGGGATTCAAGTCACCCATTTACAAAGAAGTCTATACTGTGTGAGGAAATACATTAATTGAATCATTTATATCACACAAATAATTAGATAAAATTTAAATAACCAATGGTTCATGGAATGGAAAATGTCCCTGAATCATGACATTTGGTTGGAAATTGTGGTGTGATAAAGGCTGATACACTTCTTCTCAAGTTGATCCTTTCATTCGATTGAATTTTCGTCTTCTTGGTGAAAATATACCTAAAACATTTTGCATAATTTAGAATTTTTTTGACTACTTCAGGTAAGAAGATATTGATTTCCACTTTCAGAAAGGTGTCCAGAATTTCTTTTTGAAGTGCTTCCTCCTGCAATTTCTTTAATGCAATCATCCTTAATGGAAATGGAGGGGGTAAGTCTTTATTCTCCCTTTATTTCCATTGAAATGGTGTTTCTTTTCTATTATTCCTTGGCCAATCCTTCTCTTCCTCCTCTATCTTCTCTTCTTCATGATGCATTTTCACTATATTTTCAGAGTATACAACTTCATTCTCCCTCAACTCAGGTGGTGTTATTTCAGGTTCATGGGATGGTGGTGGTGAGAGCTCTTTTCCACTTTTTGTTGTTATCATGTGGACATTATCCTTTAGGTTTTTGATTGTTTGGGAAGGAATTATCATAGGATTTTTGGTTAGGAAGTCCATGAGACCTTCAAAATTGGTGGAAAAATATTTTACAGAGTCTTTCAACCCCTCAATATCAGATATATGTTTTTGGTTCAAAATTATGGGTTGTGCACAGGTTTATGGCTTCTCATAGGGTTTTAATAAAGTGAATGGTTGGTGAGAAGGTTGTCTATAAGATTACTTTTGTTGAAATGGTGGGGTTTTGGAATTGTTGCTGGAATGGGGGGTCAAGCTTGATCTTGCTTATTTCCAAACCCATATTGAACATGGTTTGGCTCTCTTAATCCTTGATTTTGTTGGAATTTCCCTTACTGAAAATCGTCCGCACAAGTTTCCATTCCCTTTATTTTAGCACATTGGTTAGTGAAATGATCAGGTGATCAGCATAAACCACATACCTTAGTCGGTGCTTTTTGGTCACCCACTTGTTTCAAGAACATATGTCTCACCAAACTAGTTATCTCTTAAATCTTAGTTTCTAGTAAGGGTGATGGGTGAGAAGTTCATACCTCATGAATACCTCTTATTCTAGTACCTCTTGTACCAAACTGTTTCAAGTTCTTAGAAATCTTCTCAACCAAACCTTTGGTTTCTTCTAGTGACTTTTCAATCAATGCACCTTCATATGATGCATAGAGAAGATTTATATCATTGTCCAGTAAGCCTTGATAAAGTAAGACTTAAAATTTATGATCCTCAATGGATTTATGTGGGAAGCTTGCACATAGCTTTTTAAATCTTTCCCAGTACTCGTAAAGGGTTTCTACAGATGATTGTTTGATGGTATAGATCTCCATTGTGATGGTTCTACTTTTGAAGGTGGGGAAGAATCTTTGCATGAAGCATCACACCATGTCATTCCAATCATCCACATCTCTAGGTTGTAGACCATAATACCATTATTTTGTATCTCCATCCAATGAAAACGAGAATGCTTTCCACTTTACTTGTTCCTCAGCTACTCCACATGGTATGAAAGTTGAGCAGACATGCGTGAACTCTTTAATATGTATGTTGGGATCTTCACCTACCAAGTCATGAAACTTTGGAAGTAATGTAATCATGTTAGATTTCATATCAAAATCATTTTGTAACACTAGCATGACAAGTTGATTATTCTTATTATGGAATTTTGGGGCACAAAAGGTTTATAAGGGCTGGGTTTTGATTTCCAGGCATGATGAGAGGCTCGGAGTGAACACTTGAAGTTTCACTCGAGTCTGTAAGAGAAATTTCCTCAAATTTATGTTCTAAATTTTGGTTTCTGAGCCTATTAAACAAAGTTCTTTTAATTTTAGGATCAATGGGGCAAGGTTCATTGTTTGAGGTTCTAATTAGGCAAATTTGGAATGAAAATATTAAAAGAGAAAAGAAAGAGAAAAAAATTGTTTGCAATACCTCCCCAACAACGGTACCAAGTATTGAAACATACTTGTAATGGGGTATGAAAAAAATAAATATAACCTATGTTAAAATGCTGTAAAGTGGTCAACCTAGGTTATCTCCAAAGAGGAGTGCACAACAATTATGTTTGTCACTTAAATTTATGAAAGTATAAAATGTTGTATTTTTGAAATTGTTTGAGTTGAAAAATAAAGAAAGAAATAAAATTTAAGGTTTAAAACTAACGGATGAAGAGAGTGATGGGTTCAGAGTAGGATCACCTTTTGAAATTTCATTATAGTCATAAATATCATCCTCCCTCTCTTCCTATTGAATAACAAACGAAAGACTCCTTGATCGTGTTATCAATAACATTTGGTTGAAGAAAGAAACGGAAGTCACTCTTATGTGCATGGATGTTCATAAACAATCCCTAAACAACTAATGCAAGCCCCAATCGAAAATTTTTTCTTCTTATAACTCTAGAAAAAATCCACTAGTTTGACACACGTTCCAAGGATCACGGGACACTAATCACTTAACAAAATATGCTTCATCAAGGAAAATTGCACTAGGCGGAGAGAGATTAAAAGTCTTTACCCAAAGCTATTAAAAAAGAATAAACCAAACCCAAAACACAATCGCGTTAAGAGAATTGGGAAATAATTATAATATAATTCATTCAAAATAAAAAGAGGGTTTTACAATTAAGCACAAAACTCCAACATTACAAAAGTGAAACTCCCCCTTCCCCGATCACTCAAAGGTTTTACCCCTCTATGTAAAGGGTAATAGAGTTGAAAGGGGAAGAGGAGATCATGATGAAAAATAGAAATAAGAAAAGAGATAATATAAAGAACATCAAGGACTCAATCCTCAGGCACAGCCCCTGTTGCAACTTCTTGAACCCCTGTGAATGGAAAGAACACTCTTATTTATAGTCTTGTGGAGGAGAAACTTTCCCCCCAAAATTACTCCACCGAAAGTTGGAGTCCAATTTGTGCATTAAATAGATGAATATTGGGAATGTGTCTTAATAAATGTTGTTTGTCTATGTCTTGTTCATTATTTCACAAAATTTTAGATAGTTGTTCCAAGTGTAACAAAATTAATCCCCGAATTACTAATGATAACATTTTCTACCCGAGATGACACTTCAACTTCATCTTTTTGGATGCATGAAATGGGTTCTTTAATGACCTAATTTCTTCAGGATATTTAATGTTAACGTGAATCGTAGAGTTACCTTTCTTTTACAGCTGGAATTTTTTCATTTTGATTTGGGTAGGCCTAGATATGACTCATTAATTATGGTAGGGTTCATTCTGTCGTCCAGAAAATGTTTTCTATTTTATGAATTGATCTGGGCCAGTGTATTCCAAATTGGACATTGGTTCAGAAGACAACGTTAAATCCCATGAGCATGGAAATCCTAAACAAAAATAATAACACAATTTAGATCATCAATATAAAATATATTCTCAAAATACAGAAGATCCACAAAACTGTTAAATTTCAAGAATTATCCAATTTCAACAATTAAGCCCATAATTCACCAAAAAACTAAAATGGTACAAATAAGCTCAAATTGATTAATTGGAAGGGGATAAATCATTAAAACACATATCAAAAATAATGAAAATATTATCTCTATTAGTAGTTTCTGAAGGTAATTAAAATTTCATTAAAAATATTTATCAATAGTATTTTATCTATATTTTAGTAGTGCTTCCAATATTTTGGTAATCTACATACTCAAATAAAGAAGTAAATTTGTTTAGAGATGAGTGGGAAGTATACATGATGACATAATTTTTTATGAAATTAAATTAAGGTGATTAAAATTTATGTTATTGATCTAGTATGGGATATAAACTTATAAATATATTTGGGGGTGAAGCATTAGTATCAGAATACTTATATATTATTTTTGATTTATTTCATGAGGATAATTATAATAGAAGAAATCAATTTGTTTATAAATGAATGGGTATAATATATAGTGTTAGAATGTATATTGAAATCATTAAGAAGTTACTTCCTACTACTCATTTAGTTAATTTTTCATCATTTTATCTACTTTTTAGTTAATTTTTTTTATCATTTTTATCAGATACTTGTTTTGTTAAATTTATACATTAGATAAAAACAAACATCACATGATCAGAATAGAGAACATAATCTATGATTACTTTTAAACATTAGAAAAATTATCCATAATTCATTTTTCACATGTAGGAATAAACCTCACACCAATCCAACACATGATGTGGTTAGCATGACCCAAAGTATTTTCTATCAATATAAAAGTGTATTTCAATTTAAAGAATGCATCACATATACACAAACCAATAAAAAGATGTCAGATTATTTTCAAACTTGAGGAAAACAATCCATAATTCATTTTTCACATGTGCAAATTGACTACATGTAAACCTGACACCTGATGTGCTTGGTATGACTCGAAATATTTTTTTCAATAAAAAAGTGTCATTTTAGTTTAAACACGCATCAAATAGTCAAAAATAATCAAATAATATCATATTGTTATAAAAATTTATTACACTGAAGCCTAGTTTTTTTCACATATTGTAATTTACAAAACAAAAATATGATACATAATGTGGTCTATATGACCTAAAGTGTGTGTTTTATATAGAAATGCTCTATTTTAGTTTAAAACATATGTCAAATATACAAAACTAATAAAATGATCCCTTATTATTTTAAAAAATTAGTAAAATTATTAATAGTTCATTTATCACATGTATGAAATTACCAAACATCAATCTGACACATGATGTGGTTTATAAGACCCAAAGTTCATGTTTTCAATACAAAAATTCCATTTTAGTTTAAAACACACATCAAATAGACAAAACCAAGAAATCCATCTTGGATTGTTTTAAAACTCTATGAAAATGATTCATAATTTATTTATAACCTATAGGAATTGACCACAAAAAAATCAGATATATGATGTGCTCAATTTGACCTGAAGTGCGTGTTTTCAATAGAAATGCTCCATTTAATTTTAAAACACACATCGAATAGCCAAAACAGAGAAAATGATATTGGATTTTTTCCAAACATTGGGAAAATAATCCATAATTAATTTTTTAGGTGTATTAATTAACATCACATCAATATGAAAGATGATGTGGCCGATATGACCCGAAGTACATGTTTTATATAAAAAGTTATATTTTAGTTCAAAACACAAATCAAGTATCCAAACCCAAAAAAAATAAACTCGAATTCTTTTCAAATATTCAGAAAATGATCCAAAAAATATTTTCCATGGGAAGGAATTTACCGCATAAAAAACTGGCCCATGATGTGGTCGATATGACCTAAAGTGTGTCTTTAATAGAAATTGGTCATTTTAGTTTAAAATTCACTTCAAATAGTCAAAACTAAGAAAACATGCTCAGATTATTTTAAATCTTTAGGAAAATGATTTATAATTCATTTTACATTTTTATGAATTGATCGCACATCAATATGACACACGATGTGGTCGATGTGGTTGATGTGACCCGAAGTGCATGGTTTCAATAAAAAAGTTTCAATTTAGTTTAAAAACATGTCAAATAGACAGAACTAAGAAAATGAGATCTTATTTCATTAAAACATTATAAAAATTATTCATAATTCATTTTCCACTTGTAGGAATTGACCACACATCCATCGAACACACGATGTGATTGATATGTCAAGAAGGGTGTGTTTACAATACAAAAGTTCCATTTTAATTTAAAACACGCTTAAAATAGCCAAAAACAAGAAAACAAGCTCATATTTTCCTTAAATTTTTTGATAGTGATCCATAATATATTTATGATGTGTAGTAATTGACCACACAACCAACTGATACATGATGTGTTCAGTATGACCTAAAGTGTGTGTATTCAAAATAATGGTACCATTTTAGTTTATAACAAACATTAAATAGTCTAAACCTATAAAATTAACTCTGATTGTTATCAAAAATTAATAATAATATCCATAATTCAATTTTCACATGTAGAAACTAGCCACATATCAATCCAACACACGATGTGATCAATATGACCTAAAGTTCATATTTTCAATGAAAAAAAATTATTCTGTTTAAAATGCACATAAAATATCCAAAACCAAAAAAAATTGATCAAATTTATTTGAAACATTATGAAAACAATTCATAATTTATTTTTTGTGAGTAGGAATTGACAACACATTAATCTAACACATTATGTGGCTGATATGACAAGAAGTTCATGTTTTCAATTTAAAGGTTCCATTTTATTTTAATACACACATCAAAAACCCAAAACTGAGAAAAAAATTTTTTGTTGTATTCAAAATTTAAAGAAAGTACCCAAAATATATTTCTGACAAGTATGAATCAACTACATGTCAATCCTTAACATGATGTGATTGGTATGACTCAAAGTGATTGTTTTTAATATAGACATACTATTTTAGATTAAAACGTGTAGCACATAGAAAAAACCAATAAAATGGGCTCATATTGCATTCAAAAATAAAAAAATGATGCCTAATATTTTTTATTTAAATTGATCATACATTAATCTTACACATGATGCGGTTGATATAACCAAAAGTTCATGTTTTAAATACAAAAGTATCATTTTAGTCTAAAGCAGACATCAAATATCCAAAATAAATAATATCCTCAAACTATTTTCAAATTATATTAAAATTATCCATTATATATTTATAACATATAAGGATCAATCAAATTTCAATCTAACAGAAGATGTAGTCGGTATGCCTCGAAGTGTTTGTTTTCAAAATATAATTTTCATTTTCCTTTAAAACACATATCACATATCTAAAATTGAGAAAACAACATCATATTGTTTTCAAAAATTTAATACGATGATCTATAATATATTTATGATGTGTAGGAATTGACCACATGTCATGCTAACACACAATTTGGTCGGTATGGCTCAAAGTGCTGATTTCAAATATATAAGTTCTATTTTAGTTTAAAAACGCATATCACATAAAAAAAAATTGGGAATGTATTATTTTTTAATAAATGAAAATGTTCCAAATTATATTTCATACATTTACGAATCTATCACTTGTCAATCTGACACATGATGTGGTTGGTATGACTCGAAATACAAGTTTTCAATATGGAAGTGACATTTTATTTTAAAATGGCTATAAAAATATAAAATCAAAAAAATGAGCTCAAATTGTTTATAAACTTGAGGAAAACAATCTATAATATATTTCTGATATATAGGAATTTATCACATGTCAATCCAACACATGATACGATATGTATAACTCAAAGTTCATGTTTTAAATATAATTAGTGTTTCAGTTCAAAATGTGCCTCACATAGTCAAAATAGAGACAACGGGCTTTTATTATTAATAAAATTTATGAAAATAATCCATCATTCATTTTTGACATATAGGACTAAATTTCACATCAATTCAACAGAATATGAGGTTGGTATGACTCAAAGTACGTTTTTTTAATATCAAAGTGTCATTTTAGTTCAAAACACATATCAAAAAGACAAAACTGAGAAAATGAGCTTGGATTGTTTTCCAAATTTTGGAAAACGTTCCATAATTCATTTTTTATGTGTAAGAATATACTTCATGTCAACCAGTCACATCATGTGGTTTTTATGACTCGAAGTTTCTGTTTTCTATATAAGTTTCATTTTAGTTTATATCATTCCTCACATGGCCAAAACCAAAAAAGAAAGCTTGTATTGATTTTAAACATTTGGAAAATGATTGATAAAATATTTCCTACATGTAGGAATCATCCTTACATAAATCTAATAAACTATTAACTGATAATATCATTAATATATGTATTAACTAACTATATAATTTATAATATGTGTATTATATAACATTAGAATTATACATTGTTAATTTTTTTATTTAATGTTATTTAAATAAACATTGTTTTTATTATAGAGACAAAAATTTATATGGAAGTTGATCATTGAAAATAGTCTTCAAGTTTTAATTTTGTATATGGACTGTAATTGTTTTGTTAATTATAAATATAACACTAATTTTAATATTATTAATGTAAATTTTGAATTAAAATGATGGGGTAATGTTTTATTTTTATTTCAATCTGGTTTAATGTATATTTAAATCCCTTTTTATGTATTTTTATTTGGTTAAATTTTATAGGGATTTTGCAAGGCTACTGTAGGGCTGCTGATATATACCAGCTGAAATGAACTTCATCAGCGCTAGAATAAAGCATTGATAAAGGGTCCCTTTATTAGTGCTTCATCTAGTGCTGATAAACGGTCCATTTATCAGTGCTTCATTTATTGTTGATAAAGGTTTACTTAAATATTTTTTTACCTAGCTCTGATAAAGGTACCTCTTATCAGTTCTTCATCTAGTTCTAAAAAGGGGTCTATTTATCAGTGATTTATCTACTATTGATAAAAGTTCCCTTAAATATTGATTTATCTAGCACTAGAAAAGGGATCTCTTATCCTCACTGGATTAATAAATGACAAATTTTCTCGTTATCAGTTATTTGAAAAAATGCATATAAAAGGATTATTTAAGACTGATTTCTCTAGTCCCCATAAAGGTTGTTGGATATTAATATCTCTTATATTGTCTTCAATTTTATGCAGTGAAAAAGAACATTTTTATCATTGTTAAAAGATAATTTTTTTGGATTATTTACAAATGCATGATATGAGATGTGCACAACCTATGGTGGTTTCCCCAAGCATAGTGGGAAAGGTATGAGTGTATTATGCTAGGTGTGATGGGTAAAACTATTTTTTGTCTCATTTTGTAAAGAGGATTCCCTTGTAAGATTGGAGTAGGGACTTAATAACTTCCATGAGTGGGATGAGTCCAATGAGACTATATGTAGTTCGACAGAGAGTAATTTACTTTAGGAATTGGGTTGAGATCTCTCTTAAGGAAGATGTGATATGGACCCAGTGAGGTTCATTTGTATGTTTAAAGTACTTTTAAGGGTTTTTTAAGGGCCTTGTTGAGAGTTATCTCAAGATTGTCCGTATTGAGTTAGATTGAGTATTTTCTTGGTATTTTGAATACTTTTTGGACAGTAATTTGAGACGTGAGTTATTAATGAGATAGAGGGGCCTTGTAGGAAATCCAGAGTGTCATTTGAACTAGAGGACCTTGTTGGGTACCCCTGTGTTATGTTTATCCTAGAAAGGATTAGTGTAAGAGAAGGTATCATCAATATCTTGTGTCACCTAGTAATCCATGGTTTTACAAGGATAACCTAAAATTCCTGTAGTGGTAGAGATGTGTTGGTTACTTAAGAGGACAGCATTGGAGCCATATACAGGTTTTGGGAAGGTGACCAACCTATGTGTTGTGATATGATGCTCGAGGGAGGATATTCCCCTACATATTTGGGATATTTTAATATATCTTTTGTGTCCATGTGATATATGAATAATGTCTTAGGTTCCAGGTAATATGTTCTACATAGAAAATGGAGTAATGGTACTTGTTATCAGGAGGGGATACGACCTCCGGGTTTAGTATTATATGCTTCTGGTCCTATAAGTATATCCCCCTTTGTTTTATTTTTATGGCTATGGGGATGGGTGTGGGTACCACTATGTAATATATTCTTATTATAGGGATATATTATGCCCTAAGGTGTATGTGTTATGAGGTTTCTAGGTATATTTTACCCGAAGGTATTTTCTATGTATGGTTCCAAATAGATTTTTCCCTCAGTTTTATTTTTCAATTGTTATGGGGTGGGACACGGTTCTCCTGGTTGGTGTGGAATACTCATAGACATGTAGAACTGGATAAATTAGGTATTATATATTGGTATTGGTTTTGGGGAATGACTTAGTCCTCTTAGGTTATGTTTTATAAGAGTTTTAAAGCTTGGAAGTTCTCACCTTGGGTAGTTGAAGTGACATGCTCAAAGATACATCATCACTGGAAAAAGTTGGATTGATCAATCCAAGGTGTCGCCTTAGAACTAAAGGATCAATAATGTATATTTTTTATTATTTTTCATTGTAGGTTATATTTTGATAATATCACATTTTCATACACTACAGTAGTGGTTATATTAGATATTTCATTGGTAGCAGTCTACTGAATTATACTCACAACTAATCGGGGGGTCCTGGGACTTTGGTACATGAGTATACCTTAAGTTTATAGGTACAGGAAGGGACGGGACACAGTGTTTTATGATCTGTATAGAATTGATTGATATGAATTTTTTTCACTATGATGTGATGAGGCTTATGTATGGTAGTAGATCCTTCTAGTATATTTTTCTTCGTTTTATTTTATATATGTGATCGGCCCAATGGGTGATCAATTGGGATGTATTATTGTGGGATTTTGTATCAAATTTGTTATAATACGGTTTCTATTTTTTTTAATACTATGATTATTTTTATAGATGTTTTATGGTATATTTTTTGGTATTTTACTCTTATATGATGGTATAGTCTCACCACATTAACACCTTAGACCCTTACTATTAGTTAGAAGCCTATGGAGTATGTGGAAGCATGAATGAGACCATATCACTTCACTATTTTTTGTCGATGATTATAGATGTGTATATATTAAACTATTTTAACATTCCCTTTGAATAGAAATTTTATTTGGTATCACATGTTGGATAGTTCTATGGACACTATTGTTTCTAGTTAAACCATTTGTGTCATCTATACTGATCTAACTCAATTAGATTTAGATTTGATTAATTAATTCCTCATTTCTATGTAAACTGTTATTTCACCCTTCTTTCATGTATTGAATCAGAATATACCTTTAATAAGGTTTGAATAAAAGAGAGAATATGAAAATTTTAAAATCTAGGAAGAACAATTGAATAAGGAGGATGTATCGACACTGACCCCAGTAAACTAGATCTGGTTTTTGATTTCCAACATTGGAATAAGATACAAGGGACCACATCTTGAAGGACTAATTATTTTATAAGACTTGGTAATCTATATACATTCTTGAAAATCAAATATATTTTTAAAAAAATACAAAACATGTTATAAATAATTACATTATTCATCTTAGTGTATCCATGCATATCAATCACAAAATACTTCCTCATATCCTAGTGAAAATAAAACATAGAAAAGTGTTGAGCTCAGATTGTCAATAAGGGTAAGTGTATAATTGAATCTATGAATAAATAAGGCATAATCAATATAGAATGGTAAACAACTGAAAAAAAAATCATTTAGTCAATAACTTTGGCATAGTATGGTAGGAATAAATGATGATCAAATAATTCCATTTAAATAATCACATGAGGTTAAAACATAACAATGGATATTCTAACTAATCAAATAATCACATGGAATGTCGATAACTGACTTCAAAATAATGTAATGCAAAATGATAGACATATAAAAGATACCATTGAGGCCTTGTAAAAAGGATTATAAAACCATAGATTCTTTGTTCTAAGAAATATAATACTATTTATTGACTGATTCCAATACATCTATATAAATGGGTAAGCCCTCATCCAAAACTCAATCTAGTTTGTCTCATGAGACCTACTGATGCATCAAGGGGTTATAACATGCCTCAACAATCACTTTCTAAGTCCAATTCATTTCGCATATGAAATGGGTGAAACATAATGAACATAAAAGTTCATATTTAAACAAGAATGGGAAATGTAAATACTTTCCCAAATCAATAAACAAACCATCCTAAGTAAAGTGAATAGTATCAACATAGTACAACCTCAAACAAACAGATCATAAACCATCTAGAGAAATAATAAGGATGGTATCATTGGATTATATCCTCATTAAATCATAATTAAAATAAAATTTTGTCTTCTTAGATGGAAAATTATTTTGAAAGATTTCATGTAACATTCCTTGAGGAAAACAACATTTCTTTGAAAATCACCATTTTGTTTTCAAACTAGAAAATTCCTAAAATATTACCAAAATAATTTACTTTGAAAAAGACTCTTAAAAACAATGAATTTGAAGAATATTAGAAAAAATATTTTCTTTAAAAATAACCTTATAAACATGTAAATTAAGCTTCAAAAAATGAGCGTCATAATGGTAGGTAATTTTGTACATGTCATATAAGTTAAAAAAACATTCCTTTTGTATTGTAAAAATGTTAGAAAAGTTCCCTATTTGGAAAACAATAAGAATATTCCTTTAAAAAAAAATTTAAAAAAGTAAAACATCAATATTTTTTTAATAAATCATTTAAAAAATTTTAAAACATTTTGAAAACATTTTTAGAAGCCAGGGTTTTGGATGAAATGTGATTTTTTTACCGAAGATATAAATAAAATACTATTTTCTTAAATCAAATTCTTAATAATTTTAAGTACCAAAGAGAGGGTAAATGTTACTATTACATGATATATTTTTATGATTTCTAGATTATAGTAAAATATATTTATTTTCATATCTAGATATCAAATAATTCCCTAAGGGATACTTAAACAAAATAAATCATGAATAATGATGTGATTGTGAAATAAGACCTTACCACTTTCGTAACCATTGAATGAAAATGAAGGAAATAACATTAAATAAAACATTAAATACAATTAAGATAAATGTATTCATAATATAACATACAAAAATGGTAGTATATACCCCCATAAAATGGAATAAATTGTTAATATGGTTTGTGTCTTATAGAATTAAAAGTGAGACAAGAAACCCTTACCTTAAGAGTGACTCATCAAGTGAATTATTTATCCTCATGAATAATAAAAATATGTTAATTAATTACTTGATTAAGAATATTTTCCAATTTTATTATTACTTCTATTTCACTTATTACAATGTTATATATGATTGATTAATCAATAGGGTTTACATCATATGTTTTTTCGATATTTTGCTTATGTGACAAAAATGGAATTGGTAGGTTAACTATGGTAAAAGAGTTCATTATTTAAAGATTTAAAAACAATAATAATGACATAATTAAAATGTTTTTAAATAAATTATTTTTATAAAACCAATCATGAAATATGGTTATGAAAAATTATCTATGCTCCAATCATGGAGACGGTGGGTCATATGTATGCATGAATGACATTTTTATTTTCAATGATCATTATGGAGAGTAGTTAAGTAATATTTTATCTTTATGGAACATAATAATATCGCATATACCATATTATTTTATTAAATATACATATATTTTACCCATTTTGTGTGGTTATGAAAATATATTCACATCACTTCGTGCAAGTGGTAGTCAACACATATACAAACGACATTATCATTTTTCATTGTAAGAAACAAAATGATACATTATATTTTAATAATGATAAATATTTCATTACATAATTTATGTCACAAATATTTGTTAACATTATCTTTATTACCTTCCATTTGAAGCATTATAGAATGGAAAATAACATCACTTAATGAGGTGGTGGTCCGTCACTTACACAAGCAACATTATTGTATCCACTACAGAATTGAAAGAAATAAAGTTTTATATGGTATAATGATTATAAAGGTATAGTTTGTTTTTATAATTATCATTTATATACAATATATCTATCATCATACCCAACCATGATAAGTTGATATGGAAAACCTGTCACATCGGTTCGTGAAGCGGTAGTCCTCCGTACGCACGAGTGATGTCGTCATTTCCCATTTTGAGGGAAGAGGATATGGAAATAGGTTATTACCTTAACATAACAACATTTGCGTATATGGGATATATTGGTGTAATTTTATAAGAATAAACTAATAATATTTAAAATGGTTTTATGAATGAATAAAAGAAAAACTCATAGTTAGGAATTTTTCCTCTTCTCAGGCCATCCCTTTAGGGTAATACATAAAGTATTCCTAAAATGGATTTATAACCAAACTAAATGATTCTATGATTATGGGATGTAATTTGGGAAGTTATTTTATAGGTATTGGTAAAATTCTAATGTTTTTAATGTGTTATAAAGAGAGTATTGAGAGTGGAATTTTAAAAGTGAGGTGAGTGGAACACTTGTAATGTTTGGGAAGAAAAAGGAGTTCTCATGTTTTCCAAATTAAAAAAGGTTAAAAATTTTATTATTATAGATACTATGACATTTTAATGTCTAAATAATTTCATAAATGATATTTTATAGACGTTTTTAGGTCATTTTAACCCTTATCATTTTAGTTTAACCCCTGGTAAATCAGTTCTTACCTTAACCATGGTAAATTATTTTTATGTTTTTACTATTCATTATGATAATAATTCATGGATTGAAAATGTATATTCTTTTATTCTTCTTCTCTGTAGGTTTTATTCTGATCATATAACATTTTATACAGAACAGTATTGGTTATATTATGGAATTCATTGGTAGTGGTCTACTGAGTTATACTCATACCCTGATCGGGGGGTGAGAAATTTGGTACCTGAGTAGAGCTCAGGTTTATAGGTTCAGGTAGGGTAGGGACCCAAAGTTTCATGAAGGTGAATTTTAGTGTCGTGGGGGAAAATGATTAACCTTTTATAATGGAATCACAAGTAGAATAGTTATTTTAGGTCTCAGATATAGTAAACGAGAATTTACTAATTGTCTTACTGGTGAATAAAACAACTATATGGTCAGATGAAAATTCAATCAAGGATGACCCTTTGATTGGGAGATCACAATTATTTCTAGAATATCAAAATATAATAAATATCATATATATTATAGGGGGCCACAAAGAAGGTATTTTAATTCTCTATAGAGGATCCAAATCCCATCATCCTAAAATGAAATGAATGGTATTTCATTAAGAAGGTTAAAGTGTTTTTTAATATACAATGCTTTTCATCTTAATATTATATGTTATCAATTCTATTTACATTATCTTAATTAAATGTTTGACTAATCATGTAGACAATGACTTATGCACATGATGATGTTAATAATCGCAGGGAATAACATGTGGTTTATGCTGAAACTATAGAATTATAATGGTATCAACACCATGTTGATGAAACAAACAAGAATGACATATAATCATAGTGTTGACTATAATTATCAAGTAAATACAAAAAGTTATAAAATTTGATGTTGTTTGGAATTAAAATGGTCAACCTATTGAACCCAAAAAAGTTAATGTTAATTAGTTATATGTGGGTTTAAATAAAGATTCATGTGATGATTGATATAAATTCTTCATGCCATATTGAACTTGTAAGGAAGGAAACCCTTTGGGAATATATAAATGTCATGTTATGATATAATTTCTCTATTTTACTAAAAACTTATTTAATTAACTTTGATTTAATTTTCACTATTTCTTGAAGAGTTCATATGTTTTAGACAATTTCCATAATAAATTTGTCTTAATAGATTCTATAATTTCTCATAGAGGATTTTGGACTCTTCTTACCAAGTTGTATGTTAGGGATACTAAAAGAAAAGTAAATACACACCAACTAGTTACTTATGCACACATTTTAAATCAATAAGTATGGAATGATTTATTATGTAGTCATGATGATAATTCATTTCACCTGAATTATAGTGGATAATATATTATTTCACATTATTTAATTTATCCAATTTCATTCAAATTTATTAATTTATGAAATAGTAAAGGACTTCTGAAAATAGACAACATGCATCAAAACCAATGTACCTATATCGTAAATTGAATTTGGGGTATGCTCTACAAGATAAGAAAACATTGATTATTTTAAATAAACAATAAAAATTTATATGATATGACAAAATATTTATTATTTTGTTTATATGTAGATTGATGAATCAAAATCTAAATCCACTTCAACCCCATATTATGTGTTATGGAAGGATAACCATGTAAATAAGGATGGTAAACTAGTTGATGAGAACACAAAAGTTGTATGTGAAACAAATGTAATTATGAAATATAAGTAATTCATTAGTCTTTATAACTATAATACATAAAAATATATATTTATTTCAATGTGTTATTTATGGTTTATATATAATAATTAGTAGTAATTAAACAGAATCAAAAACTAATTTCTGTAGCTTTGAAGTGGTGGGAACAATATAGTCACATTAGAGGTATAAGTTTTAGATTGTCTCTAAGAATATATTTTGAGATGAAAAAAACCACAATAAGATACATATCAGGTGACGTAAGGATTTTTAGTGAAAAATATTATTTTTTACATATTATTGTGTGGTCTGGTGAGGCAAACCAATATATTCGAAAGGATCAAATAGAAACGGTTGTTGAACAAAGATCATAACATGAACAACTGAATGACTCTATTATCTCAACATCTATTCATTTCCCTAAATGGGATAACTTACCCGAGATAATTAATTTTTTCATAACTCTTTCTCATTAATGTAAATAAAATAACTTCTGATAACTTAATATTATTAAAATTTTGTAGGGTAAAGTTGTATGTTATTTCTATCTACCAATGCCATTGCATAGCCTTGTTATGAGGGGTATGGTGTATAATATCCCAAGAGACTTGATAAATAACCAAGAACTCCCAAAATATCACATGAGAGTGAGTATTATGGTAAATGAAGAGATAATTGATGATTTTCATGTTCCACTTGATGATCTAGATATTAGAATTGTCAATGACGCTCTTGAAACATTTATAGCATGACCATACGATATTATAAATATATCATAGGTATGTACTTAAAAAAAATTCAAATGAAAAACCTATAATAGTTGATTAAAATATTATGAATTTAGGTATTGTAATATATGTGGATAAAATTGTGGGGAAATGTAAGGTCGGATCAAGAAAATCTACTGAATTGAAACAGAAAATAGAAAGATCGGCTGGGAGTACCTTCTCTCCTCCAGTTCCACTACAACATATATTATCATTACAACTTCATGTAAGCACCGCATTCAAAGATGGAGATGTTTATTTTATTCCGTATGAAGAAAAAATATTTTTAATTATCATTTTAGATGTAGTGAGTCTCAGGAGTAAAAATGAGATTATCAAGTTGGAATAGTTAGGAGTCTAAGTTATGAATACATAGATAAGGTATATTTTCATAATATGTCTATCCAAAAAATGATATAATATGTTAATTTAAGTTGATAAATATTCATATTTTATAAATTCTTTTATATTAAAACTATATAAAGGTAAAACATTGTAAATAACGATTTGGATTCATTAATCTGTGTATCATTTCTATAGATGAAATTAAAACGAAGTTGGAAGAAATATATAAGAAAAAAGATGATCTAAATGTGGTGTTTGAGAAGAAAATAAGATATGGAATACACTTATTGATTCCTATAGTACATGGAAAAAACTCTATAATCTAATCATATTAAATATCTTTTTATTTTTTCCCTTAAATTAATTGTTTTTTTCAGGAAGCATGGGTTGCTGATCACAATCAATATGGATACCCTAAATAATTATTTTTTGTATCTAATGCATATATATCTACAAAAACAACCATATATTATGTTTATTACTAATTTTTAATGCATTGAAATAAAAATTTTGTATATAAACATTGGATTATATATTTTAGTCTATGCTTTTACAAGAATTTTATTATGATCGGGTGGTCGCAAAATATAGGATAAATCATGGTATGAATTTAATGATTGAATATAATAAGCTGATATATTAATTAATATAGAAACATATTGAGTTATATATAGAAATATATAACTATCAAAACATATTTCAAAACAATTTACGTATTTTTTTAATGTTTTGTAGAGTCTGCAGAAAGATAATAACAACGATTGTTGATATTATGTTTTTAAATGTATAAATGATATTATAAACCACAAAAATAATGGTATCTCTGAATAGGTAATTTCTGAAGGTAATTAAAATTTCATTAAAAATATTTCTCAATAGTTTTTTATCTATATTTTATTAGTACTAACAATATTTTCAGTTATCTACATACTCGAAAAAAGATGTAAATTTGTTTAGAGATGAGTGGGAAGCATACATGGTGTTAGAATTTATTCTAACTTCAAATTTAGGTGGTTACCAAATATTTTATTGATCTAGTATATGCTACAATCTTACAAATATTTTTAGGGGTAAACCATTAGTATCATAATACTTTTATTTTATTTTTTATCTGTTTCTTGAGGATAATTATAATGTAAGAAATCAATTTGTTTATAAATGAATGGGAATAATATATGGTGTTCGAGTGTATATTGAAATCTTGAAGAGGTGAATTCCTACTACTCATTTAGTTAATTATCTCATCATTTTATCTACTTTTTTAGTAAAAAAAAATTCATTTTTTTTAGATTCATGTTCTGTTAAATTTACAAATTAGTTCAAAACACACATCACATTCTTATAATAGGTAAAATTAGCTAATACTATTTTCAAAAATTAGGAAAATGATCCATAATTAATTATTCACGTGTAGAAATTAGCCTCACACCAATCCAATACATGATTTGGTCAGTATGACCCAATGTATTAACTACCAATTAAAAAGTGTACATTTAGTTTAAAGTAGGAATCACATAGAAAAAACCAATAAAAAGAGCTCTGATTGTTTTCAAACATTAGGTTAACAATACGTAATTCATTTTTTACAAGTGGGAACTGAATTCATGGAAGCTTGACACTCAGTGTGTATGGCATGACTTGAAATATGTTTTTCGATAAAAAAGAGTCATTTTAGTTTAAACATGAATCAAATAGTCAAAACTGATCCAATATTCTTGTATGGTTTTCAAAATTTATTTCAATGGTCTATAATTCATTATTCACATATAATAATTTACCACACAATAATCTGAGACATGATGTGGTCGATATGAGCTAAAGGGTGCGTTTTATATAGAAAGTCTCTATTTTAGTTTAAAACATGTGTTAAATATCTAAACCTAATAAAATGAGATCATATTATTTTCAAAAATTAGTAAAATTGTTCATAGTTCATTTATCACACGTATGAGTTTATCACACATCAATCTGATACATGATGTGGTTGATATGACCCAGGGTGTGTGTTTTCAAAACAAAAATTCCATTAGTTTAAAACACACATCAAATAGACAAAAACAAGAAATGAAGCTTAGATTATTTTAAAACTGTAGGAAAATGATCCATAATTTATTTATAACCTGTAGGAATTGACTACAAAAAAATATGAGACATGATGTGTTTGATATGACCTGAGGTGCATATTTTCTAAATATTGTTTCCATTTAATTTTAAAACACACATCAATTATCCAAAAATGAGAAAATGACCTTGTATTTTTTCCAAAATCTACGAAAATAATCCATAATTTATTTTTTAGGTGTAGTAATTAACATCACATCAATATGACACATGATGTGGTCAATATGACCCAAAGTGAATGTTTTATATAAAAAGATCCAATTAAGTTCATAAAACGCATCAAGTAACCCAAACCATGAAAATAAACTCGTATTTTTTTCAAACATTCGGAAAATGATCCGAACATTATTTTCCATGGGGAAGAATTTACCGCACAAAAAACTGAAACATGATGTGGTTGATATGACCTGAAGCACGTTTTTTTAATATAAATGTGTCATTATTGTTAAAAATGAACATCAAATAGTTAAAACTAAGACAACATGCTCATATTATTTTCAATATTTAGTAAAATCATCAATAATTAATTTTCCAAGTTTAGGAATTGATCACACATCGACATGATACACCATGTGGTCGATGTGACTCGAAATGCATGTTTTCAATAAAAAGGTATCATTTTATTTTGAAACACACATCAAATATATTGAACTAAGAAAATGAGCTCAGATTGCATTAAAAATTTATAAAAATTATTTATAATTAATTTTTTCACATGTAAGAATTTACCACATGTCAATCTAACACATGATGTGGCTGATATGACCAGATGTGTGTGCTTTCAATACAAAAGTTTAATTTTAATTTAAAACATGCATAAAATATCCAAAAACTAGAAAACAATATCAAATTGTCTTAAAATTTGAGGATAGTTATCCATAATATATTTAGGACATGTAGAAATTCACCGCATATCCATCTGATACATGATGTGTTCAGTATGACCCAAAGAGCATGTTTTCAAAAGAAACGTGTCATTTTAGTTTAAAACACACATCAAATAGTTGAAACCCAAAAAATGAACTCGTATTATTTTCAAAAATTAGGAATAATATCCATAATTCAATTTTCAAATGTAGAAATCGTCCACACATCAATCCAACACATCATGTGGTCAATATGACCTAAAGTGCATATTTTCAATGAAAAAGATCAATTTTAGTTTAAAATGCACATAAAATAGCCAGGACTAATAAAATGTAATCAGATTGTTTTCAAACATTATAAAAATGATCCATAATTATTTTTTCAAGTCTAGGAATTGACTAAACATTAATCTGACACACGATGTCGTCGATATGCCTCAAAGTGCATGTTTTCAATATAAAGGTTCCATTTTAGTTTAAAACACACATCAAAAACCCAAAACTGAGCAAAAAATATTGGATTGTTTTCAAAATTTAGTGAAAGGATCTAAAATATATTTCTATCATATAATAATCAAATAAATTTCAATCATTCACATGATGTGATCAGTATGACTCAAATTTTTTGTTTTCAATATATAAATGACATTTTAGATTAAAACGTGTATCACATAGAAAAAACCAAGAAAATAAGCTCATATTATTTACAAAAATTAAGAAAATTATGCATAATATTTTTTTATTGGAATTGATTGTCTATCAATCTGACACATGATGTGGCTGATATAACCTGAAGTTCATATTTTAAATAAAAAATTCTTATTTTAGTCTAAAACATTCATCAAATAGCCAAAACACAGAAAATGACCTCAAACTATTTTTATATTTTAGAAAAATTATCCTTTATATATTTATAACATGTAATAATTGATCAAATTTTAATCTAACGCATGATGTATTCTGTATGCCTCGAAGTTCATGTTTTTAAAATATCAATGTCATTTTCATTTAAAACACATATCACATATCCAAAATGGAGAAAAAAAGATCAGATTTTTTTCAAAATTTAATAAAACGATCTATAATATATTTACGATGTGTAGGAACTGAACGCATGTCATTATAACACTCAATTTGGTTAGTATGACTCAAATTTCCTATTTTCCATATAAAAGTTCCATTTTTTGTTTAAAATGTGTATCACATAGACAAAAAATAAATTGAGAACAGATTATTTTTAAATTTAATGAAAATGATCCATAATGTATTTCTTAAATTTATGAATCCACTTCTCATCAATCTAACACATGATTTGGTTGGTGTGACTCAAGGTACATGTTTTTAATATAAAAGTTCCATTTTAGTTTAAAATGGCTATCAAAAATCAAAAACAAGAAAATGAGCTCACAATGATATTAAACCTGATGAAAAAATCTATAATATATTTCTTACATATAGAAACTGACCACATGTCAATCCAACACATTATATAATTAGTATAACTCAAAGTACATTGTTTCCTCTGGAATTGGGGATGACCTCATTGATTTAAGATTCGAACATTCCAAGTAGTTTCTAACGGGTTTGTTCGTAGAACCAGAAACATCCAATGATTCCATATCCATTTGGACCTACTTTCCAAAGGTAGCTGCTCATTAGTGGTGAACTGATGTGACTTAAGAATTTCCATTGGTCGAGAGGATGGGAGGTCAGACTCATCACACCTTTTTTAGTGAAATTATTTTCAACTCTGGGACTCTCTTTATAGATTTAAGTTATGTTTGTGAATCCTTATTACATTGCTAAGTATGAAAATGAGCTTTCATTTAGATCTGACAATAAATGATTAGTATGTATGAGATTTAGAAAATATTTTATATGTATTCGAGGTTCTTCATCAATAGAGAATCATACGTATCTGTTAGAGATTCTTGGTCAATGGTATCCTTTGACACATTATATAGAAATCTATTTTTTATTATGATAACCATTCTGGTTTTAAAGCCACTCAGCGGGGCACTTGAAGTTTATTGTCATTTAGAAGGACATGAGTTATTTCACAGTTGGGATCGTACCCGCAGATGGGATACCTATGTATCCTTTGTTTTGGAAAAGGAATCGTAACCCACGTAGTTAGAGTAAAGAAGTATGATGTTTATGCATGATTGATGGCTCAAAGAAATATGTCATAATTACTTTTACACTCTAATCTCACATGAGTCATGCTCAGTGTGAGAAACAAGAGGTATTGGTAAAACCAGACAATTGTGCCACGAAAGATACAATCATAAGAAATGTTGTGGGGATTATGTATGGATGACTACCCAAATAGATAAATATTAGGTTTCACTTTAGGGAAGAGACCCAGGAACAAGATCCATAAAGGTATATGTGCTTTATGAATATTTGCATACTCTAACTTGGGGCTTACTCTTGAGTAAGGTGCCCAAATTAGGAGGGGACTTATGATTGGGTTTTAATCCTAATAAGGAATCCCAAATCAAAAGTAAATTAAGAATGGTTAAGAGAAATTATGATTAGGGATTATTCCTCAGAAGGAGTCCCAGGTTAAAGGGAATTGGAATTTGGGGCATATTCCTGAGGAGGATGCCCAGATTTGGGAACTTTGAAGACTGGGTCTTACTCCTGAAAAGGAGGCCCAGGTTAAGGAAATTATGGTTGGGGCTTACTCCTGAGGAGGATGCCCAGATTTTGGAAATTATGATTGAGACATACTCTTAAAGAGGATGCCCATGTTAGGGGGCTTGTGGCTTACTCCTAAGTAGGATGCCCAAATTAAGAGAACTTGGATTGGGGCATACTCCTGAAAAGGAGGCCGAAGTTAGGGATCCTCTCATCTTAAAGGATGAGGTTAAATGAATGAAATCTCTAACCATAGTGACATAAAGATATGTAAATCACTAGGTTTTGAGAGATGTTCCATAGAATTCCTTTCAGATAAGGAAGCCAACTAGGGAGCCATGCCAAAATAAATGGCTTTAAAGAGGGTTTTGAAGGATGGATCTTGAATAGGAGAGGTGGATAGGCATAAGAGAGGTGAAATAGGCAAGAGTGGCACCCAAAAAGAGAGGGGCGCACAAGTCCTGCGTGGGTGCGCAAGTCCTGGTCGTGTAGGTGTACCTGCGCGACACATGGGTACTTGCACGACGGTCAACCCTTAAGGTAATACTTTGGTGATACTTGGCTCAATCCTTTAGTATTATCCGTAGGGGCTTCCAGAAGGGTGGAGCGCAAGTTCTGTTGAAGGGGTAAGGCGGCACGCAAGTGTGTCCATTTCCCTTAAGGGCTGGCCACTTAGGCGCACAAGTGTTGATGAGTTTCAATACTTAGGCCTTACTCCCCTCTTTAGATCTTCTGTTCTAGGTAAGAAATTACCTTAGAAGTGTTCGGAAGCTTTGAGAAGAGACTTGGGCGCTGGGAGCTCAAATCTGAGTTTCTGGAATTCTTCATCCTTGAAATGGGGGGCCCACCGGGGGTATTTATAGGCTGGTGAAGACCCTGGGAAAAATTCAAAGTGGGCGCGCAAGTCACCTACGTGACTATTGGGAGGCGCACAAGTATACTTGCGCGACCTTGGTGGAACTTGCGTGACCCAAGTGAAAATGAATCCTTGTTCATGCATTTGTTAATTTTTTATGTTTCTTCAAAGGATGAATCACTTTGGGTTCAAGGTATTTCCCTTTTCATTTGTTTAGACTCTGTGACGGAAAGGAGCATCAACAAAATTCCCCCCTCAAATTTGGATCCGAAAGAAATAAGGATGTGACTCTGAGGTAAAGAAGAAAATCGAGGAACATGTGGCGCGCAAGTGTTGAATGTGTAGACGGCATCGCGCAGGTGTGAGTCATGCAGGCGTCGACGCACAGGGTTACGCACGCTATCTTTAGGAGTGCAGGGTTGATGCTTAGCCTATATATATGTGACCATTCTCGTGCAAAGCACCCAGATTTCAAAATTTCGAGCTCTCGCCGTGTAAGTTTCCTTTGCTAGGCAAGTTGCTCTGTTTTTTTCTATTTCTTTGCTATCGTGCTGCTGTAGAGGTATTTGGACTCTACGTGGCGATACCTACATGCCAAAACTTGCACGACACATTGATACTTGCGCGCCAATTTTGGGACTTGCGCACCTTAATGCCTTAGACATTTTTTCACTTTTCTTCACAAAATTTATGAAAAATCAACATACTTAAGAGTTAATTATTCAAATTTTGTGCAGATTAAATGGCTCCCAAGATAATCGGAACGGCTGATGAACTGGCTAGCAAGCGAGATGACGATATGATGAGCATCCTTGGCCATGATTATTATACTGTCTGCGACAGCACTCTTCCTATTTTGGAAAAGTATCTAAAGAAGTATCATCTTGACTTCCCATAGAGCATTTATCTACCTTTGTACGGCTATGTTCATCTATGAGAAGTCACCATTCCAGAGGAAAAGAACTATCTCCCAATGTCTTGGTTTCTGAATTACACCAATTTTTCTTCAGCAAATATCTCAAGTGGAGGAACATTTGTAAATGTTGGAAAAGTGGATAAGGCCTACATAATGCATCATAGCCTATGTACCTCAGATCTGAAACCTCACAAGCCTGAGCTGTAGCCACATTGTTATCCCTCAATCTTCCGAAACTCTCAGATGGATCAATCCCAAGGTTGGAAGCAGAGCTGGGACTTTCTTCCTGGAGGAGGTGTAAATCCAACTTGGATGTGGGCATACTAGGTGTGACAAACCTGTGCAGAGTTGGTCGAGGATTTTAAAGTAGCTGCAATATACGAAGCCTTATGGGATGGGAAAACATATGTTTATAGGAATGATGACTTTGTGCCGGAGATACTCATCCATTGGAGCCCAGAAACCAATTCATTCCATCTGACTCATGGAGAAGTAGGCATCGGTCTGTGGGATATCCACAAGATCTCAGGGGTTCCAATTTTGGGTGATATGTATGATGAATTCATTCCTCCCAAGGTGACTTGGAATGATTCAAAGAAGACCCTAGCTTTGGCTCGGGAATTATTGAAAATCTTTCACAAGATCAAGAGTTCAGAGAACTCCTTAACTCATTCTAGAAAGGACATTCATCCAGAGGAGTGGATGAATATGTTTCTTACCAAGAAGCAGGAGAAGGAGCCGAAGGAGAATGGATCGAAGGATAAGGGATCAAAGGGGAAGAGGCCCAAGGAGAAGGGGCCCACTCGTCCTACCACCTGCCCAAAATAGAGATGAGTGGTGCTCCATGAACATTATATCTGACTCTAGAAGTATGATAATTTGATATGTAGGGATACAAATTGAATCACAGAATACCAAAGAAGACTCCTCTGGTGAGCTTCTTGGACATGTGGCTCAGTGTTTATATTTTTCCAGTCAGGGACTCGAAGGGAGGCCTTGGGCTAGGGACCTTCGTTATTTCATCCAAGTTGGATGAGGTAAAATTGGTTGGGTTGGCTACCCCCATTTTAGCAAATATTCACAGGATCTTACTCCATGTTTTCATGGGTAAGTCTCCTTTGAGAATAGTGGGACCATTCCAAGTTTTTTTGGGATGGATCGCCAGTCACTTAAGGAAATATAATGTACAGAACTGAGTACAGATTCCTAGAAGTTCTTTCAGGCCATCAGTGCAGGCATTCTCTGGAATTTCTCTAGTAGCTCTCAATTCCTATGACATGAAGGTGAGGCTAAGCATGTATAAGGAATTGAATTTATTTCCTTATGGAAATCCTCCAACAGGGTGGTATGTTGATGATGGAACAGCCATCCTGGAATTAAGGGAATACATGCTGGCATGAAGAGATGGTGTATTGGTCACTAGGATTGACGGAGAGATTATATGCGAGGCCTATGTTCCATATAGATTTTCACGTCAATTCAGGTGTTTACAGCAGACTGTGGTATCCCCCCCTGTTCATGTTAGGTCAGAGAAACATCTGATGGTTGCCCGACAACTATGGTTGCTGACATCTAGGGAGAATACCAGGGCATTTTTTGATCTACCATTTGATAAAGTGGAAAATAACTTGACTACATGGTATGCTGAGAACTGGATAGCATCATACCCTGGAGGGGTGATGAATCACCCGGTTTATCAGGTGGGGAAAAGGAAGAGAACTGTAGAGAAATAATCCCTTCATCTAGAAGGTGATTCATATGTAACACCCGAAGCTGATTCTTCGGATTCTCAAGATGGGGATGATAAGGTACAACATGCGGCAATGCGACCTCATGCCAGATATAATCCCCCTGTTAGAATCAAGAGACCAACTCCATCAATTCCCAGTGAGTTACTTCTTTGGGGAAATTTCATCACCATTACATTATAGAGCAACAAGTCTTATTCTCTTATCATTTATTTGTAGTTGTAGGAGCTGCGAAGAAACTGAAATCCGAGATTGTAAGACCTTTCTCACAGCCTTCTAGTACACATACTGAATATTTACGACCAGAGGTTGTCCAGACATGGTGGAGATATACTGTGGTACGGAAACTTCCTGGCTGGATTTGTTCAAGGGGATACACCTCCCTAGAATAGGGAATCTTCTGGATTCTACAGATATATGTTACAATGATAACCCTGATGAAGTGTGGGCGTACATCAGAGAGCTAAAATGCTCATATATTCCACCGATGATTCCATTCCTGTCACCAAGTGGGTGAAGGAAATGATAGATCGTGGTGCCACTGAGCAGACTGGTGGTTCCAGATATGAGGAGTGGCACCACTACGTGGCTCCTGAAGATGTAAGTATTTTTCCTTATTTACTTTGAAACTTGATTCCGGTTAAAGCTTTGTTACTCAAGGAAATTATTTTCTTCATCCTGCAGTTTGGAAAGAAAGGAACTGCCGAGGTTCTGTCGCCACAGTATAGCCCTGGTGGTACTGCCATCTGGGATGTTGTTGAATCTCCTCACGATTCAGGAGAGATATCTCCAGGCCAGCAAGCCATGGATGAGGAGTTGAATATGGTTTTCCATTCCCCAATTCATGTACATGTAAAAGAGACTACCGACACTCCCAAAAAACCAAAGAGACAAAGGCATCAAAGGAAGAAGTCAACAACTAAATGCTTCATCAGTAGTGGTAAGTCCTTCGGATAATCATGAGTCTGAACCCACGAAAAGTGTGCTCATACATCTTGGGATTGCAGGGGCTTCATAAATTTCACCTTTGAGGGAGAGGACTGATCCTACTTTGAGGACCATGGAGGGTACTGGTGAACAATCACAAGTTCAGGCTGACTTGGCTACTTCTGGAGAAGATCCAACGTCTATTCTCAGTATCCTTCCTACTTTTGTTGCATCAATAGAAGAGCATGCTTCAGGTAAGTTAAAAGTGCTTCATAAAATGTTTGAATAAAACATCAACTAACTTCCATTCTATGTGATACTTTACGTTCAACCCCTGGACTAGAGCTCTTGGCGGCCATTGCAACGGACGCCACTACTTTATCTGAAGAAGTTGTCCAGGGTCAAAGGTTGTAGAATGAAGGTCGCCAAGAAGTCATATCAAATGATCCCACTGGTGAGATTAACCAGGATTCTGAGATTACATTGGATGAAATGATGGACCATGGCACATATTTTGAAGATTTTTTAGATCATGTTAAATTACCATGTCATTTAGAAGATTATGTACGTGAGTGTTATCTTTCGCCCTATTAAAAATAACTTCTTATTAAATCTCTAATCATGATCAGTTGAAATCTGCAGTTCTATCTAAGCAAGCTGCTGAACTAGCAATGCCTGAAGTGGGTACAAAAAACCCTACTATTGCAAAGACATTAGCTCAAGTGGAGATTAACCTGGCAGAGCTTCCTGAAACTCGTCTTGAAAATCCTGTTGAAGCTAGGAAAGATGGGGATGAGCCTTCTCAAGTTACTGATTTACCGTTGGGTAAGAGATAAAAAAAATTTGTAACTGTACTCAATTTTCAAGACAGCCAATCAAATTTTTTTTATCCTTTGAAACTAACCAGAGCTTTCAATAGATTATGTAGGGCCATCAATTTTAGTGGCTAGATATGGAGGTGAAGCCTCAGCTTCCGCCCCAACAGGAATAGAAAGTGAAGAAACACGGGTCAAGGGGGAAGAAGCAGAACAGGGCACTTCCCTAAGTGCATTAATCCCAGATTATATTCCCCCCGATGAAAGTGATGCTGAATCGGACCCGGAAGTACAAAAGGCACTCCAATTTTCACAACGCAAGTCATGGCAGAACATATGGAAGATCATATCTGAAGTTCCTTTAAAAGAGTTGTCATCGAAGATCCCGCGACTGTCATCCCTATTTGTCATGTTGGTACTTGGCGGTTTTGGATATCAAGAGATCCATGCTGTAGTGAAACAAGTCATCTTAAGGAGGGAGCATGATCAAAAGTGTCGTCAAGATTTGACCCGGGTGAGGTTGTCAGTCAACATCAACAAATTTGAGGCTGCGGTGTCCCAAGATGAGGCTGATTATGCTGTGAAGATGAAGGAGCTGAATCATAAGATCAAAGATAAATCCATCCAGCAGATGAACCTTCAGCAACAGTTAGATGTTGTTACTTGGGATCATGACCAACTGAACAATTCACTGGAAGGAGCTCAAACGAATGGTATGAAATCCATTGCAGATGCCAAGAAAGTACTCCATCAAGCTGAAAAGAGTGAAGTTGGTCAGGTGCATGAGCTTCAAGTGGATACTGATGAAGCTCGGGATGATGTAAATCAAGTGAATATTTATGTTGACATCCTTTTTTAATTCTTGGAAAATAGAAGAGACTCCAGTCTGTGGATGTCCTTCTAATTCTTGTGCACCAAATGGAAAAAACACTTTCATTTTCAATCATTTGTGCACACATTTTCTCGCAACCCGCTTTCAATTTTTACCTAAGCCAATGGGCCTAGTAAGCATATTTTGATTTTTTCTAGGATTGTTATAAATAACCCTACAAATATTGAATCTTTTAATTGATCAATATTACAAAAATCATATAAAAATTTATTTTTAGTGAGCTGGGACTTGACATTTATTCAGAGTTCCCTTGTATATTGTGGGCATTTTAAAGTCATGCACGTCGGACATAAAAAGGCTAATGTTTAAGGTCAAAATAGCTTTGATCGAATGGATTAAAATTGACTCAATTCCTTAACAACTTATCTAAAAACATATTACCACACTCAAGTATGAAGGAAAACATGTAAAATATGACTTACGAAATTTTTTAATCTAAGGAATGATACGAAAAAGGGATAAAAGGCATTAGAATAAGTAGTTCCCAAGAATGATGTTACCATTATTTAACAAACCCGTTAGGGGGTTGAATTATGCAGGGCCGCCTAAGGGAATTGGCTGTAAAGTCGAATAATAGCATCTTTTGGCTGACAAGTCTATTATGTAGACTGTTTATGCAAGGCCGCCTAAGGGCACATGCTGCATAGTCTTGAAAAATAACTCCTGGAAATTTACTTTTCTACTACAAAAAAGCCAGTGGAGGTTTATGTAGATTCAAATTTTCCAAAGCATAGAGTTTGCTGTATGGAGAGGGGTACTAGAATATGGAGAATATATTTCCAAGCAAGACCGTCTATGTACTAGATGAATGTCACTCCTATGAAGGTCTGGCCCAAACGTAGGGAAGAGAAATATAAACCATATACTTGAATACTTTCAGATCATGAAAAGGTACATGGGAAAAATATGTTAAGGATGGCTATTTTTTGCGGATATGTACATATTGTCGATAAGACCAATAAAGAAAAAAGAGGTTTTCTTCCCAAGAATGAAGTAACCATTATTCGAAAAACCCGTTAGGGGGTTGAATTATGCAGGTCCACCTAAGGGCATTGGCTGTATAGTCAAATGATAGTATCTTTTGGCTGACAAGTATGTTATGTAGACTGTTTATGCAAGGCTGCCTAAGGGCACGTTCTGCATAGTCGGGAAAAAAGAACTCTCAGAAATTGGACATTTTGTGACCAGAAGTCAAGAAAAGGGTTTTGGAGATTTGGAAGTATTTAAGGTTAGGAGTATGACACATAAAAATGGGCATTTGTTCAATTCATGTAGAGATACACAGACCAATGCTAACCATAATCATATTGTGTCTTGGTCTGGAATTGAGATGCTAGATTTCACTACGTATCCCATAAGGATGGGAATCAAGCCATACGTAGTTCTTGAAATATAGTTTAACGTCATGTGGGATGAGATTATAGGAAATCATAGTTTAGGGTCATAGAAATCGGACCATTATAATGAATACATTGTGTGTGTTTTCATAGGGACTTTTTAGCCAAGGGACTGAAAGTGGAATTTGGGGTTAGGACCAAAGACATGGGGCTGGATTCGGGGGATGCCTGAACATTCCTACGTATCCCAAAAATATGGGAATCAAGCTACACATAGTTCTTGAAATACCCTCTGTACAGATTTGGTTTGTACAAGTGAAGGGTGAAAAGGGAACTTTAGTGCAATGATGGTTTGACCCAAGATAAAAGGTTCAGGAATTTCCATGTATGAACATAGTCTTTGGAATATAACTTGATTAGATACCAATGTAAATAATGATTCCCTCTCTGGTGAGGGTTTCAAATAATGTTGTAGTTTATTGTCGTACAGGACAAAAGTATGAATAGTTTAAGGTCATATGCATGGATTGTGGTGAACCAATGTAAAAATATTGGTTCTGGGGGTTTCTTCATGGATCAATATCATATGAGACAGCGGTGAACCGATGTGAAGAGATTGCTTTTGGGCTTGAACCTCAGGAGTTTTCCTATGTTCCCAGCCTAGAAGGTAAGGATTAAAGTCAGCATATTTCAATTAAAGAATGAATTTGTGATCATGTTGTTCTTGGGAAAAATGACCTAAAAATTTTGTTGGGACTTACGCATGGTTAGTGGCACAGAGAGGGTGTTATTGTTGAATTTTACTCTAAGCTCATGTGAGTCATACTCGGTGTGAGAAACAAGAAGTAGCAACAACCTTAACGATGCCCATTTTAATGTCATGTTGGACATATGAAGGGACTATGCAGTTTAAAGTATTGCAGTGAGGACTATTGGTGATGCACAGTTTAGTGTCATGTAGCAGGGAAAAAATACAGTTTAACGTCATGTAGGACATATTAAAGGACTTCTCTACAATTTAGCATCATGTAGCTAGGACAATGGGGACAATACGGTTTAACGTCGTGTTGGGAGAAAGGGGGACTGTGCAGTTTAATGTCATGCAGTAAGGACAAAAGAGGACACAGTTTAACGTCATGTTGGATGTATTAGCGACATTTTCAGTTTTACGTCGTGTAGTATGAATGAACAATACAGTTTAACGTCATGTAGGACAAATATAGGGACACAGTTTAACGTCATGTTGGACAATAAGGGTGTTGTACAGTTTAGCGTCCTGTAGCTATGACGATGGGGAAAATATAGTTTAACGTCATATTGGACGATAAGGATGTAAATATTTTAAGGTCATATGCATGGACTGATGATGGTGCAGTTTAACATCTTGCTGGATGAAAGGGATGCAAATAGTTTAAGGTCATATGCATGGACCATGGATGTTGTAGTTTAATGTCTTACTGGATGATAAGGGACTATGCAGTTTAAAGTCTTGCAGCAAGGACAACACATTTTAACGTCATGTTGGATGAAATGGGTGCAAATAGTTTAAGGTCATATGCTTGGACCGTCGATGGTGCAGTTTAACGCCTTGCTGGACGATAAGGTATTTGTGTTACACAGAATACTTATTTGGAAATCTAGCATTGGTTGGAGTTGTGATGAGTTCTCCATCCATTGAGATTAAAGAATAAGCTCCATTGGAGTAGACCTTATATATTGAATAGGTTCCTTCCCATTTTGGATCAAGCTTGGTTGGAGTTCTGAAAACTAATACCATTTCTCCCTAAAAGAATGAACGAAGATAAACTTTTTTGTTGAAAGCTCATGCTATTCGATTCTGATTGACTTTCATGTGGTGGAGGATGCACAATCTTTTCTCATCTAACCATTCTAATTTATCCAATCACTTTTGAGATTGTTCATCTGTATATGACTAATCAAAAATGGCTACTCTGAGAGAGGGTAATTGAACCTCAATGGGAAAGACTGCTTCCATTCCATATACCAATGAATATGGAGTTGGACACGTTGCAGTGCAGGTGGTGGTTCGATAAGCCCATAAAGCATGAAAAAGTTTATCATGCTGTGATTTATTATCTTTATCCACCATCTTTTACAGTATTTTTGAAAGTGTCTTGTTGAAAGCTTCTATCTGGCCATTAGCCGCTGCATGATACCAAGATGAATGATGGGATTTTATGTTGTATTCTTGACACAACTTGTAACACCCCAAGCTTCCTCGGTACTCTTCTCTTTGAATAATACAGTAGCGTGTGTTGTACGCAACTTTGAGTTCTAACACACACCACAACCAATCAAAGTAGCCGTTAAGAATAGTAATACCCACTTTTTAAAACTATATATATTTTATATTTCAAAATAGACTTCATTTTTTGTATTCGGAATATCGAAATTAGCCTATGTTGAATTTTTGGTATTTTTCTGAGAACTTCTAAATTTTTATGAATAGTGAAAAATACTTAAAAACAACTTTTTAAATAAAAATATTTTATAGTGATAAATTATACTATTTAGTGGTTTTAAATTATAATTAGAATATATTTTTACCATTTTATCCAATGGTGGTCATTATAATTAATTTAACATTGAAATTGGACATAAACAATTGCCAATCTTTTGATATAAATTGTTTCTTAAAAACACGTTATTTGTTGTAACAGTGGGAATTAATTATAAAATTAATTAGTGCAACTTATATGTTTGTAATTTTGTAAAATAGACATCATTTTTGAATTCAGAATATCAATTATAGCTTAGGGTAAATTTTGGCATTATTCTGAAAAACATCAATTTTTGATGAATAGTGAAACCACTAAGTGGTTGTTAAAAACTGATTTTTTGTTAAAATGAAACATTACCACCTCTGTGATTTGAATTTCAAAAATCCGACTTACATGGCTGTCATTAGGAAGTAAAATGTGGTTCAATGGGATTAAAATAATTTTTTGGTGAATAGTAACTTTTATGTTCTTAATCACGATTATAGGTAATTAGTGTAGTTTATGGTAAAAATAATGTTTTAATAATATGAGATGAGCTTGACACATGTCCTACCCTCATTGGATGTGCCATGGCCGACCAAGACAATCCATGGGTCAACTTGGAGACCCCATGGAGCCACTTTAGTTGGAAAGTGACATAAATACCTTTTATTTAATGTTAAAGTAAAAAATGACACAAATATGAAATGTTTTACTAAAACAATTTTTACATGGGGTTATACAAGTCATATTTTTTACTATAAATAGTCATTGGAAATATAAAAAGATTTCCTACATCATAGTATTTTTTTTATAATTTTTGGACATTAAATAAATTAAATTATATATGACACCATGATGATGCAGCGATTACCTCATTAATTAACGATTTAAATAAAATGAAAAGATAATGTAAAATCCAAGGCTTACACTTGTTAAAAACATATTGGATGAGTAGATTTCGAACCTTTATTACCTTAGTCTCGAATTATATAAGTGTGGGACCTCTAAAATCCGAAACTCATTTTATAATAAAGTGACCTTTCTTTACTTTCCAAGAGTGCCCCTCCTCTCCACTTATAAAAGGCCCCCTCCTCTACCACCTCATTCACACTTTCAGGCCATTTGGCTCGGCCAACTTCTGCCCAAATACTCTCCCAACTTACCTCCCTTACTCCTAGAAGCCTCACTTTGGGCAGAATTCTTCCCAAGGAATCATTTGGCTCAAATCAAATGAGTTACCCGATTTTAAGGTAATGTCTTCTCTTATGTTATTTAGTTTTATTTTGCTTCTCCAACACCATAAACTCTTTTTATTCATTTCTTTTGTAACAAAACCAATATCCTAAATATACTAGGATGTTTTTATAAGAATAATTCGAGCTACACTTACACACACCTACATCTAATGGTTAAAGAACATATTGTTTCTGTGGATGACGAATTTTTGCCTCACGAAACGATGATTGTTCAACACTCATATAACACCTCTAATGGTGGCCATTATGATGACACTATTTTTATATATGATTTATATTATGTTTTTGTTTTCCTTATGATTTTTTATTTTTCATTTATGGCATACCATTATGGTTTCCATTATGGGTAAACGCGATATTTTCATTTTAGGAAGTGCGGACTACCGCCCCCTCAAAGTGATTTGAATCGTTAATACCATATGTGGGATGTATAAGGGATGGAGTAAATGTTATTATATGATATATTATACTGTAATTATATTATACATTTATATCAATATTATTTCATTCCATTAAATATGAAATAGAAATGAAAGTAGCGTTCATGCGTACGTACGGCTTACCGTCTCCATGAATGGTGCATTTCATTTATTACCTCTAAATGTTACGTAATATTATGAATGAATGTATATACTGGATATATATGATATATATGATATCTACATAATTAATATAATTCTGGATATAATGGATATTTCACCACATGAACAACTTGTAATTATAAGAAGTTTATTGTTGACTCAAGTACCAAATATCGACAAAACGACCGTTATTAACTTAAATAATTACATAATGTTCATAACATTGTAATAAGTGATATAAAAAGGATAATGAAATTGAAAATGGTTCTTAATAAGGTAGATATTAACTCTAGTTTATTATTCAGGAGGTTAAAGAACGGTTGAGTCAAGTCGGACACGAGGTAAGGGAACTTCTTAACCCAGTTTCCATTCTTTGGGTTAATCTCCTACTTTCAAATTATGTCATGATATTATTATGTCCTATTTTGTATTTTTACTTTCTTTATGTGTACCTATAGTGAATACACATAATAGAACTATTTTATTCTAAAAATGATCTTTTTAAGGACTTTGTCTCAATCTCCTTTCATTGAGGCATATTTGGTTTTATTCACAACTTTCTTTTATACGGTGTATAAACCCCTTTGACATTTACATTTATTCAAAAGGAATCTTTTTATACAACGGATTTAATAAACGAAAAAAGGGGATGTTTTTGTCGTACGTATGCGGTGACAACGACTTCTCCGCCGCCGTGACCATTATTTGAGTTTCAGCTTCCTCGACAAGCCATAATTTTTTTTAAAAGAAAAATAAATACCATGTTTTACTTTTCTTTTATTTTGGTATTGAAAATGGTTTTGAAAGTGTTTTTATTATATCAATGTGTTTTATTGATATCTTGTGATTGAAATGTGGAAATGTTATGTTTCCTTTATGCATGTTTTATGTGATACGATTATGTTATGGTTTATGATATGTTTAAACCTATTCATATGAGGAATGCATTGGACTTAATAAGTGACGGGTGGAGCCCGCTATAGCTCCTCGATGCATCGACAGGTCTCATGAGACAAACTAGTTTCTTGGCCTGAGGCCTTGATAAATCTTATTTGTGGTCTTGGAACGAGGCCTTGGCTACGTTTTTATGATAGTCTGGCATTATGAATTCCATCATTATGAATGTGGTTATTGATATTGCATGTGATTATTCGACCAGTAGAATATCCATGTGAATAAGTAAATGGCATTATCTCATTTTACTTTTGCCATATTATGTTGAAGTTCATGTTTAAAAGGCTTTTGTTTTAGTTATACATTGCCTTAAATGTTAATTTTTACTTATGAAAGCTTCTGTAATGTTGTTATCCTTACTGAGCATCTGAGCTCACCCCTTTCAATGTTTTAGTATTTTCCAGGATGTGAAGAAGTATTTTATGAATGACCTGCAGGGATAGACAGAAGAGGATATGAGTGTGGACTATGAAGACTTTGTTATTAGTTTTTCACTTTATTATGTAATGTAAGACTTATGAATGTATCTAGTGTTTCCAAGGCTACTAAACTAATCGTTCTTTCAAGACTTGATCTTTTGTGATCATGCCAGTGTTACGAAGTAATGCACCAACTTCGGGTAGCTGGGGTCGGGGCGTTACACAACTTCCTCACCTCGGATGAATAGAAGTTGGTGCCATTTTCCGTCAATATGGTATGATGGACACCAAATATGGTAATGATGTTAGACTTGATGAAGCTGACAATTCATTTAGAACTGACTTCTTTGAGGGGTATTGTCTCTGCCCATTTGGAGAAGAAGTGAGTATTAGTAAGAATATACTTCAACTACTAGGTTGTAGCCAAAGGATAAGGTCCCACTACATCCATTCCCCATGTGGAAATGGCCATGAGTATTTAGTTGTATGAAGAAACTCTGGGGGTTGATGAATGAAGATGGCATTTACATGGCAAGAATGACACTTCGTTGTGAAATCAACACAATCTTGTATCATTGAAGGCCAAAAGTATCCAAGCCTTAGAATTTGATCAGATAGTATGTGTCCAGACTGGTGGGCACCACAGACTCCTACATGCACTTCGTTCATGAAATCCATTGTCTTTTCACCATCAATGCATCTGAAGTGAACTCCATCAAAATCACTCTTGTAGAGAATTTTCTTTACTTGATCTGGGCTATCATAAAGAGTAAAATTGACCACATGTCACCAGATTTGTTCTTTCTCAGCTCTATCAGGTGCAAGTGTTCCATTTTGAAGGTATTCTCTGATAGGTATCATCCATCTTGTAGTATGACCATATGGTTCAGGAATGGGACTAATTTCATTGATTTCCACTATTTTGGTTTGAACATAAGGTGAAATTGTACGACGGTGGGAAATACTGATGATTGTCTCGTGTCGACTTGGATCTTCCAGAGATGTAGCTATCTTAGCCAGTGCATCAGCTTGTGAATTTTGTGATCGCAGGACATAAGAAAATGTCAGTTCTGAAGGAAATTCCACCATTAACTCTCTGGCGTAATCATACAAAGGGATTAGTTATTCTTTTTTGATTACATAATCCCCATTGACTTGTTTGATTACCAGGTCTGAATTACCTTTCACCTTTAAGTGACTCACTTGTGCCTGAAGCGCCAACTCCAATCCTGCGATAAGAGTTTGGAATTCTGTTTCATTATTTGTACTGCCTCCCAACAATGAGAAGGAATAAGGTACTACTGCCTTTTTTGTGGAAATGAGTACAATTCTGAACCCAACTTTTTTGAACTTAGGATATTCCATTTTTATCCCTGTTTGACTTCTGGAAGCACCATTAAAGTACATTTCCCATGTTTGAAGACTATCTTTAATAAATAAGATTTCCTCATCAGGATGTTAAATATCTGATGATGTATCTTCTACTGAAGTATGTTCATCAAGGAAATCAGTCCGAGCTTGGTCCTTTATTTCCTTTTGAGACACATACAAAATATCAAATTGCTGCAAAATAACTGCTCATCTTGCCAGATGTCCTGTAAGCATTGGATGACTAAGGATGAATTTGAGTAGGTTATTACGAGATACCAATTGGACCTTGTGATGTTGTAGGTAGTGTCTCAACTTCTGAACTGCAAAGATTAATGCTAGGCAACACTTCTCAATATTTGAATATCGGGTTTCTGCTTCAAGCATAGTCCGACTGAGATAGTAAAGGATGTTTTCATTCCCATCTTCTTTATTCTTAGCAAGAAAGGTACCCAATTATCTCTCTAAAGATGTCACATAGAGGATAAGTGGTCTTCCTTCAACAGGTGACATTAACATCGATGGACTCAAGAGATACTTCTTGAGAATATCGAATGATTCTTGACATTCTTTAGTCCACTTGTAAGTGACTCCCTTCTTCATCAATTTAGTGAAGGGTAAAATTTTGCCTACCAAATTGGTGATGAAACATTGAATATAGGCTAAGTTTCCTTGAAGTCCTCTCAATTATTTTAAATTTCGAGGAGCTGACATACTATGGATTGACTTTGTCTTCTCAGGATCGAATTCGATACCACGATGGCGTACAAAAAAGCCGAGAAATTTTCCTGAGGTTACCCCAAAAGCTCATTTTAAGGGGTTTATCTTAAAATTATGTTGCCAATGTTTGTGGAATATGATTTCCAAATCAGCCAAGTGATTATAATGTTGTTTTTATTTAACCACCAAATCATCCACATAACATTCAACAAACTTTCCTAAAAAGGGTTTGAAGATACAATACATGGCACGCTGATATATTACGCTTGCATTCCTCAAGCCAAAGGGAATTAACCAATAGCAAAACACACCCTGAGGGGCACTGAAGGCTCTAGATTCTTCATCTTCTAGAGCCATTCAGATTTGATTATATCTAGAATATCCATCCATGAAGGAAAGTTCTTCATAGCCAGCCGTTGCATCAATTAAGAGCTCTGTAATTGGTAATGGAAAATCATCCTTAGGACAATGCCGATTAAGATCTCTGAAATCAATGAAAACTCTAATTTTCCCATTCTTATTTTCCACTAGGACAATATTATCCAACCATTTAGGATATTGAACTTCCCTGATGAATTTAGCTTTGATAAGCTTATCCACTTCAGCCTCAATTTTGGAAGCATAGGTTGGGTGTGTTCTTCTAGCGGCTTGTCTGAATCCTCGATGTTCTTTTGGCAAACCCAAACGATGAGTGGAAACATCATGATCAAGCCCTGGAATCTCTGTATATTTCCAAGAAAATATATCTTGATTTTTCTTTAAAAAATAAATATACATTTCTTTATCTTCAAGAGTCATTTCTGATATATTAAAGTGGGGTGTGGATCTTCTTTTGTACCCATATTTATTTCTCTGAGTTCATCCACGATGGTAGAGATACCCTCTTCAAATGTTGGAGGATCATCCCTAAGATCTTCCTCTTCTTCTTCAACATGTGTTATTTCTTCTGTTTCTATTTGCATAGTATATGAAGAAGCAGAATTGCCTTGATCAGAAGAGATATTAAAATTTGAACATCTTGAAGAAGAGGCTTCCATTTCCAACCCGATTGATGATGAAGGGTCTTCCTTGGGTAATATAGAAGAGATGATGGATTGAGAATCAACATCATCATTCACCTCTGATATTGCTATAACTTCTTCGGATCTAGTTGTTGAAGTATAGACTTGCTGGATTTCGGCAGATGAAATGAAGTCATCCCCATTTTAGCTTTCATCATTGCTTGGTGAATTACCAATTTATCCCATGTTGTCTGGCTTGATTGTCGTAATTGACATTATGGAGGTTTCCATAAGAGTATTTTGATTTGGGTCTATCCTGTCAATTTGACTGATAGGAAACAAATAATCTGTACTCACATGCATAAATGGGTCTACTGGAATCTTTTCCAAACCATATGGAGCATTAACTTTGGTAATCTCTCTTACTGTAGATTTCTCTGTTCCCTTCATGTGATAGAATTCCGCCTCAATGTATTGAGATTAACATGTCTTGAACAGGGCCTTATCACCATAAAATGTCCCAATTTGACCATCAAAACAATATTTGAGACATTAATGGTATGATGAATGGATAGTCGCATGTTGATGTAGCTAGGGTCTTCCAAGAAAGATGTTGAAGGCTGAGTCTTGATCAACAACCATGAAATCTGAATTACATACAAGATCTCCAAACTGAGCTCTGATTGTAATCTTGCCCAGTGGTTCTTGTTCATTTTTATCATATCCATGTAACATCAAAGTAGAAGGAGAAAAATCAGATTATGTGAGGCCCAATCGACGAAGTGTACGAATGGGGATGAGGATGACTCCTGAACCATTATCAATGAAACTCTTCGGACGTCTACACCATTGACCATTCCAGATAAGTACAAAGGTCTAATATTTCCAAGCATGATATCATCTTTATATTCATCAGTAAAAGATATCACTGGATTTCATTCTGCAGGATTATTCTCTACATGGTAGAGTTCAGCTGCAGCAATTTCAGTTTCAAACTCCTGATGACTCGATAAAGCCTCGATGAGTGCCTATCGAGGATCCTTTGATAAATTCAAAGCATCCAGAATTGATAAATTGGATGGTATTTGGGCCAAGTGTTTCTATACATAATACTTGTGATCCATAGGTCTGTGTTTCCTAACAGAAACATGTGGTTTCACAGGTTCCTTGGAAGTTGATGCTTTGTAAGTTGATGCATCTTGTACCAGGATAGGAGTTGTTAATACTCTTAGATTTGGAAGATTAGACCGATTATGTCTATTTACTTTCTGAGAAGAAGAAGTTGGAACCTCTAATCGAACTTCTAGAATAACTATTCTAGGACTGAATCAACCTTGTGCGGAAGAACTTGCTTGTTCTTGTTGAGCTCGTTGAAGGGCTCTACCACGAGTTTCTACACCATAAACAGTTCTAGCATGGGTAGAATTGGAATAGTGGACTCTAAAAGATCCACGCCTTCCCTTGTACCCTGAGCCTCTGGAACTCCCTCTGATTCCTCTATTTGATACGTGGAACTCAGGTTCATCAAAATTGAAATTGCGACTGGCATATGGATCTGTTAAGTGAATCATGTTAATAGATCCAAATATCAACTCTTCGTCTGATGAAGACTCTGCCTGATTAGCCAATTTAGATTGTGTCGTTTGGTGGGGCAGTTCTCGTGGCTTCGAAGTGGATTTCATAAAATCTGCTAGAGTCAAAGACAACTTTGGATTTGACATGATCTCATCTTCTTCTGATTGTTCCTCTTTCTTTAAATTATGCCCTTTCTTTGAGGATTTCCCCTCTGATGAAGATGGTTTTGCTGTGGAATTCATGGAATAAGACACAATTGGTTTCTTCAATTGTGTTTGCAAAATAGCATGAGTTCGGTTGATAATTTTTCTAACCATCCAATCATCATATTTTTGTGTATTTTTGTTCTTGACTTCTTTCCACTCACCCTCCTCCTCTAGATCTATAGCAGTAACACATGCTACCTGAGCTGAAGAACCTTTCAGTTTGACTTGTCCTGAGTTGACCATTTTTTGTAGGAGGTCCATAAAAACAAAACACTCTTGAATGGGATGCCCCAACATCTGATGAAATGGGAAATAGTTGGGACAGTCTTTATATCCTCCCTTATTTTCCCTTTTGGGACTTGACTACTGAACAAAATTATTTTCCAGAGCCAAAATGAAATAACCAAGAACTTTTTCATTTCGGAAAGAGTAAAATTTTCTCTTCAAATACTCAAATTGTTTTCGTCTTTGATCTCTTTGACCATCTTGACTAAATGGCATTTACTGTTGGCGCTCAGGAGGCGGAGCCCTTCAAGAAGATGAAGGTTTTGAAGTAGAAGCAGGTATAGGTGCTTGTTTAAGCATAACTATAGCAGTCTCTGCTCTACCCATTCTCCTTCCTAGAGCTGATGGAATTACACAAGTTTTATCCTTAGTCTTCATAAGATAATCTTCAATCTATTGAGTGATCAAAGTAAAGTCTCGAAACCCACTTTTGTATTTCACAGGGATCAACGGTGTGCGCAACTCATCAAGTAAATATTCCGCACAGATTGGAAACAATTCCTCTTGAGGTAGTTCTAAGCTCAGGAAATATGTTAATCCCTTCCAGCGAGTAATGAAATCAGAAACCCTTTCATTCTCCCTTTGCATACAATTTTTAAGAACAAAAATTGTTTTCTTCGGAAACGTTGATCTGAATTGAAGAAGGAATATTTGGTGGAGATCCTCTCATCCAGTAATTGACCGAGATTACAAGCTTGTGTACCAGAAAAAAGAATGTCCTTGTAATGACTATTCAAAACACCCGAGCTTAACTGCTTCCTGTTGCTGAGGGGTTCCCATCATAGGATCACAATGGGAAACAAAATGTGTTAAGTGTTTCTCTGGGTCTCTCGAACCATTAAAGATTGGGAATGTGGTACTTGAAAAATTTGATGGGGTGGAATTTCATCAACCAATTCAGGGTAAGCTCTCTTTTCTAGTTGAATTTGAGGATTCTTTCCCTCCATAGCTTCCAAATGAGCTGTTAATGACTCAATAGTAGTTATTAACTTTTGAGAAACATCGGGTTGATCATGGACTTGAACTGGTGCAGTGACTGGAGATTGGACAGATGTGGTGGCTAGTAATGAAACTGATGGTAGCACTGCCGATTGTTGTTGCACTTGAATAGTAGGATTAGACCTATGTGGGTGTACTGGTAGGGGAGGATATTCTTGATCCATCTCAGTAGCCGTAGCAAATTCCCTTGGCTGACTGACTCTATCACGCTTAGGAGGAAGACTACCTTGAAGTAATTTTGCGTTCAATCTCCTCAATTCCTTCATTTCTTCCTCTTGTTGTGAAAATCTTTTCTCTAATGAGAGCGATTGGCCTTCTCCGGAGGAAGGGTATGTAACCTGATTCTTTCCATTCCCCTTATTGGACACCTTTCGGAGAGGGGGAAGTGGGTTACTTGAAGTATTACCTAGATTCTGGGTAATCCTTTTATTTCATGTACACACACCTTCTTCATTTGTGTCTGTGCGTACAACTTCTTGAGCAGGAACTTCTTCATCTGATCCCTCTGAGTGAGCCTCATCTGGTGGATCAGAAACAAAAACATTGATGAAATTAATTGATGCATAACGCATTGCATCCCTTCTATCTATATTTCTACGATATTGTCTTCTTCTATGTCCCAGATGAGACATTGACTTTTGTCGATTTGATCCATCAGGAACATCTTGACGAACCATAATTTGGAGGGAATCTCTTGATAATTTTTCTCTTCATTCCTCTTGAGGATTCTTCCCTAATCGAGAGAAGACTGATTTTCGATGAGTAAGATATTGATGATTTGAAAAAGCCCCTAGTCCGGTGGATTGGGGATGTTCTGGCTCAACTCCTTGAATCCTATTTGTTGATTCCGAGGGTTGGGTTAAAAGAGTCCCCAGTCTGGAAAGTTGGGGTAGCTCTTGAGATGCTACATCTGAGACTTTCTTGAAATCTCTCCTGATCTTGTGGACTTTAGTCTGGAAATTAGTTTGATGCATCAACATGTATCCACTTTTATCACCCAGCTCAAAAGACCGTTGGATGATTTCTGACACTTCTGTCACTTGATGGTGTGCTGGTTCCAAATGAGAGGCATGTTCAATATTCTCATTTTCTTGATGCAGGAGTAATTCAACAACTTTTTCATTGTATGCTAGATTTTGAGAGGAACTAGTTAAAGCCTGTTTTTGTGCAAGCCTTTGATTACAAACAAATCCAATTGGTTGTGGCTGGCCATGGGCAATAACATTGCATGAGACCATTTTTGGCGGACTTTGCTGATTGGAGAGTATAGTGAAATGTAGTGCTCCATGAACACCCCATCCCCTGATATGAATACTAGATGGGTAATTGGAAATTAACTGGCACAATCGTCTTAGTGCGCCAAGTCATGAATGCTGAAGGGCTCTCTAATGCTTTTCAGCCTTCGGATATCAAGAAACTGAGAGAGATGCCAAATCAATTTGGCGTTGTAACCCTTCTATTATCATGAGGTGATTTTCATATTCATCATAAGATAATATTTTCTTTTTCAACTGACAAAGATTTTTCCATATGTTGAGACAAATATCATGAATTCCATCTTCCGTCAAGATCTCTGGAATATCATGCTGAGAATCAGCCAAAGGCCAAAACAAAACTGGCACATCACCTTTCGCCATTTGTTTTATCATATTCAGTACTTCCTATTTATCATTCAATGAATATTCTTCTACCTGATTAGACCAGAGATGGTGCATCCTTGTTGTTTCATCGGATTCAACAAGATTGGTAGAGAATTAACTGATCAAACTAGAAGATGAACGACCCAGAGGTGGTTCGGAGAATGACCTACACCCCAGGATATCTTCTAATTGAGAAAGTGTTTCACTTGATAGTGGTAAATCATCAAACATGACTGGATTCACATTTGCAAGTTCCTCAAGATAAGAGGGATTTCTCGTCACTACATTGTCCATTGGATCATTTTCCAGGAAATGTGCATTATTACTGCGGAGAGGAATTTCACAGCTAAATTCATCATCATGGGGAGGACCACCATAGTGGGTTACAGAAAAAGATAAAAAAAAATTCTCCTTTGTCTTCTAACCACACAGAGGGTTCCTGTGGCTCTAATCTGAGGATGAAACTTCGAGATCGACTGCTTAGTCATGAAGCAATCCTTCATGAGGAAGTATCTAATGCAGACCTTTATAATTAATGTTCCTACTATTGGGAACTAAGAGAGTAGAATCTTGAGTTGCAATAGATATTTTTCTGAGTGCATCAAGAACTCTAGCATCAATCAAGGCCTTGTTACAAGTTGGACCTTGATTTATTGACTGTGCTAGGTAGGTATTCTTCTTAGATGCATTCTTACTCACTTTGAAAACCACTTGTTGATGAAAGGGGTCATTATGGGAAGGTGTATGTGCCTACTTAAGAGAAATGATCAGGTTAGGCTGATTATCTCCACTCAAATCAGGTTTTTGGGCCTGATTTAGTTGTTCGTATGATATGGGGGAGTATGCAAAACAACCCTCTTGGACTGGAACAGAGTTGTGTGTCTATTCTGGAGTGATATTTTAATGTGTCACTCCACTTTTAGGGATAGATTTGCATTTCTTTCCCTATGATGTAGCTGAAGCTGTTATAATATTCTGGCAGGCATCCAGAATATGAGCAGAGATTTGCTTCTTCTCTTTCACCATTGATAGAATATGCTTGGTCACTTCAGCTGCTGGAATAGGAATATACGTCCATTATGTTCTTGGATTAGATGTGTATTTCTGCTCATGTCCTCCTTTTCCTATCATTGAATTCTGAAAATACTCATGTGTGGGGACAGAGAGTTGAGTCTGCCTCCTGTTTGTCGTCGGAGATTTTCGACTGACTTCTCCAAATGCTACAAAACGAGGTTTTTGGTAGGCTTGATCAAGACAAGTAGGTGTATGTGCCTGCTGATTGCACTCCTACGAACGTGGTTGACGATCTTCCTTCAATACTGAAAGACGAGGCTGCTGGCAGGATTGATGAGTGTAAGTAGGTGTATGTGCCTATTTACCAGTTGTCAACACATTGGGTTGGCGGGCTTCATCGTATGTAGTCAGATGAGCATATTGACTAGACAATGATTTATAAATAGGTGTATGTTCCTGTCTATAGTACTCCTCCGGAATTTCGTGACGGGATTGGCGAGCTGCTTCCAAACGAGTCTTCTGGACAGTGGAATTAAAACAAACGGGTGTGTGTTCCCATTTGTTGCTTGCCACCAAGTTAGATTGGTGGGCTTCTCCGGAGATGGCAGAGACAAGAACCTACTCACTATTGACCGGATTTCACCTCTGGCGGTTCTTCTAGACTACTCAGGTTCGAGGAACCTGAGCCAAATGCCTGGAGATGATACCCTCATCATGTTGAGGGCGCACTGCCGCACGAGTCTGGCGGCGATTGTTGATGGGGGCACTTAGGAAGGACTCCTGTCTCTTTGAATTAAGGCCATAAGGGACCTACTCATTCACCTAACCAGAATATGGGAGGGACTTGTGATTGTGTTATGGGGATAATGACCCAAAACGGTCGGAAATGGTGGTTGGCACCACCTGCTTCTTGATCGTTGGTCGTAACTGTCCGGAAGACCAGGGTGAATTATTGACTTGGAGGGCTTGTCAAGTGGCCTCCAGAGTCGAAATAGTACTGTTTTGATGGTACTCCTTAACCAGCACATTTGATACCCAGCGTTGAAGATGCTAAGTAGGTGATGTCATCCTCAGAGTGGATGACGATCCAGAAGGAGTAGCAGCAGAGGCAATCACAGCAGAGGTATTCACAGGTGTGAACTTAAGAGAATCCATTTCTGTAACACATAAGATCTTTGAAAAGAGTGAATGTTTGATATAATAGACATAATCAAGATAATTCTAGCCACTACATATTTTGGATAAGCACATATGTTGTTGATTTCATTGTTGGCCCTCTCATTGAGTTTAAATTGGGGCCTAACAAATAAGTAAAACATCATTTTAACTTGGTTAATGATTCACGTCGGGTTCACCATTTTTTCTTTCCTCTGGAATTTTGGATGACCTCATTGATTTAAGATTCAAACACTCCAAGCGGTTTCTAATGGGTTTGTTCATAGAACCGGAAACATCCAATGATTCCATATCCATTTGTACATACTTTCCAAAGGTAGGTGCTCATTAGTTGTGAACTGATGAGACTTAAGAATTTTCATTAGTCGAGAGGATGGGAGGTTAGACTCATCAGACCTTTTTTAGGGGAATTATTGTCTGCTCCCAGACTCTCTTTATAGATTTAAGTTATGTTCGTGAATCCTTATTACATTACCAAGTATGAAAATGATCTTTCCTTTAGATCTAACAATCAATGATCAGTATGTATGAGATTTAGAGAATCTTTTATATGTATTCGGGGTTCTTCATCGATAGAGAATCATCTGTATTTTTTAGAGATTCTTGGTCAATGGTATCCTTAGATGCATTATATATAAATCTATTGGTTATTATGATAACCATACTATTTTTAAAGCCACTCAGTGGGGAAGTTGAAGTTTATTGTCATTCTGAAGGACATGAATTATTTCATAGTTGGGATCGTACCTGCAGATGGGATACCTACGTAAACTTTGTTTTGGAAGAGGAATCAGAACCCATGTAGTTTGAGTAAATAAGTATGAGGTTTATGCATGATTGATGGCTCAGAAAAATATTTCATAATTACTTTTACACTCTAAGCTCACGTGAGTCAGGCTCGATATGAGAAACAAGAGGTATTGGTAAAACCAGACAATTGTTCCACGAAAGATGCAATCATAAGAAATGATGTCGGGTTTATGTATGGATGACTGTCCAAATAGATAAAGATTAGGTTTCACTTCAAGGAAGAGACCCAGGAACAAGATCCATAAAGGTATATATACTTTATGGAGATTTGAATACTCTAACTTGGGGCTTACTCTTGAGGAAGGTGCCCAAATTAAGAGGGGACTTATGATTGGGTTTTTCTCTAGAGAAGGAATCCCAAATCAAAAGAAAATTAAGACTGGTTAAGAGAAATTATGACTGGGGCTTATTCTTGAGAAGGAGTCCCAGGTTAAAGGGAATTGGAATTTGGGGCTTATTCCTGGTGAGGATTTCCAGATTTGGGAACTTTGAAGACTCGGGCTTACTCATGAAAATGAGGCCTAGGTTAAGGAAATTATGGTTGGGGCTAACTCTTGAGGAGGATACCCAGATATGGGAAATTATGACTAAGACTTACTCCTAAGGAGGATGCCCAGGTTAGGGGACTTGGGGCTTACTCCTAAAGAGGATGCCAAAATTAAGAGAACTTGGATTGGGGATTACTCCTAAAAAGGAGGCCTAGGTTAGGGATCCTCTCTTCTTAAAGGATGAGGATAAATGAATCAAATATCTAACCTTAGTGATATAAAGATATGTAAATCACTAGGTTTTGAGAGATGTTCCACAGAATTCATTTTAGATAAGGAATCCAACAAGGGATCCATTCCAAAAGAAATGGCTTTAAAGATGGTTTTGAAGGCTGGATCTTGAATACAAGAGGTGGATAGGCATAAGATAGGTGAAATAGTCAGGAGTGGCACCCAAAAAGAGAGGGGCATGCAATTCCTACGTGGGCGTGAAAGTCTTGGTCGCACAAGTGTACCTACGCGACACCTGGGTACTTGTGCGATGGTCAACCCTTAAGGTAATACTTGGGCGAGACATGGCTCAAGCCTTTAGTATTATCCCTAGGGGCTTCCAGAAGGGTGGCGGGAAAGTTCTGTTGAAGGGGTAAGGCAGCGCGCAAGTTTGGCCATTTCTCTTAAGGGTTGGACACTTAGGCGGACAAGTGTTGATGAGTTTCAACACTTAGGCCTTACCCCCCCCCCCCTCTTTGGATCTTCCGTTCTAGGTAAGAAATTACCTTAGAAGTGTTCGGAAGCTTTGAGAATAGACTAGGGAGTCGGGAGCTCAAATCTAAGTTTCTGGAATTTTTCGTCCTCGAAATAGGGGGCCCACCGGGGATATTTATAGGCTGGTAAAGACCCTAGGCGAAATTCAAAGAGGTAACGCAAGTTACATGTGCGACCATTGGGCGGTGTGCAAGTATACATGTGCGAACTTTGTGGAACTTGCACGGACCAAGTGAAAATGAATCTATGTTCATGCCTTTGTTAATTTTTTATGTTTCTTGAAAGGATGAATCACTTTGGGTTCAAGGTATTTCTCTTTTCACTCATTTAGACTCTGTGATGGAAAGGAGCATCAACATTCATGTTTTCAATATAATTATCATCTCAGTTTAAAATGTTCCTCGCATAGTCAAAATAGAGACAATGAGCTCATATTTTTTTAACCTATGGAAAAAATCCATAATTCATTTTTGACATATAGAAACAAGTTTGACATCAATTCAATAGATTATGAGTTTGGAATAACTCAAAGTGCATGTTTTTAATATCAAAGTGTCATTTTAGTTCAAAACACATATCAAAAACCAAATTTGAGAAAATGAGCTTGGATTTTTTTAATAATTTTGGAAAACGATACATAATTAATTTTTGATATATAAGAATGGACATCATGTCATTCTGACACATGATGTGGGTTTTATGAATCGAATTGTGTGCTTTCTATATAAGTTCCATTTTAGTTTAAAACATGACTCACATAGCCAAAACCAAAGAAAACAAGCTCGTGTTGTTTTCAAACATTTGGAAAATAGTCCATAATTTATTTCTGACATGTTGGAATCAACCTCACATAAATCCGATGCACTATTAACTGATAATATCATTAATATATATAGTAATTAAATATAAAATTTATCAAATGTAGATTATATAACATTAAAATTCTACTTTTTTATTTTTTTCATTTAATGTTATTAAAATAAACATTTTTTTATTATAGAGACAAACATTTATACAGCTGTTGATCATTGAAAAGAGTCTTCTAGTTTTAATTTTGTATATGGGTTACTATTTTTTTGTTAATTGTAAATCTAACACTAATGTAAATATTTTGTTTTTAAATTTTGAATTGAAAAGATAGTGCAGTTCTTTATTTGTATTCCAATCTGTTTTAATTTATATTTACATCCCTTTTTATATATTCTAATTAGGTTTGATTTTTTAGGTATTCTGCATGGCTACTGTAGGGAAGCTACTATGTATCAGCTGAAATGGACTTCATCAACATAAGAAAAAATCATTCATAAAGGGTATCTTTATCTCTGTTTCTTCTAGTGTTGATAAAGAGTCCATTTATCAGTTCTTCGTCTATTACTGATAAAGTTCGCTTTATTTATTACTTCATTTAGCATTGATAAAGGGACCAATTATTGGTGATTCATCAAGTTATAATAAAGGGTCCATTTATTAGGGATTTTTCAATTATTGATAATGTTTTTCTAAAATATTGCTTCATATAGTGATAATAAAGGGAACTCTTATCATCTCTAGATAAATAACTAATAAATATTCCCATTATCAGTGCTTCTAAAAAATTCTTATAAAATGATTATTTGTCAATGATTTTTCTTGTCCTTATAAAGGTAGTTGGACGATAATATCTATTATATTACCAACACATTTAAGCACTGAAAAAGCACATTTTTAGCATTGTTAAAAGATAATTTTGTATTATTATTTACAAATTAATGATATGAGATGTTCATAACTTATGGTGGTTTTCCCAAGGATAGCGGACTAGGTATGAGTGGATTATGAATCGTGTAATAGGTAAAACTATTTTGTGTCTCACTTAGGTTAGGGGAAACCCCTGTAAGGTTGGATTTGAGACTTGATAAGTTCCATGAGTGGGATGATTCATGTGAGAATAGACATAGTGTGATGGAGAGTAATTTACTTTAGGCAATGGGTTGAGATATATCTTAAAGGATATGTGAGATGGAACAAGTAAGGGTCATATGTATGGTACTTTGAAGGGGGTTTTCAGGGGCCTTGTTGATATTTATCTCAATATAGTCCTTAGTGAGAAGGATTGAGTAGTTCCATGGTATTTTGATTAGGTTTTGGACTGGAATTTGAGACCTAATTCAGTAATGAGATAGAGGGGCTCTGTAGGTAATCTAGAGTGTGGTTTCACCTACGGGACCTTGTTGGATACCCCTATGTTTTGTTAATCCCAGAAAGGGTTAGTAGGGTAGAAGGTATCATCAATATCATGTGTCCTCTTGGAATCCAACGTTTGAAAAGAATACCTAAAATGCATGTACTTGTAGAGATGTGTTGATCACTTGAGAGGATAGTATTTGAGACATGTACAGGTTTTGGGAAGGTGACCAACGTAATTATTGTGATATGATTCTCTAGAGTGGATATTACCCAGTGAATTTGTGATATTTAAATATATATTTTGTGTTCATGTGATATATGAATAATTTCTTAGTTTACAGGGAATATTTTATCCAGAGTAAATTGAGTTAAGGTATGTGTTAGGGGTAGCAGATGCAAAATCCTGGTTTAGTATTATATGGTTCCAATTCAACAAGTAGATCCCCCTTGATTTTATTTCCATGGTTATAGGGGTGGGTGTAGTTATCACTCAGTAATATATTCTTATTCTAGGGATAGAGTGTGCTTTAAGGTGTATGTGTTATGAGGTTTCTGGGGATATTTTACCCTCGGTATTTTCTATGTATGGATCCAAATAGAATTTTCCCTCAGATTTATTTTTCAATTTTTATGGGGTGGGACATGGTCCCCCTAGTTGTTGTGGCATAGTCATAATCACATAGAACTGAATGAAGTGGGTATGATATCTTTGTACTGGTTTGGGAGAATGACTTAGTACCCTTGGGTGATGTTTCTTAATAGTTTTCTGGCTATGATGTTATCCCCATAGGTAGTTGAGGTGACATGCTCAAAGATACATCATCAATGGCCAAAGTTGGTTTGATTAATCCAATGTGTCACCATAGAACTTAAGGATCAAAAATTTATTTATTTTATTATTCTTCATTGTATGTTTTATTTTGATCATATCACATTTGTATACACTACAGTAGTGGTTATATTTAGGACTTCATTGGTTGTGGTCTACTGAGTTATGCTCACACCCTCATCGGAGGGGCCTGGAGCTTTGGTACCTGAGTAGACCTCAGGTTTATAGGTTCAGGTAGGGTAGGGACCCTGTGTTTTATGATTAGGATAGAATATCATGATATGTTTTTGGAAACTACGTTGTAATGAGAATTAGGGGTGATGGTAGAGCCTCATAGTATTTTTTCTGTTTATTTTATATATTTTATCGGCCTAATGGGTTATCAATTGGGACGTATGATTGTGTCCTTATGTATCAATTTTTTTATAATATGATTCCTGTTTATTTTTTTAATACTATGATTATTGTTATAGATGTTTTATGGTATTGTTTTGGTATTTTATTCTGATATGAGGGTATAGTCTCCCCACATAAACACCTTAGACCCTTGCTATTATTTAGAAACCTTTGGAATATGGTGAAGCATGCATGAGACAATATCACGTCACTATTCCAGAAAATGGTGAGTGGTTATGGGTTGGGGATGTTAAATTATCCCCTGAGGGGGGTTAATAAGATGAATAAATTTTAAATAGTTTTTTAATGTGAATTTGGACTATCTGGACAATGTTGAATCCGAGGTATTATAATCACACCATCCAATTCTTGAGTTGATTAGATCATATCTAATTTTAAATGGTAAATTTGTCAATCTATAATAGGGGGAATTTTTGAAGTTGAATTTATTTAATGTATTTAAAGATGATTATAGGTGTGTATATATTAAACTATTTTAACATTCCCTTTGAAAAGAAGTATTAGTTGGTATCACATGTTGAAAAGTTTTGTGGACACTATTATTTCAAGTTAAACCAGTCTTGTCATCTATACTGATCTAACTCAAGTAGACTTAGATTTAAGTAATTGATTCATCATTTCTATGTAAAGTGTTATGTCACCCTTTTCTCAAGTATTAAATCAGACTATACCTTCAATAAGGTTAGAATAATAGTGAGAATATGAAAATTTTAAAATTATTTAAGAACCATAGAATAAGACGGATGTAGTGACCCTAACCCCAATATACTGGATCTAGTTTCTGATTTCTTACATTGTTATAATGTACAAGGGATCACATTCTGAATGACTAAATATTTTATTAGTCTTGGTAAACAATACACATACATGAAAATCAAATATATTATAAAAACTAAAATACAAAACATGTTTTTTTAAGAATTCCATTATTCAACTTATTATATCCATGAAAATCTATCACAAAACCCATCCACATATCCAATGGAAAATAAGACAAAAAAGGGGTGAGTTTTTATTGTTAATAAGGGTAAGCGTATAGTTGAATTTATGAATAAATAAGGCATAATCAATATGGAAAGGTAAATAACCAAAACACAAATCATTTAATCAATAACTTGGTCATAATATGGAAGGAATAAATGATGGTCAAATAATTACATTCAAATAATCACATGCGCTTTAAACATTACCATGCATATTCTAACTAATCAAATAATCACATGGAATGTCAATAACTGGCATCATGAAAATGTAATGCATAATGGTGGACATATAAAAGATCCCATGGATGCCTTTTTCCCAGGATTATAATACCATAGAGACCTTTTTCCAAGATATATAATATTGTTGATGTCCTAATTCCATGAAATCTATATAAATGGGTAATGCCTCATCTAAAACTCAATCTACTTTGTCTCGTGATACCTACCGATGCATCAATGGGTTATAACATGCATCACCAGTCACTTACTAAGATCAATTCATTTCTCATATGAAATGGGTGAAACATAATGCACATAAAAATTCATATTTAAACTAGAATTTTAAATTTAAATACTTTCCCAAATCAGTAAACAAACCATCCAAAGTAAAGAGAATAGTATAAATATAGTACATCCCCAAACAAACTGATCATAAACCATCCGTAGAAATAATAAGGATAGTATCATTGGATTATATCTCCCATTAAATCATAATTATAATAAAATGTTTTCTTCATAGATGGAAAATTATTTTAAAATATCACATGGAACATTCCTTGTGGAAAATAACCTTTCTTTGAAAATCACCCTTTTAGTTTAAAACTAGAAAATTCATAAAATATTACCAGAATATTTTTATTCGAAAATAACTATTAAAAATTATGAATTTGTAGAATTTTTGAAAAAAACTTTTCAAATAACCTTATAAACGTTTAAATTAATCTTCAAATAAATGATCTCTATAATGGCAGGTAATTTTGTGCTTGTCATATAAGTTAAAAAGAACAATCCTTTTGTATTGTAAAAAAGTTAGAAAAGTTCATTGTTCAGAAAACAAAAATAAAATTACTTTAAAACCAATTTTTAAAAAGTAAAAAATGGGTACAAATATTGTTAATAAATCAATTATATAATTTTATAACAATTTTAATACATTTTTAGATGCCTGGGATTTTAAAGAAAAATAATTTTTTATCAAAGAGAGAAATAAAGTTTTGATTTTATTAAAACAAATTCTCAATAATTTTATGTACTAAAGAGAGGGTAAATAGTAGTATTAATTGAAAAAAATCATTATTTATATATTATAATGAAATATACTTATTTTCAGATATTGTATCAAATAAATCCCTAAGGTAGACTTAAACAAAAACAATCTTGAATAATAGTGTGATTGTGAAATAAACCCTTACCACTTTGGAAACTTTTGAATCATAATACCAATGAAAAAAAATAAAATTAATTGAAACATTTAATAAAGTTAAGATAAATGAATTCATAATATAACATACAAAATTGGTAGTATATAAACCACCCAAATGGAATATTTGGTGAATATGGTGTGTGTCTTATATAAGTAAAAGTGAGAAAAGAAACCCTTACCTTGAGAGTGACTCATCAAGTGAATTATTTATCTTCATGAATAATAAACTTATTTTAATCAATTACTTGATTAAGAATATTTTTCAAGATTATTATTCCTTCTATTTCATTTATTATGATTTTATATATGATAAATTAATCAATTAAGTTTACATCAGATGTTTTGACGATATTTTGCATATGTGACAAAAATGACTTTTTTAGGTTGACTATAGTCAAAGAGGTAATTATTTAAAGATATAAATAATTATAATAATGAAATAATTATAATATTTTTACATAAATTATTTTTCTAAAACCAATCATGAAATATGGTTTGGAAACATTTACTAAGAAGCAATCATAAAGACGGTGGGTCATACGTATGCATAAATAAAGTTTCAATTTTTCTATTATTATGGAAAGTAGTTAAGTATTATTTTATCTTTATGGAATGATAATAATATCATATATACCATATTATTTCATTAAATATACTTATATATCATCCATGTGTTGTAGTTATTAAAATAGTTTTACATCAGTTTGTGCTAGTGATAGTCCACATTCAATTTTACCAAATTCCATTCACAAGTTCTAAATTTAATTTAAAATTAATATGACGGAAGAGATGAGAAAGTGGGTTTACAAAGAGAAAATGTTCAAAAAATTTACATAGTTTTATATAAAAATTCAATATGAAAAGGATTACAATGAAATAAATTGAATTACTAAATATATGATTGAACTAATTTTACTATAGAACCAATTTAAAATATCATTTAACTGTATAAAATATTTGAACAAAATGATAGTTCTCAAATAAAATTTACTATTTTTAATTATTCATCAAAAAATGAAAAAATTTAGATCAATATACAAATTTTAACCTAATATATTCTTAATATAGTGATTTAAAAAATGTTTTTTATTTTTTCAAATAAAGATTCTAAAATTGGATTAAAAAAATTATAAATTAAGTGTGAAAATTGTGGATAAACAACATTTTAGAAAAATACAGTTTTCCAAAATTAATTTATGTAAAATTATTCTATTTTGTCTATAATAAATTGATATCCATTTTATTTATTTTATAAATGCGTAAAAAATAATTTTAATAATTTATTTAGTATTTTGAATTCCCTATAACTTAACAGATAATATATAATGGTCATGTTTAAATAATAATATTTTAACATAGTATCATGTTTCATTCAAACCAATTTTTGTGCGTGTTGCAAGTTGTCAAAGATATTTAATTTATTTAAAAACAAATAAAATATAAAATATAGGGTTGTTATATTCCCTTCTATGTTTGGTGTTTCGTTTCAAAAACACAATCAAATATGATATTCATATTTTAAAATCTCAGGGTGATACATTATACCCCACTTGAATATATTTCATTCTCACAATTTAATATTGATATCTAAAGTCGAGGGAATTTCATTTTGAAATGCCCTTAATGAAATCACACATTGTGATAATGTTTAATAAAACATCTTATTAATAAAATATAAAGTTAAGTAAAAAAGGTAATCTTTAATAATCAAGTTACTAGGATTCCGAGTCCGATAACGTAGGTTGGAATTGAAGATATGGACATGGATGTAATGTTTACAAAATTATATAGAGTGATATAGTTCATTGATTATAAAAAAAGTGAATGGCCAATGGAAGGTTAAGAAACTAAAAACCATAAATCTTTGATTATTTAAAATACTATCGGTTCAATATAAAAGAAGGTATTATGATAACATTTTGTTTCAATATCCTTTTTCCTGAGTTGAGGAATTAATTTTCTATCTAGACAGAAAATATATGAAAATATACTTACTTGATATCTTTCTATTTCATAGGAATAATTTTATCTTTTGTATATGATTTGATCATTTTCTAATTTATTTCTTACAAGAAGAAATGAATTTCCAAGATTATTTTTTATTCCTAAAGCACTAAAATTGACTTCTAAATGATCATAATATCCATATTAGAGTGATAGTTCTTTTTGACTACTTATAAATATTTTCCAAAACTAATATGATTATCACATGTTATACAATAAAATACATTACTCTTTAAACCTCAATTGTAACACCACTGGTTTAACATTAATATTTATTCATCAATTACCCTATCTAAAAATAATGAAATATAAACTAACAAAGCACATCGGTCAGTGGTGGATGCTAAAACTTTTTCAATATTTGATTGTGTGTTCATGAATTTTTTCCTTCCTTAATGTGGTGGGTTGTCACTCAACATACATATTTTACATTTTCTAAATCTGTATTAATGGAATTCTGATAATGCTACCAAATTTTAATATCCTATAATTACTTCAACATAAAATATTAAATAAAACTAGAAGGTAACCAATACATTAATTAAAACTCTTTATCATTATTACCTCTACATCAGGAACATATTAAGTGTTATCCTCCCTTAATCATGTGTTTTTGGAAGAGGCTTAACTTTTCACTAAATATCTTCTCCTGGTTATTAGTTCTATTTGACATATTCTCTAAAATCCTTTAAGAAATGGTATTTTAGTACAATCCTTATATGTTTCATCATTCTTATAAAAATAATTTCATAAATTAAATAATTTTACCACATATTTATTAATACCGAATACACAAGGATGATAATCATTCATCTTTGACTATATCAATAGTATAATCTTGACATTGATCCCTTAAATTATTCTAGGGTATACTCTCTTAATGCTTGGAGAATTCATTTATTTAGTTCCCCATCCCCTTATAGTGAAATCATTTCACATTGGAAGATTATTTTTTACTTTCAATCATGATAATTGTGTCCTTTTCCCAAAACATTAAGAAAACTGATTTTCTTTTTAAGCATGTACCATGTTGTTTCCTTACCTAGGTACTATATATTGGAAAAAACTTCTTTCCATTCTTCATTTTATCCATATTTTTCTCTATAATTTTATTCTTATCTTTCTTACCTTCAAAGGCATAAGACATAGATAATTATTTCTATGTCATCATAGTGCATGATATTATATCCTAGTATGATGAGAATGTTTGGGAGAGAAGTGACCTTAAAAGGATTTGATTAATCCCATAAAATAAATGGTAAATATTTCTCTATGTATTACAATATAGTCCATAGCATTCCATATTTCTGGAACCTTATCCACTTGTAGTATCTTAACAGTGATGTATTTCATAGAAAAAACCATATAATTTATACGTTACCATAAATTTTGGATGTTATTATATACATATCTGTCAAGACCCCCTCCCACCAAAGATGCACCTCCAGAGCTGGAAATGGTGAAAGGGAGATAATGACCCCTGATTCCCACCTCCAGTAGGCCCCGGGGTGGCGACTAGCACCAAGGGTATGAGTTTTCACATATATGGGAGGCATTACCCTTTTTATTATTTAGGCTCAGGAAATAGGAAAAGTCAACCACCAAAAAGGAAAAGAACAAGTGTATAGAAATAAACCCAAACCAATCCCACATACAAGTTAAAATAGTTTTGAAACAAGGTACAAGTACAAGAAAGCTCAAAAGTACAATACCAAAAGAAACAAGAGTACAACAACTGCAACAACTCCAACTGTCCTGACTAGTAGGGTCCCGCATGGCCCTAGTAGTCCTCCTCGAAACCTGAATGTAAACGTAGGGTGAGCATACAAGTATACAGAGTAGGGAAACCTAAAGCTCTTGTGCACAAGTGGGGAGACATCCTAATGTCCCATGAGAACAACAGAAGAAACCTAGCAAGGAATTCTATCCACCCAACCTCACCAGCCGCACTCACCAAAAACACAATCACAACATGTAGTAGTATATAAGAACAAGAGTATTGGGTACCCCGCACCATTTCCCATTAATTAGCTTCTCTTCCTAATGGAGAACGTCCTGACGCTTCCACACTCTTCTCGCCTGCACACACCTGGGCCTCACAACCCTGCATCCCTCCCGCACACACCTGGGCCTCACAACCACGTATCCGGCCCGCACACACCTAGGCCTCAAAACCACGTATCCCGCCCCCACACACCTGGGCCTCACAACCATGTATCCCATTCGCACACACCTGGGCCTCATCCCGAAGGTTCTTGGGATATAGTAAAAACTTCCAAAGAGTCTTGGGATAAACCACCCCAATAGAAACTGACACGAAGAGTATTGGTTGTAAGGTCGCCTCAATCCATCACAACAAAGGGAAGAAGGAGCAAGAAGGAGCTAGTAACTAAGGGTAAAAGACCCTCTCCCATGAAATGGGAGTGTTCAGCACTAAGTTCTCAACATGGGAGGGGTGCGATAAAACACAAAAGATACAGATACATATATGTATACCAAATACACATCCCAACCTATGGATTCTAAACAGAGAAACTGAGCATGTGCCTCGGCATTTCTACTACGAAGCATGCATACAACAAATAACCCCAACCCCATTTAGGTTTTCATGTTTCAACAGAATCAGCTATTAGTTCCTTAACTAATGGGAAACTATCCACAACCAACCATATCAATTGTTTTTAAAGCATATCCCTTCCATCCACAAATCAAGTTAGGAAAACACAAGAAACACAACAAGTCCCTTCTTATTAACCAACCAACCCATTGATTATTAAACCCATTTCATTTCCATGCCCCACCAGATATTAACTCTTCCACTTTTTATTTATTATCCACAACCCATAGTTAGTTCACATTCAAGCTCATCCATGTAGCCTCGCTTCCAACCACCATAACCACAACCAATCCAACCGCAACCTCGCTGCTCACCCGATCCACAACAACCCACAAAACACCCCATCACATGCCACGTATCCAATCCAACATCCACATGTTCATTATTCCATTTTCTTCAACCGGGGTGATCACACAAGGGTTACAGATTTTTAAATCAGCTAACTTTACGTGATTAACCAAATTCCACATTCAACAAAGTTCCATTCACCAAAACGGTCTAGAAAGATAGGGCAACATTTAATTGCGTAAGCAAAGGCCCCCAATGACCGTGATTTTCAGTAGGCATAATCCTATTAAGTTCACAACATAATATCACAAGATATAAAATTAAACATAACAACTTCCCCATCCCCATTCTTTAACCAGTTATTATCTTCGTTTCATGGTTCAATCGATTCTCATGAAAACAAGAGGATACCCACCCCACATGATGCACAATTAGAGAGACGAAGGTAAGATCACTACCTCAACATGTTCTAATCACAACGCTCCCCTGGATAAACTTTAGAAGACGTTCGTCGGCATCCGTCTCTTATGTCGAGTCACAGAAAAACTTCCTCAGGTGGAATTTGGAAAGGAAATTCTGAAGGAAGACAACGGATCCAAGCTCAGATGTTCCGCCTCATCGTTACGATCCCGTGGCTACTGACGGATCGTAAATCGGAGCTCGGCCGAAGAAGTTATGGAATAAAAGGAGCCTTCGAGTCTCTTGGGAGAGCTTTGCTCATATGAATGGGGAAGAGAGGGGTGAGTTGAAAAGGAGGAGGGGACCCCTCCTTTTATAGGCGAGAAAACCAAAAGTAGATGGAATGTACTTTATGGTACACAACGTGTACTCGTCCATTTCACACGGTCACCACGCGGCCTTCAACGCGGAACGCGGCCGTTGACTGGTCAACACACGACTTGAAGGTAACGCATACGCGGGGAGGGACTACACGGTGTGTAGTATTGGCTACATGGCGTGTACTCATTTATTTCACACGGTAAGGACACGACTCCAACACAACACACGGTCGTTGACTGGTCAACACACGGTTTGAAGGTAACGCGTACGCGGGGAGGGACTACACGGTGTGTAGTATTGGCTACACGGAGTGTACTCATTTATTTCACATGGTAAGGACACGGCCTTTAACATGGGTTATTCCCGGCGATGGGGTACACAGCGTGTACTCACACTACACAGCGTGTAGTTTCAAAATTCTGAAAAGTGTGGGAAAAGTCCATTTTACCCTCCAGAACACTTCATGACCCTCTTTTCGACAAAGGAATGGTCTGGAGAGGTCTGGTCCATTACATGAGATACCTCTTAAAACATTCTCATCCCCGTGAATTCAAAATCCAACCCAGAGGAACCCAACAAGATACCTCTTACGGTCCTCGTTATAACAGGAACCCATCCAACAACCCTAATCATATGTGTTAGGAATTACTTCTCCAATGTCGAGATATTATCCGCTTTAGGCGGCACTGACTCGCCTACACGGGTTTAATCGCATCCTCATTAGTGCGTCTCGATTAAGAATTGGGTCTTCCCACTTTCATACATTAGGATTTTTCAACTTGCACTACCCCCAACACCACACAACCAACACACTACCCGAACATGTGGTTTGGGGAAAATCATTCCCCTATGTCGAGATATTATCCGCTTTAGGCGGCACTGACTCGCCCACACGGGTTCAATCGCATCTGCATTAATGCATCTCGATTAAGGATAGGGTTTTTTCCTTTTTCACACACATCCGGACATGTTACACACTTCCAAAGAACAAGAAAACAAAAGGTCTCATAACCAACAAGCCAAGCATTCCATATATCAAAGGTACAGAGTATAACATCAAAACAAGGCTCAGAAGAACAGGGGAAAACACAAGTCAAAACAACTCCGGGTACTGAGCATGCATCTGGGCCTCCTGCTCCCAAGTGCTCTTCTTGAGGCCGCCATGCCTCCACAACACATGAACCAAGGGAATGGTTCGTCCACGGAGCACCTTCTCTTTACGATCCTCGATTCTGACTGGTTGTTCCTCGAAGGTCCCATCGTCTCCCATATCTAACTTTCCCTAGTCGATAACTTGAGAGTCTTCATGTATGTATCGACGTAGCTGGGAGATGCGGAAGACGTCATGAACCTTCTCCAACTGAGGTGGCAGGGCTAGCTGATATGCCACCTTGCCGACTCGCCTCAGCACCTCAAAAGGTCTGATGATCCTAGGTGAGAGCTTGTTCCCTTTCTTGAACCTCTACTGCCCCCGTTGAGGGGAAACCTTCAAGAACACATGGTCTCCCACCTCGAACTCCAAAGTCCTCCTCTGATGATCATCATAAGACTTCTATCGGTCTTGATCCACTTTCATCTGCTCACGTACAAGTTGGACTCTCTCTATGGTTCTCTACACTAACTCTGGCCCAAGAGCACCTGTCTCACCAACCTCTGCCCAGAAAATGGGTGAACAACATGGTCTTCCATACAGATCCTAAAATGGTGCCATGCCAATAGTAGAGTGGAAGTTGTTGTTGTAGGAAAACTCTACTAAAGGCAAGTGTCATACCCATGATCCTCTGAAATCCAGAACGCATCCTCGTAGCATGTCCTCCAAAGTCTGGATAGTCCGTTCTGGATTCCCATCAATCTGGGGGTGGAAAGAAGTGTTAAGGAATAGCTGGGTGCCAAAAGGATGTTGTAACCCCCTCCAGACTCGTGAGGTAAACCGAGTATCCTGATCGGAGACGATAGTCTTCGGAACTCCATGAAAACGCACCACCGCGTCTACGTACCTCTGTGCTAAGGTACTCACTGGGCCTGAATCCTTAATTTCTAAGAAGTGAGCTGATATCTTCAGTCGATCCACCACCACCCAGATAGCATCATAACCTCTCTGAGCTCTAGGATGTCCTGTGATGAAGTCCATCGAGAGGTCATCCCACTTCCACTCGGGAACATCTAAAGGATGCAACAAACCACTCGGAACACGGTGTTCAGCCTTTACTTGCTGACACACTAGGCATTTAGCCACAAACTCTGCAACTACCCGTTTCACCCCGGGCCACCAAAACTATTCCCTCAGGCCTTGGTACATTTTTGAAATTCCTGGATGTAACACCAAGGATGAGCTATGGAACTCACAGAGAACTCTCTCATGCATCGCCTCTGGAACTAACAACCTTCCAGGGAAAAGCATCCGATGTCGGATGTCCTCTAACCATCCTTCTGGAGCGTTTCCCTGATTGACACGATCCCACATTACTTCCAACTCAGAGTCCCCCCACTGAGACTCTTCCACCTGCTGCAACAAGGAGGGTTGCATAGTCATCTGAAACAAACAGCCTCTAACACCTTCTACTCTTGCATCCAAGTTCAAGGCGGCCAACTCTCCCATCACTTTCCAAGCATCAATGGATTCCCGAACCACTTCCTTATGAGACTTCCTGGTCAGGGAATCAGCCACAATGTTGCCCTTACCTTCAGTGTAAGAGATCTTGAAGTCATAGTCTTGGAGAAACTCGACCCATCTCTGCTGCCGCAAGTTCAGGTCATGCTGGGAGAAGATATAACGTAGGCTCTTGTGATCTGAGAAGACTACAAAGCGGTCCCCAAAGAGGTAATGTCGCCACAACTTCAGTGTGAACACTACTACTACAAGCTCTAGGTCATGGGTGGCATAGTTACGCTCATGAGGTCATAACTTCCTAGACCCATAACATATTACTCCCTTCTTCTGCATCAGCACGTACCCCAGACCAAGGCTAGAAGAATCACAAAAAACCTCATACAACAAACCTTCCTCTGGAAACCTGATAACTGGAGCACTGACCAACTTCTCCTTCAGGTAGTCAAAATCTTTCTGGCACTGCTCGCTCCATAGGATGACTTGGTTCTTCCAAGTCAAAGCTGTCAACGGAGCAGAAACTCGAGAGAAGTCCGAAACGAACCACCGATAGTAACCCGCTAACCCCAGGAAACTACGAACTTCTGCCACGCTCTTGGGTTCTTCCCAAGAGACAACTACCTCCACATTTGACGGGTCCACTAACACTCCATGCTGATACACTACGTGCCCAAGGATGTGTACTTCTTGTGTCAAGAACTTACACTTCGACAATTTCCCATAAAGATGATGGTGTCGAAGGACTTCTAAGACTGCCCTGAGATGCTCAATGTGCTCCTCCTCTGATCTTGAGTAGATCAGGATGTCATCGATAAACACAATGAAGAACCGGTCCAGAAACTCTCGGAAGACAAAGTTCATAAGTCCCATGAACACAGCTGGTGTATTCGTAACTTCAAACGGCATCACTACAAAATCGAAGTGCCCATACCTGCACCTGAAATCCATCTTCGAGATGTCACTGTCCTTCACCCTCATCTGATGATATCCAGATCGTAGGTCGATCATAGAAAACCAACCTGCTACCCTCAGCTGGTCGAAGAGATCATCTATCCTTGGAAGGGGACAACGGTTCTTGACCATTACCTGGTTCAACATTCATTAGTCTATGCATAGCCTGAGACCACCATATTCCTTCTTCACGAACAAAACTGGAGCACCTCATGGTGATAAGCTAGGTCGAACAAAAACCTTCTCCATCAGATCATCCATCTGAATCCGCAACTCCCGCAACTCCAAAGGTTCCATCCGATAAGGGGTCATCGAAATTGGACGGGCACCAGGCTGTAAGTCTATCCCGAACTCAACGTCACATCAGGGGGGAGGTAGAGTCACAACCTCCTCAGGAAAAACATTTAGGAACTCCCCAACAACCTCCGGGACATCCATCATCTCTGTATCAGCTAGAACCACTGATAACCCACCTAACAAGGAAAGGAGAGGCTCCATACGCCAGCTTCCCACCTGATATCTCATCTCGCCAACAAAAACTACACGTTGCCCATCCACGTCAGAGAACATGACCCTTATTCGGAAGTAGTCGATAACGGCACTAATGGAAAACAACCAATCAATGCCTAGGATGACATCTCATGGATGCATCTGTAACAGAAGAAGGTCCCCACTAGTTCGATGTGGTCCCAATGTCAGCCCACATCCCTGGAAAACACAAGATACGCTGGTCTGGACTCCAACTGGTGTACTCAGCACCAGTGGTACGGAAAGTCTTTCTATTTCTAGTTCCAAAGCATGGGCTAGACTAGGTGAAACAAAGGAGTGTGAAGCTCCTGAATCGAACAATGCCGAAACGAGAGTGCTGAACAAATAAATCGTACATCGCACCACCTCTAGTCTTGTTGGAGCTGCCAACTCTATTGTGTACAACTATCCACGCCTAGCTCCTCTGCCTCTCTGATTTCGTCCACCTCCCTGACCACGCCCTATTCGAGGTCCCTAAGGAGCACCCTGAGGTTGGCCTCCTCCTGCAAAGTCTGTCCTCAGAGGAGCATGGTCCTGCTGTTTCTAGAAAGGCCTCGCCGGCAACTTGTTCCACTGAGGTGGGCGCTGAACCTTCCCACCTCCACCGTACTAAGCTCAGGTCGGGCACTGACTCTGAATGTGCCCGAAACCTCCACAAGAAAAACACTTCGGTCCTGGGCTCTTGAAAAAGGAACAAGGACCTGAAGATCTTAACTAGAACTACTGGGGCCTGCTCTCCACTGGCCTAAACCTGGAAGCTCTCGTCACAGGAGACCTGCTACTGACTGCCTTCCCCTTCAACGAACCTGGCTGGATCCCCTCACGTGGTGCACCTCCCAGCGAGTGCATCCTCTCTACAACCTCTTCCTTCTTCTGTACTGCCAAGTACGTCGTAATGGTGAAGGGGGTGACAACATACTGGAGCGAAGGACGAAGTGCCTCCTCCAAACGTCTCGCCCGATATTCCTCATCCGGAAAGAGATCCGAAGCAAAGAACAAGATATCCTTGAACTTGATTCCCAAATCTCGTACTGACATACTCCCCTGCTGAAGGGAGAGTAACTCCTGCCGCTTCTCCGCCTTGATCGTGGAAGAAAGGAATTCCTCTCGGAATTCTTTCTCAAATTCATCCCACGAAACCTCTGCCTCTACCCTCTCTCCGAGGTAGAGCATCCATGACTGTCGTGTCGTACCTCTCAGCTGACTGACTGGTAGGGGAACCCAGAACTCCCTCGGAGCACGGATCAAGGTAAAAGAAATCCCTAGATCCTCAAGCCACCCCTCTGTCTCCGTATCCGAAGTACTACCCTCGTACTTCTTGAGGGTTTTCCGCTGGAAGGAAAGGAGAGTCTTCTTCCACTGGCTATCTTTCTCCTCTCAGTCAATCCTCAACTGATCGACCGCCAGAATCTGCTGGGCCTCGGCCATCTGAGTCACTTGGGGATGACGTCCAGGTGCCATAGCTTTACGGTAAACAAAGATCACCTAATCCCAAGAAGCAAGGATTTTCTCAAGGTTTCATTTTATCATTTTATTCAATTTCTTTCCCAGAACACCCAAATCAAGTAAAAAACAATCATGATGATGCATATACCTTCCCTAGGGTATCTACCCTGCAATCAATGTAGTCTCACTTGGTCATTCGGTAGGCTCAGAGTCCTTGCATCGGATCACAGGGGGCCCTAAAATCTCGTGTCCAAGCCTGTCTTCCCTGGCCTATGTCACGCACCAAGATTAACCAACACTGTTGCCCTACAATCCCATGCAATCCTCACTATGCCTAACTCCAGACTCCATCCTATCTCTCAACCATCAAGCTCTAATACCATTCTGTCACGACCCCCTCCCACCAAATATTCCCCTCCTGAGCTGGAAATAATGAAAGGGAGATATTGACCCCCGAGTCCCGCCTCCAGTAGGCCCCGGGGTGGCGACTAGCACCTAGGGTATGAGTTTTCACAAATATAGGAGGCATTACCCTTTTTATTATTTAGGATCAGAAAATAGGAAAACTCAACCACCAAAAAGGAAAAAGAACAAGTGTATAGAAATAAAGCCAACCCAATCCCACATGCATGTTAAAATAGTTATGAAAAAAGGTACAAGTACAAGAAACCTCAAAAGTACAATACCAAAAGAAACAAGAGTACAGAAACTGCACCAAATCCAACTTTCCGGACTAGTAGGGTCTTGCACGGCCCTGGTAGTCCTCCTAGAAACCATAAAGTAAATGTAGGGTGAGCATACAAGTATTATCAGTAGGGAAACCTAAAGCTCTCATGCACAAGTGGGGAGACATCCTAATGTCCCGTGAGAACAACAGAAGAAACCTAGAAAGGAATTCTATCCACCCAACCTCACCAGCCACACTCACCAAAAACAAAATCACAACTGGTTGTAGTATATAAGAACAAGAGTATTGGGTACCCCGCACCATTTCCCATTAATTAGTTGCTCTTCCTAATGGCGAACATCCTGATGCTGCCACACTCTTCCCGCCCGCACACACCTGGGCCTCACAACCACGCATCTCGCCCGCACATACCTGGGCCTCACAACCACATATCCCGCCCGCACACACCTGGGCCTCACAACCATGTATCTCGTCCGCACGCACCTGGGCCTCATCCTGAAGGTTCTTAAAAAATAGTAAAACCTACTCGAAGAGTCTTGGGGTAAACCACCCCAATCGAAACCTACCCGAAGAGTCTTGGGTGTAGGGTCACCTCAATCCATCATAGCCTAGGGAAGAAGGAGCTGGAAGGAGATAGTAACTAAGGGGAAAACACCCTCTCCCATGAAATGGGAGTGTTCGGCACTAAGTGCTCAACATGGGTGGGGTGCGATAAAACACAAAAGATATAGATACATATATGTATACCTAACACACAGCCCAACCTATGGATTCTAAACAGAGAAATTGAGCACATACCTCGACATTGCTACTACGAAGCATGCATACAACAAACAACCCCAACCCCATTTAGGTTTTCATGTTTCAACAGAATCAGCTATTAGTTCCTTAACTACTGGGAAACTATCCACAACCAACCATATCAATCGTTTGTAAAAAATATCCCTGCCATCCAGAAATCAAGTTAGGAAAACACAAGAAACACAACAAGTCCCTTATTATTAACCAACCAACCCAATGATTATTAAATTCGTTTCATTTCCATGCCCCACCACTTTCTAACTATTCCACTTTTTATTTATTATCCACAACCCATAGTTCGTTCACATTCAAGCTCATCCCTATAGCCCTGCTGCCAACCACCACAACCACAACCAAGCCAACCATAGGCTAGCTACTCACTCGATCCACAACAACCCACAAAACACCCCATCACATGCCACGTATCCAAGACAACATCCACATGTTCATTATTCCATTTTGTTCAACTCGGGTGATCAGACAAGGGTTCCAGATTCTTAAATCAGCCAACTTTGCGTGATTAACTAAATTCCACATTCAACAAAGTTCCATTCAAAAAAATGGTCTAGGAAGATAGGGAAACATTTAATTGCGTAAGAAAAGGACCCCAACGACCGTGATTTTCAGTAGGCATAAGACTATTCAATTCACAACATAATATCACAGGATATAAAGATAAACATAACAACTTCCCCATCCCTGTTCTTTAACCAGTTATTATCTTCGTTTAATGGTTCAACTAGTTATCATGAAAACAAGAGGATACCCACCCCACATAATGAACAATTAGAGAGACAAAGGTAAGATCCCACCGACAACAGGTTCTGATCACAACGCTCCCCCAGATCAACTTTAGAAGACGTCTGTCGGCGTCCGTCTCTTCTGTCGAGTCACGGAAAAACTTCCTCAGGTGGAATATGGAAAGTAAAGGCCGAAGGAAGACAACAGATCCAAGCTCAGAAGTTCTACATCGTCGTTACGATCCCGTGGCCACTAACGGATCATAAATCGGAGCTCGTACGAAGAAGTTATGGAAGAAAACGAGCCTTCGAGTCTCTTGGGAGAGCTCTGCTCAGAGGAATGGGGAGGAGATGGGTGAGTTGAAAAGGAGTAGGGGACCCCTCCTTTTATAGGTGAGAAAACCAAAAGTACACGGCATGTACTTTATGGTACACGGCGTGTACTCGTCCATTTCACACGGTGACCACGCGGCTTCCAACACGGCATTCAATGTGGAATGCGGCCGTTGACTGGTCAACACACAGCTAGAAGGTAACGCATACGCGGGGAGGGACTACACGGTGTGTAGTATTGGCTACATGGAGTGTACTCATTTATTTCACATGGTAAGGACACCGCTCCAACACGGCACATGGCCGTTGACTGGTCAACACGTGGTTTGAAGGTAACGCGTATGCGGGGAGGGACTAAACGGCGTTTAGTATTGGATACACGGCTGTACTCATTTATTTCACACGGTAAGGACATGGCCTTGAACACGGGGCATACCCGGTGATGGGGTACACGGCGTGTAGTTTCAAAATTCTGAAAAGTTTGGGAAACATCCATTTTACCCTCCAGAACAGCTCATGACCCTCTTTTTGACAATGGAATGGGCCGGAGAGGTCCAGGCCATTACAATATCCTAAAATTATATCATATGGATATGTTCCCTAAACTATTTTTTCCTAAATATATTTCCTAATGTTTCTATTAAACTCCCTCTGATACCAACTATAGAGACCCTGACTCCTATTCATCGGATCTGGTGTCTTCTTTATTACAGTGTCATAAGATATAAGGAATCACATCCTGATGGACCGAATATTTTAATAGTCTTGGTAAAATAGACACATACATGATATTCAAATTACATTTTAAAACAGAAAATACACAAATACGTTTTGTTGTAATTACATTACTTCCCCTAGGGTGTCCCTGCAAATCAGTCACAAAATAATTCATCATATCCTGGGGAAAATAAAACGCAATAAAGGAGTTATCTTATATGATCAATAGGGGTAAGCATAAAATGAATGCTATGAATAAATAAGAAGTAACCAATATGGAAAGTAAAAATAACTAAAACACATTTTACTTAATCCAAGGGGATGAGCCCCTAAGGGGCTGCGCAAAAACATCCCTACAGTGACCTAGGGTTTGCTTCCTAGGGTTTTTACTGCCTCCTCTGTGTTGATCCTCCCACACATTTTCGGCTTCATCCTGACTATATTGAGTCTAGATCCCACTCTAGTGTCCTAGATTCCTAAAACCTATGATGAATTTACGAGTACCTTGATCAGTGTGGTCTGCATCTCCCCTAAGCGGCACTATCTGTGATGACGTCGACACCTCCCTCTTGGTTCTCACTACCACAAGGACATTGTCTTCGAGTGTACACTTTGTCCCCTGGATCCTATGTGTGGTGGAGTGTGTAGTCTCATGGAGTATCCATCCCCCATGGTGTCCCCTTTTCTTGTTGTTCCATTGTTCTTTCATCCATAATATCATCTCTTGAGAGCTATGTAGGTGAATCCACCTTCTTTGTTCATTCTACTTTAACGGTGCGATTCATGTGTGCCATGGGTTCTAGTATCATCTTGTCTCCTTGTATATTTCTACTGCAAGTTTCTCTTGTAATATTGGTTTAGTGATCCCCAAGTTCCATGTTTTGAGCTCTATCGAGGAAGCATCCACCACCATCCACCCTCCTTCATTGGTTCTGCATGTGGGACACTACGTTCTGGATTTCCAATAGCCCTGCTCCGTTATTATTTTTCCCTGTGTGGATAACCATTTTTTCTTTTCCCAAGCTTGGATCTATTGTAAATTATCCCTACTCTACCATTATTACTTTATTATTTCATGCACAATCCCATACTGGTTAGGATCGTAGGTTTCATGGTGTTTTGGGATGGTGTTGGTGGTTCAAGCAACTGCAGTTTGATCTTGGGGTTTGGGTCTCATTTTTCTTGTTCAGTTCTCACATATCCACAAAGTGATGGTCATGTGTTTTTTGTGGTGTTTTCTGGGCGAGACTAGTCCTAGACATGGTTTTTTTCCCATCCTTTCAATTGATCATTGTGATGGCATGTTGGTTCTCACTTATCCTCAAAGTGAATTTGTACTTGTGGGTTCTCACTTATCCAAAAAGTGTTTTTCAAAAATCCAAAAAAATGGATTTTCAATTAGTCAACATATTTTACTTAATCAATATCATTAACCTGATATTTCTAGAGTAAATAAAGATTAAATAATTTCATATAAATAATCACATGATTTTAAAACATAACCATGGATATTCTATCTAATTGAATAATCTCCTAGAATATTAATAACTGAATTCATAATGATGGAATGAAAAATTATGGACATCTAAATAATATCATTAATTCCTTTTTCCAAGACATCTAATGTGGTGGTTAACTCCATACATGTCAGACAAGTTAAAAAAACATTCCTTTTTCACTTTAAAAAGGATAGAAAAATGGATTATTTAGAAAATAACAAGAAGATTCTTTTCAAATCATTCTCTAAAAAGTCAAAAATTGGTAAAAAAATTAATAAATCATTTTGAAAATGTTAAAACATTTTTTAAAACATTTTTTAGAAAACATGGTTTTGGAAGAAAAAGGCTTTTCAATCAAAGAGATAAATAAAGTCATATTTTCTTAAAGACATATTATTAATCATATTAAGTACCGAAGAAAGTGAAAATGGTACTATTTCCTGATAAAGTTCCTGAATAATCATAGGAGAATAAAAAAATTTATTTTAAAATATAAATATCAAATAATTTGTCCACGGAAGACTTAAAAAACAATCCTCAATAATGATGAGATTGTAAAATAAACCATTACCACTTTCATGACTTTTGAATCATATGATCCATGAAAGAAATAAATTCAAATGAAACTTTAAATATCATTAAGATAAATTAATTAATTATATAAAAAATAAAAAATTTATTATGTACACCACCCAAAATAAATAAATGGTGAATATGTCGCACGTCTCATGGATGTAAAAGTGTGAAGAGAAATCATTTCCATGATTTTAACCCATCTCTTCATTCATTATATTCCATAATAATTAACTTATCTCAATTATTTAATTTTTTAGGAACCATTTTTAGGATTATTATCCCTTTTATTTAACTTATTACCATTTTATATTTTATTACTCAATCAATTCAGTTTACATTGAATGTTTCGATCATATTTTTATTATGTGCCAAAAATGACATCAGCATGTTAACAATGATCAAATAGGTAATTATTTAAACATATAAATAATAATAACAATAATAATAAATAGATAATAATCTTATTTATACATCAATTATACTTTTAAACCCAATCATGAAATATGGTTATGAAAATTGAACTATGTCCCAATTAGAGAGATAACAGGTCGTATAAACGCATGTGTAACATTTCAATTTTTCAATTATCATTATGGAAAAAAGTTATATGATATTTTAACTTTATAGAATTATAATAATATCATACACACCAAACTATTTATTTAAATATTTTTTATATATCATTCATTTGGTGTGGTAATGAGAATAGATTTTACATTTCTTCATAAAGGAGTTAGTCCCTACATACATGATTGATGAAATAATTTTTCTATGTAAGAAATAAACTGATATATTATCTTATCAAAATGATAAATAAATCATTAATATCATAATTATGTTATTTATATCACATATATTTATTGAAACTATCCATATTACCTTCAATGTAAACCTTTAGAGAAAGTGGGTTTTCAAAGGGAAAATGATCAAAATTTTACAATGTTTTTATATCAAATTTTAGTATGTAAATGATTCTTGAAGTTCTTAAGGATAAAATAACAACTAATAAGGGTATTTTGAATTAGTTTTATCGTTTTAAAAAAATTCAAATTTAATAAACTAAACCCTTGAAACTTCCTAAAGTTATTTATTTGTAACCTTTCAGTAAAATCACATGCATAAAAAGGAAGTAAAGAAAGAAAAACACAAAACATTTAAAAGGTTTGGCCTTAGTTTCATAATATAAATTCTTTCCATGGCCACTCCTATGGGTCCATTGAAATTAACTATTTGAAAGAAATGAAAAAAACATTTATGTATACTCCCATTGGAAGCCTTCTATCTCCGGATAGTAAAGATTAATGTAAACCCTATCAGTTTACATATTTTTCATACATAAAATTGAGCCACAACACAAGTATGTAACATTTAAAAATCCGCTTCAACAAAGTTCCATCCAAATAATCTATCTAATGCACCCGTTTCGAATGGTCTTGTGTCTTATGGACTCCATCCGATGAACATTTTCAAAAACTATTCCTTTTAAAAAATTGAATAATTCTCAATTAACAAAACCCTTCACCTTTTAATAAATCTACTCAATTATTCAGTTTATTCTTCATCAAAATGATGATCTATGTATATTATTTTGAATGTAGACTCTATCTGATACTATAATCATAAATTGTATTCAATGCAAAACTTTTCGTCAATATAATACTCAATTTTGGTTGGAAACTAACTCTATTACAAACTCTTCAACACTTCCACTCTTTGCAGGCCTGAATAGTGTATCTTATGATGTACTTTTCATCTTTATTTATTGGTACTCTAGAAATTAAAATGGTGATAAACCAATTTTCCACTTCCACTTAATAAATTTAATAAATTCTAATTTCACACTCATTTTATTTTATTTTATTGAACACTTTTAAACTATTTTAAACATTTCTTTAGACTTATTTAATCTTCTTGAATCTTCTCAAATTCTCCAGTGCTCCAAACTTCTATAAAGTTTCTTAAACTTTATTTTTAATAAACTCTTCAAAAAAAATCATAAAACTTCAACTTTGTAACTTTTACAAGAATGAACTTTATATCTTCATGAAACTTTAACGTTGTATAAACCTAAAACAATAAATTTGTACAATTGTGCTGAATATTCGTACACATTCCCTATCTGATTGTAATTTTTATACCCTTCCTCTTTCCAATCATACTGTTCATTTTATTTCTAGGTCTAATCTTATTATTCGTATACTTTCTATTTACAATCATATTGTTCTTATGATTCCTTAGAATGATCTTACTATTAATTTTCTTTTTTTCTGATTAAACTATTCATTTTCTTTCTCAATACAATCATATTTTTCATCATATTTCTATGTCAAATTGTACTGTTAATTTTATTTCTCAAACTAAACATACTCTTCATTTTATTTCTTCATCTAAACATATTATTCATATAATTTCAATTTATGGTCATTCTGTTCATTTTATTTCTCATTATGATCATACAATTCATTTGGATACGAACTATAAACTTTCTAAAAATGTTTATTAAAAAACGTAAACATTAGAAACTCTAAAAATATATAATTATATTTTATTTTATAGCCATCATCTCATCTCATGACCTCTTCATGAGTTTTTAGGAACTTGAATGAACAAAAAAGAATCGTCTGACTTATTTGGAATGTTCATTCAGAAATATTTATAACTTTCTAAATTTCTTCTTTCTTCGTCTTTAGTAACATTCCAGCTTTCTAACTTTCTCATTTTCTACTCTCTAGAAAATTTCTAACTTTTAACTTTTATAAATTTCTTCATTTCATCTACTTTATTAACTCCAATTATTTATAATAAAATATTTTTCTGATCGTTTATTGGATGAATTTTATATTCAAAAACTTTTCAATTATTTAAACATCTTGTTTTTTGATATTTTTGCATTTAGTGCTTCTCTTTTTGATAAGATATATTTTAAAAACTTCAAATTACTTTTTAAAGTTCTTATATTTACAATTTTTCAAACTTTATAACTTTTATAATTTTTTCACCTTCATCAACTTCATAAAAACAATTCACCCTCCAACAACTCTACGTTTCCTTCTTTACAAAAACATTCTTCAAAAAAAGTAATTTGTCAGCAAATACAAAACATTGTAATAAAAAATCACAAGGGATATTAAATCTCCCCCTTTATATTTTTTTTAATAATTCCTTAATAAATTTTAACACTCATCATTTTTAATCAACTAAACATTTTCACAACTCAGATTTGTCACCTTTTACCAAAACATAACCTTTCTCAAAAGAGAGTGTCATACCACCACATTAATGGATAATGTAATATTTTTAATGGATTATATCCCTCGGTGATGAGAAACATTTATCCCATGTTATGACCCCCCCCCCCCCCTCCAATTTTTATATTCTCAATTTTTGTGATTAATTATCAACTCGTAATTTTTAACTCTATTTTATGTTCTTTTTTTATCCCCCACCCATTTTATTATATAAATAACTTTAGATTAATTATATAATGAAATGTAAAAACATATTAAAAAAATTTTAATTTATCTCCCCATTTTTCAACATAATATAAATCATAGTGGGGGACTTCTTTAAGATGTTTTAGGATGGATTTGGTGGATGATGAAGATAATGTTTCAGCCTCAAAACAACAACTCTTTATTTTGTTATATCTTTGGAAAAAATCAGCAATTTGATACTTTACTGAAATATATTCCTGAAAAACATGTCCAACAACAAATTCTCTTTTTATGAAGTAAAAATTAATATCAATTTGATTTGATCTTGAGTGTTGGAAGGGGTTTTATAAAGATAAATTTCAATTTTATTATAAAAAATTATCTTCAAAGGTGTATAGACATTCCCTTTAAAATTTTCTAGAATAAATTTCATCCTAAACATATTATTACAATTCAAGGTTGTAGAAATATATTTTGATTCCATTATGTTAAAAGTTACGAAATTTTTTCCTAACTATACTAACTCATACAAGATTATCCTAAGAAAAAATTTCCACTTTAAGAAGATTTTCTATCATTTCATTCTCTAGACCAATCAACATCCTAATAACTATGAAAGTTCATATAAAAACTTATTTTGTACATAGTACCATATAAATTTTTCCCTTTAACATATCTTAGAATTATCTTTGTTACCAACATATGAGATTCTTTTGAATCACATTGATATCTTCCACATAATGTCGCAGTATAAAAAATACCTGGTCTAGAGGTTTTAAGTTAAATAAAACAATATATCAACTTCCAAAAATCTTTCTATTTTACATTTTTTTCCCGTTTCATCATTACTCAACATTGTTCTTCTTAATATTTTAGTAGAAACTTATTCATAATCTTTCATGCAAAAACTTTTTAACAATCTATGTCATGATTTTCAGGGGATAACAAAATTTATTTTCTTTATTTTTTACTTGTAAACCTAAGAAGATTGTTAATTCTCTTAACATTGTACCTCAATATTATTATTAATTTCATCATCAAGTTCCTTAAAAATATTTTATCTATCCCAAAAAAAACTATCTCATTCACATAAATAATTGAAATTAAGGATTATGTAGCACCATCATTCACACATAAGTTCTAGTCAACTTTTTCATCAGACAAATTCAACTTTTCATAAAACGATCATGTTCGGAGTATCAGACACATGAATATTTGTTTACTCATATAGGGATTTCTTAAATTTACAAACATTAGTTTCATCTTTGTCAATTATAAATCCCCAAGGTTGGTAAATGTACACTTATTCCTTAATATCCCCATTTAAGAAAGATGACTTTACATCCACATAAAAAACATTCTGACATCAATGTGTATCCACTACTAAGAACATTCTCATGGTTTCTAATCTTGTAAATTTTTAAATGGTTTCTCTATTGTCCAAAACATCCACCTATGCATAAAATTCAAAAAAAAGTCTTGTTTTGTTTCTTGAAACTTCTCCTTCTTCACTCAAATGTTTTTGGTATACCCATTTTGTTTGAATAAAATTTTTATCTACCAGCCCTAGAACAAGTTCACATGTTTCATTTTGATCAATTTGATCTAATTATTTACTCATTCAATTCATCCATTTTTTGTGTGTTACTACTTTTGAAACTGATTCTGGATTAATATATCATATGAGGATGTATGATTTTTTAATCTCAACCTTATTCTAGTATGAATCAGAGCTTTTTGATTTCCAAGTATATTTTATGTTTCAACTTTCTTCTATAAGGTTGTAAATTTAAAAGAATCTCTTCTAGATTCACCATACTAATCAAATGATCCCATTGAGTTTGAATATATATATTTTTAATCACGTTGACTTTAATTGAAAATCTTTAGATTGTTTTCCTCAACATTTACAATATCCTTTGTTAAAGAATTTTTATTTTTAATAACCTTCACATAACAGGAATACAACAACTTTTGTAAACATTTGTTTCAATATTTGTAAATTCACTCATTATGTGAATATCCCCTGAAATTTCATTCCCCATATTTTTCATCTAATTTCCCAAGATCCAGTTTTTTTATTTTTAGTAAAAAGGGACTTCCAAAAACCTTGAAATATTTCACTGATGATTTTCTGTAAAAACAAATTTTATAGGAATTATTATTTCATTATGGTCATAATAAAATTCTTTCTTCATGTGTGCAGAAGTTCTAATGGATTCTCTCTAGTATATATTTGAAAGTTTGTACTCTACCAAAATGATTCTTCCAATTTCCACCAAAGTTATATTTTTCATTTTTTCTACCCTATTTTATTGAGGTGTTTATAGAGAAAAATATTGATGTTCGATTCCATTATTCTTTGGAAAGATTAAAAATCATTTCTTGTGAATTGTTTACCATTACTATTTTAAAATTTTTTATATAGACCTATATTTCTCTATCGACATTTATTATAAAATATAAAAATATTTCAATATACTTTTATTTATGTTTTTAAATTTGATGCTGGTTATCCCAGAGAAATCATCAATAAAAGAGATTAAGTAAAAAACTCTTTTCATTGATTGATGTCTCAATGATCAATAAAGATCTATGTGAATAAGTTCAATATGACAAGTAAATTGAATCTCAACTTTCTTATACAATTTACCAACTGCCTTCCCTTTCTATCATGTAATACAAACATCATATTCCATTCGTTTCAACTGTGGTATAATTATAACACCATAAAATTTGGAATGTTTTTTGAACATTTTTTCCCAATGTTCCCATGTCTATGATTCTATGGTTTTTATTCTTTCTTATCACTTAAGTAAAAAGTCTTAAAAATTTCTCTTATCTAAAGGATATTTCCCTTGGTTATTTCTCCCTTGATAATAATTTTTCTATATTCCACAATTTTCATTAAACATGAACATTTCGAAAATATCACTTATTTTAAATCATCACAAAGTTGAATTACACTATGTAGGTTTTTTTTATCCCATAAATATGTAAAACTTCATTATATGTTAGTTTCTTACCCTCGATATCAACTATTCCAATTCCTCTAATTTTTAAGGAACTACTTTTTCAAAAATTTATTACTATTTTATCATGATTTTTTATATCTCTCAAGATCACCAAATCACCACTCATATGTAAGGAACGTCCACTATCAATAAACTATGGTTTGTTCATTTTCATTGATTTAAATGCTACAAAAGGTCTTTCCTTTTCTTTCTTATTTCCAACATACTTTTATTTACTTGTATAAGAAATTTTTCTCAAAATTATTTTCATACATTCTTTGGCAATGTGACTCAGTTGGTCACATATTTCGCATATTTTCTCCAAGTAATCAAACTGGTTCTTCATTTTGAATGATTCTAAAATCTTGATATTATCCTTTTCCAAAATCTAATAGATTAAGAAAGTTATGTCTTTTCTAGTGTTTCTTCTCCTCCATACATCATTCTAATTTCTCGGTAGAGACATGTTGTACCAACAATCATAATATTTATTCCCATGATGTCCATAACACCAATAAAATACATCAAATCTTACTCTTTTTTATAACTAATATATTTCCTTGTATAAATTATTATAAGTTTCATAATAACATTCTATTTTTGTTAACTCTTGGTATGGGGATACTTTATTATAAGAGATATGTTCAACTTTTTCTAGTGTGATATATTTCTCACATCCTTTATCATCCCATTATTTTCTAACATTTTTCCTAAAACTTGCATGGTTTGAAAAATCAGATGAACTGTCACATTTAGTGGGTAAATATTTCACTTTATTCTTTGTATAAAATTTCTTAGAAGCTTTATAAGTCTCTTATTTTACATATAATTATTTGTTGAAATTTTTATTCATCTTTATTAAGGTAATTTTAAATTCAAGAAGTATGGGTAATGTTTTACAATCCTCATCTCCCGCGTGAAGAACTTTATAACAAATATATTTTTCTTAACATTCCATGTTCTTCATTTTTTAGTATGAGGTTCGCAATCTTTTTAATGTATGGATCTTCACTTTTTAAATGTTATTCCCTTTCATCAAACTTACTCTCACTAGCTTTATTTATTATTATGACTAATTTCTTATGATGTTTATATTGCACAAAATATGAAACAAATTATGGCCTAAGATGATATTCTATATAAGAGTATTCACCTCCTTCTTCTTCACTATTTGAGGAATAATCTTTTTTATCAACTTTTTTAATGAATGTTTTGAACTTCTCTAAAAATTAATCTTCTGAAGAATTATATTTAGTTGAGTCAGGTTTAGTTTTCTTACTCATTATACTTATTTTGTTTCCAATAAACTTCTTATTATTTTTTGGAAGATTTTTATACCTTAAAAAAATCCACTTCTCCCATTAAGGTTTAAATTTAAAGTCATCTAAATATTATACAAATTCCATCTTTGGTTTATTCATAAAAATTCACTAATTAGTACACACTCAAAAAAATTGTTTGGAAAATTTCATCCATATATTCCTAAACCGATTCAATAATTGTTAGATATGACAGACATGATATTTTCATTCATTTCATCATCTTTCTTATCTTCTAAATCACTTTTTTGAGCAATTTTATGATCAATATCTTGGATTTTCATCTTTCTCATAACATCAAAATCAATTTCATACTTAATATTATATTTTAAAACTAGATATTTTCTCATATAATAAGAAGTATAGAAGTTATGTAATTTATCAATAGATTAGAAATATTTTTCTAAAGTAGTGGTTTTTGAAGAAAACCAATCAGGTAACTTTCTCATGAGTTTCTTAACAGTAGTATAATATTCTAAGGTATCTATGAAACCTATGATGTTTAAAAAAATATCATTAACTCTATTGGAATATCCATTAATAGTTTCTTCATTTCCCATACAAATATCTTCAAACATATTGTATCATATGTGTATCTTTTCTTCCTTCACTTTATTATTTCCCGTAAATATGCTTTTAATATTGTCCCAAGTTTCCATGGTTGTTTTGAGATCTATTACCTTAACGAATATATTTAATGAAAAATAAATATGGATATAATTTCTAAATTTTCCATCAACTTTAATGTTTCTATTTTCATAAAAATCATAGGATAATTTTTCTCAATGGGTGGAAACCCAATTATTGTTGCATCAATAACCTCCTTGTAAAGTGATAGAAGATATGGAATCATCATGTTTTTTCATCCATGATAACTTTTCTCATTAAAGGTAGAAATACCACTGTTATAGACCAAATTGATATTTTCCATGATTAGGATTCAACAAGGTAACATCCCTCTAATACCGCTAGTATTTTTTAAGGATCATAGAACAACTTGGAAGGTGGGGTTGAATAAGTTGTTATATTTTAAAAAAAATTCTTTCTTTAAGAAACTTAACCTCTGTAAATTATTAGAGTTATTTTTTTCAACTTTTATTGAACTCACATGAATGAAAAATAAGTAAAGAAATAAAATCACACAAGATTTACAAGGATAAACCTTAGTTTGAGATATTATATCCTTGTCATGGCCACACTCATGGGTCCATGGAAATTAACTATTATAAGTAAGTAAATAAAAATATTGTGCCAACTCCCATTGGACACCTTCTATCTACTGATATAAAATATTATACTGAATCTTATCTATTTAAAAAAATTTATTCCAAAAACTGAGCCACAACAAAAGTATAAAACATTGTCAAATCTTCTACAACAAAGGCCTCTCCAAAAACTCTATCTAATATACCTACATTTGATGGGAATGCATCTAATGGACTTTGTCCAATTTGCCTTTTCTAAAACAATACCTTTTACAAAATCTGAATTCTTCATATTTAACAATACCATGTGCCTTTTAAAAACTTTTCTCAATTACTTAGTATGATCTTCCTTATACCAAGACTCTCAGTCTAGATTTATAAAATTAGACTATGTCTGATACTCTAAGAAAAAAAATTCTTCTTTGTAAAACTTTTATTCAACTTGAAACTCAACTTTTAATGGAAACTCAATCAATCACAAACTCTACAAAACTTCAACTCTTCTCCGTAATGAATTGTTTCTCATATGATGTACTTTCAATCTCTATTTATAGTTACTCCATAAATAGAAAAGGCATGAAACAAATTTTTCTTTCCCAATTAATGAAATTAATAAATTAAAAATTCACACTCATTTTATTTTTTTGAGAAACTTTTCATCAATTTTCAACTATTTTAGAGTATTCATGAATGATATTTAATCTTCTACAATTCTCAAGTGTTCAAACCTTCTTCGAAGTTTGTTAAACTTGATGTTTAAGAAACACTTTAAAAACTGTAAATTTATGAAACCTCAACGTTGTAAATTGAGAAATATTTAATTTTTTAGGTTCATGAAAATTCAAATGTGTAAAAACATAAAACTAGGACTCTGTATAGGTTTTTCACTTTTCATCTACTTTCTACATCTGATCTTGCTATTCATTCACTTCCTCAGTCAGATTGTACTATTCATTTTCATTCTCAATCTAATAATATTGTTCATATGATTTCTCCATCAGATAATAATGTTTATATACTTTCTCATTTTTTCATATATTTCATTATATTTCTTATTCCAATCATATTATTCATTTTCTTTCTCATTCATATCATTCTATTCATTTACTTTCTCCATTCAATCATACTATTCATTTTCTTTCTTAGTTCGATCACACAATTCATTTTCTTTAGTAATATTATCATATTATTCATATACTTTATCATTATGATCAATCTATTCTTTTTCTTTCTCAATACAATCATACTATTCATTTTTTGATTACATACAAAATTTATAACAAAATGTTCATTCAAAAACATAATCATTGGATACTCAATAAATATATACTTCAATTTTATTTTACAAACTTCATCTCATATCATGATTTTCATAAGATGCTTCAAGAAAATGAAAGCATATTAAATCATCTTATATCTTAGTTAGAATGTAATTTATTGAAACATTATGACTTTATGACTTTATTTTTTCTTCATCTTCAGTAACTTTCATACTTTCTAACTTTCTCACTTTCTACATCTCCATAATATTTTTGAATTTATAAATTTTATTAATTTATTCATCTGAAAAAATTCATAAATTCCATACTCTCTAAAATAATATATGTCTAATGGTTCGTCCAATTGATCATCTGATTAGAAACTTTTTAATTCTTTGAACTTCCAGTTTTTTGAAAAACCTTTTGTTCAGTGCTTCTATGTCTAACAAGATGCTTCTGGGAAAAGTAAAATTACATTATAATTTTATTATGTTTCTTAATTTATAACATCCTATATATTTAAAAATTTCATAATTTTTTTTAAAATCCAGTAACTTTTTTTTTCAAGTTTTACAAAAATATTCTTCAACCAAAGTTGGTTGTCAAAAAATAAAAGACATTGATATAAAAACATCACAAAATATCTTCAATTAAAATGAAAAAAAAAGTATATTAATAGATATATAATTTAAATTATATTAATTTAAAAAAAATATAATATAATTTCTCTTTATAATTAATTTGAATGAAAATGAATTTTGAAAATAAAATTCAGCATTTTTTACTATTCAACAAAAAAACAACTTTTTCAAAAAATTAAAAACAATCACCATAAGATAATTTTGATATTATAATTTCACAATAAAATTTAGTTTTTAAAGTAAATTTTCAAAAAGTGAAAAAATTAATTATAAATTATGTGCGCAAAGTATGATTAAACAACCTTTAAGAAAAATACTACTTTTCAGAAAAACATTCTTCCAAATTGTTGGGATTTTATATCTAATAAATATATATACATTTTTTATTATATACATGTGTAAACAGTATAATTTTAATAATTTAGTTATTATTATTCATACCCATAAACATAACAGCTACTTTATAATCTTCAGGTTTATATAATAATATTTTAATAAAGTATTATGTTTTACTCAAACCTGGATTTTTTGCATTATAGGCTATTGAAGTAATTGAATTTATTTAAAAATAAATATATCATAAATTCTATAGATTTTATATTCCCTTATATTCCTAGTTTTTTGTGTCGTACACACTATCTAATAGGATGTTAATATTTTCAAATATCAGGGTGGTATAAAGGATTTTACTTAAAAATTCACCTTTTCATTTATTATCAATTAGGGGAAGAATAATATTGACTTTATAAGTCAAATTGGATTTTAAAAAAATTAAAAAGGGGGATATTGAAGAAACCATTTAGATTTTTATGAATAAATAAACATTTTTTAGATTTGTTATCAATATATGAATATAGAGTAAATTCAATATGTGTTAACATTATGTGGTGAAGTAAGAGTCTAATAAATGATGGTGTGATAAACATATTAGAGTTTATATGATTAATATGTGTGTTCTACCTGTAATTTTATTCTGAAAATTCATGCATATATTGGAAATGAGGATAATAAAAATAATTCTCTTAATAATTGGAAAGGTTTCCCTTACTTGTAGTTCCTGAATAAATATATTGAAAAACTATCTTATATGTGTCTCATGATTGTTGAGATAGATTATAAAGGATCAAATGTAAGTTTTAATGGATAAATGAATAATTTTATTATATAAATTTATTAATTCTAAGAGATCTATTTGAGATGGATATGATTGATGACTAATGGAGTTATTAAGTTAAAGTATAAGTCTAACCAAAATATTGACAACCCATCAATGGATTATTTTGAAAAAGGTTTTTTTAATTAAAAAAAGAATGTCACTTGGATGATGAATTGAAAAATACAAAGTTGAAGATAAAATTTCTTAAGGTATAAAAGGTTTATTAAAATACTCAATGAAATTTATTTATGTTTTTCAAGGATTTGGGAATAAATTTAATGATCTTTTGAAATATTTTTATTATTTCCAAATACATTTAAAATACTTTGAGAATTTTTGGAGGAAATGGAGATGATTTGAATGATTTAAATGGGTTATTATATTTCTTAATGAATTTTGGAACAATGGATCAAAGGTATAAAATTAATAATGGAATTCTATACTTAAAACAAACCCTAGAGAATAACTAAGAAATTTTAAAATTATGGAGGTATACTAAGATGTGTAGGATTAAGTTACTCAATGCGTAAAGGTAAATATAATACCCATGAATGAGTCATCTAGAATTGTAGGTTGAAAATTGGATATGGATGTGAATTCCGAAGAATAACCATGGACATATATAAATGTAATTTAGAGGGTTTTATAGATACATATATGAAAATTATTTAACATGAAAAAGTCATTATTTAGTGGAAATGAGTACAAGGGAATAAGGTAATTATAATAATTAATGTTTTATCAATTGGTGAAATTTTTAGTTGATATCTTCTAAAATATATATTTATAAATTAACCTATATTATGTTGAAGTTATTATTCCATGAATTAAACAATAAAATTATTCAAAGTTATTTTCAATAAAGATAGTAATATGATCTTTATTTCATGAATAATAATACCACCCATTGAGGGATGTTTCATTATATAAAGAAGAGGACCTAAGAGTCCAAGTGGATCATGGAGTCACACTAAGAGGTGTGGGTGAATCAGGTGTGAGCTTTTTTTAATGAATTTACTAAACTCAAACATTTTCCCCTTGAGTTATTTTAACCTTTATCTTGGTTAGTTTGTGTGTAGTTTTTATTTATTCCCAAACACATAACACCATATTTATAACGGTAAAAGAAAGAAGGAAAATTGACACAAAAAATTTCTTCAAGGTTCGGACAATGTGTGAGAACCTTATCGTTGTTATATTCGATTTTCATCTTGAGCCATGGAATTTCTATTAATAATATTATTATCAATTTCAATTATTGTGGGAAGTTATTATCCTTAACCCACAAGTTCAACATATGACACAAGTGAATGATTACCATATCCTAATAGATTTTTTTCACTAGAAGCTTCTAGATTACAATATCCTCTATAAACATGATTGAGTCTTCAAATGCCACTAAAAACTCAACCTCAACTCCATGTAAGTAATCCTTATTTTATATCTTATGGAAACATAATTTCTGAATATATCATAACTTTAAGAACAAAAATTAATGGATATTCAGCAGGTTTCACATTATATTGGTCTTTCTAAAAAATTATGGTTTCCTATTATCAGGAAACCTAACTCTTAGTGAATTATAACTCAGTATTCTAAAATATCAACTCTTCTACTACAATGATATGCTAAGAAATTAAATTTATATACTCACTCACTTATATTATGCATTAAACTCAATTATCAGTGCCTTCTTATTTACTTAATGATCAATATTCATAGCTCACATTACTCTCAATGAACTCAACCACTTATATAGTCATTTTTTAGTGAATAGTTTTTCATTTGAATTTTATAAAATCACAAGCCTTCCAACATTCCATTTATAATACCATGGAAATTATTCAAATAATGTGGATTTAATACAAATATACATAAAATTTTGCATTAAATATTCTTTTAAATCATCCTAAATTTTTATCTTGAATCACAAAATTCCATCCAGGAATTTTAAAACATTAAAATTATAGCTTATCATCATCATTATTATTTTAATTCTCACAAATATAAATCCCCCCAGTATTGTAAAGTGAAATTACTCCCACAGACATTAATAATTATTGTATGAACTTTATTATATTGTTATCAATTAGATATTTACTTATAATTACTCAAACTTTTTGAAACATAGAGACTTTATAATATTACATGAACATTATATTTTTCACTATCTTATCAGAAGATTCTTTTATGCATGCACATATCATTTTCACTATCTAGTATATCCAAATTGTAATGACATGAGATGTTGAATCATTTAAAATACTTACTATGTTCTATAACATTTTTCACACACTACACCCAATGTCAATAAACCAAAAAATAATAAAATTAAATTATTAATAAATCTATAATAAAATATAATACGGTAGACTATTAATATCAATTACAGTAAGTGGTTAAGTAATTAATATGATTTAATAATGAAAAAAGGTTATAATAAAAGATTTTTTCTTAATAATGTACCTTATTTCCAAAATTAAATTTATTTATTTTAAAAATATATATTTTAAAATTTAAAATTCATTATTAACTCCTCTCATGAAAATATATTATGTATGAATTTATGAATGTTTTCTAAAAATATAGATTTTCAGTCAAAAATACTATTTTTGAAGAAATTATAGTTTTGATGATTTTATCATGATGTAAGTGTATTCTAAAAGATTCCAAAACCATTTAAGTAACAAAATATGTATTGAAGGAATAACATTATGCATTTTAATATATTATATTATCTTATAAATACTATTGTCAATGTTTTTAGAACTATATAAAAATGTATGTTTAATAAAAATTGCTTTCAATATTCTATTTGAAAGAAGTATTTTAAAAGTGATATTTGTTTGTGTATTTCCATGAAATCCTCACACATTTAATTAAATTTATTATAAATAAATTTATTTCATTAAAATCAATAATAGTGATAAATTTATTTCATATATAAATTTATATCTGAAATACATTATCTTTCTAAAACAGTTTTTACGTGATTAAGTAAGTTTATTTTAAAGTTAAATATTCACATATTTAAAGATTTGATATGAAAAAATTATTTTAAAATTTAAAATTATAATCTTGAAATTTGTAAATTTGTTCATTTTTCATTTTATTTTTCAAAATTAATTACTAAGGTTAAAAACCTCGGTAAAAAGTAAAAATGTTAAAAAAAAGAATTTTACTAAGGTGAAATGGAAAAAACATGTTATAAACATGTTTAAAATATTTTTTTGAGTTTATTTATGAACTTATATTTTCCTACACACCCACATTATCTAGTTTATATTCATTTATTCTTGAAAAATTTCTAGAAATAAGGGAAAATTCATGAGTATTTCTAAAAGTATTGATTTTCTTCTCTTATAAAATGATACCACCTCCACCACTAAAATATGCACTAAAAATTTGATTACCTCCTTTTGAAAATAATAATTTATTTTTATAATAATACTATCCAAAAAACATAATCCTTTGGTTTGTCACAGTTATAATAATCCCTTTAATTTCAAAGAAACTTCCAAGGAAAGATCAAGTCTCCAACGTAAGAATTACTTCCTTATTAAGTTTTTATTCTAAATCTTACTCCTAAAAATATATTATAAACTTTATAATATGATTAGTTAAGTATAATTATTATACACATTTTTTGTTAAATTATTAGTACATCCTGTTTTTTTTCTAATACATCTATTTATTTAAAAAATAACATTTGTAGTGTGTTGTGCGGACTACCGCCTCCACAAAGAGACATCTTTTTTTCGATAACAATCATAATAGATGGACTTAATGGTGTTAATTGTAAAAAAATATGATATATCATTAAATTATATTCTGAAATTCAAACTTAATATCTACCTTCTCCTCCTCTCACACGTTGAAAAATTGGAATTCTCATCGTGCGTCTGTGTAGATTACCACCTCCATGGTGAAAATTTTTCCTTTTATCAGCTATATTTTCATAAATTATCTAAAAGTATTAAATTATGATTCAACATTATAAATAAATAATATAATTATTATAAAAAATTTATAATGATATTAATTCAAAATAATCACCCCCTTAACCATACTCACTAATTGAGTTAAAGCATGTTCAAGTTTTCCTTGATTTAACCACCTATATAAACAATATTTTAAAATATGATTATGGTTCACTATGGAAACAAAAGAACTAATTTTCTTATAATTTATTAGTAAAAAATTATTATTATATTATTTTTGAAATATTATATCATTTATTTAACTTTCTATTGATGTAAAACGATTTGCAAAGATTTCCAAAATATGCTAATAGTGATTCAATTATCATGAAAAGACAAAGAGAAACTATATAATAATTAAATAAGATATGATAATAAATAGTCCCTATTAAATTAAATATATAATGATAATTTTCCTACTATTGAATCTAATAAAATTAATTTTGTTATTCTGGAAGTTAAGCACTTGCGCAGAATTACTCTAGAACGAGGTTAGGTATTTCGTCTTAATTTCCATTCATTGAGACATAGTCATATTTATCCACAAATTAATATATAAGTTTTTTTAATACTTATTAATTAATATAAAATTTCATTAATTATATTTTATTCATAGTATTTGATGTTTAATTCGATTTTCTTCCTTTTATGGGGTTTTTATTGATTTTTTTCCCAGGTCGTTATGGTTTCATCTCAAAATTTCCTTCATTGAGAAAAATTCTCTTTTCTCAAACTAATTCCATTTATGGGGTATATATAATGGATTAACTTTTATTAATTATAAAATAAGTTAAATTTTAATCACTATTTTCTATAGATATTTAATGTAAATTCTTCTTAATTTGTAAGTGGTTTTGGTGACTTAATTCTCTTATTTGAGTCATAATCACTAATCATTGTATATTATTTTTAAAAATTAATATATTATTAACTATGATGTTTTGTTTGATATGTTTACATATTTTTATATTGAAATTAGGTTTTATACTAAATTTTTTTTATTATTTTATTGTTTCATTAAAATGAATTTTTGTTAAAAATAATTCCCTATAATTTTTATCAATTTTTCTTACTTTTAAATATTTTTGAAACCCATAAATGTTATTCTTTACACAGTAGAAACATAAAATTTTATTATCTCCAATTGCAATTTATTCCCCTTATTTCATTTTAAAGAAACAATTTATTTTTTTAATGTGGGTTTTCTATAAGGATATTTCAAAATTCTCAAAAGGAATGTTTTATCATCCACTCAACAGTTTAATTTGATAATTATTATGTACTTTTTTTAATATTCCATTATTAAAAATTATTTTTAAATGTAAAGTTTTTCAAATTATTTTCAGTTACCTTTTTAAAAAACTTAATGTCTTTTTCATGTTTCCTTTATTAAATATTTTTTCTTAATTAAAAATTTTCAAAGTATTTTATCTCCCCATTTTTTGAAAACTTTATGTATTTTTCAAGTCTCTATGGTAAAATATTATTAAAAAAGTAAATGTTTTCAAAGTATTTTCACTTTACCTTTATGAAACCATATTCCTTTTCATGGATATTTTATTTGGAAAAAACATTTTCAAAAGTATTCTAGTTCCCTTCGCAAACATTTTTTTGAAAGAAAATTTCATTTCAATGTTTCAAAGGCTTTGTTAAAACATTTAAAATATTACTTATATTTTTCCTGTATAGTTTATATATAATGAATTTATGTTTTGATCACCCTATATATGTTATTATGATATTATTTATTTTGTAAGACTATATTTTTTATATACTATTATATTTTAAATATATGTTATATGATGTTTTCATTTGTTTAAGAACTCCTTTCTTTTTTAAAGGATTAATTATTATATGTTGATGATTTTTTTATGTATCATAATTATACATAGATAATGATAGGTGGGGTCCTATATTTCCATTCAAGTAATTGGTTTAATTTTATGCCTCTTCATCTAAAAGGTACATGGGAGGATTTATATAAATACAAAAGGTACACTGGGGGATTTATCCCAATCCAATGAGTTAAATGGGAGTATTTATCCCAAAACAATGAGGTACCCAGGAGGATTTATCCCAAGTAAAATGGTACATGGTAAAATTTATCCCAATCCAAAGGATACATGTCATAATTTAACCCAAAAAAAGGTTAAATTTTAGGATTAATCTCCAAGAAGAATGGGTACATAGGAGGATTTATCCCAACCCAAGGGCACATGGGAGGATTATCCAAATCCCAAGAAGGTGCATATATTTTGTTTGTTCTATTTTTCCTATTCTTATTATAAGGACTCGAGCCTTTTACATATAACATTTCATGATTTTAAACATAATTCATCATCAGAGTACAATCCAAGGATCATTAAGTCTAGTGTCTTGGAAGACAAGGTACATATAACACAAAACATGGGGAAAAAACACTTCTTTTTTAATCTCTATAATGATATCCTAACTTTCATTGAGCCCTTACATCTGCATAGGGTACCCTAGGGAACAAATTAACAAAGGGATGACCTAAAAATCTTAATAAGGTAAAGAACATAAGGATACATCTCAAGCATATTAGTTAGGAGGCATGACATAATGATATCCAAAGCATGAAACTTATAAAATCATTTGATATAAGAAAGGGATCATATAAATAGGGAATCATATAAATGTGGAAGAATCATAAATCATTTCTTTAGTACGGGTCAAGGCTAACCTCCAATCCGGTTTCCCATTTCATTACGGGTCAAGGCTAATCGCCAATCCCATTTCACGTCGCATCTCATGAGATTTAACCTTACCCAATGCATTAGAGCGCTATATGGGTGCACCCATCTCAATATATTCATGAATATACTTTGCACATAAATATTCTTACCACATATACAATCATACATATTCAACCATACAAAAACATAAGGGAACCCATGAAAATAATTGGGTACCACAATCATGAAATAAATCATAACCAATGGGAGTATCATGAAAGTGTCCATATAAGGAAAGAATTAAGAATACATGGACGTTCATAGGGTAAAATAGGCATATAAAATGGTAAGTGGTGTCAAACATAAGTGACAACATATGGGAAATGTATTTTAGAAACATTAGCATTAAACATTTTTGTGCGGTTTTAAGGAAAATACTATAGAGCTTTTTAAAATAGTAGAGAAGAAATTATTTTATATAAAACCAGAATTGATCTAAGAAGGTTTTCATAAGAAAAATAAAGAATTTAAAAAGAGAATAGTGTCTTAAAACAGAAGATAAAGTGCACATGAAATTGGGTAAAATTTCAATAAGTTCCTTTAAAACGAGTGTTCTTATCAAGAAGTATCGAAAAATGATTCACTTAAAAGCATGTATATCCCCGAAATAGAATTAGATACGGATCTTGTAACATGAGTTTGGAGCATATAAATAGAATTTTGGAGTTCCACATAAAATAAATCACAACATCATTTTGGTAAAAATAAATATAAAACAACCCGAAGGAATAAAGGAAGTTTGGGTAGAATCCACCATGGTTTATTAGCATTGTATCAGGTGTAACTAAGAGGGAATGATGAGAGAGATAATGGGTTTATCATCACTTATAAAAAATTAGGGATGTATGGGGAAGGTGTATAAATGTACCCCATCATTTGGTATTACAAAAAAAAGGAATTTCATAGAGAACAATCTTGATTAAGAGTAAAGAGGGGAGGATCCCTTACCTTAACTCTGTTGGTGTTCCCCACTTGATATTAATGACATGAATAATAAAATTAGTTTTAATAATCAATAGGTCCAGAACCTTATATAAATGTAAAATATTTATTACAACCTTTTTAAGTTCATATTTACCCATTTTTACTGATTATAAGTTTCAATTTCATGGTTCGGGTCTGTTTGTTTCTTTGGTTTTAATGATTAGTTCACTTGTATTTAGGCTCGGATAAAATGTAAGATGAAAGTGGTTGTCCAGAATTAATGTTATATAGAATTAGTTAACATCCATAAGGTTAAAAAATTCATTTGGTCATTTGGAGTGAAAGAGAACCATGACATAACACATTAATGATAAACGCTTGAATTAATGTTTGCAGTTTTACCCATAATTAACATGTTTTGTATTATTATTTGATATCATAAGTGTATAAGGATTAAAAAACCATAAATAGGATATATAAACATTATAATAATCTGGTTCAACCATAACATAAATTGTTTCATGACCAAAAACAAAGATGATAAAAGAAATTGTAAACACATTATCCATGATGTCGATAATTCAACACTTCACGAACGATGTTTTAATTTTAGAATACGAGGGAGAGAAGAAGAAGCATGATGATTGAATTTTTTCCATAAAAATGATTAACATACAGAATATATCATATTATAGAGCTTTCATGCCTTTTAGATAAGGGAAGGGGAAGAGGGTATAAGAAAAGAAGGAAATTGAAAACAAAACACTTGAAAATGAAAGGGGATCATTACCCTTTGATCTCCTCTCTTTGAGATCCCTCTTAATGCCTTTGATTTTGTCCTTTTGGTAAGACCAGTAGGCCTTGGACGTAGAAAAGGAGCTTGGGAGGATAATTGAGCATAATTTGGGCTAGGCACAAGGCTTGAGAGGTGTGAGGGAAAGAGGTAAGGAGAGGGGGTATATATAGTGAGGGAGGGGAGGTTTTTCCCATTATTTTAAGTATTAGTTTATTATTTAAGGCCAAGACTATGGATAATTGAGAATTATCATCAAATATACTAAAACTATCATGGATTATTATAGATTATCATCTTACATCATCCATACATCACTAATGATGCAGTATTTAGCATTTATTGTATTTTATTATTCATCAAAAATTCATGTATTTCAGAAAAATCCCAAAAATTCACCCTAAACATTTTTTGACATGTAAAATCCAAAAATGAAGTCCATTTTTCAAAAATAATTTCCTAATTATGATTATTTTAATATTTAATTAAAATAATAATTTAGTATGAAAAGCAGTTTTAAAACATTCACTAACTTATTCTAAAATACAGGTATATTGTACTTTAAACATGAATATTATTTTTATACTATCATAGGTGATGTTACTATTCATTAGGGTATATAACTATTCATAAGGGTATGTTACTATTCATTAGAGTAGGTTACTATTCATAAAAAATTAATTTTTCCTTATTGGACTCCAAATAACTTACTGATTACAACCCTATATACCGGATTTTTTAAATTCCAAACACAGAAGTTCCAAACTTATGTTTAGAGGTCACTTAGAACTTATTAGTTCATTATGTTGAGTTTTCATGTGATTCTATGACATACTTATGAGAAGGAAATTTTCATTGAAAAACATTGGGTCATTACACTTATTTTTGTTCCATATTTACAATTGTTTCATCAAATTATGTCAAATTTTGAAGATTTATTTCATTTCTATGAAGTTATATATTTTATGATTATGCCTTATTTTTAATGTTTTCAACAGTTTTATGGAATGATCACATGTTATATAATTATTAAAAAAAATCAGCCATTTCATATATTTTATGCTTTCTTAATTATTTTTTTATGATCTTATATTACTCTAACTTGTTTTAGGATTATTTTATAAGGTATTTTTATATTTTATTATGTCTTTTGTGTCATCTAAAAGTTATCATCTATGTTTATGATATATTACTTAATGATAAGTTTTTACCTTACTAAGTGTATGTGATCATGCCTTTATTATATTTATAATCTCTAGATAATGAAGATGATGATTTCATGTGAGATTTATAGAAAGGGACTATAGGTGAAAAATTATGGAAAAATATTCACAAGTTTAGAAAAATAATATGTTCTATATAACTGATATCAAAGACATTAAACCTATTGGCCCTCAAGTTGTGTAAATATTTTTGATATTTATTAATTAAACCATGGTATCAATGTATTATTTATATATGGTTAGTATGGGTCTTTATAGTTGGTATCACATTAAAGGTTTGCATATTTTTTAGTAGATTAGTTTCTTATATTTGGATATTAGTTTAGAGAGTTTTAATGAAAACCCAAGGAAAATGTTTGAGTGATGAGTCTCAGTATATGATGGTATCATAAAATATTGTTAAAGTATTGAGTATATGGGTTACTTGTAAATAAAACCCCATATGAATACTAAAAGGGGACACAATCTCTCAAATAGATGTACCAAGGGGTAATAACCCCAAAAAGGGTAGATTTTGTATTAAATCGATTGTCACCATGTGTGTAAAAAATAGGCCTTACTAAACACCTGGTTTGATTAAACTAGTGTATTTTCATTGGTTTATAATATTTTATTTATTAACTAATACAAATAATTTTTTTCATGGTTACTCTGAGGGATTAAGCTGATAATTATTATAAAAAGGAACATTAAGTAACCGAGGTTAAACCTAGAGAGTTCTAGGATGAACCAAGTGTGAAATAATATAAAATAATGTAAAATAGAATGACAACGAAGGTTTCATTGGTGAGGAAATATTAGGATTGGGTTTTAATATACATATGATCATTTACTCTTGCTTTATTAAACTTTATCAAAATCTTTTTTGTTTTTTTATTTGGTTAGAATCAAGATGATGAAAATGAATATATGAAAGGTATGTCCCTATGATATCCTAGGAATAAAATTTGGAAAAAATATTTTCCTAGTATTAGAAATAATAATTAGTTTGGTATATCAGTGGAATAAATATCATGAGTTTCTTAGGGATCCTTTAGATTCTTCCTATATAAAATGATAATAAAATTTCAAGGATGAAATTTATTTATGGGGGTATAATGTAACAACCTTGTATTTTGAATCATTTAAAATATATACTATGTTATATAGTATGGGTCAAAAAAATATGAAAAAATTAAACCAAACATGACATATTAAGAATACTTTATTAATAAATATATAAAAAATAATATGATGGAAGACCCTAAATAGCTACTACCTTTATGGGATTAATAATAACAATGAGTTAATATTAAAAAATGGTTATAATAAATTCATTTATTTTATATTGTAACTTATTTAAAAAATGAAATTTTAAAATTTTAAAAATTTATAATTGATAAAATAAAATTCATTTTGGAACTCCTCTCATGAAAATATACTTAGTGTGGATTTTTAAATTTTTTTGAAAAGATTTATTTTTAATTTTAAATATGGTTTTTGTAAAAATTATATTTTTTATGATTTTACCTCTACATTAGTGTATACTAGAATTTTAAAACCCTTTTAATTAATAAAATATTAATTTAAGGAATAAAATTATTCATTTAAATATATACTTAGAGCTTATAAATATCATGTCCTGTATTTTTAGAACTAAATAAAAATATTGGTTTAATAAAACTATTTTTCATCTTATCTTTAAATAAAGTATTTTCATCATCATAATAATTTTTTTATTTACATTAAGGCATAAATTTTTTTATTATATTTATAATAAATCTATTTATGTCATTAAAATTATTAATAATGATAATTTTATCTTATATATAAATTTAAGGGTGAAAAACATCATTTTTTCAAAAAAAAATGTTTTTATGTGATTACTTATGTTTATTTTTAAAGTAAAATTTAAAACATTTAGAATTTTGATATGAAAAAATTATTTTAAAATTATAAATCAGAATTTTCAAATTAGGTAAAAACGTCAATTTTAATTTTATTTAATAAAATTAATTATTATTGTAAAAAATAGTTACCCCGGTAAAAAGGGTTTTTCTTCGGGGAAATCACAAAAACATATTAAAAACATGTCTTAAAATAATTGTTTGAGATGATTTTTGGAATTATATTTTCCCAAAACCCATATTTTTTCACTATTGACACATTGACCCTAGCATAGTTCATAAAATTATTCAAAAATGATGAGTATTTCCAAAAGAGCCACTTTATCATATTATAAAAGGTAACCACTTCCACCCTTCAAAGATGAACATAACCATATAGTTCCTCCTTAAAAATCATTCCTTTTACTATCCCTATTAACCAATATCACAAAAATAAAAATCTTTTCAATCATAGTTTGATTAATCCCTTCAATTTAGAGGTAACTTCCAAGAAAAGATCAAGTCTCCAATATAAGTATTATTTTCCTCTTAAGTTTTTCTTCTTAATATTACACATCCTAATATCTTATAAATATAGTAATATGATGAATTCAATATCATTATTGTAATTATTATTTTATTAACTAATTTTTCTAATATAATTTTTTCATTTCCATACACTTAAAAAAAGAAGAGAGCATCATTAGTATGATTTGTTGACTATCCTCACTAAAAAGAATCATCGTTTGTTTTTATCATCACCACCATTCATTCCGGGTCTGATTTATGATAATGATGAATAAATATGATATATATCATATAATTAATACTCTAAATTTTCAATTTAATATCCACAATCACCCCTAATCACATGTTGATAAATAGTAATGATAATCATGTGTATGTGTGGATAACCACCTCCACGATGAGATATTTTTCATGTTTCATCTATATTTTAATACATTAAATAAAAATATTAATATATGGTTAAACATAATAAATAAATAAAAATAGTATCATTATAATTTAATTATAATTATAGTTTTTCAAAAGAAACTAATCTTTAACCATAATCATCAATCGAGTTAAGGTGTATTTATATTTGAGTTGATTTAACCACCTACATGAACAATGCTTTAAAATATGATTATGGTTAATTATGGAGACATTAAAACTAATTTTATTGTAATATATTAAAAAAATCTTATTATATGTTTTTATGAATATAATATTAATTACTTTATCTATTATTAAAGTAACATTTTCATTCATGAAAATTACCAAAATTAGATGACACCAATTCAATTTTCATAAAAACACGGAGGTTAAATATAAAAAATAAATACCATGTGACAATAAATATTTAGTATTAAATTAAATATATAAGTATCTGGTTCCTAATAGTTTATCAAAAAAACTTAATTTTCTTATTTACAAAGTTAAGCATGTGAGCCTAATGAATATGGAACAAGGTAATGGATTTCATCTCAATTTCCCTTCATTGAGACGTAGTTTATATTTATGCACTAATTACTATTTCACTGGTGTGTATATTAATAAATGATATAAAATTTTAATAATTATATTGTATTCATGTTATTATATTTTTAATACTATTTACTCCCATTTATGTCGTTTGTATTGAATTTTTACCATATCATAAGGATTCATCTCACAATTTCCTTCTTTGAGACACATTGTTTGTTATGCATCTAATTACATTTATGTGGTGTATAGAACACCTATTTGAGATATTATATCATTAATTAATCTTTATTCAGGATAAAATAAGTTCAATTTTAATCTCTCATTTATGGGTATTTTATTTAAATTCCCCTCAAGCAGTAAGGGGATTTTGTGACTCAATTCTTTTATTTGGGTCATAATCACTCATATGTTTCAATTATTTTTCATAATTGATATATTATAACATTTAATTATTTTAGGATATATTTACACCTTATTTTTTGGTTAAATCATGTTTCACATCAAATAATTCTTTCTTGATGATTTTAATGTCTCGTTAAGATTCATTTTTAAGAATAATTCCCATTAATTTTAATAGATTTTTTCATATCCATATTTTCACTTCCTACAATTGTTATCCTTTCCCTAGTAGAAACTCAAGTTTTTTATCTCCAATGATACTTTTATTCAAATTATTTCATTTTAAATCAAATTATAATTTATCATCTTTAATTATGTTAGTTTTGAACAATATTAATTCAAAATGTTCAAAATATTTATCCAACCTTTGAAAATAAATTATTTTTCATCAGCTCTACATTTTATTTTGATAACCTTTGTGAATTTTTTTAATGTTTCTATTATTAAAGATTAATTTTAAAATTAAATTATTTAAAATTATTTTTACCTACCTTTTGGAAAACTTTATACAATTTTTATGTTTATATTATTAAAGAATATTTTTAAAAGTAAGATTTTTGAAAGTATTTTTCCTCACCTTTTAAAAACATTATGTATTTCTAAAGTCACCATTATTAAGGATTTTTTTAAATGTAATTTTTTAAAATTTTCATCACTAATACTTTTTGAAAGCTTATGTATTTCAAATGATATTTTATTCATAAATAATTTTTTCTAAATTCTTCTCTTTCCAATCACAAAAATGTTTTTGAAATTAATTTTTACTTTATTGATTTAAATGTATTTGTGAAAACATTTTTATTTTAACTTCAATTTTTACTCCATGTTTTACCTCTCATGAAGTGATGTTTTTATTACCCCCCATATATTATTATTACATTATTTATTTTGTAAAATGATATTGTGTATATCCTATGATCTTATAAGCTTTTGTTTTATGGTGTTTTTGGATTGTAAAAGAAACATCTTCTTTTTTCATGCGTTCATTAAGATATATTGACAACTTTTTTAAGATAGATAATGTATGTATGGAAGATGATGGGTGGGGTCCTATATTTCCCTCAAATATATTGGTTTATGTTTATTTCTCATGATACAAACGTTACATAGAAGGATTTATCCCAATCTAAAAGGAACATGGGAGGATTTATCCCAAGACAATGAGGTACACAAAGAGATTTATCCCAAGTTAATGAGGTTCACGGGAAGATTTATTAATAGTCAATGGGTATACAGGATGATTTATCCAAATTAAAAGGGTACATGGGAGAATTTAGTCGAATCCAAAGGGTACATTTTGGGATTAATTCCCAAGACATTGGCATAAATGTTATGTTTTCTTCCAATCCCAACGGTATAAAGGAGAATTATTCCAAACCCATGAAGGTATATGGATTTTTTTATAATTTTCTTATACTTATGGTTGATCCAAATTTCCATTTAATTCATCAAATTATGTTAAATTTTCAATATTCATTTCATTTCCATGAAAATCTATTTTTTCATGATTTTACCTTATTTTTAAAGTATTGCCCATGTTTATTTCATTCTCGTGTGTTATATGATTATTGAAATATGTTTGAGTCATTTCATATCTTGTAAGATTATTTAATGTCTTTTTATGATCTTATATCACTATAACAGGTTTTATTATTATAATATATATATTTTTGATCTTTTATTGTGACATTTATGCCTTCTTCATGTTCTCATAAATGTTTACAATCTATTACTATATGAAAATTTTTTCCCTTACTAAGAATTTTAGAGTACCCCTTTATTATTTTTCCAATCCAATGGTTATAAAGATTAATATTTCATGTTAGATTTATAGATAAGTGCCTCGATGATAATAATTATGGTGAAATTTTCACAAGTGTAGTAGAATAATATGTTTTATTTAACTAATCTTAATGACACTAAAAATATTAATCCTTGAGTTGTCTGAATACTTGTGTGATGTATTAATTAAATCCTGGAATCATTATATTATTTAGGTATGTTTAACTTTTTTTTGATAAATGAATTCATAGATATCAACAAATTAAGTAGGGACTTCATTTTAAGATTTTAGTAAACATTATCCATTACATAAAAATGTTGTTTGAACCCCAACTACAACTTCATCTTGTAATAATCTCACTCAGTCAACATTTAAAAAAACTTTTATTTTTACTTCACATTACAATAATTTTTTTCATAAAAATATAGTTCATTGTCTTGACTTCTTGGAACTATTTATTCAATTACTATATATTCTGGTGAATTCTACCTTCAAATCGTAATGTATCTTATTTTTCTTAATTCAAGAATTATTTATATAAAATATAGTTCTTATTATTCTCCTCTTCTTTAACAAATTAATCTTAGTTTTTTTGTGACTGACTCATGAAACGTATTTTAGTTCTTTACATAAATTTTTTCATTAATTTCAACTCCCACAAATGTTATTTCATACCATATTTCTCATGTTTATGAAAAACATTATATGAATATCATGAAAAATAAGGTTTGTTATATTATCCTCAAGAAAACTCACCACAACCTTAATTTTTCAATACTTCTCTAGGAAAATACTCTTCTCAGTTTATTCATTACACTGTAAAAAATCAATGTGCTTCTGGTGGCCAAACCAGAGCTTCACATTCTACATTCTCAAATTATCACTGACATCACACTCTCCTCAAACTCATAGGTGATATTACAATATGTATATATATGTCAATATTCTACATTATGGTGTGGAGTTCCTAATAATATTCAAATTTTTTGTCCAACAAATTAATCTTATATCTCTCTCATCTTTAGGGTGAACTTATTTTAACTCCATCTACAACATATTTTATCCTCTGGTATTTTAATAGAATACTTCCACTCTTACTTTTCAAGTGACCCACAATTCATAGATTTGATTTATAATAACTTAAATCATCCGTAATTTTTAATAGTTTTCAACATAGAAAATGTAAATGCTTTATTGTTCAAAGTTTGATTACCTTTTAATTAACTCATAATATCTTCATGGAATAACCACTTTTCACTATTTGCATGAAAGTCTTTGCATGGTATCATTTATTTATCATACAATTTTTATGTAGAGTTTCACCTAAACAATTTCTTCATAACTTCTATTTTTATTTGTCATCATATATTTCTCCATTGATATACTAAAAAACCCTTATTGGTTGTTCTATGGCTTTCAAAGATTCCTCGTGAAAACCACATTGGAATAAAGTTAAATGCGATTGAAAAATGAATTGATGTAATTTTCTCATTTAATATTTTTTTTGGAAAGTCAAATTTTTGAAAAATGTATACTATTTCAAAATCACATATTGTTTCTTTCCCTAGAACCATGATCTGTTATAAAATTTTACTTTGAAATATACACCGATGAGTTCGCATGGAATTAACTCATGTTGCATCCACTGGTCCTTCACTCTACCACATGGAGTCACCTTTCTCTAAGAACTATATCTATTCTTTACTTATCCTTATTCACCCTTTAATAATGTTTCACTCTTTTGTTTCCACCTTTTACAAGGTTTGAATGATTTTTTACTTATCACATATGTAAATAATTATAAGAAATTCAGAATTAAATTCCATAATACTTGGTAAAATTTCAATTAAACCAACAAATCTTATCAAATTATCACTCAACCCAAAATTAAAATATCATAAATACAAATATTTCATAGTTAGTGTATTCAAATTTTTTCAAAACTATATATTTTTTTCCTTGAGGATCAAGTAAATTTATAATCTAATTGATAATATTCTTTCAGTGATCATCATAAATCAACAACATTGATTCCACTCCTTTTCATTACTTCTGGTGAAACTGGTCTTTCATCATCTAGATAAATTTCTCATATCATCCAATGTTTCATCTCTATATAGTTATACTTATATGTATAGTGTTCCTACTATGAATAGTTACACTTTATATATCATTAACTTCTAGTACATTTACTTTAGGAACACCCATAGGGAAAATCCCTATTCATCTGAAAGTTATTGACTTCAATTGAAAAAAGTGATTTAAAAAAAATATGTCATCATCCCCATCTCAGAGCCTCTTAAATATACCCCAATAGGATTTGTCTTTAATGCTAATTCCTTTTTTAATTCAATGATTTCTTACTCCATATATTGGATATAAATTTTAAATATTTCAGAGGTAATACATCATCATTCTTTGTATTATCCGCTTAAATACATTTGAAATGAATATAAATCATAAATTCAATTAGATAAGGTTAGTATCATTATGATTAATGATATAATCTATGAGTGAATCAGCTCTAAATCTACATGATCTAAGCTTGGTGTAGAAACAAGAGTAATTAATTTATATATTAAATATTTAAATTAAATTTCCACCAAGTGATACCACTTTATAGAATAGTTTTATTTAAATTTACTTATTACATCTATGTTAATAAACATATTAAAAAATTAACTCAAACATTAGTGTTTCGTACCCATTTCAAGATAATTTTGAATTTGTCATCAAAATGTCAATTTACACATTTTTTTAAATTTTGTTTTCATATGATGATAGGAGAGTGTATAAAACAGTCCTCATAGATGATAGAATATTAATTTCTCTATATTTTTATTATGAAGATATTCATCATCATCTGAAGCATCTGCCTCTAAAAAACATTAAACTTCAATTCACTGGAAATTCATTATATAATGTCTTTGGTCCCATATTTTCTTGATTTTTACTCTTTAATATTCATATTATGAATTCTATGAATCCTCCATCCTCATAATCACTTCCCCAAAAATGGTGAAATACATCTTCTTTATTAATTTTGATTGATACCAATCTTTAGATAAATTCCTCCTTGATGGATTTCATCAATTAACTAAAAAACATTTTCATATATTTTACTCCATGTATCCCCATATATTACAATATATTCAATTCCCTATATCATTGAAATTTATTTAGATGATGTGGACATATTTTGTATCTTTCATTTCATTTAATTAGAGAAATAGGGATGTAAAATTATTCCCAACCCATAAACTCCATTCACATTAGCTTTATTTATCTTTATGCCTTCACCCTTTTTCTTCTAATAAATTTTCTTATTTTGAAAATGAACCTATTGTTATTACCTTAAATTTTATCACAACATGGATATTTATTTTTTCCTTTTTCTATCAATTAATAGTAATTCTATCTTTTTTTTCTTATAATATCATTGTTCCATCCAACAAATATAACTATGTTTTCATAAAAATTGTCATAACATATTAAAATATATTCTTGTATTGATTAAATTTTTTAGTACATGTATATTATAAATATTAATTCCTTTTATTAACTAACTTCTCCTTCATTTATAACATAATCATGTAATATTCATAATTGTTTCCATTAAATTGACATCTAGCATATATATTCTTTTCTTTCTCTCTAAAAAAATAAAAAAAAATTATTCCACATGCAACTAAAAATACAATAACCCACAAAAAAATCAATAGAGGCCATTAATAAGTTTTGGAGACTGAGAACCATAAATCAACATGTAAATGATCAAATCTGCCCATAGTCAAGAACCATCACTAACCCTAATGCTCTATTTAGATTCAAAAAGGAACCACAAACAAATAAATACATCTCCAAGATTCTAAATCATCTGAGGATGAATCCAGGTAATCTGTGAAACTCTGAGCTCATTTCAACATCATAAACTATGAACTAAAGAAAACAACACAAAATAAAATAAAGAACATAGAAAATTAATAGAACACATCCAATGAATCATATGTGAAATAATTCCACCATCAATTCCAATCAATGTCATAAAAGAGTATAATATAGAACAATAAGGCAAATTGAAACAAAAAATTAGATGTGAAAGAGGTTTATTACTAGTCTATCAATTAACCAAAGTCCTACTTCATCTCATAAAAAAATGTCATCTAAATAACTAAAACTATCACCAGAAAATACCAATATGAAAATATTCATCATCCAAATTCATGTATCCCCTTCATACCCTACCATCTCTAAATGACCACAATGACATTATAAGTTAATGAAAAAATTTCAGGAACACAGTTCGCAACAAACCTCAACCAGCCATCACTTCCAGGAATTATCCACTACCATTGAGACTCATGTTCCCTAACATTCAAAATAAAATAGACATGCGTGGATGAACAAGGCCTCTTTCTAAAAATTATGAAGAAACTTATAGAATATATCATTATATTACTGAGCCCTAAACCATAGTGGCACAGAAGAAACAACCAAGAGAAAGACCACTACCATTGATATGAAAACACCACCAAGGAAATACACACATAACATATCATCAAAAACATTGAATTAACCAAATACAGAGAGAAATAAAACAGATAACATGAATAACATAAATAATAACCATGAGAAACCTCTCATTAAATTTAACTTCATCATTGAAAATATATTACGCCAGACTAATCCACTGGTTTTTTTCTCAAAATTGTTGCATTTTTCATCTTTCTTCTAATAATTTTAACAAACTTGGATTTATTGTACTTATTTATTATGTATCTTTTTTGACCATAAAATAAGAATATTTTCCTAGGTCTGGAATTTTTCTTTACTTTGTTCTTTTGTGTATTTTGAATACTTACTTCCATTTCTTGACACCCCAAGGAAGACTTTTTATCTATCTTCCTTTTATTTTTATTTATCTTTTGTGGACTCCTTATATTATTTAAAACTGGGTTTTTCTTAGTATAATTAATCTAGAATACATCATCGCAATGACTCTCCTATAGAAACTTTCACAAAATGTTTCATGATATTCAAATTTATTAGATGTGTATATATTTTTATTCTTCTATGATGGTTGGGTGTACTTAGATGTATTTCCTAAACCTTTTACCCCACACACACCTTAATGTTGTCGTTATTTGTCTTGCATATCATGGTTTATTTTCCAAATAGTCAATAGTCATGTATCCAAACTTTCCACAACACCAACAGTAGCTATAAAAACTTGTATATATTTATTTTTTTGAAATTTAGCTTATGGAAGGATCTTTATTTCTTTTAAAAAAATAAATTTGTTCTATAAACCTTCTCAGTAACTACATATTACTTTATTTTTACCACTATAAAAGAATTTTTGGGTGTCTTTATATTTTTCTTCAACCATTTTTTCTAGTGTTTAAATTTTATCAGGAACTATTTAATATATTAGAATTAGTGAAAACTATTTTACTAGAATTCTGGTTTAATTTATTCTTTATTTATAAGGTTGTTGTATAATCTGATTATTCCAAAGATTCTTCTACGACTAGAATGAATATTTTCCAAATAAAAATATTTTATAGATATTCTATAATTGTATTTTTTTTCTTCTTCTTGTGAATATTCAACTTGAGTAACTTCCATGTTTCATAATCTTACACCCAACTCAAGACACTATAAATTTAATGTGTTCTTCATATATTCATGTGATTTAACATTATATTCACTTTTAATGTTTATTTTCTAATCCATTTCTTCATGAATATTATTTTAATTTCACAAATTATTTTAAATATATTTTATTCTATAGTCCATAACCTCAAAATGATAATTCATGACAACTATTATAGCTTCTGATGCATCAAATATTTCTATCATAACATTAAAAAATTTATCTTCCTCGTAAACTATCCACTGAAATTATTCCCCTAATAATGAAAATATTTCATTGAAAAGTTATAAAGACTATTCATTTTTATAGAATACGGAAATATAATGAACTTACTTCCATATACATTAACAATTATCAAATAAAATTTATTATACTATTATAAAACATACATTTCATTAGTATTTCTCAAACACATTAAAACTCCAATGATTTAAAATCTAATATTCACGTAAATTGTTTCATTGTGAATTTAGAAAACTCCCTCATCCATATAGTTATTTCTCATTTCCTAATTAATTTAATTCAATAAACATCAATAAATTAATAATGGATTTCATTTTATGATTCTGGTGAACATCATATGTCACTCCAAAACAAATTTCAAACTTCATCTACAAATTCCTCTTGGGATCATATCACACACTCAATATTTCAAACAATATTACAATAACTACTTCACCCTATTTTGAATTATTTACTACAAATTTACATAAATATATAGGATTCATGAAAAAAAATTAAATTGCTTCATATTTTGATGAACTCAACATTTATACAAAATTGTATCTACTTCAGATAAGTTTAATAATTATTTTAAAAATATAGTTCATTGTATTTTCAATCTTATTATGTAAACTCAAAATATTTCTACATGAGCTACAAGTGTAAATTATTGTAGTTCTTTTAATTATTACTTTTGGTAATCTCAAATCACACAAATGTTGGTTTTTAATATCATGCTCATGCGGACTCAAAACATTGTATGCATATCATGAAATACCTAGTTTGTGTTATTATCCCCCTAAAGACCTAGGGTACAACCAATCCTTCCACAAAAATATGAGCTTCAAATATTCTTAGTTTATTCATTCCCCTAATATTAATTGTTTTGATTCTAATGTCCAAACCATATCTTTCTTCTAATATTCTAAAACAATTACGGACTTCTCACACTGATCAAAATCATATACATCTTTTCCTTTATGTATTAACATAACCACATTATTCATTGAAATATAGAACATTCATAATTTTAAATTATGTTGTATGATGATTTCATTATATGGATTTCTCATCTTCATGGTCCACATTCTGTAACCTCGTCTTCTACTACTTTTATTCTATGATTTCTTTATATAATAGTTCCTCTAGTACTTTTCATGTGCTCCAAAATTCATCGATATGACTTATCATAATTTGAATATTTTAGATGTTCTCATATTTTTAACCTCATAGAGTCTTCATGATTCACATTGTAGGGTTTTATTATCTTTCTATCAACTCATAATATCTTCATGATGTAACATATTTTCAATCTTTACATAAAATCCTTTACATGGTAGCATTTTTTTCTCATACAAATTTTATGTAGATTCTCACCTAAATATATTATTTTGTAATATCCATTATAATTTATCAAGGTAGTTTTCTATTTTTATGTATCTGTGGAGATATTTGGGGTTGTAATACAGTGTTTACAGATACTAAAAGAAAACCTTATTGGTGAAAGGATAAAGGTGATGGAGAAAGTATAATGACATACTTGCCTTATTTAACTTCTATGAGTGAATAAAAATTAGTTAACATTATCTAATATATGAACATCCCAAATATTTTATTTCCTTAGACCCAAGCTTATTTATATCTTGAAACAATGTAGAATACATATTTTTAAGGCACTGATCCATGATAAAAATACTGGGGATTTTCTATTCCACTTGGTGTCACCCTATTCTAGACACATTGTACATATGTTACATCTCTTTATCTTCTTTACTACTATTTTACACTTACTCTACTGCCTTTGATAAGGATGCAGACATTTTTTACTTATAACATATATAAATCCCCTTAAAAAATATCTCAATCTAATTTCATAGGACTTAAGAATATTATTTTTCAACACATCAAGTACTCTCAAATTCCCACATAAACCAATATTTATTCATCATAATTTAAAATTATTTTTCGATGAATTCAAATTATATTAGTAAAATATTTTTAACCACTAAAGATTAAGGCACTCGGTCTTCTAATTTACATACTGCTTGCAGTGTTCTTAATTCATAAACATTTTTTATTAAACTACTATTCATTACTAATAAGGAAACTAATCATCCATATTCTTGGTAAATCACTTATCTCATCCTTAGTTTCATAATCCAATAGTATTACTTTCATCTACATATTTTCTACTTTTGATGGTTCCAATTTTTACAGTATAAAATTTTTGTGAATTTACTTTGGGAACACTAATAAGAAACATCTCTATATATTCAACTAAATATCATTGAATTAAAATGAAAAAATTTCTTAACAAAAAATACAATAATTTATGGTCACCATATTATAGTCTCTTTAATACTATTTATTGATCATATATAAGTTTGAGATTCTTTCAAATATAGTTTTTCAGAATTAAGAGTTATCCACAGCTGGTGATACTGCACTTCCAGGAAAGATGTTTCACTGGTAATTTTGAAGTACATAGTAACTATAAAATTTTATAATCATGAAGACCACACTATAATAATTGTTATTTCATTTTATATAGTTTTTTGGTTGAAGTAATTGTGTCTTGTCCATGTTGTACTTGAATAAAGCCACATTGATTGGAGAATTCCACACCCTAGTTAGTTTGGGAATGACAACCATTAGTTATTTTTAGGTTTTGATATGATATTCCATTTTTAAAACTTTCTGATCATGTTAATATTTATAATCCACCCTCACTATAAAATATTTTTTCCCCATAATTATTTCTATATGTTATCATTCATAGGTAGTGAAATTAAATTTCAGTAGATTTTTTTGGAGAAGAAGAGGCCATGATTATTGTTCATATCATGTGAGTATTAAAATATGGGTCTTGAATAGTATTAAAAGATATTTTCTATGGTATTATTTTAAATTATATTTTTTGACTGAGATTTATAGTATTCAAAGAAAAATCAATATCTGGAAAATATGGTGATAATATAAAAATAGAAAAATGTGTATAATATTGGTGTGGTTGAAAAAAATACTACATTCCTCCAAGAACCTTGTGTATCAAAGATGAGACTAATATAGATATATTATGAGTATAAAGCTCTATGAATCATGGAAGAAGTGGGAGGATGAAGAATGAGAATAATAATAATCTGGTGTTAGGACATGTCCTACGATATCCTTGTAACATAAAAGACCACTGAGTAGGGCCAACACTGTTACTATGGTTTATGATCAGTGTGTTGAATAATTTAAACAATACTAATTAAGAATTAAATTTAGAGTATCCTTTTATATACATGTGTTAATTATTACGGTATTAAGATGGAAAATAATTCTAATTTCTATAGGGCGTTACTAATTATATTTTATAAGTTGACAATTTATTTCTTAAGAAGAAGGTATCACCAATTGATGTTTTGATATATGAAATAGATATGATATATTATTCATGAGATTGGAAGTATGGACTTGGAATACTAGAGTGATCAATTATAATATTATCTATACCAATTTGGAGACTAAAGGGTTTTGGTATATATCTACTACCACAAGGAGTAATTGTCCATTGATAAAACATAAACAGGTGTTAAGGATAATTCAACACACCCCTTTTGAGCATTTATATTAGGATGATACAAACTCATTATTTTTTATCACTATAATTATATAGTGATAATATTTATGTTGGACTCAACCTGAACACTATAAGGATTATATTCCCGCATTGGGGTTGAACCTTATAAAAATAATGTTTGTTGTTTCTTTTAAATTTACTATATTTTATGTGGTGTTGGGTGTTAAGATAGAATAAATAGATCCATATATATAAATTGATATATATTTTTTAATATTAATAGGCGTATTTATAAAAAAATAACTTGGAAGAAAGATTCAAACTGATTTACCCCCCCCCCCACACACACATGCACTTATATGACTACAATATCTATTGGGGATAAAAAGTTGTATAAATCTTATCCATGTTCATTATAGTTGTATGAACATTATTTAATATGAATTTTTATTTGATATATATTATTTTTAAAATTGAATAAGATTCAAAATTTCATTGGATGGAAAACATGGATCTCATCACTACCAATGACAACATTGTGGCTTCATCCAAAACCATGAAGAACATATAAAGTAACGATGAAAATAATATATAGAAGAGTTTAAAGAATAAAAATGATACACCACCAATTATGGGTAATAAAATTTATTACATATGATAAATTTATTAATAATCATATTGTTGAATATTTGGACTAAGATAGTAAGGAGAACAGATCCACTGAATCAGTTTAAAACCACTACTTTTAGGTTAAGTATTTCTTGAAGAATTTTCCTGATGAACTTATAACTCATATATTTGAGTTTATTCAGGAACTAAATGATGATAACACACAACATGAATTAGATTAGAAATGTATAAAAAATATTAGTAGCAAAATTGAAAAAGTACAACTCTATCATCCAAGAATTGAAAGATAAGACGAAATAATTAATAATAAATAAATAACAATTCCCCTTGAATGTAGATTCATTTAAATATAAAATTCATTAAAAATATAATATTAATAAAATATTTCAAATAAAGACCCATGCCCTAGAAGAAACTCACAAAGCTATTCCCTATGCCAAGGATTCCAAATTGGAGATCAAATCCCAAATAATTAATTATATTGACAATTATTTAAATTAAATTATAAAGATTCATGAGTAATGGATTTACAAGTTGAAAAGTGTATGGGAATAAAACATGAAATCAATTGAGGATTAGAAGGATTCTCCAATTATAATGTGTATTCAATTGAAATTTAATCTGAGAAAACTAGAATCAACCTAGGTTGAATCTTCCCCAACTATTGAGAATAAATGTGTTTTCATGAATATTTTTGATAATATTATTTCCCCTAAAAATAGTTATATTAGTGTAAAATGGGTTTTGATATCATTCAATGATCTATATACTATATGATTATGGAAAATAGTTACCCATGCTCTAGAAATTTCTTTATGTACTAATAGTTTTTCATATTTTAGTATAAGTTACAAATAAAAATATAAAAAAAATATGGATGAAAAAAAGTTCTAAGAAATAAACAATGTTAAGGTTATATATGATCATGTGAATGAAAAATACAACTCAAATAAAATATAAAATAATTGGGCTTTTACCCAAAATTAATAAGCTAAAATATCTATTGATATTCTAATAAAATGGAAGATAAGAAAAATATTTTTCCATTGCTTCTACCATTGGGATTTTCAGAATAGGTCCATTGAATATCATCATACTATTTTAATATATATATATTATAGATAGAATAGATTAAGGGGAACATATTTGAAATCAAGAAAAATATTTTTAGAATGAAATAAAACCTGTTGAAAAACATAAATCTATCCATTGAGAATAGATTTGAAAGACTTGATAATTTGTAGGAGAATCGAATCTGAAGTAGTCATTATAATATTGATTTTTCAAACAAACATAAAAATAAACATTCATATAGCTATGAGATTAAAATAATATAAAAGAAGAATAAATTAGTTAAAATAAATTATGAACAATACATGGGTGTACACAAATGGATAAAAATGTTAAAAAAATACACATAAGAAGAAAGATAAAAAAAATTGGATACCACACAAAAGGAAAAATGGTTATTTTATAAAAAAAATTATACATTATGGAAAATTTAAAATTATCTATTAACATCAAGGATATTAGAATAAATAAATAATCAAACAAAGAAGCAATCCTGGAAAGAAATAACATGATTGGTTTTGTGGAATACATCTTAGAAATGAAAACAGAGAAGTTTCCAAAAAAATGAGGAAACTCAAAGGTTTATAATAAAACTTGTGGTAAATTCAATAAATCATATCATCTGAAACCCCATTATTTACTACTTGGGTATCTAAACTAGAATTGTCCAAAAATATGGAGAAATCACAAGATAGATAAATAGTTAAAAATAAAAAGGTATTTCCATATGAAGTAAAAATCAAATTTAATAGAAGGATGTAAAAATAAGATAACTCAAAGGTTTTTTAGAATATATATGTGAGGTATAATCAGGTTAGGCACAACTTAAAAAATTAGTTGTTAATGTTGTCAGATCAAGTAGATATTCTAAATAAGAAGAATAAAGAACCATGAGGGGCATATTATTTGATTTCTCAAGTTAAGGAGGATACCCACATATGGAGATAGTAGACAAAGGCAAGATAACTATGTATCCTATACAGACACGTGACAAGATATTTACATGTTAAAAAATGATGATTTCTTTCAATGATATAGTTTCAAATAAAATATTATATTTTTTGACAAGAAATTATCAACCCTTTTGATCTCACTAAAAATTAAAAAAGTTCCAATTTATTATCTATATTTTTATTGTGTCTCAATGTAGTTAATTAAGGTGATTTATAGAGGGGAAGAAAAATATTGTGAGTTCTTTATAGCATGGTGAGTCATCCACTATGGATTTCTTGATGATTCCTTGAAATTTATGAAGTGATATCATAAGATGCATGGAGTATATTTTGAAGATGACTATTCATGATGATAAATTGATAGATTTTATCCCTTAAGGGGGAATTAAGAAGATGAATAGATGATATATTTTTTTCATGTGAATTTAGACTATATATAAAAAGATGAATATAAAGTACGATAATATCACTTTCATATTCCTAAGTTGATTGGATCATATCTAATTTTAAATCTGTAATGCATTGAGCTGTAAAGGAGGAGATACATTATTGATCATGAATATTTTTAAGGTGTTTTTTGAGGATTATTACAAGTTTTTATATGCTAAACTATTTAAACAATACATAGAAATGGAAATATAAGTTGGTATCAGATGTTTAACATTTTTATACACAACTTTGAAGTCTTGGTTAATCACAATTATTTTAACAATCAATCTAGATAATGTGGGATTAGATTTTATTAATTGATGACTCATTATTAAGTGATATTTGAATCCAACCTTCTCTCAAGAGTTGGATCAGACTACAGATTTAAATAAGTGAATAATTTCTGGGAGAATATTTAATTTTCAAAATCATAGAATAATCATGGGCTAAGGAGGACTTTCCTTACACTTGAATCTCTGAATTTATTATCAATATGGGGTAGAATAATATTTACATTATAAGTGAAATGGGTATTGATAAAAAATACAAAGGGGGAGGTTGAAAAATGAAAATGGATTTTTATGAATAAATCAACATTTTTTGTATTTGTTATCAATATTCCTACAAATATTACAGTCAATATTTGTTAAAATTTGGGTGATGAAGTAAGAATATATTGAAGTAATTAGTGAGACAAAGCATGGAATTTCTAAGTTTGATGTTATTGTAATACCTACAACTTTATAATGAAGATTAAGTCATATATTTGAAATGAGGATTATGAATATAATAATATCAATAATGATAAAGGCTGTTTATTCTTGAAGTTCTTGAATAAAAAAATTTAAGAAAGTAGACCCCATATATCTGGTGATTATTGAACTGAATTGTAATGTAACAAATACATCTACTATAGCACGGCACTATAGTAGTTCTATAGTAGGGCATTGTAGTATTATTGTAGAAGTAGTAGAACTGTAGCGATGGTGACACTGTAGAGGTTGTGGTACAATATCAGGTATTATAGCAGTCGGGTAATATAGCAGTATTATTCAAACAAGGTCCCTTTTGGCCAAAAAAATGGGATTTCATTCCCCTGGGCCTTCAGGATATGTAATGGGTCTCCCTCTACTCGGTCAAAATACTTATTTGATTTTATTTTATAATAAAATGAGGATTCGGTCCCAACCTCTTAAAAATGGATAATATCACTTGGGTTATGATATGAAAATGGATGATTTAAAGTTAGAGTTTTTTAGATAGTATAGCTTCAATTAAATACTCCAATAAGATTATTAATTTATTTCTAGGATTTAGGAATAAATTTTATTATATTTGAAAAAATTATTATTCTTTATAATTTCATTTTAGTTATTTTGATTAATTTTTGAGTGAATGGATATTTATTTAGGGATGTGTTCTTCCATGAAGAAGAAGACCATAAAATGAAGTTACCTAAGTTCTATAAACCAATCAAATATGTTTTTGATAATTAAGAGTCACCCACACCTGAAGATGATGAAATGGGATGTAAGTTATTTAATATTGAATTGTTAATACAACGGTGACTATAAAACTGGAAGTTCATTTAGAACATTTTATGGTAGACTGAATTTCATTTGATACATTTATTTAAAAGAAAAAATGAGACTTATTCAGGATAGGATTAAATTTGTGTTGGATCACACATGATTTAAATAAAAAAGATCATTCCATGAGGAGAATACAATGCCATAATTATTTTTGGAATCATAATAATGGTTTAGTTTCATTTTATGATATGATATTCTATACCATAACCATTCAAATTTAAAAAGTGAGAATCAAGTCACACTATGAAATGTGTGTTTTACCATGAATTTATCTTCTTATTATCATATAGTTATGGGGAAATTAAATGACTATATATTTATTATTGAAGAAGATGTCATGATTAGTGTTGATATCACATGACCATTAAAATATTTGTAACCATAATGATTATAATATATTTTTATAGGATTTGTTTAAATGAATTTGATGACTGAAATTAATTGATATTCATAGAGAAATAAATATCTAATAAACATTCCAAGTATATAAAAATAGGAGGATAAGAATATGTATATTTTTTAGAAAACTGTACTTTATTCTTTGAGAGGACATTATATATCAAATTTAATAAGAATAATATAGATACAATATAAGTAGCATGCCTTGTATGCTGATGAAGAAGGGTGAGGAAGAAGAAAAGGGAATAAGGAATAAGGAGAAGTTTAAGCTACAGTTGAGTCATTTCCTATAATATCACTATTTTTGAGAAGATGGATAATAAATGATAACACTATCTCAGTTGTTCTGGGTCAATGTGTCAAATAATTTAATGAATATTGGGTAAGAATACAATATGAAGTATCATGTTATTTATATACATTGATCATTTTGATATTGAGTTTAAGAATAAGGTTGGAATGCATGTAATGTATCTAATTATTCCTTGGAAGTCAAAGAAAAGTTATTGAGTAAGAAGATCTTACCAATTAATACAATGAAATCTATCATATATTAGAGATCTGATGTATTAGTTTGAAAGGAGGACCTTGGAAGACTATGTTGATATAGTATAATAATATACATATCAGTCCAGATACTGAAGGTCTTTTGGGTGATATCACAATCACAATATATAAATGGAAAAGGGTGATACCTACCCAATGTACAAGGATTATTCCACCCACCACTTTTGAACATTTATATTAGAATGGTAAATATAGAGTTCTTTCTTTATCATCATAATTAAATAGTGATAATCAATGTCTAGAATTCAAATTCAACACAACAAAGAGTAGATTCCCACATTGAGATCAAAACTACTAAACAATATTGTGTGAACTATATCTCATATATATACTAAATTAAATGTGTTTTTGGGTGATGAGGGTGTATAAGTATATCTATACCTGCAAATATCTAAGCCAAATCACTCGGTCTGGGCCAGAGTGCCACATAACCTCTTGCACACCTCCTTATATGCAAGAGGTTACTGACTATAAGTGAGTGTTTGAACATAATTATTAGTAAGACTATACTCTCTGTATTAAATGCAATACATAATAATCATACGAATAAAATTATAATAAAATAAAGATCCATAGATAAAGTAAATAATAAAAATGTTATTATAAATAAAAATGAATTTAATTTATATTCTTAAAAAAATAATCCAAGGATCCCCAATGTGGTAGGTCAAACCAAAGTATAAGAATCCAATTAGAAAATAAATAAGACGTTAGGATATGACTCTAGAGTTTGTATGAGTACTACCTTTAAACACAAATCTTTGTATCCTCATATTCTTATTGAGGGGCCCTTTCCCTTTCCAAGATCCCTAGTCATAAAATCTACTAGATTATTGATATTCCCAAGCAAGGTATGAGTATAAACCCATTATGACACCACTAATTAATACTTAAACATAAGTTCACATGTATATAATGTTGTATTTCATTATAGGAAAATTAAAGGTTAAGTAAATCAACAATCAATCATGTTTCTAGCATTTGGGCATGAAAAAAGCTTTCATGAACCCTGACTACACATATTTTGGTACCATGTTGAAAGAACATTCATAACAGAAGTCATGATCATTGGTTGGCCACAAGATCACCATCAATATCTATGAATCCACATGGATGATGATCCTCAGGTTAGACCAAATGGACATCATTCCCAATCTCGGTCATGTATCAGTCCACAATGTCATTGTACCCCATCTCAATCATAGGTGAAGACACAAGGTCGATATCTAGTTCTACTACCTTAGGTTGGACCAGAAGGCCTCCACACCCCTTCCTTGTGTCTCGGTCTATCATAACCATTATCACATGTCACACATTATCCCCATTTAAGTACAAACTAGACCATGATGTTCCACATTTAAATTTATACTAGACGTAAAACCTTCATAATTCATACAATAATACACAATAGGGAATAACACATGTAAACGCAAACATATCATTTCAATATTGAGTCTCAGTATCCATACACACATGATTGTGATCATTATCAAACATGGGGATCATAGGAAACAAATTCACACACATGTCATCAATATTCAATATGGGTTTCAGGGGAAACACGCACACGCATATGAGATCAATATCTAATATGGTTATCATGAGATAAACACATGATCACATGTAATAAATATCAAATATAGGTCTCATGGGATACACATTCACACACATGTAATCAATATCAACCATGGGTCTCACGTGTTATACATACACATTTGATCAATATAACACATGGGACTCATGGGATAAAAATGAACAAATATGTGATCATTATTAAGGAAACAAACTTTATAAAGGAGGTCAAAATGGTAAGAAACTTCCTAATTTAACAGTGATGCAACCCAAATTCCAATAATAAGTACCCAAAAGGAGCCTCAGGTGAAAATTTCTCAACGAGAATCACTGGTATGAATGGTTCTTTTGTTGGTCAAGAATATAGTATAAAAGGTTTTTGGTGGATCAAAATCATAGAAAGAATATATCATCAACATTAAAATACTTTTCCCTTATCATTATCTAACTATAGATCCCACGGTTCATCCAAATACCATGACCATATCCCCTTCCTATGTCAAAGACGGAGATAAAACCCCAGAATAAGAGAGGAAACCCAAATAAAATGAGAGAGGAACTCATCTAGAATTACTAAGTGTTGATCCTCTAAAGTTAGAGATTAAGACAAGATTTTCAGGATGGAAGTTCTCATAGAGATTCCCTATATTGATTCATGTTTTGTAGGAAAGTATTGAAAAAATGCAGGGTTTGTGGGGCCTCACTAATTTATAGGAAAACTAGAAAAACATATATTGTGTCTTAGTATATTGGGTCATTCTAGAATGGGTTCCAAATTGGAAAAAATGATAGATAAAAGGGTATGGAAATAATAAAATAGTTCATATTCAAAAAATTTCCATAATCTAATTCATGGTCAAAAGGAATATATTTTAAACTTGGGAAATATGACCCTGACATAATGTTTATAACTATGTTTTAGCCACCAATCCCTCGAAAGAACACCACACCATAAAAACTGTCTATAACGCAATGATACCAAATTTGGAAGAAATTCCAAAACTCCACCTTCTAGTAATTCACACCGTAGATAATTATCTATGTTGTAGCAATTACAAAAAAAACATAAAAACTAACTTCAATGCCACATTTCCCCATCTACACAATATCCACACCCTCCACGATGTTAAATATTCATTATTACATGAAACCCAATTCTATATTACAAAATAGATGAAAATCCCTATTTATCCTCCAAAACCAACCCTAGGGTATTCCTTAAAATTTTAGGGTGCCACAAATCTCTCTAAAAATGACTTCTTATCTCTAACAAGTGCACCTAGTGGTCATAGTCAAACATTTTTGGCTATTAAGTATAAGCATTAGACTCCCACTCTCACGTCTCCTATTAGATCTTACCATGCCATCGAAAGACTCAAACAAGTGGCATCATCTTCCCCCTAAAAACCTTTTCACTCAGATCTATAATTCACATTGGGTTCAAAACAAACAATGAATCTAGTTCCAAATAAATATCCTCATAATTGATCACGAGAGAAGGATATGGATCGTACCTTTGAAGCTAGGAGACGTGGAATGTGTTATTAATACCAGGATATCATAGAGGAATTTTTAGTTAGCAATCCATATATCTAATTCACATTTTTATATAAAAATTTTCCACATACCATGGTCTTATTTTCCCTTTCCTCCATAAATAATGTTTCACCACCCAAGGTGAAATTGTAAGAAAACTAGGTCTCCCACAATGAACTTCGATGATTGACTTCATCAGTTATAATATTATCGATGTCTACGCAAATGAAAAACAAAACACTTCATGATAAACTACACCCTCTCATATATCTTATGCACTATAGTCAACCCAAAAACAGCTACCTCACCCACCTCATGCAAATATTGTTGTGAGGGACATGGACGACCAAAAGAATCCTCAAAATGTTCCATCTGAATCAAATTATAAAAAATATTATCGTATGAAAACTCCAAAAATTATATATTATCATCCTAATATCCATTAAAGTTAACATTATATTACCAAATAATATACTTTGAGATCTGGGTTGTCCTCTCCAACTATCCATCAATTTGCGGATGGTGCCCAATACTCAGTTTTCATTGAGTCCCCACATTCTTTTAAAAGCCTATCTAAATGTAAAATGGGCATCCATATCCAATAATATACATTAATTCACTCTATAAATTCATATAATCTCCTAGAAATAAATCTTTCCCAACTCATCTATTGAGTGAGTTTCTTGTATTGGAAAGAAATGTGGCACTTTCACTGGTTGATCAACTATCATCCAAATATCATCTCAACTTGTAATGGTCCTAAGAGGCCCCATAATAAGGTCCATCATCACCTTTTCACACTTTCACACAGTCATGTTAAGTTTATGAAGTAATCCTCATGTTCATTGATGCACTGGTTCGATCCTCTAAAAACCAGGTGATGAGAGAAAACGCACATAACGAATCTCTTCATTCCCATCCAGAAGAAGCATCTTCTAATATCATAATACATTTTCATCTAACCTAGGTGAACTACCCACTAAGAGGTATGTTAGTCCCTCATCAACTCTTCCCTCATGGAATTATGAACCACAACTCGTCTATGAAATAATATAATTTTATCACTAACCATCAACCATCCTAGAACTGGGTCACTTTCTTCCAACCATTCACATGTTACTAAGCATCTTGGATCTGAATTCTAGTTCATCTTTACCCGATCCACCAATGTTGATATGATAACCAATGGAGCACATTCCATAACCCATTGGTCCTCATATGAATACACTAAACATTCATCTAAAAATATTATCAAAACTCATTTATCCTCTAAAAGAGACTCTCGAAGATCCTATGTTTTCTTATTAAGAGTATTTTCCATAGAATTAATTTTCCCCAAAGAATATTCTATCTAAAAATCAAATTTCAAAAGAAAATCCACAAAAAACATTGTTTGGAGATTCAAATATCTCTAAGAAAATAAATAATTCAAGATATTGTAGCCCATTTATACATAAAATCTCTCACCAAAGTGATAATGGTTCCAGTAATTCATATCATAGACCACACATACCAAGCCTATGTATTGTGGAGGGTAGTTACACTCATTGGGATTTGGATGATGAGTCATATAAGATACTACATAATAACTCTACATAATCAAAACTCCTAAACCAACACCTGAGTCAGTTTAATAAATATCTTATCCAATTATAGGATTTTTAAATGTTAGGATCGAGGTTTTCATTATTATCATTTTCAAATCCCACAATGCCTCATCACACTAATCAAGCCATTCCAAATTCAAGACCATATTTTTAATCTCCCTCATAGGTACTTCTATATGTTATAATTCATGTATGAACCATATTTAACACCCAACTAACCCAAGGAATTTTCTAAACTTAAACATGCTTCTAAAAAATTCCCAAGACACCACAGCCTCTACTTTCTGGTCCATGAAAATCTTATCATTAGATATTACATTCATGAGAAAAAATATCTCATGGATCCATAAGTGACACTTTTTCATGTTATCATAGTGCTTATGTTCTCAATGTGTATTCAACATAATATCCATGTGTCTAGAATGAATCCTTGATGTCTATGTGTATATAATGTTATCATCCACAAACATCATAATAAATGTGTTAATAAATGGATGTATGATCCTATTCATGAGATCCTTGAACACCACTGGTGTATGTTTTAACCCAAAAGGAATGAAAACATACTATAACAATATGTATATACTTCCAAAAATTATCCTATAAATATGCACCTCTCTAACCTGAAGCGGGGGGTATCCTAATCATAGGTCAATCTTGGAGAACTACTATGATTTTCATAACTAATCAAACAAGTCATCAATATGAAAAAATGGGTTTCTATTCTACATGATCAACTAGTCTATATTTCTATATTCCATACAAAATCAAACAATACCATCCGCCTTCTTTACAAATAAAACGTGAGCCCCCTAGGAAGATTTTTTTGGTTTGATAAATCCCTTAACCTACAAATCCTTGAGTTGAAAAAATTTCCTACCATCACTCTACAATGATTCCTCAACCTTCCTCCTCTTATACAAAAAGAGACATCCATTTTAACAATAGAAATTCCACCAGATGATCCACTAATTGCTAGAAGAATACCTTTATCTTTATCCACCACCATAACTTTCTCGATCATCGTGTCCTTATAATGAACCTCTAGATATATCATGAGGTCAAAGATATGAACCCAACACATATACTATGGTCGTAGGATGATCTCAAACTAAAACCTCATTTCCTATAACAAGTGGAGAAAATCAAATAAAATAAAATAAAATAATATTGTAATAAGACACCAACATTGTTCTGAGAATAATCTCTATAAACTCTTGTGAATAATCTAGATATTTCAAGTTCAAAAGATAATTAATCAAAGAAATGAACCTTGATGTTTTTCCTTGTAATACACTCTTTTCTTTTTTCCAGGTTCAACCCACACCCACAATCATATAGAGGTTCCTCAAAGGATAAAGGTATCCAAATTTACCTATCATTATTTTGAAGTCTCTACTGGATCAAATATCTTCTTGATAATGTTAATCCAATCCTTAGAATAATAAGGGGATCCAATTCCATGGAAATATATAGGATGGTGGAGAAATAAGTCCTAGGAATAATTAACCATTATTCCAAGGAGTCCTCCACATTAAAAAAAATCTATTTAAAATACTCTTGGATAAATTGGTTCACCTCCTAAACCACTAGAGAAGGTACATGAGAATACTCAGTTGTATCCTTTAATATATATAATGGTGGAACTGGGGAGTTCTCCCTTGAAAAATCATTCTAAAATACTTTCATCGATGGTTCCCTCAAACATATACTAGGTAGCATTTCCTATAATTGCAAATCAATTCTTAAAATTCCTCTAGAATCTTACTTATGATACCAACTGAAACCATTTATGGGAACAAATAAGGTATTTCTACAAAAAAACCTATAATAAGTGGATACCCAAAATGATAAGTCTTAACCCACATTTTACTACCCAAGGCACAATCATAGTTCTCTATACCAACAAGTTACTCATCTTCATATACATATCATAACAAGCATGTTCAAGTTCAAATAATCAAAATGTTATTATAGTATATCATGGAATAAAACACGATAAATTTAAATAATAAAACTTACATACATATAAAATGATATTTTTATAAGACATGTTATCCTATATTCTTAATCATGATGAATGTGTGTAACAAAATCCTTTAAACTATGAAAAAAACATAATAAAAATCAATATAAAACCATAAATCCACAAATTTAATAAAATCTCCACCACTGATTACTCATAGGATATCACATAATATATGTTCAATAACTTATGGGACTCCCTTATAAAAGTTCAACATATCCTAACTCATTTATAACTTTCCCCAAACATAGTCAATAAAAAAATAAAAAAATTGCTCTGATACCACTTAGAAACATAGTGACCTAAATCACTCAATCCATGATGGAGTTCTACATGGCTGCATTCACACCTCCCCATAGGCAGGAGGTTTCCAATAATTAGCGAGGGTATAAAAATCATTAGTGGGAATATTATTCCCTCAATATAAAAGTGTGTACCAAAAAATAATATCATGAAAATAATAATATCATAAATGGTCTCAAAAAAAGTATACAATAACAATGCTATAATAGATAAATATGAGTTACCTTCCACTTCATTTATTATAGAATTTTTGTTATTTAATTCCATTATTATATTCAATTTTCTTATTCTTTTCTTTATATGGTTCTGATGTATCAATTGTGATATTGATCATATAGTCTTCACACTAAAAATGTTCAGAACCTCATTGCTAGTTGGAAACCTATTACATTCAGAGAGGCACACATAAGGTTATGTGGTGCTATGGACTGGACAGGTAGATTTGGGTTGGGGAAGTACAATACCACTTAAATAAGATAGAGGATCGAAAATTAAGATTTGTAAATTCTATAGATATAATAATTCAATAAACAGATTCATACTAATTCACCCCACAATTGACCACATGATCCACTAAGACTAACATATAGATTATAGAGATGAATTTAAGAGTTAAATAAGTCAAGAAAATAAGTGTAAAAACATATTATAATCTCCCTCTCATGTCACACTTAACATAGCCTCAAAACAACACTTGAAAACCCAAAAATAAAAAGAAGCAAATGACCCATAAAAGATTATCATTACACTACCATTCTTCTTTGGCTGTCTAATATGATTTAATTTTTTAAAAATATTTATCGATATTCTACAAGTATCATACTAAGGTTGTATGTTTCATTTTTTGTATCTTTCAATTATAGTTCATTTTATTAAATATAATAAATCTTTGTTCAAATACTTTTTGATGGATGACTTCTTATAGTGCAGTGAATTAAGGTGTACTTTTCAATTATGGTGTATATTGTGTTTACTATATTTTATATATTTTATATATATTATTTTACAAATATAAAAAATATGGGCATTAAAACATTGGAAAATAATGATAAAAAATATTACAATAAATGTTACACATTTTTAAAAAGTATACACTTTAAACAAAACATGAAAAATGTTATTAAAAAATATTAACGACGCAAAATATAAGTTGTATAATTTTATATGACTTTCATTAGTTTTTTATAACATGTGATGTGTTTTTCTAAAAAACATAAAACACTCAGTCACTATTTCTAAAAGAAAATATAATTTATCCACATCTGTTTTAACAATACTCAATGTAACACCTTCTGATTTTAGTATGTATTTTCCTTTAAATTTTGTCATTGTTTTTGATAGCTTGGGATAAACACAATACCAAACTAAAGAGAATAATGAATTATTACTTTATAAAATGAAATAAAATAAAAGATAGTTGAATTTAAAATAATTTTGAAAATAAATGAATTTTTATAATTAAAAGTGTTTTAATTAAATTAGGAAAATACCATTAACACAATGAATTCTATTTTTATGAATTAAGTATTTTTATTAAATTTATTTTTTTCTAGGATTTTCATATATAAAATATATTCAAAAAATTCAAGGTATGGGTAGTAAAATTAATTAATAACAATATAATAAATAATCAAGTAATTATTATAAGTTCTACTTTAATTATTCCTGACTAAAGAAATTTTTTTTGTAAAAGGACATAGTTTTATTATATATTATATATGTGTTTATTTTAAAGTTAAATTTATCTTATTAAAAGCATTAATTTTAATTAATTGAATTATATATATTGAGTGTAACACCCAAAGGTTTTAAAAATAAATTGAACTGCATGAAACAATGAGTCTCAACATAATGAAACATTTTTTAAAGATATAGTTATAAACTAGCCATTTAACATAATTTGTTCACAATTATGTTTTCAATTTCAAAAAATAGACATCTATGGTTGTGATCAGTAAGTTATTTCGAGTCTAATAGAACTAACTTCTTTTTTTGGTGAATAGTAACATACCCTTATGAATAGTAATATTAATATTAATAAGACCCTTATGAATAGTAAATTATATCATTGTTATTTTTTCTTATGGTTATATGATTTGAGATCAGGATTAATTTTTCAAGGGGATATAAAATAAGTTATTGTTTTAAAATTATTATTTTCAAAAAAATTATGACTTTATTTAAAAATTAAATTAATCATATTTAGATAATTATTTTCAAAAAATGGAGTTCGTTTTTTAATTCTAAATGATGATAAATGGTTATGGATAATTTTTGGTATTTTTCTGAATTACTTGAATTTTTTGAATAGATAAATTCGGTAATTTATGAAAAATGTTAAATAAATGAATTTTTGCATCACGCTTGTGTCATAGATGATGTATGTGGCCATAGGTACAAAATAACATGCACTTATTACTATTTTGGGTCACATTAATTAATAATATTCATAGTCTTGAACAAAAATATTAAACTAAGGATTAAAATAATGGAAAACCCCTCCTCTTCATCTCTATAAATATCACTCTCACCACTTCCTCCTCCCAAACCTATCAAGCTTTTAGAATTTTCAAAATTTTTCCAAATCCCCTTACTAAGACTCTTTCTTGCATCTAAGAATTCTGGTCTCACCAAAAGTCCAAAACTAAAGGCCTTAAGGAGGATTTAAAGGAGAAGATATCAAGATATAAAAATCCTCTTTTATTTTCTCTTGATTTCTTTTAAATTATTTTCTTTTCTTATAATCTCTTCTCCTCATCTTATCTAAGAGGAATGAAATCTCCATAATCTAATATATTCAATATTTTATCATGGTTATGGAAAAATTCATCAATTTACTTCTTCTCTTTCCCCCCTCTTATTCTAAAAATAAAAATGTTGTCTGTGATATGTTGATTTACCAAAATCGTGGACGATGTGTTTTCAATTTCCTTAATTCCATAAAATATGGTTTTAAAAACATTTTAATGGTTAAAAAAATTAAATTGTATTATTTTTCCTCTCTTATGTTCTGTAATTATGTTATTGTTTTAATATTAATGTTATATGGTGAAACAAGTTCTTGATTATCGAAGAACCGCCAAAATTATCCAAATAAAGAGCACTAATGATTTATCTAATGATTCATCCTCATAGTATATAAGAAAACTTTTTTATGGAATAATTTAATATTTTGGAAACATATAAATAACAACCCATTCCACTACTATAGATTCTCTTTCTTTCGATAATAAAACCCATTACAAACCAGCCATGGAAACCATGTAAAGAATGAACCCGAAACAATGTAAATAACAAAATATTATTAAAGAATGGGTGGAATGATGTTATAAAATGATCAAATAAGGGGTTATAAACATAAATTTTTTTCTTTAAAATATTAAAAACACTCTTTTACTATTATACATGAGGGTTTATCACATTTCAAGTAAGGAAAACCCAAGGAAATAGAATTCTTAACCCAATTTTCATTCTTTGGGATAACCTTTTACTTCATTAATAATGTGTTACTAAGTTTATTTGTGTAATTAATTTCATTTATATTATGATTTGTTATTTTTAATTATATTTTATACACATAATTCTTTCATTATATTAATTCTCATTTCAATCATATAATTTTTGTACGGGAATTTCATTTAAAAATCTTTTTTTTTAATTTCTATTTTATAAAATTTAAAAGAATTGTTTTTATGAAATTATTCATGTTCTATGATTGTTATATGGTTCTTATTAATAGTTTATTATAAATGGTGGGACCTATATCTCCCTCCAATTTATTGGGTATGCATACTTTTAAATGTGTTGAGATGGGTCATTATGAAAATGTCTGGCCAAAGAAAGATCCAAATGATGCAAAGAAGCCAGACTATAAGCAGAAAGGTGTAGTGATGTCCTTTGTGACTATGTCAGTAGATATCGGTCCTTCCAATAAAGTTTTATAAGGTATCATGTTTTTTTAATTATATTTTACAAATGTTTTATTTGATATGTGATTTACACATTCCTTTATTTATGATTATTTTTCTGCTAAATTGGAAATATCACCTCTTAAAATTATATTGGAAGTTATTTTTAAAACACTAGGGGAAGTATTATAGAAAATAGGAATTATAATAATCTTTTGTTATTGTATATGAAAATAATTTACCTAAAAATCTTTTTTTCCTTATTATAATATGATGTCATTTTGGGTATGGATTGGGTTTCTGTTTATCATGTTACAATTTATTGTAGAGCTAAAGAAGTCATTTTTTCATAAATAGTTTTTAGTTTGTATACAAGAATGAACCCATAAAATTGATAACATATCAGGAAGATGAGAAACTATTTAAATATGGAAATGAAATTTATTTTGTTCACATTGTTGAAAAAAATGAACTGTTCATATTAATGATGTTCGAGTGGAAAATGAATATCTTTACATTTTTCTTGATGAGTTTCCTAATGTTATAACTAATTGGGAAGTTGAATTTACTATCAAATTAGTTCTTTATCCTAGTTAAATTTGACAACCCCCATATCAAATATCTCAAATGGAACTTTTAGAGTTGAAAAAACAGTTGTAGTAATTATTCAATAAAGGCTTCATCAAACACAACACTTCACCATGGGGTGCTCGTGTCATGTTTATTAAAACTAAATATGGTTTAATGAGACTTTTCATTGATTATATATCCTTGAACAACATTAATGTCAAAAAAAAGTATCATTTTCCTCATATCAATGATTTTTTTATTAGCACCATGGAGCATAGTATTTTTCAAAGGTTGATCTGAGTTCTGGTACCATCAATTGAATGTAAAGGAAGAATACATTTTAAAGACTGTATTTTGTACTAGATGTGGTCATTAAGAATACATTGTTATGCCATTTGGGTTAACTAATAAACCTATTATATTCATGGATCTTATAAGTGGAATATTTCATGAGTTCTTGGATATGTTTTTGGTTTTGTTTATTGATGACATTTTGGTATATTCTAAAAGTAAAGAGGAGCATGAAAAATATTTAATGTTGTTTTTCAAACCTTAAAAGAAAAAAATGGAAGTAAAATTCAGAAAGTGTGAATTTTGGTTTCAACAGATTTATCTTCTTGGGAATATTGTAAATAAGGATGCAATAATAGTTGATCCTTCCAAAACCAAAGTGGTTGATGAATTTCCAAGACCAAAAAATGTTACAATGATTTTTCATTTTCTTGGATAAGTAGGTTATTACTAACAGTTTTTTGAAAACATTGCACAGTTATCTAACCCACTAAATAAGTTAAAACGAAAAGGGGTTAAATTTTTTGGAAAAAATATTGTGATTTTTGTTTTCAGGAACCGAAGAAGAGATTGGTGAGTGCTCTAGTTTTGTCCCTACCTTCCAGAAATGGTGAGTTTTTTCAACTATAGTGATTCTTCGTCAAAGAGAATTTATTTTGTTCTGATGGAGAATGATCTGGTAATTTCTTATGATTCAATGCAACTATAACCCCTTGATTTAAATTATCCCACACATGATTTTTAATTAGCAATTGTGGTCTATGCTTTGAAAATTTGGAGGCACAATTTATACGAAGCCAAATGTGAAATATATACCAAGCATAAAAGTCTAAAGTATATATTTACTTGTATGGAATTAAACATGAGGTAGAGAAGATGTATTGAATTGATAAAGTATTATGATTTCACTATGAATTTCCATCTAAGAAAAGTAAACAATGTGGTGGACTCCTTGAGTCAAAAACATCATGCATCATTAACCATATTACAATTGGAACATGACCCCTTGATTAATGATTTGATGAATTTTGTCTTGGAAGTTGTTGGTGTAGGAAATTCTTTTTTTTTTTGTTTCAGGTTTCATTATAATCATATTTGCCTAATATAATTAAGAAATCATAGAAGGAAGATGGTGAGTCACATAAAAAGGTATAATTGGTTAAAATGGGTAAGTTTCCAGAATTTAACCTTGATAAAGATTGCATTTTGAGATTTGGAAAAATATTTTGTGTGCCTTGTGTTTCCCAAATGACAATATAATTGTTGTGTGAAGCTCATAGTTCCCCCTTTTCAGTTCATCTTGGAAGTACTAAGATGTAGAGAGACCATCGGGAGTATTACTGGTGGGATGGAATGAAAAGGGATATTTCAAATTCTACCATGAAATGTTTGACTTGTCAACAGGTTAAAGTAGAGAGGCAGATACCGAAAGGGGTTCTTCATCCTTTACCAGTGATAGAGTGGATATGGGAAAATATATCAATGGAATTGTTTGTGGGACTATCTAAGATTTATCAACTTAACAATTCAATATAGGTTATTTTTTATCAACTGACTAAATATGATCATTTTATTCCTATTTGAGATACTATGTATTCGGATCATCTTTCTTGAATGTACCTCAAGGAGATTTTCATGTCACTTGGAGTTCCTCTTTCCATTTTATTTGATTTTGATCCTGTGTTTACTTCTAATTTTTTTAAATACCTTCAGAAGTAATTGGGAATAGAATAAAATTTCAGTATAGCTTTTCATCCTTAGTCATTTTGGATGTTTGAATGGACGATTCAGAATTCGAAGGATATGCTTTAAGCTTGTTCAATGGATTTCGAGGGAAGTTGGGATCAACATATTTATTTAGTTAATTTTTTTTATAATAACAGTTTTCATTACAGTATATAGATGGCATATTTTGAGAGATTATATGGGAAGTGGTTTCAAACTATAGATTTTTTGGATGAAGTTAGGGAAATAAAGTTGATTGGACGATAATTACTAGAGGAAGTGGTTGAGAAAGTGAAGATAATCCAGAAACACATGAGGATAGCTTAGAGTAGGTTGAAAAGTAATGTAGATAATAGGAGGAAAGTCTTTTCTTTTGATCTTGGTGATCATGTTTTTTTTGAATCTCACCATGGAAAAGTGTTATGTGTTTTGGTATAAAAGAGATGATAAGTCCATGGATTATTGGTCCTTATGAAATCTTGAAGAAAGTTGGACCAGTTTCTTAATGATTATTTTTACCTCCAATTTTCTCTCAGTAACACAATGTTTTTCATATTTCGATGTTTATAAAGTATGTTCCAGATTCATCTCATGTTTTCAGCCTAGAAGCAGATCATCTAGAATAGAATCTTTCATATGAAGAGAAACATGTCCAGATTCTTGATCAAAGAGAACAAGTATTATAGAATAAGGTAATACACTAAGTAAAGGCTTTTTAGAAAAACCACATAGTTTAAGAAGTGACATGGGAATCTAAAAATGCTATGGGGAAAAGGTACCCTCATTTTTTTAATAAGTAAATAAAATTGTGAGGACGAAATTTTGTAAAGGTTGGGAGAATAAAGCACCCCAATGATTTAAAAATAAATTGAAATGCATGAAGCACTAAGTCTCTATATAATGAACCTTTTTTGAGAAGATATATATAAACTAGACATTAAACATAATTTTTTGACTTTTATGTTTTGAATTCCAAAAAACGGACTCTACGGTTGGGATTAGTAAGTTATTTTGAGTCGAATAGAACCAACTAATTTTTTGGTGAATAGTAACATAGCCATATGAATAGTGATGTGAATATTACTATGACCCTTATGAATAGTAAATAATATTATTATTATTATTTCCTTATGTTTATAATATAATGAGATCATGATTAATTTTTTAAGGTGATATAAAATGAGTTATAGTTTTAAAATTGTTATTTTCAAAAAAAATTATGATTTTATATATAAATTAAATTATTCATATTTATAAAACTATTTTCAAAAAATGGAGTTCATTTTTGAATTATACACATTTAAAAATATTTAGGGTGAATTTTTGGGATTTTTCTGAAATACATGAATTTTTGTGAATAGTTAAATTCAATAATTTATGAAAAATGGTAAATAAATGAATTTCTGCAACATGCTTGAGTCATGGATGATGTAAGTGGCCATTGGTTAGAAATCATAGGCACTCAATACTTTTTTGGGACACATAAATCAAGACTATTCATAGTCATGATAAAAAATATTAAACAAGTGATTAAAATAACAGAAAACCCCTCCCCTCCTCCACTATAAATACAACTCTCACCCCCTCCTCCTCTCAAACCTCTCAAGATATTAGAATTATATAAATTATGCCAAATTGCCTTAAAAATATATTTCACATGGCCAAGACCTACTGGTCTCAAAAAAAGGCCAAAAATAATGGCCATAAGGATGATCTAAAGAAGAAGAGATCAAGAGGTAAAAATCTTCTTTTATTTTCTTGTGATTTCTTTTCCTTTATTTTATTTTCTTATACTCTCATCTCCTACCCTTATCCAATAGGAATTAAAGATCCACAATCTTATATATTATTTATTTTATCATGTTTAGGGAAGAAATAATCATTTTACTTCTTCTATTTCCCCCCACTTATTCTAAAAATAAAAACACTTTCTTTGATGTGCCAATTTACCAAAATCGTGGATGATGTGGTTTCTATTTCCTTAATTCCTTCAAAGCTAGTTATAAAAACATTTTAATGGTTAAAATAGTTTTTAAAGTATATTATATGACCTCTATTATGTTCTATAATTAACTTATATTCATAATGTTAATTTTATATATTAAAACAAGTTCATTAGTATCGAAGATCCTCTAAAATGATATAAACAAAAATCACTAATGATTTATCTTATGATTCATCCTCATACTATATAACCAAAATTATTTATTAAATCATTTAGTTATTTGAAAACATATTAATAACAACTATTTCCACTTCATTATATTCTCTTCCTTTTGAAAAGAAAATCAGTTACAAACCAACTATGTAAACCATGTAAAGAACGCACCTAAAAAATGTAAATAAAACAATATTATTAATGAATGAGTGGAATGATATTATAAAATTATCAAATAAGTTGTTATAAACATTAATATGTTTCTTTAAAATATTAATAGCACTCTTGTAAACATTATACAGGATGGTTAATCACATTTTAAGTAAGACAAAACCAAGGTAATGAAATTCTTAACCCAATTTCCAATCATTAGGTTAACCTTCTACTTCATTAATAATGTGTTATTGAAATTATTTGTGTAATTAATTTCATTTATATTATGATTTATTATTTATATTTATACTATATTCACATAATTATTTCATTATATTAACTCTCCCATCAATTATATGATATTTTTAAGGGACTTTCCAATAAAAATCCTCTTAAAATTTTATTTTACAAAATTAAAAGGTAATGTTTTTAGAAAAAATTTCAAGTTCTATAATTATTTTAAGGTTATTGGGAATTATTTATGATTAATGGTGGAACCAATATCTCCCTCCAATTCTTTGGTAACGTGTCTGTTAGAGGTCTTCTGTATGGTTACTCCTAGTGTAATTGCGCTAATTACGCCATAAGGTAGCCATGAGGGTTACATTGTAAGGTAGTCATGAGGGTTACAAATCATATGGTAGTCGTGCAGGTTAAAATATAAGTAATTAAATCCCCAATATACCTTTATGGTTTTATATATAAATTCCTTAATGTTTTATATAAATCTCATGTTTCACAAAGTAAGTATATATGGGTGAGAAGTATGACTTTGTGAAATGATATCATATGTTTATAAGTATTCAGGGGCTAAGGGATTCTTTCCCTCTTTCGGTTTCACTTAGTAAGTTTTTTATGCTCATACCATGTTTTTAAAGGTTTTTCACATGTTATAATAATGTATAATAGACATAAGGAATTAAAGTTAAATGTTATAAATATTTCTCAAAGAAATCATGTTGTTATTTTGTGTTAAAATTTTATGTTTTGGAAGAATTAAATACTTTTTAAATAGAACCCAATTTGTTTGCTTGTGGGTTAATATGTATTAGTAATGTCCTAAATTTCTAAAACTATAAAATTAAATGATCTTTGTAAATGTAAATAAGTTTAATCTAGTTGAAAAATATAGATTATGTAATTTTTATGGTAATGTTCGTATATAGAGTAGTAATCATTTAATGATTTTCATTTAGTAAGGAATGATTATAAATTCATTTTTACACTTAAAAATACATTTTTCTAAAAATTATTATTTTTATATGTTATGAGTAATCATAATAAAATTAATTTTTATCACCTTTAAAAATTAAACCTATGATAATGGTTTTATTATTTGGAACCATATTTTCAAAAAATTTAATAAGTTCAATTTTATTTTTTCACATAAAAATAAATTACTGATATAAAATTTTGTTATAGTGGTAAAGGATTAAATGAGATAAAAGGGTTTAATTAAGGGATAAAATCATTAAATATTTCAATGCATTATTTATTATTAGGTGTATGAGTGATTCAGTATTCTACTGTTATCTTATCTTCATTAATTTTTAATTTTGGATCCACTTCCCTTGAATGTGACATTACTTTTGTATTAAGAAATGAGTATTTACCAAAATTTCATGACTACTCATTTATAAAAAAACACTTTATCTACCCACATTAGTACTCACCATTTCTTTTAATTTATATTGAATAGATACCCAAACCATATCCCTTACAGGCCACTCTCATGTTTTAGAACCTTTGGTTCCTAAAATGAGTCCTCAATGCCTCATTTCCAAGAGGATCTCTAAAAGGATATTCATGTATTAAATGTAAGTGTCATCCTCTTAATGATCATTATTTTTTATCTGAATCATATAAATCATCTTGAATATGATTTATCACTTTTAAAAAAAATTGAATCATTAATATACTATAAAAGTGATATTATCACTATATGATAATATGCTCTTACTCATTCAATCGTTATAACATGTTCTTTTTTTGGTCAGTTATACCACACATAAATGATGTTATAACATTTATATCATGAATAAAAAAACTAAAATAATTATAATTATATATATTAGTAATTAATTTAATATATTTTCATAAATATTGTATGGTAATATAAATAAGTATATTCCTTAATAAAATGATTTCGTTTTATCGAAACAAAATTCACGAAAAACAAGATTTATAAGTGTTACATGAAGCCATCACCATAAATTCCATGAAATGAACATAAAACTATATAAATATAAACAATATATATTAAATCATCATTAAAATAATAAAGGTGATAAACTCATGACCAAGAAATAAGGACTAGAACCACCAAAATGAAGCATGCATGGAAAATTGAATAGTTTATCTTCAATTATTAATTTTAACAATAAACAATAAATATTTGGGAAATAATGAATTATAAATAAATGTTATCAAGTAAAATAAATATTTATAAGTTTATAATCTATTTTAATAATAATCCTAAATTTATTATACATGTATTTAGAGCTGATTCCACCAAACTGGAGTCTGAGGTAAGGGTTTCTTTTTAATTTCACTTGGAACTCAAGATTTTTTATGTATAAATTCATAATTGAGGGGATTGTATGTTTTTTATATATAAACCCCATATATTTTATTATCCTAAAAATATTTCTAGGTTTTATATGTATTCCTATAATTAACTTCATTTTAGTTCCTAAATAATTTGAAAGGATGCTTGTAAGTAGAAATAACCTTATCTTTAATTTTTTTATCAAAAAAAATTCTCTTCCATATCCATATTCATTATATTGTTTTATGAATATTCATATATATTAATGAATTATTAAATAAGGTCATTTTATATTGTATATAACTTTTATTACAAGATTTTTGAAGTAATATTTTTTATGTTTTCCACACAAGTAATTTTTTATTGACATTGACTCTCTTTATAAAAGTTTGATAATAGTATTCCATTTTAATGTTTTCTACATGTAAATATTTTACCTCCATATTATTCATTTTTATTTAAAAATATTATTCTCATTACAATAATGTAATTACTATTAAAATGGGGTAGCGTGGCCTAATACAAGTGACACAGCATTATAGAGGTTGGTCACTCAGACCATCAGGTCATCTATTTCACAGACCTTTGGGTGACATTCAACTGGGTGTTCAAAACATCAATAAATCGGGTATTTAAGTTGTACAAATATGTGTGTGTCATTGTCTATGTTTTTTTCGTTTCTAGTGTATTCATTTTATTATTTATCAAGAAGGATGAGTTTTAACCCATTTAGGTTCATATATGTGTGTATTGTTTGTGGTTTGTAGTCCACTCTACATAATATATATATATTAAAAAAATGTTACCAAAAGTAAGGTAAACTTCTTTCTTATTTTTCAAATAATTTTTTATTGTTTTTGTGAAAGTGTTTTCTACATATGTATATATCCTTTAATGTTTGTTTTTATTCACTAGGAATATTCTCTAATGACACTATCTTCCTTCATCATATAAATTAATTATGATCATGTTTTCTAGAAATCATTATGGAACCCATTTCATTCTCATGAGTTAAATTATCTTTGATAAAGTTATGAACGTTTTCACATTCTTATATAACACACACACATATATATATATATATAGTTTATCATTAAATAATTAGTGGGTTCATTATATCCCTACAATGCATTGGGTAAAGTTTTATATCCCATGATATTATAATAGGACATGGTTGGATATCCCACATCCAAAATATTATGATATACTTGTGGTTATCCCAATCCCACTTTGTCATCGAAATGTGATTAGCATTTTCTATTATGATTTGAATTTCTAAATGGTTATCTGTAACATATGTTATGATTCCCTTGATTATTTTTAAGAAATCATATTATTAAAAATTATTTTGAATTAGTTATGATTTCATGGATCATGATTATTGACTCATTTTTTTCACACACCTATTACTCATGATTTTTTTCATGCCAAATATTTTTTACATAAATTTTGTTTTATGATCTATTTTTCATTTTATATGATTCTCTTATATTGAGTCCATGATCATTTATTATGTTCTAATACCCATATACTCATGTAATTCTCACCTATGGTTTTTTATTGAAGTCTCATATGTGTACCCATATTAGGAATTTGATCTCATCCTTACGTAGGTTTCCATTCCCCCAAGTTTTGAATAATGGATTTTGAAATGATATTTCTTGAATGGTGTAGTGTGTAAAGAGTTTTTGTGAGAGATGTTGAAGTATTTTAATAAAATAATTTGGTTATTTATAAAAATATCCAAACACACTAAACCTATAGCTTTTGTGTGTTATATATTGGAATATTTAGTGAATAATAATGTAAAATGATATATTATGTATGTATTATATTCTCATTTCATCTTAGTTGGTTTCAGAGTATGGTTTTGTTATTTTTAAGGATTAGGTTAATGAGGATAAGATATAGGAACCAACAACAGCCTATATTAAACCAAAAAATGTATGATAAACCTTAATTTTCATAGGTTAAAATGATAATATCATAATTTAGGACATATTTCGTTTAATTTTCCCTATAATATGATTTCTCACTCTGATTATTACTTCTTGATAAAAATAATAATTTTTTATTAAATGGATATAACTTAAAGGGATCGAGTTAATAATGATTATGATAGAAAATGAAATGATCATCTAAATGGGAAAAGAAACAGCATGGGAGATAGAATGAAAAATATCATGGTCATGCTCACCCAACTCTTTCAAGCTATTAATAATAATGTGCACTTTTTTGGACTCCCAAGTGAAAAAAGAAATAAAAATAATCTTTATTCATTCCTTCATTCCTAAATGACCACCCTCCTTTAGTGGGTCTTCTGGTCCACTAATTACTAAGTTGTGGATATGTAAAATAAAAAAGATATTTTCTATTCTCCAATGCTTAGAGAATGATAAGTATGTTTTGACCTTTTATCAATTTGAAGGTTAAGATAATCAATAGTGAACTCTCATCATTAACACAAGGTAAGAGGAATAAATCCACTCTATGGAATGGGAATAATTTATGAAGGTGTTTCTCAATAAGAATTTTCATTGAACTCAACGCATTAAAATGTAGAGGGAATTCATGGAGTTGAAATAAAAGGTGGATGATTCCTTTTTTCCTATGAATAAAATCTCACAAGACTTGCAATGTATGATTCTGGTTTTATAATTGAACCTAAAATAAAAATAATTATTTTCATTAATGTCTTAGAACAAATTATTTGATGTATGTTGTCTATCAGGGACTTTGGTGGTTGTGAATAAATTTTTTTATGTGTACTAAAAGTATAAATAAAAATTTTAGATTCCCATTATTCTTAAAATGATAGAAAAATGTATTTTTGAGGAAACTAAAAGGATAAAACCTAATAAGAAGATAAAATTAATCTTACTATATGAAAAAAAAAATATAAAAACATGCATGGGGATATTTTCTTAAAGGAACAAATAAATCATTCAGTTGGGGAAGATAATTACATAGGGAACATGAATGATAAGAAGGTGTAAATATGCTAACCAATGAAATGGATGGAAAGAAATATCATACTAATGCACCATCTACATGGTATTGTTTCAATTGTAAGGAGTATGGTCATTATACCAAAACATATACCAAATTATGGGTGAATGATGAAAATCATCATCAACAACCTCTAAAACCAATGTAGAAAGTGAAATTTTATACAATCAAAACATTATAAGAGGGTCATGAAAATGAAGTTATGGAAGTTACACTCATAATCCAATCAAAAGCGATAAATCCTATATTTGATTCAAGTTCAACCCACTATCTTGAAAGTTTTTAAATGTCATTAAATCATCACCTCAATGTCTAGAAAAAAATATGAATGAAAAATATCATTGGTGTAATGATTGCATTCCAAGTATACTACTCCACACTATTTAAACTTTGGTGAAATGTGTTGGTCGCTTACCAAAGATATTACCCTAATAGGGGGTAAAATTAGGGTAGTATAGATTTAATAACTTTTACCTTGAATTGGATCTTGTTCTTTAAATGTGAGGAAAACCTTTTTTTATCCTTCACTTCCTTTATATGAGTAATGAAATAAATGAAGAACACAAGAAATATTTTCTTGGTTAACCCTAATCAGGCTCATCTAAGGAACATTAAAATGTAACATGCCTATGAAACTAAAACAATAGAGTAAATATAGGTTTTAAACATTCCCTATAAACATAATATTCAAACAAAAAAGAAAAGATCACTTCCTGTCTTTAAAAAAAGGAACTCGCTACTCCTACCATGATACTCTTCTCCTTCATGAGATAAGAATGTGTAAAATAAACCAAGAATGATGTGTCAATTATATACAACTTGGTTATGCTCAACTAAGGTAAATATTATAAATTCTCCTCCTTCTTCTTCTTCACTTTCCAATTTTCTAGTAGTTTTGGAAATCCCTTTTAAATTATCCTCTAATAGAAACTATCAATTCCTCCTACAATTCTATCTCTATATTTTTCAAACATATATGTGTAATTTAGAAGTAATAAAATATTTTAATTTCATCCAAGTATTATTATCATAAAATTATTCCTCTCAACTTCCTAGGATCATTCCATGTGTAATTTCCAATTAAAAGTGGTAAATAATAACCATTTAATTAACATTAAGTTTCTTAAATATAGAGAATAAGTTTTATTTAAAACATATAACTTTTTATTATAACTTCCCAATTGTATCATGGATTCACCTTAAATAGTGTTGGATCCTTTGACCATAGAAATTCCACGATGTGACCTCTAACGCTATTATTTAGAATAGGGATTCAATAATTTTTTATGATCATGTACTTGTCCTCTATGGTGTGACTTCTAATGACCAAATCAATTTTTATCACACATAAGGATCCTATAAAGACTACCCACAATCACACCATGATATCCTCTAACCAATTGACTTACCAAACTAACTATGTTGTGGAAATTTCATATGGCATGAACTCCTATAATGTTGAAATAAATCAAAATAATCATACTATATGATCCATATTCCCAATGCCATAAGTTGTAACTATGGCATGGTGGTCTCACATTCAAACCATTATGGTGTAGCATATCCCCATGGATTATGCATCTTTAAAAATCTAGACAAGCTGGAAAAGAACTCGTCACCCCTTTATATCTCCACATGGGGCATACTGAGATGATATGGCATAACCTCTTGTGTACATGGATAAATAACAAAAACTAACTACTTTCTAAGTGTGTACCCTCTACAAAGCAAAGAAAACCTACCGTGTGGTCATTTATTCTTCAACAGAGCCACAAAAAATACAATATTAAAAGAATAGAAACCATGAATATAGATGATCCTATTATATAGCCTAATCGTTAATGTCATGGTGACTCTCTTCCAGAAACATTTTTCTCCAACATCAACACACCTTGTGCATTTAATTCATTAATAAAAATCCTCCAAGAGTCACCCTTTCTTCAAAACATTCATCAAATTCAACACCCATATGTAATTTTCAAAAAAAATAAACCAAAAATTCTAAATGGATAGGGGCTAACAATCTCCCCATTTGATTTTGAAGAAAATCATTTATCTAACACATCATTTCTATTACGAATGGAAAACTTCATAACAAAACTCACTTGAACTGCATGTTTATTTTATTTTATTCTAGAAGACAATTGAAGATTCATCATTAAAAAATTATTACCTCACATGATACAAGAATTCGTGTAAGAAATAAGAGTGATATTAAAGATTTATCATTATTGAAACACAAAACCTCATGATGATTCACTCTAATCATCATCAAATAACTACCCTGAATCTTCAAGAAAACACTCTCCCCCTTCATAAAACCTTTAACCTATTGATTGATAAATCATGAAAACTTTATCCCCCACTTTCAATGAACCAAAATACCACTTCCTTAAAGATTCATAAGAGATGGTTATATTTTCAAACATTGAATTTTAGAGAGAAAACATATCATTCTTAAAGATCAACTTCTACTAAGGATTTGGGGTTCTATCTCTAATTCTATTTAAATATATGTATTCGATTAGACTCCCAAAACCAATAAATTTTATTCAAAACCCACTTTGGGTAGAACCTTTGTAATGATGTCTAATACATGACTTTGAAGAGGCACATACTCCAAATTCACATCTTATTAAACCAACTTCTCCTTTAATAAATGGAATTTAGTATTGAAGTGTTTTATTCTTGAGAATTGAACAAGATTTTTTTAAAATGTTTATATCACTTGAATAATCAAACATAATCAGGATATAAAATACTACATCAATACCAATATCTTCAGGATATAGTTGTATCCATATCAACTAGTTACAAGACTTAATTTTCATAATATATTCATCTTATAAAATTATTAAAGATATAAAGTCTTTTTTAACTTTTCTAAGAAATACAAGAAATGCCAACATAAAAGACACCTCTAAAAAAATATTTTTTATCATAAACTGAATCTCCATAATCATTATCTACATATCCCATCAACTCCTACTGGAAATTTTGTAATAATACAACCCAAAGTTTACTATTTGGTTAATTTAGTGAAGTATTCATCACATGAATTTCATGTGAATCTTCATTAGAAAACTCTCGTAATGAGATTTTTTACATGCAGTGAACACTATGTCTAGCCATGTGGATTTAAAGTAGAGTGAACTACCAATAATGTGCCTATAGAGAGTCACATCATCTTCCTAAACTTATCCATCCTTATAAAAAAAATTCTGAGTCTCCACCAAAGTATCCATTACTATAGAATAATCTATCAAAAACTTGTACAGTACCTCATTGGCATATTTAATTTTTTATATAAATGTATCATCTGTTCTTTTAATTATAAGAAATCTAAGGAAAAATGATAGTTCACCAATGAGATACATATTAAAAATGATTTCCTTGGGTGTTATATGATCCTATAAAATGATTTATTCAACATATACAATCACCAAAATCTCTTACCATTACTCTTTATTGATGTAAAGTTTGTGATCAACCCCTCTCCAAAAATAACCAAGATATGTTAGGTATTTATTTATTAATGAGTGACAACCCATAGACACTACATTCATCCCATTTAATTCCTTTTTCAAACGACACACTATATTCTAATCATCATATATGATAAATCCATCTGATATCTCAATATAGGCATCATGTTTAAGATCATTATTCAATAATACTAATTTTATATCTATGTTCTATACTTTAAACCCCTTTTTCAAAATAATAGCTAAAAACACACTTAAGTTTTCATGTTGATCCATTGGTGAAAATGTTTCATCAACGTCAATAACATTGTTCTAGTAATATATTTTTTATACTATTCATGGATTATTACTTTTCATTGTGTCACATTAATTTATTTTATTTTGGAAAACCCATTTCATTCTAATCATGTTATTATTTTTTGACCTCAAGAAAAATTCCTAAGTAATGTATTTTTCCTATCTTATCAAGCTCCTCATGCTAAATTTACCGTAACTATCATCTATTTTACTTTCATAAATTGATTTTGGTTACACCTTAGTTAACAATGATGTGTGTTTTTTTGTATTAATTCTTCTAATTTTCATGGGATTTTTCTAGTCACAAATTATATTTTTATCAATCATTTATTTTTTATTGGATCTCCTATTTTTAATTGTATTCCATTCTATTTTGTCCCATAATTGGATCCATCATCTGAGTTCATTACATAGCATTGATGTTTTCCTGTGATGAAAACATATTCATCACTTTCCTCCTCAAAAACTAAGTTGTTTCTTTGTGTTTTTTACCCTTACATAGCTGAAATATGCTCACCTTTTGTTATTGAAACATCATGGATTTAAACAATGTTTCCCATATTCTTATTGAAGAATAAATATTCATCGATTTTGGATGAATATACAATAGATTTACATTCATCTCCAAATTCTTTAAACTTTTTATTATTTTCTTTATTAAGAATAAAATGCTTTTGTCTGAACACATAATAAAAATTAAGTGTTAGATTATTTCCATATATGATATCATAAAAAGTTTTATCCTCATTTTAACATAAAAACTCCTGATTATAGATATAAAAATTTCTACAATCATATCATTCATATAGTTTTCTAATAGAGTCCTTTTAATAATAATATTCCTCACCATGCTATTGATAATAATATTTTTCCTCTCAACAACTTCATTCTGCGGAGGAGTTATTACTATGAAACATGGTATTGAATCCCATGTTTTTCAAGATATTATTCCTCTTTGGTGAATGTAAATTTTATACCATTTTTTGTGTAAAACTATAGAATTTATAAACCAATAATTTTTCTATATTACCTTCTATATCAAGTGATACACTTAGACAATTAATTATATTGTGTAATCACCCTAAAAAAAGTCATCCTTCTGGAATCATCAACAAACAATATGTAATAATTTCTCCTATAAAAGGATTTAGGATTATTTGATCCAAAAACATCCACATGTAAAATCTCCACAAATCTTAATGATTTCCCATTATTTGATTTATAATAATTTCTGATATTCATTCCCTTTTAACAAGAATCACACATATGATTGTTGTTACATTTGACCATGGGGAAACAATGAGATCCATCATTACTCACCATATTTTTGAAAAAAATGGCACAAATGTCCAAGAAACTTGTGTCATAGATTATTTTCACCTTCCTTGGACAAAATACACCAATTTTCATCAATAATAATGTAAATATTTACCTTATTTAATCTTATTTATGGAAAAATGAGCTATCATTATCTTTAGCAGTGCACCCATTTTTTCAAAATTCCACTTCATTACATAAATTACATAATTTGAGCACACTTAGATGATTCTAGTTTAGATATTAAACTAGATGAACATATATTTTTATAATGTCCATTCCAAAAAACTTTTCCTTCTTAGAGATAATTATTTTTATTCCTTCGTCATTATCGAATCATACCACTCCACCTTTTTCATACTAGATGTTAGTGATAATATTTATATTTCTGGTCAGCTATGAGGTACGCCAACTATCTAAAACCCATTAACCAGACCTATATATTTCTTTTAAATAAATCTCATAAATATTTCTTTATCATGTATTATTTTATTCATCTTTGACTATTGTGGAGTTTCCCTAGATGGTTGATACTCCTGATGCTCACATAGTTTAACAATTGTTCCTTCATCATGCAAGATTAAAAATCTATTTTTATTTATCAATGTATTTTTTAAAATTCTGATCTAGTTATTTCATCCTTTCTGAATCTTTTGAGAAACTTCATATTAATCCCTTGAGAAAAAATTAGCTTAGTTTTTTCAAAATACTTCATAGAAAAATAAATAATTGTTACAGCGTTATAAAAAATGAAAAACTGATTCTATTTTTTGGATTTGTTTCCATATAAAATGCCCCCTTACAATATATCACACAATTTTAATGTGACCCAATTATCCACATAAATTACACTTAATGTTTGTGTCATGTTTCCTTTCTTTATTTATTGATAGGTATCCTTTTAAACTCTTCCAAAACTGCTTTCTTATGGAGAGTAAATGCTTGAGGTATAACATGAGGCATGGTTGTCTCCAAATTATGATTATTATCTAAAAAATTCCTTTATTTTTAAAGAAATTCACTTTTGGTATGGTAACAAACTCTTCAGTAGTAACTTTAGTTTATTTTGTAGATTTAGATGGGGACAGTTCGTTGTAGAAACCCAATACCATGTCAGTTGTAATGAGTCTTTCTTGATCTTAACACTTTCATCATCAACCGAAGACCTATTCTTTGTTTTATTTAATTATTTTAACCAGTTATTTCACTATATTTATCATTCTATCAATGATTCGAGCCTGTTCTTCAACTTTTACATTTTTTTTCATATTCCTTCACTGAGTTACCAAAAATTATAGAATTTATTTTATCAATATATGATTTCAGTTTCCATTTAGATTCATCATATTATTGTATATATACCATTGATTCAAGAACAAATAAATTTTATCTCTTGGTTTTATCCATTCATTTTTCATTTTCATCAATGGTTACAACAAGCTCAATATAAAAATAGACAATATCTTAAACTTAATCATTTTTAGCATCATTTTAATTGGATTGTGGTTTTTATATAATAACCACCGAAGTATCTTAATTAAGGTCCTTTAAATCCTTAACATCATTTAATTCTAACTCATATGATTATACATCTTTATAAGATACCATATTCTTCATTTTTAAGAATATCTACTATAGGTTTATCCTATTTTTTCACCCTTAAATGGTTTACTAATAGATTCTCCATATCAATCTTCTTGAAAATTTCTGAAAAACTTATCAGTGATATATCCTAACTTACCTAATTGAAAATATTAAGTGGGATATTGAATTTAAATTTAAATTTTTTATTAAGATTACTGAAAAATAAATTCATATCTCCATCAACATCATCCTTATATGAATATTCTTTAACATAAATTATATTAATCGTGTTGAATATATCCTCCTATGAGTTCTTATCCACCCAATCTTTGTTGCCATTATTTCTCATTCCATACGTGACAAATTTACTATGAATTTTTTTCAGAAAAATATCTTCTAAATATTTTCTTTTGAGTGTGGATACATTCTCATTGAAATATAGAGGTACTATCCTTAAAATTATTTTCCTGGTTTTTATGTCTTCAATAATTTCCCCAAGGACTCACATATCTTCCAAAACAACATTTAGAAAATAAAAAAAATTCATTAATCATTTTAGTTACACTCAACCTCAAATATTCAAACTTATTCCACATCACTTGCAAATTTGCATCTTGAACATTAGAATCACCAACACATATATTCAAAAGTGTGCCCCATATAGCATGAGATGTTTTTCAATACATTACCTTGATGAATGTAGTGTTTTCCAAATCTCCCACTAAGGCATTGATTTCTTTTTCATCTACATATAGTTCCTTATGGTATCATTTATATAAATCCTCACTTTCTATGTTCATTGGTATACCATAAATGGATACCTTGTAAAATTCCTTCTCTATTGAAATGAATATATTCCTCTTTGTGTGATAAGAATATCCACCAAATTCTAGAGGGTGTTGTCAAATAAAATGATCTGAAATCAACATGTTCTTATATAGTTGATCTGGAAACTCTCTAGCATAGTTACCATCACCATTTATAGGCTTCATCAACTGATCCATAAAATTAACAAACTTCTAAATTCTAATTCCATCCATTTCAAGTTCTATATTTGGAAGGATATTTTTCTCTTGGTTCCTTACAACTTCATTCTATATTTTCATTAATAGAAAAATTTCTAAAAAATATAGGTTAGATGAATAAATATTGTAATCCTAAAATTCTATATCATGATAACCATAAATTTGGATTTCCTAATGGTATTTACTTATATTTCCCTAACTACTAAAATTATCTAAACCTTTCCTATGATACCAACTATAAGACCCAGCCTTAAAAAATTACATAATCTTGAGTTTAAAGTTAATTATTCACTCTCTTAACATTTTAGGATAATTATTGTCTATATTTTCAAAGTATTAGTTCAGCACCATTACATAAATAAATATTGCATCAAAATGTGGACAGCTACACTTAGCATCCATTTTTCTAACAATACAAAAACTTTAAACTATAATAAGTTTTATTTTTATGAAATATATCTATATTTTTCATCATTACAACATAATTATCTCTACTCATCATTAAAACCCTATGAAAAACTTTTTAAAACATGTGATGAGAACAAAACTACAGATAAATTACATATAAAAATAAATAAATAATTATTTTAGTCCATGAATACATATATAATTTTTCCTTTCTTAAGATAACATTGATCTAAAAATAAAAAAATTATTACCTAATAAATTAAATTATATTCCCAAATATTTATATAAAATAATGTATAAGAAAACCTAAAGGAAAAAAAAATTAATAAATGAATCATTTTAATCTTGGAAAACTCATGAAAACTTTTGAAAAAGTTATACATCTCACTATGAAGAATTAGAAGATACATTCCTTTAAACATAAACATGTTAAAATACATTGTGAAATCTGAATATTTACATAAAAACTAATTGAAATAATGGATTAATCACATAGTTAACATGGTGTATAATTTTCATATCTCTCTTAAAAATGGAAAAACCTACCCGATAAATTACAATAATCTCTTAGGAAAAACCTAACTGATTAACTTCACCCCTTTCACCAGTTCATTGGTGATCTATATCTGACTATCCCATCATTGTTTTATAATTTAACTACCCATATTAATTTTTTATTTTAAATAACCATAATTATAAACAATTTCTAACAAGCATACATAATCATAACACACAAAATATTGAAAAATTATATTCTTTTCACCCATAAGAAAAACATTTCTAGATATTGAAATATCCATTCCATTTAAAAAAACACATTGAAAATACATAGAAAAAATAAAATATAGTTTTTATTTAAAGAAAACATGAATTCTTATAAATTAATCCAAACATTAAATAATGGTTATAATGGTGGGAAAATACATTTATGTTGTACATGATAAAATAGAACATCTATTTTCCCTTTTTTCATAATGTTCTATTTAATATATATAAAAAGATTCATTTTGAAAACCTTAAAAATAAAATAAAAATTGATATTAAATTTACATTAAAATTAATTCATTTCCATATAAATATATCCATAAAATAATTTTAATAATATGTATATGGAAGAAAAATATTTAGAAAATAAATCATTGAAATATTTAAAAACAGGTTTTTAAAGTAATGTGTCACTAAACTTGTGTCCAACTCCTCACATGGTTCTTTATATTAAAAAATAATAAAGTTTTGTTAATTATTTACTTTATTAATAACCTTTTTCATGTTTATTATGCCTTTTATTTTATTTATTATCTTGTAATAAAAAATTACTTAATCAATTAAGTTCATGTTGGATGTTTTGATGATATTCAACTCATATATAAAAATTACTTTGGTAAGTTTACTATGGTAAAATTATTAATTATTACCTCATATAAAAAATAATAATAATTACATAATTATCATTTTTATAAATTAATTACACTTTCAAAACCAACCATGACATATAGTAATGAAAAATGAATTGTGTTATAATCATGGAGGTGGTGGACCATAAGTATGCATGAGTAACATTTTCATTTTTCAAATATAATGAGGTAATGAAAGTTAATATTATTTTATCTTTCCATAATGAATGTTATATCCTAAATATAATATTATTTATTTAATTAAACTTATATATATTATCCAAATGATTTGGTTATGGAAAATGAATCACATCACTTCGTGGAGTGCTAATCCACATGTATGCACAAATGATATTATCATTTTTCAATGGATGGAAAGGTTAGATGATATAAAATCATTAAATAATTATAAATATATCATGAATATAATTTTTATAAATTAAATACATCATTATAATCTGTTGTGAGAGATGGTGATGGAAAATTAATTACATTAATTCGTAAGGTGGTAGTCCTCCATGCACGCGAACAATGGTTCCACTTACCATTTCATAGAGGAGGTGATGAATATGGTAATTTAATTAATATAAAAATTTAATATTATATTTAAGATAATATTTTATTTTTTCAAGTTTTAAAAATATTTTAAGGAGGTACAAGAACAAATAAAATGAAAACACTTGGTTAAGAACTATACCTCTTATTTAGAAAACCTATTTAGTTTTATACCTAATGAATTCTTATATTTGTTTTATGATTAAACTACAGACTATAAATAATGGGAATATATTTAATGAAGTTTTTTTCTGATTTATAAGATAGATTTCTCAAAAGGTGTGATGAAGAGAGGATAGGAGGTTCCCTTTTATAAGTGAAAAGAGGGCACCCTTGTAATTTCATAAATTGTTAAATTAATATAAATCTTTTTTTGGAAATATGGATACATATTTTTCAAATTTAGATATAGAATCAATATTAGACTAAATATTCTCATCAAATAAAATTTTGACTAATTTATAAGATGTTTTGAACCTTATCTTTTTTTAACCTCTCATTAACCATTTTGTCTATTACAAAGGTATCATAGGTTTTTATAACAATGGAGTCAATAAAGTTGATATAAAAGTAATAGTGACTGATAAATGGACCATGGTTGATATTATAGGCCATATAAATTTCAATTGGATAGGTATAATATTATTAGGAATTTTAATTCTTTTAATAAATAATTATTTATTATAAATTACAATTAATTATATTTTTGGTACAATTAATTTAATTTGAATTTCATAACAACATGAAAACAATGGAATCCAAATATAATTCATTAAATAATTCTAAATATGTTATATATATCTATAAAATTCTTGGCACACTATAACTCAACCAAAAAATATAACTTTTGTGTTTTGAAAATTATTTACTTGATGTTTCTACTGTTTTCAAAACCATTATGTCAGTGTAGCGTAAGCATTTAAAGTAATTATATCATTAATGAAAATTAAAAATAAATTAACATGATAAAAATCACATATATTTAATATTAGCATTTATAACTGAACATAAATTATTTTTATCCCTATAAAGGAAGAGAGTGATATTTTTACATGATATTTAATTAAAATAATATATAAGTAATTTTCACAGAAAAATTGAAACAAATGAAATAAATCAGAATATTGGATGAGTATGGACAAACCACACTAATCCAATAGATTAAAGGTGATTGTTAGGATAATTCTTAGTCCTTAGAATTGTATTCTTAACCCTTAATTACTTGATTTACCCATATTGAGGTAAAAAATATTTAATATGGTTAATATTTATATTGAAAAAAAAATAAAAGGGAAATATTTACCAAATTAGAACCTCAACATTAAAAATATAGAATTTTTTTAAGGTTCAATTTCACAAAGTTACTCACATTTACTTTAGATTAAAATTCAAAATAGAATGAAAATATGTTTTTTAGAAAAATGTGATTTTAATACAAAAAATGAAATTATATAAAAATCAAGTATAATAATGATTATTATATAATTAATTATATTATTTATCATTAAAGTATACTTATGATAATTTAATATTAAATTTTACTTTTAAATTACTATGTTTAATGAAAATGACTGACAGCTTTATAAAAATCTTTATTTTTCATTATTCACTAAAATAACTCTTTTCAGAAAAATGTAAAATAATTTCCCTAATATAATTTTGATATTTTAATTTATAAATGAATTTAATATTTTCAAATTAAAATTCTAAAATTTAAAATTATTCTTTTAAATAAAACATTATAATATAAGAAAACGAGTTTAATAAGAATAAAATTATTTTCTTCTTGATTGAAAAATTACTTAATATTATAATATTAAATATAACTATAAAATATCTATTTCATGAAAAATAGTAAGGCATAAAATTTATTATTAACTTTACCTACATTATTACATTCTTCCCCCTTTTATAAATTTCATCCCCATAATTTTATTCATCGCTCAAACAGGTGGGGATATTTTTCCTTTATATAATTTTTCAATTCCCAAACAGGTTTTTCAATCATATTTTTTCCACATAACCTCAAACTAGTGAATCACCAAATTCCATAAAATATACTCTCTATGGTGTCTAAATGTGTTTTTCCTCATATTAAAGGTTTTCTTACAAATTAAATACTTCAAGGCTCAAAAAGTGAGATGCATTTGGAATATATTTTCTTAACAAGAAAACATATAATATGATGTGTGCCTGAGATAAACTTGGGGGGAAAGGCTGATCAGAATACAAATGATCCAACTTTATCTGTAATTTCATATAGTAAAAAACCCTAAAATTAATCTTCCCTTTTTTAAAATATGTATTACACTTTTCCATGGAGAAACTTTAAGTAAGACATCATCGCCTACTTCGAATGAAAGAGAATTCGTCATGTTATTTTTATACCTTTTCCACCTACTATAAGACATCTGCATGTTCTATTGAATCATATTCACCTTATGAAACTTTTCATCTACTAATTCTAGTCCAAATAACTTCCATTCTCTAACTCTATCTTAACAAGATGTAGTCTGACACCGCCTTTAACATAATGACCCAAAAGGCTCCATCTATATATAAGAATGAAATTTTTTATTATAAAAAATCTCATCCAAAGTTAGATGTTGATACCAACATCCTAAATAATCTATTTAAGAATCATAAATAATATCCTATAAAGTATGAATTATTCACTCAGAATTTCCATCATATTGAGGCTGAAAATTTGTAATAAAATTTAATTTAGTACACAATGATTTCTGAAGAATTTTTAAAAAAATAGAGGTAAGCCTAGGATCATGGTTAGTTACAAGAGAGAGTTAATCCATGTATTCCAATTATCACATTAGCATAGATTCAGGTATATTGATCCAAACACATATTATCTTAAATGGGAAAAAATGTCCCAATTTTGTTAATAGATCAAAAATATCCTATATTCCATTATTACCTCAATATTTCTTTGGTAATCAAACCATGAAATCCATGGATATATTGTCACATTTACATTATCGAAATGTAAAATTCTGAAGTTGAAAAAGTTCAATATGCATAAAAGTCAATTTGTATAGCCGGATGGAAAAAATGTAAAAGGCTGAAGTTTCCCCTTGGGTAATTTTCATTTGGATTTAAACATTTAGTGAGTATAACATCCCATGAAATTAAATATATTTTCTAGGTATTTAATCAATCCCATAAAAACCACAGGGGTAGAAGATCCACAAAATATAGGAGGGTTTTGTTACATAAAATGATCCACTACCGACATGTTCCTCTATTCTAGATATAGATACTCTCTAGAATAGATAATACCATCATTTATAGTCTGTTTCAACTGATCTATCACCAAAAAAAACTTCTCCAATCCAATTATAACCATTTCATATTACTAATTTATAAGATTATTTTCCTCTTGTTGACTTCCTATTTTAGCTTCCCTATTTCCATTTTAGAAAACTGTTATGAACAAAAATAGTTTAGATAAATAAACATGGAAATATTCAATTTATATATAATGAAAACTATAAATTTGGATTTCTTAAGGGTATTCATTTCTATTTTCACAACCTATAAATTTATCAAAACCTTTCCTCTAATATGATCAACAAAGACTTGACCTTAAAACATTATATAATTTTGAGTATTAAGTTAATAATCCAACCTCTAACATTTTTAAATTATTTATGGTTTATAGTTTTATAGAATTAGTTCATCACCCTTAAATATTTCATCACAAGGTGGAAACTTCCACATAGTATTTATTTTTCTATAATATGAATCTTCTAAAATAGAACAAGTTTTATTTTTTATAAAATATCTTCACAATCTTTATTTTTACCTTATCATTGTCTCTACTAATAAATAAAACTATATGAAAAACATTTTAAAACATGGAATGAGAGTAAAAATCTTGGTAAGGAACATATAAAAATAAAAAAAATAAACCCATTATTCCAAGGATACTCAAAATAAATCATATATAAAAATAAATAATAAACTAAAAATAAGCATTTTATTACCTAAGAAATAAAATTCTAAACCCTTAGCATTACATAAAAAACATCATAATAAATATTAAAGGAAAATTAAAACCCATAAATATTTATTTTCAATCATATAAAACTCATGAAAAATTTTCAAAAAGTAATACATTTCACCCTTAAGAAGTGTAATATACTTTAAATTAAACATAAACTCATGAATTTACCTTCTAAAATCATAATATTACCATAAAAACGCATATAAAACATAGGTAAATAAAGTAGAAAATTTGGGAAATCATTTTCCTATCACTCTTAAGAATGTAATAACCTACCCTATAAATTATAATAATATATTCGGATAATTATAATTGGATAACTCCATAAACTTACCCAATACATTGGAGGGCTATATCGAGCTCACCCATCTTTGGTTTATTATAGAACCACCCATCCTTGATTATAAAAAAACCACCCATAATTGGTCTATAACAGAACCACCCATCTTTATAAAAAAAGTTTAAGAACCATAAAAAAATCATAACACTTGAAATATTATATAAAAATTTCTTTCCACCCATAAGAAAAAAATATTGATATTGAAATATCCATTCCATTTTAAAACATTTCTAAAATTCTCATAATAAAGATAAATAGGGTTTTTCTTTGAGTAAAACAAGAAATATTTTAAAGTAACCCAAATATAAAATAATTTTTACACTAGTGGTAAAAATGATTGATATCTTATATGATAAAATAGAATATTCCTTTTTTCTTTTTCTCAAAACTCTCTATATAAAACATAGAAAAATTGTTCCATTTGAAAACCTTTAATATAATGTCTAAAGTGACATAAAATTTCTGATATAATTCATTAATTTCCATATACATATATCCATAAAATAATTTTAATTGTAACGCCCCAACCCCAGAATCCCAGAGCTGATGCATTATGTTAATACATTAGCATGATTACAAGGAATAAAGTCTCGAAGGACCAATCAGTTTAGTAGTCTTGGAAAAATAAATTACATACATGAAAGTTACATTGCACATTAGAAAAATAAAACACAACATAAATGACCCTTTGAGAATTCCATCAATCCCATAGTTTAACCCTATTTATCAATCATAATACACTTCTTAGAATCCTGGTAAAATAAAACATAAGAATGGGGTGAGCTCAAACGCTCAGTAAGGGTAAAAAATACAGCGGAAGATAACATAAGCATTGGGCATGGTGAATAATTTAAAACACATGCCTTTACAAATAATAAAAATGAAATCTTTATGAAAGGAATGTGAGATGAGTAAATAATTCCATAATAAAACATAGTCATGGGTATTATACTTGTCGAATAACCACATGAACCATCAAAAATATTTTCATAATGAGGGAATGTATAATGTTGGACATTCTGAAACATTTTTTAAAGGTCTCATCCAAGACGTCTAAAAATGATTAAGGCCTCGTCCAAAACTATATATCAAATTGGGAAAGGCCTTGGATAATTCCACGTATAATTGTCTCATGAGACCTACCGATGCACCGAGGAGCTATAGAGGGCTCCACTCATCACATATTAAGTCCAATACATTCCTCATATGAAAAGGTTGAAACATAACATAAACATTTGTATTAAAACTTGTATAAGAAATGTCAATACTTTAACCATAACCCATGAATGGTGTAACAATAACACATCCACAGTTAAATATAACACAAAAAATTTAATACAATATGGAATATTTGTGTCATAATAAATCAACTTCAAACAAGTTTAAAATCCATCAAAGGATGTTGACATAGATGAAAATTATTTGTAAAACTCTTTGAGAGAAATATCCCTTTTTCATGAAAACATTTAAAAGACACACATTTATAAAGAAATTAATTTAAAAGATATTTTTTACTTAAAGTGTCTTATACCAATTTGAAACTTTTGAAAATAATTATCATTTCAAAACATTCATGACCATATAAATTAATCCTTAAAATCATTTTTAAAACATGGACATTAATTACAATAATTTGGAAAGATAAATATTGAAAACATTTAAAATGATGATCTAGTAAAATAGACCCTCCCATAAAACCATAAAATATTCTTTTTGAAAACATTTTTATGAAATATGTGTATCGATGATAGATATGACCCAGTAAATACTTACACATAAACAATCTCATATAATAATGAGATTGAAGAGATAACCCCTACCTTGAACTTTTCTTTGGTCGAGGGTACGTTTAACCTCCTGTATAATGACCATAGTATGTAATTAAATTATACCAAAACCTTATTAATATTTATTATATAATACATGATTCATTTATGACTTTATACTACCTATTTAATAACGATTTCCATGTTAAATTAACATTTCAGGCATTAATCACTTTCATTATCGTACGTGTTTTAACTTGTTATTCTTGATCATATCATTTAGATCATGATTTACATACTTCTAAAATATAACATATGATTTATATATCATATATATTTTGAATATAAATATGTATAGTAGATATATATGTGAAATATAAAACACCATTTATAGAGATGGTAGGTCGTACGTACGCATAAACACCATTTCCGTTTTCATATCGTATTGAATGGAAGTAAGTGAATAAGATATATGTAAGTTCATAAATATATATATATATATATATATATTAAGTAGAATTATTTTTTTTATATAGTACATACTTATTAAGAATATATATTTTTATAATCATCATTGAATGGTGAATGTGGAAGTGAATCTCATCGCGTCGTGGAGACGGTAAACGGTACGTACACACGAGCGATGATGGCATTTCCTTAATGATTAAAAGGTGTAGAATTGGATGGTATATTAATTTTACAGATACATTATCATTTTATTTTTATTATTTATATACATATAACTCATCATTATATACATCCAAATAACATAGTGTTGAATAAAAAATTACACCACGGTGTGGAGACGGTAAGCCGTACGTACGCACGCATGGTGACATTATCCTTCCTACGATGGATAGAATAATCAATATGGTTGTAACATATTTATAATAACATTAAAATATGTATAAGGTACTGGATTTATTATTTTGTTATGGAAACAACAAAGAAAGAGGAAGTGGGAGAAGAAAATAACATGAAAGACGGTGGTGAAATTATTACCTCTTCTTCAAGAGTTTCCTTTTGGGTGGGTCAAAAGAGCTCTTAGGTTGGATTTATGATAAAATTAAGGAATCTAGGTTGATTTTATGGATGTTGGGAGGATATCTGGGAAGGTTTTTTCTGATACAAATGGATTTGGAGGTTTGATTTTGAGAGAAGGGAAAGTGCCCTTTTATAAGAGAGGTGAGGGTCACTTTAGGAAATGCTTAAAATATTATTTTATAATAAAATAATTTTCAGTTTATAATGGATAAAAAATGATCTATTTCTAGAATAAGGTTGGTATGGGTCGAAAAACACTCAACCAATAGGTTTTATATAGTTTTAGGTAACCATATTAAACTTATCTTTTAGATTTAACTCTTAGTTAAATAGATTAACTTTTACCGTGTCTTCTTGTATTCTTACACTATATGGTTAAAAAAATTACTCTAACTTCCAAGATAACATCAAGAGGATCATTAATTATATATATAATATTATTTATGCCTTTTTTCTAAACCTTATATTTTTAGGAATATTATATAATTTAATAATATAATTTTTTTTAAACACATTTATGTCAATTTTGACACTATTTAGTATTTGGTTTCTGTGAAAGTCATAAAAACATGATTACTTAGAAAAATATATATTTAATCAATCCTAACATGTAATATTCACCTAGAAAATTCGTGGATGTCATAAAAACATTGAAATTATATTTATTTTAATATATATAATACCATTTATTTGATTCTTTCAATAATAAGGTAATTACTACATCATCATTGTTCCATAAATAAATTTAATTATTTGATGTCTAAAAATGATAAATAAAATACCATAATGTATGAAAAAAATTTGTCTTAATAATTAATATTTACAGTTGAAATTACATCTTATATAATACATTGTAAAAATTGTTCTACTAAAAGATATATGTTTATGTCATTTTTATCTTTACTTGAAATTAATTAATATAAAGTGGCGTTATCACTATCAAGTGGCTCCAAGTGCTCCCAAAACCGACCCAAGGATTCCCATGGTCGGACATGTATAAAAAAATAAGAATAGGACAAATTTTAGGGTAATTTAATGTTATTATAATAATATTTGTTTATCCATATTTACTAGATTTACCCTTTAACCATGGTAAATAAAATATTTACTGAAGTAAATATTCATAATGTATAAAAATAAAAGTTAACTATTTACACAATTTGTAACTCAAGATTCCAAATATGGAATCCATATTTCCAAATTCAAAACACCTATATGGAAGAAATTAATTTAAAACTAATTCCCGTTGTCAAAGCCAAAACGCAGGTTTTTAAAAAAGTAAAAAATATCAAAAGATTGACATGTGTTTATGTCAAATTTAAATATAAAATTAATTATAATGACATACATTGTATAAAATGATAAAAATATAATATAATTATACTTCAAAAGAATGCAGATGCATAATTTAACACTATAAATTATTTCGATTAAAAAGTTTTTTTTCAATTAAAACATAGTATTTTTAACCATTCATCAAAATATGAATGTTATCATAAATTAAAAAAAAAATTCCAAATTAAATTTTTATGTACCACTTATATAGAATAATTTAATTTAGTTTAATATTTATATAACTTTTATTATATCACAAATATCATATTAATTTTTTAATAAAAGTATATATAGTGTACATGTTGTGTGGTTACAAAAACAAATAACATCGCCTGATATAGGTGGTAATCCACACCTACACATGCACGATGTTATCATTTTTTAATGAATGGAAAGTTAATATGATATATTATCTATAACAAAATGATAAAATTATTCATTAAAATCTTATATATACATTAAATTCGTCATTATAACCCTCTTTTAGAGGTGGTGTTGGAAAATGAATTGCATCGGTTCGTGAGGCAGTAGTATGTCATACCCACAAATGATGGTTCCATTTCACATTTGATATAAGACGATATGGATATAAGTTATTAAATTAATATAAATTAATACCATTATATTTAGGATACTATTTATATTACTTTATAATGTTTTAATAATATTTTAATGAGGTATAAGAAAAAATAAAATGAAAATGCTCGCTTAAGAACTATACCTTCTCTTCGTACAACCTCTTTCAGTTTGTACATAAATCCTTACAAGATTCATTTTATGATCATACTAGGTATTATATGATGTGTGTATAGTTATAATGAAGGTATATTATTAGTTATTTTCTGAGATATAGTGCTCAAAATTTGTGAGTAATATAAAAGAGGAGGTACCCTTTTATAAAAAAGGAGAGGCACTCTTGGAATTTAATAATGTATTAAATTGATATAAATAATTTTTCTTGGAAATATTGATACAAATTGATATAATTATGATATAAGATGAGTATTATTCAAAATATTCTCATAAAATAAAATTTTTACAAGCTCAAGTTATTCTTTCACTCTTATCTTTTGTTTTTAACCTCCTCTTAACCCTTTAGTCTTTTACCATGGTATCAAAGTTTTTACACTAAAGGATTAAATAAAGTTACTATAAATTGAAAATTGGAGCATAAATGGAACATATTTTATATATAAACAATATCTAATACACTTGTCCATAGATACTATTTTTATGGATTTGAAATCATTTAATAAAACATTATTTATTATAAAATATCATTAATATCATTTCTGGAACTATTCATCTCTGAAAATAACATGATAGTAATGGAATTAGAATATAATCCACAAAACATCCCTAATATTTTATATATATCTATAAAGGTCATGGGATACTATAACTCACACAAAAAAATATTACTTTTACTTTTTTAAAATTATTTACTTAATTTTTCTACTCCTTGCGCAAGAACTATATCGACGTTGTGGAAAAATTTAATATAGTTAGTTCATAACAAAAAAATTAAAAACAAATTATCATGATAAAAAAATTATATTTAAAATAATCGTTTATAACTGAATATAAGTTCTTTTTATCCCTATCTGAAAATTTTAAGATATTAAAATCATCAGAGTGGCATTTTTTTAATTTATATTTAATTTACATAATATATAAGTTCATTTCAAATAAAAGTGGAAATAAAATTGCATAAATTTAAATAAAAGAGTATTATGGTTGAACCCCACTCATAAAATATATTAATGGAGATTTATAGTTTTATTTTTAGTCCTTATCATATTATTTTTAACCATTAATTACTCGATTTATCCTTACTAAAGTGAAAAATATTCACTATTTTTATTATTCATAATGAAAAAAAATAAAAATGTACTAATTTAAATAATTTGGAACTCATCGTTGAAAATATGGATTCAATTTTTCATTTTTTTGTTTATATCAGTGAAAGACCTTAATTTAAGATGAAAATATAAAATGCAAAAAAATGGTTTTTTATAAAATTCTGTATTTAAACCCAAACATTCACGTATACAAAAATCAATAATAAAGATGAATCTGATAAAATTTATTATATTATATCTAATTAAAGGATAATTATGTTACTTTATGATCAAATAGTAATTTTATATTACTTTATTTAATTAAAATGAATGATAGTTTTATAAAAATTATTATTTTTCATTATTCACAGAAAAATTATTATTTTCATAAAAATATCAAAATTTCACTCATAGATAATTTTAATATTCCAATTAGAAAAAAATTAGTTATTTTTTTCAAAATAAAATTATAAAATTTATAAATTACAGTTTTAAATAAAACCTTATAATATAAAAAAAGGGTTTAATATGAATAAAATTATTTCCTTTTTGATTGAAAAATTAAATAATATTCTTATAATTAATATACTATATAATATATAATTCATGAAGACTAGAAATTCAGGAAATTTATTATTAACCCTCACTAGTTTGTTGCATCCAGACCCTCGACTCGGGTCATAGAGGACTAGCTTGAGTTGGTGGTTCGAGTGTTCCGCCTGGTACAGAACCCTCTTGATAGTGGTCCAAAAAGTGAGTCGTATCCAAGGTGAAATAGTGAGTTGGTGGATCCCTATGTCGGTGGTGTTTAGTGTCGATTTAGACATACAAAGAAGAGTAATGCTTCTGAAACTACAATTCATTCTCTTGTGACGTTCTATAAAGTCATGAAAGCTATTCAGCGCCTTTCAAAGCAGGTAGTGTTGAGGTGTTGTGGATGAGTTACTTGATTTGTATGTTTGAGACCTTTTTAAATGTTCTAAGGTATTATATAGAACCTAGTTGTAGAGAAAAAGAAATAAAGGGGAATGATAGATATATTCTATAGAGTCAGATAACATGAAGGCTCCAGGTGTGATGCACACCTATCATGGGTTTTCGAAAAAACTAATTTATTTTAGAAATGAATGTAGTAGTAGTGGTAACCTAAGTCATATCCCAAGGGTAATTATATATATAGTTATAATAAAAAATATATATATATATATATAGTTATAATAAATAATAAATAAAATAAGTATAATTTATTTCTATAACTAGATTACAATGAAATAATGTCTTTTCAAAATCTAGATAAGAGACAAGTTATTAGGATCAAATTTTTCTCCCCATTTGTAATGATTTAATAGTATTTTTAAAATAAATCTCTTTACATTGTTACATTTTTTTAAAGAAGTTGGTGCCTTGTCCAAATACCAAATCATAATTATTATAAAAAATAAAAGAGGTTACACGAGTCTAAATGACAGAATCATATTACAGTCCATATCATGAAGAGGAATTAAATCAGTAGGTAGATCAACTAGCCTGGTAATGTTTTGATTTACTCCCTTATTAGAGAGGTCATTTGTAACCATGTTTTCTTCACACAAAAATGTGTGATGATGTAGTTGATGACGAGAAGCGAACAGAGGAAATCCATCCAACATGTACTAATCGGCCACGTAAGATGAGTCACACCATTCCAAATTTCTCTCACAATGGTATTTGAATCAATTTCAATCCAGATAGTTTTCTAACCATTGTGTTTTACGAAAGAAATAGCATGAATCATACTGATCATTTAGGCCTCCGTAGAAGAAGCGATTCTACAGCTTCTAAAATGCATTTGAGGATCTAACCAATATGATTCCTGAAGATAGTACCATAACTAGTGGGACCAAGATTATCTTTAGATGCACCATACATATTTACTTCAATCCAACCATAAAATAGCACTCGCTGTAACACTTCAAAATAACTTCAAATTTGGAAAACAATCCATCCATATGAAGACACCACCGAATCCCAAATTTGTTCACATTTTTTCTAAAAAATCCATTTTTCAATGATGTAGCTTCACATATGGAAATAAGTATCTGTATCTGACCTGAATTAAGGCTAAATGGGAAATTATTATGAAGAATAAAATTTATATCATACTAGATCACAAGATGAGTTTAAGTTACGGTAGTGAGGAAAAGGTTCTTAATTTGCTGAGAGTTTTCTATATCCACGCATCGCTTTATTTGAAAGTTGATAGAGTCAAGAATCAACCATTTTCAATCAAAAATATCAAAAATATAGTTTCAACGAGTTGAATTGGTGTCACAGGAAAGAAAGAGATGATTATTATATTCTCTGTGTTGATTACAGAGGTGACATTTGGAGTAGATTTTAATTTCAAAAGATTGAAGGCACCTATCTGTGGGAACCCTATTGTGAGAGAGATACCAAATAAGTGTGAATCTTTAAGGCTTTATCAAATTTTTCACAAAAAAACAATTATCCAACCAAAATCATTTTCATAGTAATGAAAATAATGTTTATAAAAATATGTCATTAAGCATACCATTGTGAGCAGACTCCTAGAATAAAATTTTATTAATGTTAGAAAAGGGGTATCTTTCAATGACATGCATAACAGTGTTAGGGGTATGATTATTTTGAGAATTTATAATATCTCAGATTTAAAAATTGGTGCTATAATAAATTTGATCGTAAGGGATCATATATATTAAGGGAATACCAATCCGGTTATCCAACCATAAATTTATAGAGGAATCTCTAGAAACAATCCATCTAGAGTGGGTCATAATACTAGAGTATAATTGTTTAATGGATGTCCAGATAGAAGAGATAAGGAAATTAGACTTTCCTTTCTTTAGTCTATTAAAAGATCTATTTTTGAAAAAATTAACAGTCATGTTAATTTTAAAAATTATTCCAATTGAATCTGGATTTAAGGGCCTTGTTAAACAGATTAAGATTTTTTATGCCTATACCACCTTTTTCAATAGGTTTGAAACATGTTGACTAAGGGATGGCCACATGTTTCCCTTCTAGATTTCTACCTTTCCAAAAAAAAATTTAATTGAAGTATTAATTTTTTATAAGACTAGTGCGCCATTTATAAATTATTATAGAATAAACCATTTTAGAAACAATAAATGATTTGACTAGACTAATTCTTCCTATATAGAGAGAGTTTTACCTTTCTAATATGAGAGTTGATTATGAACTTTATAAACTATTATAGAAAAGTTACAAGACTTGGTTCTACCCCAAAAATGGGAACACCAAGATAATTAAGAAGAAAATTTCCTTATTTTATGCCTAAATTGATGATAATATTACATTTCCTATTAACAAAAAAGTTTCTCCCAAATAAAATAGATGATTTTTTCTAACTAATGTATTTACCCAAAATATACTCATAATGGGATAGAGAAATTTTGATGTTTTGAATATTCCTTTTATAAACTTGTAATAAAAGGATGATGTCATCGTCATATAGTAGTTTCATGGGAGAATTCATATTCCTAGAAACATGTTTGGGTTTAAGAATGTTCTGGTACACAAGATGTGTGAGCAAGAAAATAATATAGTCTTCCATAATATAAAAAATAATGGAATAGAGGGGTTCACCTTCTCTAACACATTTGGTTCATTTGAAATATCCCCTGGTAGAGCCATTAACCAAAATGAAAATTGAGGCCTTGTTGAATAGGGTTTTGATTGTAGTGATAAACGAATCATTAAAACCAAAACATTCAAGAACCTTTAAAATAAAACTCTAGTCAATAGTATCAAAAGATTTTCTAATGACAAGTTTAATGGAAATATTACCTCCTCTATTATCTTTGTTTAATGTATTGAAGCACTCAGAGGCAAGAAAAATGGACTCTTTAATGGATATACCATTGAAAAACCCAAATTGGTTCTAGGATACTATTCTATACATGATAGTTGAAAGCCTATTAGAAATGAGTTTACTAATTATTTAATAAAGGGTGTTAATGATAGTAGTGGGACGAAACAGATGAATCTCATACGAATTTTCCACTTTGGGAATCAAGTAGAGAAATTGAGAATTTAGTCTATGGGGAAGGAAACCATTAGAAAAGAAAGATTTGAAAAGTTTTCAAACATTAAATTCGATGAAGTCCCCATAATGCCGACATAAACCATTTTTAAAGCCATCAGTATCCAAAGAACTATTAGGATTCATACTAAAGATAGTGTATTTAATCTCATGATCGAGAGGAACACTTACAAGAAATGTGTTATCTTCCTCATTGACCACACATTACTTTGTTAATTGATTTAATGAAAGGTTTCAAAATTGATTCTTTATTTTATCCTTGATCGTGTTTGATGATGATGATGATGAGAATATTATAAACAATTTCTTTAATTTGGACTATTCCTCTAACTATGTGTGAATGAAATAATGAATCTACCTTGGATTTATAAGGAAATAACTAATCAGGTATTTTTATTCTCAATTAATCAAGTTTGATCACTGCCTCTTTCTCACATGTTTATTAATCATTTAACACCCTATACTTAGATGTAGACCAATCAATCGATGTGATCTAAAAACAATTATAGGATGAAAATAATTCCTTATTCTAGGAAATAATTAATGATAATATTTAATCAAAATCACAATAGTATTCAAATTAAATTATGAAATCCAATATTGAAAATCATTAGAAATGAAAATATTTCAATGTTTACAAATAAAACTCCTAGAATCAAGTATCAAAAATGAGTCACCTATTATTCCCCAATAAATCTAAATTCATACACATCCACTAAATAATATACAATAGATTTAAGAGGGGTCGAAGGCATATTAAAATAAAAGTAGAGTACAAGTGAATAGAAATCTAGGGCAGAAACAAGTTGATCCTACACCAAAGCCTTATCCACCTATTGTCATATCCCTCATCGCAATGGTTTTTCCTCTCTTATTTATAGATAGAGGAATCACTCATATATCCTCCATCTTCTCTTAGTTAAAAGTTCCCTTCTTTTATATTTTGATTTAGAACTTCTCATTTATTGTATGCACCCACTGTGTATTATTCTCCTTTAAATATATGTCTTTTTTAATATACGGATTTTTTTAGGATCTCATACTTTTGATATTTTAGTTCAGGATTCTATATGGAATGGTGAGAAACCAAGTAATGTAGCTCTTCCTTTTCCTCTACATGGATATAGATGGATATATTGTATCTGACTTCCCCATGGAACACCCTCCATATTCTTCAAAAACAATATACTACTATAATTTTCACTTCCATGAAACATGAAACCACTATGGTACATTCTCTTCAATTCAATTATAGGATTCAAAAATTCATGTTGTAGAAACCCAACCCATGAAACTGCCTACACTCTTGGACTGAACTCCATGATTTCTTCAATGACACAAGGCTAGCCTATAGCATTATTGGTGTCAATTCTACGGTGGATTTAGCGTTCCTTTCTTCATCTATGGTGTCCAAAAATCATAGAAGTTGTAGAAATTTCATGGTAGTGGTTGTCTGGCTACCCTTATTAAACCTTTATTTACACTTACATAACATTAAGAAAAACATTATTGTTATTACATATCATCTAAAAACCATGGGTTACCTTTACAAAATGGATACATACCCTTATGTAGTCTTTGAATTTGTTCACATACCCTTATTAATGGAAACCTTACATTTACACAACATTTTAAAACCTTTTATTATCCTTATATAATATCTTTTAAACATTATGCATTAAATAAAGAACCTTTACACGACCTTTTAAGTCTATAGGTTACCCTTATGTATATTCTTTATTAAATTTACATAGTGTATGAAACTCCATGGTTACCCTTACATAATAATGGGAATTTTTGGGTTCTCTTATATAATTGCGTAAACTGTGTACTTTGGGATATGTCATTTCCCAGCACAAGAAAAAATCTACTTACACATATAGAGCACATTAAAACCCTGATCTACACTTATATATGCCTTAAAAATACCTCCTATATAAATTTAAATAAAATTTTACACTTATGTGTACCCTATTCTAAGTGTAAGGGAAAAACATTAAAATTTCAATTTGAAAATTAAACTTCCAAATTAAAAATTTCCACCACTTTTTCTATAAATTAATCTTGAAATTTTAATCACCCACATTTTAATAAAATAATTAATCAAATGGGAAAAATAATTAATAATCATTTAAATTAATTACAAAAATGTTAAAATATTTACATGAAAAATAATGGAATGAAAAACCGCCACAATTGAGTTATTCTTGTCCTCAAGAATTTAATATAAAAAATAAATTGAATAGGAAAACCGTGTTTATAAATATTGAAATTTCATAAAAATAAAAAATTATTATCAATTTTAATCTAAAATTTCTAGTTCCACATAAAATATCAATTCAATTTAACATATTTAAAATAAAAAATTAACCCAAGTATTTTACTTTCAAATTAGAAATTTTAGGCTTCACCTTTCTTCCATTCAACTTTCTTGATTTGTTATTATTAAATATGCCAAGTTATAATCTACCTTAAACTAAATTATTTTTCTTCTATCATCACTCATTGTATAAATTCAAGTAGATTTATGATCATACCATGAGTATGATCTCCTTTTCATAACCATTCAAAGGATCTACCTTCTTCAATTTCTAAATACAAAAAACACATGAAATTGTTAGCACTTTAAAATCAAGTTTTTGATGACTCTAAGGAATAAGGTTGGAAGTTATTGATGTAAAAAATATTAAGTCCCAAAGAGTGTGTCTATATATAAACCATAGTTAGTGATATCAAAAGTAAAATTTAATGTAAATATCCCCACCAAAATGATTACTCCCACTTTCTATAACGACCCATACTTTACATACATTGTTGATACTTCAAAATTGAAGTAGAATTATTAAAACATATAACAAGACCATGAAAGGACCGTATAGGTATAGTGTCTTTAGAAACTAGGAAACATAAACAACTGGTTCATAAATAATCTACGTTGTCTCCCATTTATTTCATCATATCTAGAGTCCCTTTTTGGAATATCCTACGTAATAAACATATTCCTGACCTGGGGAAAGAAAACATACAAAAGGGTGAGCTCAAATTCTCAGTAAGGGTAAACAAAATAAATATCAATCACATCATATTCATAAGAACATAACATTTTGGAAATCTTAACTTGCAAAAGAGATCATAATTTCATAACATGGGATAAATAATAGTAGTGAAATGTAATCCCAATAATCATAACTTAAAACATGAAACTTTTTGGCATACACACATAATCATAGATAATCATTGCTTAGTAGTCAAGACTCATTGCCAAGACTATCTTAGCGGACAAAGTCCATTTCTGAACCGAGTTCACTCCTCGTTTTAGTCTTGTTTCACTGAACCGGATTAACCTACCCTTCCAGCCATTTCTATATCATGAGATATAAATATTTACCCAATGCATTGGAGGGAGATATAGGTCCCAACCATCTCATAATTATACCATTCTTATGTGTGCCACAAAATCAAAAATCATACATCATTGCATAACCCATGTAATAAAAATGGGATTCTTAAACATCGTGACATCATAAAACAATTCATATAAGATAAAGGAATTCATAAAAATAATTCCATCACAACATAATCAAATCAATGTAATAATAGGGATATAAACATAACCCTATATTACCTTAAATGGAAAATAATTTTGATAAAACACTTGAACTCCATTCTTGAGGAAAATATCCTTTCTACTTCAAAAACACTTTTTCTTTTCTTACATGTCATATAGTTTTAAACTAAAATAATTTAATTAAAAATAAACTTGAAAACTTATAAAGGAAGATTCATGGAAATAATTTTCTAAAATTCCATCCATGCCGTATAAGTTAAAACAACATTATTCCCGTACTTCGGCCGAAAAGTCCAAAAGTACCTCGTACGAAAAACGACAAAAGATTCCTTTCATATCTTTTACTAAAAACTCACTGAAGGTTAAAATTGGATTTAAACAATAGTAGGATTATATAAATAATATTACATATTGAGGAAACATGTATGTGGATGATAAATATTCCCCAGTAAATTCTAAAGTATAAACAATCTCAGATAAAAATTGAGATTGTGAGATTTTCCCTTACCTTAGGTCCGCTTTGCTTTGTAAGTGTCTGAACCTCCTGTATAATGATTTAAATAATGTCATTAACTTATTCCAGAATTGTAATCATTGTTATCATATCATATATGGTCATATTCTTAGCTTCTTATTTGTAATATTCCATTGCTACTTGTTATTCGGGTGTTTATTACTTTTTGTTCTTATGCGTGTTTTGTCGAATAAATTATTATTATTCTCTTTAGGTTATAGATACCTCATTTCCAAAATGTTATTAGTGTACTATATATCATATTCATTCATTCAATTAATTTATATAATCATTATGCAATGAAGATCATGTAGAACGAGTCGCATCACATCGTGGAGACGGTATTCCGTACATACGCACGAGTGATGATATCATACCCATGATCGTGGAATTGTATTGGAGTGTATGTATAATATTTCATAATCAAAACCACTTTACAATAATCATATATAGTTATTTATTTCCACCATTAGACCCATCCAAGTAAGGTGGTGGTGGAAAATAAATTACACCACGGCGTGGAGACGGTATTCCGTACGTATGCACGCGCGGTGATTTCGTTTTCCGTAGGATGGATAGATGGTTAAATAGGGTTGTTTCATACTTATAATAACATATCAGTATATGAGTGATACTGATGCTATTACTTCATAATTAAACAACTGAAGAAGAAGAATTTGAAGAAGAAATAATGTTGAAAGAATCGGTAACGGACATTACCTCTTCTTTGAAGTGCCTCTTTGAGACCTCCTTTTAGGGCACTAAAATTGGTCTTTGAAGAAGATCAGGACCTCTAGAATGTTTATATGGAAGTGAAGAAGATAATTTGGAAGGGTTTTGCCGAGCTTGAAGGCTCAATGTGGTGTGAGGAAGAGAGGTAGGAGGTTCCCTTTTATACGGGAGGAGAGGGGCACCTTTGGAAAAACTAAACATATTATTTTTTTTATAAAGAAATATTCGGTTTTTAATAGCTCCACATTCATTTATTTCTAATCTAAAGTGGGTATGGGTAGAAAGCCTCTCATCCAATATAATTTAGACAAGTTTAGGTATCTATTTTAACCTTACCATTTAGATTTAACTTTAAGTTAAATAATTTTACTTTTACTGTGTCTTCGTGTTTTCTTACACTATAAGGTTAATAAACTTACTATAACAAGCCAAACGAACCCCAGGTTGTTTATTATTAATATATAAAACCTTATATAAGTCATTTGACCGAACCATAGATTTTTGGGAATAAAATAACAATTAATAATATAATATTTGTTTTAAAAACTATTTTATGTCAATTTTGAAACTATTTGGTAATTGATTTTTGTGAAACTAATAACAGAAATATTAGTTCGAAAAAAGTTAAAAATATCAATACTAAAATGTCATCTTAACCTAAAAAATTATTTTAGTTCATAAAAATTCTCAAATTACATTTATTTTGGTATTTATAACATCAATTATGTAAATATTTCATTAATAAGATAATTACTGCATCATCATTGTGTCATACATATTTTAAATTATTTAATATCTATAAATTTCAAATAAAATACCATTATGTAGGAAATCTTTTTATATTTCTAAGGAATATTTATAGTCTAATTTATCTTATGTATAACCCTATATTAAAAATGATTTAGTTATTAAACTTTGATTTTAACTATTTTAACCCTTCTTTAAATAAATTAATAATAAATGTCCTAATCTAATCCATGTGGGACTAAATGGTCATATTTTATTCATAAGGTTGTTTTTGGTCGAATTACACTTATCCAATAGAATTAGGACATGTGTTAGGGTAATAATGATATCATTTTTACCCTTAATTTCCCTATTTAATTTTAATCGTGGTAAAAAAAAGTAAAAAGTTACTATTCACCAAAAATTATTTTCATCTCATTGAACCAAATTTTAGTCCTTTATATTAACCATGTGTCTCAGATTTTCGAAATTCCACTCACAGAATCAGAAAAATTAAGTTTTATGTGAATTTGGAAATTCTCCTAGGAGGTGGGTAATAGACGGTGAAAAGTTCAACAAAATTTATATATATATATAATTATTATAAAATGACTCCAATGAATTGGATTGAACTTATATAAGTATTATGTATCAATTTTGACCTAAAATAAATTTAAACAAAATAAATAATTATTTAAATAAAAATTCGGTTTTTAAATAGTAACCCAGTGTTTTCACTATTCATCAAAAATTGAAAGTTTTCAGAAAAATACCAAAATTTCACCCTAGGCTAATTTTGATATTCCGAATCCAAAAATGAAGTCCATTTTGAAAAATAAAATTTCCAAAATTTCAAAAAGTGGGTATTAATATTCATAACCGCTAGTTTTAATAATATTTTAATAGAATATCATTGTTTAGTGAAACTCGGTATTGCGTACGACGCAAGCTATCGAGGAAGGTCGTGATTGTGTGTGAAGCAAGCCAAGCTAGTGTTGTGTGTAGTGAAAGATTCCTTTGATGATTTATATAACATAAAAACAAAATATTTCTCATAAAAGTCTCGGGTGTTACACTTTTGATGCTCAAATTATAGGTCAGGAATAAGAAAATCATGATGAATGACTTACACCTTCTTGGATTTTCTCAATTTTTTTATTTTTCATCTTAATTTTTACCATATTTATTTTATTTTTTGAAATTTATTCTTATAATAAATATCACATCCACAACCTAACCACATATAATAAAATCTTCAGTTCATTAATGGTGATTTTTTATTCTCTCATGTCACAACCCATTATTTTTCTTCTTCATTTTCATCAAGAAGTAAAAAATAAAAGTAAATGGATGATTCATGAACATTACCAATGACCAAAAATACCACCCCATCACTTATACCTAGAAATATAGTGTATTACTTAAACCATGATTTTACTTATACCCACACTGCAACTATAAAATATCATAAAAAATACAAATAGGATGGTATGAATGATTAATAATAGCTTGCAATATATATTTTTCATAAGAATTACATTCATGTTTCCTATGGGATAAATAATGATTAATGTAAAATGTGATCTCAAGTATAAGGGATAAATCAAAAAATATCTCACTCTATTAAATGTGACTTTGTATATTTAAAGCATTTCAAAGTTCTAATTAAAGATCTAGTAGGTGGAATTCCCCAAGATCTCTCAAGAAATATGATCAATATAGAATGGAAAGTTTTATGTCTATAAATCTTAAAAGAACAGAAACATATAAATTTGTACCATAACCCATGGAATTGATAATAATATATACTAAATCCACATAAAATAAATTTATTCAAATCATGAAAAATGATAGGTAAATTTAATTAACATGAATCAACTAATTCCCTCGAATGACGATTCTTCAAATTAAAAACTATGCTTTAATATAATAATTAAATTCCCATATTACTCATTCCATATTATTATCAAAGAAATACAAACCATTAAACCATGTTATTCCTAAGAAATTCATGTCTCCAAGTTCAATTAAGTAAAGTAACAAAGTCTTACTGTGGGCATGAAAATTATAGGTTAAAACTAAAAATAGATTTATAGGGAGTTAAAATATAAACTTAAAATTGAAATCCCTTTTCTTACAAATGTTTTACTCAATTATCCTCCTCTTTTTAAAGTTATTAGATTGTCTTATTACTTCCTTTCATATGGTCTAAAAAATATCATGTAATTTTAAGAACAATTTCATCAAAGATCAAAAGGGGTAAAGGATAGAAGTCACTACATCCTAAACTCCAAAATCCTAAGTAACATTGAAACTTGGGATTCCTCTACAGTAGTGGTAAAAGTTTTTTTGAAAACATCAACATACTTCTAAAACATGAGGGAAATAAATTAAACTATGATTTTTAATCCTAGTAGTAACCTAAGTGGGTGTAAAATAAAATAAATGGATTTTATTTCTATGACTAGTTAACAATGAAATGGGGACTCATAAAAATCTATATGAGAGATAATTGATCAGGTTTAGGTTTGGATTCCCACACACTTTACTGATCAATATACTAAAGTACAATTAATGGATTGTTGTCCGAAATCATTCTAACCAAGGTAATCTCTATAGAATCATCCATGGAATAAAAAAACCATGGAAATTTTTTTTGACTCATATCTATCATGGGGTTTTGGAAAATATAATTTATTTTCCTAAGGAGTGTATTAGTAATATTAACTTAAGTCATTTCCAAAGAGTAGTTCTCTATCTAGTTGTCGTGGGTGCAAAATAAAATAATTACTTTTGATTTCTAGGATTATGAAAACATGAAACAAGTTCTTTTAATATCAGGATGATAGAAAATTGATCAGGTTTAGGTTTGGATTCCCAAATCTTGGTTGGGATTGTGAACTTTTTCTCCATTACTAATTCGATTTAAATTAGCGTAGTTGGAATGTTTTTTCATAACTATCTATCCCTTGTACTTCAATACATTGATTAGTAAGGTGGTTGGGTGATAAAAACAAACCATATACCTAAGGTGTGGATTGTTTATAAATCACTTCTTACACATCCATGTGTCTCAATTAACCTTTTAGTTATTTGTGTGTGGGTTCAGAAAAAGGTGGTGAATCAAGATTTGTTACCTCATAAATTCCTCTTGTGCTAGTACCTATTGTTCTGAATTTTTGGGAATTTGGTGTTATTTTCTCAATCACTCTCCTATATTCTATTTGTGAATTTTCAATCAATGCTCCTCCAGATGATTTATACAATATTTTCCCATCATTCCATATTATTCCTTGGTAGAAGAAGACTAAAAAGTGATGTTCCTTCATATATTGATGAAGTAATATTGAATAAATATTCTTGAATCTTTCTCAATACTCATATAGAGTTTCTCCATATGAATATTAGATGGTGTAAAGATCTTCCCTTATCATTTTTATCTAAGGGTCTAGGAATAATTGTTTCATGAAATCGCTTTATAGGACTTCCCGATCATGGATCTCTATATTTTAGGCTATAAAACCAATCCTTGTTAAATAATTTATATAAAAAGTTAAATTCTTTCCACTCTACTTGATCTTAAAAAAATCCCCATGGTTTAAAGCTTGAACATAGAAAGTTGAAATCTTTAATATACTAGTTTGGATTTTAACATACAAGACTATGGAAATTAGGTATCACCAAAATCATATTAATATACAATTCAAAGTAATGTTTCAAATAATTCATAGCTATTTGAACTTGTTTATTGGAAAATTGTGGGGAAAAAAATTCCTTTAAAGTCTAGTTTAGGTTTATTCCCATGATTGTGGGCTTAGAGTGTATACTAGAAGTTTCACATGATTCATGAAGATTAATTTCATAAAAATTATTTTCTAAATTAATTTTCCTAAGTATTATTATCACATTTATTTCTATATCTATATCAAAATGAAATAATTCTTTGTTAAAGATCTAATTCATATAAAATATAAGTTATATTGGAACTCACTCCCTGGAAGTGGAACCATGTTTTTACATGCACCTATCATGGGGTGTGGAAAATGATAATTTATTTCCCTAATGAATGTAATAGTATTTGTAGTAGTAACCTAATTCATATCTAGGTAGTAGTTATCTATCTAGTTTTCGTGGGTGAAAAATAAAATATATGTATTTTACTTCTAGGACTAGCTAATAATGAAACAAATACTTTTAAAAATCAAGATGAGATAAAAGTTATTAGGTTCAGGTTTGGCTTCACATTTGTAATGTTTTTATGGTTTTTTCAGAATAAATATCTTTCTATTATTAATTGATTTAATGAAAGGTTTCACAATAACTTCCCCTTTTCATCCTTGATCAATTTTAATGTTGATGAGAATATTCCTAACGGTTTTCTTGCTTTGGAACATTCTCCTTCATATGTGTGAAAGTCATAGTGAGTCTCCCTTGAATTACCTTAGTAATATAAAATCAGGTATTATTATTCCCAAGAAATCATGTTTTACCAAATCACCTTCATCACATGTTTAGTAATTACAAAACACATTCCACATAAATTTGTACCAATCAATAAATATGATCCAAACCTTGTTAGAGGGAGAAAATTATTCCTTAATCTATGTAATATATAACAATTATATGTTACAAAATACACAATCATATTCAAATTAAAATTAAAAATAAAATATTAAAAAATATTAATAGTGAAAATTAATCAATGTTTACAAATAAAACTCCTAGGATCAAGCATCGCAAATTGGTCAAATCCCCTTCCCCAACCACTCTACATTTCTACCTCACCATTAAATAAGATACGATGGAGTTATGAAGGGTATAAGGAATATTAGAATAAAATTAAAGTATAAAAGAGTGGATATCTATGAAATCATAAATTTTATCTTACACCCAAGCCATCTCCTACTATTGTTGTCTACCTCATCACAGCAGTTTTCCCCTCTTATTTTTAGATGGATTAATCCCTCATATCTTTTTGATCTCCTATTTAGTCAATGTTTCCTTCTTTTATCTTTATATTCTGATCTCCTCATTTTATTAATTTATCTATATTATATTACAATATTTAGAATATATCTAGTTTTTCATCACTTATATTCTCTAAGAATATTGGAATTTTGAAATTCTAATACAGAATACCCTACCATGCAGAGAGAAAGATTAATCTCATCCTTTTCCTATACATAGATATATAATATCCAACTTCCCCACAAAACAACATCCATATTCTTAAAAAACCCAATATAGTCACTATTGGATCCTCTGTATCACATGAAAATCCTACAATATAGCCTCTATTCCTAAAACTCATGATAAAATAAGCCACGGTAAAGCAACTCAACCCATGACACAACCTAATTTCTCTGTTAAAACTCCTTTTTTTCTTCCATAATTTAGTGATGGCATATCATGTAGTGGGTCTAAATTATCTAGTGGATATGGATTTCCTTTCTTCCTCCATGGTGTCCTGATTATTTAGAAATGGAAAAATGGTGTAGTAGTGGTGTTCTAGTTATTTTTACATGACGTTTTTTTACCCTTATAAAACCATAGGAAAAAATAGTATTATATTTACATAGAATTTAAAAACCATGGGATACCTTTACCTAGTAGCTCCCTACAATTACACATCTTTTCCAAGAAATAACTTAACCTTATGAAATGGAAACCTTACCTTTATTCAGAGTTTGAATGCCTTCAATTAAACTTATATAGAACCTTCTTACCATTAAATAGTGGTTGAAGTACCTTTATAAAGCCATTAAAATCCATGGGTTACATTTAAATTTAATCTTTCTTACCATTACGTAGTGCATGAAATTAAATATTTTCCCATGAATTGTGGTGGAAATATGTGGGTACCCTAGCATAGAATCTAAATACCTTTACATAACTTGTATGGTTTTGGATATACCCTTATACATTTCTAGAATCAATCCACTTACCCATATGTAGTTCATTAAAACCATGTGATATTGTTTTGTATACCTTAAAATTCACTCCTTCATATAGGTAAAAAACATTTTACCCTTACATAGGTCTGAGGCAATGCATAAGGGTAAACAAAAACATCAAAAAATTCATCTCAAAATTAAACTTCCAAATTCATAATTTCATCATCTTTTTCTCTAAATAAATCTAAAAATTTAATACACTCAAATTTTTACTAAAAAATTATTTACATGGGGGAAAAATAAAAACAATAATTTAAATTCTTTATCAAAATGCTAAAAAATCATGAAAAATAATGGAATCAGGGTGTGATCCAAGGCACGACCTATTTATTTTCTAAATCAGTTGTATTTTTCATAGATGCAAGCATGGTCCACTTTTTTCATGTCACATCCCTTTTTTGAGACCTAAAGTTTCAAGTAGACCCTTTTTCTCAACACTTTTTCTTAGATTCTCTTATTGAGTTTGTTTTAATGATCATACTTTTCTCCCTGCAATGTGACTTATCTCTGGGAAGAGTTTTTTGCGTGGGATCTCCTTATAATAGTGATGAGGCTCTATGATTCTTCCCTCGATATAAACTAGTTTTCAAATGTCTGTGCCTTGTTTTATATTACCTATTAGGTTTTGAGTGTATTTGAGTTGGTAGAATAGAATTTTCCTTCATTGTAGAGAAGGAATCCCATATAAATTATGATGATCTCATATTCCATAGGATACAACTGGTCTCTTATTAATGGGCTAGTATTGTAATGACCCATACTTTAATTAATGGAAATTCCTCTTGATCTAATTAAATGTGTTGTTATGGTTATATAAAATGTGAACTTCATTGGTTTTATGTTTCTGGATTTTAAAATACCGTTATGAATTGTGAGCATTACTAATATAGTCGATCAATAATGATCACATTATTAGTATAAATATAGTGCTTTAACAAATCCAATTTACTCAGAAAAAGGCAGTGATGGCCTCATCTAGTAGACTTTCCCCAAACAAATCCCATTTATTGGAGCTCGAAAAGGAAGTGGCATCATTGGGATTCCCTCTTGACCAAGTCCAATCTGAGCTTGAACATGTTAATCTTGAGCGTAACTGACTACGGGAGAAGTGGAAGTTAATAGAGATTACCACCCAAGCGATGTTATCTGAGACAACCCAAGAGTATGTCACCATCGCACACCTTAACCTGTGTTCTTATGCGGGTGTTATAAGGGGTTATATAACAATACCCTATCACTATTACTATGTACATTATTTTTTTACAAAGAATATGCATTCATTTTATTATTGTTACTTTGTAAGTAGTTTTTAAACCACAAATAGTATTTTTTATTTAATATTCAACTAAGAAATATATTTTGTTGAATTAATGGATTTTTGAATTAAATAATATTTTTATAAAATATTATTATTATTATTATCAAATTAATTTTTATTAAATATTAATTATCATATAATTTTATGAATACAGTTGTAATTTTTATTAAGGTTTTAAAACTATTTTTGTTAAAACCCCAGAATTTTCAATAAATGTTGGTTTTTATTTTAAAAGTAAAAATTAACATATTTATAAAATTATTTAGATAAAATAAATATTATTTTTGGAATCAAGACATCAAAATTATCCAACATTTAATTTTTCATAATTTTCTGAGACAGTCGAGTTTTTGAGTAAAAATTAAATACCGTATAAATATATAATGTGTTTTATGACATCATAATGACCCAATAGTGATATAATAAAATACAAGAAACCTTATGATCTTCCAATATATGTTTTATCATTAAAATAATGTGATTTTATATTTGTTTGATCTATTTTACAAAGCTTTATTGGACCCTCCAAGACTTATAAAACATTTTATCTTTTTAAATTGTTTTCCTTGAGAGTGTGACTCACCTACAAATAAGAAATCCTAATATTTTAAGAGGTTAGGCCATTTTCCTTATAAAATATTTTTTCCACTCCCCTTTGGAAAAAACCATGGTTGAAAACATTAGTATGGTTTGTGGTTTTGATTAGTTTAATGTGAAGTGTCCCAAACCTAAATAATAAAGAATTCCCTCTCCTTTCCTATATAAACCCACCCAAGTTCCCACTTCCTCTTAAATAAAAGCCTTTGTAGTTTGACCAACCCCTAACCTCCTCTCTCTAGAATCCTCCCTAGGTGCCCCAATCTCCCAAGAAGCCTCTCCCAAGCCTTTCGGATAACACTTCCAAGTAAGGGATTTCTTCCTTTCTAATTTTTGTCTAATTTTCTTTAAGTTGTTATTCCCTTTTGTTTTCAATTACAAATGTTGGGGTATGATTTCTCACCTCCCCCAAACTGTCCTATTATTGTTTGGATGATGGGAGACCCCTTTCTCTCTCATTAATGCCTCCCATGTACACCTGTTACCATACCGAAATTCCTTGAGGGATTTCTCTCTCGTCTTTTACATCCAAGTAAATATTTTGTATTATGCATCTAAATTCCATTACGTTTGTTGGTACATGTATCTTTATGACCCCCTTACAGTCCATTTCATGTATATATGATGAGACACCCTTTTCTCTCTCATCAACCATTTTTATTAATCCTTACGCCACATCGTTATTGCACTACGTTTTTCCAAGCCTTGATCATTGTGTAGTGAATACCATACCCATGTCTCTATCAAGGGTATTCACCATCATAAAAATATACATATTGAATGGTAATTTCATTTATTTATTCCATATTACTTAATCATATAATAACTTCTGATTTTTATTGATTTGTGATCCATGTGGCACACTTATGCATGAAATGAAATTTTTAAGAAGGGTGCGCCCTGATAGCGCTCTAATGCATTGGTTAAAGTATAGTATCATGATATGTCATGTGTAATGGGTGCTGACTCAGGATAATTCAATTGAAATGAGGTTTTACTCATGATTCATGTGAAGTGAGTGTTTACTCATTCTCCATGTGTAATGATCCCTAGCTTGTGCTAATTCCATGTTAAGTGTTGTTGCCACATTTCCATGTTATGATTATCATGCTCTATCATGCCTTTATGTTCATGTTTCTCTTGTGCTCTATTGATATTCCTATTTTTAAGCATGTATTTTATTCCTCATGTTATTCCATTTTTATTCCCTTACTGGGCTTTATAGCTTACCCTTTTCTTATGAATTTCCTCAGTTTATCCCATGAAATGCTAAGTACGATGGAATGTAGAGGTCATTTAAAGTAAGTTTTCAATAAATATGTTGTGTGTTTTATGTTCTAAGATGTTATGTAATGTTTATATGCCCCAAAGACACTAAACCTCTCGATATTCCATGTTTTATCAAGTGATATTTATGTAATAAATCATGTTTTAGTGTGTAATAAAGAGCAGGTTTGTTATAGTTGGTATCAAAGGATAGGTTTAGTTATTTTGGGGATTAGGATTAGAAAACCCTAGTGAAAACTTAGAGACAAGAATAAGTATAAAAAATTATCCCTAAGTATTTTTGAGTATGGAGTAAGTGGTTTATCAAGAAAATACATGCATTTCTGGATATGAGCAGGTAGAGGCGGCTCTGGAAAAGTTGTATTCTAGGGGTAAAACTCGAAAACACCACTTTGAGCTAGACTCAAATTGGAATTGGTGCACGACGACGGGCATTACTGCACTCTTGTTTATGACAATCCTGGGGGATATGATTTAGTAAATTCACAGGCTTAGTATGAACCCTTATTAAAGGAATGAAAAAAAATCCCCTAAGAATATATGTTAGAAAGTATATCATTAATAGCATAGATTGGATCTTATAGATTATTAAGTTAAGGAAATAAAATCAATTTATAAGTATTATGTTTTTGTATTTGGAATCCTCTTTATGTGTTTAATAGTTTAATTTAATCATCCCATGTATATATCGGATAAGGTAAAACCTGAATAAAAAATTAAAAGGTAGGGTTATCATTCATGATTCTACGCATTCTTTTATATCCTAAAAGTTTAGTAAAACAATCCCCGCACCACCACAAATAATGGATGTAAAGATATCGGTGAGTATGAAAAATGGTGAAATAATTTCATCCCATGAATATAACTCCTCCCCTATCATAATATGTGGATTTAATTTCCTAGAAAACCTTATCATACTCCCTTTGGTGGAATTTGATGCAATTCTTGGCATGGATTGGCTTTCCTTATATAGAGCCAACATAAATTGCCGTGAGAGGCAAATCACTCTCCTTGTAGAGAATCGACCCCCGATTATATACAAGTGCAAGGAGGAAGATGAATATTCTTTAACTCCATTATATCAAGTGTGGTTATTACTTCCATATGGGCACGCATATCTAGCTCAGATGATTGAGTCTAAGGAGACAACCATCCTTGAAGATATGCCTATTGTGAGGGAATTCATTGAAGTGTTTCCAGGGGAATTTATTGGTCTTCCTCCTAGAATAGATGTTTAATTATCAATTAATCTTATACCTAGGTTGTTTCCAACATCCAAGACTCCATATATAATGGTTTTTATAGAGATTGAGGAGCTAAAGAAACAACTATAGGAGGATCTGGATAAAGGGTTTATACGCCCAAGCGCTTCACCATGGGGTGCACCAGTCCTATTTGTCAAGAAGAAATATGGGTCAATGTGCCTTTGCATCGATTATCATGAGATTAACAAAATCACAATAAAGAACAAGTATCCTCTCCCACGAATCGATGACTTGTTTGATTAGCTTCGTGGAGAAAAATACTTATCCAATGTGGATTTGTGGTCGGGATATTATCAAGTAAGGGTGAAGAAGAAATATATTCCAAAGACTAATTTTCGTACAAGATACGGGCTCTATGAATTCATTGTAATGCATTTCAAACTTTCTAATGCTCCAGAAATCTTCATGGACTTGATGAATAGTGTCTTTAGGGATTACCTCGAAATATTGGTGGTAGTCTTTATAGATGATATTTTGATATAGTTCAAACCCAAGGAGGATCATGAAGAGCATCTAAAAACTATACTAGAGACCTTTTGGAAGGATAATCTTTATGAAAAGTATAGAAAGTGTGAGTTTTTTTTGAAGGAGGTCTCGTTTTTTGGGCCATATCTTCACAAGAAATGAGATATCAGTGGATCCCTCCCAAACAGATGCAATTAATGGATGGCTGAGGCCAATATCGGTAACGGATATTCATATATTCTTGGGTTTATCTTGTTATTATCGATAATTTTTGAGAAATTTATCACGATTTTCCAACCCTCTTACCAAGCTAACTCGGAAGGGAGTAAAGTTTTCTTAGAGTGATGCATGCGAATAAAGCTTCAAGGAGTTAAAAAAGAGTCTTATCACTACGCTCGTTCTCACTTTACCCACAAGTGGAGAACTTTTTGTGGTATTTAGTGATGCTTCGAAGAAGTGCTTGAGCTGTGTGATGATGAAAAATGAAAAATTCATTGCCTATGCTTCAAGGCAATTGAAATTTCATGAGAATAATTATCCAACACATGATTTAGAGTTGGTTGCGGTGATCTTCGCTTTAAAAATTTGGGGGCATTATCTTTCTGGGGAGAAGTGTGAAATATATATGGACCACAAAAGCCTCAAGTATATATTCACACATAAATAGTTGAACATGCACCAATGAATATGGTTAGAGCAGATCAAAGACTATGACTACTCAATCCATTACCACCATAGGAAAGAGAACAAGGTGGTGGATCCTCTAAGTATGAAGGACCCGACGATTCTATCATTGATGATAATTGAGAAGGATCCAATCTTCTTAGAATTAATGAAGATGGACATGGGAATCATAAATAAGGGAACATCATCAATCCTTTCACAAATGAATGCTCAACCGTCTCTTTTAGAAAGGTTAAAGGATGCTCAAAAGGATGATGTGGGAATTCATAAGAGAGTGGAATCTATCAGAAAATGGAAATCTGGGGAGTTCAATGTTAATGAAGAAGGAATTGTGAGGTTTTGGAAAAGACTGTGTGTTCCATGAAGTTTAGAGATAAAGAAGGAACTTTTGAATGATGCACATAGTTCAAACTTGTCTATTCACCCAGGAAACACATAGATGTATCAAGATCCCTGAGATCATTATTGGTGGGATAATATGAATAAGGAGATCGTTGAATTTACATCAAAGTGCTTGGTGTGTCAGTAAGTGAAGGCAGAGAGGTAGAAGTCTAAGGGGATGATGCAACCATTTCCCATACCAGCATGGAAATGGTAGAACATCACCATAGACTTTGTCACCGAACTTATGAAGACATCCAATGGAAATAGTGCAATATGGGTTTTTGTCGATCGTCTTACAAAGTCTGTACACTTTATTTTAATTAGGAGGTTTTCTCATCGAATCAACTGGCACGGATATATATCATGGAATTGGTAAGGTTGCATGGAGTACCACTATCTATTGTATCTGATAGAGATACAAGATTTACCTCTATGTTTTGGAAGAGTCTTCAACATGCTCTAGATACTGAACTGAACTTTTGTACGACCTATAATCCTCAAACAGAAATCCAATCTGAGCAAACTATTCAGACACAGGAGGATATGTTATGATCATGTTCTATGGACTTAAATGGAGGGTGGGACCAACATCTCCCACTGGTTAAATTCTCCTACAATAATAGTTTCCACACGAGCATCTGAATGGCACCTTATAAAGCCCTGTATGGGAAGAGGTGCAGAACATCGTCTTGTTGGGATGTAGTCATTCAGCCAAAGCTGTTAGGACCAGAAATGGTCGAGGAAATCGTGGAGAAGGATAAAACCATTCAGCAACATATCAAGGCAACCCATAGTCAACAGAACATTTATGCAGATAACCTTCGACAAGACCTTGAGTTTAAAGTTGGATACATGTTATTTCTACGCATATCACCATGGAAGAAGGTCATGAGGTTTGCAAATAAATAGAAGTTAAGTCCTAGGTACATCGGCCCCTTCGAGATTCTTGATCATGTTGGGGATGTGTCCTATCGACTAGCACTTCCACCTACCATGGACAAAGTACATGATGTCTTCCATGTATCCCTCTAAAGTAAGTACATTCCATACCCTTCACATGTACTCTCTTAAGAGGTAGTAGAGCTAGAGGATGATCTTTCTTACGAGGAGGAACTAGTGAAGATCTTAGATCATAGAGAAAAAGTTCAATGAAATAAGACAATGCACCTCATCAAGGTGTCGTGGTGAAACCACAAGTTTGAAGAAGCGAAATGAGAATTGTAGGAAGTTATGATGCAGAGTTACCCACATTTGTTTTTGAGTGGGAAAAGGAAATTTCGAGGGCAAAATTTCTTAAGGGGGGAATATTGTAACAACCTAAACCTTCATTAATGGAAATTCCTGTTGATCTAATTAAATGTCTTATTATGGTTTTATAAAATGTGAACTTTAATGGTTTTATGTTTTAGGATTTTAAAATACCTTAATTAATTGTGATCATTTCTAATATAGTCGTTGAATAGTGATCACATGATTAGTATAAATATAGGGCTTTAACGAATCCAATTTACTCAGAAAAAGGAAGCGATGGCCTCATCCAGTAGACATTCCCCATACAAAGCCAATTTTTTGGAGCTCGTAAAGGAGGTGGTGTAATTGGGTTTCTCTCTTGACCAAGCCCAAGCTGAGCTTGAACACGTTAAGCTTGAGTGGAACCAACTACGGGAGAAGTGGAAGTTAATAGAGATTACCACCAAGCGATGTTATCCCAGCCACCCCAAGAGTCCTTCACCTTCGCACACCTTACCATTCGGTCTTATGCGGGTTTTATATGGGTTTATGTAACAATTCCCTAGATCTATGACTATGTACATTATTTTTTTATAAATAATGTGCATTCATTTTTTTATTGTTACTTTGTAAATAGTTTTTAAAGCACAAATAGTATTTTTAGTTAATATTCAACAAAGAAATATATTTTGATGAATTGATGGATTTTTGAATTAAATAATAATTTAATAAAATATTATTATTATTATTATCAAATTAATTTTTGTTAAATATAAATTATCGGATAATTTTATGAATGAAATTGTAATTTTTATTCATGTTTGAAAACAGTTTTTGTCAAAACCGATGAATTTTCGGTAAATATCAGTTTTTATTCTAAAAATAAAAATTCACATATTTATAAAATTATTTAGATAAAATTAATATTATTTTTTGAATCAAGACGTCAAAATTATCCAATGGTGAATTTTTCATAATTTTCTGAGACAGTCGATTTTTTGGGTAAAAATTAAATACTGTTTAAATATATAATGTGTTTTATGACATCATAATGAACCAATGGTGATTTAATAAAATACTATAAACATTATTTTCGGCCAATATATGTTTTATCATTAAAATATTGTGATTTTATATTTGTTTAATCTATTTTACAAAGCTTTATTGGACCCTCCAAGACTTATAAAACATTTTATCTTTTTAAATTGTTTTCCTTGAGAGTGTGACTCACCTCCACATAAGAAACCCTAATATTTTAAGAAGTTAAGACATTTTCCTTATAAACTCTTTTTTTCCACTCCCCTTTGGAAAAACCCATGGTCAAAACCCATGGGATGGTTTGTGGTTTTGATTAGTTTAATGTAAGTTGTCCCAAACCTAAATAATAAAGAATTCCCTCTCCTTTCCTATATAAACCCACCCATGTTCCCACTTCCTCTTCACTCAAGGACTTTTTATTTCGACCAATCTATGCCCTCCTCTATATATAATCCTCCCTAGGTGCCCCAAGATCCCAGGAAGCCTCTCTCAAGCCTCTCCCAAGCCTTTAGGATCACACTTCCAAGTAAGGGATTTCTTCCATTCTCATTTTTGTCTAATTTTTTTTAAGTTGTTATGCCCTTTTGTTTTCAATTAAAAATATTGAGGTATTATTTCTCACCTCCCCCATACTGTCCTATTATTGTTTGGATGAAGTGAGACCCCTTTCTCTCTCATTAATTCCTCCCATGTACACCTGTTACCATGCCTAAATTCCTTGAGAGATTTCTCTCTCCTCTTTTACATCCAAGTAAATATTTTGTATTATGCATATAAATTACATTAAGTTTGTTGGGAAGTGTATCTATATTACCCCCGTACTTTCCATTTTATGTATATATAATGAGACACCCTTTTCTCTCTCATCAACCATTTTCATGAATCCTAATTTCACGCAGTTATTGCACCGTGTTTTTTCAAGCCAAGATCATTGTGTATTGAATACCATACCCATGTCTTTATCAAGGGTATTAACCTTTATACACATATAAATATTGAATGGTACTTTCATTTATTTATTACACACTACTTAATCATATAATAACTTATGATGTTGATTGATTCCATGATCCATGTGGCACACTTATACATGAAATGAAATTTTTAAGAAGGGTGTGCCCTGATAGCGCTCCAATGCATTGGGTAAAGTATAGTATCATGATACGCCATGTGTAATGGGTTTTGAATCATGATAATTCAAGTGAAAAGAGGTTTTACTCATTAATCATGTGCAATGAGGGTTTAATCATGCTCCATGTGCAATGAGCATTGGCTCATGCTAATTCCATGTTATGTGTTGTTGCCACATTTCCATGTTATGATTATCATGATTTACCATGCCTTTATATTCATGTTTCTCTTGTGATCAATTGATATTCCTATTGTCTAACATGTATTTTATTCCCCATTTTATTCCATGTTTATTACCTTATTGGGATTTATAGCTCACCCTTTTCTTATGCATGTCCTCAGGTTATCCCACGCGATGCTAAGTACGAGGGAATGTAGTGGTCATGTAAATGAATTTTTCAATAAATATGTTTTGTGTTTTATGTTCTAAGCTATTATATAATTTTCTTAATCCTGAAAGACACTAAAACTCTCGATCTTTTGTGTTGTATCAAGTGATGTTTATGTAATAAATCATGTTTTAGTGTGTAATAAAGAGCAGGGTTGTTATAAGTATGGCATTTGGAGTAGTAGATTCTATAAGCATTTAATTCCTTGTAGTGGTGTAGGAATATGAGGGAATATTTCTTGAGGATGCTCCAGTATTACCAACCGATCATAATGTTAACTTCTATATATACCTATACCCATGGAAGGAACCAATATCTAGGCTAACATATCAGATAACCTCATAGAGGCTTAAGATTAGAAGTTGTAGTTGGTGGTTAGATAGAGGAAGGGCTTCATTATACCCAGTGTGTTTTCCTAGGTAGCCTCCTTTTTTCGCCAAGTAGGTGGTTGGGATACTAAGGTTATGCATGGATTATCATCTTCTAAACCAAGTGGCTATCAGGAAATAGTATCCACCTTAAAGAATCGATGACTTCATTAACCAGCGATTAGGGGGAAAGTGAATCTTGGAGTTTGACTAAAAGATAGGTTATCACCAGTACCAAGTTTAAGTATAGGATATACTAAAGGTGTATTTATAGAGACTCTATTATTATATTGAGTTCTTAGTGATTCCCTTTGGCATGTTTATTGCTCTGGTAGTGTTACAATACTCATTAATTAGATCTTTCAATCCATCTTAGACCTATTCATAGTGGCCTTATTAGTTGACATCCTCATGTACTTGATGTTAGAGGTGGAAAATGAGATATATTTGAGGAAGTTTTTTAATATAATTATATATAAACAACTTTTTTTGGAATCTCTCAAAGTTTTAGTTTAGGATTCAAGAGTTCCACTGCCTAGGTTATATCATATTAGAAGAAGTAGTATTGGTGGACCCATTAACATTTGAGGTGGTTCTAGCATGGGATCCACCTAAGAGAATGAAAAGATTTTGAGGTTACTTGGGTTGATAGACTTTAATTAGATATTTATTCGTAAATCCAAAGGGATTGTAGGAAATCAATTAAATTTAATTTGAAATGGGTAACCTTTCTTATGGATAGATAAGTTTCAATGGGATTTCTAGGATCTATAATATTGGTGGGAGAGAACTCTTATATTGAGACATATAAAAGAGGGTGTTGAGTATGTGGTGTTATTATTTTAATATAGAACTACTCTAGGATGTGTTCTGATGAAGTAGAAATCATTAATTCCTTATTTTTCTTGGTAGCTGAGACAACCTAGTAAGAAATACATGGCCAATGAATTTGAGATGGCAGCAGCAATTTTTAACTTAAATCCTTGGAAACACTATCTTATGAGAGATCTTGCACGACCAGATATCCATAGAACCTATTTATGATGAGATTTCAAAGTTAGGGATCATTTCATCCTTTTTATGATGATGGATTATGGTTCTGGTCATGTTGTGATAAGTGGTATTGAGGTAATTTCTTACTTTCCCCTTAGTATTATGTCTAGGAGTGATGAGGATGTAATAAGAACTTCAGTTTCAGTTTTGGTGTCTTTGAATAATGTAGTGTGATACTAATGTTATCTCTTGATGCCTAACATAATAACAGGTGAAATATGAGGTTCTAAGATGGATGTAGAAGTTGTATAGTGTCTTCATAGATTTCATGATGGGACTTCCATGATCAGTGAGAGGTCATGACTCAATCTGGGTGATCATAGACTAATTCCCAAAGTATTCCAACTTCTTATCCATCCAAGAGCACAGTTTAGTAAAGACAATGGGAATTATTTGTGTGAAAGAGATAGTTCGACATCATGGAGTTTACTCAATGACCATTTAATACAATGATTATCACTTTAAAAATCAATTATAGAAAGGATTATAGAAGGATTTGAGATTACATTTTGGATAATCACAACATTCCAACCCCCTACAAATATGGCTAGATAGAGTGGACCATTCATGTTTTGGAGGATAGGTTTCAGGCAATCATATTGGTTTTGGTCGTAGCTGAGAGGTTTTTCTCCCCTTGGTGAAGTTGTGTGTAATAAAAATTATTGATCAACCATCATTATGTAACCATTCTAAGACTTTTATAGGAGACTATTCAGGTCACTTTGGTGCTAGTTGGTACTAAGGGAGATAATTCTCATGGCCCCAGAGTTGGTGAAATAAATGATATGGAGGGTGAAGTTCATACAATAGTGGATGTGGACTACCCAAATCCATTGGAACTCCTGTGAATATTGGAAATGAAAGACTCTAGAGTTCAGCGAGGGAGACCAAGTATTCCTAAAGGTCTCGCATTTTTTAGGATTTTGGATATTTGGATGAGGTGACAAGTTATATTTGAGTTTCATATGACCATTTTATACAATTGTGAATAGTTGGTGAGGGGAGAATAATGCTTGGCCCAACCACCATAGTTAGAATGAGTGCATGGTGTTTCCTACATGTCACGACCAAGGACATATGTGCTCGACCTAGCATCTGTTATTTAATGGGGTGAGAAGGATGTTGAGGATGGATCTACTCACTCAGATTACCCAATGACAATAATGGTTCAGTATAAGATGTTCCTTCAAAGGAAATAAATTCTTTTGGTGTGTTTTTATTGCATTATGGGAACCTTTAAGAGAGTTAATGGGAGTTTTAGAACTATATACAAGCTCAATATCCTCACCTTTATGTGTAGGTTTTCCATTTTGGGGATGAAAATCGTTAAAGGTGAGGATAATGTAGTGACTCTTAAATTTATTTTGTACACTTTGGAATATTTTCAATAATATTCTTGAAGTTAGTAAAGAAGTTGGTGCAGATTTCTAGGACCTTTCTAGCCTTGGTGTTGATATATTAAAAATATTAAATTTATTATATCACATTCACATGGTTTTTCAAAAATAAAATAATATCTCTTGAAAAATATCTCTAATGGTAAAAATAAGATTTTTATTAAATCTGAAGCATGGTTTCTACCCTAGGAATGAAAAAAATTTACTAGGTGTTAGACGCTTCAATGGAGTGTAGTCGTAGGCAGGTTAGATGAATTAAATTAATTTATTGAAATAATTTTCATTAAATTTCACAACCATAGAAACACCCCTTTATAAACCTATATTTGGTGAATTATGTAGGGTTAGCTGTGTAAATGTATAGGAAGTGAGAGTATAGAGAGAACTCTAGTGATGAGTGTGTTGGTGGGTGATCTCGAGATAGAGGATTGATGACAAACGGGAGTAGGTATTCATAGGGCCTATGATGAATGCATCAATTTATTTATATTCAATTCTTCTGGGAAAATTATCCTATGATGATTGATCCAATTTAAGGTAGGGAATTTTTTTTTGTTGGTATATTTCCCCATTATTTCATTCCATGATGAACATAAATTAATTTCATAGAATTTAATTTGCAGATCATGAATGTTGAATTATTGTTGATTATTTCTCTTGCTAGAATTAGAAATTTCTGATTTATTTATTATATGGTTTTTGTTACATTGATTATCCTAACCTTTCATTAGATTCCATCAATTTTGGTCAAATGTACATTACCCTCATTGGATTCTTAGTTTTTTGTTTCCTTAATTTCTTCCTCCATTCTTTTATGCTCTTTATTAGTATTTCAGTTGGTTGATGATTTGATTATACCTGGGGAACTGGTCATTGTGAAATCATTATTTAGTGTAATGAATCATTGATATGGGTTAGGTTTTGGGGTTTGGGGGTGTGGGGATGATTATTTGAATCCGATTGTGGTATGAGTGATGGAGGATTTACAAGCCAGACCATACAGGTGCTTTGGTGTGGCGTCGTCATGTGCTTTCCAATCAAACAAATGGATAAAATATGGCCACTGTTAGTGTAGTATGATTAATTAAATGTGAACCAGGCATTCTGGATAAGAATTATAGTGAAACCAAAGTCAAAAGTTTCATGCATGAATTTGCATGAATAGGCCATAGTTTCTGTGAAATTTCATGATAAATGGTATGTACTTCAGAAGAACAGAGGTTGTGTGGACCCCTTTGTGTGGTAGCTAGGGTTTATGTGGTGAGTAAGATATCACATGTCATGTGTCCCTTATCCATCCAATTCAGCATGTTCATGTAATACATGCCTAGGATTCCATGTGACCCCACTTGTTGTGTGTGTCGGGGTACACCTCCTATAATTAAAAATTGCACAGGCTTGGGAAGGCAGCACATATCAACTTGAGTACTAACCTCTACATGTAATGTATTGTAGTAGCATGTCATATATCTATTGAGGTACATTCCATGTGATACATAATGAAATTAGGAGTTTCAGACGTAGTGAGACATGTCATATACCCCCGGGGACACATCATGTACTCCTTCAAGGGAAGTTTATATCCTTTTTTATTCTCAAACCAACTATGGTATGAGATTGGGTGAGTTACATTGAACCATATCAATTTGGGTGTATTCCTTCGTTTTGTTTCTCCAAAGTGATTTTTCTCAATCCACCCCCATGTGGGTTCAGTGTGGTATATAGTCTTGATAATTTTTCATAAGATCCTCTCAGTGGATTAGAGTAGGTATCCCACTATGAGGCCCAAGGATTGGATAAAAATTTATATCTTTCATATTATTTTTGGTTTGGTATCTTTTAATTTGAACACTTTAGTGTTTGATCCCCTACCTAGAAGGTTAATCCAGTAAGTTTTGGTTATCCCACATTGGATTAGAGTGTGATCCCCTATCTGTGCATCGAAATCTATTGTCTTCCAGTGAGGTGTAGTCTGATCGAGTGATCATCTCAGATGATCCCTCTCAGTTCCCATATTATTCTTAAAGAAAATACCTAACAATAATGTCTTATTAAATGCATTCCAATAGTAAAGTGAGACCCGATGTGTGAGTTCTCTTTGATAATTTTTACTTTGGAGCCTCGAAAAAAATCCTATGTTGATGGTGAGGATGTGACCTCACCTTGAGACTTTGATTATTCCTTTGATCAAATCAAGGTAATATTTATTATTCCCATGGATTGGTGGTATAGAGAAGACTCCTTCCTTGATTTTTTGTGTTTGTAAATTTCAAGGTGTTCTACTAGTATGTTAATTCCCACCCCTACATGGGAACTGCCTCCACATGTCATGCCTTATGTAAATGACAGACTTTTAAATGGAGTCATAGGAGGACTAGGAGTTTGTGTGTATTAATTATTATATATGGAATACAAACAATTCTAGGATTTTTCATATTTATATCAATTTCCTTTTTGTTAGTAGGTTGGACACTTTTGTAGTTTTGGTGGCATTGTATTTGTCTCTGTTGTTTTTATTGTACATTTTGTAGTACTATAATGTGAGATTAGTAGTTAAGAAAGAATTTAAAGAATAATTTTTTATCTTTAATACATTATATTGGTGTATGAAGATGTTTTTGTGTCTAAAAGTACTTAATATAAGGCCTCCCATGTTTTTTACATCCCTACTCGATGCTAGTCGCATGCCCCTAACATATTAGAGGCGGGATTGGCATGTCATTATCAACTTACCACCAGCCAAATTGGCCTCAATGGGTTGAGTCGTGAAAATTATATATATATATATATATATATATATATATATTGAAACAAAGTACCAATCACTTATATATTATTATTTGGTAATGAATATGTATAAATTTGTTTTTATTATAACAAATACATTTTTCTAAAAAATTATTCATTATGTATACTTATATTGAAATTTATTTTTATCACTTTTAGAAATTTAATATAATAGAATGGTTTTAATATTTATAATAAACATTTTCAAATTAATAAATGACTTTAATTTCATTTTTAGGCATAAAAATCAGTTACTAGGTCAAAATTTTATCATCGCGGTGAAGGCTAAAATCGGATAAGATGGTTAAATTAAGAGATAATATCATAAAATATCACAAAAAATATCTATTATTTGGTAGACTATGGATTTATAGATCTTTAATTATCTTATCATTGATAATTTTTATTTTTTGATCCACTTTCCATGAATATGACACATGTTTTTTATTAAAATTGAGTATTTACCAAAATGTCACCCCTTCTCTTCTATAAAAGGAAATATTATATTCCCACCTAAATACACACCATTATTTGAATTTCTCTTTTATCCCTACTCAAATTATCTCCTTCACGATCCTCTCTCATGTTTGGGAACCACTATTCCAAATTACATGTCCCAAATCCTTCATTTCAAAGAGGGCCGCTAAGAGGATATTCAATTTTGCAATGTATGTATTATCCTCTTCTTGATCGTTCTTATTTATCTTCATCATAAACCAGTTATTTAAATTTATTTAACACTTGAAAAAAATTAAAATTATAAAACTTATGTAAAATTGATATCATTACTATAGAATAACATTTTCTTACTCATTGAATCATTATAGTTTGTCCATATTTTGATCGGTTATACCACCAACATGAACGATGTTATAACATTTACATCAAGAATGACTAATAAAAAATAAATATAATTATTAATATGTAAAATTTATTAATTTATGATGTTTTAATAATGTTGTTATGGTAATATATATAATTATATTCATTGATAAAATCAATTTTTTATTGAATCGAAATTAACAAAAAAAGATATATATTTTTAAGTGTTATAAGATAACCATCACCATAAGTTCCTTGAAATGATCATTGTAATCAATAACTATAAAAAACATATCTTAAATTGGTTTGAACATTTTAGAGTTGGTGAACTTATAACTAAGTATTAAGAAATAGAACCACCATACCAAAGCATGCTTGGAAAACAGAATTGATTAAACCTGAATATTAATTATGAAAATAAAAAATTAATAAATATTTAATAAGGAATAAAATATTAATAGCACTATGTTAAATAAATATGAATAATGTAATAATTCATATTAATAATAAACCTAAATTTATTATATAGGGAGTTAGAGCATGTCTGATTAAGAAGGAGTTTAAGGTAAAGGTATCACACTTTGAATTCCATATTTTTTATGTCCAAATTCATACTTAAATAAATTGTATATTATTTATTTCTAAAATATAAAATATTTTTGTCACCTTTTTTTATTTATAGTATTTACATGTCATTATACTATTTAGTTTCATTTTGGTTCACAAATCGATTAAAATGATGGTTGTGTTTGAGTTTGTTCCCTAGAACCAACTTCAATATAATTTTTTATTAACTATATTCATAGTTTTGGATATTAATAAAGTTATTATCACAACATTATTTCTTTTATGCATGAAATATCATGTATAAATTTCTGAAGGGTACCCATCACTCTAAAAGGTCATATCAGTTCCCTGTTATGGTGAGAACATAAAAGTGCTGTGAAAATTTTATAAAATTCTTGTTTAGTTTCTTGATGACATTTTCTAATGGGATAAAGATGATATTGGATATCAAGGTTAAGGGGCTTATAAAACATTGATTCTTCTTCTTATGAATTTTATCCATGGTAATATATAAGATAAGGAGTCTATAGGAACTTAAACCACCAATATTAAATTCACATTTATATGTGTAATTGGATGTTATTATATGATAACATGTATAATGGTCCTTGTATTTTAATATTATTATTAATGGATACCATGAGTCGTATACTTTTATGTATTGATTAAAACTGTGATGACATGTGCTTGAGGTGAGATAGGATATGTTGGGTAAATCTTGAGTGATATTTCATTAAGGAATAAAGTGAAAAATTATTTTTCCCTTCTATTCTTTGATAGAAGTAGATATCTAATGAACTTTGATTAGAATGGAATTTCACGATTAAGTCTATATCTATAGAATTTTGTCAGAAAGTTCATTTCTAAAAAAGGTAAAGAAAGAGACATTAATAACATATTTTGATGATATCTTTATGCACCCTTCTTGATTTGATATATCAATATAAAGAAATTATATTACACATTTTATATTCATATGACATTTTACATCATTGAGACATTAACTTCTCTCTATATGGATTTATTGGTGTGTTTCTAGATGATACCCTTGGAATTTTGGAAGTTCTACCAAATTCCACTGAGAAAGGGGCCTAATGCTCACACACTAAGTGTATCCATAGCCTAAATTAAATTATATAACACATTAATATGTTGAATAAATGTTATTATCATATATAGTTTAATAAATATTCATTTTTTGATTGATTAAAAATATTTACTCACTATTTATCTAAAAGTATAAATGTGAGTTGAATTTTTAATAAATATTTATTCTCCATTTTAGTTAATATAATTTTGATTTATTTATCAATGACTAATGAATAGATGTTTAATTGATTAAATAAATAGTCATTATTCATGTTTTAATAAATATTGATGAGGATTAACGAATAGAGTTTAACAGCCTAGCAAGAAATGACATATTAAATATTATTTGAATATATATTAATTTATTTATTAAAGATAATAATTTTTATTTATTCGTTATTCTACTACATTCTAAGTAAATATAATTATTTTTATTATTATTTATACATGGGGTTCATTGAGAATTCAGAGAATAATAAGGGTCCATGTGCAATTATTAACCTCTAACCCTAACTCTTTTTTAATTTGATTATATCATTCTCAACATGAATCGATTTTGTGAATAAAGAAAGTATAAAGATAATTATCCAAATATTGAGATACCTATTATCTTAGAACACTCTCAAGAGTAGAGATTGATCATCCTCCTCCACCCTCTCAAGTCTATAGAGAACATAAAGAACCCTCCCAGACTTGAAGCGATTCTTGTGGCTATCATAAACGAATGATGAAAGAATTATAATATTTCATGTTATCACTTCAAGATTTCAAGTATGATGCGCAGAGGTTCATAGCTCGTGTGTGGATCACCACTGGATGGATTTTACCCTTAAATTATATCATCATAATGATGGTATGATAATAATAGGTCTATTAAATCTACAATGAAGAAAGAATTCCTATGTGAGGTAATTTTTAATTTAAATTATTTAATTATAGATTATATGAAATGATCATGTATCATGGATTTCAGGGTTTCTATTCAATTGTTTTTTAGAAAAAAATCAAAATTTGATGAATTTATTTATTGTTCATGGGCCCAAATACTTCCATTATTCCCCAGGACCTTCAAGTAGTATCAGAGCCATCACATTTTTATAAGTATTTATTGATCTATGACTGATTTACACATTTACCTTTAGTTTTTAATTTATATAATTATTTATTTAAAATTAAAATATCATGATATTCTCTTATTCTTATTCTGTGTTCTTTCTCATATAATCAAAAATGATTTAATTATATATGATGAAAAAATGAAGAACCCATCAAAAGGTGCTAATAAGTATAATCTGATAGTATAAGATTACATAATGTGTAGCCCATTCGTACACATCATCTACCCATGTACACGTCACTAGGATGAACCCTGATAAATTTTTGTTTTTATTTAGTAAATACATATAGTGTTATTAATATACACCACATGTTGACTTGTCCAACCTGGCACAAAGATTGTCATACTACACTTCATTTTACCTGTTTACACACCAATTAGTCCACATATTTTTGTGGGATAAAATGTACAGACAAAGATACATTATGTATTTATTACATGAATTGAGTGACTAAAAACTAGGAAACATAGAGGTCATAGGGCATGTACTCTCATATACATTATGTGCCACATAAATATCAGTGGCCAAGATGCACGCCCATTCTTAGGGTATGTGTTATAGATATATGGTTAAGATACATACACATCATGTAGTTGGAATATACACAATATGTATCTTAACTATTTATGTATAAAGTAAAATTAATTAATTATTTTAATAAAACCTTTTCAAAACATGTCTATGTTTAATTTATTAATATTACATGTTGTGTGATAGGTTTTATATATATTAAATGATTAATTCATTTCTTTGTGATATTTAGAACTATATATTGTTTATATTCGAGATACAGAAAATAATATATATGCATTAAAACATTACACACTAACTTAATTTACATGTGCCCATGTGTCATTTATTATTAGTTCATGTTGATTAATTATGTGACATGACACATATGATATTTGTTTTATAAGTATATATTATGCACCATCAATAATGGTTGGGAACTTTGGAAAGGTACCCACTCTGTTCCCTCCATATACATATTTTTTACTTAGTTAATTTTAAATAAAAAATTTTTATTTAATTTTTTTAAATTTATATTGGATGGGAATATGCACGACTATATTGTTATAAATTAAGATAAATAATTTGATTAATTAATTAAGTTGATTAATTAATTAAATCATTTTTTATATTAATTAATAATGATTGAAATGAATACAAGTTGATTAAATGAATATTCATTACATGTGTGGATGATAATGCTCTTATATGACCGAATATGTTATTAATTTTTTTTTAATTTGTTATTTTAAAATTAAAAAGGTTTTGTGTGTGTTATCCCCTTCTCTTTATTATGTAAGTGTATGTGTTCTCGTCGTTTCTTTTATGTAAAACGTTTTTACCAATCTGTTGGATCCAATCAACAGTGTGCGAGTAAATCATATGTAAAGGATAGAACTCCCATATGAGAGGAGGTATTCCAAACTTATAGCCAAAGTGAAAACAACCCAGAATATACATGGCGCACAGGTGGAATGTTTCAACTTGAACCAATGCATGGTTCTATGAGTTTTTTCCCTAGGTTCAAAGGTTGATTTATCATCCACTGGATAAATTCACCATTAGAAAGGCTCATGATCATAACACATTATTATTTTATATTATTTTAGTTATTTTAATATCTTAATATTTTTAAAAAGAAATACAATGTTCAATAGTGTACAAGATACACAACACCAATCTTAAACGAACAATGAAATACTATTATTTAAATGTGGTTATTATGACCTAGTCATTAAATTGGTGGGTATAAATTGAAATAACTAATTTTTGAAATAAATATAAAGGTTCTGATAAATATAAATTTATTGGAAAATTATTATAAAATAAACATAATTTTGTTTTGTAAATTCTATTTATTCTTCAAAAATACATTTTATATAAAAATGGGTTTTCTTTCTTGTTAAGAGTGAATATTAGAATTAATTTATAGAAAATATATAATGTTTATTTGAAAAAATAATATAATTTTTATATTCAGCATGTCAATATTATCCTAATATTAGTTTTTTAGATTTTTTTGAAAAGTTTCATTTTTAAATGAATAATGAAAAATATTGTTTTTTATTTAAAACATTCTTTTATTTTTAAGTATTTATAAATTAAAATTATATTTTTGATTATATTTAAAATTTCATTAGTTATTTTTGATTTAAAATAACTAAATTATGGTCTTTAAAATAAAATACTTGAATTTAGTATAAAAACATTTTATTCTTAAATGGGGGTATTTTCCTAAAAAACTATTTTAATTGAATGTTTCCAATTTAATTTGAAATTAAATTCTTACACTTCTGTGTTTTTAATTTTGAAAAAAAGTTTCCATATTTTAAATTAGTAATTCCGAATTTATTAAATAGTTCATTTTATTTTATTTTTCAATATGGATAATAACCTTAGTAATTTTTATTACCACAGAAAAGGGAAAATCTGGTGATAAAAGTTAAAAATAAAATGATAAGGAGTATAAAATGACCCTAAAAATTAACATAATTTTATTTTAAGAGTCAATTTCATTAAAAACATCCAATATTAGATTATATGATCTTTTTTACCATTTTTTATTAGATTATGGATTTTATAATATTTTATTTAAAGAAAAGTCAAAAATGTTACACTCTTTATTTTAAGAACTATAATATTTTTTACATAGGGAGAAATAGGGGATATGTTTGATTATAATTATTATTTATAAATATAAATTATTGATCTTAATCTTGGAAATTTATTTTTAATTTTTATTTGAGAAATAAATAACTTAAATTCTTACACAATGCTAAAGTAAAAAATATGTGATTAGTGGAAAAATAAAATAAATGATATTAAAAATACCAAAAAAGTTTTATACTTTATGATTATTAATGTTATAAATTAATTTTATAGATTAATATGAAATTTTTGGGATGTTATAAAATAATTAGTTCAAATAATAAGTGTTTTATTGATATTATTAAAGTTAAAGTAATGAATAGTTCTAAAAATTGATATTAATAATATTTTTTAAGAAATTATATTTTATTAAATGATAAAAATTCCTAAAATATTATATTCATCCAATTTATTATTATATGGTTTTTAATATCAGTTATTTTCAATTTATTGTCCATTTTTTCATTTATAATAATTATCCTGACCCCCCAAAAGTAAAAAACCTTGTTCTCATAGTAAGTGTGAAAGGGGATAATGAGGGGTTAAAACCAAAAGATAAGGGTAAAAAATATATTCAAATATTATATAATTTTTTTTAGGAGATTATTAAGACCCATACTCATATTATATTTAATATAAATCAGTTAGTATCCATTTTTATATGAAAATTAATTTAAATTAATTTAATATTTTGAGTAATTCCAAAATTGTCCCTCCCTTCGCTTATAAAAGGGAATAAAACATCCACTTTTCTACACACTTCAAGAACTATTTAGTTCAGAATAAATCAATCCAAATAATTTACAACATCTATCCTCAAATTATATAAGTCATATATTTGTCATAATACCAACCATATAGTGCATAAGGTGGGAAGAAAATGTGTTTTTATAAAGATGAGGTATAGAATTTAACTGAATGTTTTAGTTTTATTTATTATTCAACCTATGTCAAATATTATTAAACAATGATAAATTGATAAAACTAGTATAATCATTATATTAATTTTATATTATTGTTTTTTAATAACTTACATCCATCTCCACTTCAATCAAGTGGGAAAAGAAACCATTGTTCATCTGTACAGAGGACTACTACCTCGCAAACTAATGTAATTCATTTTCCATCACAATATATCAGGGATGTACTATAATGATGGAATTAATTTTTATATAGGATATAAATGAAATATTTATCATTATTAAAAAACAATATATCATTTTCCTTATTGTTTTTTCCATTCACTAAAAAAAATAATGTCGTACATGCGTGCACGTGGACTACCACCTTTATGAAGTGATGTGATTCATTTTTTTATCACCACATCACATGGATGATATATATATATATAAGTATTTTTAAAGGAATAAAATTATATTTATCATATTATTATCATTATTAAAATATAAACAAATTCTTACCCTCTTTCCACAATTATCATTGAAAAATGGAAACATTACTCATGCGTGCGTACAGTATACTGTCTCTATGATTGTAACATAGTTCATTTTCATAACCCTATTTAATGGATGGATTTAAAGGTATAATTTATTTATAAAAGTTATAATTGTTAAATTATTATTATTCTGTATATTTTTTAGTAATGATATCTTTTACCATTGTCAACATATCTAGGTCATTTTGTACATAAGAACTGAATATCATCAAAACATTCGACATGAACTAAAATGAATAAGTAATTTTATATAACATGGTAATAAGTGATTGAAAAAGAATAGTAATATTGAAAAAATTTCTTAATAAATTAAATAATTAACCTAATTTTATTATTTTGGAATACAAAGAACGTACATGATGAGTCGTAGTTAAGGTAAGGTACATCTTTTTAAAATAAACTTTTAACGATTCCTGTAAAACTCCCTTTTGATTCTATATCCATATTTTAAAAAAATTAAAGAAGGTTTATAATACTATAATATTAATTTTGAAATTCATTTTTACCCATTTTTTACTTTTAAAAAAAATTAAAGAAATATTTTTATCATTTTATAAATGGGGTACTTTGTGACTTTTCCAAAAACAAATTACAGAATGGATGTTTATAACTTATATGAAATGCACAGATTTTACCATCATCATGAATAATATTTTATATGGATATTCATTTACTTTTTTATAGTTTATTTTTCAAATATTCATTTTCAATTTATAATTGAGCATTTTTAAGTAAGTGATTTTAAACTAGAATGTTTATTTTTCTCAAGAATATTTTAGGAGTGTAATGATTAAAATGAAAGATTTCATGTTTTATTATTATGTTATTGTTATGGGGAATTGTTATGATGATTTTTGATTCCATTATAAACCATGTAAAAGTGGTCTTTTATTAGCCAATGAAAGTTTATTTTATGATTAAAAAAAATAAAAGTGGTCTGTGATGGCCCTCCAATGCATTGGGTATGAAAGTCAATCGTATAGTTATTCCATTTCTAAGAGTGATTGTAAAAGTGATAAAAATTATTTCCCAAGTCATATATATATATATATATATTATCTATTCGTTATATGGATTTTTATAGGAATGTTATGATTTCACAAGGTAAGATAATGATCTTTTATTTAGATTAAAGAAAATTTCACTTTTTAAGGGTGAGAAGTATAACATTGTCCATAAGTTTTTATGATTTTTTCATGATTTTAAAGAAAAAATTATAGGTATTATTTTTCTATTAATATTTCTTATTAAATGTTGAAATAAAACCTTTGGGTAGAGAATGTGATTTTTTTGTAAGAAAATGTATATTTTGAGCCTAAAGTTTATTTTTTAAAAGGAAAAAAAAAATAAGTACTCTTGGACTAATGATATCTTACTTTATTTTTATGTCCCTTATTGATTTTTTTTGTGCTCATACCAAGTTTTTAAAATATTTTTCATCGGTTTTTATGTTTTGATAAAGAAAATTACTAAGTGAAGCTAAAGTCTAGATGATTTTTCATGAAAATAAATCAAGTTTTCTTAATCCTTTATAATGTGAGAAAAATGGATAGGATCAGAAGTTTCCACTTTGAAAAATAAGGTTTTATTATGTGTCATGACTCGCCTTCACCAAGATGAGAGAAGGGACAGCAGATTTCCAGACCCTTCTTTCCTCAAGTTGAATGAGAGATAACGACCCCTGAGACTTGCCTTCAATAGGTCCCAGAGTGGTGACTAGAACCAAGGGTATATAATCATATGCAATATGGAAGGAATTACCCTTTTTATTTAGTATGATCGGGAGATAAGAAAATACCAAACAACGCCAAAACTAGAAGTAAAAGTAAAACCAAAACAAACCATTCCCATATGCATGTTCCAATAATAAGTGCTACAAAAAAATACAAGAAAACCCAAAGTAAAGTACCAAAATAAAAGAAAAACAATAACGTCTATGGTCCCAATGTCTGAACTAGTATAGTCTATCACGGTCCTTGAAATCCTCCTAGAAACCTGAAATTAGTTTTATATATATAGGGTGAGAATACAAGTTTACTCAGTAGTGAAAACCAAAATCTCTCGTGCACAAGTGGGGAGGCATTCTAATGCCCAGTGAGAAAAAGTAGATAACTAAAGCACCTATAAAGGAAAACTATCCACCCAACCTCACCATGTAAATATCCCCAAATAACGCAAGTCATGTAATGTAATAGTAATAGCACATCGATATTTGGTTACCCTGCACCACTGTTCCATTGGTTATTAAAGACATCCTACATGTCAAACCTCTCCTACTATTATTACTATAGTCCCACTACTATACCCCACTCGCACACACCTGGGCTACCACAACCACACATCATGCATGCAAACACCTAGACCTCAACAACCACATGTAACCACACCCGTAGACACCTAGGCTAGAACTACTACCACAATGCCCGAAGACACATGGGCCAGAATAACTACTGCCATGCCCAAATACAACTTGGCCTCATCCCAAAGACACTTGGGAAACAACCTGCCCACACACACCTAGGCCAACCACCACAACTACGCGGCCCAAATAATGTTGGATTGTAACAGACCTCAGGCCATCGTAGCCTGCCTGAAGATTCTTGGGATACTCAGGAAAGGGACCACAAAATGAGCTAATAACCATCCACCCATAGTAGTGTTGGGAAAAACACCCTCCCACATGAAATGAGAGAGTTTGACACAAGGTTCTAAACTTTAGTGGGGTGCAAATAAAAAACATAAGGAATAAATTATACATATAGGTAAATAAACACTCATCTTAATCTAGGGGTTCCAAAATTATCCCATACACAAACACCCTCATTACTATTAATTCGTAAAATGCATAACACCCACAACCAAGGCACAAATCATTCCCGGAAAACAAATCCCCATTGAACTTATTCTTATTATAATATTCAAGTGATTCCATTTAAATAATTTTCACTACCGAGAAACTAACAGGAATAGCCATAAGCCAAGGAAAAATAGCCAATCAGCAATTTAAGCATTCATATCCGGTTCTCTTGTAAAGTCATGAAAACAAAAGGGATATTTGAGATCCCTCGAACTACTAGAACTGAACCAAGCTCTAGAATACATCCCCACATGGTCGTAGATTTACAAACCAAAAACTGCACCACAATAGGGGATCCCATACTCATCCACTTCACCCTAAAAGAAATAAGCAGAACAACCACACATGTTACCATGATAGAGCAAGGGAGTTTTCATATTCAAACACACCATTATTATAGTTCTATATTTTCGTTTGGTTAACCAGGGTTATCACACGAGGATTCTTGTTCACTGGACATTCACTTAATCAACCGAGTTTAAGTTATTAACCAATTTCCATGTTGCAGCCTTTCAATAATCGCATAATTAACCCAAAAACATAGGTTTATTATTGTGCAATAAAGGACCACCAATGGCCATGATTTTTAGTGGAAATAAGACTGTACAATTCACAACATATAGTAAAAGTTAAAAGAGTAGAGAAGCATCATCAAACACACCGCTTCATTTTTTAAAAGTACGTTCATTATCTTCATTAAGGTTTGGTTTTGTCCATCTATAAAGAAAACATTATCATACCCACCCCACATGATAAAAAATAAAGAGAGATGAAGAAAGAAACCTAAATGGATGATCAATGGTCGAATTGTTTCTCCACGGGCCAGGAATTGTGGACGCGCAACTTGTAGGGGAGGAACTCCGCGGACTCCAAGACTGAGCAGGAAACACTTTAGCACTGTGACACCACTAGCCATGGGAAGGGGGACTCCAAACTCATCAAGGAAAAAAAGGATCATGGACAAGAGGAAGAATAATGAATCCCTTGCAATAAAAGTTGATATCTTGGAGTTACGTAATGTGAATTTTGAACAGCTAAAAATGAGGATCATGGTTTCACTATTCGGTTAGATAGTTACACATGAGGGAATTAATTGTTGTTTAATAATTCTCATTTGAGAGGTGGCCATAAATTTTGTGCATTAAAGGATTTACTTTAATTAGATGAAAACACATAAGAGGGGAGGAACTTGGAAATACGGGAAAAGGGTGTGACACCGAGGAAAAAGCCACACATTTTGGTAAGTCAAGGGTCGCCTGATTCTTGGGAGATTTTAGATATCATTTATGGGATTTTAATGGATTCTAAAGGCATATTAAAACACTTTTACGTCAAAATATATGTTTCAGGAGAGGAACTAGAAAAAGAAACAAGGGTGGGACACCGTTTGGTAAGACACCGTAAGTGGTTCCACAATCAAGGTGCCACCATCATGGTACCAACATCACGGTGCCACCATCATGGTGCCACCCTCATAGTGCCACCTTCATAGTTCCACCCTCATAGTACCACCTTCATAGTGCCACCCTCATAGTTCCACCCTTACAGTGCCACCTTTAGCGGTGCCACCATTTCGGTGTGCGACTAGGACCGATGTCACCTTTTTTGTGGAACTGTTTGATGGAATTGAGTTTTTTGGAAAATCCTTAATGATTCATTGTTTGGGACATTACATCAAATACCTCTCAAACTATTCTCACCCTCAAGAATCAAAATTAGACCCGAAGAAAATGGGGGGGTCCGAACTACCACCTCGAAAGACACTAAGAGTAAACCTCCTCATCATCAAGAAACACCTCTTTCTCAATTATCCACACAAACACGTAAAGTTCATACCATCCAGACATATGGATGATATATCGATTAGGTAGCCCCTTCCTCCATGTCAAGATACTATACTCATTGGGCGGTACTGACTTGCTAATACGGGTTTAACCACATCCATTTTAATGCGTCTTGATTAGGGATCAGGTCCTCCCCTCCCCACAGTCAGGACTCTTCGCACACTTGCAGATAAAAATGAAAACAACACATTTAAAGGTTAATCACTACATTAAAAACAAGTACAATGAAAAATAGAAATAAACTCAAAAAAGATATGGGTACTGGGTGCGCATCTGTGCCTCCAGTTCCCAGGTACTCTCCTCGAGGCCACCATGCCTCCACAACACACAAACGAAGGGAATGGTCCATCCACGAAGCACCTTCTCTTCATGATCCTCGACCCTCACTAGTCTCTCTATAAAATTCATGTCATCCTTGATATCCATATCCCCCATTCGAGGACATGAGAATCATCATGGAGCTGTGACAAATTGAAGACGTCATGAACCCTCAGTAGCGGTGGTGGTAGCGCTAGCTGAGAAGCCACTACGCCGACCCACCGTAACACCTAGAATGGTCTGATGAACCTGGGAGAAATCTTACTGCCCCTATTGAACCTCTGTTGTCCATGTAGAGGGGATACCTTCAAGAACATGTGGTCCCCAACCTCTAACTCCAAGGGTCTCCTTCCATGATCGGCATACGACTTCTTCCAATCCGGATCCTCCTTTATCTTGTCCCATGTAAGCTGAACTTTTTTTGTCGTGATATGTACTACCTCCAGGCCAAGAACACCTACTTCCCTAACCTCTTTCCAGCACATGGGTGACCGACACAGCCTCCCTTACAATAATTCAAATGGATCCATGACAATGGTAGAGTGATAACTATTGTTGTAGGCAAACTCTACCAGAGTCAAGTGTCATACCCATGATCCTCCAAAGTCCAAAACACATGCCCATAGAATATCCTCCAATATTTGGATGGTCTGGTCTGTCTGGGGGTGGAAAGAAGTGATAAGGCATAACTGGGTGTCAAAGTATGTTGCAATCGTTTCTAGACTAATGAGGTAAACCGGGTATCTCGATCTGAGACTATGGACCTAGGAACTCCATGAAAATGCACCACCACGTCCACGTACCTCTGTACTAGGGCATGTGATGCACTAAACTCCTTGATTTCAATGAAGTGAGCTGATTTTTTCAGTCGATCTTCCACTACCCAGATAGCATCGCAACCTCCTTGAACCCTAGGTAATCCTGTGAATAAATCCATTGATATTTCATCCCACTTCCACTCAGGGACATCTAAATTTTGTAAAAGACCTCCTGGGATGCGGTGTTCAGCCTTCACTTGCTAACACACGATCCACTTTTCCACAAACTCTGGCATCATACGCTTCACCACAATCCACCAAAACTGACCCATCAAGCCTTCGTACATCTTGTAAACTTTTGGGTGTACCACCAGGGGTGAGTTTTGGAACTCACCAAGAAATCTCTCACACAATCCTATTAGAATGAAAATCTTTCCATGAAAGAGCATCAGATTCTACCATCTTCTGACCATCCTCTTGGAGCATCACCCTGGATAACACAATCACACATCACTTTAGCCTCTAGTTCCATCCACTAAGACTCCTCCACCTGCTGTAACATAGAGGATTGCACTGTCATCTAGAATAGATAGCCTCTTCCATATTCCACCCTTTCATCCAGGTGTAGGTCAGCTAACTCCTCCATCTCTTTCCAAGCATCTGCCGACTCTTGAACCGCATCCTTCTGTGACTTCCTTCTCAAGGAATCAGCCACCACATTCCCTTTACCTTTAGTGTAAGATATTTTAAAGTCGTAGTCTTGAAGAAACTCCACCCACCTCTTATGCTGCAATTTCAAATCCCGCTGGGACAAGACATACCTCAAGCTCTTGTGATCTATGAAGACCACGAAGCACTCCCTGATGAGGTAATGTCGCCACAACTTTAGTGCAAACATGACTGCTGAAAGCTCCAGATCATGGGTGGCATAGTTCTGCTCATGGGGATGTAATTTCCTAAACCCATAAGAGATCTCCCCTCGTTGTTGCAATAGTACACACCCCAAGCCTTGGCCTGAAGCATCACAGAACACCTCAAACGTCACTCCTTCATCTGGAAACCTCAGTACTGGGGCCCTAACCAGCTTCCCCTTCCGATAAATAAAGGCTACCTTGCACTACTCACTCCATATAAAATCTTGGTGTTTCTTGGTAGAGGCTATAAAAGGCACTGAAACTCGAGAAAATTTGGGCACAAATCTCCGGTAGTAAACAGCCAAACCTAGGAAACAACGAACCTATGACACGTTCTTGGGTGCTTCTTAAGAAATAACTGCCTTGACCTTTGATGGGTCCACTTCTACCACTTTTCGGACACCACGTGTCCAAGAAAGTGAACCTCTCGTGTCCATAACTTTCACTTGGACAACTTTCCATAGAGTTGGTGTTGTTGTAGGAACCTTAAAACCATCCTAATATGCTCAGCGTGGTCTTCCTCTGATCTTGAGTAGATCAATATGCCATCAATAAACACGACTACAAATTATTCTAGATATTCCTGGAAGACAGAGTTCATGTGTCCTATGAACACGAATGACACATTCATAATGCCGAACAGCATGACCACGAACTCATAGTGCCTATACCTGAACCTAAAGGTAGTCTTCAAGATGTCACCCTCCTTCACCCTCAACTGGTGATATCTTGACCGCAGGTCAATCTGGGAGAATCATCTTACCCCCTTCAACTAATAAAAAATATTTTTCATCCCCGAGAGAGGGTAATGGTTCTTGACAGTTACTTTATTTAGTCTTTGGTAGTCTATACATAGCCTGAGAACACCATATTCCTTCTTCATGAATAAGACCGGAGCACAACATGGTGACGCTCTTGGATGGACAAAAGCCTTCTTCATCAGATCGTCAATATGAATCTTTAACTCCCACAACTCATAAGGTTCCATCTGATAGAGAGCCATCGAAATTGGAAGGGCATCGGGTTGCAATTATATCCCAAACTCAAAATCACATCGAGGGGGCAGGGTCACCACCTATTCAGGGAATACATCCATGAACTCACTGACAATCCTCAGGACTTCCACTATCTCTATATCTGTTGACTCTGCTAATAGCTCAGCTAACAAGGAAATATAGGTCTCCAAACACTAGTTTCCCACCTGAAAACCCTTCTCATCGATGAAAGTCACACGTCACCCATATCTGAAAACACAACCCTCCTAAAGATGCATCCGATAATGGAACACACTAAGGACATCCATTCAATGCCTAAAATTACATCATATAGATGCATCTGTAGTAAAAGAAGGTCCCTGATAGACTGATGTGGTCCCAACATCAGTCTACATCCCCAGAAAACATGAGACAATCTTGTATGCCCTCTGACTGGCATACTCAGAACCAAGGGCATGGAAATTATCTCTGCATTTAAAGCCAAAGCATGGGATAGAATGGGTGCTACAAAGGAGTACAAAGATCCTGAATCAAATAAGGCTCATGGAAGAGTACTAAACAATATGATCGTACCTCGAATGACTTTTGACCCCGCTGGAACTGCTGCCTCTATGGTGTGCAACTGCCTATGCCCAGATTATCTTCCCCTTGGCTGTCGGCCGCCTCCCTGACCACACCCTGGTTGAGGTCCCAGAGGAGTTCCCTGAGGTTGGCATCCTCCTACAACGTCTGCTCTCGGAGGAGCGGGAGCTCGCTGTCCCTACTGCTTCTTCTGAAAGGGTCTGGCTGGAAACTGATATTACTGAGGTGGGCACTGAACCTGCCCACCCCCAATGTATTGTACTCAGTCCAGGCACTGATTCTAAAGGATCCCACAACTTCCATAGATGAAGAATATTGGTCATGGGCCAATAAAGAAAGGATGATGACTGGGAGATAGAAACTAGAACTGCTGGGGCATGCTCCCCACTAGCCTAAACCTAGAAGGCCCTGACGTTGGAGGCCTGCTGCTGACAGCCTTCTCCTTTGACAAGCCCAAGTGGATCCCTTATCAAATCACACCTCCCAGTGTGTGCATCCTCTCTACCACTTTAGCCTTATTATGGACCTCCACGTATTTCAGTAGAGTGAAGGGAGTAACAATATACTGAAGAGATGGTCAAAGTGACTTCTATAAATATCTGCTCTGAGACTCCTCATCCAGAAAGAGGTCTGGAGAAAAATGAATGAGATCCTTGAACTTGATCCCTAACTCCCTCACTGACATACTCCTATGTAGAAAGGAGTGTAGCTCCTGCCACTTCTCCGCCTTCATTGTGGAAGAGAGGAATTCTGCCAGGAAATCCCTCTCGAAGTCGGTCCATGAAACCTAAGCCTCCTTCTTCACCCCAAGATAGAGCGTCCACCACTGACTCACTACTCCCTGCATTTGGCTTACATCCAGAGAAACCCAGTACTCCATAGGATCCTAAATCAATCTAAAATCTATTATGAATTCCTCGAGCTAGCTCTTTGTATCCATGTTTGAGACGCTACCCATGTACTTCTTGAGGGTCTTCCACTGAAAGGCATGAATTTTCCGCTACCACTGGTCATCCTCCTCTTACCTATCATTCGACTACTTATCAGCCAAACCAGCCTCCTGGGCCTCGATCACCCACACTACCCGTGGTCACCGTCTGGGTTCCATAGCTTCAAGGTAGAAAAGGAATGCCTCAGCCCTAGTAGTGTAGATGATTTCTTTTAAATTTTTCTTAGACTTTTTGTTTATTTTAAATCCCCAGAATACCCAAGACACACAAGAACACAAGTCATTATGATGCATGTACCTTTCCTAAGGTATCTACCCTACAATCAGTGTATCCTCACTTGGTCATTTGATAGGTCCAATGTCCTCGCATCAGATCACGGTGGGGCCTAAAATCCTGTATCCTACTCAGTCTTCCCTAACCTATTTCATGCGCCCAGATTTCCTAACATTGTTGCCCTACCATCCCATGAAATCCTCACTATGCCAAACTCTGAACTCCATCCTATCTCTCAACCAACCTGCCTCTGATACCATTTTATCACGACCCGCCTTCACCAATATGAGGTAAGGGACAGTAGATTTCCATACCCTTCCATCCTCAAGTTGAAGTATAGATAATGACCCCCTGATACCTACCTTTAATATGTCCCCGATTAGAAATTAGCGCCAAGAGTATATAATCACACGCAATATGGAAGGCATTACCCTTTTTATTTAGTAGGATCGAGAGATAATAAAATCTCAAACAACACCAAAACTGGAAGTAAAAGTAAAACCAAAAAAACCATTCCCATAAGTATGTTCCAATAATAAGTGCTACAAAAAAATACAAGAAAACCCAAGGGAAAGTACCAAAAGGAAAGAAAAATAGCAACATGTACGGTCCCAATGTATGAACTTGTAGGGTCTGGCACGGTCCTTGAAATCCTCCTGGAAACCTGAAAGTAGTTTTATATACGTAGGGTGATCATACAAGTATACTCAGTAGAGAAAACCAAAAGCTCTCATGCGCAATTGGGGAGGCATTCTAATGCCCTATGAGAAAAAGGAGATAACCAAAGCACCTGGAAAGGAAAACTATCCACCCAACCTCACCAAGGTACACTCCCCAAATAATGCAAGTAAAGTAAAGTAATTGTAATAGCACATCGATATTTGGGTACCCCGCACCAATTTCTCACTTGTTATTGAAGGCATCATGCACATTAGACCTCTCTCGCCATTCTCACCACAGTCCCACTGCCATACCCTTCCCGCACACACCTGGGATACCACAACAACACATCCCACCTGAAAAAACCTGGGCCTCAACAACCACACATAACCACGTCCACAGACACCTGGGCCAGAAAAACTACCACTACACCCAAAGACACCTGGTCCCGAACAACTATTACCACGCCCGAAGACACCTAGGCCTCATCCCAAAGACACTTGGGAATCAACCCGCCCACACACACCTGGAACAACCACCAAAACTACCCTACTTGAAGAATCTTGGGCTATAATGGACCTCATGCCATCACAGCATGTCCAAAGAGTCTTGGGCTACTTGGGAAAGGGATGAGAAAATGAGTTAATAACCATACACCCATAGGATTGTTGGTAAAAACACCCTCCCCCATGAAATGGGGGTGTTTGGCATAAAGTTCTCAACTTGGGCGGGGTTCGAATAAGAAAAATAAGGACTAAATTATACATATAGGTAAACAAGAATTCATCCTGACCTAGGGTTTTCAAAATCAGCCCATACACAAACACCCTTGTTACTATTAATTCGTAAAAATCACAACACCCACAACCAAGGCACAACTCACTCCCGAAAAACAAATCCCCATTGAACCCATTCTTGTTGTCATATTCGAGTGATTCCATTTAAATAATTCTTCACTACTGGGAAAATAACAGGCATATCCACAAGCCAAGGAAGAACATCCAAGCAGCAATTTAAGAATTCACACTCAGTTATCTTCTAAAATCACAAAAAAAAAAAGGGATATGTGAGATCCCTCGAAGTACTGGAAACAAACCAAGATCCAACATACAACCCCACATAGCCTTATATTCGCAAACCAACAACTGCAAAACCACAGGGGATCCCATCCCCATCCACGTCACCCCACAAGCAATAAGCAGAACAACCGCACTTGTTACCATGACAGGTCAAGGGAGTTTTCATACTCAAATACAACATTCCTTTAGTACTGTCTTTCCATTTGGTTAATTGGGGTGATCACATGAGGATTATTGTTCATTGGACATTCACTTAATCAATCTATTTTACGTGATTAACCAATTTCCATGTTACATCCATTCAATCATCATAAAATTAACCAAAAAACAGAGGTCCATTAATACGCAATAAAGGACCACCAAAGGCCAAGATTTTCAGTGGACATAAGCATGTAAAATTCATAACATATAAGCAAAGGTAAAACGGTATAGTAGTATCTTCAATCACACCACTTCATTCTTTGAATGTTTCTTCATTATCTTTCTTAAGGTTTGGTTTTGTCCATCCCTAAAGGAAACATTATCATGCCCACCCCGCATGATACACAGTAAAGAGAGACAAAAGAAGAACCTAACCTGGATGATCAATGATCAAAGTTTTTCTCCACGCACCAATTACTGGGGATGCGTGACTTGCAGGGGAGGAACTCCGGGGACACCAAGACAGAGCAGGAAAGGCTCCAACATAGGTGCACCACTAGTCTTGGGAAGGGGGACTCCAAACACATCATGGAAATAAAAAGAGACCATCCAAGAAGAAGAAGAACAAATCCCGTGCAATAAAAGGTGAGATCATGGAGTTACGGAATATGAATTTTCAATGGCCAAAAAGGGGGATTGTGGTTTCACCAAGCAGTTGGACGGTTACACATGATGGAATTAATTGTTGTTTAATAATTCTCATTAGATAGGTGGCCATAATAGTTGTGTATTAAATTATTTCCTTTAATTAGAGGAAAACACGTAACACAGGCGGAATTGGAAAATATGGGAAAAGGTTGTGACACTAAGGAAAAGGAACACATTTTGGTAAGTCAAGGGTCACCCGATTCTTGGGGGATTTTAGGTATCATTTATGGGCTTTTAATGGATTTGGAAGGGGTATTAAACACTTTTATGTAAAAGGATACATTTTGGGATCAGAACTAGAAAAAGAAACAAGGGAGGGACACCATTTGGTGAGACATCATAAGTAGTGCCATGCTCACGGTGCCACCGTCATGGTTCCAGCATCATGGTGCCACCCTCACGGTGAGATTGTGACCGGTGCCACCGTTTTGGTGGAACCGTTTTATGGAACCATGTTTTTGGAAAACTTCTTAATGAGTCATTGTTCAGGCCATTACATTTTGTAATATTTTTAACCAAATTATATATTAATCCAAAACTAAAAATTCATTTGGAATGTGAGAAATCAAATTCTTGTTTAAAGTCACTATAATATGTAACGATTATGCTTTGGTCCTTATATTTGGTATTAGAACCATGTTTATACAACTTTATAGATTATGGTTTTTCATGTGAGGTTATCTTAAGAGTTATTGATACCATCATGGTATAAATGTTTAAGGTTGATTATATGTTCAATGTCTTAAAACCCCTATTTTCGTTTTAATGTTATTTATTTTTGAGGTAATTAATGATATTTTTGTATATTTGGTTTATAAGGTAAATCAACGTAGGTATAAAGGATATAAAGGTTAATCTATTATGGAGTTTATAATGGTATTATCTTTAAAAGGATCATTTTCATTTTAACATACAATAATTAATTTCATTCTTTAATGATATTATTTTCTAAAAATTAATATCGCTCGTCAAGATAAAAGGGAAAGGATCTCACAACACAAAAACTAATTAAATTTTCAAGATTCCATCTTCTTACCCAAACGTCACACCAAACTGAAATCCAAATCTTCCAACCCTAGGTCACTAAACCACCTCATCATACATGCCTGGTGGAGACGAATTTCTTTGGTACTAGACAAGTCATCATTTTCAATTCTGATCATCATCTATCCATCCTCATAGACTTCCCACATCATCAGTTGCACCTTGAAATGAACAAACAAGGACATCTTCGTCGATCACTAAAATGAGCAATACCAACCAAGATCCACTGTTGTAGAAAACTAGCAACTTCATCATAAACTGAATGAACCAAGAACCATCGATAATCCATCACCAGAAATAACTAGATATAAAATCTTTAAAGACATATTCATCAACCAATAATAACACTGAACAAAACACCAATCAAAAAACTGAAGAAGATTGTTGAACGCTGACTAGGAGATGAATCAACCCCACTTAACACCTAAGGAAAACTGAGCCAATTGTGATAAACACCATATGAAGAGTACTACAACTCCACCACTCCCACCAGCACATTCCCAAACCATAATAAAGAAACCAACGCACCCAATTGAGATGGGGTCATGCATGTGGGATCAGGCTGGTAGATCAGGGGTGAAAGTGAGGGTGACGAATCCTCTCCAGAGATCCGGAACCAAACACACCTAAAGTGAATAAACCATCGACGAAGGGAGTTACTACCACTATAATTGTCCAAGAAAATGGTCCCAAATTATTAAATCACCACCATTCCTGACTAGAGGATGGGTCGCTCATGGTATGTAAGGTATAAAGAGTAGTAGAAGGAAGCAAGTAGAGTCGGACCAAGGAGAAATGTGAAACACCAGAAAGCTGTAGAGATAGGAATAAAACCAAATGGGAGGGGAAGACAACAATGGACTCCATCTATGATAGGATCCCAATCCTCTAAAATATTCATCGCGTCGAACGAAAAATGGGATCTAGTGAGACGAGCCAGAAAGAAAGGGATGCAGACATCACAAAAAATGTCGTCGACCTCGAATGGGGAAGGACACTTGGGGGATGAGGATGTAGGGGTAGTTGAAATGAAGAAACCCCATCACCATCATAATATGAACTTCATAATGGAAGATAAAGGATATATCGTCATCACTAAGGACTTAACTATTTATTTTCTATAAATATGGACTTTATTATAAAAAATAAAGGATATATCGACAGCATAAAGGAAGACATTGATGTCTAGATTTAAGGTATGAATTATTCTATTATGCTCTAAGTGTGAAACTCTTTGGGTTGAAATTGATGATTCACAATGATATATTTCATATATTTGATTTATATAAATAAATTTTTAAATAATAAGACCAAAAAATCATGGTTAAATTTTTAAGAAGAATATTGAGTGAAGAGTGTGTTTATCACTGATTTTCTAATATATTTTAAATATCATGGGAATCATGAAACACCTAAAGGATAACATTTATTAGGTTTTTTAGAAAATTTGGAAACATATATTAGATGTAATCAATGCCTTTTAAAATTGGTGCATTGAAAATGTGATAATTTTTTGGAGACGTTTATTGATTTTTGATAAATTTTTGAGGTAAATGTAACCTATATGTTTAACAAGTGAAAAAAGGTTATTTGAGGAATAATGAATTTAATTTTTATGGAAATAAGTTTAAAGTTTTGGATAACATTTAGTGTTTATATGATCCTAGATTTTTTGGCAATTATGAGTTATTACATTTCTTAGGATGAAAAAGAAAAGGTTTGAGATAACATATGAGGTTAAACAATTTATTTATTGTTAAATATATTAAGGTTATTTTTTAGGATCTTTATCATTTTTATAAGAATTTTATAAGGATTATGTTAATATAGTTTTACAAAAAATTACAACTGACAGTCCATCCCAAAACTTGTAGCATCTGTAAAGGCTGTAAAACATGAACTCGGAATCGAAGGGAGAAAAGGGTGGATCACCTACCACTGGACTACATCATTTCCTAGTGAGTATGAAATTATCTTTATTTACTTAAATGATATTATAGATAAAATTTGATTTTATTTTTGGGAAAATATGTTTAATTATATTTATATCCATAATATTTAAAGTGATTTGGTGATTGTGTGACTAGTGTTATTTTGGAAAACGTTTACTATTTTGGGAACCTTATATGGTTAAGGATAACATAATATTATAGGATTTTATATAAGGAATAAAGGTTGAATTATATTTCGAAAGCAGGTATGATTTAAATTTGGTTTTATGGTGATTCAGGTTATTTATATAAATTATTAGAATATCTTAGAGATTATATGATTTGGGAATATACGTTTTGGATGAAATATTAAGAGTGATTAATGTTATTTGTAGATAAATTTTAAATTGATTTTGGAATAGTATTTGACCAAATAATTATGATTTTTAGGTTTTAAAAATAGTCTATAATATTTTGAGGAATTGTAAGGATGGTTATTTATTGACTAATCTATATTGAGATTTGGTTATTAATGTTTAATTTCTATAATTAAATTAGTCCTTTTTCATATAAGGTTGATTCGTTTTGGAAATTATCATGTATTATCCTAACTATTTTGGTTTTTTTTAATGTAGAAAGATAGGAATAATATCTTGTTAACATTTATTAGATTATTTGATCCATTATATGTTTATTTTTCTTTTTTAGGTATGAAAAAACCATCTTCAATACTCATCATTTGGAGAAAAAAGATTATTTTGTTGTGGAAATTGATTAAAAAGATGAAATAACTCTTAACAAGTAAGTATATTTCCATATTAGTTTATTATATATGATAAAGTAATTCCTCAAATCAAGGAAAATGATCTTGAAATAAAAAAATTGTCTTTATTGTTTTTCTTATTGAGAAATCAATATCCATTTAACCCGTCATAGATTCATGGTTTTGTGATATTTATCTTTCTCCTTACCATATTTTATATCACTCTCTATCAGCCCTTGGAAGTTGGGATTTTATTCTATATCCATGTTTTTAAATCCCAAAAATATTTTCCTACATGTAAACCTAGCTATGTGTTATTCAAGATGACCTTTTTACATTTCTTTTCTCTCTTTTCAATTGGATGTTTTATTAACCCTATTTATGATGTGGCTTTTCAATAGAGGTATTTTGAGAAGTGAAACCCTAGTTACCCATCCCAAGTTAAAAATATGAGGATTAAATTTCATAGGTTGGATAATTTAAAATCCTAATATTTCAAAAAAAATACTATGTTCAATATCATACAAGATATGAAACACTGATCCAAAACACATAATGAAATATTATTATTTAAATGTAATTGTTACAACTTAGTCATTAAATTGGGGGTATAAATAGGAATAACTGGTTTATGAAATAAATATAACTTTCCTACTCAATATCAATGTATTTGTATATTATTACAAAATAAACACTTAATTTTTAGTGAAGTCATTTCATCCACTAAAAATAGGTTTTCTATAAAAATGGTTTTTATTTATTTTTATGATTGAATATTATAATTAATTTCTAGAAACTTTATAAAATTTATTTTGATGATTGTATTTTTATTTTTTAATCCATCGTGTTGATATTATCAGATGATGAATTTTAGAGAATTTTCTAAAATTTCTTATTTTTCAATGAATAGTAAAAATACTAATTTTTATTGAAAATGTATTTTATTTTAAATTTTTTATAAAATAAATTTCTATTTTTTATTAGTTTTAAAATTTAATTAGTTCCTTTTTATTTAAACTAATTTAATTTCTATTATTAAAATGAATTTTATACTTGAATTTAATGTAAAAACATTTTATACTTAAAATGGAATTTTTCTGAAAACTTTTTTTCAATGCATTTTTAATGGTTTAATTTTAAATTGAATTATACAACTTATTTGTTTAAAATTTTAAAACAATTATTCTATTTTTTGAACAATTAGGTCCAAATTTAGTAAAAGTGTCTCTTTTATTTTTGGTAAATTTGAATAATAACATTAATAATTTGTTTTTGTCATAGTAAAGGGTATATTGAGTAATTAAACTTAAAAATAAAATGACAAAGACTATAAATTACTTTATCACTTTTCTAAAATTAATTAGATGATTCATTTTTTTCTATACTCATCCAAAATTTGGTTATATGGTATTTTTTCCATTTATATGAGTTTATGACCTTTATAATATTTTATTTAGAGAAAATTCCAAAATATCACACTCTTATTTTTAATGACTATAATATTTTTAACATAGAGATTAAGAGACGATATATTCTGTTATAAACATTATTTTCAAAGATAAAATATTTATTCATCATTAAAATTTACTTTTATATTTTTTAAAATAATTAATGACCTTAAATTATTTCTCAATGCTAATGTGGAAATTATTTAATTAATGTTAAAATAAAATAAAAGATATTAAATTTAATAGAAGTATTAAAATTTGAGATAATTAATGTGATTTAAAAAATTTCTAGATGGAAATGAAATTTTTTAGAATATTTTAAAATAAATGTTTTGAATTCTAAGTTTTTCGTGATATTATTAAAGTAAAAGTAATTAATAGTTCTGAAAATCGACATAAATGATATTTTATAAAAAATAATATTTTACTAAAATACATAAAATTCATAAAAATATTATATCCATACAAGTGATTAGGATGTGATTTATATATATCATCTATAGTTCATTTACTAGTAGTTTTTTTATTTATAGAAATTATCTTGACCCCCAAAGTGTACAAAACCTTGTTGTGAGGATAATTGTAAAAGGGGTTAATGATGAGTTAAAACAAAAAGATGAGGGTCAAAATATATTCAAAACTTGTATGAATTTTATTTTATAGGTTAATTTCAACCCCTAATCTTAATATATTCTAAATAAATTATTTTTTGTTACATTTTGATATGAAAATTAATTTGTATTAATTTAATATTTTGTGTAATTCCAAAAAGTGCTCCTTCCCTCACTTATAAATGAACACAACCTCTCCACTTGTCTATGCACTTAAATAAAAATTTAATTTTTCAAAATTATACCCAAATAATTTCCTAACATCTCTCCTCACATTCTATTGGTCTTATTTTAGTCACAGTACCAACCTCAGAGTGCTTAAGGTGGGAAGCAAAGGAGGTTTTCCAAAGAAGTGGTATAGTTTTTAACCAAATGGTTTACTATTATTAATTTTTTTCACCTCTTAAAATATTCTTCAATCATGATAAAATAATTATTCCATTATCCTCAATATATTTATATTTTATTATTTTAATTTCATAACCTGCATCTATCTCCACTTCCATCAAATAGAAAATGAAACCATTATTCATGTGTAAAGTGGGCAGCCACCTCGCGAACTGATGTAATTCATTTTCCATCACCATTTCTCATGGAAGGATTATAAGTATGTAATTAATGCTTATATATGATATTTATAACATATTTATCATTATTAAAATATAACATATCATTTACCATTTTACCTTTTCATTCACTGAAAAATGATAATGTCGTTCATGTGTTTGTGTGGACGACCACCTCCACAAAGGGATGAGATTATTTTTTCATAACCACGTCACATGGATGATATATATAAGTATATTTTAAGGATTAATATAATATTTATTCTATTATTATCATTATATAAAGATAAAATAATATTTACCCTCTTTTCATAAGGATCATTAAAAATTGAAATGTTACTCATGCGTACGTACGACCTACCATCTCAATGATTGTTGTATAGTTAAATTTTCATAAATCTATTTAATGTTTGGATTTAAAGGTATAATTTATGTATAGAAGGAAAAATTATTTCATTATTATTATTATTCTGGATATGGTTGAGTAATTACCACTTTTACCATAGTCAACATATCTAATTCATTTTTGACATGTGAACTAAATAACATCAAAACGTCCGATGTGAACTTAAATGATTAAGTGATTATAAATAAAATGGTAATAAGGGATATATAATCAATAATAAACTTGAAAAAAACATTAACTTGTGTTTATTATTTTGTAAGATAAATAATCTGCTTGACATGTCGCACTAGATGTAAGGGACATTCTTTTAAAAATAAACTTTTAATGTTTCCCTTAGAACTCTCTTTTTCATACATACCCATATTTTAAAAAAAAATAAAAAATTTTTTTAATATTATAATACGATTGTTTAAATTCATTTTAACCCATGTTTTATTTGTAAAACATATTTTGAAATTAATTTTCTTATCATTTTCTAAAATATGTACTTGGTGACTTTTCTGAAGAAAAAAAATCATGGAAGGAATGTTTATAACTTATACAAAATGAGTGGATTTTATCACCATAATGACTAATATTTTATTTAAACATTATTTTATAGATTTAAAATTATCATTTCAAATAAAATGTTTTCCTTTATAATCACTCAATCTTCTTTTAAATAAGTGATCTCAAAATGTAAAGGTTTTTTTCCTCAAGAATATTTTATGAGTTTAATGATGAATATGAAATATTTCATACTTTATGATTATGTTATAGTTATTGGGAATTTTTGTGATTATGGGTGATTAATTTATAAACTAATGACTGACGTTAATAGTTTTAACCAAATATGGGTGTTTCTATGATAAACCAAGGATAGGTGGGTCTATGATATCCCCCCAATGATTTTGTTATGGAAGTAAAATGTGTGGTTATTCCATTGGTATATGTGATTCTAAGAGTGATATTTAAATGATGTCCCTAGTAAACTATCTCTGTTATCTATGATTTTTATGGGTTTTTATAGTAATCTTATTATTTTACAAGGTATGATGATGATATTATATTTAGAGGAAAGCATATTATACTTTTTAAGTGATAGAAGTATAACATTATGAATAAGTTATTATGATATTTTCATGATTTAAAAGAAACCTTTATGAGTATTATTTTTCCTTTATGATTTATTATGAAAAGTTTTATAAAAATATTTTAGTAGAGAATGTGATCTCTTGGGTAATAAAATGTTTATTTTGAGCCTAAAGTTTATCTTGTAAAAGGAATTGTTTTATAAATATTTATGTTTGTTTATTCATTTTAAAGTTCCTTACTAATATTTTTGAGATCATACCATACTTGTAAATAAAAATTCATAGTGTTTTATGTATGGGTAAATAAAATTAATAATTTAAGTTGAATTTATCATGTTTTTTAATGAAAATAAAACATGTATTATTTTAAACAATTTATATTGTGGGAAAATGGATATAGATCAGAAGTGTCTGCTTTGTAAAATATGGTTTTTTATGTAAGATTTATGACACAATTCTCTAAAACTATAAGCCTAAAATATCTTTGGGAATGCAAGAAAATTAATTCTAGTCTAAATTTACTAGAACGTATAATGATTAAGGTTGGGTACTTATAATTACATGGTTAATTATTTATAGATTCTTTATTATGATCACTTAATAAATTAATTAATAATAATTCTAGATGGAATTAAAATAAAATTACACCACTAATAAATTTTATCTAGAGATATTTAATCTCTCAAGTAAAATCCAGTTAGCATTAAAAATAATGTAATAAGATAAAATGGGTAATTTACACATAAAATAAAAAAAACCCCAAATCAAAATATCAATCCACTAAATCCTTCCACTATGTGGTTGAAATAAAATAATAGTTAAAAGTGTTTAACCGAACTCTATTAGGGTTCCTTCAATTATTGTTGAATTTATAACTTTATTTTTAGTTAGTTATAAACTAATTCTTTTTAAGGGTTGATCACCTCTAAGAGACTTAATGTAACAAGAATAAAAGTTTGAAGGAAATACATGTCTAGAATTTTAGGACTAGGGAGTCCACTCAACATATCAAGGATCTTCAAGTTAATGGAGTTGGAAATTTACCTACCTAAATACTTTTGAATATATTTATATTTATCTATATATCTTATGAGAAGGGACATATGGATACTTCCACAAGAATATCCATGAGAAAAAAAATTGAAACCAATGCTAAGGGATACTGGGTTTTGATAAAGTAATGGGAAATTAATAAACTAAATTTATTATTTAATTTTTTAATCCATTAGTAGAAAATATACATATTGTAGAACCATATTCCTAAATAACCTAGTAAAGAATCCAGTGAGGTGGAACTTTCTATCAACATGAAACATTTGGATGATGCCAAATATGACCAATTTTTTTTTCTATAATCCATGTACATTTATATTCTAAAGAAACACAATGATATTTATATTTATAGAACCATGTAACACTTTCATTCCCTTTATCAATAGAATGAGAGATAAGAGAGATATAAGATATCCAATGCATTATTCACATGCAATTTTGGAGATTCAGTGTTGTATAGGACTCATATAAAAAGGATAATTAGATTCCTAGAGTTTTTATACAAATTGATATTTAATATCCCAAATGAGTTATAAAAATATCTCATTTTATCTTCACTACCTAAGATCTTCTCCAATTACATTGCTAATTATAATATGAGCAATAGTGAACAGTCTCTCTTGGAACTCCTTATATTGATTTAAAAAGATGATAAGGACATGAGGAATGAAAAACCAGAGTTCCTTATATAGAATAAAAGTAAAAACAAGGAAAGGGACCTATGACTCACTCAATGTATAAGGCTCCTAATCACCATCCTTCCAGGAAGAGAAATATCCAAAAAATGGAAATATAAAAAGATGTAGTATATTTCACATGTGGTAATCTAGGATAATGGAAGAAGAATGTCACCCAATTAATTAAGCAAGGGGAATCTTTATTTTCATTCATTATCAATTGTAATATTCCTATATCTATTAATTATATATTAGATATAGATTGTGGTACTCATAGTTGTATCCAAATATAGTAACCAAGTAGATTCTGTAAGATTTCTATAGGATAGGTGGATCTTTGAGTAAAAATAGAGAAAAAAAATTTTCATTGTCTATACGATACTAACACTATATATTACTAACATGAATGATCTTGGTTTTGAAATATTATTTTTATAGTACCCATTGTTACCAAAAATATAATTTGTGCATCCTACCTAGATGAAGATGGTTTTAGTTTAAAATTTGGAAATAAAATTTGTTTCTTTTATAAATATATTATACGTTATGGTATAGAGTATTTAAATAATGGTATTTATGTATTAGACTAAGAAAATAAAGTATTATAAATTGATAATAAAATAGGATGGCATGACTCATGTCACACTCAGTTATGGAATCATCGTCTTCATCATGTAAATGAGAAGGGGTTAACAAAGCTCCATTAAGATGGTTATTTAGATAATTTTAAGATAAAATTACATGATTGATGTCTCTATTGTTTACAAGGAAGGATAACCAAACCACATTTTGTATATAAGGGTGAAAGAGACATATATCTTCAATAATTGGTACACATTGACGTCTGCATACCTTTTCTAGTAGAAGTGAGAGTTGGGAATTTGTACTTCATTAATTTTATATATTTATTGATTAAAAATGGAATTTTTTACTAAATGATGTATAATTCCTAATAATTTTACAATTTAAAAAAAAACTAAAAATGATATAGAGAGTAAAATGGGAAATAAGAATAATAAGATTCAATCTATTCAATGTGGGTAGTATCATAACTAAAAAATCATTAAATTCCTATAGAAGTGTGGGATTCTATCCTAACTCACTCTTCCTAATACACCGTAGTATAATGGTGTTATTGAAAGTAGTAATCATACCTTATATGAAATGGTGTGGCTGATGATTATTCATATAGATAATCTATTATCCTTTTGGGTATATTCATTAAATACTAAAACACACATTCTAAACTGAGTGAAAATAAAGGTAGATAATAGAATACATTATGAATTTATGTATAGAAGGAAACAAATTCACACATACTCATATCTGGGCTTGCAAGGTGTTTTTTAAGGCTCAATCTAGAAATAAAATATCACCTCAGGAAATTAAATATATTTTTATATGATATCCTAAAGAAACAAGGGGATATTACCTAAGTAAACCCTTGGAAAATAAATTCATTATGGTATGTAAAGAAACATTTATAGATATATAGAACATATCTAAAAGAAATATTTTGAGAAATATTGGCTTCGATGTAATTGATGCTCAAGATATATAAGATTTGGTGCATGAATAGATTTCACATATCCTCATGGAAGATTCTATTCCTAAAACACAAGTACTACATAGGAACACCGGTGATGTTAGAGAACTATAAATAAATGGTTTTCTAGAAACTAAGAATGTTAACTCATTGTTGGTTAATAATAATGACCATATTTTCTATAAGAATGTAATAAATAGATAATAAGTAGAAAGATAGAAATAATCCATGAAATCATAAGTATATTTGACACAAAGGATTCTAAAATAGTATAAAAATTATAGAGATCTATTTATGGATTGATGCAAGAATATGGTACAAGGAAAATTCAATTTGAGAAAGCTATAATAAAATTTGGTTTCATAAATAATGATTGCGAGTCGTGGATTTACAATAGATTTAGTAATAGTATCATCATTTTTCTTAAAATATATTTCTATGAAATATTATTTAATTGAAATGAAATACATGTCTTTAAAATAGTTAAATAATGGTTAAACAAGTTCTTCTCTATAAAGGATGTAGGAGAATCATTCTACATACTTGGGATAAATATCCTTCATGAAAAATCCAAGTGGATAGTTGGACTAAGTCAAGGTTTATAAATTGATCTGATACTAAAGATATTCATTATGTAAAAAACCAAAATGGTATTGGTTTCAATATCTCTTTGTATTTATCCTTATAAGAAAATGTTTCCATTAACACAACCAGAAAGAGAGAGGAAGAGTAGGATACCTTATACATATGATAAAAGTTAAATAATGTATGAAATTTTATAAAGAAGGATTGATGATTCATATCACTTGAGCATGGTAGGAATATATCAATTTGGTTTAGGAGAATGGAATTGGATTTGAATTGAGGTTAAAACTTTTAGGCATAGTGAGGATTTATATAACACCTTGACTCTGGTAATCTAAAGTCTCTGATTATTTTACTACATTGGTAAAATATACCATAGGGCATGTTCCAATGATAAAATAGTTTAGTAATTTTTAGAGACTAGATGCACACAATATTCTCATGTTACATTTGAAAACTTGAAATGCGACTTCATAATCCAGTGATAAATTTATCATTTCTTTTAGAATACCCCTGAAATAATTCATAAATATATTCCTGGTAACTTAGTGAATGGAAAACAAAATAAAGGGAGATCTTAGATTCTTTGTAAGGGGAATAATACAATAGAATCTATGTATATAAAGAATGAATAATACAGTAGAGATAAACAATAATCCCATATTCCAAATATAACTAATATTATAAAAGGGGGTATATATCCATAGATTACATGAAAATATTAATAATTACATAGATAACAAAAAATAATTTCATACTGATAGAATCCATAATGTCAGACATCATAATCTTACCAAAAATGATATGTTCCAAGACATCATATATAAATAGGTAATCCATATTCTAAATTTTCAAAATATTTTTCATGAAACCAATCAATTTATCAAGGGAATATAACTTTCACCTATCATCAGTTGCTAAGTATAATTCATTCATCATATGAAATTAATTAATTATAATCCATTATATAATGAATCATTCATATTGAAAAACTAGAATGTGGAATGTTAAAATTTTCCCTAATCAATCACTAGAGCAACATGATCATAATCTATCTATATAAAAACATTGGAATATTTCATTACAGTATATCCTTATTTAATCATAATATTTTTAAAATTATATTTACATAGATGAAAATGTTTTTAAAAGATCATTGGGACATTTATCTAGGAAAATATCTTTTTCCTTTTGAAATCACTTGTTTAAAATCAAGGAATTTACAAAATATTAAGAAAACCATTTTTTTTGAAAAAAACCCGTGTAAACTTATAAATTAATATATTCATTACGTAAGGAAAAGTGTTTTTTGTGGTAGATGATAAAATATAGATTCCTTTATAAACTTTGGTAAAAAGTACGTCCTTCAAAAAACTGATAAGAAGGTTAAATTTAAACATTTTTATATAAAGTAAAACATGGGAAAAATTGAATTTAATTGTCATGACCCGTCCCCTAGAGCTCGTGCCGTGACAACCCCAAGCCCTCCTTCCATAGGCCAGGGGCTGGCGACTAGCACCAAATGCATAATTCCCTAAAACTAGGAAGGCATTACCTTTATAAACCGAAAACAAACACAACAGAGTACACATATGGATATGAAACACTAAGTAAAACTATATAAAAAAAGAGTGTTGAAAGTAAAATGGGTTGTAAATACAAGACCAACTATAAGTACAAGGAAATGGAAGTATAAGTACAACTGAAGAAAGGAAAAATAGGTGATGGGTCATCCTCTAGGATTCCTACCTGAAGGGTAGGTACAGATAGCCTCCTCAGCACTCCACATCTGCCAATCTCCTCTGGGTACCGACTAGTCGTAAGGTCCACCTCTGGGTACCGTCCAATCTTGGTACTCTCAGACTCATTCAGCATTGTTTGTCATCTAAATTCAACACAATGAGGTGCGGTCATAACCCGTGTAGGGGTGAGTATAACGATACTCAGTAGGGACCCCGAGACCCTCAAGGTCTCACAAAATCTAACAAGGATAAACCATAAAGTATGAAATCAACAGATAACCCCACTTAGGTATATTCCCCTACATATACCTAAGTTATCAAGTAATTCATCTCAATCATGAGGAAAACACAAAAGTTACTGACTCAGCTCAACCAGGATTTTATTCACATTATCGAAACCACGGCTGCTGGAGAAATCCTACTCAATCAAGTACAGTGGGCCTATCCCGACACCAAGTGCGCTTACCACTAACCTTATACTACTAAGGTAATTCTCTTGTCGAGTATCGTGGGTCTACCGTGTCACACAGAGGCGCTCCCCACTGTGGGTTTTCCGCCATAACCAGGTGCTCCCCCTCACAGCCTATAGAGGTACTCCTCCTGTCAGGTATCGCGGGTCTGCCGCCACAACCAAGCCCTCCTCTGCTGTAGATCGGCCACCACAACTAGGCGCTCCTCATTGGGCTATTCGAGTCACTCTAAGTCAATCATTCAATAGTTGTTAGGTCTCATCCAGCTACTAGGTCTCCACACTCGACTCGCTCGTCACTGGAAGGATTCGATCTACGAGCTACTTGTTGATACTCCAACTATCACGAAGTTCCACGAAGAAGTATCACAAAGGTCTGCCACGTCATCGGGGTCTCAACACAATAGACATCTCATTGATGGGATGCCCGTTCTATGAGTTTTTAGCCTTTTGGTCCTAGGGACCCAGTATTGTAAGTTGTTAGTCTTAACAGTGGGCTCCGTACGGGCAGCACACGGTTTGTCAGACCATGTGTTCAAGCCGTACAAAGTCCCTGGATAGTAGCAACCGAATGGTTAGAGCACGATTTTCCAAACCGTACGGGTAATTCATGCGACCACTTAAAGTTAGGGTTCTAAGTTCTGGGCCACTCGGGATTTCCCAATATTTCCCTCGTCCTTCTTCCCACTCAAGGCTCACACGGATGTTCCAGTTTTCAGAGGTTAGAGAAACTACTTAGCTCGATTTGGAGGCAAATCGAAGGGTTTTCTTGGTGGATCAAAGGTGGTTCTCCTCGGGTAAGTCCCTCTTTTGGCGTGGGGGACGCGGTGTGGCGGGGTGCCACCACAGATGGTCGGATGGCCACCCGTCTCCCATTTGTCGTCGTGGAACAAGTTTTATCTCTTTGTTCGCTGAGCGGCACGGACTTACGCCATTTCTCTCATTGTGTGGGTGGCATTTGGTTGTCATATTCCTCCATCTCAAAGATTTCAACAAAAACACAAGGGTTTTTAGAGAGGTCAGGCCATTTTTGTTTGGCCCACACACTATGTGATAGAGTGGTAGCAAGCGGTTCACAAGAATATAGCACATCAAACCCTCCCGTAAAGATTCTTCTCAACCCGCAAAAGAAAATAAGGGCTTGTACTTGTGAAGTGATAATCAAACAGCATTAAACTCCTATAACTTCTCACAACAAAATATTTCCATCCCACAAGGAAAACATATGCGGATCAACATGATAATAATTTGATCTGAATTCTTTGTTTTTAGAAGGAAAGAATCAAGGGAATAAAATCATACTTAATTAAAAACTATACCTTGTTCGTTGTTCGCTGACAGAGTCGCGGGGAAGAAAACAGATTGTTGGGAAAAGACGGACATCGGCGTTTTCCTTGATCGTTGGTTTGTGTGTCGGCTCGCCGTAGTGAAAGACGTCCTATGTCAGAGGAAGTCTCGAGGAAGAAGTTCGAATTCGTGGTCGGCGTTCTTCATCGGTGGAGTGTTCTTCGTGGAGGAAGCGTTCTTCATTAGAGAGTTTTCTCTCAAGAGCTCTAATCCTCCTTTGCAAATCTTTACCAACAAATGAATAAATAGCCCATCCAAATAATAGATTATCTATTATTTAGTTTAATGGGTTTAAAATTAAAATTGTAGAATTTAATTAAATGAGATGGCTAAATTAATTAAAGGGGGAGGGTTGACACCATTAAAAGAGGGGGGTGTCACCATTATGTTAAGGGAGGTTAAGAGAATCTCCCTCATTTATGAGGGAGTTGAGAGGTTTTCCTAATTAATTGGGGGGTTTTGTCCTGGGTGGTCCTCACACCATAACCTCTCATGTGAGGTTAGGTTCGGGTGTGCCCCACCACCATAACCTCCCAAGGGAGGTTAAGGTTTGGTGGTCCCCACCTCCAACTTCTACTAGGGTGGTTATAAAAGATAAAATAAAATAAAACATGTGTTTATTTTAATTTATTATTTCCATGAAAAACCCCAAAAACTAACTTTCACCTTCGACCGACTGTCGTCGAGGTGAACGTCTTTTTAAGAGAATACTGGCACTACGAGTTCAATGGTGTCCTTGGATTTCAATTCCGAGCACCGGTTCAAAATTTATAAAAACTTACTCATATGTTTACAGAACGTACCCGAAATAAACATCAGAAATTGATTTCGGGCACACCAGGCCTCGTAATCACGCGCCGTCAAATTTCAAGGACTTGTACAATTCCCATAAATTTAAAAACAATTACCTGGAAATTCAGGGTCTTTAAATTCTCCCCACCTCAGGGTTATACCTCCTCGTAAGCCACAACTCATAAATAAGGGAACATGTGGGGGTACTGAGCACGCATCTGAGCCTCCCGCTCCCATGTGCTCTCCTGGAGGTTCCTCTTCTAACAGCGAACGTGTACCAGAGGTATCGACCATCCATGAAGGACCTGCTCTTGTAGATCCTCAATCTCTTTTGGAACCTCTGTAAAAGTCATCCAATAATTTAAGTCCAACTCCCCATGTTTGATGATGTGGGAAGGGTCGTGCACGTATCTCCTCAACTGGGATACGTAGAAGACGTCGTGAACCTAGTGCAACTGAGGTGGAAGAGCTAAGCGGTATGCCACCTCACCAAATCTATAGAGTAACTGAAAAGGAATGATGAACCTCGGAGAGAACTTGCCACCACATCCAAATCATTGTAGACCTCATTGGGGTGAGACCTATAGAAAGACGTGGTCACCATCCTTGAACTCCAGAGGTCTTCGTCTCCTATCGGCATACGACTTATGCCTGCTCTATGCAGTCTTCATCTGCTCCTGGATGATCTTGACCTTCTCTATGGTATCCCATACCAACTATAGTCCCACTAGTGGTGACTCCACTGGGTCAGTCCAGCACAATGGTGATCTGCAAGGTCGCCCGTATAACACCTCAAAATGTGTCATCCCAATGGTGGAGTGATAGATGTTGTTATACACAAACTCCACCAAAGGAAAGTCATCCTCCTAGCTACGACAGAAGTTAAGGATACAAGAACGCAGCATATCCTCAAGGGTCTGAATGGTCTGCTCGGTCTTGCTATCCATCTGAGGATGGAAGGAAGTTCTCAAACGAAGTTGTGTCCCGAAAGCCTCCTGTAACCCCATCCATAGCCAGGAAGTAAATCGTGCATCACAATTGGAGATAATCATTGAAGTTACTCCATGTATCCTCATAATCTCTTGTACATAGAGTCATCCCAAGATCTCTACTGAATCCTTGTCTCTGATCAGTAGAAAGTGGGCCGACTTGGTGAGTCGGTCAATGATCACCCAAATCGAGTCATGCCCCCTAGATGTATGTGGAAGTCCTATCACAATTCCATGTATATCTCATCCCACTTCCACTCTGGGACCTCTAAAGGTTGAACCAAGCCTGTAGGTACCTGATGATCCGCCTTCACTTGCTGACAAGTGAGGCACCGAGAGACAAAATCTACAACTGATTTCTTCATTATCGGCCACCAGTGCTGTTTTCGGAGGTCCTGATACATCTTTATCACTCCTGGATATACCACAAGAGGGGATGTGTGGAACTCCCTCAACACTTCCTCCTGATGTGACATTGTCACCATATTACATCCCCTAAAGAGGATGACAAGCTACCCACCTTCATAAAATCCATCAGGTGCCTATCTTGTGGATATCTAAGCACATAATGTCTCGTAGTTAGTGTCCCCACAATGTGCCTCCATGACTCGCTGAAGAAGTGGGGGAGTGGCTGTAAGAGACTGAAGATATTTTGTTCCATCTCTATCCACAAAGGATATTTTTAAAGCATCCTGCTACTCCATCGCCTCACCTAGAATTTGTATACCAGATCTCCTACTGAGTGCATCTGCAACAACATTCCCCTTACTAGGAGTATAGACTATCTTGAATTCATAGTCCAGGAGGAACTCAATACAAATTCATTGTCTCAGGTTCAGGTCCTTCTAGTAGAAGATATACCTGAGACTCTTCTGATAAGAGTACACTGTAAAGCGCTCGCCCATCAGATAGTGTCGCCACATTTTCAAGGAAAACACCACTACTGCTAACTCCAGGTCATGGGTAGCGTAGTTCTGCTCATGATGTCTCGGCTACCGATAACCATACGCGATCACTGCTCACTCCTTCATCAGGACACATCTGAGTCTAGTCCCTGATGCATCGCAGTAATCTACGTACCCTACTCCCTCCTCTAGAAGCTTCGATATGGGGGCACTAGTCATCCTCTGCCTTAGCTTCTGAAAGCTCTAATGGAATCTCTCCGACCACACAAAGGGTTTCCCCTTCTTCACAAGGCTGATAGTGGTGCTGAAAATTTGGATAAATCTAGAACAAATCTTTGATAGTATCCAGCCAGACCAAGAAAACTTTGTACCTCCATCACACTCCTAGGTGGCTCCCAAGAAAGCACTTTCTCAATCATCGCTGGATCCACTGCAACTCCAGCCTCCGAGATGACATTTCCCAGAAAGTAAACCTCTCAGATCCAGAACTGGCACTTCAAGAGCTTTCCATAAAGTTGGTTCTCTCAGAGTGTGTCTAGTACTACCTGCAAATGGTAGGTACACTCTTCCTCAGTAGTCGAGTAGATCATAATGTCTTCGATGAAGACTACGAAAAAGCGATCGAGGTAAGGCTAGAATATCATGTTCATGAGTCCCATGAGAACTGATGGAGTTTTGGTTATGACAAATGGCATAACCAAGAACTTGTAGTTGTTGTACCGACATCTGAAGGTTGTTATATGCACATCTTCTTCTCAAAATCTGAGTTGGTGATAGCCTGATCTGAGGTCTGTCTTCTAGAACCACCGTGCTCCCTTAAGCTAATCAAAGATGTCGTCAATCCTCAGGAGTGGGTACATGTTCTTCACGGTCACCTAGTTCGGGTGCCGGTAGTTGACACAAAGCCTCAAGCTCTCATCCACCTTCTTGGTGAACAGAATCAGAGCTTCCTAGGGAGAAACACTGGGTCAGATGAATCCCTTCCACTGAAAGTCCTCTAGCTATACCCGTAGCTTGTGAAGCTCTGTGGGAGCCATCTGATATTCTTATGTACATATCGGTGTCGTCCCAGGGTACAGGTCAATGTAAAAGTCCACCTCTCTATAAGTAGGTAGACCTGGGACATCATCAGGTAAAACATTCACGTACTAGTCTACCACTACAAGATAAGTCGGTCTCTCCACATCAACAACTCTGAGGGTAAGGCTAGACAATAGATGAGTGATCGGCTGCACTCTCCTCCGAGAAAGTCCATCCTGGGATGCAAAGGATCCCTTCTCGCTGGTGAAGGTAAACCTGGTCCCATCCATGTGGACACACCGTATGTTTCACCTAATACAGTCTATCTGAGCATGGACTGTAGACAACCAGTTCATACCCAAGATGACGTTGTAAGGCCTTGATGCCGCTACTAGGAGATCTCAGCTGAAGCTCTCGCCTCCTAGAGTAAGCTCACACTGCCGGAACCAGTGTGTAATCGTTGAATATTCTCTTGTAAAATCCTCTAGCCATAAATACCGAGCCAATAGCTCCATTGGAATCTTCGAGCTTCGAACAAGGGCAGTGGAAATGAAAGAGTGAATGACACATGTGTCTATTAGACCTGAAGCTATAGTGGAGTAGACACATATTGTACCTCGAATCATCTTCGAAGCACCAAGATCGTATGCCTCATCTGCCTGGAGCTGAGATCTCCCCTATCCACTTGCTCCTTTCAGTCAGGTTGGACCTCCTAGTGGTGGTGGTGGTAACACCTCGAAACATCACCCACCGCTAGCTACACGACCAGCTCCTCTTCCACGTCAGCCTACTCTCTACGGACCGCCTCAATCAAATCTATGTCTCTACCTGGGCGGTCCTTCGATTGTCGGCTGATCATCCGAATGGAGGGTTGGGTAGTCACAATCCATGTGACCCTACCCGCCGTATGAGTAACAATGCCCGCTCCTGGCAAGTTTGTCTCCACTTCAGGTGCCCCGCACAAATGATCCTAAGTTATGTGGTCGTCCACCTGTAGGTCTGTTCCTCTTGGACCTCTGCGACCTCTATCTGCTTCCATCTGTAGAAGACTCCTCTACGTGTTGACTGGTGGTGGATCTCACTGATGGATACTTCTCAGCAAGGAAAATCTCCACTAGGAGGGCTATCTCTAGCACCACCTTCTGCGTTGGGATGCTGAGTGAGATCATCGGATCTCTGATCTCCCATCTGAGCCCCTTCTCAAAGGTCCGGGCCCTGAATAATGGGTCTCGCACCATATTGGTGGAGTAACGTGAGAGGTATGTGAACCTCACTGAGTACTGATCTACAGTCATGTTGCCCTACTGCAGATGAAGTAGCTTCTGTATGCGTACTTCCTGAAGAGTTTTTGGTACAAACTCTGCCCAAAACAGGCTCTCGAAGTCTACCCAGAGAAGTGTAATCTCATCGTGGACTTGGATCATCAAGCTCCACAATCTGCCCGCTGCTGCCTATAGAAGGATTGTAGAAAGTATCACCAAGATATCTTCTGGTGTCCCTACCTGTCGGAAGACTCTCACTACAACCTCTATCCAATCCTCACCCACTTGTGGGTCTGTATCTCCCCTGAACCTGGGTGGCATCTGGCACTGGAACTCGTGAAATGCGCTCAAGTGGCGTGCACCATCCACTGTTGGGGCTGGTGGCATGAGTAGCCCAATGGGTAAAGGTACCGCTGGTGCCTCCGCTGGAAAAGGGCCCTGAACCGAGTCCTCATTGCTCGGTGGGCTATCTGTGCATACAACTCTCAGGACTCTAACTATTCGTCCACGTGGAGGCATACTGAAAGAAACAGATGTGACATGGTCAAAATGTTATACCTGGTGAGAAGACCTGGTTGAGATGACTTAAAGAAAACTTTTGAAAACACACATGCAATCAACATTTTTGTGCACTATGTCAGAAATCAGAAGTCAGGGTCCTGGTGTATGGATACATCGGACGACGCACCAACACTGGAATCCCTATACTGAAAACCACACTTACTACCCTTAACACAATTGCTTCACAGAAAAGATCATATTCCTAAGTTTTGTGGTAGAACTGACTCCTCTGCTACCAATTTGTCATGACCCATCCACCAGATCCCATTTCATGACTCCCCCAAGCCTGTCTTCCATAGGCCAGGGGCTGGTGACTAGCACCAAAGGCGTAATTCTATAAAACTGGGAAGTCATTGACTTTATAAACTGAAAACAAACACAACAGATTACACAAATGGATAAGAAACACTAAGTAAAACTATATAACAAAAGAGTACTGAAAGTAAAAGGGGCCGGAAATACACGCCCAATTGTAAAGTACAAGGAACTGGAAGTACAAGTACAAATGAAGAAACGAAAAATAGTTGTTGGGTCATCCTCTGGGATTCATATCTAAAGGGTAGGCACAGATAGTCTCCTCAGCACTCCACATCTATCAGTCTTTTCTGGGTATCGACTCATCATAAGGTCCACCTCTGGGTACCATCTAGTCTTGGTACTCTCAGCCTCAGTCAGCGTTTTATGTCGTCTGCATCCAATATAGTGAGGTGCAGGCATAGCCTGTGTAAGGGTGAGTATAACGATACTCATTAGGGACCCTGTGACCCTCAAGGTCTAACAAAATCCAACAAGGATAAACCAAAAAGTATGAAATCAACAAATAACCCCACTTAGGTATATGACCATACATATACCTAAGTTATAAAGTAATCCATCTCAATCATGAGGAAAACACAAAATTTACTAACTCAGCTCAACCAGGATTTTATTCACATTATCGAAACCACAGCTGCTGGAGAACTCCTTCTCAATCAAGTATAATGGGAATGCCGCAACACCAAGCACACTTCCCACTAACCTTGGACTGCTGAGGTACTCCTCCTATCGAGTACCATGGGTCTACCATGTCACACAGAGGCTCTCCCCACCATGGGTCTACTGACACAACTAGGAGCTCCCAATCACTACCTACAGAGGTACTTTTCATGTCAAGTACCGCGGGTATGCTGCCACAACCAGGTGCTTCTCCATTGGGGGTCTGCCGCCACAACTAGGCGCTCCCGAATGGGCCAGTCAAGTCACTCTGGGTCAATCGGTCAGCATTCGTTAGGTCTCAGTCAGCTACAAGATCTCCGCACTCTGCTCACTCATCACTAGAAGGATCTGCTCCATGATCTACTGGTTGATACTCCAACTATCATGAAGTCCCATGAAGAAGTATAAAAAAGTTTTGTCACCTCATAGGGGTCTGAATGCAATAAACGGATCGTCAATTGGACGCCCGGTCTGTGAGTTTTTAGCCTTTTGGTCCTGGGGACTCGATCTTGTAAGTTATTAGCATTCACAGTGGGCTCTGCATGGGTAGCACACAGTTTTTCAGACCGTGCGTGCAAGTCATGTGAAGTCCCTGGGTGGGATAGTAGAAACTGCATGGTTGGCGCACGGTTTTCCAAACCGTACGGGTAATCCGTGCAAGCACTTAAAGTTTGGGTTTTAAGTCCTGGGCCACTCGGGATTTCCCAATTTTTCCCTCATCCTTCCTCCCACTCGAGGCTCACATGGAAGTTCCAGTTTTCAGTGGTTGGGGAAATTCCTTATATCGATTTGGAGGCAAATCGAAGGGGTTTCTTGGAGGATCGAAGATGGTTCTCCTTGGGTAAGTCCCTCTTTTGGCATGAGGGTTGCGGTGCGTCGGGGTGCCGCCACAGCTGGCTGGATGGCCAGCCGTCTTCCATTTGACATCACGGCACAAGTTGCGGCTCCTTGTTCGCTAAGCGGCGCGAACTTACGTCGCCACTCTCATTGTGTGGTCAGCTTCTGGTTGTCGTATTCCTCCATTGTAAAGATTTCAACAAAAACAAAAGGGTTTTCGGAGTGGTCGGGCCATGTTTGTTTGGCCTACACCCTCCGCATTAGAGCAGTATCAAGCGGTTCACACAACTGTATCACATCAAACCCTCCTTCAAAGATTCTTCCCAACCTGTAAAAGAAAATAAGGGGGTGTACTTGTGAAGTGATAATCAAACATCATTAAAACCCTATAACTTCCCGCAATAAAATATTCCCATACCTTAAGGAAAACATTCATGGATTAACTTGATGATAAGTTGATATGTGTTCTTTGTTTCTTGAAGGACAAATCAAGGGAATAAAATCATACTTAACTAAAACCCTACCTTATTCGTTGTTCATCGACAGAGTCACGGGAAAGAAGACGGATTATTGGGAAAAGACGGACGTCGGCGTTTTCCTCGATCGTCGGTTTGTGTGCCGGCTAATAGTAGTTGAAGATGTCCTGCGTCGGAGGAAGTCTCGAGGAAGAAGGTTGAATTTGGGGTCCACGTTTTTCATCGGTGGAGCGTTATTCGTGGAGGAAGCGTTCTTCATTGGATATTTTTCTCTCAAGAGCTCTAATCCTCCTTTTCCAACCTTTTCCAACAAATGAATAGATATCCCCTCCAAATAATAAGTTATCTATTATTTAGTTCGATGGGTTTAAAATTCAAATTGTAGCATTTAATTAAATGAGATGGGTCAATTAATTAAATGGGTGAAACCATTAAAATATGGGGGTGGTTGGACCATTAAGTTAAGGGAGGTTAAGAGACTCTCCCTCATTTATAAGGGAGTTGAGATGTTTTCCTCAATTAATTGGGGGGTTTTGTCCCGGGTGGTCCCCACACTGTAACCTCTCGTGGGAGGTTAGGTTTGAGTGGGCCCCACCACTATAACCTCTCATGGGAGGTTAAGGTGTCATGGTCCCCACCTTCAACTTCCATTTGGGTGGTTATAAAATATAAAATAAAATAAAACATGCATTTATTTTATTTTATTATTTCCATGAAAAACCCCAAAAACTAACTTTCACCCTCGACCAATTGTCGTCGAGGTGAATGTATTCTTAAGCGAATACTAGCGCTGTGAGTTCAATGGTGTCCTTGGATTTTAATTCTGAGAACCTGTTAAAAATTTAGAAAAAAACGTTCATATGTTTACTGAACATACTTGAAAAAACTTCAAAAATTGATTCCAGGAACACCGGGCCTCGGAATCACGCACCATCAATTTTCCCAGACTCGTAAAGTTCCCACAAATTTAAAACAAATTACATGGAAATTCTTGGTATTTAAATTAATAAATCCTTATATAATATGAAAAACAATATTTTAATCATTTTAAAGAAATTATGGACATAAGAAATATGATTCTCGATCGAATAGAAAAAACGAAATCAATTCTCCTTAAAAAATATTATTTAAAACTTTTGAGTAAATAGAGAGAGTACAAAAATAAAGGAAAACTTATAATTTCAATAAATTACCAAAATATAAGAAAATATGTGTGGGTTAAGATAAAAATAACATATAATTTCTTCTAAGGAAACTTGAATATAAACAATCCTGAATAAGGATGAAATTGTGAAATAAATACATACCTTAAGATTAACCTAGCTCATAAGTAATTTTCACCTCATGTATAACAAATATAAATTTATTATGATTATACCCCATATCAATATACATAATAATAATATTATATATGATCCAATTATAATAATTTAATACCCATTTCTAAATAATTCTTTATTAATATCATCATTTATGACTGTTAACTAATTCATTTTTATATATGTTTTCGTTCAGTACTTTCGATGGTTATATCTTGGTCATTGTAAAATAATCTATAGTAACTTAATATTTTCATAATTATCATGTATAATCATTATATACACTTCTGTAACCATTCATATAAATCAAAAATGGAAAATTAACTATATCACTTCTTAGAGATGGTAGTTTGTACGTACGTGTAAGTGATGTTTCCAATTTTCGATGAATGGAATGAAAGAATGGTAAATAATAATTAAAATTTCCATAATTTTTACTATATAATAAATGTATATTCATTGAATAAATCATTATTACTATCCTTGTAATGCATAAATTAAAAATAATCACATCATTTCGTGGAGGTGGTAGTTCACTGGTATGCACAAGAAATGTTATCATTCCCCAATAAATGGGAAGGTAAGAAGGTGGATAATATATTATAATTATAGATGTGTAATTATTTCTTAAATTTTATATATAGTCATTATTTTTATTTTTATATCCATTCATGTAAAGTAATGATGAAAAAAATCATTCCTATATGGAGAAAATAAGTCGTACGTACACACAACTGATGTTTTTATTTTTCAGAGGATGGAAATGAGTTGGAAAATAGTTATCCCACAACCATAATAACATATTAGTTTATTTATGATATTTAATTCATTGTGTTAGGATAGTTAAAACACATTTAAAGGAAGTATAAGAATAAATAAACTTTGAAAAGTAGGTAAATATGATTACCTCTTCTTTGAGGAGCTCATTTAGCATACACCTTTAGACTTTTTAGGATGGACTTCGAAGAATAAATAAGTTCAATAATTAAGGGAAGGAGTCTATCAAGGTTTTTGGGTAAGTATTGGATGATATAGAGTTCTCAAAGCTTTTAATTGTAGAGGATGAGAGGGTCCCTTTTATACATAATGAAAGGGACACACATGGAATTACTTAGAAGATTTGAATAATATAAAGTCATTTTATTTTGATCGTAACAATAAATGTCTGATAATTCAATTTGAATATAATATGAGTTATAAATATATTAAATAAATAATATTAATAAAATTTTAGCTACATTTTTACCCCTATATATTAGTATCCCTCTCAATAAACTCGTTTTAAATCTAACTATGGTAACAAAAAAAATTACTTTTCATTATGACCAAAAATTAAGTTGACCTTATTACCTAATATTAATTAAGATTATTCAAAATATGGAATAAATTTTATAATGTTAAATTTTTATAATTTTTTGAAATTAATTTTATTATAAGAGTGAAAAATTCAACGAAAACCTTTCAAAGAGAAATGTGTATTTTAAGAATAAAAATGATTTTACACTAGAATATAGTATAGAATTGATTCCAATGGAATAAATTGAACTAAAATATATAAAATTATTTTTTTGTTATTTAAAACCAAACCAAAACCAAAATTAAACTTCTATATACTTGGTTAAAAGAGAACCAAAAATAGTTTTATTTGAACAAAAGCATTACTAAGATTTTCCAAGATATTAAACATGTATTTCAAAGTTCAAAATTATATTTTTATATTAATTATATTTTTTCCTAAATATTTTTATCCTTGTAAAAAAATTAATAATGTTTAAATTTATTCTTATATCACTATAATGTCATAAAATTGATGGTTTTTATATAATTGGTATCTTCGCTATTGTAAGGACCCAACCTTAAACATTACATAATCACGAGTTAAGTTAAGAAATCACATTAAGGATATTTTCAGGTTTATAGTTTTAGAGAATTAAGCCACAACTATTACATTAAATATCAAATTTTACAAAGTAGACACTTACACTTAGTATAAATTTTTTCAAGAAATAAAAACTCTTAAAAGAAAATAAGAATTTTTTTCTTGATTTAAATCTTCTTGAATTATTTCTTTCTCTTACCCTGCCTTATACCCAGTGAAAAACATTTCAGGAACTTGGGATAAGCATAAAAAGCTCAGTAAGGGTTATAAAATAAATAATTGATTAATTATTCCATCAATACATACAATACATAAGCTCTTTAACACACCTCATGAATTCATAAGATTTATGAATAACACAGAGAAATCATAAATCATAAAGGTAACTTGTGTCATCCATAACATACTTATATTATAGCTTTAACACCTACGTAGGGATTTACGTTTACAATACCCATCAGATTATATTCCCTAAATATCTTAGGGGAAACATTAATGTTTACCTTCCTCACATTACCCAATGCATTGATGAGATATCTCGGTCCCACCCACCCTAGGTTTATCACAGAACCACCTGTATACGTAAACAATTCCCAAGAACTATAACATATTCACAACACATAAAACAAACATAAAATAAAAGATAAAATTTCCAAATTGCAATCACAATATATGATTTAAATATATTTATATAATAAATCCATTATCAAAACCATTTTCAATACCAAAATACTTAAAAGAGTGTATGGTAATTATTTTCCTTTTAAAACATTACAGCGTGTTAAGGAATCCAAATATCAAATATCGCTAGTGGTGGTGGAAAGAGTGTTGTCACTACGTATGTTAAAAAGAAACATCCCATTTATAATTTAGTAAAACTCTACATATAAAATTATTCCCTTTTAATGAAATAAAAATTCAAATGGGTTTATAAACTGTACAAAATAAAGTCATTTATAAATCAGAATATGCCTCAATTAAAGGAGATTGAGATGAAGTCTCTTACCTCACGTCTGACTTGAGTCGTTCGTTCATTAATCTCTTGAATAATAAACTAAAGTTAATTATAATTTTATTAATAACCTTTTCCAAGTTTATTATTCCTTTTATATCACTTATTACCACGTTATAAACATTACATAATCATTTGAGTTAATAACGGTTGTTTTTTCGATATTTGGTACCTGAGTCAAAAATGAACTTCTTATTAATTACAAGTTGTCCATGTGGTAAAAATTCCATTATATACATAATTATATTCATGATTTATATATCATATATATATGGTATATATATGTATTTATAATAGTACATAACATTTGGAGATAAGAAATGAAATGCACTGTTCATGGAGACGGTAAGTCGTACATACATAAGAACGCTACTTTCAGTTATATTTAGTATTTAAAGGAATCACAAATTAAATATAAATCAGTAAATAATGATTCTAGTATAATATCATATATAATTTCATCAACTCCATCCTTTATACGTTCCACGGATGGCATGAACGAGTCATATCTCTTTGAGGGGCGGTAATCTGCACTTCCTCAAATTAAATTATTATATTTCCTCATTATGGAAAACAAAAGGTTATGATATAAATGAAAAATATATAAGCATATAGAAAATATAAATATAATATATATCACATATAAATACATTTTCATCACAATTTCCACCATGAGAGGTGGTAGGATATATTTGAACAATCATCATTTCATGAGGCAGTAGTTCGCCGTCAACAGAAACAGTATGTTTGTATCCATTAAACGGAGGTGTGTGGATGTTTAGTGAAAATAATTCTCATAAAAAAATCATAGTATATTTAGGATACTGGTTGTTTTATAAAATAATGTAATAAATAGAGTTTAGGGGGTAGGATAAGGAAAATAAAATAAAAGAACTTAAGAGAATATGTTACCATTAAATTGGGTAACTTCCTTTGGTTTGAACCAAAATGATTTCTTGAAGTGCCTTATTCCTATGTTAAAGCTTCTAGGTAGAAGGTAGGGATTTTGGGAGCTTATTTGGGAAGTTTTGGATGATCCAAGGTGGCTTTAGATGTGTGAGTAAGGTTTAGAAGTAATGGCTTTTTATAAAGGGGAGGAGGGTTACTTTAAGAAAGTTTCAAAATATTATTTTATTAAAAATTGAATTTTAATTCCCAAAGGTCCCCAACTCATTTACATAGAATATAAGGTGATTATTGTTATAAATCCTCTCATAAAATTGGTTTTATATAAGTTTAGGGTGTAAAATTAACCTTATATTTTAGCTTTAGCCATTAGTTAACTAATTTCACTTTTACCATGTCCTCTTGTATATTCATTCTATAAGGTTAATATATTTACTATAAAATTACAAGAGATCAAAAAATGGATAATTAATGACATTATTAACATCATATATGTCATTTGGTAAAATCTTAGAGTTTTAGGATTATTTTATCATTTAGTAAAATATTGATTGATTTAAACATTCTTTTTTGTCAATTTTAATACTATTCATATCATGACTTTTAAAAAAATCCAAACCAAATTCATTATTTAAAAAACCCATAATTAATTCAAAGAAAACAATTTATAATTATCTCTAAAATTCTTGGATGAAATAAATTGTTTCAAAATAAATTTATTTGAAAATTTATAATCTTATTTATTTAAATCTTTTATTAATGAGGTAATCATTACATCATCATTATGTCATAAATAAATTTATTTATTTGATGTCTAAAAATTATCAATAAAATATCATGTTGTAGGAAATATTTTATCTCTATAATTTATATTTATAGTTGAAAATATAACTTATATAACCCATTATAAAAAATATTTTACTAAGAGATATATGTTTATGTTATATTTTCCTTAACTTTAAATTAATTTTTATAAAGTGTCATTTTCACTTACAAGTGGATCTATGGGGTCCCAAAATCCCTTCAAGGATGAATATGGTCAGACATGTATTAGAAAATAGGATTATAACACGTTTTAGGGTAATTTAATATTATTATAATATTATGTTTTACCCTTATTTACTAGATTTACCCTTTAACCATGGTAAATAAAATATTTACTGAAATCACTATTCATAATGTCTAAAAATAAAAGTTACCTATTTACACAATTTGGACCTCCTGATTTCATATATAGAATCCATTTTTCCCAATTAAAAACACATAATTTTCATAAATTAAATTAAAATTAAATCTCTATCAAAATCGAAAAGCGTGTTTTTAAGAAATACTAACTATCAAAAGATTAACATTTATTTATGTCCAATATCAAAGTGAAATTACTTCCAATGACCAAAATTAAATTAAATGGTAAAAATATAATCTAATTAAACTTTAAAACCCATTAAAAAGATAATCTAACCATATAAATAAAATTGATTAAAAGGCGTGTTTGAATTAAAATGCAGTATTTTTCACTATTCATTAAAAAATGAATATTATCAGAAAAATACCAAAATTTCATCAAAAGTAAATTTTGATGTCCCAATTATAAATAAGAATTTTAATTTTTTTAATATAACATATAAAAGTGACAAAAAAAATATTTAAAAATGGTTTGCCGTCAAAAGGAGGTAAATCAACCTTTTTAAAGAATATTAGAGTATTTATGCTTAAAATTGGATTCATTCACATTTTAAGCCTATAACTTTTATTGTATAAATGTAAAGAAATTTAAAAAACATATATAATAATATTTTAGTTAGTTATTTTCATTACCACCAATACAATTTCTAGGCATTAACAACCATTTAAAATAATATTATATTGTTTTTTTTTTCAGCATGACTCAGCCTTGTGTGCAACATGAGATTTCAGAAAAAACCCATTGTTGTGTGTCGGGTACGCCGTCAAACATAGAATCCCATTTAAAGTAAAAAATAATATTAAATTAAAAAATATTAATAAATATGAAAATATCATATCCTTTATTTACCTGGGATGTTACACTATTCACCAAAAAATTAACTATTTCTGAAAAAAAATTATAAATTAAACATAAAATAATTTGGACGTGGTCAATTAAAAAATAAAATTAATTTCATAAAACTCAATTTATAAAATTTTTGAATTTATATTTTAATCACATTATTTAATAAATATATGTCAATTATGCAATAGTTTCTTTTGAATGAAACTTTTACTTACTATAATTGAAGCTTAAGTGTTACATTCTTACCGCCTTGAAAATTTTCATCCATAAAATTTATATAATATAAATGTATGAATATATTTGGGTATTTATTTATTATAAACTCTTTATTTTCCCATATTTACTCTTTTATTTTATGGTTTATCAAAAGTACCTTCATCAATCGAGTTATTCGATTCTGCAAAACTTGTTCTCAAGTGTCATGAATATGGATAGGATATTAATAATATGATAAATAATGTTACAATTTTATTTCCTTGGAGGTGATCACATACATTGGGTTTGGAATTTAATTTTTCAAAAATAAGATATGGAACACTTCATGAACTTTAGATAAAATGGTTGGTATTTCAAACATTAAACCAAAACTCTAATTCTTTCTATAATTTCAAAATTACTGATGTACCTAGGACTTAGTTTACCTTTATTGACACCCTTACATGAATTTTTCTTCAAAAAAATATGATATCCCATTTGATATTATAAATCCTTCATTTAATTTTCAATATAAATTTTCTTTCTACTTTAAGAAGTCTTAATATGATTCTGAATAGTCATAACTTTCACCATTGTCTATTAAATAAGATTTGGGATTATGAGCTTCCATTCACCAAATTCAACCCAACAAGTTAGAGTACTACACCCATTTTCATATAAGGACTCATATGGTGATATTTAAATGCTTTAATGAAATCTATTATTATAAGTGAATTATGCCAAAGGTAAATACTAATCTCAAGTTCATTGAATGTATAGTTTGTGTATCCTCATATTATCTTATAATGTTTGAATAATCCTTTCATATTTCCCATATGTTTAAGAATGATAGGTGGTGCTAAAATATAGAATTTTTTTAATGTCCTTTTCAAGACTCTTCCAGAATATCACTGTAAACCATGGATCAAGATTGAATACAATCAAAATAGGCTCACCATGGAACCTCACAACTTTATTAATATAGATCTACGTGATGTGATAAAGAGGTACATCATCCCTTATAGTAAGGAAATATAGAAACTTGGTAAGGTGATCAATCATAACTCATATGGAATCACTCTTCCTAAAATTCATTGGAAATTAGTTAACAAATTTAAAGTAGTATCCCCCTATTTCCTTATAAGGATAGGTAGATATTTTATGACTCCTTTAGGATGTTGTATCTCAGCCTTTACCTGTTTACAAACTTAGAATCTAAATATGTAGTCTGAAATTTCCTATTTCATATTATCCCACCAAAAATGTTCCTTTAAATTTTGATACAGTTTGGTTCTACCAGGTTTTATAGATAAATATGAGCTATGGGACTCAACTAATAATTCTATTTTCATCTCAAGAAAATATAAAACATATAGCCTCTTTCCAAATTTCAATGTACCATCTTTATAGATGAAGTATACCAACTTCCAATCATTCATGGATTTGGTTTTTTTCTAAATTTTCTTATCATAAATATGGAAATATTTTGTTTTATCTAATAAGAATGGATTAGAAATCATTTGGAATAGATGTGATGTTTCCCCTTCCTTAATTATTCCAATATATAGATTTACTAAATCCATAGATATGGGATCTTTTCAATCCTAATTTTTTCCAAAACTTCATGATCATTCCTAATAAACACACAAACCACCTTATTTTCCGTCCCGGGGTGGTAGTGTATTTAGAAATCATAATCCTTGAGTATTTATAACCATCTCCTTTACCTCTTGTTGTGATTTTATTTGTGAGAATATGTCTTTCAAAAAAATTGATCTATATATATTTCACATCTTTCACCATAAAGGTAATACCTATATATATTCAATGAAAATAATACATATTCTAACTAAAGATAATGGTTTGGATAAATTTTTTTATAAATCTTTAATTACCTTCAGTCATAAGCAATAACTCTATAGTTTTTCATAAGGACGCATCTAAGTCCCCTCTTTAATTCATCACTATGTATTACAAATCCAACCATTCTGAATGATAAAGTAAATATTGGTGCATTGAAAAACCTCCTATTTAATTATTCAAAACATTATTTACATTTCTTTAACCATAATAACTTAATATTTTTAAATGAAATCATGGTTAACAGTTTATAAAATTGATAAATTTTTTGAAGAAATCATCCATGGTAACATGATAATATATTAAAACTACATGCATTAATTATATTCCCTAGAGTTAGATATTCCATCACTACTTTAATCTTTTAAGGATCAACTAATATTCCATAATAGTTCATGTGGCTAAGAAAATAAACTTCTTGAATTTGGAATTCACATTATCTAAATTTTCTATATAACTACATTTCTATAAGAGTCGTATGAATAATTATCAAATGAATATTTGGGTCATTTTAGATTTTATAGTGTATCAAGTTATCATCAATAAATATCATAATGAAATTACCAAGATATCACTTGAATACTCTAGTCATTAGATCCATAAAAAATAGTGTATATTAGTCAATCCAAAGTCAATTATTATAAAGTTTTAATGTACATACCTCATATGAAATTATATCTTTGGAATAACCTTATTTTTTTAATGATAGTTGATAATACCCATAACAAATATCAATATTATAAAAAACATATCTCCTCTAGGTTTATCAAAAATTCATCAATGTGGCGTGTAAGATACTTTTTCTTTATATTAATGATATTTATTTCCATATAATTGATTCATAACCTCATATACCATATTTAATCTTAATAAAAAAATTTAGTAAGGATAGCTACTTGAGGTGGGTCTATACAAGATTTTGATGAAGCAGTCTTCCATATGAAGGCTAAGGATTCCATATCTCTATCACAAATCATAATCTACTTCTCTTGGAAATAAATATTTTCATCATAATTTTTAAATAAAATATATACCAAGGATCATATAAAAGTCAACCATAGGTATAATAACAATGTTTTCAAATAGGCTATGTCTATGTTTCTTAATGGGAACTTACTAACATATCCTTGTTATAATAATATTTCCACTATGAATCTTAATTGAAAACTCCTTTTTAAGGTTATATGAAAATATCTAATTTTCTTAGAAAATAAATATGATATATAAGTGTGTCAAGATCTATAATCAAATAAATAATTATATAAATTTGAGGATATGGTCAATATACATACCAATATATCTTTAGGGAACTTAACCGCAGCTATAGTGATCTTATAATCTTGGTTATTATCCCTTTTCCTTTTAAAAGTAAAATTCACTTTACACATGGGGAATTTATTTTAATAGTACCCCATCTTCTTATATTTTAAGCATTAGACATTAATGGATTCTTTATTTCTCATGCGGTCATGAACTTGATAGCCGTTCTCTCTATACTTGAAGCAAACTCGCATTCTCATCAAACATGTTCCATGGTGTTTCTTTCCACAATTAATAAAAGTTATAAATTTCACCACTCCCTTCATCCATTTTTTATTTCTTTTCCTCGATTTATCATATACCTACTTATTTTCTTATTTTCCTAGAAAAAATAATTATTATAGAATTCATTCTCTATCATAAGGGAACTTGATATTATATCCTCATGTAATAAAAATGTCTAAAAGATTAATAAACATAAAATGCTAGGATTATACAATTAAATAAGTGTTTAATATTACTCCTTAGATTACATATATAATCCATATAATGAGTTTCTAACCATGTAAGTTTAACTTCATATTTGGAAACGTTTTCTTCATCCTTTTACCTTAGATTGAGGAATTGCCTCTCCATATCAACTCATTGCTGATGAGGAAAGTATTTTTCAAAGAATAAATCCATGAAATTATTACCCCACATACTATTTATTTTTTATAACTCCTTAGTGTTTTGGATCAATAGACATCATTGATCATCATTATCTTTAATATGTTCAACTATAATAATAACTTTCTCTCTTTCACTACTCCCCAAAGTAAGAAATATATTCTCCAGGTACTTGTTCCATTTCTCATCTACTAATAGATTATTAATCCCATTGAATGGTTGAGATTTCTGTCACATGATGTGGTCCAACATTATTTCACAATGTTTTGGTTCAGTAGGATTATACATACAAGAAAGGTTATAAGTCATATACCGATTCAGCTACCCCAATATAGTAACAATTTTATCATCTCCAACTATATTATCTTTTCAAAGAGGGAAATACCTACATATATTATGTACATTGATATAGTTTTTATTCCTTATATTAGGAACAATTTATATATGTTGAAACATACTAAATTAGTTTATAACATTATGAATTTTATATCAAATTATATAATCCAAAATAGAGTTTTATAGTTAACATATATTGAAAAAACTTTCATAGAAAATCTTAGAATAGTGATCTTAGTATTCTTAATAATACCTTCAAATAATAAAAATATTTTCAGAAATTTTATAATGGTTTTTAAATAGAATGTGATTAAACCAAAGAATATCTTCTATGAGTCTCTATTTAGGTGTGCAGTCTTAGGGAAAGTCGTCATACATAGGTGACATTTGAGTTATACCCAATCCTCCACTTTTTGATTTGTTACCCCTAGGTAAATTTGTGTCACATCTGCATCCAATTTATATTATTTATATAGGGTTTTATTTTCTAGTAAAACCAAATACTCTATACTTTACTAAAATATTATTATATTATTTTATTCATATACTTATACTTAGAGTCTATCTTAGAGTTATGTTCTCTAATATATGTTTACCTAAATTTTTTCTCCAAGGTTTATAAAAAACTTGCTCTAATACCAATTGTGACACCCTAGATCTAGTTACCCAAATCCAATGGTTATTTTACTAAATTTCTATAAGATATTATAGATCAAATCACAAAGGATAAAGTATTTTAGTAGTATTGGGAGACTAGATACATTCATGATTCTCATATTAAATTTAAAAATAAGAAATATATATTATTAATATAGTGATAAATTTATCATTTCTTCTAGTATAAACCTGAAATCATTCATAAATACTTTCTCAGTAACCTAGGTAAAGGAAAAATTTTATAAAGGGTTATATATTGTTCTTATTAATAAAAATAATATAATAGAAGCTATCATATGATAAATAAAGCATGTATAATATTAATGAGTTAAACAATAATTAAATATATCATATAACTTATATAATAAAAAGGTTAATATATATATGGTTGAAATAAAAACATAAATAATCACATGGATAATAATAACTAATTTCTTAATGATATAATACATACTGTTAGACATCATAATCATATCATCAAGGCCTCATGATAAGACATCATGTAATAATTTGTGTGGTGAACACTAAATACCCAAACAAGTTTATCTCATAAGATCTAATAATGCATCTAGGGGTCATAACAGGCCCTAGAAGTCACTTATGAATTCTAATTTATTCGTCATATATAATAAATGAATAATATTTCAATATATAATTAAACATTCATATTGAAAAACTAGACAATGAGATGTTTATATTTTCTCCCATCAATCACTAAATAAACATGATAATAATCCATCCAAATAAGTATAGTGGATATTATTATTAGATTATATCCCTAGTGAATTATAATATTCATAAAATTATATTTAAATAGAAAAAAATACTTTTAAAAGATCATTGGAACATTTATTTAAGAAAATGAAATTTCATTTTGGAATAACTTATTTTAAATTAAAAAAACTCCAAAATATTAAGAAAAAAATTTATTTAAAAATAACCCTAAAAATTTTAAAATAAAGCTTCAAGGAAAATAATATTTATGATTTTGATAAAAAAAATTCAATAGTAAAAATTAAAATAAATTTTTTGTTCACACCTTTGATAAAAATATTATATTTCATATTATGATAAGAGGATTCCTTTTAAAAAAATTTATATAAATTAAAATATTGGGTAAAAATGAATTTAATAAATCATTTTAGAATAAAAAAACATTATTGAAAACATTTTAAAAAATATAAAGATGAATAACACTAATATTCCTATCCGAATAGAAAAAACAGAATCGGTTTTCCTTAAAAACATTATTTCAATATTCTGTGTACATTGAGAGAGGAAAATGAAAGAGGAAACTTATAATTTCTATAAATAACCATAGGATAATAAAATATATGGTATTTAAGATATAAATATCATATTATTAACCCAATATAAACATAAACATAAATAATCCAAAAGAAGGAAGAGATTGGAAAATAAACCCTTACTACAAGCTTGAATTACCTCATAAGTGATTTTAACATCCTCTATAATAAGTTTAAATTTATTATCGTAACATAACAGAAAAATATACATGATTATAATATCATATATTATCTACTTGAAATTATTATACTCCATTTTATTAACAATTATATATTAAACAAATCATTTCTATGTGTCAACTGTTTCATCTTTCATGTAAGTTTATGTTCAATTATTTTGATCCTTGTATATTGATTATGGCTTCATCATATCTGGTATACTAATCTTTTCATAATTATATTATTTAGTCATTATATAAAATTTTGTAACAATTTATATAAATTGGTCATGAAAAATTAATTACATTACTTCATAATGATGGTAGTTTGTATGTACGCACGAGTGATCTTTTCACTTTTTGATAGACGGAATGAAAGAAAGGTAAATAACAATTAAATTTTATATAATAATTATTATATCATAAATATTTTATATATTAATTAAATATGTCCATATTATCATCCATGAAAATATGAAATAAAAAAATGAACCACATAGCTTCGTAGATGTGGTTGTCCACACACACGCATGAGCGATGTTATCGTTTTCCAATTGCTTGGAAGGTAAAAAGGTAGATAGTAAATTATAATTTAATAAGTGTATTTATATAATAAATATCATATATATTCATTATTTCTATCTTTATAACTATCCAAGTAAAGTTTTTATGAAAAAATAATTACACCTCTTTGTGGAGACTGTAAGTCGTACATACGCATGAATGTTTTTTCATTTTTTATATGACTTAAAGAAGGTGGAAATGGTTGTATAAAAATTATAATAATATATCAGTATTTTATGATAAATTATTCATTATGTTATTATAGTTAAAATATATTTAGGTAAATTTTAAGAATAAATAAAGTTTTAAAGATATATTAAAGGCGATTACCTCTTCTTTGAGAGACCTCCTTTAGATTACACCTTAATCCTTCTTAGAATAGTCTTATGAGAAAACTATAAACTCAGGAAAAATTTTAAAAAATATAGGTAGGTTTTTTTTAGTTATTGTTTGATATAAATTTCTCAAAATATTTTAATAAGAGAGTAGAATACATTCCCCTTAATAAGTGAGGGGAGGGACACACATGGAATTATATAAAATATTTAAATAATATAAAGTTAATTTACTATAAAAGTGGAACAAATGGCCATGAGTTAAAATTTATGATAATATAAGGTCAAAATATATTAAAAAAATATATTTAAACTTTTTTATGTGGAATTTTTATCTTTATATCTTATTTTTATCCCCTTGTAAACTCGTTTTAACCCCAACCACAGTAAAAAAATTATTGTCTTTACAATTCATTATGACTAAAAATTTATTTGACCATATTGAATAATATTAATTATTATGATTCATAATATGGAATATATTTTGTAATATTAAATTTATATAAGTTTTTGGAATTAATTTTAATGTAAGTGTGTGAAACACAATGAAAATCATTTTTAGATAAATGATTTTTTAAGTATAAATGATTTTATAGAGAAATAAAGTAAAAAACTGATTATAATTGAATTAACTAGATTATGTTAAATTAATGGAGGCTTATTTTTCTTTCAAAAAAAACAAAAACTGAAATGAACCTTTTATATATTTGATTAAGAGATAAGAACTAAAAATTGTTTTAATTTGACCAAAAAAATGCTTAGATTTCCAAAATGTAAAACATGTATTTTTAAGTTAAAAATTATATTTATATATGAATTTTATTTCATTTTAAATATATATTTTTTATATCAAAAACATTTCATGATCTTTCAAGTTATTATTTTATCATTATAATGTCATAAAAGTGGCAATTTTTTTAAAATCAGTATTTTTTACTATTCACCCAAAAATCAATAGTTTTTAAAAAAAATAAATTTCACACTATGATAATTTTTACATGAAAAATTAAAAAATGATATTAATTTCATAAAATTAAATTTATAAAAAAATTATTTTTTAATCATGTTCTTGAATAAAGATATGTGCATTATGTTATTGTTTTTTTAGAAAGAAATGTTTCTTTACTATAATTGAAGGTCATGGGTTACAAAATATTACTAATATATGGAGGGGAATAAAGATATTAAAAGTGGGATATATTGATTCTAGTTTCTAAGTAGATCATAATATTTGAATTTATACTCATGATATGGCTCCAGTATTAACTGAGGATTTGTGAGCTAGAAGAGTTCATAACAACCAGTTTTCACTGATTATATAGTGGAATGTGAGTTTATAGAGGTTTATGATATAGCCAATGAAGTAGTGTGGATACGTAAATTTTTCTAATATCTTGGTATAGTGCCTATGAGTAATTAATATATCACATTTTATTGTGATTATATATAAGAGAGGATATGACAACCCTTGTCCTTAATATGCTCTATTTCATGATTTAACACATAAAGGTACACAAAAAACAATCCCAGAAGATTGTGAAGCCTTATGTATTTAAGAATTAGGTACATAGAAAATCAAATTGATACATAGGAAAAAAATTTAAAACTTCATTAACATGATTCTAATATTACATATCTTTTAAAACTACATAGGATAACCTGGGTGTATACATAACAAAGCGGTGATCTATAAAGATCAATAAGGGAATAAAAAAACATAACAAGATAAAAGTATTAAATTATAGTAAATTGGAATTGAAATGTGAAAAAATGGTTTGATAATCAAAATATTGAACACTTATTCATGATACAACATGATAGCATAAAGGTAACATAGGAATGTGGCAACAACATTAAACATGACATCACAAACATATGCCAAGGCTAACTTCCAAGAAATAATAACAAGGCCTAAAAACTAAAATAATGGATTATATTTACTCCATAACCCCGTACAAGATGTCACATGAAACTATAACATTACCCAATGCATTTTAGTGTTATATAATTATAGGTGTTCACATTGCTTTCATTTCATGTACATGCATAAGTGTGCCACATAGATCACTCAACATAGGATCATATTTCATAAACTTTAATACCAAGATTTATAATAGTGAAATAAATACATGGAACTACCAAATAAAATAAATATAGGTAGGTATAGGGGAATATTATTTAGTGGAAATGGTGATAGTATTCACAACACAAAGGTTTGGCATTGAAAATCACAGGATAATCTCGATGACATAACCGAGGTACATAATGAATCATAGGAGGGATTAATGAGATTAAAAGGTTTATATAACAACTTTTAAATAATAAGTGAATTAATAGGGATATGTAATAACATAGTACAACATGATCAACTGGGAATTAAAAGGCAAAATACAAAAATGGTGCTTGAATTAAAGATTGGCATGGAAATATCATAGGATAATTTCAGTATCTTAACAGTGGTATATAATAAATCATGGGAGGGATTAATGGGAGTAAAATGGGTCTATCATCACTTTTAAATCATAAGTTAATTAAATTATCTGTGTAAAATCATATCAATTAATATTAATTGGAAGAAAAAAGGCATTCTATACAGAATATTTTTGAAAAATAGGAGAAGAAGTGGATCCCTTACCTTGAGAGGGTGATTCCAAAAGCTTTGAGAAGCTTCTTAAGATATTAGAAAACTTTGTGAGGGATATATGGAGAAATTATAAGAGTAATTACATGATCCATTTTTTTAGTGAAGTTAAAGGAGACCTTGGGAGGGTTTTTATAGGAAAATAAAGGGGTGTCCTTTATTATTTTCCAAATTTTGGTTTTAGACTTCATTCAATAAAGTAATCAAGATCACAAAATTTTCTATGTTTTTCCCCATGGTTTATAAAAAAAGTATTGGTTTTAATTATTTTATAATTACATGAACCAATCATATTAAAATAATACCCTTGGGGATGTGAAAGTGAGTCATTTTTATAAGGAATTGATTTTAAAACCTTAAAATATAATATAGTTTTTGGAGTATTCATAAAGGGTTTATAAAATTAATAAAAGAAACTCAAAAAAGACATTATTTTAAAGGGTAGATATATATTTTCTAATGGATAAATTTTATGGAAAATATTACAACACTTCGGGGTCATTTTTATATCATAATTCATACTATATATTTATATCTTATATAATTTTTACCTAAATATTTGACGCTCTCAGAAATCAAGAAAAATTAAAAAATGGATATTTTAAATATGATGATTCCAAAAATAATATTTAATTTTTAAAAATAATTATTTAAATATGATAAATTATACTTTCAATTAAAATACTTGTTTATAAAAAAATACGAGTTTTTTGACAATAACAATTTTCTGACCCTTATAAAAATTACATTTTCACTTCATAAAACTATACTGTCATTTTTATTTAATATATACTATTTATTAATTATATTTTATAAAAATATAATTTATTTTCAAAAAAAATTATCAAATGGAATGTCTTGATTGAAATTCCATATTACCCAAAAATAAAATTTGTTTTTTATCGTATCAAAATATAATTTTTACCAAAATCATTTATTTAGTCATTTATAAAATAAAAACAATGAGGAATAAATGTAAAAATTATTTTATTGAAAATAAGATATACATATTCATATTATTAGTTCAAGATACATAGAAATTTATTACACCAATGAACTTTCTAAGTGTAAGGTATTAAATGGTGATATTTTCTTGGGGTGGTTTAGAAAACATGGTTTGGGTCCTGATCTCAATGAGATTGAAATTATTATATAAAGGGTTTTTCTCATGCTTTAGTGGATGGATATCTACCTGGGGTTTATCAACGGAAAACCACATAGATTTTACTTCCCTTATAAGCTCTAATAAATGGGATTCATAAGGTAAGATCCTATTATTCGAGGCCATCACTTCTTTTGTCTATGTCAATAGTATTGTATCATAATCATTAATATATAATAACCATATGATTATTTTTCAATGAATATTTTATCAATGATCCTGATTCTTAATTTTAATTTATATTATATAGGATATAACTAAATAATTTCATGTGTTTGTAATATCCACATTGCATAATATGGAACTTGATTCAATTAGAAAGTAAAATTTATTTATAAAAATTTAGGTCCTTAAATTATTCCCCCCTTTAGAAACTATTCCTTGAAATTTTAAATTCATTCACTAAAAAGATGAGGGTAATTTTGTTTCATCGCCTCTTCTAGTTCCCATGTCAATTCCTCAAACTTTTGATTCTACCATAACAATTTGACCATGTGAGTTTCCTTATTTAATATAACATTGTCTCTACGATCTAAGATTGTCATTGGATGCTCATTGTATGAAATATTATTTTCAAATGGTATCATCTAAGGATTCAATACATGTGTGGGGTATGGTACATACTTTCTCAACAGGGATACATGGAACACATCATGTAAATGAGATAGGTTTGTTCATATTTCTAGTCAATATGTCACTATTACGATGTGATCAAGTATCCCAATGGGGAATATGTATCTATGTAAAATCCCAATCTTATCATACATAGATATTGCATATTAATATAAGAATACTCAATACTTAACAAAATTGTCCACTCCAAAATCATTTATGTCTAGTGTGTTTGGAAACTTTTACATGTAAAAAACTAGTCCATAAGTGAGATATTCCATCTCCCACTATGTTATCTATATATATCACCCTTATTATAAATGTTATACAAAATATCTTTCATCATAAACTTGGGAAAATAAATATGATGAATGGTGAGCTCATATGCTTAGTAAGGGTAAACAAGGGATATATCTACATTTCAAGATTATAAGGGTATGAGAACAGGAGAATAACATTTAAAAACCATACCCTTTATATCATAGATCATAAACTTGAGACATGGAAAAAATCAAGGAATTTCATAAGATGTGAATCACAATGTAATCAACAAACACGAACCATGAAAACATAACATTGGAATAAGGCATATATTTTTGGATTACACAAAATCTTATCCCATTGTGAACTTGTATAATTAGAAACAAGTTCACTCATTAAGTTAATTCCTAAAATCAGGGCCTCAAATAAACTTTTTGACATAAAAGTAGTTCAATGCATAACCTTATGGATATGAAATCCAGGTTAATTCATAACATTGTGAAAATTTAATTAGGTTCACTCATAATATTGTGAACATGTAATTGGGTTCATGCATATAATATTTTCTAATGATTTATCCATATTTACTCAATACATTTGAGGGAGATATAGGTCCCACCCATCACATAATCTATACATATTTGTGCCAAAATATCATAAACAATTCATCGCATTTTAACCCATAAAAATAAATGGGGTTCAAAGGCATTACATGATAGAATAAACCGTTGAAAAGAAATGGGTATTCTATAAATTTTATCATTTCATCCTAGCATAACCAATGGAAAAAAGAATATTGTTTAATAAGCATTTTACCTGGGTATAAACCATGTAAAATAAATGGGTTTCATGTATATTTCATCATTTCAATATAGCATAACCTGTAAAGAAAGAAGTGGGTTTCGTAATTATTTTATAATGGTATAACCCATATAAAATAAACAGTTTTCATAAAATAATTTTCATCATAAACGTAGCCCATTAAATTAAATAATATGAATGGTATCCTTGGATCATATCCTTATTAAATCATAAGTAACATCAAAGGATGTCATCATTGATGGAAAATGGTTTTGAAAACACACTTGGAATATTTCTTGAGGAAAATAACATTTCTTTGAAAATAGATTCTTAAAATATAAAATATTCAAAATAATTTTATTTTAAAATTAAATTTAAAACTTATAATGTAATCTTTTAAAATATTTAGTTTTCATGATGACAGAAAATTTCATACATGTTCAAACAAATATTTTTTCACATTTTCAGTAAAATCCAAATGGACCTTGTTTTGAAAACAATATGAAGATTACTTTTAAAAAATTATTAAATAAAACATACATAAAAATTATTTAATAAATCATTTGGGTAATGTTAGAACATTTTTAAACACATTTTTGTAGAACATTAATATGGAAGAAAATGTGTATTTGATAGAAGATAAAATAAAGATAATTTTTACTTAAAACATTATTTTGGAATCCTTAGTACATAAATAGATGAAAATGAAATGGAAAACATTTATTTTCATGAAATGGACATAGTATAAGAAAATTCATGATGTTATTGATAAATAGATCATAATATTTAATCATCAAAAGTATAATCATAAACAATCTCAATAAACAATGATATTGTAACATCAAACTTTTACCACTTTGGTATCTTTTCAATCATAGGAATCATTAAATAATAACTTCAAATAAAACATTAAATATAATTTTAAGAATAAAAATCATGATATAAAATTTCAAAGGATCAATATATACACCTCATAAAATAAGATGAGTTCATATCATAACATATGCTTTAAAGAAAGACAACTGAGGCAAAACTCCCTTAACACTTAAATAAATTTTAAACCATAAACTCCAGGAAATATGGATAATAAAGTAGATATATAAATCTAAATTATTATCAGGATAATAATCATAAAATATATTTATTGTCAGTATATACTCAGTATAACATAAATAGTTTGTGAATACATTATGTGTATCATGGAAGTAAAAAGTGAGAGAGAAATCACTTACTATTTTTGTAATATTTTGAATCGTAAGCCTCGATAAAGAATAAAATCAAATGAAACATTAAATATAATGAAAATAAGATAGGAAATTATATAACTTTTCAAATTTTCATTATATACACCATACAAAATAAATGAGTGGTGAATTTTCATGTCTCCTAGAAATAAAAAATAGATTACAAACCACTTACCATAAGTCTCGACTTATTTCAAACATGCTCAAACCTTCTATATAATAAATATAAGTTTATTCTACATATATTACATAACCATTATTATTTATATCATACCAAATATTATTTACTTATGACATTTTATTCCCCATTTTTTAAAAATTCCTTGTCAAAATCAAGTTTCAGATAATAACCGATTTGTTTTTCATGTATGTTTTAATTTGTTATTTTTTATCCTCGTACTTTGATCATGGTTACATAATCTATATAATTTTAACCATTATATAAATATAATATATTTTTATTATATATTTAATTATATTAATCCGTAAAATTTAAGGATATAAAGTGAAATACATCATTCGTGGAGATAGTACGTCGCACATATGCGTGAACGTTGTCTCCATTTTCTTAAAGGATTGGAAAAAAAGGTAAATAAAATATTACCAATAAAGGATAATTTTTTTGTTGTGTATATCACAAGTTTTTATTTAAACCTATCCTCATTTCCTTCCATGTAAGTCATATGTGAAGAATGAATCACATCACTTCGTGAGGTGGTAGTCTTCCGTACACATGAGCAACGTTATTGTATTCCCATGAAATGGAATGTAAGGAGGTATATGGGATATCATAATTAAAAAAGTATAAATATCTTACCAATATCATATATATTTATTCAAACAATCCTTATTACCATATAAGTAAAATATAAATGAAAAACGTATCACATCAGTCGGTAGCCTGTCGTACACAAGAGTGATTTTATTATTTTCCAATGGGTTTAGAGGTAAGAAGTTAAATGTGGTAATATATTTTCAAAAGTATAAAAATATCACAAATGCAATATATAAATATTATATCCATCATTATATCTATCTGTTAAAGGTGGTGATGTAAAATAAATAACATTTGTTAGCAAGGCGGTAGTCCATCATACACATGAATAATGATTTTATATCTCATTTGATGGAAGAGAAGAAGGATTTAGGTTATTACATTAACATAATAAATATTATTATATTTAAGATAACATGGTTTTTATATCAAATTTTTTTATTGATAATTTAATGTGTTGGTTTAAGAAATAAAATAAAATGCTCAGTTAGGGACATTACCTGCTTTTCAGACAAATTTTTTCAATTTACACCAAAGGGATTATTGTATTGACTTTATGAAAAAAATAAGGATTATAGAATGAGAGTAGGGATGTAATGAATTAATTTTTTCAGGTATTTTTTTAACCAATGTCTTATTTATGTTTGAATATGAGAGGAGATGTGGGTAGTCTTTCATAAGTGAGGTGAGTGGCACACTTGTAATTTTTGAAAAGAAAATGTTGTACCCGCATTTTATCATAAAAAGCATGAAAATGATTACTTATCTAAAATATAAGTTATAAGTTCTAAATGTTTCCATAAAATGTGTTTTTGAAACATTTTGTGTCCTTTTTAACCCTTATCTTTTTATTTTAGTCTCCTGATAAACCCATTTTTACTTCAACTACATTAAATAATTTTTAATATTTTAATTATTCATTGTGTTGAAAAATTAGGTTAACCATGTTATGTAATATAAATTATTACGATTCAAAATATGGAATAAATTTTTACAAATTAAACTCAAATAATTTTTATAATTTAATTTAAAATGAATCACATGGATGCAATGAGAAAATAGGTTTTCAAAGAGAAACCTTTCATAAGTGGAGAAACCTTTAATATCAAAATTTAATATAAAATTGATTAAAATTACCTAAATTAGATTAGTATATATAAAATTGAACAAATTTTACATTTAATACCATCTTAAAAAAATAGATGTTTTTAAATGCTTTAATAGAAATGAAATTCATTAATAAAAACTAGTATTTTAGTTATTTGTTGAAAAAATTAACTTTTCAGAAAATTCTCAAAAGTTCAAACCTAAGAAAATTTTTACATATAGATTTTAAAATTAAATTTTATTCTTCCAAATAAATTTTCTAAAAGTAGAAAATTTTAATTTTAAAATAATCACACAAAATTCAAAAAAAAACTAATTTTTAGAAAATTATAGTTTTTAAAAGTAAAATTATATTTGTTCTTATCTCTTATCCAAAAAACAAATAAGATGAATTTTAAACATTTTATTGAGTATATAATATATAAATTTAAATAAAATGATTTAAGAATTATTTTTTTAATTTATTTATGTAAAACCCATTTTTGTGCATAAAATTGTTTTTTAGAAAATGTTTTTATTTATTTTCAAACAATTTTTATTTTAATTTAAAATTAATTAGTAACCAAATAATGGATTCTAATTACATGTGTAAAAAATATATTTAAAAATTTTAGTTAATCTTGTCCATACCCTCATTCCAATTTCTAGGTGATAACTATCATATTAAATAATAATATTTTAATAGTATGTTGTGTCTTGTTAAAGCTTGGTGTTGCATGTAATAAAAGCTATCAAAGAAAATTAAATTTATTTGAAATATATATATATTTAAAAAAATATTAGAGTGTTTCATTCTATTCCCCTTAATAATAATTTCTACCATGAAATTCATCACTTTTGTACCAAAATATAAGGATACTTCTACCAAATTGCATCCATGTATTCCTATATTGCTTCCGCAATCTAGTGGGTTTACCATAAAAATTTAACTAAGTAAGTGGTCTTATTTCGTAGCACTTTCTAAATATTATATAGAATCTCAAATATTTATTCCTTCTGAGAAAAATCATGATCTATTGGTATGACCTCCAATTTTAGTATATGTGATGGATCAGGTATATACACCATCTAGTGAGATACATGGAACACATTGTGGTCCTAAGAGAGGTTCAGTGGAAGCACAAATCAATAGTATAACATCCTTATATGATCTATAATTTAAAAGGGATAGATATACCTAGGTCTTATATTTTCTTTATATCATAAACACAATTTCATTCTTTGTTTTCCTTAAAAAAAATTCTACTTCATCCCTTACTCCAAGAAATAAAGATGTATTTTTTATACCTGAAGCACTAATGGGTCAAAAGATCTATAAAATAATGATAAGTCATTAGTTATTTCTATTTTTATTATCAAAAATAGAATTTTTTGCATAGGTTATATAATAAAATCCAAAGTTCCACTTAATCTATTACATGAATAGTTAACCTTAAGGATCCTCCATATATAGGAAAAATTGAAATCCAAAAAATTATAAATAAGGACTCTAAATTTCCAACATAAACTTATCATTAATCCCACAAAAATCATGAAGTGGATCTTAATTTCACATACCAACTATGTGAAGACATTAATTATATATCCTCTTGAAACATGGTAATATTTTGAATTACCATAAAACCTTAATGAAAACATACCTTATTTCAAAAAATAACTCTTTACTCATTCCCAAAATAAAATCACAGATCATTGAATGTATTCCATAAATCTAAAAAATGTTGTAAACTTCATCAAGGATAAAATAAAATACTTTTTCATAAAATCATTATTCAATTCCAAGGTAATAAATACTAACCAATTTACATAATCTATATCAATCATCTCTTTATCAAAACTAAACACTATTTTATCAACATTAGAAACATATTAAAGGTTATCTTTCCTTATTAAAAATATCACGTTTACATTAAATAACTTTTATAGGCAATCAGTTCCATTTAAAATATTCTTAAAACTTTTTAATGAAAAACTAATATGGAATAATCCATTTATGTTTCATGATTACAATAACCAAAATAAAAATGATAAAAATATAATTCTTTTAATACCAATATATAAACACATCAATAATTCCACTTTCTTCGTACACTATTAATCGGTTTCATCATCTTATTCCCCAACACTTCATTCCCTTCAAATTTCATTTGTAGTATCTTCATAATCTATAATATAACCATTACTTATACAACCTTTTTTATTCTCTTCGTGAGATTTCCCCTTAGGAAATCAATTTTCATGAAGGCCACACTTTCCATATTTGATACATTCAACTATCAATGATATATTGGGGAGAAAATTATTCTCATTGATTGAAAAATTGAAATATTCATTTTTCCTCTTCAATTACTTGATTTGTATCCTTATTTTCCACACTCAAAACATCTTCCAATTCCTTTAATATATTCCATTGGGTGTTTCTTCAAATATTATCAACACATAGGAAATTGAATCTTCATTCCTCCATGGTCTCCACCACCAGAACTCTCAATGAACTCTATCATTATCTTTTTTTGGTGACTCTAAGATTTGGTTAAGGTAAAATTTGTAATTCATATATTGGGATTACTGATTATCCATAATAAAAATATACGTCACCCTAGTCATCATCCGATTTGTTTTCTCATAAAAAATTATCACATTCAATTTTAATCCAATTCCTTATGGTTACCACTATTGACCAAAACCAAAAATCAAAGTTTGAGAAAAAAAATCATATTGGGAAACCACATAATCATGGAAATAAATTACAGGATGTATAAATCACAAAACCTTCTTTACAGTCGATGGAACCTTGGTTTTGACCTACCTTCTCCATGGTGATTATTAAAATCCTTCATGATAGTTCGTAAAACATTTTAAAATTTCCAAATCATATTCCCCATGAGTGTCAAACTAAGTGTGATGCAAGGCCCATTATCATGCACATGTTATGAACGAGTCTAGATCAATGTTCCCTTTTTAGAGTTATTACTCCTAGGTACCTATGTTTTAGATCTATATCAACTTATAGTATCCAGAAAGGGATGTAATTTCTTGGAAACCAATCACTCTATATTTAACCAAAATTCTATGATATTTTTCTTATAATTTGACTCATCCTTTTATTTATCCTTAGATGTATCCCTAGAAATATCCTTAGAAATTTCCCAAGGGATCTTACTAATGATTTCTCCTCCTAGTTTCCAAAGGATAACTAAACATTTCTCTGATACCAACTATAAATACCCAAACTTCTCATATATATATATATATATATTACATATTAATATACAAAAACTCATTACATTACATAACAATTCATGCTAGGATAATTTAGGTCTAGTGCCTATGCAAATATGGACACATAAACAACTCTTCTATAAGTGAGATTCATCATCTCCCATTACATTCTTCAAAAATATCTCCCTTCTTAGACATATTATACATAATAAATTTTATTATAACTTTGTAAAATGTAACATTAGAAAGGGTGATATCAAATACTCAATAAGGGTAAGCCAGGGAGATATTAACAAATCATGTGCATTATGGAATGAGAAGATGAGAATAACATTTGAAAACCATACCGTGTATATCATAGATCATAAACTTGATTCATGGAATAAATATTTGTTGTTCATAAGATGTGAATCAAAATTGAATCAAAGAACATGAACCACAGAACATAACATTGGAATAAGGCATAGATTTTTAGAATGCACATAAGCTTATAATATTGTGATCATGTATAATTAGAAACATATTCAATAATTAAGTTAAGGACCTGAAATTAGGCCCTCTAATAAACATATAGACATAAAATCAAGTCCACATATAACCTTATGAACAATAAATCTAGGTCTATGCATAACATTGTGCACATGTAATCAGGTACACGCATAACGTTGTGATCATATAATCAAGTTCACACATATCATATTTACTCATGATTTATCAATATTTACACAATGAATTGGAGAGGGATATGGGTCCCACCCATCACATAATAAATACATTTGTATAACATAATATCGTAAAACATTTTTCATATCATAACCAATAAAAATAAATGGGTTTCATAAGCATTAAATCATAGAATAACACATGGAAAAGAAATGTGTTTTGTTTACATTTAATCATTTCATAATATTATAACGCATGTAAAAATAAGCGGTTTTCATAAGAATTTTATCATAGTATAACCCCTAGAAAATAATTGGGTTTCATATAGATTTTATTATTTCATCATAGCATAAATCGTGGAAAAAGAAGTGGTTTTCATAAGAATTTTATCAGGTTATAACCCATGGAAAAGAAATGGGATTCATAAATATCAAGTCATCATAAATATAAAACATTAAAATAAATAATAATAATGGTATCCATGTATCATATCCTCATTAAATCATAATTAATATCAATGGATGGTATCTTATATGGAAAATGATTTTAAAAAGACACTTAGAGCATTTCTTGAGGAAAATAAATTTTGTTTGAAAATAAATTTTTAAAACTAAATCATTTTAAAAATAATTTTATTTTAAGATAACATTTTAAACTTAAAATAAAATCTTTAAAAACATTTATTGGTCATAATGGTATAAAATTTTGTACAAGTTAAAACAAAGATTCCTTTCACATTTTCGGTAAAAGCTAAATAGACCTTGTTTTGAAAACAACATAAAGAATACTTTTAAAAAACAATATAAAAATTAAAACATGGTTAAAAGTAATTTAATAAATTCTTTTGGTAATGTTAAATTTTTTTTGAAAAATTTTTTAGAAAACACGGATATGAAAGAAAATAATTTTTTGACCGACGATAGAAATAAATATGATTTTTCCTTAAAATTTCATTTTTTATCTAGAGTAAATAAAGAGAGTAAAATGAATGGAAAAAATTATTTTCATTAAATAACCATATTATAATAAAATAGATTAATTTATTAATAGATAAATAATTATATTTCATCATTAAATGAGTAATCATGAACAATCTCGACAAATAATGAGATCGTAACATCAAACATGTACCACTTTGGTATATTTTGAATCATGGGCCCTATAAAATAATAACATAACTAATTAGAATATAATGAGAAGAGTTATATTCTAGATATAACATGTAAAATGGTCAGTATATACACCTCATAAAAAATATGGGTGCATATCATAACATATGTCTCAAAGAATGATAATTGAGGAAAAAATCTCTTACCGCTTTCGTAACTTCTGAATCATAAACCCCATGAGAGATAGATCCTCAAATAGATATGTAAATACTAATAATTTTTATAATAAAAATAATAAAATAAATTTATAGGTAGTATACGCATCACATAAAAGAAATAGGTTTTGAATATGGCATGTGTCTCATAGAAGTAAAAAAGTGAGACAGAAACCCCTTACCACTTTACTAATCTTTTAAATCATAATCCCAAATAAAGAATAACATAAAATGAAATTTTAAATATCATTAAAATAATTATATTATTAATATAAACTTTAAAATTGGAATTATATACACCACACAAAATAAATGAGTGGTGAATTTTTATATGCCTCCCAGAAATAAAAGAGAATCTATAAATACCTTACCATATGTCTTGACATATTTCATACACATTATATCCTCATGTATAACAAATGTAACTTTATTATAAATATATTAAAGAAAAATACTTATATATATCATACCATATATGATTTACTTATGGCTTTTTATAACCCGTTATGGATAATTCCTTATTAAAATGATGTTTAAGATAATAACCACTTTGTTTTGCGTATATGTTTTGATTTGTTATTTTTTTCCCCTTAATTTGATCATGGTAAAAACAACTCAAGAATGTGTACCATGATATAAATATAATATATATTCATTTTATATGTATTTAGAGTAATCTATAAAATTTAGAGAAATAAAACACACTATTCGTGGAGATGATAGGTCGTACAAATGCATGAAGGATGTTTCCACTTTCTCGATGGAATGAAAGAGAGAAAGGTAAATAATTTATTAGAATTATAAAATAATTTTTATGTCATATATATAACACATATTTATATTTAAATAAATCTTTATTACCTTCTATGTAAAGCGTACATGAAGAACAAATCACATCACTTCATGAGGCGGTAGTCCGTCACACACATGAGCGACATTGTCGTATTCCCACCTAACAGATAGTAAAGTGTTATATGTGATTTCATAATTATATAAGTATAAATATGTAACCAATATCATATATATTTATTCAATATATTCTTATTATCATCCAAGTAAAATAGAAATGAAAAATGTATTGCATTGGTTCAGGAGGAGGTAGTTTATCGTACACACGAGCGATGTTAATGTTTTACAATGGGTTTAGAGGTAAGAAGTTAGATGTGGTATTATAATTAAAGATATATAACAATATAATATATATAATATATAAATATTAAATAAATAATTATATCTATCCACGAAATATGCTGATGGAAAACAAATAACATCGGTTCGTGAGGCAGTAGTTCGTCATACACAGGAATGATGATTTCATGTCCAATTTGATGAAATTTGAGAATGATTTTGGTTATTAAATTAAAATAATAAAATATTATTATATTAAAGATATTTTTTTATATAATCTTTTTTTAATAAAAATTTAAGGAGGTGGAGGAAGAAATAAAATAAAATTCTGGGCTAGGGACGTTACCTCTCCTTCGGACAACTTCTTTTGGTTTTCAAAAAAAATATTCTTAGGTTTTCTTTATGAACAAAATAAGGCTTATGGTATGAGATAAATGAAGTATATTATTGTTTTTTGAATTTATTTTCTGAACCACAAGTTTTTTTAAGTGTGAATAAGAGAGGATAGGGGTGGCCTTTTATAAGTGAGTTGAGAGGCCTAGTTGTAATTTTTTAAAAGAAAAAGGTGTACCCACATTTTCATATTAAAAAAGATTAAAAATTAATAAATTATTGAAAATATAAGAGTATATTTCTAAATATTTCTATAAAGTTAGTTTTTTAAAATTTTTGGTTCAATGTTAACCCTTATCTTTTTAGTTTAACCCATAATAAACGTATTTTTACCTTAATCACGGTAAATAGTTTTCACTTATTTAAATATACATTACAGTAAAAAAAATAAGTTGAAATTATTATATAATATAAATTATAATTATTCCAAATATGTAATTCATTTTTTCAAATTCAAATCACATAACTGGAAGAATTTAATTTAAAGTTAATCCTCAAGATGTGATAAGAGATGTGTTTTTAAAGAGAAAATTTTCATAAGTAGAGAACATTTTAATATAAAAATTAATTATTAAATTGATTAAAAATAACTAAATTATATTAATAATTGAACTAATTTTAATTTTAAAACCATTTAAAAAGAATTTTTATGTTTTTATCTGCTTCAATAGAAAAAAAATTATTAATAAAAATCAATAATTTTCACTATTCATCGAAAAAACTGTATTTTCAGAAAATTCTCATGAATTTAACCTGATAAAAAATTTTAATATAGATTTAAAAAATGAAGTTTATTTTTTCAAATAAATGTTCTAAAATTTTCAAAACTTATTTCTAAAATAATCGGGTAAAGGGAGATAAAACTGTTTTTTAGAAAAATACAGTTTTTAAGCATAAAATTGGATTTAATCCTTTCTATCATCTAGAAAACACATAAGATGAATTTTAAAAAAATAATTAAATATTTAATATATATATTTAATTAATATTATTCACCAAAAGTGATTTTTTTAATTTATTTAGGTAAAAACATGTTTGTATGCTAAAAAATATTTTTTTCAAAAAAAGATTCCTTTATTTTCAAAAAGTTTTTATTTTCATTTCTAAATAATTGATCACAAAATAATTCATTTTATATAAATGTGTAAACCATATATTTTCATAATTTAGTTAATACTATTAATAAATTTAATTCCAATAGATAGGTGATAATTATCATAGTTAATAATAATATTTCAATAGTATGTCCAGTTTTGTTGAAACTTAGTGTTGCATGTGACGCAAGCTATCGAAGAAAACTAAATTTATTTGAAAAAAAAATTAAAAACTCTTAGCATGTTGTAATCTAAGACTATTATTTCCCTTCATTCCAAACCTCATGACTTTATTCCATTGGTGGTATACAAAGAAACACTTTATCACTGACCTCAGACTCCAGATCCTGTCAATGATTTTCGGTATATATTTTCTACAAAATTTGAGTATATTTCATACAGAATTGAATGGTTTGAAACTCTTCTATAATATCTTAGATAATATTAGTTTCCATAATTTTTTACTCTCCAAATTCTTCCCAATATGAAGGAGTCTCACTCATATTCCCATATAAAGCCTCATCATGTTCCATTTGAATTCTAGAATGGAAACTCTTGTTATATGTGAACTCCGCTAGGGGAAGGTGTTTATCCAAAAATCCTTGGGAATCCATGAAACACGTTTTTATAAAATCATTTACAGTTATAATGGTCCTTTCAGACTAACCATCCATATTAGGGTGATATTTTTAGGCCAGAATAATATAAAGATACACAAGAGGGGTTGAATTGTGTCTTTTTGATAATATTGATAGATTCTATTGTTTAAATAACTTTCCAATTTAATGAAGATATGAATCATTCTATACTGTAAGTAATTTGAGAAATGGACAGATATTAAATATGAACATATAAATTTTTATAGTGGTTCATGTCACAAAGTTCCCCTAGTCCACCCCGCAAATTATCTATATACGAGCTTAGTGATTTTCATTACAAAATGTTATCTTATCGAAAGACCTTAAAATACACAACTAAGTACATATAGCTGACACATTTACAAGAAATCTAAATAGAACCTTATGTTTCTTTTATATGGAACCAGTTATCCATATCTTAGTTCAATAAGCTAACACTTAATCCACAACAGAGTCCAGGCAGTTAAAACTTAAATAAATCAAAATAGTTTGATTTGTTGATTGGTACATGTTGAACATCATAGTTGTAGCAGAAACTGACATAATATGGACCTTCTTATTCAAAGGTGAAATTATTCAAGACAGAATAACTCTGAATATATCCGGGTTGAAAATTATCTTCAATACGAATAGTAGCAAATAGACAGTAGTAGTTCCAACAGTACAAGGTTGAAATGTAGAACTTCAAAGTATAAACTCCCTTAGAAAACAATAGAGTCATTAATTATTTGTAGTAGTTCTGTATATAAGATATTAAAAAATATATAATTTTATATCACATGTATCTTGTGTTGATAGTGAAAATATTCTGATCATATATATAGAGCTTTCTTTCAGTTGAGATATCTAATAAATTCACCGGATAGACCACTGGTATTCAAATTAAAATCGTTCAGAAGAGTCATAAATTTACTTAGAAGTAGGATTGATTTTATCCTTCCTCGAATCGATCATAATGAGCCTTGAATTGGTCAAAAAATAACTTTTAATAGATATTTACTTCTTTCAAGATCATTGTAGAAATATCGAATAAAATCGCAGTTTATATCTCCATCATTTAATAGTCAAACTTAGGGTACAGTTATGTAGCGTAAGGTTCCTTTTCATAATCTAGGGTTCATTTGTATAACATAGTGTTCCTTTGCGTAGAGTAAATATCAAAAGAAACATAGATATAAGAATCCATACATTCATCCTTCAAGCAAATTGTATTAACAATGAATCCAGTCTTCAACATTGGATTGGTATTCCTTGTGTTTTATTAAATTATAAGTTTTTTGATCCATATGTTTATTTTTTAGTGTGGGGATGTTGATCCATATATTCAATCACTGAACTTAGGGAATTAAAAAATTTTACAAAACGCATCTTATAGATTTGTAGTGCGTAAAAAAGATTCATATAGTCATGATATATATATTTCTAAAAAATAATTAAAGAAACTTTATTAGAAAACAAATAGGGGTATTATTTAGAATCAAAATAAACATATATTACCAATTATTCTTAAGAGATTACATACCCAAAAATCTCCCACTTTTTGATGAACACAAAACTCATAAGCATTTCATACATAATATGGATAATGTTAAAAATAATGTTTTTTAATAAGATATTATTATCGAAGATAATATAATTGAGCTTTTGATTTTAATTTTTGATAGTAAATATATCCCCAAATTCCTTAATTAAAATTTAAAGACAGTATAATTTCTCAAAATTTCACAAAACAATTATGTAATGTTTTGGTTCTTCAATTTTCTCCCCCTTTTTTGATATCAAAAAAATAAATATGAAAGAAAAATTATACAAGACATAGTTAATATTTCACTAATATATAAATAAATAGTTATTATAACTATTAGAAGATAAATAAATTTAGAATCGGTCGTGAGAAATTTGACAAAAATAATGAAACAATAAAATTATAAAACTATATAAAACTCATAGTTATAAAGATAAATTAAATTAAATTAAATTGTAGATCAAATATTTTAAAAAAAATATTACATTCCGTCATCAACTTTATAAAATAAGGAATTTAAAAAGATGGTATTTCATCAGAATGGTTGGTTGGATCTGAATCTACACTAGGAGAGGGTGTAGTGGGATGAGGAGTTGACAAAACGGAACCATGTATATCATGTAACTTCACAAAAAAAAACTCTGAAAATGATTGTTAAAAACTTATATCTATTGTTGCAACAACTTCCTTCATTATTGACCTACCCTTAAACATTAAATCAAATTTACCTTTACAAATTCATTAATCAATTCTTAAGTATGAATGAATTTAGACAATTGATCTTTCAATTTATGAAGAACTTTCCCAAACCAAGATTCACAAGAGGTCAGTTGACGGATTGGACTTTTTTGATAACCAAAAAAACATTTATGGGAATACTGTCAAACTGTAGAGTGTGTATATTTTCATTTAAATTAGGTAAAACATGAGATATTTCCACAAATATTATAATCAGACTTAGATAAGTTTGTTGAGTATTAATTGATGCTGTATGAATTTCTCTAAGAGACTGAAACTCTCTCCCTAATAATTTCTTTATCTCTTCAAAATAAGAGTTCTTATCAAATTATTCCTTTAACTTTATGAAATAACCAGCTAATGTTCTGATAAAATATTCAATTTCACCCATGGAAAAATAGTTAATTGAATATACCTAAATTGCGTCTGAAATTCCTCAAACTTATCTCGAGGCATAGCTGAATTCTTGATTTATTCCACTTTCTTCTTTTCAGATTCTAATTCTTATCTTAGAGACAAGTTATGATCATTTAATTGATTTAATTTATGTATTAGATCTTCATTATTTTTGTTCAAGGAGTTAAAAGACTCAGTAGAAAGTGCTCTAAAAGTTTTTATAACTTTTTCTAACTCCAACGTTGTATCACCCTTAGAAACTATAAATTTAATCCCTTATGTCCTCTCTCTTCATGCAGACGCCTCTTCATCTACATAGTCTACAAAAAAAGATAGATTACTAGGGGTGGATTCTCTATAAATAGGGACAAATTTCCTAAGTCGGCCTCCCCCTTGAGTCTCTTACTAAAAATCCTCAGGCACTTGAGCCACATGCTTGAGTCTTTCTTCTTCCTATTTTTCATCCTCATCCACATCCTCAGAAATGTTAACTAATATTCTTCAACTTTGAGGAAGACCATCCACTTCAATTATCAATTCAAATTATTTCTCATGTCTGGGTCTAACAAAACCAGTAGATGGTAATAATCTCTACTCCCCCTCAAGAGTAGCTATCATCCTTTCTTGTTCTAATATTCCAACAAGTAACAGACCACCATAAGAATTTCTCTAGAAATATCCTAATTTAATTACTATTCCAACATTAAAATTATACTTGTGACAAAATCTATTACCTAATGATATGTATAATACTTTTCACAATCTAAGTAACAAGATAGAAATAATCCTTTCGTAGGGATAGAAATCCATTTTTTCTTGTTTATGAAATCAATTATGCATGTATCTCAGCATATACAGACTGAAATTTTTCTTGATATTATTAAAAAACAAAAATAGAATATATATATCCTAATAAAAAAAATTCCAACTCAGTGGTTCTTGGAATAATTGTTGACTGACTAAACTTTGTTAAGATTTTTTTATCAGCATGGAGGTATTTTATCATCATCTTCTTGATAGTTTTTCTTTCAAATAGTGACGACACTATATCCTCATATTTATATTTTTCATCTTTTATATATCTAAAATCTAGATGAGATTCCCCCTCATGGGGAAAAACCAACAACTTAGATATTTTCAATGAATAAATGGAGAAATCATTATGGTAAATATTAGAGACAATTGTATCTTCATCATCTCTAAAATTGAATGAATTATTTCTATAAAAATATTTTACTTCAATTTGAAACATAAAAGGAATATTACTATCTCCAAATATAAACTCCAACCCTTTAAATATGATTGTGTTCTTCAACAATATATTTTTTTGATTTAACTAATATAAATCTCTTTCCTTTCCTAGAAGTAATTTTTTATACTTCACATTTTAGCAGGCATGCTCATTCAGATAAACTTCATAAACTCTACCAAAAGTTTCCATTTCTGAATGTTTGATGATTGAATGTTTGAAGGATAGGGTTTTGTAAAATTGGAATTAGAGATAATTTTTAATTTAAAGGGTTGTGAATAATTAAGTATGATAGTAGAATAAGCCTAACTGTTTAGTGACTTAGTCTGGTTTCATGTGCCGATTACGTGGGGTAATCATAAAAAATTTTGGTTTTGAAAATATTCATTTTAAAACCAAAGTTGAAAAAAATATTTTATTTAAAAAAAATAAATGAACAATTACTAAAAAAATAACTGACATAGAAATTAATAAATTAATAAACATTAATTTAAAATTAAACATTACTAAATCCCCCTTAATAAAATCAAAACACAAAGTGGGAATTGGTTTGTTAAAAATATGAGTTAATTGATATTTGGTATTTCCAAACTCAGAACATATATACTTTTTAAGTACATTATATCTTAGAAAATTATGTATTATATAAAAATTCTTACTCTTAGAGTGACTTATAGTATTTTTTAAATATTTATTTCACAGTTATTATCACATAAAATAGGAATATTATTAAAATTTAGTCGAAAGTAGAGTAAGGTGTGTTTCATCCATAACACTTGTGCATAGAAACTTCCAAAAGATATATATTCTTCCTTAATTGTTGATAGAGATACTAAATATTGTTTCTTACTTGGTCATGATACTAAATATTCCCATGAAAAGTGATAGGTTACCGAGGGCATTTTTCTATCTAATATATATCCTCCAAGACTAGTATCTGAATATGAAACCAAATTTAAATCATAGGTTTTTTGATAAATAAGAGATTGAAAAATAGTTCCTTTTAAATATCTAAAAAACGTTTTGAAATTATTAAGATGGTATTTTTTTGGATTTGACTAAAATCAAACACATAGACACAGAGAAAACATTGTGTCCAGTTTTTTAGTAGTAATATATAGTAAACTTCTAATTATAACCCTGTATAACTTGTTGTCAACTGGTTTTCCAGCTTCATCCAAATCAAGTTTTACATTTGTACACATGGGAGTTGTGTATGTACTACTATTTTCAAGTCCAATATTTTTCAATAAATCAATAATATATTTAAATTTATTTTAAAGAAATCCATAATATTTTTGATAAATTTGAAATCCTAAAATAAAAATTAGTTCTCCCATCAAACCCATTTCAAATTCTTTTGGTATTAGATTTGAAAATTCATTATAAATCTTTTTATTTCATGAACAGAAAATAACATCATTAATATAAATTTGTACCAATAGAATATTATAACAAATAGTTTTCTTAAAACTATTAGGATCTACTAATCCTATAGAAAATTTATTTTTTAACAAAAATGATGTTAATATTTCATACCAAGCTCTAACTACTTTTTTAAGGCCATAAATATCTTCTATAAGTTCAAAAATGGAATTTGGTTTCAGAGAGTTTTCAATAACTGGTAGTTGTTCAACATAAACTTCCTCCACTAAATATCCATTTAAAAATACATATTTAACATCAACATGATATAATTTAAAATCTATATGAGATTCATAATCTAGTAGGATTCTAATTCCCTCTAATCTAGCAATGGGTCAAAATGTTTCATCATAATATATTCCTTCTTCCTAATTATATCCTTTTACTACTAATCTATCTTTGTTTCTGGAAATGATCCCTTGATCATTCTATTTATTTCTAAAGATCCATTTAGTTCCTATTATTAGATAATTGGATGGTCCTTCTACTAATTCTAAAAATTCATTTCTTCTAAAAAAATTTAGTTCTACTTGTATGCATAACAACAAAATCTCATCTTGTGAATTGGTTTAGGTTCTAACTAAGATAGAAAGGTAAATAATTCAGCTAGGATTCGTACATTTCTTCAAATTCTAATGCCTTTGTCTAGGAATCCAATAATTTTTTATAAAGGTTGGTCCTTTGAAGTTATATACTTTCTAGGTAAGACACTTTTAGGTTCTAAGGTTTCATGTTCTTATGAACTGGACAGAATTATATTTATATTATTTTCAAAATCAGTTTCAGGAAAATCAAGCCTCATGTTTTCTAAAGAGTAATTAGTCTAATTTTTTTGATCTTTCTCCTGTATAATATATTCAATTTCATCAAAATTCACATGAACTAATTTTTTAACAGTTTTTGACTTTTCATTAAATACACTATAGGCTTTATAAGTAGCAAAATATCCTAGAAGTATCCCTTTATCAGCTTTTGAATCAAATTTACTAATGTTATACTTAATATTTAAGATATGTAATTTTGGTTTTCAATTATTATAGAGTTCATAGGGTGTATTTTTAATAATTTTCTTAATTAAAACTCTATCAATGATACAGAAAGTTTTTCTTATAGATTTTTACTATAAATGGGTAGGAAGATTGTATTCATTCAGCATAGTCCTTGAAATTTCTTAAATAGTTCTATTTATTCTTTCAACAATTATATTTTTTTGAGGTGTTCTTGGTGAAGAGAATGTATGTTTAATACCTAAATTGGAGAAAAAAAATTAAATTCTTGATTCTTAAATTCTCCACCATAATCACATATTAATGAATTTTTTTTTAATTTTTTTCATTTAAAACAATTTTTCAAAATCTTTCAAAAAAGATGAATAACTCACTTTTGAATTTTAGAAAATAAACCCAAGTAAATATTGAAAACTCATCAAAAAAACAAAAACATATATTTTTTCATACAAACTTTCTATTATATATGGTCCAAAAAAATCCATGTGGATATACTACAATGGTTTAAATATAGAAATGTTTTTAATTCATTTAAAAAATGATTTGTGTTATCTTACAATTTGGAATACATCACAAAATCAATCATTATCAAACTTAAGACTATGAAAATCAGAAAATAATTGTTTGTTAGATAATTTATATAAATCATATGTATTGTAATGTATAAGTATCCTATTGAAAATCCATGATTCATCTATCTGAGAAGTTAATGATTTCAATTTTGTTTACTAAAAAAATGAGATAAAAAGTATAAACATTCTTTGTTTGTGGTTATATAATTTAAGCAATTTATATTTTAAAATAAATCATGAATTGTTAGAGAAATCAACAAAAAATACAGCATCACAAAGTTATAAAATAATGATTAGGTTGTGCTTTATCCCTTGTACATACAACCAATATATTGATTGAAATTTTCATTGGATCTCCAACTCTTCTAACTCCAGTAATATTTCCTTTTTCCTTATCACTAAAGGTGACTAGAACTACATCCATTTACGTTAGTTTATGGAAATTGGAAGATTCTCCGCTCATGTATCTGGAGCATCCACTGTCCATATTCTATTTTTTTATTATGGACTTTTTCCTAAAAAATCATTTAAACATTTTTTTGTTTTGGTATCCATATTTCCTTGGTTCCAGATGTGTCAGTAAGAAAATATCTGGGAATCCAGATCTTCCTTTTCTTTCAGAAATTTGTATTACATTCTTCAATCATTTTTTTTTGAAATAAAATAATTTTTAATACCACTTATTTGATGATATCTTAAATAATAGTAGTTTTTTTTATTTCCTTTTATTTTACAGTAATGAAAGGTAGAAATTTTTGAATTATGAACAATATAATTTTTTTATAATTTGGATTTTTCTCCCTTACTTTATATTCCACAATTTTATATTTTAATAACATTATTTCCAAGAATCTTATTTAGAGTTTTCTCTCCTTTATCTAAAATACATGAATAATTATTATAATATTCTACTTCATTCTATAATTCTTTTATCATTTTTTCATGAACAGTGCCATTTGATGTAGATGAAATGAATTTTTCAATTAGTTCTTAATGTTGTTTTATCATAGTGTCTCTTTCACTAAAAACAACATTGTGAATATTCTATAACAATTTATTCTTCTTTATTAAAGAATCATATTTTTATTCTAGTATTGAATAGTAAGCATCCAATTTACTATTTTAATTGCTATCAAAGTCATTAGAAGAATAAGAATATTATTGTACCTATTCTTCTTCTTTATCCATAAAGTATATATTTTATTTCAGGTTTTGAGGCTCTTTTTCTAAATAAGATTTGTAAGAGATTCTGGAGTCTTCAGACACACACCAGGTAGCTTTCAAAGCTCTATTTTATCTCTGCTCATAATCATATTTCCTCTGATATTTATTTTTTGTCTTTCTTCTTTCATCTTTCAATTGGGGGAAATATGGTCTGATGTGATCCATGTTTTTTCATTCGTAACATCTTACTTAAATTCTTTCCTTTTCACCCTTCTTAAATGATTTTATGAACCCTCTTTTCTTCTTGTATAATTTTCTAACTATTTGGATTGTTGAGCCAGTTCCATCTTAGAGTCTGAGGAATCTGAATTTTTGTTTGTTGTTACATCTTTTTTTTATTTTATTTCATTTTTTTGAGATTTCACCTTTAGGGTAGTGTTTTACCTTTTAAAAATCTTGTGATATTCAAATTCATCTTGCATTTTTGCTTCATAAATCATCAATGTTCAAATTAATTCCTTAATAGTCAAATTCTTGACCGGTGATGATTGTCGAATTGATAAAAATATGAAATTTCATTTTTCAATCAGTACTCTAAGTACTTTTAGTGCTTTATCTGATTTTGAAATTGGATCTCCCAAGGTAGTAATATTGTTGAAAATTTATATTAACCTTCCATTAATTTTTGTAATTATTTCACAATGAAACATTCTATATATGAAAAACTTTTGTTTTTCACTAGCATACCTCATTTTTCAAATATTATAAGTTTTTTCATATGAAACAGTTATTATTTCCACATTTTATCCGCAGTATTACAATATGATACTCAGTTGAATTCATCAGGTCTAAGTATAAAAATTATGGAATTATTTTCTTTTGATTTGATATCATATTTATCTTCTATTTTGGCATCCCAAGTTTCTAGTTTCTTAGAAATCACATAAGGAGTTATGATCTTGAATAAACTTTGGATCCAATATTCTTCAAAAATATGATCATTCATGATTTCCATCATCCATAGTTGTCATCATTAAAATATGGATCTTGAATCATAAAAATGCCTTCTTTTGGATCATCTATTGATATCTTCTTTGTATATACCTTATTATTTTGAGTTTTTTAGATCTTTATATGATTTATAAAAAATCTCACATTTGATACCAATTTTTAGGTTGGAATAATACAAAGATACAAAAGAGGGGGGTGTATTGTGTCTTTACAATAATATTGAAATATTCTGGAGTTTAACTCGATTTTGGATTTAATACAGATATGTAGTGTTCTATACTGTATGTAATTTGAGTAGAATATAAACAATAAAGATGAACAGAGTAATTTTCATATTGGTTTGGGGTACAAAGATCCCCTATTCCACTCCACCAATGATCTCTCTACGAGCTTGATGATTTTCCCTAGAAAAGGTTCTCTTATCAAAAGACATTCAAATACACAACTAAGTAAACTAATTTCATACCTTTATAAAAATGATAAACATATCCATATGGTTATTTTATAGTGAACTGGTTATCCACAGCTTAGTGTAAGAAGATGACACTTAATCCATGAATGAGTTCAAGCAGTCGAAACCCTAATAAATCAAAAGAGTTTGATTTGTTTATTAGTATAGGTTGAACTTCACAGTTGTAGTAGAAAATAAAATAATATGGGCCTTCATCTTCAAATATTAAAGTCTTAAAAATAGAATATCACTAAATAGATCCAGGTTGAAAATGATCTTCAATATGAACAAAAAAAATATACAGTAGTAGTACCAGCTGTATGAGGTTGAAATGTAGAACTTTAAAGTATATCCTCTCTTAAAAAACAACATATTATTTCATTCTTTTCAGTAGTTCTATAGATAATATAATCACAAATATATAGTTTTATATCATATATATCATGTTTTGATAGAAAAAATATTCTAGTAATATATATATCTTTCTTTCAGTTGAGAGATTCAAGAAAGTCTCATGATAGACCACTGGTATTCAATTTCAAATCATTGAAAAAGATTAATAAAATTACTCATAAGTAGGAGTGATTAAATCCTTCTTTGAATCTATAATAATTATCCTCTAATTGTTCATAAAATAGATTTGAATAGATATTTACTTCTGTCAATACCATTTTTTAAATCTGGAATAAAATCACGGATTTAGATCTCTGTCATTGAATAGTCAAAAGTAGGGTACAACTATGTAGCGTAGGGTTCCTTTGCGTAGCGTCGGGTTCCATTGAATATCATAGGGATCAAAAGAAACATATGGATGATAATATATACATTCATCCTTCTAGTATAGGGTACTAATAGTAAATCCAATCTTCAACGTTGGATTTTCATTCCACGCATTTTATTAAAATGTAGGGTTGTCGATCCATATGTTTATTGTTCAGAATAGGGACTTTGATTCATACATTCATTCACTGAATTTAGGGTATGAATTGTGTTTATATAAAAAAACCTATAGCTTTTTATTTCATAAAAAAGATACATATATACATGATATATATATTCTTGAAAAAAACTTAAAATAAATTTATTAGAAAACAAACAAGGGTATTTGTGAGCATCAAAATAAACATATATTGTAGAGTATTATTGATACAATACATTCCCAACAAATAAGAAGTGCTAAATCTTAGTTCTGTATTCAATGGTTTCTAAAGGATTCTCCAAAACCTTGAGGTAAACCCAATATCTCAATCTAATAATATAGATATTGGAACTCCCTGAAGTCTTACCACTTATCTTGTATGTATATATATATCTTAGTGGGATGATAAAGAGAGAAATATTCCTTGATAATAATCAAAATCTCGGACTTTTTAAGCTGACCGACTACCCCCTAGATGGTATTATTTCCTTTATATTTCTTGGGATTCCTACAATGAAATATATGGTTATGTTTTCCCATTTACATACTCATTTAGAAAATAGTTGTACCATAACCATAGACTTGTTCCATTAATCCTTGAGATTCTATTATATCAAACATCTATATATGAATTCTGCAATCTCTCTCTTCATGTTATCCCACCAAAAATTCTACTTCAAATATCTTTACATCTTAGTGATTCCTAGATGAATATAAAATGATGATTTATACACTTCATTTAGAAGTTTCCTATTTATTTTTGTTTTTTATGGGACACATATCCAAGTTACAAACCTTATATCTCTAACATTAGAAAAATTCAACTCTGGAATATTCGCTACCTTCTTCTATAGAAACTCAATATCATTTTGATCCTCCTTGATTCTCTAATGAATGGATAGTTGAGTAGTTATTTGAGAAAGGTAGGATGAATATCCTTTTATAATTCCCATATCCATCCTTTTCATGTCTAAGAATATTGTATCCCTTACGATCCTTGATAAGGATAGTGTTGTGTAATCCTTTTTATTCAGGTTATTTTCCACTTTGTTTGCCTTCCCAGGATATTATTAGCTCTTACCACCTCTGTTGGCTCATATTAAGATCCTTTTGTGTTAATTTATACTTCAAGATTTCATGGTCCAAATATATATCACACTTATCCCCATAAAGATAATGTCACTTAATATTTATTACAAAGATCACTAAATCTAATTCTATATAATGATTTGGTACGTTTTTCTCATGTATGTTTAGTTGGAAGGAGTCATAGTCTATCAATTTTTTATCTTTCATGAGTACAAAACCCAATCTCTTTTTAGATACATCATTATAGATCAAAAATCCCTCCCCACTAGGGGGTAATGTGATTATAGGTTTAGTGATTAGCCTCTTACTTATCTATTTAAATCCTTCTTTACATTCGTTATTCCACACAAACATAACACCTTTCTGAGTAAGATTGTTTAGGGGGATTGAAAATAATGAGAAATTTCTCAAAAATTTATGATAGTACCTAGATGATCTAAGAAAACTATGTATTTATGGCATAGTGTCTATTCTAGTACATCGTTCAATTGCATTTTTTAGGGGTATATAGATATCCTTTTTCAAGTGATGAAATTCCCCATGAATGTTACTTTCCCTTACTAGAACTCGTTTTTTCTATACTTTTCATATATATTTTATTCATGTATGGTAATTTGTATAATATTAAAATGCTCTTCATGTTCCTTATTTCTTTTGGAGTAGATAATAATATCATCAATAAATTCTACCAAAAAAATTTCAAGTTAATCCCTAAAGACTCTTTTCATCAAATCCACAATGATTCATAGATAATTATTGAGTCCAAATGGAATCCCTATGAACTTGTAATGCTTGTAAATTTTATGAAAATTAATCTTGGTGATATCCTACTTCTTGATATTTATTTGATAATATCCCAACTGAAGATATATTTTAGAGAAATATTAGGCTCCATATTGATTATCGAACAATTCATCAATATGTGGTAGAGGATACTTGTTCTTTATTGTGATCTTTTTGAGCTCGCGATAATCAATGTAGAGGCACATTTACCCATCCTTATTCTTTATGAAGAGTACTGATGCACCCATGGGGAATCACTTAGGAGTATAAACCCTTTATCCATTTTATCCTTTAGTTGTTTCTTCAGCTCCTCGAGTTCAAGAATTTTCATTCTATATAGATTCTGGGATATTGGAAAATCCCCAGGTATAAGCTTGATTAAAAAATTAACCTCTCAAAAAGGTGGATAACCATGTAATTATTTGGGAAACACATCATCGTATTCCCTCTCAATGGGAATATCTTCAAGCATGATATTTTCATTAGTCCTAATCATTTGAACTATATAATCCTATTCATTGGGTAATAGTGTCCATGCTTGAGATATTGATACCAAAGATAACTCATCCTCCAACTCGTACTTGTATAGAACCATAGGGTGATTTGTGATATGTAGGGTAATTTAATTCACTTGGAAATATATGTTGGATCTAAATAAGTAAATTTAATCTATACCTAGAATATCATTGAATTTTTCTAAAGGGGGTGTCATAAGGTTCGAAGGGAAGTTCATCCCACAAATTTTGGATAGGTGGGGAATTATATACTTAGGATGCAATAATTTACCCATTTTCAATTTTCACTGATAGTTCTACATACATGATTTTTTTTGAGTATTAATAGATTTACTTAACATGTGAGATAAGAAATAACTCTTAAAATCATGGATGATAACCCTATATTTCACTATTTGATTCTGGTTCTAACCGTTTACTTTATCCAAAGTATTCTAAGGGATGATATTTTTTAAATATTTAAAAACATAAATGGGACACCATTAACATTAAATTTATATATCATAAATAATGTATATTCCTTAACCTGTGAATTTATAGGCTTAAATCTATGTTATTCGTGATCTATTTCCTAACATAAAACCCCATGTTCAGTTTTGTTCCCTCAGTAACTGTTTGTAATGAGCTTGTTAATTGACCAAATCCTATCCCTTGGGAGTGTAAAACCTGGTGAGTAGAAAGGCCTATTTTCATACACCAATTCACTATCAATTCTATCTCAATATTTTGTCTTTAGTATTGTTACCCCTAGGTACATTTGTGCTAGAGCCGCATCTACTTGTAGTACCTAGAAAAGGATGTATTCTCTTAGAAACCACTTAATTTATTCCTTACCAAAAATATAGGGATGTTTTACTATGTTTAGTATTATCCATAAGTCTTTCTCTAGTTTTTTCTTATACTAATCTCAAAAATTACTAAACTTTACTCTCATACCAACTATGACAACCCTTGTCTTTAATACACTTTATTTCATGATTTAATGCATAAAGGTATGCAAAAAGAATTCAAAATGATCATGAAGCCTTATATATTTTGGAATTAGGTACATAGCACCTAAAATTGATACATGGGTACAATAATAGTATTGAGAACTTCTTTTACATGCTTCTATTATTCTATATCTTTTAAAACTACACAGGATAACCTGGGGACATACATAATAAAGGGATAAGTCGTAAAGCCTGATAAGGGAATAAACAAAGAATAACATGATTAAATAACTAAATATTATTCAATAGGTATTTAAATGGAACATAAAATTTTTGAGAATCATAATATTTAACAATGAATCATGATACAATATGATATCATAAAGGCAACATGGGAATATGAAAACAATAATTAACATGACATCATAAACATAGGTCAAGGCTAACCACCAAGACATCATAACATGGGGTAAAAAATTCTATAATGGATTATTTTTACCCAATAATCCCACACATGATGTCTCGTGATACTATAGTGTTACCCAGTTCATTGGAGCGCTATATAATTTTGGGTTCACCAATCGTTTTCATATCATGTGCATTAATAAGTGTGCCACATAGATCATTCAACATAGGATCATATTTCATCGCATTTAATACCATGATTAATGAGTGTAGAATAAATAAATTTAATTACCAAATAAAATAAATATATTTATGTCTAGGTGAATACCATTGAGTGTAAATGGGGATGGTATTCATAATAAAAAGGTTTGGCATTGAAACATTGCAGGATGATTTTAGAAGCATAACGGGGGTACATAATGAATCATGGGAGGGAATAATGAGAGATACATGGGTATATCATACCTTTTAAATCATAAATTAATTAATATGGATATGTAGGAATACAATAAAACATTAAAAAGTAGTAATTAAAAGTCATAATAAAAAATATTTCTTGAATAAATTTTTTGCATGGAAAGATCATCGGATGATTTCAGTAGCATAACAGGGGTACATAATGAATCATGGGAGGGTTTAATTAGAGTGAAATGGGTCACTATTCACTTTGAAATCATAAGTTCGGTAATATTTATGTGTAAAATTATATACCATCAATAGGAATTGAAATACCAAAGGCATTACATAAAGAAATTTATTAAATAAAGAGAAGAAGGAGAGGATCTTTTACCTTGAGTGGGTGATTCCAAAATATTGGGAGGAGCTTCTTGAGAGGTTAGTGAACCTATTATGGCTCTAGAGAATAATTGGTAGATTAATTTCCAAATAAAAGGTTTTTTAGTGAAGATAAATTGGATCTTGGTGGGTTTATATAGTAAACAAGAGGCGAGTTCTTCATTATTTTCCAAATTCAGGTTTTGGACTCTATAAAATAAAGTAATAAACACCCCAAACCTTACAAAGTTATTTTACTATGGTTTCTAAAATAGAGTATTTTTTTAAATATTTTATAATCCCACAAACTGATCATATTAAAATAATACCCTTGGTGATGTAGAAGTTAGTCATGCATATAAGGAATTGATTTTAAAATTTAAAAATAAAACATATGTTTTCGAGGATTCATAAAGGGTTTATAAAATTAATAAAGTAAACACAAAAAGATATTATTTTAAAGGTTAAATATATATTTGGTCATTTATATATTTTATGGAATATATTACATCACTTTTGGGTCATTATGATGTCATAATATATACTGTATATTTATATCATATTTAATTTTTACTTGAAAATTTGACTGTATCAGAAAATTATGAAAAATTAACCATTAGATAATTTTGACATTATGATTCCAAAAATAATATTTATTTTATCAAAATAATTATCTAAGTATTAGAAATTAAACTTTTAAATCAAAATCCCCATTTATTGAAAAATGATGGTTTTTTTATAATAATAGTTTTTTAGCCCTTATAAAAATTGCATTTTCACTTCATAAAATTATATTATGATTTGTATTTAATATTTACTATTTAATAATAATATTTTATTAATATATAATTTATTTAAAAAATTATTAAATTAATTAAAATTAATGTCTTAATTGAAATTTTGTATTACCCAAAAATACAATTTGTGTTTTATCACATTCAAATATAATTTTTATTAAAATCATTTATTTAATTATTTATAAATAAAAACTATAAGTAATAAATATAATAATTATTTTATTGAAAATAAAATCTACAAATTAATTCTATTATATTTGAGATATATAACACTTTATTACACTATAGATCGCTCTATGGGTAAGGTGTGCGATGATGATATTTTCTTACTGTGGTTTAGAGAACATAGTTTAGGTTATGATCTCAATGAGATTGAACTTTTTACGTATATGGTTTTTATCATACTTTAGTTTTTTGATATTTTCTTGGGTATGATCAAGGTAAAATCAAAGAGATTCTATCTCTCTTGGAAGCTATGATAAATGGCCTTTATGGGATACGATCCTACTGGTTGTAGCCATTGCTTCTTTTGTCTATTTTAATAGGACTTTATCATAATCCATAATATATAATAATCATATGATCATTATTCAATGAATATATTACACAAGGTCATGATGATTAATGTTATTTTAAATCTTAAATTATATAACCAAATAAGTGCATGTGTTTGTTATAACCACATTACATAATAGGGAACTTAATTCAATCATAAAGGTAATTTAATTTATAAAATTTCATGTCATTACAGTGGCTCTGGAAAAGGATCCAAGGTCACATAAATAGACGAAATAAATACATTGGAATAAATCTTGAGGTATTTTTCTCAAAGGATTGAGGCAATAGTGAGTAGAGTTTCTAGAGAAGAGAACATGGCAGACCCCTTGACTAAAGCCTTATCTCTGTAGAATCATGAATATCATGTGAGAGATAGATAAATTTAAGAGACTCAAGTATTTCATACATTAATTTTGCATCATTTTAGATGAATATTTAATGCATTTCAAAATAATAAATTCTCAAGGACCATAAAGGTATAGTGTCTTTAGAGACTAGATACATATTCACCTTATTTGTTAAATGATCGTCAAAATATCTCACAAATATCATCTCACTATAACGACCCATACTTTACATACATAGTGTGAACAACACTAATTATAATAGGAAAAACACATAATCAAGAATAAAATTTCACACTTAAGGTCTTATCATAGGTTGTTCATGGCCATTTTTAAAACACTAAGATCGTGTTCTATGCATAGACTTATCCTTAGGGTTCTTACTAAGGCTTTCACATCCTAGTTTCCAAAGGTTGACTATACCTTTCCTCTAATACCAACTATAACGACCAATACTTTACATACATAGTTATTACTTCAAAATTGGAGCATACTTATTACAACATATAACAAAACTATGAAAGGACCGTATAGGTATAGTGTCTTTAGAAACTGGGAAACATAAACAACTGGTTCATAAATCGTCTACGTTGTCTCCCATTTATTTCATCATATCTATAGTCCCTTTTTGGCATATCCTACTTAATATCCTTCTTCTGGGCCTTGGGAAAAGAAAACATACAAAATGGTGAGCTTAAATTCTCAATAACAGTAAACAAAAGAGATATCAATCACATCATATTCATAAGAACATAACATTTTGGAAATCATACCCTGCAAAAGAGATCGTAATTTCATAACATGGGATAAATAATAGTAGTGAAATGTAATCCCAATAATCATAACTTAAAACATGAAACTTTGTGTCATACACACATAATCATAAGAATCATTTCTTAGTAGTCAAGACTTGTTGCCAAGATTATCTTAGCGGACAAAGTCCATTTCTGAACCGAGTTCACTCCTCATTTCAGTCTCGTTTCACTAAACCGGATTAACCTTCCGTTCCAGCCATGTCCATCTCATGAGATATAAATCATTACCCAATGCATTGGAGGAAGATATAGGTCCCACCCATCTCATAATGATTCCATTCTTATGTGTGCCAAAAAATCAAAAATCATACATCATTGTATAACCCATGTAATAAAAATGGGATTCTTAAACATCATGACATCATAAAACAATTCATATAAGATAAAAGAATTCATAAAAATAATTCCATCACAACATAATAAAATCAATGTAATAATAGGGATAGAAACAGAACCCTATATTATCGTAGATGGAAAATAATTTTGATAAAACACTTGAACTCCATTCTTGAGGAAAATATCCTTTCTACTTCAAAAACATTTTTCCTTTCTTAACATGTCATACAATTTTAAACTAAAAGAAGTTGATTAAAAATAAACTTTAAAACTTTTAAATTACACTTCATGGAAATAATGTTCTAAAATCCATTCAGGCCATATAAGTTAAAAAACATTCTTCCTATACTTTAGCCGGAAATGTCAAAAAGTACCTCGTACGAAAAACAACAAAAGATTCCTCTCATATATTTTACTAAAAACTCACCGAAGGGTAAAATTGGATTTAAACAATTGTAGGTGTATGGAAATAATATTACATATTGAGGAAACGTGGATTTGAATGATAAATATTCCCCAGAAAATTTTGAAGTATAAACAATCTCAGCTAAAAAAATGAGATTGTGAGATTTTCCCTTACCTTAGGTATGATTTGCTTCGTAAGTGTCTGAACCTCCTGTGTAATGATTTAAATAATTTCATTGACTTATTACAGAATCATACTTATTTTTATTATATCATATATGGTCATATTCTTAGATTCATATTAGTAATATTTCATTGTTACTTGTTATTCGGGTGTTTATTGCTTTTTGTTCTTATGCGTGTTTTGTCGAATAAATTCTTATTCTTCTCTTTATGTTATAGATACCTCATTTCTAGAATGTTATTAGTGTACTATATATCATATTTATTCATTAAATTCATTTATATAATCATTATTCAATTAAGATCAAGTAGAACGATTCGCATCACATCATGGAGACGGTATTCCGTACGTACGCACGAGCGATGATATCATTCCCATGATCGTGGAATTGTATTGGAGTGTATTTATACTATTTCAGAATCAATAACACTTTAAAATAATCATATATATTCATTATTTACACCATGATACCCATCCAGGTAAGGTGGTGGTGGAAAATAGATTACACCACGGCGTGGAGACGGTATTCCATACGTACGCACGCGCGGTGATTTCGTTTTCCGTAGGATGTATAGATGGTGAAATAGGGTTGTTTCATACTTATAATAACATATAATTATATTATTGATACTGATGTTATTACTTCATAATGAAACAACTAAATAATAATAAGTGGAAGAGGAAATAAAGTTGAAAGAATCGGTAACGGACATTACGTCTTCTTTGAAGCACCTCTTTGAGACCTCCTTTTAGGGCACTAAAATCGGTCTTTGAAGAATACAAGGACCTCAAGGATGTTTCTAGGGAATTGTAGAAGAGAATTTGGTAGGTTTTGGACGAGATTGAAGGCTCAAAGTGGTGTGAGGAAGAGAGGGAGGAGATGCTCTTTTATACGGGAGGAGAGGGTCACTTTGAAAAAACTAAAAATATTATTTTATTATAAAGCCATATTCGGTTATTAATAGCTCCAAATTGATTTATTTTTAATCTAAGGTGGGGATGGGTCGAAATCCTCTCATAAAATAGAATTTAGACAAGTTTAGGTATCTATTTTAACCTTATAATTTAGATTTAACTTTAAGTTAAATAATTTTACTTTTACCGTGTCTTCTTGTTTTCTTACACTATAAGGTTAATAAACTTACTATAACAATCCAAAAGAACCCCAAGTTGTTTATTATTAATATATAAAATCTTATCTAAGTTATTTTGCCAAACCTTAGATTTTTAGGAATAAAATAACAATTAATAATATAATATTTGTTTTAAAAACTATTTTATGTCAGTTTTGACACTATTTGGTAATTGATTTTTGTGAAAATTATAACAGAACTATTAGTTCGAAAAAAGCTAATTAAATCAATACCAACATGTCATATTAACTTATAAAATTATTGTAATTCATAAAAAGTCTCAAATTACATTTATTTGGGTATTTATAACATCAATTATGTCAATATTTCATTAATAAGATAATTACTGCATCATTATTGTGTCATACATAAATTAAATAATTTAATGTCTAAAAATTACAAATAAAATACCATTATGTATTAAATCTTTTTATATTTCTAATGAATATTTATAGTCGAATTTATCTTATGTATAACTCTATATTAAAAATGATTTAGTTATTAAACTTTGATTTTAACTATTTTAACCCTTCTTTAAATAAATTAATAATAAATGTCTCGATCTAATCCAAGTGGGCCTAAATGGTCATATTGTATTCCTAAGGTTGTTTTTGGTCGAATTACACTTATCCAATAGAATTAGGACATGTTTTAGGGTAATAATAATATCATTTTTACCCTTAATTACCCTATTTACTTTTAATCGTGGTAAAAAAAAGTAAAAAGTTACTATTCGTCAAAAATTATTTTCATCTCATTGAACCACATTTTAGTCCTTGATATTAACTGTGTCTCTCGTATTTTCTAAATTCCACTCACAGAAGCGGTAAAATTAAGTTTTATGTGAATTTGGAAATTCTCCTAGGAGGTGGGTAAAAGACGGTGAAAAGTTCAATAAAATTTTTATATATCTACAATTATTATAAAATGACTCCAATGAATTACTTTGAACTTATAAAGGTATTATGTATAAATTTTGACCTAAAATAAATTTAAACAAAATAAATAATTATTTAAATAAAAAGTCAGTTTTTTAAATAGTAACCCAGTTTTTTCACTATTCATCAAAAATTGAAAGTTTTCATAAAAATAAAAAAATTTCACCCTAGGCTAATTTCAATATTCCGAATCCAAAAATGAAGTCCATTTTGAAAAATAAAATTTATAAAATTTCAAAAAGTGGGTATTACTATTCATAACGGCTAGTTTTAATAATATTTTAATATTATATCGTTGTTTAGTGAAACTCGGTATTGCGTACAATGCAAGCTATCGAGGAAGGTCGTGATTGCGTGTAAAGCAAGACAAGATAGTGTTGTGTGTAGTGAAAGATTACTTTGATGATTTATATAACATAAAAGCAAAATATTTCTCATAAAAGACTCGGGTGTTACATTCAACCCCCCTTAAAATGAATTTCGCCCTTGAAATTCGTCACTTTTTAACAAACATATGAGGATACCTATCCCTCACCATATCCTCAAGCTCCCATGTAGCTTCTTCTAATTGGTGGTTCCTCCATAAAACTTTCACCAAGCGAGTGGTCTTGTTCTTTATGACTTTTTCACTACGATCCAGAATCTCTATCGGCTGTTCTTCATAAGAAAGATCTTGCTCCGGCGGTACAACTTCTGAGTTGAGTACATGTGAAGGATCAGGTATGTACTTTCTCAGTAGAGATACATGGAACACATCGTGAACTTGATAGAGATTCGGTGGAAGCGCCAATCGGTAATCTACCTTCCCAACACGATCTAGTATTTTGAAAGGACCGATATTCCTAGGGTTCAGCTTTCCCTTCTTTCCAAATCTCATGACCCTCTTCCAGGGAGATATTCGTTAGAACACTTTATCACCCACTTCAAACTCTAGGTATTTTCTTCGGTTGTTGGAATAACTTTTCTATCGACTCTGAGCTACTCTTATGTGTTGTTGAATAGATCTGACCTTTTCTGCCATCTCATCAACAAGATCAGGTCCTAATAGATTTCTTTCCCCAACTTCATCCCAACAAGTCGGAGTCCTGCATTTCTTTCCATAGAGAGCTTTATAAGGAGCCATATGAATACTGTAGTGAAAGATATTATTATAATAAAATTCCACCAAAGGTATGTGTTGATCCCAACCACCTTTTAAATCCATAGATCAAGCTTTCAACATATCTTCTAGAGTTTGAATTGTCCTCTCAGACTGGCCGTCTGTCTGAGGATGATAAGCAGTGCTGAAATTCAACTCTGTATCCAGAGTATGCTGAAGACTTCACCAGAACTTTTAGGTAAACCTCGGATCCCGATCAGATATAATGGAAAGTGATACTCCATGAAATATTACCACTTCCTTTACATATATCATGTCAAGATGATCAAGAGAAAAATCCTCTCTAATAGCAATGAAGTGTGCAGACTTTGTAAGACGATCAACTATGACTCAGATAGCATTATTGCCTTTGGATTTTTTAGGAAGTCCGGTGACAAAGTCCATAGTGATGTTTTCCCATTTCCATTCGGGTATGGGTAATGGTTGTAACATCCCCTTAGACTTCTGTCTCTCTGCTTTAACTTGCTGAAAAACCAAGCATCGAGAGACATATTCAGCAACATCACTTTTCATTCCATCCCACCAGAAGTACTCTTTCAGGTCCCTATACATCTTCGTGCTTCCAGGATGAATAGAGAATGAAGAACTATGAGCCTCATCCAGCAGCACCTTCTTTAATTTGGGGATGGGAGGAACAAAAACTTGATTCCTGGACTTTATTATCCCATCACAATCAAGGTTGAATTCAGGAACAATTCTCACCTTCTTTTGTAACTCTACATCTTCTTTCTTTGCCTCTTTAAACTTCACATGTATAGATGGTTGAACATTCATTTGAGAAAGATAAGATTTTTCCCCTTTCATTATAATTCCAAGATCCATCCTTTGTAAATCCATAAATATTGGATCTTTTGTGATCCTCATCATGGATAAGCTAGCATGGTCTTGTCGACTTAATGCATCTGCCACCTTGTTTGCTTTCCCATAGTGGTAATGAATTGAGCAGTCGTAATCCTTAATCAGCTCCAACCATCTTCTTTGGCGCATATTCGGCTCCTTTTGTGTGAAAATATACTTTAAACTTTTATGATCAGTATAAATATCACACCTTTCTCCATAAATATCATGCCTCCAAATCTTTAATGCAAAGATTACCGCAGCTAACTCTAAATCATGAGTTGGGTAATTTTTCTCATGGATTTTCAACTGTCATGAGGCATAAGCTATCACCATATCGTTTTGCATGAGAACACACCCCAATCCCTTCTTGGATGCATCACTGTAGATCACAAACCTTTCTCCACTACAAGGAAGTGTGATTACAGGTGCACTGGATAACCTTCTTTTCAACTCCTTGAAATTATCTTCACATTCCTTCGTCCATATGAACTTAACTACTTTTTGAGTCAACCTGGTGAGTGGATTAGATAATCGTGAAAAAATCTTTCACAAAACGTCGATAATATCCAGCCAAACCAAAAAAAATTCGGATCTCAGTTACTGTTGTTGGTCTCGACCATCTTTCGATAACCTCTTTTTTTTCTAGATCCACAGATATCCCCTCTTTTGAGATTATATGACCCAAAAATTCAACTTTTTGAAGCCAAAATTCACACTTGGTAAATTTGGCATAAAGATTCTCCTTTCTCAGGGTCTTCGATATAATTCTCAAGTGATCTTAATGTTCTTCCTTGCTCTTTTAATATACAAGAATATCGTCTATAAAGACTACCACAAACTTATCAAGATAGTCTCTAAAGACTCTATTCATCAGATCCATGAAGATAGCAGGGGAATTAGTAAGACCAAATGCCATCACTATAAATTCATAGTGTCTATACCTTGTATGGAAAGCCAACTTTGGTATATCCTCTCTTTTGACCCTTAATTGATGATACCCTAAACAAAGCTCAATCTTGGAAAAGTATTAAGCTCCGCGTAGTTGGTCAAATAAGTCATCAATGCACGGGAGAGGATATTTTTTCTTGATGGTGATATTTTTAAGTTCTCGATAATCAATGCAGAGTCTCATTGATCCATATTTCTTCTTAACAAATAGAACTGGGGATCCCCAAGGTGACGCACTTGGGCGTATGAATCCCTTATCAAGATTCTCTTGGAGTTGCTTCTTCAATTCTTGCAACTCAATTGGGGTCATTCTATAAGGTGTCTTTGAAATAACAAAAGCACCCGGTACGAGTTCTATTGAAAACTCTACTTCAAGATTTGGTGGAAGACCCGGAAATTCTTCCGGAAAGACATCATCAAACTCTCGTACAATGGGCATATTCTTAATCGTGAGTTTCTCACCAACCATTTGAGATAAATAACCCTCATTTAGTGGAATCAAGACCCATAAGATGGAAGAAATTTCCACTGGAAGGTTATGTTCATCCTTGCATCGATAGAAGATCATAGGTTGATATGGAATATGAAATGTGACTTCCCTTATTTGGAAATTGATATGAGCTCCATATAGAGAAATCCAATCAATGCCACGAATCACATCAAATTCCACTATAGGAAGGATCACAAGATTTACAGGAAGCACTTTCACACAAACTTCAATCGGAGAAGAATTATAAACTTTTGATGTGACTATTGTGCCATTAGGGGTTGTCACAGCTAACTCAACATCTAATTATTGAGTTAATATGGTGATACCCTTAGAAAATTCTTCAAAAATAAAAGAGTGGGTGGATCCAGAATCAAATAAAACATTTTCTACTTTAGAGTGGATGGTAAGTGTACCTTTCACCACATTGTTATCGTACTCCACTTCACTGATAGAAATTGCATGTGACTTTCCTTTGTCTTTAGCCTTAAGAGTTTTTTGACATTGATCATCATCAACAACCCTTGTATTAGGGAATTGATTGGAATAATTCCCCATTTCCTTGCACTTGTAACATTGAAGTGTAGGAGGTGTACTATGTGTAGTATTTTCTTTGTTCATATCACTAGACATCTTCTTCCCATCATTGTGGCATTCAAATGCCCGATGACCTTCATTTCCACATTTGAAACATTTACTTGTCCCTTTAAGACAACTCCCTCCATGTTTCTTTCCAAACTTTGAGCATAAGGGAAAATTCATCTTCTTTTTAGTGTACTCTTTAGATTTTCCTTTGAATTCCATTTTCCTCTTCTTATCAAACCCATATGACTGATGGGTTCTCCAATCTCCATCTCAACTTTGAGAGCACATCGAACGATTTCCTCGTAGCTATTTAAGTCCCTTATGGATAACTCCCTTCGAAGGCTTGGTTTTAAGCCATTAAAGAATCGATCGAACTTACTCTCAGGTTGGATAATAATACCAGAAGTGTACCTTTCAAGTCTTGTAAAATTTTCTTCGTAGGTACCAACAGATTCATCATCCTTTTGTTTTACTTCAAGAAACTTCTTCTCCATCTTTTTTCAGAGAATACCATGGAAGTACTTATTGAAAAATAAGTTATTGAACTCATCCCATTCCATGGACTCAATTTAATCTCTTTGCCTCGTATTCTTGATAAGATTCCACCATTGATCAGCATCTCCTTCCAAACGATACACTGCTAAGATGACTTTATCATGTTTAGAACATTGAAGAACTGAAAATATCTTTTCAGTAGTACTAATCCATTTTTCAGAAACTAATGGATCATTAGACCCGCTGAATGAAGGTGGACACTACCTCATGAAGGATTCAACAGTATTTTTCTCCTTCCTTTGCTCGTTTGGAAGTCCCGCATGATTCATAGACTGAGTAAGTTGTGTGATCATGGCTACAATATTTTCCATTCCATCTCCCATAACGTTTGGTTGCTCAGGGGTACAATCATTTCATTTCCCGTCACATTCTTCATTAACACGATTCCTTCGGGTTCCAGCCATTGACTAAAACCAAGAAGAATAGTGTGAACAACACTAATTATAATAGGAAAAACACATAATCAAGAATAAAATTTCACACTTAAGGTCTTATCATAGGTTGTTCATGGCCATTTTTAAAACACTAAGATCGTGTTCTATGCATAGACTTATCCTTAGGGTTCTTACTAAGGCTTTCACATCCTAGTTTCCAAAGGTTGACTATACCTTTCCTCTAATACCAACTATAACGACCAATACTTTACATACATAGTTATTACTTCAAAATTGGAGCATACTTATTACAACATATAACAAAACCATGAAAGGACCGTATAGGTATAGTGACTTTAGAAACTGGGAAACATAAACAACTGGTTCATAAATCGTCTACGTTGTCTCCCATTTATTTCATCATATCTATAGTCCCTTTTTGGCATATCCTACTTAATATCCTTATTCCTGACCTGATGAAAATAAAACATACAAAAGGGTGAGCTCAAATTCTCATTAAGGGTAAACAAAAGAAATATTAATCACATCATAATCATAAGAACATAAAATTTTGGAAATCTTACCCTGCAAAAGAGATCAAAATTTCATAACATGGGATAAATCATAGTAGTGAAATTTAATCCCAATAATAATAACTTAAAACATGAAACTGTGTGGAATACACACATAATCATAGAGAATCATTTCTTAGTAGTCAAGACTCATTTCCAAGACTATCTTATCAGACAAATTCCATTTCTGAACCGAGTTCACTACTCATTTCAGTCCTGTATCACTGAACCGGATTAACCTGCCGTTCCAGCCATGTCTATCTCATGATATATAAATCATTACCCAATGAATTTGAGGGAGATATAGGTCCCACCCATCTCATAATGATACCATTCTTATGTGTGCCACAAAATCAAAAATCATACATCATTGCATAACCCATGTAATAAAAATGGGATTCTTAAACATCGTGACATCATAAAACAATTCATATAAGATAAAGGAATTCATAAAAATAATTCCATCACAACATAATCAAATCAATTTAATAATAGGGATAGAAATAGAACCCTATATAATCTTAGATGGAAAATAATTTTGATAAAATACTTGCACTCCATTCTTGAGGAAAATATCCTTTCTACTTCAAAAACATTTTTCCTTTCTTAACATGTCATACAATTTTAAACTAAAAGAAGTTGATTAAAAATAAACTTGAAAACTTGTAAAGGAAGCTTCATGTAAATAATGTTATAAAATCCATTCAGGCTGTATAAGTTAAAAAAACATTCTTCCCATACTTTGTTTGGAAATGTCAAAAAGTACCTCGTATGAAAAACGACAAAAGATTCCTCTCATATCTTTTATTAAAAACTCACAGAAGGGTAAAATTGGATTTAAACAATTGCAGGTGGATGGAAATAATTTTACATATTGAGAAAACAAATATGTGGATGATAAATATTCCCCAGTAAATTCTGAAGTATAAACAATCTCGGATAAAACCACGAGATTGTGAGATTTTCCCTTACCTTAGGTCTGATTTGCTTCGTAAGTGTCCGAACCTCCTGTATAATGATTTAAATAATGTCATTGACTTATTCCAGAATCATACTAATTTTTATGATATCATATATGGTCATATTCTTAGCTTCTTATTAGTAATATTTCATTGTTACTTGTTATTCGGGTGTTTATTGCTTTTTGTTCTTATGTGTGTTTTGTCGAATAAATTCTTATTCTTCTCTTTAGGTTATAGATAAAACATTTATAGAATGGTATTAGTGTACTATATATCATATTTATTCATTAAATTCATTTATATAATCATTATTCAATGAAGATCATGTAGAACGATTCGCATCACATCATGGAGACGGTATTCCGTACGTACGCACGAGCGATGATATCGTTCCCATGATCGTGGAATTGTATTGGAGTGTATGTATACTATTTCAGAATCAATACCACTTTTAAATAATCATATATAGTCATTATTTACACCATTATACCCATCCAGGTAAGGTGGTGGTGGAAAATAGATTACACCATGGCCTGGAGACGGTATTCCGTACATTCGCACGTGCGGTGATTTATTTTTTCTTAGGATGGATAGATGGTGAAATAGGTTTGTTTCATACTTATAATAACATATCAGTATATTATTGATACTAATATTATTACTTCATAATTAAACAACTAAAGAATAAGAAGTGGAAGAAGAAATAAAGTTGAAAGAATCGGTAACGGACATTACCTCTTGTTTGAAACGCCTCTTTGAGACCTCCTTTTAGGGCACTAAAATCGGTCCTTGAATAAGACCAGGACCTCTAGGATGATTCTAAGGAAGTGGATTAGAGAATTTGGAAGGTTGTGGCAGAGCTTGAAGGCTCAAAGTGGTGTGAGGAAGAGAGGGAGGAGGTTCCCTTTTATACGGGAGGAGAGGGGCACCTTTGGAAAAACTAAAAATATTATTTTATTATAAAGCCATATTTGGTTTTTAATAGCTCCAAATTGATTTATTTAGAATATAAGGTGGGTATGGGTCGAAATAATCTCATCCAATAGAATTTATACATGTTTAGGTATCTATTTTAACCTTATCATTTATATTTTACTTTAAGTTAAATAATTTCACTTTTACCGTGTCTTCTTGTTTTCTTACACTATAAGGTTAATAAACTTACTATAAAAAGCCAAACGAACCCAAAGTTGTTTATTATTAATATATAAAACATTATCTAAGTAATGTGGACAAACCTTGGATTTTTAGGAATAAAATAACAATTAATAATATAATATTTGTTTTAAACACTATTTTATGTCAATTTTGACACTATTTTGTAATTGATTTTTGTGAAATTTATAACAGAAATATTAGTTATAAAAAAGTTAATTAAATCAATACTAACATGTCATATTAACCTAGAAAATTATTTTAATTCATAAAAAGTCTCAAATTACATTTATTTGGATATTTATAACATCAATTATGTCAATATTTCATTAATAAGATAATTACTGCATCATCATTGTATCATACATAAATTAAATTATTTAATGTCTAAAAATTACAAATAAAATACCATTATGTAGTAAAGATTTTTAGATTTATAATTAATATTTATATTCGAATTTATCTTATGTATATCCCAATATTAAAAATGATTTAGTTATTAATCTTTGATTTTAACTATTTTAACCCTTCTTTAAATAAATTATTAATAAATTTCCCAATCTAATACAAGTGGGCCTAAATGGTCATATTTTATTCCTAAGGTTGTTTTTGGTCGAATTACACTTAACCAATAGAATTAGGACATGTGTTATTGTAATAATAATATCATTTTTACCCTTAATTACCTTATTTACTTTTAATCGTGGTAAAAAAAAGTAAAAAGTTATTATTCACCAAAAATTATTTTCATTTCATTTAACCACATTTTAGTCCTTGATATTAACCGTGTCTCTTGGATTTTCGAAATTCCACTCACAGAAGCGGTAAAATTATGTTTTATGTTAATTTGGAAATTCTCCTAGGATGTGGGTAAAAGACGGTGAAAAGTTCAATAAAATTTTTATATATCTAAAATTATTATAAAATTAATCCAATGAATTACTTTGAACTTATAAAGGTATTATGTATAAATTTTAACCTAAAATAAATTTAAACAAAATAAATAATTATTTAAATAAAAAGTCGGTTTTTTAAATAGTAACCCAGTGTTTTCACTATTCATCAAAAATTGAAAGTTTTCAGAAAAATACCAAAATTTCACCCTAGGCTAATTTCGATATTCATAATCCAAAAATGAAGTACATTTTGAAAAATAAAATTTACAAAATTTCAAAAAGTGGGTATTACTATTCATAACAGCTAGTTTTAATAATATTTTAATAGCCTATCGTTGTTTAGTGAAACTCGGTATTGCGTACGACGCAAGCTATCGAGGAAGGTTGCACTTGCGTGTAAATCAAGCCAAGCTAGTGTTGTGTGTAGTGAAAGATTCCTTTGATGATGTATTTAACATAAAAACAAAATATTTCTCATAAAATTCTCGGGTGTTACACTCACATTGTACACTTTTAGATATACCCTATTTAAAACATTTATTCATAACTTTGGGAAAGGAAACATAAAAAATTGTGATATAAGATGCTTAGTAAGGATAAACATGGGATATATTAATCAATTATCATGAGTGGATATAATATATATATAATTGTTTGAGAACAAAATCATAACTTATGATAATCATTCCCAATCAGTAAAATATCATTAATCTTAAATCAAAGAATAAATATTTTTCATTAAATAAAATTGTCATAAGTGTATGTAATCATCAATAATCAATAATTATCTATGAGATAGTATCAAAATTATAATACATAGGTTTTTTTCATAAACATAAGCACATAAACTCATATAAGTAGTTAAGGTTCACTCTCAATACTATCATTATGGAAAAATTCTCATAAAGTAAATGCTTTCCTGGTCATTTACAATAATATCTTAGGAGTAAATTCCATCTAGTTAACTCTGTCATATCTTATAATTTTATTAACTTTTTAATATATTAATATTTTATTAACTTAATTTTCTCTTAGGTGTTTCTAAACTTTGTCATCATTACCCAATGCATCGGAGGGATATATAATTCTGATCCCACCCATCACATAATGAAAATCATACACATATTTTCTTCAATATCTTAAAACGTTAATCATATCAATATATCATAACCCATGGAATTAAATGGGTTTCATTAAAATTTCATCATTCTATAATAATATAAATGTGGAAAGGAAATGAGTTTCGTAATGATTTTCTTATAACTAAATTTACTCATGAGAGAGAAACAAGTTTCCAAATATCATCATTAAATCATCATTATCATAATTCATTCAAAGAATTAATGTGTATGGTGTCATAAGTTAAAATCCCTATAAAATAATAATATTCCTTAAAGGATATTGATATAGATTAAAAATCCCTTTAAAAGATCATGAAAACCTTTCTTTAACAATATGAGAAAATATCTTTTTTCTTATGATAAAATTTTAACTGAAAATTACCAGAATATTTAAAAAATAATTTATTTGAAAATAATAAATAAAATTTTTAACTTGATATTTAATGAAAATAATGGTCGTGATAGTATAAAAATCCATTCATGTTATATACCTTAAAAACATTCCTTTTACACTATTGTAAAAATACAAAAATGAATTATTCGTAAACAATTTAGAAATATTTCTTTATTAAAATTTGTAAATAAAATAAAAGGTAGTGAAAAAGAAAATTTGAAAATATTTTAAGTATATTTAATAACTTTTGAAAATCAATTTTTAAGATTTAGAATAAGAAATAAAAAATTTATCGACTAAAGAGGAAATAAAGATGGGTTTTCTTTATAAAGATTTCTTATTCATTTTAAGTATCACCGAGAGGAAATTTTTATTATTGCATAAAAAATTTGTAAATAATCATATTATATTAAAATATATGGGGTTTATAGGTTAATATCTATATAATATTTCCCTTAATATAAATTTAGAATACACAATCCTGAAAAGAAGTGAGGATGTAACATTAAACCTTACCTCAAGTTTTGTATTTCTTTATACGCATTGAAATATACTATATAATAAAAAAATTATCATAAATATAATATAGAAATATATTCACACATAAATTATTATGTAACCTTACTTTATAATTTACAATTATCATTATATTAAAAATTTCTTCCTTAAAATGAACATTTGGGTGAAAACTGGTTTGTTTTTCTTGCATGTATCGGTTCGATGGTTCTAAAACAAAAAAATTGGTCTGAGTTTGTTCATATATATAGGATTAATAATTAAATAAGTATCATATTTATTCATAATGTACACTTTTATAATTATTCATATAAAGTGGTGTTGAAAAAATAATCATGTCATTGCAAGGAGGTGGTAGTCCACATATATGCACGAGTGACGTTATCATTTTCCAATGAATAGATAGGTGAGAAAGTATATAATATATTTTAATTAAATAAGAAAAAATATTTCATAAATATAATATATAAACATAAAATCCATATTAATAACCAACCAATAATAACAGTGGTACAAAATAAATCATATCGTTACATGGAGGCTGTATTCTACACATACACATGAGCGGTGCTTTTATTTACCATTTGATGGAAAGGAGGATACAAATGGTTGATAGATAATAATAATAATAATAAATTGTATTTAAATAATTAATTCATAATTTTATAATTGATAAAATATATTTAGAGGAGTTAGAATAAGAAATAAAATTGAAAGTACTCAGTTAAGATTTTTACCTCTTTATTGAGAAACATCCTTTGTCTTACACATTAATCCTTTAAAGGATGGTGTTATGATAAAACCATGGCCCTTATAATGATAATAGATATGTTATTATGTGATTATTTCAATTATTTTATGATATATAATACTCATGAAGTGTTAGGAAGAGAGTAGAAGTGGTATCCTTTTATAAGGGTGGGAGTAGACACACCTACAATTTTTCAAAAGATTAAAATATATGAATGTATTTCTCAAGTAAAGTGGATAAAAAAATCCCAAGAATAAAATATATGATTTTTAAGGTTGAAATACCATCAACCAATCAAATTAAAGAAAGTTTTTTTCACATTTTAAACCATATCTCTTAAGCCCCCCCCCCCCCTGGTAAACCCGTTTTAACCTTAACATTGGTCACAAATTTTAAATATTTTAACTATTCATTATGAAAAAATATTAAGTAAAAATTATTATATGCTTGAAGATATGGAATCTAGTTTACAAGATTCAATTTTTTTAAGTAGAATCAATCCATTTTAAAACAACTGCGCGAAACAAACTATTTTTAGTAAGATGAATTTTTAAGTACAAAAATGTGCTTACCTTTGTTATTTACCATGTAAAAACTATTAGATGAATGTTATAATATTTTACTTAATATATTATCTAAAAATTTCATTGAAAGAATTTATAAATGTATATTAATTTAATTTATTAATACAAAAAAAAATTTATCATAAAATAATTATTCATAAAAAATATCTTTTTAACATAAAATATTTTATTTTACTTTATGACTAATTAAAAACTATTTAATTAATTTTATATATATGTAAAAAATAATTTTTTAAAATTTAGATTTTTTAATTCATATCTAATAATCTAACAGCTAGGATAAAATTATCACATTAAAAAATAACATTTATATCATAGTTAGTTTAAACTCAGTGCTTTATATAAATAAAGTTATTGAAGAAATAAAATTTATTAAAAGATAAATTTATCATAAAATATTAAGGTATTATAGGACTAAAGTTTACTATCAATTGGATCCATTGGAAGTGGGAGCCTATTGAATTTGGTTCTATGGAACCAAATTCTATTTACTTTATAAATACATTTATTCATGGTATTCAATATTAATAAATTTCTTAATACAACATGATTATTTTTCTATGTGATATGGTATGTGATAATGTCTTAAATATTTTGGTCACACTAAAAGGTCATAGTAGTTCTCCTATATGATGAGAATCTAAAATTTTCATGAAAATATTCATATATACTTGTTCAATAGTGAATGATATTATTTTATGGGATACAACTGATACAAGATATCATGGTAGGGGGCTCATAAGACATTGAGACTTCTTATCATGATGTTCATTCTTGAAAATATTAAAGAGAAAGAGGTTATAATAACTTGACCCTTCGATAATAAATTCTCATTTATATGTGTCGTTGGATTTTCTTATCTTCTTACATGTGTAATGGTACTGAAACATTAATATTTCTATTAATACATATCATGATTCAAATGCTTTGATATATTGATGAAAATAATGATGAAATATTCTCTTGATGGAGTATGTGAAAAACAATTAATCATATAATGATTCTAGGTAGTGTAAAATAAGAAAAAATAGCCTAATCACTTTTTAATAAATCTAATGTGAAAATTATCTAAAAAATATAGTACCTAGAATTTTACCATTAAAGTAGCTATCATATTTAATTTTTATGCAGTATATTTGAAGTTGATCACTAAACAAACAAATAAATCAGTCCTTCCTCTGAGGGAGTATATCATCCAATGGATATTTGATCATATAAAAAGGTTCATAATTTTACTAATAGTTTATAGCACCTTATTCTTTGAGGATAAATATATAACTAAGAATGAAGAGAGCATCTAGAAATATTTTCATGAAATTAATTATCATAGTTATGACTAATGAGAATGATCCACACCAACACAAACAAATAAAACATTTCTCTTTATTTATAGGCAAATCCCAAGGCTTCTCATTTATAACATGGCATATGTGTTAATGCATGTTGGGTGTAATTCATTGTTATAGTTTCAATGAATATATGAAAATATTTTAAATGAACCAACTCTTTGGTTGTAAACTGATGAAACCATTTGGGATAGATGTTGCATCACATGCAACTATATATGAATCTCATGCATATTTTATATATATATATATATACATATATATATATATTAAACATTATACATGAATTGTGTGAATGATATTATACATGAATCATATATATGTATTCATATAAACTATATATATAGATTAATATACTATATATATATATATATATCAATCATTACATGCATGTATACATGTATATTAAGCATGTACATTTTTGTTCACATCCAACAATAGGATATTTTTAGAGTGTCGTGAGTGATATTTCATTAATGAATAATGATAGAAAGGATTTTTCCCTTATGTTATTTAGTATAATTTGATATCTATGTCCCTTTGATGAGAATGGAATTTCTTGATTAATTCCATTGTCATGGAATCCTATCAACAAGTTCAATTGAGAAAAATTAAAAGAAAGAAACATTGTGCAGATAGGTTAATGACATCGGTATGCAACCCATATGATTTAAGATATTGAGATAAATATATTATTTTACATAATGTACATAAACATGAGGTTGTATTTCACTGCAACATTAACTTATTCTCTATGGGTTTCTTGAAATTTTTTTAGATGCTAATATTGGAATTTATGTGGTTATGTCTAACTCCACTCAGAAAGGGGTTTAGATGGTCACACACTGATTCTATCTAGAATGTCGATTGAATTATATAAGAATTTAACATGTTGAATAAATATTATTCTCATAGATGGTATAATAATTATTTATGTTTAGATTGATCATAGATATTTAGTCACCAGTTATTCGAGATAATAAATGTGAGTTGGATATTTAATAGATATTTATTCTCTTTTATAGTGAATATAATATTTATTTATTTGTCAAAATGTAATGTAGTGATATTTATTTAATTAATATATATTCATTATTCAAGGTTCAATAAATATTGAGTATTATTGACATATCAAGTTTAATGGTTCGGTAAGAAATGACATATTAAATATTTATTTGAATAAATATTAATTTATTTATTCAAGATAATAATATTTATTTATCCTTGAATCTATAACATGTCACATAAATAAAAAAATTACAATTATTATTCAGAACATGGGGTTAATCAGAGATTAACAGGATAATATGGGCCTATGTGAAATTATTAATCTCTAAATATAGTTATTTTTAAACCCAATTATATCATTCACATCCTTAATTGTCATTTTTCACAATGAAAGTCTAGAGAAAATTCTCACAAACCCTGGAGAGATCTTCTCCTAAAACACTCTCAAGAATGGAGAGTGATCTTACTCCCCCTTGATCATTAGTCTATATAGAATAAGAATAATCCTTCCAACAATAAAGTGATTCTTGTGTTAGTCATTAATGGTTGAATCAAGCATTATAATCTTTTGTGTTAGTATCCGGGGATTTCTACAATGACATTTAGAGACTTATAATGCAAATCTGGATCATTTCCAGAGGTATTATACCCTCTAATCCTACCACCACAATGATGGTATGACAAGAATTGGTATAACAAATATATAATGAAGAAAAGATTCCAATATGGGGTAATTATAAATTTATGTAAATTAAGTGATAGTTCTGATCTTTTTCTAAGAGCTTATCAAGGTTGATATTGACATAATAATTTTCCAATTCAATCGATAATTTTCATATTTTACAGAATATAAATATCATGACCAATGAAATTTTACCAAATTATATTGACAAGGAAGGTTTCTAGAACCAAGAGAATATATTTTGACATTAAATTTAAAATTAATTTAAATTTATCGGAAGAAAGAATACCCTAGTCTTGAGATATTTTTTCAAGGAAGATGTTGATCATCTAAAACCCTTTTTAGAACACTGCCATTGCATAAATAATAACCCAAAGTAGATTAACTCTAATTTTGATCCACATATTCACCTTTGATATCTAAACAACACTGATGGATTGTCATGTACTAGCACGGTGGATTGATCGTCTTGTATTGTTTATCTTGATCGTTGTGAAAATTCCTTTAGTCTTGAAGAATCTTCATTGTGCTATATTTGTTGAGAAGATGGAGGAGACAATATAATCTCTAGAGAGTTCCCCAGTCTTGAGAGAGGGATCCAAAATTCATTGTTCACAATGATTCTCAACCTTGAACTGTCTCAGTCAGCCACTACACAATAGATGTAGTCATTAGTTTATAGAGATAGATTTAGGGTTAAAATATTGTTTAATTTCACAATGACACTTAAATAATATATAAAACCACATGTGAACTCATTACATGTAATAATAATAATTTCTCATAGTGTGTTCAAAATGGTATAATGATAAATATTATTTTACTATCTTTCAAATTAATATTTATACTTGACACAATCATGGTCATCTCAAACTCCTATAAATTTATCAAATATCCAAATAAATATTTAATTTAATATTTATTCATAAATAAAATAATTATTGTAAGGCCACATCCTTAAACATTACATAATATTGAATTAATTTAGTAATTAACATTGAGTATATTTTCAGGTTTAGAGCTTTAGAGAATTATATCACAACTTATACATAACAACTTGAATATTACAAGTAGACAATTCTACTCTCTATCCATTTTTTTATGAAATAAAACAACTTAAAAAATAAACATGTTTAGTTCCATGTTTTTGACAGTATGACTCTTCCTTGATCACATCCATGACCTTGTTCATCTTTAAGAACAATGAAAAACATTTCAAAACATGGGATGATCATAAAAAATCTCATTAAGGGATACATAAATAAGGACAACTATTAGTTTTTCAAAACAACATGTAAACCATGAATACTTTATCATAAATTAATACTTTTCACCTTAAAGATGTAGCAAAAACACTTCACTAAATATAAGCTCATTGCTTACCCTTTTTGAAACTAAAATATTACCATAAAGCCCAAAGAAAACAACATATATCATATAAAGGTAACTTGGGACATAAACATACTTAAATGGAATAACCATATGGTTGACTTCCACACATATCACTAAATGGAATATCCAAATGGTCGACTTCCATACCCAATTCATTGAAGGTTATAATGTAGCCATTATTCCTTGGTTTATCATGAAACCACCCGTAATTTGGTTTATCATATATCCAATCATCATTGGTTTATCACATAACCACCCATCAAATGTCCAAGTACCACTATATGATCATAACGCATAAAATATCGTAAATATCAACATTTCATTAATAACATTTCATTTTAAATCAAAAGAAATAATTTCAAGATAATGAAATAATAAATCCATTTAAGAAACCATTTTTAATATGAAAACACCAAAAAAGGTAATGAGGTATTTCTTTTCCTTTTAAAAACATTAAATTTTATCGAGGAATTCAAATAACGATTACAATGGCGGAGAGGTCACTGTCGCCGAAATCATTAAAAACATTCCTTTTTGTCATTTAGTGAAACACTTAGTAGACAAAATATTCCCTTTGAATGAAAGTAAAATTCAAAGGGGTTTATTATACACTGTGTAAAATAAGGAGGTGTATATTATCAAAACATGCCTCAATGAAATGAGAATGAGACGAATTCTCTTACCTTGAGTCTGAATCATCATGTATGTTCCTTATTTTTTCATAATAATAAAATTAAGTTAATTTATACTTGATTCATAACGTTTTTCAAGTTTATTATTCCTTTTAAATCACTTATTCCCTTTCTATAATAATTAGTTAATTATTTGAGTTCATATCAGACATTTTGCTGATGTTCGAAACCTGAGTCAAAAATGAACTTGTTATAATTACAAATTGTTCATGTTGTCCAAAGTAAATTATCTCTAGAATGATATTCATTATTTATATATAATATATATCATATATATCCATTATATACATATTTAAAATATTCCATATCATTTGAATATAAGGAATTAAATGCACCATTCATGAAGATGGTAAGTCGTATGTACGCATGAACACTGCTTTCATTTATTTTTCAAATTTAAAGGACTAAAAACTAAATGATACATAGGTATATTATAATTTCATTATAATATATATGTTATATATGTTACATAAGTTCATTAATTTCATCCTTTATATGTTCTATGTATAGCATGAACAAGTCATATCACTTTGAGGGGGTTGTAGTCTGCACTTCCTCAAATGAAATTATCATATATATACTACATGAAAAGAATAAAGGAATATTATAAATGAAAATTAAACAAGTATAGAGATAAAATAAATATCATATATATCATATATAATTATATTTCCATAATAATATCTACCATAAGATGTGGTAGGATAAGATTGAATAATCATCATTTCGTGAGGCAGTAGTTCATCCACAAAAACAGTATGTTCTTTCCCATTAGACGGAGGTGTGTGTAAGTGTAGTTAGAATAATTATCATAAAAACAACCTAGTATATTGAATATACTGGTTTTTTATAAAAAAAATGAATAAATAGAGTTTAGGGGGTTGGATAAGGAAAAAAATGAATGAATCTTGAGAAAATACATTACCTCAAATCGGGTAACTCCTTTTGATTTGAGTCAAAGAGATCTCTTGAATTGTGTTCTACCTAGGGTAAGGATTCTAGGAGGAATATAGGGATGTTATAAGATTATTTGGGAAAATGTTGGACGATCCAAGGGGTTTTGATATGTGTGAGTAAGGGTTAGAGGTGGTGTCCATTTATAAGTGGGAGGTGGGGCACTTAAGGAATATCTTGAATTATTATTTTATTATAAATTCTATTTCGAGTATAAATGAGTCCAAATTCAGATATTTATAAGATAATGTGAATATAAGTCTAAATAAAATCATCCAATAATAATTATACAAGTTTTTTATATTTGTTAATACTTATCTTTTTTATTTAACCCTTTTTTACTATTACCGTTTTATCAAGCATTTAACACCTTGAGAATCAAAAAATTTACCAAAACATGACAAATATCTAATTAAAGAGTCAATAATAATATTTTAGTCTTATGATAACTATTTTTCTGAATATTAAAATTTTTATAATTTTATAGTATTTAATAAAATATTTTATATTTTGAAATATGAATTATGACAATTTTGACATTATCCATACCATGACTTTTTTAAAAATCTATAAAAACATGATTAATTCGAAAAAAAACACTTCATTAATACAAATATAACATGTAAATATCATCCATAAAATTCATATATGACATCAAAATAACCAAATTAAATTTATTTTAACATTTATAATATCATTTATTTGAATCCTTTATCAATGAAGCAATCACTGCATTATCATTGTGTCATAATTAAATTTATTTATTTAATATCTAAAAATTATAAATAAAATAAAATGATTTATAAAATCATTTTAGATTTATAATGAATATTTATAGTCGAAAATATAACTTATATAACCCCATATAAAAATTATTCTACCAAATGATACATGTTTAGATTATATTTTCCTTTAAATTAAAAATAATTAAATCTCATTTTCACACAAAAGTGGGTCCATGGGGTCCTAAAATCGACTCAAGGATGCCCATGGTTGGAAATATCTCATCCAATATGTTTTTTACATTCCATTCCATTCTATTATTTTTTGAATTTTGTCAAAGAGGTGAGGACCACAGCATCCGCACTAGGAGGGAAAAGAAAAAAAAGAGAAGAACCAGACAAATAAAAGGAAAAGAAAAGGGGAAAAACGAAAGCAGAGGCTACGGGGGCCTGAAGTAATGGAGGCCGAGAGCATCCCCTCTGATGATGTTAATCCCTGTTGCTTTCAGACTGAGGGAGGTATGAAAGAAAATGTCCTCCAGGCCCGGTGAGACTATAGAAGCCAGGTAGTCCGCAGCTTGATTGCCCTCCCGCCAGGTATGAGAAACTCTAGTTATAGTACCCAAGATACCCCGGCACCTCCGGGTAATGTACTCGATAGACCAAGGAACTCTCCTGATTCCCTAAATGGCATTTGAGAGTATCAGGGAATCCGTTTCCACTTCCGTTAGAACCACTCCCCTTTTGATGCATTCCTGGAGGCCAACCATCATACTCTTCGCCTCTGCAAGGAGCGGAGTGCCCGAGCCCAACCGAATGGAGAAAGAAAACAGGACTGAACCATTATGATCACGAACTAGTCCCCCTCCTCTGATGTCACCCGCATGACAGGAGCCATCAGTGTTAAGCTTGAAGCCGTGATTCGGGGGAAGCCAACGGACCCAGTGACCAGTACTCGGAGCAGAGGCCGGAGGAGGATGATGAATCGAGGGAAGAAGGCACTGCAGAGTGGGTGCCTCCCGCCAGGAACTGAGCACAACAACCATGTCCAGAAGCAGGTTCCTGATTCGGGAGATGATGGAGCGAGATGAGGAGGATACACCTTCATGCAGAAACGTGTTACGAGCATGCCACAAACACCAACAACCAGCGTTAAACACCAGAGTACGTGCTCTTTTCTCCGGGCCCGCATCACCCGAACCATGAAACCAGCGATTAAAGAAGGGTTGGTCTGCCATGGCTGGAATATCATAACCCGTGAAAGCACCAAAGAAGGACCAAACCTCGCGCGCCCAGTCACTATCAAAAAACAAGTGCTCTAAGGTCTCCTCCTTATGCCGCTTACAACAAACACACTTGGAATCCATATTCACCCCGCATCTTCTGATATTCTCGTTTGTAGGAAGTCCTCTGTGTCGGATTCTCCAAGAAAGGAAATTAAATTTTGTGGGAATGGCGCTATCCCATAGTGTGACAGACCCGGGGACCTCTGCTGTCTGCATGGCAGAAACCCGACGATAATCTCTGGAGGTGAAGTTACCAGACGGTGAAGGGGTGAACACACATCGATCTGGGGCCGAGGACAGGGCAATGAGGTTAAACATCTCCTCCTGGTTCTTGTTAAGGACAGCACCGATGAAAGAAGGGAAGTTTCTGGCCTCCTGGAAGGAAATATTGGTAACAGGGCATCCCGGGAAACCAAGGGACGTCCCACACCAGTTGTCATGCCAAAAGGATATGTCACCAGTACCGATGATCCAGCGGGAATGAGGTCTGAGAACGTTTACCAGGGGATGAAGTACACGCCATAGAGGGGATGCCTGCACAGCTCCTCCCTCCCCATTACTGAGATAGCATTCATGCATGTTCGAGCCCCATAACGTGCGTTTTTCCAGGACTTCCCATGCCAATTTAGCTTGCATGCAAGAGAGGGCATCCCCGACATTACGGATGCTGATGCCCCCCTCCTTGACCGGCCGCGCCATGCTCCCCCAAGAAACCCAGTGCCGTCGCCCCTCATTCTTAGGATCCCAAATGAAACCGGCAAAGATCCTATCCATGGAACGAATAACACCCTTGGGAACCTTAATGGCGGAAAGGGCATGAATCGGGGTGGCCGTGAGGACACTGTTAACCAAGGATATTCTACCGCCGAAGGATAGGATACGGTTCTTCCAGTTAAGAACTTTCTCCGTGATTTTGCAGACGATGGAATCAAAGTCCCGAATACGCAGTTGCTTAGACGAGATTGGGGCTCCCAGATAAAGCAAGGGAAGGTTGCCTTTCTGTATGCCCTGGATGCTCCCCACCTTGCTGATACGCCTTTCGGGACATGTAGGAGAGATATAGAAGTGACTCTTACTTCTGTTAATGATATGTCCACTCATACGACAATACTCCTCTAATGCTCTATTAAGGCCTCGCACTGACCTATTGGCTGCGTTGATGAAGAAGATGGAGTCGTCCGCAAACATGAGATGGGACACTGGAGGGAAGCGCATCCTTCGTCTAAAGGGCATGATCGTATTCCTTTCAAGGTTCTTATGCATGATGCGGCTGAGGATGTCCTGGGTGATGATGAATAGGCTTGGCGAGATGGGATCACCTTGGCGAAGCCCACGGACCGTCTTAAAGAAACCGAACTTTTTCCCCATGAAGGAAATCGACATCCATGCTGAACTACAGCACCGAAAGATTAAATCAATATTCCAGTGTGAGAGACCCATACCTTTTAGAACTTTGATCAAGAAACTCCACTCCACCCGGTCGTAGGCCTTGCTCATATCCACCTTCACCGCCATATTGGAACCACGTGCTTTGACGTTGAGATCCCTGATCACTTCCTGCGCCAAGCCGATCTCCCCCTGGATGGATCGTCCTTTGATGAAGCCATGTTGTTCCATGGCAATGCACTTGGGAAGGAAGATGGACAGCCGATTATTGATAATACCTGCAAGAATCTTGTACGACACATTGCACATGCTGATCGGGCGATACTGCTCCAAGGAAGAGGGAGACTTGGATTTCGGGATGAGGACCACTGTAGTAGCACAGGCCACTCTAGGAAGAGGACCGCCCCTGAAGAAATCTTGAATGGAACCAATAACGTCTTCTTTCACAATGTCCCACGCTGCTCTGTAGAAAGCTCCCGGGAAACCATCGGGACCAGCCGCACTATCTGGGTTCAGGGCCATCATGGCATCACGAATTTCCCCCTCTTGGGGAATAGCCCTCAGAGACTCATTGTCACCTGCCGAGAAAGAAGGGTGTATGTAGTCGAGGAGGCCCAAGTCTCCCCCTGTACACCTGCTTGGCCCGGTATTACCAGTACCGGCCAACATGCTATGAAAGTGGGAATATGCCAGAGCCCCAACTGTTTCCCTGTCATCAGAGAAAGATCCATTTCCCAGCTCGATGTTCGGCTTAACCCTCCTTGTCCTTTCCTTAATACAAGCGTGGAAAAAAGCAGTGTTCCTATCCCCCTCTTTGAGCCACTGAATCTGGGCCTCCTCCCTGGCCTCACGTTCTTGTCTTAAAAGCAGATCCGCAAAAAGCTCCTTCTTGCTGGAAAGCTCCTCGAAAGCATGGTCATTCCATTCCTCCTCAAGGCATCTTTCCAGATGATCCACCTCATTCATGGCCTCTTCAAGGGTACTGTCAGACACTATAGAATCCCGAGACCAGGATTGAAGACTATGTTTAAGACGTCTCAGTTTGTTATGAAGCGCGAACCATGTGTGACCCTGGACCGGGAGTGCCCAAGAAGCTCAAACCAAATCATTGAAGCTTTCGTTATTGGTCCAGTGCTGAAAGAACCTGAAGCTGTTAAGGAGGTCCTGATCAGACGATAACGAAATGAGGAGCGGAGAGTGATCCGACAGTCCACGCGTCAAGTGTGTAACCCGGGTGTTCGCAAACGCTGAGATAGCAGACAGGTTGGCTAGGCAGCGGTCCAGGCGACTCCAAGATCTCTGGGGACCCCGCTGGTTGTTGCACCACGTGAAGCGATCGCCTGAGAAGCCCAGGTCCATGAGCCCCTTGCTCGCCGTGAAATGGGAGAAAGCGAGGCCTGCCTTCCTATTAAAAGGGCCTCTGCCCCGACGTTCCTCGGGGTCCATGACTACGTTGAAATCCCCCCCCCCCACGAACCAAGGGAGGGTACCAGGATCAAAGGAGTTAAGATCACTCCACAGAACCTCCCTAAGCTGGGGGTCACAGCTTCCATATATGAAGGACACAAAGAAAGAGTGGGGTTCGATGGTAACCTTCACCGTGATACACTGATCCCCAACCTGGGAGAGTGAAACCGAAGCGCCGCGCCGCCAGAGAATCCAAATGTGTTTATTGAGCGGTTCACCGTGCATGTACCCATGCATTTTAAGTTTCCTGGAAAACTCGGGTAGTTTATTCGGATGTTGCTTGTGCTCAAGGATGGCCGCCACAGAAACCTTGTGTTTGACACACTCAGAGGATAGGAAGTCTTGTTTAACTCGGGCACCCATACCACGGGCATTCCAGACGAGAAGACACGTCATTGAAAACTTATGGCTCTGGGATTGGCCCCAGATTGCATGGCCTGTAGAAAATGGGAAGAAGGGCCGCCTGTGAGTTTCCTGAGTTGGGACTGAGTGCGAACTCCGGAGCCTGAAGAAGGAGGAGGGAGGAGAGGGGGAACACTAGACTGGCTCGGGGCTCCTGAAGCACCGACTTTTCCTGAACCGGAGGAACCCCGCACCTGGTCTGCCATCACCCCCGGGAGGACGGCTTTTGTAGGAATCGGAGGGGATCTAGGGGAGGAGGGAAGCTCGATGATGCTGAAACCCACAGGAACCACTGCACGAGAGCATTCTGCCTTCCAAGATCCACGCGACCCCCGCGCCGACGAAGGCCAGGGAGGTAAACCCAAGGGGAGCTCTATCGAAGAAGGGAGGCTGCTACCAAGGAGACTGGGGACGCCCCGCGGGACGAACGACACCAGAGCCAGCTCCTTCCCTCTACCAGACTCCACGGAAGAAGAGGAGCCACCATCCCTGACCTGAAAGGGAGGCGTCGCAGGCGACACGAGGGGCGAGGTATCCGCATGCAGCTCCGACCGGGCGTCGGGGGAGGGAGCACCACAGGGAGAAGGCCGGGGGGATGGAGGACGCCGCCCGGCCAGACGGGAGCGGCGGCACATCTGGAGGGAGTGCCCCTGTAGGAGGCAATGGGAACAGAAGCTCGGGAACACCGGGTAGCAAACCGCCTGTGGCCAGCAAAAGGAGTCCTGTACCCGAAGGTCGATCAACTCCAGTGCTTGTAGGGAGAGGTCCAGTTCGACGCAGATCCGAGCCACAGACGCCTCCGCACAACCGCTAGTCCGGGGATCCGTGCACAGGAAACCCCCTAGCGAATCGCCAATAGCTTTTAGGAAACCGACATTCAGGAAGGGAAGAGGGAGCCCTGGAAGGTGAACCCAAACCGCCGCGCGGGAACTCTCCTTGCCCTTATGCGCCTCCAAAGACCATCTGGATAGGCTAAAGCGCCACCGACCCCAGGAATGGGGCGCATGACACCACACCTGGAGAAAGTCCACTGAAGACGCGAGAACCACAAGAAAGGACTGCCGATGAAGTACTGAAACCCGCGCCGGGATCCGAAGCCCACAGGAGTCCACGAAGCGTTGGAAGGCAGAGAGCGGGGGGACAGCTCCCCTGAAACGGGCCACCAGGGTAAGATCCAGACAGGCCGAGGCTTCCGCAAAAGCCGCTGCCGGAAGATCCAGAGAGACCCGAGAGCCCTCGTGAGACGAGAGGGACTGACCCAGGGATACCGGCGGGAAACACGGGCCTGAGGGGGAGGTGGCCCCGCAGAGCGCATCGCGAAACGAAGGCCGAGCCAGGGGCGGGGCGGTGATCGGAGGGGGAGAGGACGACGCCGGAGAGGGAGAGGCCATCACCAGAGGGCCGCCAGAACCAGAACCTCCGAGCACTAGAGCTGCGCCAGGCGGCGCCGTACAGGCTGGAGGGGCCGCAACGGTCGGAAAAATTTGAACTCGAGGAGGCGCGTGAGGCGCGTTCTTTTCGCCGGACATTATGGCCGAGGCTTCCAATATGTTTTTTACATGTGTTAGGTTAATTTAATGTTATTACAATATTATTTTTTACCCTTATTTACCAGATTTACCATTTAACCATGGTAAATAAAATATTTACTGAAGTTACTATTCATAATGTCTAAAAATAAAAGTTGCCTATTTACACAATTTGGACATCATGATTCCAAATATGGAATCAATTTTTTCAAATTCAAAACACATAGGTTTCAGAAATTAATTTAAAATTAATTCCCGTTGTTAAAACTAAAAAGCGTGTTTTTAAGAAGTAAAAACTAATAAAAGATTTACATGTGTTTATGTCCAATTTCAAAGTGAAATTACTTCCAATGACCAAAATTGAATTAAATGATAAAAATATAATATAATAACACTTTAAACCCGATTAAAAGGAAAATATAATCAGAAAAATAAATTAGATGAAACGACATTGTTGACATAAAATACAGTATTTTCCACTACTCATTAAAAAATGAACTTTATCAGAAAAATGAAAAAAATTTACCTAGAGTAAATTTTGATGTCCCTCTTCTAAATAAGAAGTTTATTTTTCAAATTTAATATATTAAAGTGAGAAAAACTATTTTTAAAAAGGGTTTGTCATCAAAAGGCGATAAATCAACCTTTTAAAGAATATTAAAGTATTTCATACTTAAAATCGGATTCATTATTATTTTAAGCCCCTAAAATTTATTGAATAAATGTAAAAAAATTTAACAAAAAAGTTTAATCATAATTTAGTTATTTATATTCATTCCTATCAATACAACAAATATGTATTAACTATCATTTAAAATAATAATATTATTATTGTATTATTTTCCAGTATAACTCAAATTTATGTGCAATGTAAGATTTTGGAGAAGCCCGTTGTTGCATGTCGAGTACGCTATCAAAAAAAGATTCACCTTTAAATTAAAATTAATATCTTATCCATAAGTATTAATATAAATCAAAAGGTATTATTCTATAAATATCTAGGTTTTTACATCCTTCCCCCTTTTATAAATTTCATCCTCGCAACTTTAAAATTGGGCTCATAAACTTCATTAAAAGTCCCACATTGGAAAAAGAGTTAGTAAAACTATCACTTTAAAAGTAATAAAGAGAATTAGAAAGGTCACCCGAGATAACACATACTAGGATTCCATGAAAACATGAATATTTAAGAGAGAACAAACCATCAAGTTATAATGGAGAGTGATAGAAAACATGATCCGGAGAAAGTTAACCTCCATAAAACCACAAACTTGTGATAGGTTAAACGGTATTTGATTCCCCAGTAGGAAAAGTAAACAGACAGAATTTTTAGTTTTAAGTTCTCTTTCATAAATTTAGAGAATTTATTTATGAGAGTGACTAAGAACATAAGGAAATATACTTACTTTTCAAGTATAGTTTCATCCTTTAATAAGTTTCTACCAGAAACTCATATTTTCTCCAAAAAATGAGTATTCAAGATGACATGGTCACACTTGAAGTGCTAGAATCAACTTCTAGAGAAAACATAATCCAAAAAAGATGAACCATATATTTCCACTATCTTTATACATTAACCAATACCAAAATGGTTAGTACAAGATCAGATAATCCCTAAAAGGATAATCTTTTATAAAAATAAATACTACTCTTAATCTCCAAAATTGAACAAACAATACCCAAATCTCAAAAAAGGTAATTCAATACACAATTTTCCTTAAAATTATTCAAAATAACCCAAAATATGTTTGAAACCCAAAATTTAGAAGCATTTGATAACATAGTATTCCACAAAAATCTTAACATTTATCTCTAAATAACATTGGCTACTCATAAAGTATCATACTGAAAAGTAATTAACCTAATCACATATTCTTTGTGATAGGTAAATCATTTCCATAAATAACCCAAATATATATGTGTCCATAATAAAAACATTAATTCTTCCAAACTAAAATTCCACAATTACTCCTCAATTGAAATACCAAAGTATTATATTTTCCTTAGACATATAGTATTCCCAAAAGAGAAATCATCTTCCAAAATAACCTCTATCACTTAATCACCAAATCATTTTCCTATACTAAGTATATCCATTTGAAAAAACATTATATCCCAAATCAACTTATTCTTGATCAATAAAATCATTAAACTAAAAATAATAAGCCAGACTAACCAGGGACTTCACGTATTCCAGTGGTAGGTGATGCTCCCTTGTCGCCCTTCAGTTATGGGTTCGATTCCCATGACCTTATCGGACGTGGCAGGTTTTCACCCATCTTGTGGGTTGTCATTTTTATAAAACCGTATAATTTTTATAACATTCTAAAAATTAAGATAATTTCTTCAAAAATAACCATAACCTATTTTATCCTCAAAGGTTATCTAATACCTTTCATTTTTCATCCCAAAATGTAATAAACATTTATATCCTAAAAACAAAAGATCATATAAACCCCTAAGGTTATCCATTATGTCCACACAATAAAAGATAATTCTTTATTGAATAAAATTATCACAAATCAGAATTTATGGTGACACATACTAGAAAAAGTATCCTAAAGTAATTTTATAATTAATACCTTTAAACATATCATCATCCATAGATCCAACAAAACTCTTCAATTCATAGGAATCTTAATCATCGAACATTCTTCATGATCCTTTATCCATGTTTTTTCATCTTATTATTTTATACTTAATTCCTATAAACAAAATCATGCATAATGTTCTAATATTTCAGTGATGTTAAAACATGAGATAAGAAATGATCCAAATCTTTTATAGGTCATTTTTAGTTTACTCATCTTCAATTGGAATGGTATCAGGAATTGGTAAACATATATTTGTATAATCATATTGATCCCATTACAGAACCTTCTTTGTAGGACATCTATGTGTATAATGACCATTCACACCATATCTAAAACATTCAATTTATCCCTGAAAAAGAACTTCTTTCCCTTTCCTTGAGTCAAATAAACTCTTCCTTTTTACATGGTAGGTTCTTGCTTTATGACCTTCATTACCATGTCTATAGAATCTCCCCGCCCCTTTGAAGCATTTTCCTAAGTGTTTCTTTCCTCATCCTTGACGCATATATTTTTTAATATACTTACCTCTATGATTATTACCTAAAATTCCGTAATGATTTTTTTCTCACATATATGATGCCTTATAAAAATCAGCAAGGTTCAGGTGGTCAATCATGACTCTAGATAGTTGGTCGAGAATAACCACAAGAGTTATCATTTCATCACCCATTTAATTTGGGTTTTTATTCAAAAAACCACCACAGTTTCCTTAACATCAATTGTTACTATCATTCCTGTTAGATCTATCCATTTACTAAAACCAAAATGGTCTGTATGATTATATTAGTAAAATCATCATATACTGTCTTATAAAGAGGGTAAACACTAAGATATAATTATTCATGTTATCTTAAACTCATTTTATTTATCTAAAATAATTATGAATCTTTCTAATATTCAAATCATAATAGTTATTTCATATATGGTTAAATAACACCCTAACCTCTAAATTTATCTAAACCAACCTCTGATACCAACTATAAGGCCCCAACCTTAAACATTACATAATCTTGAATTAAGTTAATAATTCAAAGTGAGTATCTTTTCAGGTTTAGATATTTAGATAATTATGTCATAACTTATACATAACAACTTTAATATTACAATTAGACACTTCTACTCTCTATCCATTTTTTTATAAAATAAAAACACTTAAAAAAGAAACATGTTTAGTTCCATGTTTTAGACAGCATGACTTTTCCTTGATCCCATATTTGAACCTATTCATCTTTAAGTCATGTGAAAAATATTTTAAAACATGGGATGAGTATAAAAATATCAGTAAGGGATACATAAAGAAGGAAAACTATTAATTTTTTAAAATAACAAGTAAAACATTAATATTTTATCAAAAAGTAATACTTTTCACCTAAAAGAATTAGTAAAAACACTTCACTGAATATAAGCTCATTGCTTACCCATTTTTTAACAAAAATATTACTATAAATCCCATAGAAAAAGACGCATAGAATATAAAGGTAACTTGAAACATAAACATACTTAAATGTAATAACCATACGGTAGACTTCCACATATATCACTAAATGTAATATCCATACGGCCAACTTCCATACCTAATGCATTGGAGTTATAACATAACCACCCATCCTTGGTTTATCATGGAACCACATGTAATTTGGTTTATCACGTAACCACCCGTCATTGGTTTTTCACGTAACCACTAATCAAATGTCCAAGTACCATTATATGATCATAACACATAAAATATCGCAAATATCAACATTTCACCAATAACATTCCATTTTAAATCAAAAGAAATAATTTCAAGATATTGAAATAATAAATACATTATGAAAACCATTTTCAATACAAAAACACCAAAAAAATTATAAGGGATTTCTTTTCTTTTTAAAAACATTAAGTCTTATAGAGGAATCAAAATAACAATTACAGGAGCGGAGAGGTCATAGTCCCCGCAAACATAAAAAAACATTCCTTTTTCGTTTAATAAAATAATTCATAGATAAAATATTCCATTTGAATGAAATTAAAAGTAAAAGGGGGTTATTATACACCATGTAAAATAATTAGGTGTATATTATCAAAACATGCCTCAATGAAAGGATATTTAGACGAAGTCCCTTACCTTGAGTCTGAATCGTCACGTATGTTTCTTTTTATTATTGGACAATAAAATTAAGTTAATTTATACTCGATTCAGAACCTTTTAAAGTTTATTATTCCTTTTATATCACTTATTACCTTTCTATAACAATTATTTAATTATTTTAGTTCATATCATACATTTTTCTGATGTTTAAAACTTTAGTCAAAAAATGAACATGTTATAATTACAATTTTTCCATGTTTTCAAAATTGAATTATCTCTAGAATGATATTATTGATTTATATATCATATATATCATATATATACATTATATAAAAATTTATAATAGTCTGTAGAATTTGGATATAGGGAATAAAATTCATTGTTCATGGAGACGGTAAGTCATACGTATGCATGAATGTTACTTTCATTTATTTTTCATATTTAAAGGAATGAAAACTAAATGATACATTGATATATTATAATTAAATTATAATATATATGTTATATATGTTACATAAGTTCATTAATTACATCCTTTATATGTTCCATGTATAGCATGAATGGGTCATATCACTTTGAGAGGGCAGTAGTCCGCACTTCCTCAAATGAAATTATCTTATATATACAACATGAAAAGAATAAAGGTATATTATAAATGAGAATTAAATAAGTTTATAGATAAAATAAATCTCATATATATCATATATAATTAAAGTTCATCATAATGGACACCATAATTGGTGGTAAGAGAAGATTGAATAATAATCGTTTTGTGAGGCAGAAGGTTTTCATTCACAGAAACAGTGTGTTATATACCTATTAGACGGAGGTTTGTATAAGATTAGTTATAATACTTATCATAAAAACAACCTAGTACATTTCATATATTGGTTTTGTTATAAAAAATTGAATAAAGAGAGTTTAGGGGGTCAGAGAAGGAAAATAATTGAAAGAATCTTGAGAGAAGACATTACCTCAAATCGGGTAACTACTTTTGATTTGAGCCAATGGAATCTCTTGAATTTAATTCTACCTAGAAGAAGTCTTCTAGGAAGAATATTTGGTTTTTTGGAGTTTATTTGGGTAGATTTTGGGTGAGCCAAGGTGGCTTGAGAGGTGTGATTACGGGTTAGAGGTGGTGTCCTTTTTTAAGAGGGGGAAGGGCACTTAAGGAATATATTGAATTATTATTTTATTATAAATTCTATTTCGAGTATAAATGAGTCCAAATTCATATAGTTAAAATATAAGATGAATATAAATCTAAATAAAATCATCAAATAAGAATTAAATAGGTTTTGTATATTTTTTAATCCTTATCTTTTTTATTTAACCCTTTTTTACTCTTATCGTTTTATCAAGCATTTAAAACTTTAAAAATCCAAATAGTTACCAAAACGTGAAAAATATCCAATTAAATATTCGATAAAAAAAATTTAGACTTATAAAAAACTATTTGGCTGAATATTTGATTTTTTGGAATTTTATAGTATTTAATAAAATATTTAATATTTTAAAATATGAATTATGTCAATTTTGACACTATTCATATCATGACTCTTAAAAATCCATAAAATTAATTTATTTGAAAAAAATTCATTAATACAAATATAACATGTAACTATCTTCCATAAAATTTATGTATGACATCAAAATAACCAAATTACATTTATTTTAACATTTATAATATCATTTATTTGAATCCCTTATCGATGAAGCAATCACTACATCATCATTGTGTCATAATTAAATTTATTTATTTAATATCTAAAAATTATAACTATAATAAAATGATTTAGGAAATATTTTTAGATTTATAATGAATATTTATAGTCTAAAAGATCATTTATATAACCCCATATAAAAATTATTTTACCAAAAGATACATGTTTGGGTTAAATTTTCCTTAACTTTAAATTAAAAGTAATTAATTGTCATTTTCACACAAAAGTGTCTCCATGGGTTCATAAAATCGACCCAAGGATGACCATGGTTGGACATATCTCATCAAATAGAGTTAGGACATGTGTTAGGGTAATTTAATATTATTATAATATTATTTTTTACCCTTATTTACAAGATTTACCCTTTAACCATGGTAAATAAAATATTTACCGAATTTACTATTCATAATGTCTAAAAATAAAAGTTACATATTTAAAAAATTTTGACATAATGATTATAAATATGGAATATATTTTTCCAAATTGAAAACACATAATTTGCAGAAATTAATTTAAAATTAATTCTCATTGTCCAAACCAAAAAACGTGTTTTTAAGAAGTAAAAACTACCAAAAGATAGACATGTGTTTATGTCCAATTTCAAAGTGAAATTACTTCCAATTAACAAAATTGAATTAAATGATAAAAATATAATATAACTTCACTTTAAATCCAATTAAAAGTATAATTTAATGATATAAATAAATTAGAAGAAAAGACAATGTTAACTGAAAATGCAGTATCTTTCACTATTCATTAAAAAATGAACTTTATCAGAAAAATACCAAATATTTACCTAAAGTAAATTTTTATGTCACTCTTATAAATAAGAAGTTCAGTTTTTCAAATAAAACATATAAAAGTATCAAAAACTAGATTTAAAATGGGTTCGTCATCAAAAGGTTGTAGATCGACCTTTTAAAGAATATTAAAGTATTTTATGCATAAGATCAGATTCATTATTATTTAAGACTATAAATTTATTGGATAAATGTAAAAAAAATTAAAAAAAATTATTAATAATGTAATTATTTGTGTTCATTTGTGGTAATACATCGACTATGCATTAACTACCATTTAAAATAATAATATTATTATTGTATTATTTTTCAATATAACTCAATGTTGTGTTCAATGTAAGATTTCGGAGAAGCCCATTGTTGCATGTCGAGTAAGCTATTAGAAAAAGCATCCCCTTTGACTTAAAATTAATATCTTATTCATATATATTAGTCTAAATAAAAAATTATTATTCTATAAATACCCAAGTCGTTACAAATATTCTATAGATAGTCTGAAGAATAAATATTTATTAAATATTCAATAAATAAAGTGGATATTTTATTCTCTCTGGTGAATGAATATTTATTTAATATTCAATAAATAAAATAAATATTTTATTCATAGTCTATAGAATAAATATTCATTAAATATTCACATAATTAAATAAATTATTTATTAATTAAAAAATAATTATTTATTATATTGTTAATAAAAAGAAATAAATAAATATTATATATTCATGTAATTAAACAATTTCATTTTAAATAAAACTTTTCTTTAATATTTATTATCAATAAATCCTAAAAAAAATATTCCTTAGTCTTAAGAATAATATTCATTTCAATAATTAAATTCAATTAGAATTTAATTGAGTTTAATAGAAACACTTAGTGTGTGCCCTTCTTGGATTCTTTCTCATCATCATTCATTGGGCTTGCCTAAAGTCCAAGATTATTGTCTAGAAATGGTTCAAGGAACCCAAAATAAAGAAGTTAATGTCACGTTATTGATAACCAAATGCAAACGCTTGATGTTTATTATAATAACTTAGTCATTATATCTCATAAAGAAGGTTTCACACTCATTTCATCAACCAATATTCTTGATACTTCTTTCTTTAACTATCTGAAATAAAAAAAATTCACAAATTTCATGTAATTTAACGCTAAATTTATATATGAATCAAAGGTACAATATATCAACTTTCATAAATATAGAAGGTAAAAACTCGTCCTCAAATTTTTAATTAATAACAATTCATTCATGACGCACTCAACTTACCCAACTTTTCCATGAACTATTTTCATCATGGTTTATGAAAATATATCCAAGTGTTTGAGTTATTATAATAATTAAAAATAATCTTAAAGTCTAAGGATCATTACACACACTCATAAATAGTAATATCATAAAACACATAAATATGATGAAATCTTATTGGAAGGTTAGTCCACATAATATCTAGTATTGGAGATAAACAAGTGAAAAATTCATGAGATGAAGTCTTATCCTCTTACAAGTATTCACACCTGACAGTCGATGGACGATGTTCCCAACCATAGTTTTTCATCCTGGTTATAGGACTGACATTTAAGAGATAACATCATATAATATAAAGGTTCTCATTTTAGTAGGGAATTACTATGACCAATTAATGTGATAGATACTCTAGAATATTATCACATTAATGTTATGTAGAATAAAAATCAATATTTGATAATGTTTTTCTTAATATTCAATTTCATGAATATACTAAAAATATAAACTAAAAATTGTTTGGATATACAGATCCAAATCTAATATAGTATCACTTGAACTAGATCCAACTGCTAACAACTGGTTAGTTCTCACATGTTATACATCTTCTACTGAGTATAGAAACATCTGTTGGGTCTACCATGTTTCCATGACCAAGGTTAGTAAAGGCACACGTCTGTGTAGTGAATTTGTTAATGAAACAATACTACATTGAAAAAATTCCTCAAGTAGTAATATAACTGAGTATCCACCTCTTGTTACCATGTCTTAATCTTGACTTTCTGATTAAGTCCATAATTAAATATTATCATAATAATGATATCTATTTCTTTTATTATAACCCAAAATCAGAATAGGATGTTTCTAAATCGCTCATTAAGCTACATCAAAATCCGTAACTTACTCAGATATTATAGATATGGAAACCACTTATTGTAATAATTTTTTACTTCATATTACCTTATCCTTTTCTAAGATACTATATCAAATTTAACTAAGTGAAGATAAGTGTCCAATTCCATTGATCACTAGTATTCTAACTTATCCTGATATTGAGAACTCATCCAGTCATACTTTTCCATGTACCTTCTGATAGTTTTAATTTAGAATCAATACAGATATATTGGATCTCTTTTATATTCAAATATTATTCATTATCCATCAGTAATATCAAATTTTTATACATATCATGGAATATGATATAAATTCCTAGTACTTAATATTGGAAAAAAATTTAATCTCAATAATTTATTCTTATACCCATGCATATTCAACTAGAATGATTATATGAAAACAATATTTCATTATTTAATTGTTAGTATATGTATTATGACTAGATTTATAAGTCCCATGGATTTATTTTTTAGATCGTGTTCCCAAGAACATGATTTCAACTTTAATTCATACTTGGATAAATTCATTACTTGGTCTTAAACAACTGGTAATACATGAAATTTTTTTCCATATGTTATCAAAATATCTATCTTGAAAACTAATATCACTCACACTAACTAGTAAGAGACTCACGTCACTCATTTTTTTCCAAAATAATATTATATGATCATTATTAATGATTTATTCATAAAGTAATTTATGTAATCTGAATATATTTTTGGAATTTATTGATGTCACTAAACCTTTCTAGTTATTCCTTGGTGACAGATACCATAGGTTTCCCTTTTTGGTTGCATCATATAGAAATCTTCCATAAGGATTCCTCCAAATGATGTGGACTTGACTATCAATATCCCAATATGATGATCATTGATGTATGAATTAAAAGTTAGAATTCAAAATGGTTTTAGTCATGATAATAGGTGTATTGGTTTTGTAATAGTCTAAACCTTTCATTAGTCAGTAATGATTTATTGGTATCATGTTTTACCATCCATGTTCTGTTTCTCTTAAATACCTACCAATAGTATAAAGTCTTTGACACATTCAATATTTAGAGTCTTTAAATATTTATACAAGGAGTCCATTACTCGAATTTATACATACTTGTAAACTTTTACTTGTTTCTATTTACTGATTATTTATAATAATATTTATTCTAAATTAATAATATATGTATCACCCCCTATAGTGAATATAAACCACCTATTTGTTTATGACTTCCTACATGGTATGTGTCTCTAGAACAACTCTTCACACTACTCTCAATGGATTCCAACATTCCTATGCCAACTCATGTGCATCCAAAGCCTTAACCCATAGATGTTAAGTTTTATCCCACTATATTTTAATAGGTGGTCTTACTTTAATAAAATATATTCAGTATTTACTATATTTTAATTTCCTTGGTGGTTATAGCATTATTAACTTATATTTACCTTAGTGTTTGATTTTCATTTAAAGTTGAAGCCAAATTTTAACAAACAGTGTTCAACCAACACTTTTGGTAGTGTCCTAAAATATTCTTATCATATCTCTATTGATATAATATCCATTAGAAAATATAGTTAGTATATGGTTAGTTGTTTCATTTCTATTTTCAAAACATTTCGTGGAAGAAATAATGGAAGATGTAAAATATATATATATGACTCATCATTGATCTTCATTTCACTACCATCATTACATTTATGTATATAAGGAAATGTGAGTTTGTGATTAACTTTTCTCCATATATATGATCAATTATTAATTGGATAATATGTTCATGTCCAAGCCATCATGGTATTCCTTGATATTTATAAATTTCACTCTTTTATGTCACAAATAATTTCTAAAATTTCTTAATGGGATCTAATGAAGTAACCTTTAGATTTAGAATAGTTCATGTGGTCATATTGAACAAAATCTAAATGTTTTCTGGTATAAATTTTTTATAAAGGTTTATTTATCTAAAACATGATAAATAGTTTGTTTTTATATCTATTATATTAACTCAATTGAGACTAAAACACTTCTATGGTAGGAATAATTCAACTAATTTCAATTTTATTTGATAAATAATTATATCTCTACAATCATAAAAATGTATTATTTTTTATATTCATCATTCATTGTGTGTGATTCAAGAGTTATTGAGCCTTTATTTTGGTATTGTAGTTCCATAATAACATTTATTCGAAATGTGAAATAATGTCTCGTAATTTCTCGATGGATATTGAGATAAATGTTTTGGTAACACTCATTGAAAAATTTAATTGATATGTATTAGTAATGATAAGTATTGACCTCCCCTTGGATAACATAGGAACCTCCCTTTTTCAACTCCTTTTAAGTTCACACTATAAACTTTCTATTCTTTCTCATTTCTTTTATTCAAATTCATGTATGTTGTAAGCATGTTGTATTTAATAAAAAATTAGTGAATAGAAACTTCATTAATATACTTGAATTAAATGCATATTCTTATTCGATTCATTATAATTTATTTTCCACTGTCCATTCTTCCACATAAGAAGAAAACGGTATCCTATTTATTAATTTTCTTTTGAATGTTTTTTATTTTTTAAAATAAATCTATAAATGATCTTCTGGATTTATATTATATATGGGATCTTCATACTTTCCTTTAAAATTTTCCACCATAAGGGATGGAGAAATGCATTTCAAATAATATTTATCCTTCTGGTGAAGAATGGTGATAAGATTTTGTAGTGACATATCCATTTCATTTATCTAATATTAGATGAATAAGGATAACCTTGATGGTAAGGACAATAAGAAAAGATCAATGGATAACTTCTTATTCAAATGTAATTTCAATTTTTTAACTAATCAATATACCTTAGAATTTTGAAATAATGATCAGTAGCTAGATTTCCTTCTACTAGTTTACACTGTAATAGTGCATTGATAATATTATTTATTTTAAGATTTTCCCTATCTTTATCAACAAAAAGAAGATGTTATATTATGGTGTAAGAATCTATATCCTTATATTTTATCATAAAATCTCAAGACATAGTTTATAATAAAATGGACATAGGAAACATTTTCTACATATCTCTAGTTGGCATAATTTCCATCTTTACTCACATGTTGGATGGTAAAATAAGAATTGGGGATTCCAATACAAAATAAAAATGTTGTAATAATAATTAATTCCATAAATGATTATACCATATCTTTAAATTTGTATTTTTGAGTACATACCTTGAGTTAATGAATGATCATAGTGTTTTTTTGTTTTTTATCTCCATTTTTCTGTAATATTTATAACAAATGATTAGTAATTTACTTAATTACTAAATATGTAAGACAAAATAATTTAAGTTTACTAAGACTACCACTATTTTATCAAGTCTCAAAGACCCTCACCATTGAACTTGAAATGTCTATTTTAATGGACACTATAGTGGCAAGGATCCATATTTCCCTTAATATAACCCAGATGGTGGCCATGAAAATTGTAAGAAAATTTTTAGATAGGGGGTCTTTCCAAATACAAACTTAAATCTCTATGGACTATTAAGTGGACTCCCCAATCTAGAAATCATGACTCTTATTTCATCAACATTAGCCACTAAATTTTTATTCAACATACCATAGTTGATAAATTCAATACAATTTAGGTTAATTCAACCCACTATCTTAGTTAGGACTTCTCAATAATTTAAAGTTCCCTTGACGTAGGCAAAACTAACACTGTAATTATGGGTTTATATTAATTCAAAAAATTAAAGGCTTGATGATTTAATATTAACTTGAGGGGTTTTTTATCGTGTATAAATTTTTATTATTTTATCTTTAGGATGTCATGTTATTATTAAGTGGGTTTTACTTAAGGAATTAACCATGTTTTGATAAAACATTTACGCATAATCCATTTACTTTAATTCCATATTTTCATATAAATAAATTTATTTATATTATTTTGGTATTTCATCCATAAAATAAATCATAGAAAAGATAGAAATAAAATAAATAAATAAATTTCATGATCATGAGCGTATCTAATGGTTGATTTATTGAGTGGGGAATAAATCAACCTATGACCCTTGGATAAAACTCTTTATACTGTCTTGGGAATGAGTTGTATAATTTCACCTATCCACCCATGTATCTTATGGGTTGGTTTCATCTCAGTTCTATCTTGAAACACCTTTATGAATCATGGGATACTTATTTTATTGCATATGTTTTATAACTCACATGTAAGTGTGGGGAACCAAAAAATTTGTTCAGGATAATTATATAAAAAACCTTGGACATGAAGTTCCTGCATAATAAATGAGGGAAGGATGAAATTTCGGCCATAATATTTAATTTAATAATAAATAATTGAAAACTCATGAAATTAAATTAAATTAAATTAAACTAAACCCTCACATGCACAGGTCTGTTAAAAGCTTGTGATCAGTCATACACAATGAATACACAAAATTGCAATTTCTATCATTTAATTAAATTCATTATTTATTATTAAGGTAAATTCAATTTTATTTATTTAATTAATTAATTAATTAACATTATCTTAATGACAGTATAAAGCCTTTTATAGATTCCCATCATAAATATATTCATGGAAAATAAATGGAATGACCAATAATTATAGAAAATTTTATGTAATTAATTGAGAATTTATTAATTCTTTGAAACTTTATTACATATTCAACATATATGTTGATAAAAGTTTAATTAGTTTTTAGTATTGTAATTAAATTTTTTAATGTAATTTAATTCTATTACATAGAGACAATACAATGTGTACTAAAAAACTACATTTTGTGTTCCTCACTTGCTGTGTATCTAGGATAAATTCTTAGGGATTCATCATGTTTCTCAACCAGATTGTACAGTGTGTACTTATGAGATACACATCATATGTTCCACTTGTATCTTGTCTGCTTAATCTGTCGATTGACTCGGCATGTTCTTCAAACATGGGTATTAATGTGTCACACAATATATACACAAGAAATACAATATTTTTCTCATCAATTATCCAGGGTTTAGTATCACATGGTATAGATATTGTATTTTACCACATTGTTATCATGAATTTCATTGCTAAACTATGTAGATTACACATTGTGTACACTAGCTACATAACGTGTAATATAATAAACTGTGTGACGGGCTACCGTGGTCAATATGTGGTGTGTAAGAAATAGACAGCATGTTAATATTTTTAAATTCATCATGTGTTTTTTGACATGTACAAGAGTTGTTCGCTTGGGTACAGGTGTGTACTCTGGTCAGACACCATGTAAACCTATTTACTAATCAGAACCCTCAATGCCCCCATTGAAATATCTGATCATTATTCATCTCGATCTTGAGATTTTTTAGAATATATGAAACTTAAATGGGGAAAATTAATATATTGGAATCATGTTAATTAAATTTCATATTAAATATTGAATAAAATGGAAGTGAAAAATTAACTACAATTTCATATAATCGATCAACAATAAAATAATTATATATTTAAATGTGACTGCTCTGATATCACTTGATAGTTCCAATCATAGCGGCAGTACTTATTAGGATCAATCTTGTATCGGTAATTTTTAGATTCCATGGATCATTTGCATATTTTACAGGATATAAACACCATGACCAATGAAACTTTTCAAATTAATATTATCAAGGAAGATTTTTGAAATGAAGAGAATATATTTTCACTTTAAATTTATAATTAATTTAAACTGATCAAAAGAAAGAATACCTTAGTCTTGAGATTTTTATTTGATGAATATTTTGATCATCTGAATCACATTTTGTTCTACCCTTATTTTGATGATGAGGACCCAAAGTAGATTCCCTCTAGAGGTGATCTACACATGCTCCTTTGATCTCTAAATAACACTGATGAATTTTTTTTGTTGTCATGTAAGATTGATCATATTTCGGTGTTTTTCATGATCGCTTCAATGATTCCTTTTGGATTTAAAATTCATCCTTTCACTCTCATTTTTGATAGGGTGGAGGATGAAATAGAATATCTAGATCATTCTTTAGTCTTGAGAGAGGGCTCAAGAATCACTTGTGCTCAACGATTCTCAATCTTGATCTATCTTGATCAGCCTTTACACAATACACATAGTAGTCTATTGAGAAAGGGTTAGGTTTTAAATATTATTTAATTACACAATGTCCCTTTAATAAAATATTAAACCTAATATGAGCTCATTATATATTATTATTATTATTATTATTATTATTATTATTATTATTTTCATGGTATGTGCAAACTAGCATAATGATAAATATTATTTTACCAGATTTTAAATTAATATTTATCCTCGAACACAATCTTGGTCCGCTCATCCCCCTTGGAATTTATCAAATAACTAAATAAATATTTAATTAAATATTTACTCATTGATAAAATAAGTATTATATTCACAGTATGGTTAATAAATATTTATTAAATATTCAGCAGATAAAATATATATTCTATTCATAGTCTAGAGAATGAATTTTTATTAAATATTAAATAAATAAAATAAATATTCTATGCAATCCTGGGGAATAAATATTAAAAAAATATTCACTTAATTAAATAAATTATTTATTAATAAATATTTATTTATTTATTACCAAAAAATAACAAGAAATAAATAAATATTATATATTCTCATAATTAAAAAATTACATTATGAATAAATATTTATTTAATATTTGAGATCAATAAATCCAAAAAATTATATCTCTTAGTCATAAGAATAATATTTATTTCAATAATTAAATTAAAATATAATTTAATTGAGATAAATGGAAACACTTAGTGTGTGACCCTCTAGACTTGTTTCTCATTGGCATTGGGTAGTCTTGCCTAATGTCTAAGATTATTGTCTCGAAATGGGTCAAAGAACCCAAGAGATGTAATTTAATGCTTCAATGTCGAAAACCACACATGAATTCTTATTATGTAATATAATACCTTTATCATAATATCCGATTAATAATTTTTCACACTCATGTAATCAACTTATATGCTTGATATGTTTTTCTCTCACTATCAAATATAAACATCGTGACACTATGGACATATAATTTAATGTGATAGTTATATTTTAATCAAAGGGATGAGAATCAGCTTTGATAAATATGGAAGTTAAAAATCCTTCCTTGAATTATTAATTAATAACATTTAATTTGTGGCACTCCCATCGTGTCTGACTTCTCTGGGAACTATCTCCATTAGGGTTTATATCAGTACATCAAAGTGTGAGTCATAATAAGCATTAATAATAATCTTAAAATCTAAGTTCCATTACACATTATCATATATAGGAATATGTGATGACACATAAGCATGAGGAATTAATACATGAATATTTTTCCTCATAATCTCCCATCTTGGAGAGAACCAAGTGAGAAATTCATGAGATGAATCCTCATAATCTTATGGTCACTCCCACTAGATAATTGAATAACTATGTTCCCTATCATAGTTTTTCATCCTAATCATAAGACTGATATTTAAGAGATATCATCATAGCATCTCAATTTTATCATCATAGTAGGGAACTATTATAACCTATTAATGGGAGAGATACTCTATATCCATATCTCATTAATGTAATACATAAGAAAAATCAATATGTGAAATGTATTTTATTAATATTCAAATTCATGAATATAGCGGTAATCTAAAGTACAAAGTAGTTGGTTCTAGGGTACCAACTCCAATATTAATAATCATCATCTCCATGTTCTCATGGTTTTCCAAAGTAATTTATATTCCATTATTTTATAAAATATTTTCTTTTACAGTTAAATTTATCCAAATTAATAGATATTTCTTATGAAAACCTATATTTTAATACACTTTATTTCATGATTTATTACATAATTATATAATTAATACAACCCCAAAAGATCATGAGTCCTAGTAACTTTTGTAAATTAGGTACATTACATAATAACTTGAATGGGGATACTGCATTATTATTTAAATCTCTTTTAACATGATCTTAAAAAATCCATTTCCCTTCTAGAACTACATGGGATAACTTGGGGTCTTACAAAAGAAATGGATTTAGATATAAATCCCAATAAGGGAACAATAAAAGTATAACATGATAAATATAGTACATTTTAGTCAATAATAATATCAATGATACATAAAATGGGTTATAATAATAAACATAAATATCGAATCACAATATAAGACCATAACATGAAGGCAACAAGGGAATTTGGAAATAATCTAATATGTGAGATAAGCATAAGTCAGGGTTAACTACTAAGACAACATCACATTGTGTAAAGAGTATCGTCGTGGATTAGGTTCACTCTCTAATCCCATACATGATATCTCATGAGACAAAAACTTTACTCAATGCATTGGAGGGAAATATAATTTTGGGCCAACACATCACATTCTTATCATGCACATGCATAAGTGTTCCACATATATCAAACAACATAATGATATAATTCATCACTTTTAATCACATGATTAAGGATTATGGGTTACATACATGGACGTCCCTAATAAATTAAGAATAGGTACATCAATATGAATACCCTTGAGTGGAAATGGGGATGGGTATTCACTACCCAAATGCTTGGCATGGAAAATCACAAGATAATTCTGGTAGTATAATAGGGATACATAAGGATTCATGTAAGGGTTAAATGGGAGTGAAAGGGGTCTCTAATCTCTTTTAAATCATAATGATAGTAAGTGAAGTGTGTAAAAATATATCCCAATGTTAACGATTGTAAATAAAAGTCATAATATAAAGAAGGTTCTTGAATAAAGAGGAGAAGGAGAGGATCCCTTGCCTTGAAAGGGAACTTCTAAAATAATCGGTCACCTTTGGAGGGATCTAAAGAGGTAAGGATAGATTAAATTTATTTTCCCACGGTTTTTAGATAATAGGAATGGTAGGTTGGGTGGGTTTTTATAGTAAAATAGAGTACAACTCTATATTAAATTCTAAAATTTGGTTTTAATCTCTATATAATAATTAATCTGAGTCACAAACCATACTATGGTTTTTTCCCATGGTTTCTACCAAATATGGTTTTATTTCATTATTTTATAAAGCTGGGAACTAAACTCAATAAAATAATTCCCTTATATGAATTTCATTTGACATCATAAAATTATGAAAAATTCACTGTTGGGTAATTTTTATATTATTATTTTAAAAATAATATTTATTTATCAAAATAGTTCTACCACGGTGAGAATTTATACTTTTAAATCAAAAAATATCTATTTATTTAAAAATACTAATTTTTTTGAAAATAACAGTTTTTTGACCCTTATAAAAATTTCATTTGAAATTGTGAAATTATACTATCATTTATATTTAATAAATATTATTTGATAATAATATTTTATTAAAATATCATTTATTTCAAAAATTATTGAATTCATCAAAAAGAGTGTCTTGATTTACATTATATATTTACCAAAATTAAAAAAAAAATCTTTCATCATATAAAAAATTAATTTTTAGAAAACTAATTATCTATTTAAAAGGTAATGATAAAAATTAATAAATATTATCATTACTTTATTGAAAATAAAATATAAAAAATCACACTGTTAGGTTCTAGATACATATCCCTTTATTACACTAGTAAATTACCTAAGGGAAAGGTGTGTGATGGTGAGATTTTCTTAGGGTGGTTCGAAGAATATAGTTTGGGGAATGATCTTAATGAGATTGAACTTCTCTCGTAAATGGTATTACTCATGATTTAGTAGTTGAATCTTAGTTTGGTATTGGTCAAAGGAAAATACTAATGATTCTATCTCCCTAGAAATCTATGATTAATGGGACTAATAGGGTATGATCCTACTAGTGGAGAACATCGCTACTTCCATCAATATCAATTAGAATTTATAATAACCCTTCATAAACTAATATTAATGTCACTATAAAATGATATATTATCAAATTTTGTGATTCTTAACAATATTATAAATTCAACATACAATAACTATCCAAAATAAAAAAAGTAGTTCATGTGTTTTCTATAACTACATTACTTGATAAGGCATTTAATCGTTAAAAAGGGGATAAAACTTTGGGTTGTTGCACTCTTCACCCTCATAAATTTTACCCTCAAAATTTTAATTCCATGCACTAAAATGGATAAGGTTACTTCATTTAATTTCCTATTTCATTTCCTATGTTTTTTCCTCTAAATTTTGGATCCACCACAACACTTTGACTAGGTGAGTTGTCTTGTCTCAAAGAACTTTGCCTCTGTGATCTAAGGTATTCACTGGTTTCTTCTCATATGAAAGATAATTCTCTAATGGTAGAACTTCTATATTTAGTACATGTGAGGGTTCTGGTATGTACTTCCTCAATGTGGATACATGGAACACATCATGTAGTTGAGACAGTTTAGGTGGAAGTTACATTTGATAGGGCGCATCTTCAATTAGATCTTGGATGTCAAAGGGGCCAATGTATCTTTGAATAATCTTTCCCTTCTTCCCAAACCTCATGAATTTATTCCATGGTGATATATGAAGTAACAATATCTCTAACCTCAAACTTCATGTGTCATCAACGATTGTATGCATAAATTTTCTATCGACTTTGGGTGAATTTTATATTATTTTTAATGGTTTTAACCTTATCTATAATTTATTAGATAAGATCATATCCCATCAGCTTCCATTATCCAACTACATCCTAGCATGTCAATTTTGACACCTTCCAGAGCCTCGTAAGGTTCTATTTGAATGCTATAATGGAAACTATTGTTATATAAGAACTCCACTAGGGGAAAGTGTTGATCCCAAAATCCTTTGAAATACTTTGAATAAGAACTCAAAAAAATTATAGAGTTATAATGGTTCTTTTAGAATAACCATCCATATGAGGGTGATAAGCAGTGATGAATCTCAGTTCTATATCCAATGCTTACTGAAAGATTCTATAGAACCTCAAGGTAGACCTAGGATCTGGATCAGATTCAATATAAATTGGAACTCCAAATAGTCTTAACACTTACCTTATATATATATATTTTTGAGTTGTTAAAGAGATAAATATGAATTTATAGCAATGAAATTTGATGACTTGGTAAGGATATCGACTACCACCCAGATGGAATTATTGTCTTTAGGTGATATAGGGAGTCCAACATTGAAATCTATGGTTATTTTTTCCCATTTCCATACTTGTATGGGAAATGGTTAAACTATACCATTAGACTTATATCATTCTACATTGACTTGTTGGTATACCAAGCATCATGATACAAATTTTATAATCTCCCTCTTCATATTAGCCCACCAAAAGTTTTTCTTAAAATCTCTATATGTCTTAGTGATTTCTAGATGAACAGATAAGGATGAGTTATTCACATCTTCCAAAAGTTCCTTCTTCAACTTTGGTTTTTATGGGACACATATCCAAGTTCCAAAACTTATAAATACATATTTAGAAAAATTGAACTCCAAAATATTAAATATCTTTTTGTAGAACTTCATCATAATTTTATGCCTCCTTGATCCTATTAAGAATGTATGGTTGATCCATTATTATAGAATGGAAGGATAAAGATCGTTTTATTATTCCCATATCAATAATTTTCATGACCAAGAATATTAGATCCCTTTTAATCCTTATCATGGATAGGGTTTTTTGATCCTTTCTACTTCGATAATCAACTAATTATTTTACATTACTAGGATAGAAATGGATTAGAAAATAATAATCCTTGATCAACTCTAACCACCTCCATTGGTGCATATTGAGATTATTTGTGTGATAGTGTAATTGAATCTTTTATCATCCATATATATTTCACACTTCTCCCTCTAGAGATAATGTTTCCAAATTTTCAATGAAAATATCACTTCAGCTAATTCTAGATCATGCATTTGGTAATTCTTCTCATGAGTCCTTAATTGGTGAAAGTTGTAGGTTGTCACTTTTTCACCATGAATGATTACACAACCCACCTTTTTTGACACAACACTATAGATCCCAAATCCTTCCCCACTGATTGGTAATGTGAAAATAGTGTTAGTGATTAGAATATTCTTCGTCACTTTAAATATTTCTTCACATTCACCATTTCTAAAAAACAATTCACCCCCTTTTGAGTTGTCTTGCTTAGGGGGCTTGAAAATCGTGAGAATTTTATTAAAAATCCACTATAGTACCTAGATAATCCAAGAAAACTATGGATTTCCATCATAGAGGTCAGTTTGGTACATCCTTCAATTGCCTCTATTTTTTAAGGAACCATAGATATCCCTTTTTTGGTGATAACAATCCCTAGGAAAGTTACTTTTTCCACCCAGAACACACATTTACTATACATATCAAATAAAATTTCCTTTTTAAAAGTATTCAAAACATAATTCAAATATTCATTATGTTCCTTCTTTATTTTAGAGTAGAAAATAATACATTATATAAATACTACCAAACAATTGTTGATGTAATACTTAAAGAATATACTCATAATGTCCGTAAAGATTCTTAGAGTATTAGTGAGTCCAAATGGAATCACAATGAACTTATAGTGGCCAAAACTTGTATGAAAATCTTTCTTGGGGATATCCTCCTTCTTCACATTTATGTATTAATATCTACACCGAAGATACATCTTATATAAGTATTGTAATGACCCAATGTTTTATCAATGGAAATTGTCCTCTTATAATTATGTCATATAATCACATGAAATTACAAAAAAAATGAACTACTAAGTACTATGTGACCTTTAAACATAATATTGTCGCTTTTGTGTTTTGAATTTCAAAAAACAGTCATCTGCAATTATGATCAGTAAGTTATTTGGAGTCTGATAAGATAAAAATAATTTTTGATGAATAGTAACATGCCCTTATGAATAGTAACATACTTTTATGAATAGTAATGAATAGAAAATCGGCCAAAAAAGATATAAACTTCAACCATTAATTTATAAATACAACTAAGAAATCTTAAAAGTGAAGAAATGATCATAGTGTAAGTATTGGTATTTTTGTATGTTATAAATACTTTATTTACAATTTTATGATTAATTTAACAATTTAAAATAGAAATTTATTTTCATAAAATGTAATCATATATTGTTACATTATTTTCTTATGGTTATAAAATAATTTTATGGGACCTTGATTAATTTTTCAAGGTGTTATTAAATGAGTTATAGTTTTAATGTTTTTTTGAATAAATTATGATTTTATTTAAAAATTAAATTTAAAATATTTAGAAAATTATTTTCAAAAATGTATTTCAGTTTTTTAATTCTACACATCAAAAATTTGTTAGGCTGAATTTTTGGGATTTTTCTAAAATACTTGAAATTTTTTGTAAATAGTAAAAATACAGTTTTGACTTTTCGGTATGTTTAATGACATCATAATGATGTAATAATTAATATAAAATTCTGGTATAATTTTATAATGTAAAATATTATATGAGGTGTCCCAAGTGGATAATACTATGGGCAAATACCATGGGCAAGCCCATGGTTTTTCAAAAACCACTAATGAGGCGTCCTTTGAAATTAATAAAAAAACTCTCTCTCTCTTTTACTATCAATACCCAGTCTTTCCTTCATTTCCTTTCATTACAGACTCATAATACTTGAATATATGGAATTTTTACCTCCCTATGATTCCTCCCAAGGTTTTATCAAGCCCCCAAGGTCCCAACCTTCAAGTTTTAGGGGTTACTCCACAATGTAAAAGAATCTACCTCCATTCGCGTTTTCAAGCTTTCATTTTACATTATTATTTTTATTTTTATTTGGATTATGTTGGGATATATCATTTCATATGCCCATTAATTATCATATTATGTAATAATTTTATATACCCCTCTTTTCTCTTATCAAAATATTTTATGAAATTTTAAGCGTCGTCGTTAGGCTGCCAAATTTTCGTAAGGGATCTCTCAACTTTTCTTTTATTTTCAAGTTCATCTCTTTTATTTTTCTTTCCTCGCCTCATTTCATCAACATTTTGTGATTAATCCAGTACCTTACATGTAATGTAATTTTTTCATGATAAATTAATAATTCTTCATCATCTCTCTTTTCCCTTTCTTTTATACTAAAAATGAAAACACCATCCGAGAGGTGTTAATTTACCACATTTAAGGATGATGGGTTTTCAATTTCTATTATTGTCTTCAATTATGGTCATGAAATCATTATTATGGTTGAAACAGACTATAATATATGTATTATATCTCATCTATGGTTTTTTAATCCTTTTGTACACATGGTTTTTATTTATAAAACAAAACATGTTCCTTGTAGCCAAAAACCGCCAATTATACCAAAAGGTTGTCACTAAATTTTTACATGATGATTAATATTAACTCCAAGTAACCAAATAAAATTTACAACCATGTAACAATATAGATGTTAAATAATATAATATAACTCCAATTCTAGATAACCAACCCCATTTTACATGATTCACTAAACATGAATATAAGTAAACCAATCATTAAAACCAAATAAACAAATGGACCCAAACAATGAAATTGAACCTCATAACCAGTCAAAAAGGTTAAGAATGAACTCAAAAATGTTGTAATAAATCATTTAAATATATAATAGGTTCTTTAATTATTAATTAATGAACCTAATTTGATTATTCAGGTCATTAATATCAAGTGTAGAACACCATCAGACTTAAGGTAAGGGATCCTCTCTATTTTACTTTTATTCAAGAATGTCATCTCTGTTATGCCCTTTTACATATAATCCCAAATAATGGGTTATGATTTCACACATTTCCCATACTTCCCTCATGATTTATAAAATATTATAAATCCCTTTACCTATAATTAACACCTCCTAAGTACACCTGATACCATTTCGATATTCCGTAAGATATTCTACCTGAACCGCCTTTATTCCTTCGGGTTGCTCTATCTTTTTTTTTACCCAAATGAAGTTGTCCATTATTTTATGTAAAAATTATAAATACTGTTTATATGTTCCAAACACATATTTCATGATCCATTCCTTAATCTATTTTGGGTACATAAATTCTTTTAAGTGATTCCCTACTTGATACTTCTCAATAAGCAAACTCGTTTTAAGGGAACTTCCTAAAGTTTTACCCAGTTTCAAGTGAAATATACCATTTTTTAAGACACCATTGTTTTTATAAAATCAGACTTTTTATTATGAGAACCTCCTTGTTTCACTTCTGGTTTTATATAAAATATTATTCCCTTTTTTATTTTAAATTCTCTTTAGTATTTTCTATATAACCGTAATAAAATGTTTTAATGCGAAAAAATTTCCAAAATAATCTTCTTACATGTTTTCACTTTTGTTTGACATAACTTACCATAATATATTCTTATTTTACCTTATTAATTTCCAAGAATGTTTTAAATACTTTCTCTCATGGAAACTTTTATGATATGCCCATTCATTATTATTTATGACATGAATGCGATACCCATTTCTCTCCATGGATTCCTTTATATTTATGTATGATTCATTATCTATGATTATTTATGTTGCAAGAATATTCATGAACATGTTAATATGAGTGCACCTAGATAGTTTTACAATTCATTGGGTAATATTTAGTCTCATGATATGTTATGTCCAATGGTCTTGGCGGTTAGCCATGACTCGTGCTACCAAGTGCAATGGTCTTGGTGGTTAACCTTGACTTGTGCTCTTAAATGTGCAACGAGTCTTGACTCGTGATAATTTCATGATTTATGTTACTTACACATTACTATGAATTTGTGTTTATATGATCCCATGTTTATATGCTATGATTCTATATTCCATTTTATATCATTATGTCATGATCTCTAACCCTTGTGCTAAAGCCTTATTATTGTGTTTATTTCCTTGCTAGGATTTTAGATCATCCCTTTGTTCATGTGATCCCTAGGGTACCCTATGCAGATGTAAGGGCTCAAAGTAAGTTAGGAGCTCTTTATGAATATTATATAAATAAGTTTTTTTTAGTTCCATGTTTTCAGTTTTATGTACCTAGTCTTCCTAGACACTAGACTTTATAATCCTTGGCTTGTACTATGATGTATAATTATGCTTCAAATAATTTAATGTTATATATAAAAGGTTGAGGTCTCTATAGTTGGTATCATATGATGGTTTAATTATTTTTGGATATTAGGAATAGTAAACTTTAGTAAGAACCTTAAGGATGATACTAAGTATAAGAAACCACCCCTTAGTTTTGGTAAGTATAGAGTAAGTGGTTTCTCAAGAAAATAAATTCATGTCTACATACAAACAGGTAGAGGTGGATTTGGAACAGATGTATCTAGGAGTAAAACCGAAAAACACCGCTTTGATCTAGACATGAATGGGAATTGGTGCACAATAACGGGCCTTGCTGCACTCTTGGTTTGACACTCCAGGGGGATACTATTTAGTAAATTCATGAGCTTAGTACAAATAATTACTAAGGGAATGAAAAAAAATCCATAAAAACATAAGTTAAGAAATAGATCAAGGATAACCTAGATTGAAATATAGGGAATTACACCTTAGGATATACTTCTCCTTTACAATTTTATCCTCTTGTGTTCAAAGTTTCCTTTTTATGATTAATAGCTAAGTATTCAATCCCTCTAATTTTACATTATTTTTCTTAGCTAATAGCGGGAAATAGAAAAACAAGTGCCAACAATCATTGTGATAGGTAATGGGAAGATAGCCCTAATGATATGCCTGATATGATGGGAATGGGTGCTCAAAACTTCATGATAGTACTTACTAAGCTGGCTCAAGTTATGAATAATAACTTGAATCATGTGGAACACCCTCCTCCTCCAAGGAAAGAGAAATTTGTCGTTGAATACTTCATGCGACAAAGGCCTCCCATGTTTAGTAGATCTTTTGATCCCTTCCTCATGGAATAGTGAATTAACTCCACTGAAAAGATATTACTTGTCCTCCATTTATTAGAAGAAGAGTAAGTAATACTAAAGATCTATCATTTTGATGGGGAATCTAAACAGTGGTGGAAACTGATCAAGAATACGAAGCCCAAGGAGGAAATTGATTCCATGAATTGGGAGGAATTTAATATAATGTTTTTAATACATATTTTCAATGAATCCTCCATCTCAAGATGGAAAAAGAGTTCCCTAGACTCAAGAATAACTAATATGATTCCATCGGGGCATATGAAGAAACATTACAAGGCTTGCAAGGTTTGCATCTGGCTTTGTCAGGAACACTGAAATGAAGGTGGATCTCTTATTTAGTGGACTAAAGACAAGTCTAAGAAAATTATTGGAGATTTGAGACTTTAAAATCTATGAGAAGATTTTATGCTGTTTCCATAAGGTTGAAATTGAGATCGGAGACTCGAATTGGTATCGTGTGCCTAGAAAAAAAAAGAGTAAAATGGAATCCAATGTGTGAGGTTCTATAAATAAATTCCATGATGTAAAGAATCCTGATCATCCCATGTGTAAAAATTGTAGGAAGAAGAATCCTAGGAACTATCTAAAGGGAACCTAGAATTTCTTCAAATGTGGAAAGTTGGGACATATTTCTAAAACTGCCGAAGGGATATGAAAAATCCCAATAATTTGAAAGAATAAAGGAAGCTTTAGATAAACGATCATCCAGTGGTGCAGTGTTACAACTGCAAGAAACATGGGAATTATGAGAACACATTCCCTAAGCCAAGGGTTGTCAGATTAGATCAACAAAAAACTCCAAGAAAATAGGGAAGGACCTATTCTATCATTGTTGTTAAGGTGGATCCAGACAATGATGTAGTGAAAGGTATTCTAGTTATTCATTAATGAATAGTGAATATACTATTTGATCCTGGTCCTACGCAATCTTTCGTATCTTGCAAGTTTAGTACAACTATTCAAACACCACCCCAAAATTTGTAGGATAAGATATTTGTGAGAACAGTGAATGGGGAAATTATTTCATCCATAGTTTATAACTCCTCCTTAGTTAATGTTTGTGGACTGAACCTCCCAAAAAAACTCATAATACTTCCTTTTGTGGAGTTAGATGTTATCTTGGGCATGGATTGGCTATCTTTATACAAATCCAAAATCAACTTTCATGAAAGGTAGATCACTCTTTACATCCTGAAGTATCCTCCTATTATTTAAAAGTGTAAGGAGGAAGATGAATCTCATTTAGAATCAGTGTCACAAGTGTGGATATTAATTCCTTATGAGCAATCATGTATAGCTCAAATGATTGAGAGGTTGAGTTATTATTTGAAATTATTCTTGGATCTCTGCCTATATCGAAGACACCTTATAGAATGGACGTCGTAGAGCTAGAGGAGCTGAACAAGCAGTTACAAGAGAATCTGTAGAAGGGTTTTATACGCTCGAGTGCTTCACCATGGGGTGATCCATTCCTCTTCATCAATAAGAAGGATGGTTCAATGCGCCTCGACATCAATTATAGTTAACTCAATGAAACCATGATAAAGAACAAGTATCCTCTTCCATGGATATATGACTTGTTCGACCAGCTTTGTGGGGCTAGTTATTTCTATAAGGTGGACCTTAGGTTGGGATATCACCAATTAAAGGTGATCAGGGAAGATATTCCCAAGACTGCCTTTTGAAGGAGGTATGGACACTATGAGTTCATAGTGATTCCCTTCGGACTCACTAATGCTTCAGCAATTTTCATGGATTTAATGAACAAAGTCTTTAGAGATTACCTTGACAAATTTGTGGTAGTATTTATTAAAGATACTCTGATATACTTCAAGAGCAAGGAGGAACATGAGGAGAATTTTAATACTATGTTAAAGAATTTTTTAAGGGAGAAGATGTATGAAAATTACAGTAAATGTGAGTTATGGATGGAGGAAGTATCATCCTTGGGGAATGTTATCACCAGCAAAGGAATGTCAGTGGACCCTTCTAAGACAAAGACAATTGAAGAGTGGCCCATGCCAACATCTGTAGTAGAGATATACAGCTTTTTGGGTCTAGCCGGATATTATCGACAATTTTTAAGAACTTCTCACGATTTTCAAACCCAATGACCAAGATGACATGGAAGGGAGTAATGTTTGTCTGGACTCAAGAATGTGAAGATTTTTTTAAGGATTTGAAAATGAGGCTAATCACTACTCCAGTACTCACACTCCCAACAAGTGTAGAAATCTTTGTGGTGTATAGTGATGCTTCAAAGAAGGTATTAGGTTGTGTGCTGATGAAAAATGATAAAGTGATATCCTACGCCTCAAGGTAGTTGAAAATATATGAGCAAAACTATCCTACGCATGATCTGGAGTTGGTGGTTGTGATCTTTGCTTTAAGAATCTGATGGCATTATCTCTATGGGGTGAAGTGTGAGATATATACTAATCATAATAGTCTCAAATATATATTCACACAAAAATAGCTTAATATGAGCCAGTAAAGATGGATAGATATCATCAGGGATTATGAATACTTAATCCACTACCATCCCGGTTAGGAAAATAAGGTGGTGAATGCTCTAAGTAGAAAGGATATTTCATATTTATCAATGATGATAATTGAAAAGGATCAAATCTTCTTAGATTTGAATATGATGGACATGGGAATCATTAAGGGAATAACATCATCAATCCTTTCTCAAATGATTTCTCAACCATCCCTCATGGAGAAAATAAATGATTCTCAAAGAAAATATGTGAAAATTCAAAATGGGTGGAAGACATTAAATATGGAAAATCCTATAAATTTATGATTGATGAGGAAAGAGTTGTAAGATTTAGGTCACAATTATGTGAACCATCCAATACTGAGATAAAGAAGGATCTTTTGAATGATTAACACAACTCAACATTCTCTATTCGCCAAAGGAGCACAAAGATGTATCGAGATCTCTGAGAGAACTTTCGGTGGGACAATATGAAAAAGATATTGAAAAGTATAAATCAAAGTGAATGGTATGTCAACAAGTGAAGGCTAAAAGACAGAAGTCTAAAGGGATGATATAACCACTACCCATACCAACATGGAAGTGGTATAATATCCCCATGGATTTTGTCACTAGACTTCCAAGGAAATCCATAAGAAACAATTATTTATGGGTTATTGTGGATCATCTTACAAATATAGCTCACTTTATCGCAATTCTAGAGGACTTCTCATTGGATAAACTTGAAAAGATATATATCAAATAAGTGGTAAGGCTACATGTAGTACCACTCTCTATTGTTTCTGATCGAGATCTGAGATTAACCTAAATGTTCTGGAAAATTCTCCAACATGCTCTAACCACTAAACTGAACTTCAGTGTGTACTATCATCCTAAAACTGATGGACAATCTAATAGAACTATTCAGACACTGGAATATATGTTGAGAGTATGTTCTATGGACTTAAAAGGTGGATGGGTCCAACATCTTCCACTGGTTGAATTCTACTACAACAATAGTTTCCACTCAATCATCTAAATAGCATTGTGCAAATCCCTTTATGGGAAAAGTTTTCTAACATCCGTGTGTTGGGATGAAGTCGATGAGTGTAAGCTGATAGGACCCGAAATGGTCAAAAAAATGGTGGAGCAGGTGAAAACCATTAAGCATCACATCAAGGTATCCCAAATTAGACAGAAGAGTTATGCAGACAATCGTCGATGAGACCTTGAGTTCAAAGTTGGATACATGGTATTTCTACGCATATCTCCATGGAAGATGGTCATGAGGTTAGGGATGAAATGAAAGCTAATCCCCAGGTACATAGGCCCCTTTGAGATTCTTGATCGTGTTGGGGTTGCGGCCTATCGACTAGCACTTCCACCTACCATGTCCAAAGTGCACGATGTATTTCATGTATCCCTCTTAAGGAAGTATACACCAGACCCTTCACCTGTACTCTCTTCAGAGGTGGAATAGTTGGAGAATGATCTTTCTTACGAGGAGTATCCAGTGAAGATCTTGGATTGTAGATATAAAGTTCCACATAATAAGACTACTCTCTTAGTCAAAGTACTATGGCAGAACCATAAGTAAAAAGAGGCAACATGGGAACTGGAGGAGGCAATGAAGTAAAAGTACATGCACCGATTTATGGCGTAGAATGTAAAAAAATCAAGGGTGAAATTTCATAAGGGGGGATAATGTAATGACCCAATGTTTTATCAATGGAAATTTTCCTCTTATAATTATTTCATATAATCACATGAAATTACAAAAAATGAAATACTAGGTATTATGTGACCTTTAAACATAATATTATCCCATCTGTATTTTGAATTTCAAAAAACAGTCATCTACAATTGTGATCAGTAATTTATTTGGAGTCAGATAAGACAAATATAATTCCTGGTGAATAGTAACATACCCTTATGAATAGTAATAAATAGTAATGAATACAAAATCATCCAAAAAAATAGAAAATTCACCCATGAATGTATAAATACAACTTATACATCCTAAAAGTGAAAAAACAACCATAGTATAAGTATTAATATTTTTGTATGTCATAAATATTTTATTTACAATTTTATGATTAATTTAATAATTTAAAATGGAAATTTATTTTCATAAAATGTAATTATATATTGTTACTTTATTGTCTTATGGTTATAAGAAAATTTTATGGGACCTTGATTAATTTTTCATGGTGTTATAAAATGAGTTATAGTTTTAATGTTTTTTTTAAAAAACTTATGATTTTATTTCAAAATTAAATTAAAAAAATTAGAAAATAATATTCAAAAATGGATTTCATTTTTTAATTCTACATGTAAAAAAATGGTAAATGTGATTTTTTTTTTGTATTTTTCTAAAATACTTGAATTTTTCATGAATAGTAAAAATAAAAAAATTGAGTTTTCGGTATGTTTTGTGACATCATAATGATGTAATAATTAATGTAAAATTCTGGTAGAATTTTTTATAGTAAATTATGATATTATGTGTCCCAAGATGGTAAAGCCCTTGGTTTTTCAAAAACCACTAATGAGGTGTCCTTTGAAATTAATAAAAAAAACTCTCTCTCTTTTACTATAAATACCCACTCTTTATTTCGTTTCATTTCATTAAAAACTCATAATCTTCAAATATCTGGTATTTTTACCTACCTATGAGTCCTCCCAAGGTTTTATCAATCCCCCAAGGTCCCAACCTTCATGTTTTAGGAGTTACTCGACAAGGTAAGGGAACCTACCTCCCTTCTCTTTTTCAAGCTTTCATTTTATGTTATTCTTGTTAATTTCATTTGGATTATATTGGGATATATCATTTTATACCAATTTATTTTCCATATTATTTAATAATTATTAGATACCCCTCTTTTCTCATTAAAATATTTTATGCAATTTTAAGTGACATCATTAGGCTGCCGAATTTTCATAAGGGATCTCTTAACTTTTCTTTTATTTTCAAGTTCATCTCTTTTCTTTTTCTTCCCTCACCTCCTTTAATCAAAATGTTGTGATGACTCTATTAACTTAAATTTACTATAATTTTGTAATGAAAAATGAATAATTCTTCATCATCTTTCCTTTCCCTTTCTTTTATACTAGAAATAAAAATACCATCCTAAATGTGCTAATTTACCACATTCAAGGACGATGGGTTTTCAATTTCTATTACCATATTCAATTCTAGTAATGAAACCATTATTATGGTTAAACTAGAATATAATATATGTATTATGTCTCATATATTGTTCTTTAATCCTTTTGTACACGAATATTTGATTTCTAAAACAAAACATGTTCCTTATAGCCAAAAACCGCCAATTAACCCAAAAGGTTGTTACTAAAGTTTTATATAATGATTAATATTCACTCCAAGTAACCAAATGAAATTTACAAGCATGTAAACTTTTAGATCATAAATAATATAATATAACTCCAATTACGGACAACCATTCCCATTTTACATGATTCTCTAAACATGAGTATAGGTGAACCGATCATTAAAACCAAAGAAACAAACAGACTCAAACAATGAAATTGAACCTCATAACCCATAAAAAAGGTTATGAATGAACTCAAAAAGGTTGCAATAAATCATTTACATATATAATAGTTTCTGTAATTATTAATTAATGAACCTAATTTGTTTATTCAGGTCATTAATATCAAGTGGATAACACCATTGCACTTAAGGTAAGGGATCCTCTCTATTTCACTTTTATTCAAGAATGTCCTCTATGTTAAGACATTTTATGTATAATCCCTAATGATGGGATATGATTTCACACCTTCTCCATACTTCCCAAATGATTTATAAAATATGATAAATCCTTTTCCCTCTCATTAATACCACCTAAGTACATCTGATACCATGTCGATATTCCATAAGGGATTCTATCGGAACCACCTTTATTTTTTCGGGTTGCTCTATATTTCTTTTTACCCAAATGAAGTTGTCCTTTATTTTTATGAACAACTACTAAATACTGTTTATATGTTCAAAAAACATGTTTTGATATCTACACCTCATTCACTTTTGGGGATATACATGATTTTAAGAGATTCCCTCCTTGATACTTCCCAGTAAGAAAACTCGATTTAAGGGAACTTCCCAAATTTTTAAACAATTTCAAGTGAACTATACCATTTGTTATAAGACTCCATTGTTTTTATAAAATCAATATTTTTATTATAAAAACATTCTTTTTTCAATTATGGTTTTATATAAAAGATTATTCCCTTTTTTATTTTAAATTGTCTTTAGTGTTTTCCTTAAAATCGTGCTAAAATGTTTTAATGCTAAAAATTTCCTAAATACTCTTATTACATGTTGTCACTTATATTTTACATCACTTACCATGATATATGACAATTTTAATTTATTAATTTCCATATATGTTTTAATTCCTTTCTCTCATGGAAACTTTTATGATACGCCCATTCATTATGCTTTATGACATGAATGTGATACCCATTTCTATCCATGGGTTACCTTAAGTTTATGTACGATTAATTATGTATGATTATTTATGTGAAAATATTATTCATTGACATGTTAAGATAGGTGTTCCCAGATATCTCTCCAATGCATTGGGTAAATTTTAGTCTCATGAGATGTTATGTTCAATTGTCTTGGTAGTTAGCCTTGACTCGTGTTACCATGTACAACGGTCTTGGTGGTTACCCTTGACTTGTGCTCCTATATATGTAACAATCCTTGACTCATTCTAAATTCATGATTTATTTTTCTTCCACATTACTATGAATTCATGTTTTTATGATCCCATGTTTATATTCAATGATTCTATATGCCATTTTATATCATTATGTCATGATCTCTAACCCTTGTGCTAAATCCTAATTCTTATATTTATTTCTTTATTGGGATTTTAGCTCATCCCTTCATTCATGTGACCCCCAGGGTACCCTATGCATATTTAAGGGATCAATGAAAGTTAGGAGATCTTTATAAATATTAAATAAAGAAGTTTCTTTTTAGTTTCATGTTTTCAGTTTTATGTACCTAGTCTTCCAAGACACTAGACTTTATGATCCTTGTCTTGTAATCTGACATATACTTATGTTTAAAATCATGTAATGTTATATGTAAAAGGTTAGGGTCACTATAAGTACCAAGATCCTTGTAGCTGATTAAATAAGTCATCAATCTATGGCAGAGGATACTTATTCTTTATCGTGATTTTTTTCTCATTATAATCAATATATAGGTGCATTGACCCATCCTTCTTCTTGGTGAATAGGATCGGTGCATCCCATGGTGATATACTTGGTTATATAAACCCTTTATCTAGATTCACCCTTAGTTTCTTATTCATCTCCTTTAGTTCAAAAATGATCATTCTGTATAGATTCTAGTATATTGGAAATGATCTAGGTATAAGTTTGATCAAGAACTCAACCTCTCAGCTGGGAGGAAGTCCAAGAAATTCTTTGGGAAACACATAAAAGAATTCCCTTACAATGGAAATCTAATCAAGTATGATCCTTTCTTTATTCTCAATCATTTGAGCTAAATACACTTTCTCGTAATGAAATAACATTCTTGCTTGAGATGATTAAACCAAAGTATATTCATCCTCCTACTTGCTAATGTATATAATCATAGGGTAATTTTTTATACTTGGGTTGATTTAATTCACTCATCAATTTATGTTGGATCTATACATGTAAATCCAATCCATGTCTAAAATAGTGTTAAATTTTTCCAAATGGAGTATCATAAGGTTTTATGGGAAATTCAATTCACAAATTTTGACAAGGTATGAGTTATATACTTAGGCTGAAATAATTTCCTCATTTTTCATTTTCACTAATAGATATACTTTTATATATTTATAATGGTGTTTTAAAAGATTTACTAAAATTGTGTGTTATGAAGCAATTCATAGAACCATGGATGATAATCTTGTCTTTCACTATTTTATTCTGGTCCTAATCATTTATTTCATCCAAAATAGACTTAGGGAAGATAATTTTAAAAATATTACACACATAAAGGTGAAACAATTTATATTAAAGGGAAAACTCATAAATGATATATATTTATTAACCTATTAATTTATAGGTTTCAATCTATATTATCTATGATCTATTTCCTAATATAAAATATATTGGAAATTTTTTCACTTCATAATGGTTCATAAAGATATTTTGAATTTACCAAATCATATACTCTCGGAGTGTCAAACCATGTGAACATCAAGGACCAATATCATGCACCAGGTGATGATTGGGTCTTGCTAAATGTCCTCTTTTAGGTGTTAGTACACTGGGTACAATTGTTCACGAGCCACATCCACTTATAGTATCTATACATGGATGTATTTTCTTAGAAACCGCATACTCTAAACTTTACAAAAATTTTGATATGGTTTCTTATGTTTAGTCGTATCCCTGAGGATTTCACTAGAGTTTTCTAATCCTAATCCTAAAAATAACTATATTATTCTTTGGTACCAATTATGACATACCATATTTTAATACATATTATTTTAAGATTTATTACACAAAGATACACTTAGTACAACCCCAAAAGATCGTTATACCAATTTAATTTGTAAAATTAGTTATATAACATGATAACTTTAATGGAGAAAGCACATTTCTATTTAAAACTCCTTTAACATGCTCTTAAAAAATCCATTGCTTTTCTAAAACTGCATGGTATAACCTAGAGATGTTCATAATAAATGAGTGATCTATAAATCCCATTAAGGGAATAATCAAATCATAACATTATGAAATTAATACATGTTAGTCAACAATCATATCAATTAGACATAAAAGGGGTGATAATTATAAAACATGAATATCAAAGAATGATATAAGATAACAAAAAGGTGACATGGGAATGTGGAAACAACATAAAACATGAAATGATCACAAGTCAAGGCTAATATCCAAGATAGAGTCACGTGGTGGAAAAAGTATCATCATAGATTAGGATCACTCCTGAATCCCATAAATAACATCTCATGAGATAAATACATTTTCCAGTTCATTGGAGGGATATATAATTATGGACTCATCTGTCACATTCATATCATGTACATGTATAAGTGTTCCACATAGATCATACAACATAAGGATATATTTAATCACTTTTAATCCCATGATTAAGGATTTTGGGTTATATAAATAGAATTACATGATCAATTAAGGATGGGTACATTTATTTGAATACCCTTGGATGTAAATGGTTATGGGTATTCACTACACAAATGTTTGGCATGGAAAATCATATGATAATTTTGACAGCGTAACGAGGGTACATAAACATTCATGGAATGGTTAAATGAGAGTGAAAGGGGCCCATAATCACTCAGATATAATATGGTAAGTGAGTGGTATGTGTAAAAACATTTCCCAACATGAACAATTAAAAATTAAATGCCTAATATATAGAAGGTTCTTGAATGAAGAGAAGGAGAGGATCCCTTAACTTGAGAGGATGCTTATAAAATCTTGGTAGGATATTATTAAGAGATTGGGAGAACCCTGTAGCATATCTATAGAGGGAATTTCAAAGTAAATTCATTATATAAGAGTTTTTAGTGAAGAGTAAGGAGAGTTTGGGTGGGTTTTTATAGCAAAAGTGCGGAGAATTCTTTATTAATTTCTAAACTTAGGTTTTGGACTCTACATGAAAAATTAATACAAATCACAAACAAAACCCATGGTTTTCTCCCATGGATTTTTAAAAATATGAGTTTATTTATTTATTTTATAATTAAAATAAATAAATTCATTAAAATAATACCCTTGGTGATGTGGAAGTGAGTCATGTTTATAAAGAATTTATTTTAAAACCTTAAAATATAATATTGGTTTTGGAGGATTCATGAAGGGTTTATAAAATTAACCAAATAACTTAAAAATGCATAATTTTAAATCATAAACATAATTATGATTTTTGATACTCTTTTTATTATTAATTACATCACTTTTGGGATTTTATTATGTCATAATACATACTGTATATTTATACCATATTTATTTTTTACCCAAAAATTCGACTACCTTGGAAAATTATGAAAAAAATAACTATTGGATAATTTTAATGTGATAATTTTAAAAATATATATATTTTTTATCAAAATAATTTTATAAATATTATAATTTACACTTTTAAATCAAAAATCCATATTTATTGGAAAATACTGGTTTATTTAGAATAAGAGTATTCTGACCATTATAAAAATTACATTTGACTTTGTAAAATTATATTATAATTTATATTTAATAAATAAAATTTAATAATAAAATTTTATTAATATATATTTTATTTAAAAAATTCTTGAATTCATAAAAAATAGTGTCTTGATTGATAATATATATTTCTAAAAAATATAATTTTTATTTCATCATATCAAAATATATGTTTTATCAAACTCAATATATATTTAAAAACTAATAATAAAAATAATTTTATTGAAATTAAATTATAAAAATTCTTACTGTTAGGGTCTAGATACATATCCATTTATTACACCTGTGAATTCCACAAGGGTTTGGTGTGTGATTGTGAGTTTTTCTTAGGGTGGTTCAAGAAACATGGTTTGGGTTATGATCCCAATGAGGATGAAATTCTCCCATAAATGGTTTTTCTTATACTATAGTAATTGAATATCATCTTAGTATTGGTAAATATCAACTAAAAATGATGTTATCTCCCTTGGAGTCTCTTATAAATGGGATTCATAGGGTGCAATCCTACTGGCGGAGCCCATTGATCCTTCTGTCTGTACGAATTACAATTTATTATAAACCTTAATATACTAATATTAATGGCCATAGTACAATGGATATATTATAAATGGTTATAATGTTTAATTTTATTTTAAATAAAAAAACTATAATCATCCCAAATATCCAAATTATTGTATTTGTTTTCTATAACTACATTACTTGATAAAGAATTTATTCATTCAAAAATGGAATAATAGTTTGGGTTGTTGCATTTCTTCTTATTTTTAAAAGCAATTTTATAATGTTCTTATAAATTTTTTTTTCATATATTTCAACATCCTTTAGTGTTTATTATGATTCACTAGAGTGTTTATCTATTGATATCATCCACCTTATTCTTTTGGATGACTTACGATCCTGTTTTATGGAAATCGTTATGGAATCTATTTCTTTCCCACGTGTTAATTATGCTAAGATGGAATTATGAATTTTTCAATTTATTATGAAAAACACATGTATGGATTATCATTATGTGAAGGGTGATTCTATTATAGTCCTTCAAGGTATTGGGAAAAATTTTATATCTCATGAGATCAAGATGAGATAGGGGTGGTTAGCCCAAGTCTGAAATGTTTTGGGATACTGGTTGTTATCCCAAATCCAATATGTTATGAGCAAGAGGTTAGCCTAGTTTGTTGTGATATTAATGTCTTAGTGGTTATCCTTGAAACATGTTAGGATTTTTATGGTTATTTTTATGACAAATTATAATTTGTATTCTATGCTTTCATGGCTCGTGATTATTAACTCATATTTTCACACCTCTATCACTCATGATTTATGTTAGGCCAAAGTTTTATGTCATGAATCATGATTTATGATCTATGATTTATTAGGAATGATTATCTTATGTTATCATAATAATATTGTATTATGTTATCATACCCATGTGTTAATATTATGATCACTTATAATTTTGATTGATATCTCATATGTTTACCCTTATTAAGCATTTGAGCTCACCATTTCTAATGTTTTTATTTCCTTAGGTTATGAAGAATGGTATTAAGTATGATATTTCTAGAAGGATGTAATGTATGAAGAAGTTTATGTGAGATATCGAAGACACTAAAACTACACTTTTGTAGGTTTATTTATTATGATATGTAATAAATAATCATGTAAAATGATGTAATCAGTATCACAAATAGAATGATATAAAGTGCTTGTAACACCCGAGACTTTTATGAGAAATATTTTGTTTTTATGTTATATAAATCATCAAAGGAATCTTTCACTACACACAACACTAGCTTGGATTTCTTTACATGCAACAGCGTCCTTCCTCGATAGCTTGCGTCGTACATAACACCGAGTTTCACTAAACAACGATATGCTATTAAAATATTATTAAAACTAGCCGTTATGAATATTAATACCCACTTTTTGAAATTTTTTAAATTTTATTTTTCAAAATGGACTTCATTTTTGGATTCAGAATATTGAAATTATCCTAGGGTGAAATTTTGGTATTTTTCTGAAAACTTTCAATTTTTGATGAATATTGAAAACACTGGGTTACTATTTAAAAAACCGAATTTTTATTTAAATAATTATTTATTTTGTTTAAATTTATTTTAGGTCAAAATTGATATATAATACCTATATAAGTTCAATGCAATTCATTGGAGTCATTTTATAATAATTTTAGAGATATAAAAATTTTATTGAACTTTTCACCGTCTTTTACCCACCTCCTAGAAGAATTTCCAAATTCACATAAAACTTAATTCTACCACATCTGTGAGTGAAATTTATAAAATCCGAGATACATGGTTAATATCAAGGACTAAAATGTGGTTCAATGAGATGAAAATAATTTTTGGTGAATAGTAACTTTACTTTTTTTTACCGCGGTTAAAAGTAAATAAGGTAATTAAGGGTAAAAATGATATTATTATTACCCTAACACATGTCATAATTCTATTGGATAAGTTTAATTCGACCACAAACAACCTTAGGAATAAAATATGAACATTTAGGTCCACATGAATTAGATTAGGACATTTATTATTAATTTATTTAAATAAGGGTTAAAATAGTTAAAATCAAAGTTTAATAACTAAATCATTTTTAATATAGGGTTATACATAAGATCAATTAGACTATAAATATTCATTAGAAAGATAAAAATATTTTCTACATAATGGTAGTTTATTTGTAATTTTTAGATGTTAAATAATTTAATTTTTGTATGACATAATGATGATACAGTAATTATCTTATTAATGAAATATTGACATAATTAATGTTATAATTACCGCAATAAATGTAATTTGAGACTTTTTATGAATTACACTAATTTTAAAGGTTAATATGACATGTTTTTATTGAATTTATTAAATTTTTTTGAACTAATATTTCTGTTATGATTTTCACAAAAATCAATTACCAAATAGTGTCAAAATTGACATAAAATAGTTTTTAAAACAAATATTATATTATTAATTGTTATTTTATTCCTAAAAATCTAAGGTTAGGTCAAAATGAATTAGATAATGTTTTATATATTAATAATAAACAAATTGGGGTTCGTTTGGCTTGTTATAGTAAGTTTATTAACCTTATAGTGTAAGAAAACAAGAAGACACGGTAAAAGTAAAATTATTTAACTTAAAGTTAAATCTAAATGATAAGGTTACAATAGATACCTAAACATGTCTAAATTCTATTTGATGAGATTATTTCGACCCATACCCACCTTATCTTCGAAATAAATCAATTTTGAGCTATTAAAAAACGAATATGGCTTTATAATAAAATAATATTTTTAGTTTTTTCAAAGGTGCCCCTCTCCTCCCGTATAAAAGGGCACCTCCTCCCTCTCTTCCTCACACTACTTTGAGCCTTAACGCTCGTCCAAACCCTACCAAATTCTCTTCTACGCTTCCCTATAAACATCCTAGAGGTCCTCGTATTCTTCAAAGACCAATTTTAGTGCCCTAAGAGGAGGTCTCAAAGAGGCGCTTCAAAGAAGAGGTAATGTCTGTTACCGATTCTTTCAACTTTATTTATTCTTCCACTTATTATTATTTAGTTGTTTCATTATGAAGTAATAACATTAGTATCACTCATATACTGATATGTTATTATAAGTATGAAACAACCCTATTTCACCATCTATCCATCCTACGGAAAACAAAATCACCGCTCGTGCGTACGTACGGAATACCGTCTCCACGGCGTGGTGTAATCTATTTTCCACCACCAACTTACCTGGATGGGTATAATGGTGTAAATAATGACTATATATGATTATTGTAAAGTGGTATTGATTCTGAAATAGTATACATACACTCCAATACAATTCCACGATCATGGGAACGATATCATCGCTCGTGCGTACGTACGGAATACCGTCTCCACGATGTGATGCGACTCGTTCTACATGATCTTCATTGCATAATGATTATATAAATGAATTGAATAAATAAATATGATATATAGTACACTAATACCATTCTGGAAATGAGTTATCTATAACCTAAAGATAAGAATAAGAATTTATTCGACAAAACACACATAAGAACAAAAAGCAATAAACACCCGAATAACAAGTAACAATGAAATATTACTAATAAGAAGCTAAGAATATGACCATATATGATATAATAAAAATAAGGATGATTTTGTAATAAGTCAATGACATTATTTAAAACATTATACAGGAGGTTCGGACACTTACGAAGCAAATCAGACCTAAGGTAAGGGAAAATCTCACAATCTCGTGTTTTTATCCGAGATTGTTTATACTTCAGAATTTACTGGGGAATATTTATCATCCACATACATGTTTCCTAAATATGTAATATTATTTCCATCCACCTAAAATTGTTTAAATCCAATTTTACCCTTCGGTGAGTTTTTAGTAAAAGATATGAGAGGAATCTTTTGTCGTTTTTCGTACGATGTAATTTTTGACATTTCCGGCCAAAGTACGGGAAGAATATTTTTTTAAACTTATACGGTCTGGATGAATTTTAGAACATTATTTACATGAATATTCCTTTACAAGTTTTCAAGTTTATTTTTAATCAAATTATTTTAGTTTAAAATTGTATGACATGTTAAGAAAGGAAAAATGTTTTTGAAGTAGAAAGGATATTTTCCTCAAGAATGGAGTTCAAGTGTTTTATCAAAATTATTTTTCATCTAAGATAATATAGGGTTCTATTTCTATACCTATTATTAAATTTATTTGATTATGTTGTGATGGAATTATTTTTATTAATTCCTTTATCTTATATGAATTGTTTTATGATTTCATGATGTTTAAGAATCCCATTTTTATTACATGGGTTATGCAATGATGTATGATTTTTGATTTTGTGGAACACATCATTATGAGATAGGTGGGACCTATATATCCCTCCAATGCATTGGGTAATGATTTATATATCATGAGATAGACATGGTTGGAACGAAAGGTTAATCCAGTTCAGTGAAACAGGACTGAAACGAGGAGTGAACTCGGTTCATAAATGGACTTTGTCCGCTAAGATAGTCTGGGCAATGAGTCTTGACTGCTAAGAAATGATTCTCTATGATTATGTGTGTATACCACAAAGTTTCATGTTTTAAGTTATTATTATTGGGATTACATTTCACTACTATGATTTATCCCATGTTATGAAATTATGATCTCTTTTGTAGGTTAAGATTTCCAAAATGTTATGTTCTTATGAATATGATGTGATTGATATTTCTTTTGTTTACCCTTACTGAGGATTTGAGCTGACCCTTTTGTATGTTTTCTTTTCCCCAGGTCAAGAAAGAAGGATATTAAGTAGGATATGCCAAGAAGGGACTATAGATATGATGAAATAAATGGGATACAACATAGATGATTTTCGAACCAGTTATTTATGTTTCCCAGTTTCTAAAGACACTATACCTATATGGTCCTTTATGGTTTTGTTATATGTTGTAATAAGTATGCTTCAATTTTGAAGTAATAACCATATATGTAAAGTATGGGTCGTTATAGTGCTTACTTTTTTCAATGCTAAATAGAAAGTGCTAATTTAAGTGGAACCTTTATCAATTCTTGGTAAAATCACTGATAAAGGTTACTTTTATAAGTGATAAAAAAAGAACTGGTAAAAGTTTAGCCTTTATCATTTCATTTTTTAGTAATAATGAAGGTTCCTATTTATCAATGCTTTTCTTATCATTGATAAAAGATTTGTATAATTTTTAATAAAACAAAATTATCAATATATATAATTATAAATTTTATATTAAAAAATTATTTTTTAATTATATAAAATAAAAAATGTATATAATTGATATAAATATGATATATTAATATATATTTTTATAATTCAAATAATTTTATAAATATAAATGAATGTGTATTATTAATATGTGGTTTTTGAATTTATATATTTATATTTATGTTAATATATGGGATGTATATATATGCATGTGTATGTGTATGTATAAAACATGTGTACATGTGTATGTTTTAATGTACTATTAATTATATTAATTTGTATTAATTATGTTCATTTATATTTATATAAAATTATCATATTTATATAAAAAAATAAATTTAATTATATATTAATTAAAAAATGTATATAATTAATATAAATATGATATATTAATATATATTTTAATAATTTAAACAATTATATAAATATCAATGAACATGTATTATTAATATGTGACATATGAATTTATATATTTATATCTATTTCTATATGTGGGATGTACATATATGCATGTCTATGTGTATGTGTATTACATACAAGTGTATATGTGTATTTATGGAATTTACTATTAAAATTTATAATATTATTTCACATTTAATGTCTATTTTTTTATTTTTGATATAATATTTTTGGGATTTATTCAATTTTTAAAATTTATACATTTTTTTACTAAGTATTATTTATAATATATTTTTAATTTAAATGATTTTTATTTATTCAATTTTAATTATTAAGTTGTAGTATTTGTAAAATGTTTCAAAAAATTATATAATTAAGTTATTTAAATGAATTTTTTAATATTTTTTTCACTTTTGTGCATGTTTACAACTCATTTAGTGAATCTTGTGACTTCATTTTTTTAAAATATTTTTGTCAATTAAATTTTATTTATTCATTTTCAATATTATTTCATTTAATATTATTTATTCATTTTTTATATTTATTTATCTTTATATTTTTTTGTAATTTAACCATCTTTTAAATATTTATTTATGTATATATTTATTTATTATGTAATATTTTAAATATTCTTGTAATTTATATGAATAATATTTATTTTCTTTTGTTTATTAAGTTCTAACATTTAAAATATGTTTCAAATTTATATAATTAATCCATTTAAATGAATTTTTTAACATATTTTTTAAAAACATTTAATTTTATTTATTTGTTTCTAATATTATTTTATTTGATATTACTTTTTCAAATTTTTTATATTTATTAATTTTTAATATTTTTTTAATTTATACATTTTTTAAAATTTATAAAAAATTATTTAATAGTTTTTAATATTTTAAAAAACTTTTTATTTTATATGATTAATATTTTTTTATTTTTTTATTAAGTTTTAAAAAATTTAATATGTTTTAATATTATATAATTGATTCCTATAAATTTATTTTGATTTTAATATTTTTTTAGAAAATATAATTCCTTTTTAATAATTTTGTTGTTTATATTATTAATAATATCTATTTTTTCATTTTTTTCATTTTTATGTGCCTCTAATTCATGTAGTAAATGTAACAAATTTACTTTTTAAATATTTTTTTAATTTATTCATTTTTAAAATTATTGCATTTTATATTATTTATTTATTTTTAATCTTTATTGATTTCTAAATACTTTGAGATTTATTTATTTTTTAATGTTTATTTATACATTATTATATACTAAGTTTTAATATTCCTAATATGTTTTTAACTTATATGATTAGTATTTATTCAACTATATTTAATAAGTTGTAATATTTTTAAAATGTTTGAATTTTATAAATTTTATTTATTTAAACGCATTTTCTAGTATTTTATTCATTTTTTGTACGTGTTTACGACCAATGTAGTTAATCTTATGAATTATACATAATTATTTACTATGTTTTAATACTCTTAACATGTTTTTAATTTATATTATTAATATCCTTTCAATTTTATTTATTAAGTTGTAATATTTTTAAAATGAATGAAATTTATATAATTAATCCATTTAAATGCATTTTATATTATTTTCTTCATTTTTTGTACATGTTTACCATTCATGTAATTAATCTTAAAAATTAATTATTTTAAATAGTTTTGTTATCTGTTAAAATTTATTTATTATTTTTTAATATTATTTGAGTTAATATTATTTATCCATTTTTAATATTTATTTATACATATTTACTTACTATGTTTTAGTATTTTCAATATGTATTCTTTATCTATTTTTTAATATTTTTAAAGTCTCTTCATTTTTAATTTTTAAATTTTACCCATTTTTAACATTCATGCATTTAAAATTATATATTCATTAATAATGTAAAATATTTTTTACTTTTTTAATATTTATTCATATTTAAAATATATGTTTTTAATATTTTTTATATTGTAATTAAAAATTATTATAAAAAATAATATTTATCAGCACTATAATTATAGCACTAATAAAGATAGGTTTTACCATCATTTTTTAGCACTAATAAATGTATATCTTTATCAACGCTATAATTATATTGTTGATAAAACCAATCTTTTCAGTGCAAAAAATTATAGCACTGATAAAGATTGTTTTTATCAATGTTTTTTATCACTAATAATGATGTACCTTTATTAGTGCTAAAAATCCATTATAAATATATGTATTGTCAACAATTATTATCTTAGAACTAATAAAACTTATCATTATAAAAACTTTTTTGGAAAGCACTTATAAAACTCTTCCCATACTTATAAATTTAACCCAAACTAAACATTCTTCTTCACATCATTCAAGCTATCATAGAAGTCATCCTCTACTACTGCTCCCCCTCAAACTTCTCAAATGAATCGATCATTTAAAACCCTATGGTATGTGATTGTTTCTACTCCTCTTTAATCGATATTATGTTCCTTGATATAAATTCTCATTTCATTCGCATCATTCAAACTCCTCTTTAATAGATCATCGAACTTTCCTTAAATCCATCACCTTCAAAATGAATTTATTTTCTTAGAAGGGTCACAACATGAATGAGAACATCACGGTGTGTTCCAAACTCCCTAAGAAATTTGTTTCCACAGCTTTAATAGCTCCCATAGCATCGTTGATTTTGGTAAAAAGTAAATAAAATGGATCGATTCAAACTCATTTCCCTTGTTTCGTGAGGTTATGTTGGATGGAGAGAAAGCCTTCAGGTAGAAACCTAGAAAAATAGATTTATCCCTGATTGAAGACTTCATATCACCAAAAAGTTAGGGTGATTTAAAAGGAAACAAATGAAACAATTCTACTTTTTTCAAATTTCTTATATTACCCCTTTTTTATATTTTATTTTATTGAACCTCTACCCTTTAACTACACCCAATTTTTTTAAAAAATAATAATTGTGTCATTTAACATAAATTGTTGATGTGTGGGTCTTTCTTTTCATTATATTATTTCTCTTGGCCCCACTTTCATTCATTCTGATCACCATTAGTTTTCTTTAAGTTTTCATTTAGATCTTTTTTTAGTTGACTTTATCGATTCATCCCATTGAGACAGTCCCATAATTTTATTGATCAAACCCTAATTAAATTCAAGAGTTTTATCAAACACTGGGTTCTCAAGACCATGGGATTGGGATATATCAAAATCCTCTTCATCTGAAAAAAGATCAACTCTGTCTTCGGAGAATACTATCACGGAAACACCACCTAGACTACCACATACTAAATGAATAAATTAATAAACATAAACTCTTGTATATTTTTTATTTCCATCACTTGTTTCTTTTTATAGAACTTTCCTATATAATTAATCGTACACAAGATGTTATTTTTTCAAATTTATAACTCTAATTTCTTGAAGCACTCAGTTTAATGAGGGTTTGGATGAAATGAACATGTGTGTGCTATAAAAAAAATTTCCAGTTATCATGTAAGGTGGTGGTTTAAAATGATAAGTAGGGAGAGTTTTTACAATGCATAGATGGTAATCCGCTCCAAGTTATAGATATCCTTTTTATCCCATGGATTAAAACCAAAAAAAAATTCCCATTCACTTCCATTACCAGGTAGAAGAACCCCAATATTTAAATATTTTCATTATCAGGAACATCTATGATAGGAATTTTGAAACACAAACCACTAACAACCTGTTCAGTTAAAAATTAATTCTTATAAAAATGATGCAAAAAGTGAGCATACATAATATAAAGTTTCATATCATTATAAAGTAGGTTAATTCACCTTCTTTTTCATTCATAGTGACTTAGCTCTATAAATTTTCACTCATAATGGTTGTTTCCCCCTACTTAATCTATTGAGGATTCCTTTCACTTTTATTTTAACCTCGGTTACAATTAGTAAGTAGGACATTCTTTTCGGTGCGTTTTTTATCTTTACCACATTTTCATTCATTCTGACCACCATTGGATTTCATTAATCCAAAAATATTTTGATCCTTTTTTTCATATTAATTTTTTAATTCCTACCATTGGGATAGACTCGTAGTTTTATTTAAAAAATGGTCCCAATTACAGGGACTTCTATAACGCTATTTGAAGATCCACTGAGACTACCTTTCACTCCATAAATTGGAATCATGACCAGCATTAAAAAATTCATATATACTTTCATATTTTTAAAACCTCATTCACAGTTTACACTGTAACATTTTTCAAAGTTGATTCTCTTTATTAGTTCAACTGAGTCTGAGTTTTTTTTAACTTTATCCTAGGTAGTTGGACTTATACTCCAATCATTAGTTTAATATAAGGCTTTTTGTTGATCTCACTTGGACACTTGTTTAACATTTGATAAATTTTATTGTTACTTATAACCCCAATAATAATTTTAATTTTTGTTCTCTGAGGATTCATATTATCCATGTTAATTGTTTAGATTCGAAGCATTCATGAATCCCCAATTAGATTATTCTCTGATTTTTTCAATATCATAAGAAGCCTATCTTGAGACTTATGGTTTATTGGATTTAAATTCAATATTTTCTTTAAAATTAGGGGTCTTAAGACCATGTAGTTTGATACTATCAATATTTTCATCATCTGAAAAAAGTTCAAATTTATCTTTTAAGCATCTTGTCATAGAAACACCACTTAGCCTACCATGTACCAAGTGAAGAAATGAATAAACATCGACTCCCACCACTTATTATATTCCCACCAAGAAAAATTATATAAATCTTCCTTAAAGTCAATGTTTTTTATAGATTAAAATTTAATTATGTTCTTTATAACTTTATAGATACCTCATATTCATTTCCTTCAATAATATCCACCACTACAAAACAATCATAATACGCATCATTCAGATCTTATTATCTTAGAATAATGGATTAGTAAAGCTTAAATGATTCTTTAGGAATGAAATATTATACATTATAAACTCAAACATTTTGTGTATATATTTATTTTGTTAGATATTAATATTACTGAATCAAATAATATGGATATAAATCAAAAATTCATGGATTCCAATCATATAACAAAATTGTGTGAGGATGGAGTGAAAGAGTTCATTAAGTTTTCAAAATATCATTCATATGATCCTTCTCAATTCCTTTTTCTTTATTTATGCTCTTGTTATTCAATACTAATTAGTCCATAGGAGTTGAAAGAATAATTGATCTATCATAGAATATATTGAAGTTATAAATATTGGACTAAACATGGGGAAAATGAATTTAGCTAGTGACTCGGGTAACACCATGTTTTATAGATCATATGATATGATTACAAGTGTGAACAAGATGAATAATATATCAAGGATATTATTACATGTGTGAATGGTGATAACGATAGTATTGAGAAAATGATAGTGAAAGTTTAATATGAACTTTATTATTTCCCAAAATTGTTTGAGCATTTAAAGAGTTATGCAAAGATGCCATTGTATGGTGGTTGTTCTAAATATACTTCATTTTTATCATACTTAATCTATATAATATAAAATATAGAAATGGATGGAGTGACGTCGGCTTTACTAAACTATTTTATATTTTAAATGATATGTTCCCATAAGATAATGATCTTCCTTTACAAACATATGACTCTAAATGAATCCTACGTTCAATGGGTATGATCTCTTAAATAACACATGCCTATCCAAATGATTGTATAATGTTTCTCAAGGACCATGAATCACTTATAAAATTCTTAAAGTGTGGTATTTCTTGATATAATAATGACAAATCATATTTTACGAATGTTTTATGGTACTTTCTAATCATTCCATGGTTTAGGCTCCTATAAGGAAGTGAGGATACTATAATTCAATTGTTGTGGCATGCGGATATAGTAAATAAATATGGGTTAATTTTTCACCCAGTAAACTCTCCTCAGAAGAATAAAATTAATAATGAGTATCCTAAATTTAGAAATGAGCTGAGAAACCTTTATCATGTGATTTCTATAGATAGAGTGAATCCTTTAGGTTTTCAAAGCATCACTATTATACAGGTATGGTTATGTTGGTAAATTACATTTTTCCATCATGGTAATATATGAAATGAAAATAAATTATGTTATCTCCAATTATATTATAATTAAAACAACCAGATAATGATATTGATGTTTGTTTGGATCCATTGATTGAAGATTTGAAATTATTATGGGAATCAGGTGTTATGTTGTATGATTCTAACTGAAATAAATATTTCATATTGAGATCCATTTTATATGGTATGATAAATGACTTTTCTAATTATATAAATTTTTCAAGATATAACATTAAAGTAACTTAAGGGTGTCCCATTTGTAAACAAGGCATACGATCAATTAGGGTGAAACATTCATCAATGATTGTGTTTCTTGGACATCATAGATTTCTAACCTAATCACATAAATACCAATCTTGGATGATATCGTTCTATGGGAGTTTAGAATAAGGTACAACACCATCTCCACTAACATGTGATCAATTGTTTAATAAAGTAAAAGATATGGAGAGTGTTTTTGGCAAACCTTCATTAGAAAACATTACAAAACTGATTAGAAAATGTGATCAGTTTTGTTTTGAATTTACATACAAGAATTGTTTGTTCGTAAAGTATTTTATTGGTTTTATGCATGTAGAGAAAATGTATGTGATAGTTTCATTATAACTATACTAAATGCACCCAAAAAAACAACGTATATAATTAATTCTAGATTGGGTATGACTGATATGGGGATATGGGAATAGTTAGCGCCAGTGATGTGTGAAATAAATACTTTTCTTCCTCCAAATTATTAACATATTTCTAGGTAATAGATATGTCTATTTTTGAACTCACTGAATGATGTAAAGGTTCCATAGGGGTATTTATAAAATATCAAGAATATAGTTTCAATGACTGATTTAAATATAAAGGGTCTAAAATCACATTACTATCATCTTTTGATGAAAGATTTAATGTATATAGCTTTACCTTGAATTTTCCCCAATAATTTCCTTCATAAATTAACCAAGATATATTTATTTTTCAAAGCTATATGAACCAAATTTATAGAACTGGAAAAAATTTCAACTATGGAAAAGGAAGTTTCTATCATATTATGTTAATTGGAGGTTTTCATCCCGCCATCAATATTTGATATAATGGTTCACTTGATTGCTCACTTGGTTATAAAGATTAAAATATGTGGTTCTATATATTATAAATGGATGTATCTCATTAAATGGTATATGAAGATTTTGAAACGTTGTGTCAAAAATTGAATTCATATAGAAGGTTTTATTGTGGAATGATCTGTTTTTGAGGAAGCTGCTAAATTATGTACTAACCGCATATTTCATTTTGAAAGAATTGGTCTACCAGAATCTCTTCACACTAGTCATATTATGGGTGAAGTATTTTTTTTAATAGATGTTGCTGAAATTACTATTACAGAACAATAGTAGGCTCAACTTTACATTTTTCATAATATTTTGGAGGTTCTTCCATATTTTGAAACCCCAAAGTAATTCTTAGGCATTTGAATCCATCAAGGGATAAAATCTTGAAATAAAATATACATAATCAACAGTTTATAAGATAGTTTTGAGAACATATTTTTAAGGTGTCAACTAAAAATCTAGATTCAATTTTAAAACAACTTGTCTGGCTAGCCATAGGACTAAGTGTTCATGTATTATCATATAATGGTTAGGTAATTAATTGTTTTACATTCTATAAAAATGAACATGATAAACGTAGTACCATGATAAATAGGGTAGTTACACTAATGGATAAAGTGATTCATATATCTGGTAACAAGAAGAAAATCCAATTTATATGAATGTTTCATACTTTAGTATCATCAAAAAACTCTGGGAGTGGGATTATCCAACATTCTAAGTGCCAATTTTTCAATTCAAGTGGGTTGGTGATAGGATTTCAGTCAAAATAGATGAATTGGGATTTGTAAAAGTAGATTTTAGTAAGGAAGGGTATAAAGATGAACCATTTATAATTTCATTATAGGTATTAAAGGTATTTTATATTATAGATCTTGCAAACCAAAAGTGGTCAATTGTTCTGTTATCAACCAAAACCACTGAAGGTTCAGATGTCAATTCAACTGAGGATGACCCTTTCATCAGGACATCACAATAATTTCATGGTGGTCCCAATGTAAACGAGGTATTTTATGTTAGAGGAGACTATAATGAGGATATTTGGATACTCAATAGAGGGGTCAAATCTATTCATCCTTTAAAAAAAGAGTTCAATAATAAGGTTTTTTTGTAATATACATTGTGTTACATCATATTATTATTTATTCACTACTACATTTATATAATCTAAAATAATTTTTCAACCATATAATGTATTCTTCACATGTATATGCTCCTAATATTGAGGAATAATAGGTTTATCAACATGCTAATGATCTCAATGTAGAGGAATGACAATCTTCTGCACATGTCAATGCTTCTAATCTAGAGGAACAACATATTGATTGTATTAAAGACATGTAAATGGTAGATGGTAAAAAAACCTATGTCCCAGAAAAAACAAGAGCATCGTATCATGATGGTGTAAACAAAATTTATTAATGAAAGAAATAGAGGAATCAAATTTGAGGTTGGGTGGAATGTATGCAGCCATACTGTTAAACCCAACAATTCCATGTTCAGTAGTTACATTTGGATCACCACTCTAATTCACATTCCAGTTGATTTATATTCATGGAATAATGTTTTTCTCATGCTTAAGTCACTAATTTTGGATGATATTAGGGTAAAATTATGATATACATTCTTTATTTTACTAAAAAACAAAATAATGAAATGTTGATTTAATATTCATTATCCTTTGCATAGTGAATTTGTACTAAATGAATGCTGAATGAAATTTTTATTAATTCTTGCTATAAAGTATCATAGATTATTTTTTAAAATTCTTATAAAGTGTCATATCAGAGGTTAAAAATGGAAAATAAACCCACACCCCCTAAATATGAATGAACTCTTGATAAACCAACAAACGTGGATTGTAGTTACTAGTCATTGTGAGTGTTTACAAACAAATCTGAAATAGTTTTTTCCAAAACTTGATTGTGGGTGATTGAGGGTGTTTGTATAAGAATTTACATTGGGTTTACAATATTTTTATATAAAGAAAACTCCCAATAGTTCCCGCGTCCATAACTGAGTATGAACTTACTTTCCAAAGGCAAGATATTAATTGGGGTTTTAAACCCAATGGATCTTAGGAATCACATTGGTTGATAGGATGGGAGGTTAGTCTCATCACAGCATTTTGGGGGGGAATTGTTTCCTATTATAGTACTCTCTTATATATTTAATATATATTTTTGAATCTCTTCATAATCCCAATACAGAACTAGTTACCCAAAAAATTATCGGGTTTTGAATAATTTTATGTGTAACTGGTTCTTCTATTATTGAGAACATTTGTATGTATCCAAGATTCTTCATCCATTTCATGTCATTGTTTAGAAATGAGTAGCTTTTTATGTTTTTAATCCATATAACTAGGTACTCTAGATTTCACTACCATCCAAGGAAGTGATTAATGTTTCGAGGATATGATTAAACCTTTAGGAGGTGTCCTACGTATCTTGTTTATAAAAGGAATCAAAGCCCACATAGTTATTTCGAACCATTTAGTTTAACATCATGAATAAAAGACATATATGATGTCACTTAGGCATAAGGTATAGATCTACAGCCTTAATAAGGCATCCAGTGTATCATGTTTATGATAGGAATCAGATTCTTCGTAGTTTAGTTGTGTGTTCGGGACTTACCCTGAGGTGGATGAACTTTTATGGGGGTAGTCATATCATGCCACTGAATGAGGATCACACACTAATGTTTCTCTGGATGGGGGATAATTCATGAAAAATATGATATGATCATTGTAAATCCCTAAACCCATGTGTTCCGTGCTCGGTGTGACAAACAAGGGATAAAAATTGATCAATCTCACTGTATATGGATGTAGTATTTATGCATTAGGGAATACCTAATGAGATGTTTAATGTGGATATCAGGCCTTGGGAAGGAATCCTACATATCCTACTTATAACTAGAATCAGATTCCTCATATTTTAGTTAGGGGTAGGCCTGAATATGTCCACTAGGAAAGGTTATTATCTCTTAGAATGTCTTCGTGACACATCTTGATTGTTTTCCTAACATGTCCAAGATGCTTGTATATATTTATAAGGATGACTGTACATGTACCTATTTTCTATAGGACATGTCCAAAGACAATCAAATGATCCAGTTTACTTATCCAGAGTACATCATATGATCTGTATGGCATGTTTTTAGGATATTACATGACCTATCTGGCATGTTTAGAGGAGGTCACGTGACTTGTATGATATGTCATGGTGCTATCTCATGGAGTGGGAGACATATCCTAGTGCTATTTCATGACTTGGGAAACATATCTAGAGGAATTTTCAAAACTTGGGATACATATTTGGATGAATTCATGAGACTTGGTTGACATCTCCTAAAGAATGGTCAAGAATTGGTTGACATGTCCTGGTGTTGTCGCATGACTTGTGAAACATTTCTAGAGTAATTTGAAAGGCTTGGAATACAATTTTGAAGGAATTATCAAGACCCTCTTTTATATGTCCTAAGGATTTCGTAAGAATTTGTTGACATGTCCTGAGGACTTTGTGAGACTTTTTTGACATGTCCTGGTATTGTCTCGTGATCTAGATAAGTCATGAAAATCACATGAAGATTATTGTATCCATATTCACATAAGACTTCTTTGTTTTTTAGTATTTATTTCATATGCGCCTCAAGGATTGTCAAGATTTTTCTTTTTTTGGTTTCGTGTGACCAAGTATCCTTGTGGAAACTTCTTTTCATAATCTGGATAACCAACCAGAGGTCTTTATCATGATATATAGAGTGATCACATGAATCACATATTCATGTTGTGTAATACCTTAGGTTGTTCTCCAGATTTTACCTGGTGGGTGACTATTGTGATCGCGTGGATTTCCACTCTGAGAGGTCCACTTCTGTGTTCCCTTATCTTGTTTGTTTTCATGTTTTTAGTCCTCTTTTTTGTATCAGGGGTGAGGGTTATAGGCCATGTTTCCCCTATTATATACTTATTTTCATGCTGAATATATTTAAAATATTAAGTGGAGTTAGTGGAGGGATTTTTTCATTATGCGCTTCACATGATCCTACCGCAGGTCATCCAAGGAACTACGTGATAAATAATGATAGTGAGAACACTCCATCATTGTCATGTTTTTTATAATACATATTATTAAATATATTTTTCATAATCATATTAAAATATAAAACATCCTTTTTACCATTTAACCGGCATGTATGGTATTCTTCGCAAGATCAATAAACATGAATAAAAGCATTCCAATAAATGAAGAATACTTGTATGGGGTCCTTTGTAAGATTTAAATAACTTATAAAAGGCCTTTTATAAGACTGAGATAGCCTCTCAGGGGGCCCTCTCTAGATCAAGATGTATTTTTAAAAGGGTCTTCATGTGATCAATGGAGATCACATGAGGTGCATAACCCCTTAATATGAAAACAACATATCTTCCCTTTGTAAGAGGCTTACACCTTTTTCAATTTTTTATTCCTTATTTTAGAAAACCTACATCCCTTTCCCATTGGTTATCCATTAGGGAATTTCATGATCAGTAAGTTATCTTGCAGCATCATCTGATAATTTTCATGGATGGTCACCCTGTTTATCTGTGATGCATCATGTGATTAATTCTAAATCTCATGATATCGTATGAGCATTTGGCATGGGTAGTCCATCCTCCTATCTATGGAAGTTATGGTATATCACATGGTCGAATGGATTCATCCAAGGCTATTTTCATGATAAATGTGAAACACTAACATGAACTCCCTTGATAAGGTCGACATGTTGCTGGTGGGGGGCTCCATAGGGTCTTGAAAATTGCATATGTACATCGTATGAAGATCAACATAACTCTATAATGCATGAAGATTATTCCATTTTATGACTTTATTTTACAAATTGATTTGGATGATTATCAGGCATCCATCAGTTGAAAACTCACATGATCAAAGGAACTCATTTGGAATCCTCTGCATGATCATAAACGCTGGTATGGATACCTTTGTAAGAATGGGAGGGTTTGTCAGAGGGGTATCACGTGATTAGAGGATCTTACTGAAGGGTATTTTCATGATCATCCATAAATAATGTGAAGCATATGATCCTCCCATATAATCTTACATAGGTCATGTGATCATGTTTCCTCTTGAAGGTTACATGATCTTCATGATTCAGCCACCTATACTTCATATAGTCATACTACTCCTTCCTTTCTCTTGATGGGAAAATAATATTGATTCTTCAGGTATATATTCGATCTTATAATTTTAGATGATCATTTGGAAGGTGTAAAAAAACACCCCCCCCCCCTCATGAGTGAGGTGTGTAGGTACAAGAACTCAGTTATGAGGAATATGAATTCCCTTCTGAGTCCTTAGGGCCCCTATTGATCGGTGTCTCGGATGGTGTTTTTTCTCCTATGTGACCCTTTATAATCTGTGAAGCCTTATATAAATAGGGGAGAAGTAGGTTTATCATTTAAATGTTTAATTTTAATTCTTGATCTCTCATCATTTATTCTATCATGGGACCACTTCAAAAGACCTCACTACAAGATCCATTTTGCAAGACCTCTCCGCAAGAGCCAATGACGATACTATTTCACAAGACTATTGCCCAAAATTCAACTTCATGCATGTGCCACATGACTGCTCTATCTTATTACTTGTTCAAATGAATTAAAAATTAATTCTAAATAATGGTTTTAACCTTAACCCATGTCCTCGATTGTGTGGCTACTTTACTAGACTCGCATGATCTGTAGGTTCAGACGCATGATTTCTTTATCATCGTGTGGTTCACATGACCATCTTAGGGTCATGTGATTGAAAGTATATTACTAATAATGAAGACATGAGATTCTATTTGGGTTGTTTGATTTATTAGGTTCTCTATGGTTCATTTAATTCATGATACTTATCTTAGGTCATGAAATCTCAAATATCTTCATGGTTTATTTGATTCGCATGATGTTTCCGGGGTCATGCACCAATTTTGATAGTATCTCTTTTCTCATCTAAAATGTTCTTATTATTTTTATAAATATGGATTCCAGTTCTCATAAATCTTCCAATACAGCTCTAATAAGGACCATGATTTCTAGGAATCAAAATTTCATCCTTCAGTATCATGTTCTCTCTGAAATGAGGCTTTGAAAGGGATTCTCTCACCTGAACTTCAGAGCTATCCCCTATCACACTAGCTTACTTTGTACTTATTCAGTATGCTAGATGATGTTTTTATTCCCTCGCCCAAGTAAAATATTCCATCTTTTTGGGTGTCATCATCCCTTGACTATATTCAAATGATAATTTTTTAAGATAATCAATTGGTCGTAGCATATTCCTAGGGGTTTTCTTACAAGTTAGTGAACTCCCTTTGGGGTCCAAATGGTCGTAATGATTCCCACCAGCCAATTGTTCAAAGTTATTTGATCATACTTGTCTCCTCATTGAATACTATGAGAAATATTTGGATCATAAAATGGGACTTATGACCTGGTGTTAACTTTTCTAAGGAATGGACATGGTTGTTCTGGATTTGGAAAAGCTGCTCCAAATCCACCAACCAGCTACACGTTTTTCATCTCTATGAGGAAGCATGGATTTCTCAGTTCATCATATATCTTCAGTCATAACTTCTCAAAGATTTGATCATCTACCAGTATACTCACACTAATTATTTATATCTATACCATGTAGAAGTGTGATCAAACTTTGGTACATTTATTGGCTAGATTGAATATCTCCTCTTAGGGAGATGTATGATGAGTTTGTTCCTACTGCAGATGTTTGGGATGACCCCACAAAAACTCCAACCTTGGAAAGGGATATTATTACCATTTTTAATGAGAATATAATAAATGGGTTGAACCTACACTCTCTTTTTTACTTTAAGTATTGGATCAAAATCGTTCTATGTCATATAAATAATTATCCAACCACCATAATCCCTCATCGGTTCCCCTATCGAAAGGTTTGTGATAGCATGGGAACTTATTGGGAAATCCTTGTGGATAGAGAGTATTAATTTTGGGGTTATTAGGTGAGACTAGAGGTATCCCAAAATCTTCATCTAGTGACATTTTAGCCATATTTTTTAACAGATGGATTTTATCAACCGAGGATGCATGCTTGGGAATCTGAGTGGGTGTGCTAGTGATGTAAAATTGGTTAGTACAGTGGAGGCTTATTAATATAGATATGATGAACCTATATTGTCTATACTAATTCTTTATCCATATCTAATAAGGAATAAATACTTACAAGATTTGAATCCCCTTCCATATCTTATTCAGCTGGATAAGAGATCATTTTTTCTACTATAATGACACTACTAAGATCCTTGATGCCTCTTTATATCCTAGGTTACTGAATATTTATGGGATTGAGGTGATGCCTCAAGGCCCTAATGATGCTACTGAAATTATTATTTATCCCAACCATTTAAACTTTATTCCCTATCCTACACTAACTATGTTAATTGTGGATAATGGCAGTGACTCTCTTGATGAACAGTCATATAATATATCTCTTTGGGATGGGGTTCTTAGAGTACATATTGAAGAGTTGATTATTTGTGATCTATATACACCTTATCCGGTTTCTCACCAATTTTTATGAATTCAAAGGGTTTATCCTATCCCTTTAGCTGGGGTATAGGGAGAACGATGTACTGGGCTTATCTTCCAATTTTGGCTTATATTGGCGTGTGAAGACACAAACACTGATTTTTTTATTATACATATTGTCACCCCTATCTTCCTATATTACGATTATTCTTAGACTTGTATGGAATCCTACCCAGGTGGTGTTTCAAATAGATTGGTCTATTAGGTGGACAAACATTATGCTTCTTTGAACCTCTTATATATAGTTGCGATGGAGTTGATTCAAGACTCAAGAGAGACTTCATGGAAGTTTCCTCATCTAAGAAATAAACATCCCATTCGTAGGACATAATTTTTTGAGGAATGTCGTCCTTCAATACCAATAATGAATAATGGATAATTTGATATAAGAGAACATGAAACATCCTCTATTGCTTCTTTGTCATCTCAGCCAACCATTACTTCTTCTGAAATACCCACCCCAATAGTTATATAGCACCAAGAATAACATAGGGTAATCTAGTAGAATATTCATACCCTAATCACTAATACTCCCATGGATACATTTCATTAACAAAAGGAACACCTTTACCAACTATTTTATAACATGGGGGTAGCCATCTTTGACCGTTCTCCATTATATGATATCATGTTTCAAATCATCCTGGCCCAAAAACAACTATTTTATGGTGATACGTAACTACATGGTATTGACGATGAAGGTTCTATGACCCAGTCAATAAGGGAATCATCAAAGGTTATGGAACAAATACATCAGATAATCTCTCAACTGTACACCTAGATAGATGACTTGACCATGAAAATATCTAAAAAGGAGGAGATCTTAGCTCACTCAAAGTAAGATATTTTTATGTTATAATACATATTTTTTACTACTTGGAAAGGAGTTGAGGAGTTGTCTTCTTTCATTGAGACTCTTTTTCCTTGGGAAGCTGTAGAAGAAGTGGGGAAGACATCACTTCAACACTCAATCTAAAGTTCACTCTATACTCTAGATAATCTGGAAATTTCATCCAATTGAAATTTTATTATAATATAGTCAAAAATGTTTTTATTTTAATTGAATCCTTGGAGAGGATATGAAATGTGTAGATACCTCCTTTTTGTGCACCTTGTCAATGAATAAATCCTCATAACATTACAAGTTTCTGTCCAAATTTCCTTCATTCATTATGTGCATGTCATTTCATTAATCTAATTTTGCATGGATCATAAACGATACCCATCCTTTTCATAATACCAAATAAACCTAAATTCCTATATTTTAATTCTTAAACCAAAATAGTGTTTTTCTTGAGGATTTATCATGAATTCCATCTAACATGAGATAACTTATTGATGTACTTGCACCAGTTTTCTTGAGATCACATGATTTAAACAGGATAATTTGAGTAAGATATATGTCTCGGAGGGAGAATTCTGTAATTTTTTATTAATTAAGAAGACATAGAGAGTGTAGATTGATTTTTTATAGGGACAAGTAATAATCCTTAAAATCTTTTTATCTTTTTTTATATTGCCCAATATTTTTCCTAGGTTTTATATCGGGGAAATCATGGTGGGCATGGACTTGGATTTTTCTCAGGCCACCCACTAATGGGTTTTTAACCTGAAATATTTTATGCCTTTTCAATTTTGTGAGTGATCAATATTTCATAGATCACACAAAGTACATGCCTAGTGATAAGAGACTCAACATTTTCCCATGATTCCTTTTTTGAGTTTTCAACCTAGCAAGCATTGTGTCTCTTTTAGTTGGATGTTTCAAGGTATTGCAAACTTAGACCATTGTTATGATATAGTTTAAGGTCTTCCATCTTCGACCATATTTTTTTAGTAATATACTATTCAAAAAGTAATGTTCTCCATGCATTTTAATTTCATGAAGTAAGGATATCTAATGTACATTCAAATTTCAGGAGGTAAGGATGTCTTCCATACAGTTTAACATTATATGGTAAGGATGTCTTCTATGCAGTTTAACATCATGTGGTAAGGATGTAAAATGATATGTAGTTTAAATTATTTCCTTCGGGACATAAAATGATGAATATAGAATAGGTCATACATGTTAAGGATGACCTAAAATATCCTAAGGTGTTGAGTTCCAACATTGTTTTTCTAGGGCTCATGAGGATTGGAGTTCCTTTCCTATAGGTAGGAGATATTTCTAGTTTGTAGGTCGAAATCCCTTATGAATAAGACCATTGGGATGACATGCATGATCAAGTATAGGTATCCCCACTCCTTTCTAATGGACCTAAAATATTTATGAAAATCATATTATCATATGGTAAAATATGAAGGAAGATTAATCCACCTGTATTAGTTGGAATATAGTTGGTGTAATTCATAACCCAAAAGTTTTAATAGATAGATATAGAATGGGGTATACATAACTTGGATGACCCAAAACACTCTAAGTTTTTGGGTTCTGCCATGATATTGTTGGGGATCAGGAGGATCATAGTTCCTTACTTGCAATGAGGAGATACCTCTGGTTTTTAGGTTAAAATCCCTTATGTATAATCACATAAATCTTACATTCATGATTAACTAAAGGGTATATACAATCTTTTACAAGGTCCATGGAAGATCCCTAATGAATAAAACATCTGGATGATGAAATTTGAAGTAGAGAAAATGATATCCAATAAGGGTTTTGGATTCCTAGGGTGGTTTAGCTTTAGGTTGGGAGGATTGGGCCCTACACCATGTAGTTTTGAGTCATGTGGTGTGGGTCATAAAAAGGTTCAGGAATGTAGTCTTGCATTCCTACTTTGAGAAAGAGTACAACACATGGCGAAATAATTTTGAGGATGTTGAATTCACTTGAATATTCTGGTTATAGGGGTTGTAAATCATGATCTAGGAATACATGAGTTAACTGGAGGTCGAAACCGGTGTGTACAAGTCCACCATCAGTAATAAAGAGATCCTATAATGTTCTACATGGTCAAGACAATTAATCCTAGATTTAAAGGGGGACTTCCTGGGATCCAAGGGTCCATTTAGATGAACTAGTCCCTATTACCAGTTTGTTACAAGGGATATCCAAGAGAAAAGAAGCCTAATATCCATGGGGTTCCAAGAGAAGAATATCAACTCAAGGAAATGTTTGTGTCAGTTGAGACTTAAAAGTCATGAATGCGTTTTATGAAGATTTTAATATTCAAGAAGGTTTCAATAACCCTAAAATTAGTGTCTCTACCTAGTGAGCAAGTTATTGTAGTGAGGATATGTAAAAACTAATTACTCTAACTTTTTCTTGGACCAAGAGACTGAAATAGCATGGCTCGGCCTTTACTAGGGTCACAAAGTTGGCCTTATAAGATTTATTTATTTTTTATTTACACTCTAACATTTTCATAAACTCTTGAGATGAAGAGTTTAGTGAGTGCAGGATTTCTTTTTTCTCAAGATTACCTTTTCATGTTTTTAACCTAATAAGTTTTATTTCACTTTCACTATCTTTTTAGGGACTTTCAGTTTGGATCATCGAAGGATAAAGTTTAAGGTCATACATCTTTGACCAAAGTGCACATAGTTTAAGGTCATGATGCACATGGACCTAGTATGAGGAGGATGTTACATAATAGCCTAATTAGGATACCCAAGGTCAAGAGTACTCCACCATCCTTTTGAGAGGGAGATAAAAATATTATAAATCATGGATCAAGGTTATCAGGTCATGAGTAATGATATGGGATAATCATGCTAGGGATGTCCCAGAACACTATAAGGTGTTGAATTCTACCATGGTGATGTCAGGATCACAAAGATCATAAATCCCTTTTTAAGTTATAATGAATTTGGTTAATGGTAGAGAGCTTATATGCAAGAACAAAGGGCTGACATGCATAGTAAAACAAAGGGTCCCTTGAATCTGGGTCTACTTTTCCAAGGTCCATGGAAGGTTGGTGTCAACCCAAGGTGCTCAAGACATGAATTATGGTATATGGGTTGAGTGGATTGAAAGATTATGGAATCACCCCATATGTTAATCGAGGTTAGGTTCTTGTGTTCCTTTTGATAAGGAATGGTGATGGGTGATGGCCTGCACATTTTAATGTCGTGTAGTGGGGATGTATTTTTCATACATTTTAACATCATCTGAAAAGTACATTTTCCTTGCAGTTTAACATATTGCGACAAGGATGTGGGTACCAATGTAAAATTGTGAAACATATAATTGGAGGCACTTTTACATAGTTCGGGGGAATTTAGGTATAAGAAATACCTTTAATCCGTGCATAGGATTATTGGTGGATAACCATATGTAGGATCAATTATTACATAGATTTATCTTGTGAACAAGAAATCCATATATAGATCTGACTATTGTGTAGTCCAAACAAGCTTGTATGAATCATCCCTATTTAAATAGTGGTGTATGCTACTTTTATGGTTGGACTTCCCTATTTTTTCCAATGCATATTACAAGTGTAGGAATCATGCCATAATTAGCTCCTTTGAGGATATCACATTGAAAAAACCTAACTTGTAGGTAGGGGATAGGGGTGACTAATTTAGAGTAATTGGGTCTTCACAGAAGATTCATACCCCAGAATAGAAGGGTACAAGGATATGATGTCATAATATTTATTTAAAAATGGGTATGATACATAGATGTGTGACATCAAGAGTATCTAAATTCACTTGAATAGTGGTTTTATAGAATGTTTAAATCATAACCCAATAATATACGAGTTAACTGAAGGTGGGAACTAGTGGGTACAGGTCCACCATTTATAATGGAAGGAGCCTATAATGTTCCACATGTTCAAGGTAATAACTCATGGGTTTGAGAGGGGCCTTCCTGGGATTCAACGGTCCATTTGGAAGAACCAATCCTTGTTACCAATTTTCTATAGGGAATATCCAAGAGAAAGGAATCCCAAGTTCCATGGTGTTCCAAGAGAAGGGTGTCAACTCAAGGAAATGGTTTTGTCGACTCATATATCGAAGGTATGAAGTTCTTTCATGGATAACATAAGATTAAAGAAGGGTTTGAGCACCCTATAGGATATGGTAGCATGTATTGAACACATTTCTAGGATAAGGAATAAAACATGTGATTATTAGATACAAAACCATCAAATGGGATGATATTTTCAATGTGAAGACCTTTTTTATGCAGTTTAATTTTATGCGATTAGGAAGTGGTTGTGTAGTTTAGCATAATGTGACTATGGCATGGTTCTTGATCTAAGTTATGTACTGGTCATGTTATCCAGATTGGTTTTCTAGGTTCCCTAAACTCACATGATCCACACTCATCATGAGAAACAAGGAACAAATGGGTGGTTGATTAAGCTATACAAGAGTGAGTCTTAGATGGCTCGTGGCATAGGTTTATCCCATATGAAATTAGGGGTGAATTTTTATCATTGATATTGAAAATGGACCTTGGATTAGATATCTGATCATCACTATGTATCCTATGATGGTAGGAATCAATCTGTACATAGTTATTTATTGACAACTCCCTACACAGGTCTAACCTATATATAAGGATGGGGGACAAAAAAATCTTACAGCTAGAGATAGGATTAAATATCTGGTCTTTACTATATATCTTGTGATGGAAGGAATCAAGCCACACTTATTTCTTGAATAGAAAACTCTCCATGCAGGTCTAGCCCATATGCAAAGGGGGCATTATTTCTATTGATTGTTATGGTTGGACCCATGATTAGAGATTGAAGTGCCACTATGAATCTTGTAATGATAGGAATTAAGACACATGTAGTTATTGAATGGAAAATTATCTATATAAGTCTAACCCAAGCATAGAGGGGGGGGGGGTTTCTTGTTGATTATTATTATTGGACCCAGTATTAGAGATCCAAGAATCACTACGTATCATGTGATTGTAGAAATAAAACCTCACATAGTACTTGAATGAGAAACTCTCCACATAGATCTAAACCATATGTATAGAGGGGAATTGTTCCCATTGATTATTGAGGATGGAAAAGAGATTGGATATCCTAGTATCACTATATATCCTATGATGATAGGAATCAAGTCACATGTAGTTCTTGAATGAGAAAATCTCTACGCAGGTCTGGCCTATACCCAGAGGGGGAATTGTTCCCATTGATTATTATAGTTGGGTACAAGAGTGGATATTATAGAATCACTACATATATTGTGATGATATAAATCAATACATATGTAATTATTGAATCGATGTGAGGTGGGATACCAAATCCAAGGATAGTGGTCCTCATGGGCGAGTTCCATAGTAATTTGTAGTTTTATGTCATGCTAAATACATTAACCATGCAGTTTAATATCATGTTTTATAGACATAATTCATGAATAAATTAAGGATGAAGGTCCCCTAGTGTAAAAAAGAAGGCATGAATCCCTAAAAACATTTTCCAGGCATTCAGGAAATCATATCATGAGAAGCATCCCATGTTTATGATATGATTCTTCCTGAGCTGATTTCCCAAGGCATCCCATGATTGGTACATAGGGTAAGGCTATGTCTCAATGCCATGTCCATCCAAGATCAATTTTTATTTTAAATAGAGAGTACACCAATCCCCAAACTAAGGGGTCCTGAAATAGTTCAGTCCGAGGGCATCCCCTATGATCAGGTTCACACCCTCAGGTTTTAGATAGTTAAAGGAGATGATACGAGTACTAATGGAACTCTAGTCTGCCAAAGAGGCCAAATGATATATGTCCTTGTTACCTTCACGGAAAGTATGGGATACTTGGATGTTGGTGCCAAGAAGGTCTCTGAATTTACGAACATTATAGACTATGGATGAAGGAGACGAACCTTTCTCGCTTAGGGAATCATGAAGGACCTTAGAATCAGTTTCCACCTGGGAGATGCCCAGGTTATCTTTCTTACAAATGGTGAGCCCAGTGAGCAGCGCTTTGGCCTTGGCCTGAATTGAGGTTCCATTTCCATAGAACGACAAATAGGAAATAACCACAATACCCCTAGAATCATGAACCACACCCCCACCTCTCATTGAACCCGTAACACAGGACCCATCTGAGTTCAATTTTAAACCTATAGTAGGAGGGTGCCAACAAACTTAATTCCCTTATGGATTATCAAATAAAGAAAATGGATATTGGGTCATATCCTGAAGAAGCCGCAATGAGGGATCACCCTACCAATCAGGGATGAGTGAGTCCATGTCTTCCAAAAGGAAGCGAGTCCTCACTGTGATGGACCTCTCTGAAGAGACTTGGCCATCAAATCTGGCCTAGTTTCTCACCTGCCACAGACTCCAGCACCAGGCATTTTAGATCACCACCCAAGCCATTAATTCGTTACCCTAATCCAATGATCCATGGAACCATCTGTCTAGGAAAGAAGCATCCCTAAGATCCTGATAGGAGAGGGTTGTTAGGCCACTAAAGGTGGACCATACTGCCTAAGCACATTCCCCATCATGGAAGAGATGATGAGAACTTTCCTACCGCCTATTGATACAACAGTGGCATCGAGAATCCATATTGATTCCAAGCCTCTTGATATTATTGTTAGTGGCAGTGTCCTAATTCCTAATGTGCTAGGATAAAAAATTATACTTAGAATGAATTTTTTTACACCAAAGCACCTCATTTCGGCTCCTATGGGTAATCAGAGAAGAAAACATCCATCAGAAGTCCCTGGTAGTGAAAATGTCTGAGGGAGAGGGAGTAAACATGCATTTTTTTAGCTCAGCATTGAAGATGATGGCCTTGAGTAGGTCATTTAGCTCCCCATTTAGAACTTCTTTCGTAAACCTTGGATAGAGGCTCACTTCCCTTACCAAGATCAGAGGCACAGGGCAACCGGGTAATCCTAGAACGGAGTTTGCTTGTAACTCCAAAATGGGATGTCCCCCAAGCCAACCAGCCAAAGAGAGATTTGTTGAAGAGACTGAAAAATAGGATAGATAATAGACCATAATGGAGATACTTGACCATAAACCACCTCCACATTGTTCCTGAAAATGAAGGACATGGGCCTACCCCAAAATTTTTGATCCTCAAGAATCTCCCATGCGATCTTCTCATGCATGTAGTAGAGCATGATCTATAGACTCTTCACATTGATACCTCCATCAAAAAAGGGTCTTTACATCCTATCCCACAAATCCCAATGCCTCTTTCCTTCCGACATGGAGTCCCATATAAAATTTCAAAGTACCTTGTCAATTGTGGTTATGACTCCTCATGGCACATAGATAGAAGTCGATGCATATAAGGGAATGGAAAACAATACGTTATTAACCAGAGCAATGTGGCCCCCGAATGAGAGGAAACGGTTCTTCCAGTTGAGAATGCGTCTCGTTATCTTATTAACAATATGATCAAAGTCCCAAAACCGAATCCATCCTAAGAATATGGGAATACCTAGGTACTCTATGGGAAAGGATCCGCATTTCATATTGAGACAATTGTATAAGGAGGAAATACGTCTAGGAGTGCACCTCCATTCATGAAGATGACTATATCATCTGCAAATAATAGGTGGGTTATCGGTGGGATACTCATATTCCTTTTGTAAGGTCAGAAGCCTCCAATAGAGAGGCCTCGGTTGATGAGACGACTGATAATTTCCTACACCAGGATGAAGATGCTGGGAGAGATCAGGTCTCCCTACCGAAGGCCCCTCATCACTTTAAAAAATCCATGATACTTCCCAAAAAAGAAAATTTCTAACCACAAATAATTGAAGCTCCTAAAAAGGAGGTCCACAACCTTTTCCAAGAACCCCATAGCTGCTAAATCTCTATTAATAAAACTCTATTCGAGCCAATCATAAGCTTTGTTCATATCTAATTTGATCTCCATGTTCGAGCCGTGGGACTAGATGTTAATGTCTCTCATCACCTCCAATGCTAGTGCAATAGCACCCTAAATGAAGTGTCCCATGACAAACTTGTGTTGTTCGATAGAGATACACTGAGATAGGAGAGTAGATGGTCTTTGGTTGATCACACTCATTAGAATCTTATAAGGGAATTTTCATAAACACACTAGCCGGTAGTGAGACAAAGAATAAGGGTTCTTAATCTTCAGAATGAGGCACAAGGTGGTCATACTAGCAACCCAAGGAAAGCTCCTTCCATAGAAATTATCACATGGTTTTATTTCTTCTAAATAGGATTAATATATTGCGGTTGGACCCAATATTGGGGTTATGGGAATCACTACATATCATGGGATGGAAATAATCAATCCATGAATAGTTTTTTAATGGAGAGATTCCCTATGTGGTTCTAAATCAAACACATGAATAGGTGCACTTCATTTTTTTTATAGATATAGCTCATGTGTAGTGTTCCATTTTTTGAAATAATGTTTGATGTGTAGTTTAACTTCATGTGGTAAGGATGAGTGGCATCTTGTAGTTTTTGGTCATATGACTAGGACCACTCATCAAGTTTAACATCATATAACCAAGACATCTTCCTTAAAGTTTAAAATCATGTAGTTATGAAGTATTATGTATTTTAATGTCATGATACTAGGATGTACTATGTATTTTATTGTCATGTGATCATACAGAATCATGAATTTTAACATCACGCAACAATGACATACAATGTAGTTTAACATCATGTGTCCAGGATGTACTGTGCAGTTTAATATCATGTGACTAGGAGGTACCATGTAGTTTAACCTTATGCGAATAGGATATAGAATAATTTTATGGAAGTTATTGAAATTATTTATTAATAAACCTCACATTTATAGGGGTTGTCACATGTTCCACATCCATTTTGGACAATGAGTCATATCCATTGGAATAGACCCAATGTATTATGTAAGGCCCTTCCCATTTGGGTTCTATATTTGGGAGATTTTTTCTGGTATCATTGGGGTTCTAAGAGACAATATCAATTCTTCTTAAAGGAATGAACAGTGGATAACCCTTTAATTAAGGGCTCATGTGATCTAATTCTGATGGACTAAAAGGTTGTGCAGTGTATGCAACCTCTTCCCATCGAGTCATTCCAACTCATACAGTGTCTTTTTATGATTTCTCATCATCTAAGAGCTATACATAGATAGCTATTTTAATTGATGGAAAATGGAATTCTATGGGAAATAATTCCTTAGTTCTGTACACCAATGAATATGGTTTTTCTTAAGTAGCAGTGCTCGTGGTGGTATGGTAGTCCCATAAATCATGAACAAGCTTATCTATCTAGAACTTATTGCCTTTTTCTACAATCTTATAGAGTATATTTGATAGATTCTTATTGAATTCCTCAATCTATCCATTTTCCATTTCATGATAGTCAGATGAATGGTTGAACTCAATTTTTTACTCCTGGTACAATTTCTTCAACTCGGTAGAATAAAATTTGGTGTTATTGTCCATCAATATAATGTGAGGGACTTTGAATTAGGTAATGATGTTGGATTTTATGAAGTTAATGATATTGTTTATTTTGACTTCCATGAGGGTTATTACTCATCCTATTAAGAAAATAATTTGGTAGTAGTGAAAATATACTTAAACTGCTTAGTTGTGGATGGGGGATATATTTCCACAACATTCATTCCCCATAAGAAAAATGGATAGGAATATTTAGTTGTACATAGAAATTCTAGGGGTTGATGGGTAAAGTTTTCATGAATCTAGAATGCATGAAATTTCAAGGTTAATTTCACAAAGTTCTATATCATTGTTTTCAAGTAGGAACCAAGCCTCCTGATTTGGTGGGAGAGACTGGTCCCAAATTTATGAGTGTCATAGGATCCTGAATGGACTTCTTCCGTGATGGAGAGAATCTATCTCTCTTATATTCTTCTGAGGAGGATTCCATTAAAGCATTTTTTATAGAGTTGTTTCTTCTCATTTTTTCCATCATAAAAGGTAAACTTCACTACTTAATGTTAATTATGTTCTCTTATCGATTGTTTTATCGAGAGAGTCCCATTTTGGAGATAATAAATTATGGGTTCCATCCATCGAGGGGTGAATATCGGTTTATCAAGCATTGGGTTGGTTTTGATTTGATTGATTTCTTCCATTTCATAGATGATGCCCAATGAGACCATCCTTTGGTGTGTGATTTGGAATACCTCCTCATCCTAATCAGGGTTTTCCAAGACTATAGTTTCATTATCCAGTGCGTCATCATGATAATTTTATTATTGAGGTACATGATGCAATGTGGGTTCAAAAGGGAACTCTTTAATCAACCCGCTGATATAGGTGATGAGAGGGGATAATTCTTCCTTTTTATAGAATATTCTTCATTGATCTATTTTATCACTAGATTGGAATCCCCTTTGAGTTTTAGATAGGATATATAAATCTGTAGGGCTAGTTCCAAGCCATCAATGATGGATTTGTATTTGGCCTCATTATTAGTGTAGCCTTCTAACTGTGATAAAGAGTTGGGAAAATATTCTTTTTCTATTGAAACAAATACAATCCCTAAACCAATAGTATTAATCTTTTTTTTTCTATCATCTTTCTAATAGGACTTTAGGAGTCACCGTTAAAACATATCTCCCATGTTCAAGGAGTTTCATGGGAATATAAATCCTCTTAATATGAAAGTTCAGTGTCCATTACTGTACTTTTTAGGGTGGGATGTCTCACAAGGAAGTCAGTCAGGTTTTTCTATTTCACTAACATCTGTAACATGAACTATATTTCGTATTGTTGCATAATAACCACCTATCAGGCCAAACACCCAATCAGTATAGGGAATATAATGATTTTCTTGAGTGGTTCAATATAAGAGGCCAAGTGTACTTCGTGGTGATTCAAGTAGTTCCTTAGATTTTTCTCTACAAGTATAATTGTGAGGCAGTTCTTCTTAACATTGAAATACTAAATATGAGTACCTAGAATCATTTGATTGAGGTAATATATAATATTATCATTCTCCGCATCATTTTTATATATGATTATAATTCCAAGTGATCATTCCTTGGTGGCCACATATAAGATAAGTGGATTTACTTCCACCAACGGCATCAAGACTAGTGGGTGTAACAAGTATTACCTGATACTCTCAAAGGATTCTTGGCAGTCCTCATCCTTTTGGTAGGTAACTCCCTTCTTCATTAATTTGGTTAAGGGGATATATTTTCTGGCCAGGTTAGCTATGAAATTTCAAATATAAGAAATTTTCTATTAGATCCACTTTAGTTATTGAAGATTCAAAGTGGTTTACATTACTAGGATTTTACTAGTGTTTTTTGGGTTGACTAAGATGTCCTAATGTAATACCTTAAAGATAAATAATTTCCCTAACATTACCCCAAAGGTTCACTTTAGTGGACTCATATTAAAACTATGCTTCCACAACTTGTTGAATATTGTTTGAAGATCCATGAAGTGATCTCAATGTTGTTGAGATTTGACAACCAGGTCATCGACAAAGAATTATATCGGTTGTCTTAGGAAGGGAATAAAGATATGATGCATGGTGCATTGGTAAGTAGTGTTGGTTTTCTTTAATATAAGGGGAATGATATTATAGAAAAATATCCCCTTAGGTGCTCTAAAAGAGGTGTATTCCTTGTCTTTAGGGGACATATTTATTTGATTGTACCCAGAATACTTATCCATGAAGGAAAGAGATTAGAATCCGGTAGTTTCATTGATCAAGAGTTCTGTGATCGGAAATGGTAAATCTCCCATTTTGAAGTGTTAATTAAGGTCTTAAAAATTGATGCAAGTCCTAATATGATCATTTTTTACTTCATAGGGATAATGTTGGTGATCCATATTTATTATTGAACTTCTCAAAAAAATATAGCTTTGATCAATTTTTTAACTTCTGATTCTACGTTAGTAGTATGTGAGGGGTGCATTCTCCTGGTTGCTTGCTTGAAACTCCAATGGTCATCGGGTAATCCAAGGTAGTGTATAGCCACATCAGGGTTCATTCTAAGCATTACTATATAATTCCAGGAGAACATGTATCAATTATTCTTTAGAAATGGAACATACATCTCCTTCTCCTCGAGAGGCATGGTGTTAATAATCAACATAGGTCATGGGTCTTCTTATATTCCTACATTTACCTACTTGAGATCATCAATGGTTGTAAATACACCTTCCTTGAATATAGGAAGGTAATTCCTTAGTTCATCCTCTTATTCTTCCATCTCTAAGCCTATGGATGAATTTTTGGGCATGGTAGGTAATACAGGGGAATCACTATCACTGTCGAGGTGAGAGAGGATGTGTAAAGAGACATTGTCATCCTGAAATACCAGAGTTGTTGTAGAGAGACTCTAGAGATGATTATTTTATTTTATACTATTTCTATTTATATGAGGAGATTAGACATCTAGGATTAAGTCTACTGCCTCAATAATGTTTATGGGTAACACATAATCACCATCAAGCATAATCTAAAGATTTTTGTGGGAAGTCCCCAATACATTGGAGGCTTCAACATGTATATATTAATCCACCATTGGTTGTTTTACTTCCCTTTTATAGAAACCTACCTAGACATATATTTCTTCTCAAGAATATAAGAGACCATTATCACCATGTATTATGTCATCCTTACCATCGATCAGGTATTTAAAACATTGATGAAATTTTGAAGGAACTTCCACATGGATGTGAAGATAAATTATTCCAAGAAGTAAATTATATGTGGTATAATACTGGATAACCATGGAATTGGAATTATATGTGACATCCACAAACTGATCTTTGAGCTTGATCTTCCCGAGAGTTCTTTTCTAACTCTTATCATACCCTTGAATGGTTATCTTTGTATGAGATAAATATCATTTTTTGTATCCCAAAAATTGAAGGGTTTGAATCAGGATGTGGTTAATCCTAGAACCATTGTCAATTATATCCATTCATAAGTCGACATTGTTTTTTTTCTAAAACATATAGGGTTCTGATATGTTCTTGGATGACTGCTTTCTGATCCTACTCTATGAATGAGATGTAAATATATAATTCTAATGGAATATTCTCCAGATGATAAAACTAGGATGCATAAAATGCTATCCCACATTATTATAGGCTCTAGTGGTATTCAAAGAGTGCCTCTCTAAGTTATTTTGAAATATGGAGTGCATCTAGGATTGAGTGTTTTTCTTGAACAACTACCAACTACTTTAGAATTTTATACTTTTATGCTAGAGGTCTATGCTTCCCATGGTGGGTTTTATCCTTATTATATGGTTGAGGAGATGAGATATTTGAGTAATATGGTATTAATGATAGTGTATAGGTAGAGGTAGAATTGGCTGCCAGTGGCATGGATCATGTTGGCCTTCCCCTTTATCTGAACTGATCAAAAAATTGCACCCCCACCAACCGATCATGTAAGATGATTGGGATTGTATGACCACTAGAGGGATCTAGGGCACCTATGTGTTTTTTTATTTGTATTGTTGAAGTACTCACCCATGGGTCCCATATTCATATATGTCCTCTACAGGGATATTACCAAGATATGGGGTCTGACCATGTCAGCATTGTCCCATGTATCTTAGGTTCCTGCACCTCCAGCCTCCATCTCCCTAGTCAGGTAAGGGGAACTCGTACTCATAGGAATGTTCATCATTGGATAATAAATTTTCCAAGTGTATTATTTTAAAAGAACCAAATATGATCTCTTCATTGAATTAGGGTTCCTTTTGGTGGATAGTTTCCCATTCTCTAAATTTTGAAGGAAACAAGTCTGCATGAGTTAGAGTTTGTGAAGGAGCTAAATATGGATCTTTCTCTTTTGTCTCTTCCAATATCTGATAATTATGTCCACCATTTAGGAGGCATATTTTATGTCACATCCCTATGTGATGGGATCATTATGGTTTTGTGAAGCTGTGCTCTTAGGGTGGCATGCACCTAGAAATATTTCTTTCTTGTCATCCAGTTATCAAACTTCTACCCATGCCTAGCTGGAACTTCTTGCCAATCATCCTCTTATTATGGTTGGGTGATGACTACACAAGTCACCTATACTGGGAAATTCTCTTACATCACGTATCTAGAATCAACTATGATTTGGATTATCTCTTTAAAGATGAATCAATCATGGATAGTGTGACTTGGGATTCTATAGAAAGGACAATAGTCAGGAAGATTAGTGACTTTGACCTCATTGGGTTTTCTAGGTTATGGTAGCTTGAGTATGTAATTCTCTATAGTTGTAAGGAAATAACCTAGAACTTGCTAATTTTAGAAGGAGTATGAATTATTTATCCATTACTCAAATCAAGGGATACCCTAATCTATGTTTTATATTGTATGAGGATGATTTTTTTGTTACTACCGCTCAACAGGAGGCACCGAGTGATTCAGGGCCTATCTAGGTGCCTGAATGGGCATTGTTACTAGTTTGAGGGTAAAGGAATTGGTATTTTACTTCCCAATCCTTTTTCCTTGTTCTGAGGGAATGATTCAAGACTTAATTTGGGTCTTCTAAATGGAATCTATTATGAATTATTCCATTTATACAAATTCATGGAATCCACCTGGATAATTCATTGGATCAATGTTTTTTTTAGTTCATCCCTAAAATTTTCAGCATAGAGTTCCGATAATTTCTATTGTAAGGGAGGGATTCTGAGTGAATAGGATAAGCCTTTATATCTATCTATGAAGTTATAAACCCTCTCAGTTTCACACTTTTTATAGTTTTTGAGGTTGATAGTTGTCATTTTCCTCAGTATAGAGCTGAACTGATAAAGGAATTGATGATGAAGGTCATCCCATACCATAATAGATCATACTTGGAGGTTGTTGTACAAAATGAAGGTTGTCCCTATGAGATTCTATATAAAACAACTCATCTTGGTTACCTCTTTTTGATCTCGAGGGCCCATCATCAGACAACAAGGACACAAAGTGCATGAGAATCCATTCTGGATCTCCCGCATCGTCAAAGTTTGAGAAGGTGGGATTATCAAAATTGGGTGGGGTCAAAGTTTCATCCACCCATTCGATATATGGATTCTTCTCAGGACACATAGGTGTGTGTATCCCTTCCATGGATTTCATTTGAGCATCAATAGATTCAATGTTGATGGAAAGTTCTAGAGAAACTATTGTCTGGGATTCCTCTCATCTATAGGGAGTGGGAAGGGATTGATGAGGTGTCCCTGTTTTCATCTCCCGCTAATTCTATATCCATTGTAAGACTGAATTATTGAACTAGAGTGGGAGAGGTTTTTTTGTAATATAGGGAAGTTACAATCATCTTTGACTTCCTCTTTTGTGTAGACTTACTACCATGATTCAAATTTGGTCCGATGCTCAAATTCCTCTCTTGTAGGTTGATCATCTCTTTTATGATGTGTATAAGGAGGGATATTCATATCTATTTGAAGATGATACCTATTGGGAATGTTTCCCATGAGTAGATCCTCATTGAGTTGCATGATATTTTGTATTTGATTCTCATATTGTGTCATTTGTTACTCCATGGAAGGAATTATGGTACTTATGGGTGGTGATTGGAATGTAGACACACCTTTCCATTTATCCTTGGAAGTGTTCTACTGTAGAGGTGGATGCTCATTATTCAGAGGCGTGAGGTTTTGGATTCTCCTATAATTCTATGTTTTTTAAACCATAGTTATTGCATCCATATTACCCTCCTCTCTATGTATGTTTTACATATTTTGAATCTATGTGATTTCATATTAATCCACATCATATTGTATATTAATGGTTATGACATTCATTGTGGTGTATTGGTAAATGGTAGTTATCCCATTACTCTCAACACAATTGGGTGATTTAGCACCGCTCACTCCTCCATAGAGGGTTTCATTAGATTCATTTCTCTGATCCTTGTCCATATTCATCATTTTTGGCTTATGACCCCTATGGGGTTTGATTTTATTTATTGTATGTTTCTACCATCTCTACCTATGGATTGTGGCCTTGAGGTAGTTTTCAGACATTTTTTCTAAACTGGCCCTGAATAGAAAAGGTTTTACTTGCTTTATGAGGAACGGATGGGATGCCGACCATCAATATCTACCCCCAACCTAGATAATATTCACTCCCTCTTTGGTGATGATAATAATGAAAATTACCCCAACCCTATGGGATGGGTACTATTCAGGGCCAACATTCGCACTTTTTGATCCTGTTGTTGCAGATTTAATGATTTTGGTTGAGTATTTGATGAATCCTAAGATGAGAATTTAGATATAAATTCCCCCATTTATATGGGTTAGGGTTAATCTGGAACTTCCACTGATTAATCTAGGAACCCCTTAGGGTTTTATGAACTTGATGATGGAAATTGAAATAAAAATACCCCCAACCCTATGGGATGGGTTTGGTTTGTAGCTATAGTTGATATATCTTAAATACTCTCAGTGATTGATGAACCAAGGTGTATTGGTAGTGCTAAATATTTCCCCAACCCTATGGGATGGGTTTTCTTCTAGATGACTACTATGGTATATACTATTGTGATTTTTTTGATGTGTCCCTATTATGCTCGTGTATGATCTGGGTGCAACGGAAGCCCGTAATGGGATTCATTTTCTACATGAATTTTTTTGGTTAAACACAACTTCATCATTCATTTTTGAACTAAATTCCCATTATTTAAAGGGGCCTAGGTTAAAGATCTTTTGGTCATCCTCTCCCTATGTTTTTGATGTCTTTGAATCTTTAAAGTCTAGGTGTTCTATAATATTAACTGTAATGTGAAATACCTACTCCCTTAATTTTTTGGTGTCTATGACATTACAGGATTTCATATCTAGGGGTATTTTCTATTCTAGAGATATAGTGAAATACAGTGATCCAAATTTTTTCCATCCTCGAATATATACATCTGATGGGGCTTTGGAAATCAGTTGATGGAGAGTTGTTGTGATACAAATACAAATACTATGTAGGCATTTTTCATGCTCTTTCATTCCTGATTTCCAAGCTACAGAGAATATGTAAATTCTTATCTAACAATAGAGTGTATTTATGGTCTGAATGTGTCTCTCGTATCTTGTGTTGGGAATGTTCATAGCCTCAAACCAATGATGAGTCACCCACATATTTTGGTGTAGGTTAATCATGTACTCCTCCTCTAGATTTTCTAGGATCTAATAGTCAGAAGTGGCGAGGGGATAGAACATGGTTGAGTGGTTGTTTCCATATCACTCTCTATATTTTCATGTCAGCCTCCTCTTCATCAGAATTATACACCCCCACCTGGTCAGACCCTAGAAGTTTCTTATCTAGGTCTCATACTGGCTATGCTGAAGTGTTTTTGAAAGTTTATGGGGAACTATATATGATTTATCCAGATGTTCTGAGCACATGTCTATACCAAGGTGTCTGAGTTTTGAACACCTCTCTATATGGAGGTTGTTGGGGAAGGGGGGATTTCCTTGTCTGAGGGAGATATCACCATAGAAAGGTTGACCATAAAGAATGTTATGAGTAAATCTTATTTGATCCATCACCACACAACCTTGAGGAGTATTAAGAGGTAATGATCATCTTCTACTTTAGTTGAATAGTTTATAGACCCTTGAGGTGTTGCAAATATGTGTTGAATAGCCTCAAGGACACTAGTATTGAGAATACTAGGGATATGAGCCTCATTAATAATCATGGATGGAATATTATGACCTAACTTTTATGGTTGAGAAGGTATAGAAGCCTTCTCAATGACAGATGTCAAAATATATTGATAATCATTGGGTATTTTGGGAATATGATCATTTTGTTAAGAAGATACTAAAGTGTGATGGTGAGAATCTATATTATCGATAGGGATATGATCCTTCTTGTGGGTGGTTACTATAATATGTTGGTCAACCCTAGATAAAGTAGGTATATGATCCTAGTTTAAATATTCATTACCCATCAGAATATGGTGATGGGACTCCAAAATGGGGTAAGGGATATGAGCCTCCTCTTATATAGCCTCTGATGGATACTGGTGCAGTCATTCATTGGTAGAAGTAGGGATATGAATCTGGCTTGTGTGAGTGGATGGAATATGCTGAGTAGCTTCATCGATAGGAATCTGAGCATATCACGAGGCATGTGTTTCTCTTACTTGGTGATCCCCAGTTGAAATGGGGATTAGATCATGGTCATGTACCTTTGAAGTATACTACTGTTATTTTTTAATAGGAATGTGCACCCATACCAAGGCATGTTCTGCTCTCACCTGGTAAGACTTAGTTAGAATGGGAATATGAGCCGAGTCTGGTTCCTTATCCTTTACTAAAATATGTTGATAATCCTCTGGGATGGGAGCAGGAATGTTTTCTTACTCTGTAGTAGATACCTATTTGTGTTGATCATGGTGATGTGATACTCTGGATTTTAGGATATTAATATGTACTTTTCCCATTATCTATACCAATGTTGTAATATGTTGGTGTAGTTATTCAGCTATTTCTAGAATGTAGTTACATTTTATCAAAGTGTTCATAAGAATATAGGAATGCACATGTTCTATCTCCAATATATAATGGAAGATATATTTGATTTAAGTGGGGATATAATCCTACTCATGACCTCCTTATGACATCATAATATGTTAATGGGATTAATACATGGGAGAAGGGATATGTGTATCCCCCATGATTTTTGTAGGAATGTTCCTACAGGCTTGATCTGAGTGATCAGGGATATGATCCTTCTCACTAGATACAACCAGAATATATTGGGGAGCTTAATTAAAATAAGTGTGGATATGATCCCACACCCATTTATCCAAAGCTTGTCACACCCAATACAACCTCCTTGGTGTCCGTGCATGAGTGTCCAAGGTGAAAATGTGTTGGGGGATTCCCTCAACAGTCAACTAAGGGGAACCAGTAGGGTGATTCTGGTGATGGAAGTTGATAGGAGCCCTCCTTGGAAGCACCTAAACTGAAATGGATCTGTAATCAACTCCTTGATTCACATTACTGATATATGAAAGGTACTGATTTTAATTTTCTAGAGATAAGCTTCTCAAGCGATTGGAAGTGGAAACGAGTGCCACTAGTTTCACTTAATCTTTCTTTGAATGAGGTGAACTCATCAACTTCGGCATCTAGAGACCCTGGCATACAGCCTCAAGGGTTAGGATTGTAACACCCCAACCCCAGAATCCTAGATCCAGTGCATTACTAATTACATTAGCATGATTAATAGGAATAAAATACCAAAGGAATTATTAGTTTAGTAGTATTGATGAAACTAGATACATACATGAAACTCATATTACAATTATAAAGGTAACAAAATATAATACATAACAAAAACAAATATTCTGCATCCACAAAAACTCAATAAATGGTCTCCTCTTAATAACCCGTTGAAGGTAAACAAATAAAATGGGTGAGCTCAAATTATTAGTAAGGGTTACAAATAGAAAAAGCATGAATCAACAATAACTAAATCATAATAAAATTGGCATAGTCAATATGTCATGGTGAATAAATGAAAAACACACGCCATTAGTAAACTGATAATAAAACAGCATCCATTAATTTTGTCATAGTGAAAACATCATGGATAGTAATAACTAAAAATGAATAAAGAGAATGATTATTAATTTTAATTCATGTATCTGGCACATGATACCACTATACCATCGAAATAGTTTAAGGTTGTGGGTAGAAATCCATCTGATTTTTGGAAACAAACTCAAAGGGTTTGTCGCCAACTGATTAGTCTCATGAGACTTGTCAATGAATCAAGGAGCTATAGTGGTATCCACCTATCACTAAAATTACAAATCATTCTTTATACAAATATTTTTTTACATGTACAATATTCCTTCTCAATATCCGTATAGAGTAGAGGATACGGATTCAACAATATTTCCATAGTTAAAACAACATTCCAAATAAACACCATATGTAAAAGGGTATACAGCTTAAGAAAATAATAATATCCATGAAACCAGAATATGGATATATAATATATTTACAATTTAAAATGAAATATTATCTCAAATGCGTAGTGGATACACCACATAAGAAATATTAGGTTCACAATACCAAGTAAATGACAATGAAATGGAAATTGAGACAAAGTCTCTTACAAACATTTCGGCATGGTAACGGGTGTTCTTGTGAGGGATTAATGAGAGTTAAAAGGGTACCCATCATTTATATATAATAATAGAAGTTTGGGGAAGGTGAAAAAACATTCCCCGTCATTAATAATTGAAAATAAAAGGACACAACATAGGGGGGTTCTTAAATAAAAGTGAGAGAGAGGATCCCTTACCACGTTGTAATCAATCAAGTCGTATGAACAAAAATTAATAACCACCAAATTAATCATAGAATAACATGAATATAAAGAGAATAATGATAATATATATCAAATTTAAGTACACAATAAACCACATACAAGAAATACGTGGCGAACAATGGAAATCTCGTGGAATTAAAAGTGACATAAGAAACCTCTTACCTTATGCCCGAATGTGTTCTTCGTTTGATCTCAAAGACTTGAATAATCACATTTATATTCATTAATTAATAAGTATAGAACCGTATATACATTTAATAAATTTATTATAGGCTTATTAGGTTCATTAATTTCCTTTTTTATGGGTTTAATAGGTTCGATTTTATTGTTTTGGAATCATTTTCTTCCTTGGTTTTCATGTCGGTTTACTTGTACTTATGAATGGAAGTTTGATTGAAATGTGGGTAAACATCCAAAATTGTTAATATATATTTTTAGTGACATTAAATAGTTATAAATGATTTATAATTAATTTGTATTATATACCATTAGGATGACTCATTAGTTAAAAGTTAATGATACACGCTTGGATTAACTTGGCGGTTTTGTGCATAATGAACTTGTTTTGTATTATTATTTTATATTATGAGCGTGTAAGGATTAAAGAACATTAAATAAGTTAAAATAAATATATTATGATCTGTTTAAATCATTAAAAAATTTCCATGACAAGTCTTGAAGATAGTAATATAAATTAAAAACTTGTCATCCTTGAATGTGATGAATTAACACATCTCGGACAATATTTTCATTTTCAATGTAAGAGGTGGGAGAAAAGGGATATGATGATGAAATATTACATTAGAATAATAAAATTAAATTTCATTTAAGGTACTATAATTATCATATAATTTTTATTTTTGGAGTTTAGGAGAGAGAAACAAAAGAATAGAATATGTAAAAGAATTTGAAAGAAAAGGGAAGAGAGGTTCACCTCTTGAGTACTCCTCCTTGAGAATCTCCGTAAGGCCTATGTTTTTGGCCTTTTGGTGAGACCAAAAGGTCTTGGACATGGGTGGGGTATTCGGAAGTGTATTTTATAGAGATTAGGAAAGTATAAAATCTTGAGTGGTGTGGGAGGAAGAGTGGGTGAGCGGTGGTTTATATAGTGGAGGGGAGGAGGGGTTTCTTAATATTATAATCATAAATTTATTATTTCTTCACAAGACAAGAAATAGTGAGAATTCCATGACCTAGAATATTAATAAGTTCATGTGAGTTCCAGATTTGGGTTCTTACATCACTAATGATGCTAGGAATAGTTAATTTAAAGTATTGTGTATTTATATGGTAAATTAATGTATTTTACCATTCACCAAAAATTCAAGTATTTCAGAAAAATCCCAAAACTTCACCCTAACCATTTTTATACATTTAGAATCCAAAAATGAAATCCAATTTTCAAAAAAAATCTAAATATGATAAATTTAATTTTTAATTAAAATCATTATTTAATCGAAAAATACAAACACTTAAAATATTCATCTTCATTTTTAAGGTGCCTAAGTTTTATTTACATTTTCATGGGTATGGTTTCCATTCATAAGAGTCATATTAATATTCATAAGGGTAAGTTACTATTAATATTGGTAATTTACTATTTATAAGGGTAGGTTTCTATTCACTGAAAATTAAGTTGATTCTATCAGACTCCAAATATCACCCTGATCGCTTCCATGTATGTCCGTTTTTCAAAATTAAAAATACATAAGTGGAAAATTTAGATTTAATGGATAGTTTATGACTATATCTTATAAATAACTAATTTTTGTTTCATAGAGACTTGGTGCTTCATGCAATATAGGCTATCTAATGAATTGAAAGTATTTAAGAGAAACATACCATAAAATGTTTGGGGTGGTATATTATTCCCACCTTCAAAAATTTATCCCTTGAAATTTTTCATGTATAAAGCCATTCAAAAAGATGTGGTTGGTTCTTCTTCATAACATCCTAAGGTTCCAATATTTATTATTCCATTTTATGGTTTCTCCAAATAACCTTTACTAAATGAGGTGTTTGGTTTCTCAATACATGTTCCCTTGTTTCATGAATCTCGATAGGCTCTTCACAGTATGACAAATCAAGTTCCAGTTCTATTTATTCATAGGTGAGTACATTCATTGGGTCTGGCATGTATTTCTTTAAAAATGACACATGTAACACATTATGAACTTTGGAGAGGCTTGGTGTCATTTCTAAATGGTAAGATAGAGCTCTGATCCTTTCCAGAATTTCAAATAGTCTGATGTACCTGAGGTTCGGTTTCCCTTTCTTAATGAACCTTAAGACACCCTTCCATGGAGATACTTTTAGAAAGACATGATCTCCTTCTTGAAATTCCAAATCCTTTATCTGGTTGTCAGTATAACTCTTTTTCCTACTTTGGGCTGTTTTAATATGGGCCTAATTTTTCTTTACCTTTTTAGTTGTATCTTCAATATGTTCTGGGCCTATAAGTTTCCTCTCACCAACTTCATCCCAACAAGTTGGTGTTTGACACCTCTTACCATATAATGCTTCATATAGAGCCATTTGAATGATATAATCGAAACTATTATTGTAATAAAATTCCACTAAAGGAAAGTATTAATCCCACATACCTTTAAAGTCAAGTGAGTATGATCTCAACATGTCTTCCAGTGTTTGAATAGACCTTTCAGATTGTCTGTTGGTTTGGGGGTGATAAGAAGTACTCATATGAAGCTCAGTATCTAAAGCCTTCTGGAGAATTTTCCATAATTTTGATGTAAATTGGGGATCTTGATCAGACACAATTTATATAGGTGCACCATGAAGTCTTACAAATTCATTAATATAAAGTCTTTCCAGGCGCTCAAGTGGTATATCCTCTCTTATAACAAGGAAATGTGCTAATTTTGTGAGACGATCAACAATTAACAATATTGCATCATTCCTTCTAGGTTTCCTCGATAGTCCTGTGAAAAAATCCATCGTAATGACATCCCACTTACACATATGAATAGTTAGAGGTTGCATCACCCCTCTATGATGTTGTCTGTTTCCCTTCACTTGTTGAAAAACTAGACACCTTGACACGTAGTCAGCAATTTCTCGCATCATATTATCCAACAAAAAATGTTCCTTCATATCTTTATACATCTTTTTTCTACCAGGTTGTATAGAGAAATTTGAGCTATGAGCATCATCTAATAGTTCCCTTTTTAGCTCAGGTGCTGATGGAATGCATCACCTCTTCCCAAATTTCATAACTCCTTCCTCATACATGAATTCATCCAATCTCCCATCCTTAAAAGAATTCATTTTCTTGTGTTGATTCTCATCATCAGATTGAGATATTTTTATCTTATCTAGTAAATATGGTTTAACAATTATTTGAAAGAGGAATGATGTTTCCCCTTCCATAACAATTTCTATGTCCATATTTAGTATATCCATGAATATAGGATCTCTCTCAATCCACATTTGGTTGAGAAGTTCATGATATTTCCTACTTAATGCATCTGGAACCTTATTTTCCTTTCCTGGGTGGTGTTGTATTGAACAATCATAATCTTTGGGTAACTTGATCCATCTTCATTGCCTCATGTTGAGTTTTTTCTGTGTAAAAATTTATTTCAAACTCTTATAATCTGTATATATATCACATCTTTCATTGTAGAGATAATGTCTCCATATTTTCATAGCAAAGATTATGGCTGCTAACTCAAGATCATGAGTTGGGTAATTTTTCTCATGAGTCTTCAACTTCCTTTGTGCATAAGAAATAACATTATCATTTTTTCATAAGGATGCAACCCATTCCATTCTTTGATACATCATTGTGTATCACAAATCCATCATTTCCAAATATAAGAGTAAAAATTGGAGCATTGGCCAATATTCTTTTCAATTCTTCAAAGCATTCTATACATTCTTTTATCCATACAAACTTAACCCCTTTATGTGTGAGCTTGGTTAGTGTGTTATCCAGTCGGGCGAAATTATGAAAAAAACACCGATATTAACCTGATAAGCCAAAAAACTACATACCTCGTTTATGTTTGTTGGTGTGGGCCATTCTTATATTACCTTTGTATTAATAGGATCAACTAAGATTCCATACTTAGAGAAAATATTTCCTAGAAAAGAAATTGATTGAATCCAAAATTCGCACTTTCTAAAATTCCCATATAATTAATTTCTTCTAAGAGTTTTCATAATAATCTGAAAGTGATTCTCATGGTCTTCATAACTTTTGAAGTATACTAGGATATCATTGATAAATACCACAATAAAGTCATCAAGATATTTTTTGAAAACTCTATTCATTAGATCCATGAAAACGAAGGGTGTATTAATCAGTCCAAAAGGCATCACTGTAAACTTGTAATTCCCATAACTAGTTTAAAATGTTGTCTTTGGAATATCTTCCTTCCTAACACATAGTATATGATATCCAGATCTAAGGTCAATATTCAGAAAAAAAATTGTTCTCCATGAAGTTGATCAAATAAATCATCAATTTGTGTTAGAGGATACTTATTCTTTATTGTAATATCATTGATTTTCCTATAATCAATGCATATCCTCATGGAACCATATTTCTTCTTGAAAAAAAGGATAGGGGGTCCCCATGGAGAAACACTAGGTTAAATAAATCTTTTGTCACTCAATTACTCTAGTTTTTTCTTTATCTCCACTAATTCCACAGTGGCCATTCTATAGGGATTCTTTGATATAGGTCTTTCACCCAAAATTAAATCAATAGAGAACTCAACTTCCTACTCTAGAGGATTTCTAGGTAAATCCTCTAGAAATACGTCAATGTATTCTTGCACTATATATACATCTTAAATTTGAATAATTCTTTCCTCACCCATAGATATTGGGTTCTCTTCCTCTCTAAGAATTTCATTCATTAGAGCTACTGGGGGTGGATCTAGATAAGAATCAGATGGAGAGGTTTTTGATCTAAAGATAAGGGATTATACACAATTTTCAAAAAAAATAACTTCCTTCTTCTTGAAACATATCTTCACATCATAATTTGATAGCCAATTCACACTAAGAATTATATCAAATTCTATCATTGGTATGATGACAAGGTTAGAAACTAAAGCACGTTTATGTGTCATGATGAGGACAGATCTACATGCCTTTGTTGCAATGATACATCCCCTATGAGTTTTGACTGACAACTATTTTATTAAATCAAATTGGACATGCCTTATTTTCTTGGAAAACTGGGAATATATAAATGAATGTGATGATCCATAATAAAATAATGCATTGGTTATTTTTGAGGAAACAACTAAAGTACCTTCCACCACATCATTAAGAACTTCAACCTCCCCGATTGTAATAGCATAATCTTTCCCTTTCTCTCGTGGCCTTTTCTAAGGCAAGTTTCCTTGGCACTTAGGACACTCATTTTCATAGTGTCACATCTCTATAAAATTGTAGCATTGAACATAATTGACTTGTCTCTTCCCCTTGCATTCATTAGATCGATGACCCTTTTCTCTACAATTATAGAAAACTCATATGACTTTCAAGAATTTCCCAAAATGATTATTTCCACATTTCTCACACAATGGAAATTACTTCATTCCCTTCTTCATTTGTACTTCAAATTTTCCATGGTTATTAGAATACCTCTTATTATCTTGATTTCCCTTGAACAAATTTGATCTATAAAATTCCTTCTCAGTTTTGATGGCACTAAATACAATTTCATCATATGATGAAAATGTATAATAATTCAGTGCCCTTTATAGACTTGGCTTAAGACCTTCAAATAAATGATCAATCTTGTCTTTTGAATCACGTACGTAATCTATAGTATACCTGGCTAATCTTGTGAAGATATCCTCATACTCCACAATACTCTCTTCTTCCCTTTTCTTTAGGATAAGTAATTTCATCTTCATCTAAGTTCATTGTTCACATGTGAAATATTTGTTGAAGAATATTTCCTTAAAAGTTCTCAACTAAATATCTTCTATGTCTTCTTCCTCTGTGGTACTCTAGATTAAGGACCACCATTGATCAACATCACCATTGAGGCAATATGCTTCCAGTACTAACTTTTCATTTTCATTGCATATTAATGCCAGAAATATCTTTTCAAGGGACTTGATCCACTGCGTAACTACCACCAGATTAGTAGTCCCACTAAAATATGGGGGATTCTGTCACATGAAATGATCCAGTATAGTTTTATCATGGTTATTCGTCACAGCCTGAGTAAGTTTTCCCAATATGGTCATGATCTAATCTGCTCCAACATTGACTATGATGAATTGCTCAGTGGGGCAATCCCTACATTTTCCACGGGTATTGATTCCACTTCTTCTATTATGCACCATCACTAAAAAATGGAATACACTAAATTAGGTCATAATACATAATTTATAACTAGAAAACACCGAACATAATCTGAAAATGTATGCCTAAATAATATCATAATCTTAAACATTGTTTCTCACTACTACAAATATGGCTTTTATCAGCGCTAAAAATGGCCTTTAACAGCGCTAGAGAAGCGCTGTTAATACCGGCGAAGATAAAGGGGGTCCCCTTTATCAGCGCTCCAAAAAGCGCTGATAAAAGGGTCCTTTATCAGCGCTTTGTTTTAGCGCTGATAAAAGACCCATTTATGAGTGCTTCCTTTATCATCACTTTCATTTTAGTGCTGATAAAGGACCCCTTTTATCAACGTTTTTTAAAAAGCGCTGATAAAAGTTAAAAAAAAACTTAAAAATTAAAAAAAATTAAAAAAAATTAAAAAAATACTGCCAATTAGGGGGGCTTTTATAGCACTTGATCCCCTCTTTTACAGCGCTTTTCCGCCCCCCTACATCACCCCACGCACCCCCCTCCACCCTTTATCAGTGTTTGCTCCCATATTCCCCCATGCGTGCGCGCCCCTGCATCCACTAGGATTTGAACTCGAGACATCCTCCTTGCGCGCCTAAGCCCTTACCACTCCTCTATTTTGATTTGTTTTCCATTTCATGATATCTATATATATATATATAGTTATATTTATTCTTCTAGTAATATATATTTATATTAATATATATATAGTTATATTAATATATATATAGTTATATTAATATATATATATAGTTATATTAATATAGATCTCTATTTATATATATATATAGTTATATTTATTCGTATAGTAATATATATATATATAGTTATATTAATATATATATAGTTATATTGATATATATATATATATATAGTTATATTAATATATATCTCTATTTATATATATATATTTATTTATTTATTTATATTTATTCGGATAGTAATATATATTTATATTAATATATATATATATAGTTATATTAATATATATATTTATAGTGATATTAATATATATATTTATAGTAATATTAATATATATGTGTAGTTATATTAATATATATATATAGTTAGATGAATATATATATATATAGTTAGATTAATATATATATATAGTTAGATTAATATATATATATATATAGTTAGATTAATATATAGGTATATAAATATTAATATATTTTTATTTTAAATAAAATGGATATTATTTATTATTTAGATAAAGCTAATATATTTTATATGTAAATATATTCTATTATTTATATTTATATAATTAAATTTTTATGTGTGAATATATAAAAAATATGTATATATTGTTATATATTTGATTATAAATAGTAGTGCATTATAAAAAAAATTAAAAACATAATATCAATATGAATATAATACCTTGTAATAAATTCAGTCCCCACCAAAAAAATCCAATAATACCCCCTTAAAAGAGGTTGAAAATCCACAAAATGTTAAAAAATCGGGGTACCCTGACTAAAAGCTAAGTTTTGGAGGCCTTCTGGGCCTTTTTTGGCCTCTAAAAAACCTTGACCTAGGTCTTCCCCAGTCACAACAATGTAGATCTCGTCGCAGGATTCGATTTAATATGTGGTAGAGCACAAACGGACACCCGGATCAAAAGTTATGGTCGTTTGAAGTTCGAGTAGCATTTTCAACATAATTTGGATATTTTTTTAATTTTTTTTATTTTTTTAGTCTTCAAATTGTTATTAAATGACTATTACTCCATAATAATTAGAAAATTGTTAATTAAAAATATTTTTTTAATTCTTTTATAAGCCATTTTCACTAAATATCTTATATATTAAGTATATTAAGTGTAAATGTATATTTATACTTATCTAAAATATATTTAAAAATTATATATTATATTTATATCAATATAACTAGATTTATATATTTATATATTAATATATTATTTTTAATTAATTTTTTTTAAGTTGACCCTTTATCATCACTTTTAAAAAAATCACTGATAAAGGATCCCCCTTTATCAGTGCTACTAAAAAAGCGCTGATAAAGGTACCCCCCCCCCCCCCCGTTATCAGCGCTTTTTCGTTAGCGCGAATAAAGGTTAGAGCTGGGAAAACTGTTTTTGTGGTAGTGTCTGTTTACTTTTAAATCCTTAATAATGGTTTTAAATAAAATGTGAATTATCCTAAGCATATCCCCTAGGATTGTCAAACAAGGTGTGTATTAAGGCCCATTGTCGTGTACTAGGATACCCCAGGTCAAGCCCAAAACTCCTTGTCAGAGTTTTCACTCCTAGGTACATCTTTGGCAGAACCACATCTACTTGTAGTATTTAGACAAGGATGTAGTTTCTAGAAAGATCCAAATAATTTAATCCTTACAAAAATACTAGGATATTATTGTATGTTTGTCCAAAAATAATATCTTAGGGGTTTTTTCCCAAATCTAAGTTTTCTAAATCTAGTTTCCAAGTTTGCTACTAAATTTCCTCGGATACCAACTGTAACACCCCGACCCCAGAAGCCCAGAGTCGGTGCATTACTTATTACATTGGCATGATTAAGAGGGATGAAATCCAAAAGGAATGATCATTTTATTAGTCTTAAAGAAACTAGATACATACATGAAACTCATATTACAATGAGAAAGGTAACAAAATACAATACATTAACAAAAACTAATAAATTGCATCCATAAAAACTCAATAAATGGTATCATATTCATAACATGTTGAAGGTAAACAAATGAAAGGGGTGATATCAAATGATCAGTAAGTTTTACAAATAGAATAATCATTAATCAACAATAATTGAATCACAATCAAATTGGTATATTCAATATAGCATGGTGAATAAATGAAAAACGCACGCCATTACTAAACTGATAATATAACTACATACATAGATTTTCTCATAGTGAAAACCTCATGGATAGAAATAAATGAAAATAAATAAAGAGAATGTTTATTAATTGGATGTCATGTATCTATCACATGATACTACTATATTGTAAAAAGGATTTAAGTATGTGGGTAGAAACTAGTCTGATTTTTTGAAACAAACCCGAAGGGTTTTTCACCAACTGATTTATCTCATGAGACCTTTCGATGCATCGAGGGGCTATAGTGGGACCCACACATTACTTAAAGTCTAAATAATTCTTTATAAATAGATTTAGTACAAGTAATATATGCCCTGTTAATATTGGTATAGATTAGATGATACGGATTCAATGATATTTACATAGTTAAAACAATATTCCAAAAAAACACCGTATGTAAAAGGGTATATGGATTAAGACAATAATCTTATCCATGAAACCAGAATATGGATATATGATATATTTAAAATGAAAAATGATATCAAATTGTTATTGGATACACCACATAATAAATATTATGTGCACAATATCAAGTAAATGATAATGAAATGAAAATTAAGACAAATTCCCTGACAAACATTTCGGCATGGTTACGGGTGTTCTTATGGGGGATTAATGATAGGTAAGTGGGTATCCCATCATTTATATATCATAATGTTAGTATGGAGGAGGTGAAAAAACATACCCCATCATTAGATATTAAAAATAAAAGGACACAATATAGGGGGTTTTGAATAAAAGTGAGAGAGAGGATCCCTTACCACGTTGTAATCAATCTAGTTGTATGACCAAAATTTAATAACCACCAAATGAATCACATAATACCATGAATATAAATAGAATAATTATAATATATATCAAATGGCCGAACACAATACACCACGTGCAAGAAATAAGTGGCAAACAATGGAAATCTCACGGAATTAAAAGTGAGATAAGAAACACCATACCTTATGCCCGAATGTGTTCTTCGTTTGATCTTAAAAACATGAATAATCAAATTTATCTTCATTATTTAATAATTCAATAACATTATATACATGTAAGTGATTTATTATAACCTTATTAGATTAATTAATTTCCTTTTATGGGTTTAAGAGGTTCAATTTATTGTTTTGGAAGCATTTTCTTCTATGGTTTTCATGATCGATTTACTTGTACTTATGAATTGAAGTTTGTTTGAAATGTAGTAAAACATCCAGAATTTTTAATATATATTATTAGTGAAATTACATGGATATAAATTATCTTATAATGATTTTGTTTTATATACCATGAGGATGACTCATTAGTTAAAAGTTAATGATACACATTTGGATTAACTTGGTGATTTTGTGCATAATGAACTTGTTTTGCATTATTATTTTATATTATGAGTGTGTAAGGATTAAAAAACATTGAATAAGGTAAAATACATATATTATGATCCATTTAAACCATAAAAAAGGTTTCATGACCAGTCTTGAAGATAGTAATATAAATTTAAAACTCGTCATCCTTGAATGTGATAAATTAACACATCTCGGACTGTATTTTCATTTTTAATGTAAGAGGTAGGGGAAAATGGAGATGATGATTTAATATTCCATTAGCATAATAAAATTACATTCCATGTAAGATAATATAATTATCATAGAATTTGGATGTGGGGAGGTTATTATAGAGCAACAAAATAATAGAACTTATAAAAGAATTTGAAAGAAAAGGGAAGAGAGGTTCACCTCTTGAGTACTCCTCCTTGAGAATCTTCTTAAGGCCTTTTTTTTTGGCCACTTGGGGAGACCAGAAGGTATTGGAAGTGGGGGGAGGTCTTGGGAAGTGTATTTTTTAGAGCTTATACAAGCCATAAATCTTGAGTGGTGTGGGAGGAAGAGGGGGTGAGGGTGGTTTATATAATGGAGGGGAGGAGAGTTTTCTTAATATTATAATCATTAATTTAATATTTATTCACAAGAAAAGAAATAGTGAGTATTAAATGACATAGAATAGTAATAAGTGCATGTGAGTTCTAGATTTTTGTTCTTACATCACTCAATATTCTAGGAAAAGTTAATTTAAATTATAATGTATTTATATGGTAAATTAATGTATTTTACTACTCCCCAAAAATTCAAGTATTTCATAAAAATCTCAAAAATTCACCTTAACCATTTTTCAACATGTAGAATCCAAAAATCAACTCCATTTTTTAAAAATAATTTTCTAAATATGATAAATTTAATTTTTAATTAAAATCACTATTTAATCAAAAAATACAAACACTTAAAATATTCATCTTCATTTTTAAGGTGCCTAAATTTTATTTACACTTTCATGGTTATGGTTACCATTCATAAGAGTCATATTACTATTAATAAGGGTAAGTTACTATTCATAAGGGAAAGTTGCTATTTATAATGGTAAGTTACTATTCACCAAAAATTAATTTGATTTTATCAAACTCCAAATATCACCATGATCACAACCGTGTATGTCCATTTTTTGAAATTCAAAACACATTAGTGGAAAATTCATATTTAATGGCTAATTTGTGACTATATCCTATAAATAAACAATTTTTGTTTCACATAGACTCAGTTCTTCATGTAATATAGGCTATCTAATGAATTGAAAGTATTTAAGAGAAACATACCATAAAATTTTTGGGGTGTTATAGGGATCATACCATGTTAGTGTTATTTTCACACCATTATGGTCTCCACCCTAAGGTGAAGGTGTTAGGTGGGTGAGGATTTTCTATGGCTCTCAAGGGTTACAGCCATAGCTGATGTTCCAAAACATTCCCTAGATGAAGAAATGATCTTAGGTTGGGATGTTGTTTATGAGAGAATTATTTTTAGTCATGAAGAAAACAATGAATAAGGTCACCAATTATTACATCATCTCAAGTATGATATGTTCTCAATAATATATTCATATTTACATAATTTTCCTTTCCTACTCCAGGTTTTTTCATTTTACTCATGTGGTATTGTCACATGGATAATGGACTTATTTCATGTGAACCCCGATTATGTGGGATTTCACATTAGGTGCACCATTTTCATTTTCATAAGAGGCATAAAACAAAATATCCCAATGCATATTTAAAAAAATAATTTTTTTTATTTGATAGATTCATATCAGGTTCACCATTTCTGTTACCCAAAAAATCTGAAACGGGTTTGGCCAATGCTCAGTTTTGGGTGGTTATGGGTGGTTTTATAAGAATTTGCATCGATTTTAACATATTTATCTTTAATAGAAAATCCAAATGATTCCCACATGAATAACTGAGCATGGACTTACTTTCCAAAGGCATACATTGAATTGGTATTTCAGACCCAACAGAGGTTAGGAACTCGCATCAATTGAGAGGATGGGGGTAGAGATCATCACACCCTTTTCGGGGAATTTTTTTCTATTTTGGTAATCTCTTATAGATTTAATATATATTTTTGAATCTCTTAATAATCCTGATATAGAACCAGTAACCCTAAAAAATTATTTGGCCTGGAATTATTTTATGTGTAACTAGGGCTTTTATTAATGAGACTATTTGTATTTATCTAATTTTCATCATATATTTACCATAATGTTTTAGCAATGAGTAGCTTGTTATATTTTGAATCCATATAAACAGGGAATATGGAGTTCACTTCCATATAGGGAGGATATTTATATTTTAAGGATGGGATTTAACCTTTATAAGGCATCCTATGTATCCTCTTTATAACAAGAATAAAACCCCACATAGTTCATTTAAACTGTGAAGTTTAACATTATGCAGAAAGGACATATATGAGGGACTTAGGGACTAGGTACAGATCTCAAGACTTAGTAAGTCATCTTATGTATCATATTTATAAAAGTAATCAGAGTCATAATAATTCAATTGTGCCTTCAGTACATACCCCAAGGTATATATCCTTTATGGGGGTAGTCATATCATGCCATAGAATGAGGCTTACACACACTAAGGTTTATCTAATGGGGTGTTTGATGTGGATATGTGGCCTTAAGAAGGTGTACTACATATCCTACCTATATCAAGAATTAGATTCTTCGTATTTCAATTGAAGTTATGCCCAAATATTTCCACTGGGTGAGGTTATCATGTCCCGATATGTTTGCCTGAAACATATAGATTTTTTTCATAACATTTTTAGGATGCTTGTATTACATTTTTTAGTATGTCTAGACATGTCTTCATTTCTTATAGGACATGTACAATTATAATCACATGATCCATTTGACTTTTCTGGAGGATGTTGCATGATATGGATGGGATTTATGGAGGATTTTTCATGACCCAGATAACATGTTTGGGGGACATTTCATGAATTTGAATACATGTCATGGTGCTGCCACATAGCATGTGTGACATATCTTAATGCTTCCATCTGACTTGGATGACATATCCAGAGGACTTATCAAGACCTAGGAGACATGTCTGAATGACTTCTAAATAATTGGTTGACATGTCCTGAGGAATTCTTAATACTTGGTTGACATGTATTGGTGTTATCACATGACTTATGAGACATGTCTGGAGGACTTCTCAAGAATTGGGAGACATTTCTGGAGGACTTTTCAAGCCTTTTTTGACATATCCTGAGCACTTATAAAGACTTAATTGACATGTCCTGGGGAATTTTTGAGACTTGGTTGACTTTTCCTAGTGATGTAAAATGATCAGAATAGGTCATGCAAAGTTCATGAAGATTAGTGTATCCATCTTTTTATAATTCTTCCATATTTTTTATTCTTTATGCATATGTGGCTCAAGGTTTGTCATGCATTATCTTGTTTAGGTTTCGCGTGACCGATTTGACATGTAGAAACTCTTTCACATAATATGGAAGGCCCATCGGAGGTCCTTCGTATGATTTATAGAGTGGTCAAACGAAGAACATATTAATTCCATCTGATCCCTCGTGTATTTCCCTATATTTTACCTAGTGGAAGGCTCTTACAATTGTGTGGATTTCATTTATGAGAAGTCCACTCCTACGCTCATGTGTCATGTTTTCTGTCATATGTGTAGTCTTTTTTTTTGGATGAGGGGGAGGGATTTATAATCCTTTCCACCCTTATTAAATTTCACCTTTCATGGTTCATATATCGTAGATATTAGGTGGAGGGGTGGAGGGGTTTTTCATCATGCTCTTTGCATTATCCTACCGTAGGTCATCCAAGGTGTCGCATGATGAATAGAGACCATGAGGAAACTCCATCATTTCCATTTTTATTGGACTCTAACCTATCAAAGAGATTTTTTATAATCATATTGAAATGTCAAATGAACTTTTTTACCATTGAACCAACATGTCTGATAGTCTTCAAGGGATCAAGATTCATGCATAAAGTCTTTCACATGATCGAAGAAGACTTGTCTAGTGTCATTTTCAAGACTAAAATGGCTTGTCAAAGGCCTTTTATGAGATCAAGAAGGATTTTTAGGGGCCTCTCATGAGATCAATCTATATTTTCATAAGTCTATCCATGTGATAAATGGTGATCACATGATGTGCATAACCCCTTCGCATGAAAGAAACTTATCTTCCTGTTTCAAGAGGATTCCTCCATTTTTTTTAAAATTATTCTTTATTTTATAAAACCTACATACTTTTCCCATTTTTTCCCCGAGAGGGTGCAAGATCAGTGAGAGATCTAATGACATCATTTAGGCATTATCATAGAAGGTCACTATGCTTGTCTATGATGCTTCGTGTGATCAATGATGAATCTTGCAATAGAACGAGGTCATTTTCACTGGCAATCCATCCACCTATCTATAGATCTGAAGGGATATCACATGATCGAATGGATTATTTTGAGTTCCATCACATGATAAAGGTGGCATGCCAACATACTCTCTCGTGACATGGTCAACATGTCACCAGCAGACTCTGTGGGGTCTTGTGAATTACATAAGTATGTCGCATGAATATTAATGTTACTCTCCATCACATGAAGATTCACATTTTTTTACTTTATTTTACTAAGAGATTTAGATTACTGTAAAGAATTTTTCAATTAAAATTTCTCATGATTAGAGGAACTAATCTGGAAGCCTCTACATGATCATTAGTGCTTCCCTATATGCCTTTATGAGAATAGGAGGGTTTTTTAAATGGATATCATGTGATTAAAGGATCTTTCCAAAGTGGATCCACATGATCATTCACAGGTCATGTAAATCACATGATCTGCCTGCATAACCTTCCATAGGTCATATAATCATGTTTCCTCTTGAAGGTTATGTGATCCACATGATTTGGTTGCTTGGGCTTCATATAATCATGCTACTCCTTCATTTCTCTTATAGGTAAAATAATACCCATGATTTGTGTATTTATTCGATCTTAGAAATTTTTATGCTCATTTGGAAGGTTTCAATAGTGCGGATACATATTTTCATGAACATTGTGATTGGAAATATATTACTTGATAATATGTGTATTAATCACTTTCATTAAGAATTGTTAATTTATGAAATATTAATTGAGTGATTAAAATAATAATTGTGAAATAAAAAAAATGTACCCCTACTATAAATAAAGTATGGGGTATGATTCACTTAAATAAAAATGGTATGTATTTTAAATCTATAATAATACTTTTATGTGAGATGAAATAACAATGTAATTATGTTCCTATGTTTATATGTGGGTTGATGGATCCAAATCCAAAGCCACCTCCATCATACATCATGTTCTATGGAAGTAGACTCATATAAATAAAGACAGGATACTAATAGATGAAAAAACACAAAAAAAATATGGAAATCATGTGTAAGTATGAAATAATAAAAAAAATAATTTAATTGGTATTACATAACAATTATTAATTATTTTCATATATTTTTTTATCCAAATTAGACAAAAAATTTATCATCAGTTGTACCCAATGAACAACAACTATTAGTGGCCTTGAAGTGGCCAGAACAATATGGTCACTTAATAGGTGCAAGTTTTGGCATATCTCCCAGAACATTTTTTTAGAAAAGAAATGAACATTGGGGTAAAGATAAAAAATTAAAGAAATGTAGGGATGATTAACTACCATAGATGAAAAACTTAATTGGAAGTATAAGTTCTTAGAAAATTTTGTGGGAAAGAAGAAAATATAAGAAACAAAATAACAACAACCACTATATAAAGATCCCCCCTTCCCACCACTACCACCACCATCTTTGAGGAAATCCATTACAATAAAAGGGTTTCCTTATAAGAGTTAATAAATGTTTTCATAATTTTTTATGTGAAATATGAATCAGGAAGACACTGATACCTTTTGGGTATTTATATTTTATAGGGTGAAATTATTATGATTTATATTTATCAACACCCACACATCACCTTTTTGTGAGGGGTATAATATAAAACATTAAAGTAAATATTATACACAACAAACAACATCAATTGGGTCTTTTGAGAGTAGGGATTCACATAGATCACAAACATAGCATCAAGTTACCTATTCCACTTGATGATCTAGTTGTTCATATGATCGATCTTACTATTGTAACTTTAATAGTATGGTTGTTTGAACTTGTAAAAATACATATTAAAAATGAAATATTACTTTCTAATTTATTTTTTATGAAAAACCTTTAATAATTAATGAAAAAAATCTTGAACTGATGAATGTATTTATAGATGGATAAAGGTAAGGGGTGAAATGGAATATCAAATCAAAATGATCTAAATAAACATCCAATCAATTAAAAAGATATTCAAAAAGTACCTTTACCCCGGTAGTTCAACTTCATAATTTACTAAAATTAAAGGTTTATGTAGATACAATATTAAAAACTGGTGATATGGACATAATTTATTTTGCAGGAAAAATTTATATAGAGTCTATTATTGACTATCTTGGTCTTGATAAAGTGAATGAAATCCCCAATCATGAATAGTTGTTTGTCTCAGTTGTAAATGTATACATGAGGTGTGTTTTCATACTTTTTCTATCCACTACCTGATCTACTGTATTAATTATAGTTAAATACTATTCATATTTTTTGTATATGTATATATCAATACTATTTTAAGGGAAAAACCTGTGAATATAAATTTGGACTCATTAGTCCTCACATCACTTCTACACAAAAAATTATTATTGGAACCAAAGGAGTATGAAGTAACAATAGAAAAATAGCCACAATGTTTGAAGGAAAACTTATAGATGAAAGACTCATCTTAATACCCATGATACATAGTTAAAACTCTACAATTTAATCATATCAAATATATTTTTATTATTTTTATTACTTGTTCATTTTTTTAGGCAGTATTGGTTACTCATTATAATCAATTTGGATACTCAAAATATTTATTTTTTAGATTCAATACATGGATACCTAATAAACTGACCACATGTTATGATGTTTATCAATTTTTGATACATTGAATGAAAAAATTTACAAATAAACTTCAGGTTATACATTTTATATTAATATTTAATGAAAATTATATTATGATATGGAGGTGTTTAAATATCATCAGAATCATGGCATGAGGACAATCCATGAGCATAAAAAGCCTATTGACTTATAAAATTGGATAAGAATTAGGGTATATATAATAATATTTCACTATCAAAACATATATCAAAACAAATTACTTATTTTTATCAATGTTTCTATAGTTCTTGAAGAAAAATAATGGAAAAGATTATGGTTATTATGTTTTAAAATTTATAAAAGATATCATATTCCATAAACAAACTAGAATCCCTGAAGAGGTATTTCTGATGATAATTACAATTTTAGTTAAAATATTTATTAATCCTTTGCTTATATTTTTTCAGCACTACCATGACTTTCTACGGTCCTCATGTTCAAAAGAGGAAATAGATTTTTTTATAAACAAATAGGAAGAATACATGGTATCATAATGTATATATATATCATGAAGAGGTGAATCCATACTACTTATGTATTTAATTTTCTCATCATTTTATAAACTATTTATTAGTTATTTTCCTTGCCATTTTTATCTCATACTTATTTTCTTAATTTTCACAAATATTAGAAGAAATGACTTCATCTATAATTTTTTTTTCTAGGACCATTTTGTGCTCTACTAAAAGTAAAAAATGATCAGAGAAAAAACAATTATTGATAAAGTATTTAAAAGGATGATGAACACATGTAATATGATCATGAACTCAACAAGGATGATACACTCGTGTATTATGATCATTCACTTAACAAGGATTATACACTCATGATAATGCACTCCTCTTTTTATTCTGGAATGCATTAAACACTCTGGTTTATCAAATAGAAAATATTCACCTAGGGAAATACATTAATATTGTTATGTAACCAAACAATTTTAATACATTATAGAATAAAAAAAATAGAGTGGTCTGTAGGAATCAATTGTGCCTCAATATGATACACGATGTGACTAGTATGACTCCAAGTTTAGGTTTTTAGTTTAAAATTGATATTTTAGCTCAAAAAAATATTACATACTCAAAACTAAGAAAACACATGCATATGTTTTTGATACTTTAGGAAAAATATTCATAAGTCATATGTGTTTATAGGAATCATCCCAACCTCCATCCAATACATGGTGTTCCCGGTATAACTTCAAGTGTATGTTTTTAGATTAAAATTTTAACATTAGTTCAAAACTCATGTCACAAGCTCAAAACTAAGAAAAAAATTCATATTATATTGATACTTTAGTAAAATAATATGTTAGTCATTTATGACATATATAAATTAGCTGAACCTCAATCTGACACACGGTGTGACCTGTATGACTCAAAGTGAATGCTTTTAGTTTAAAAATGGCATGGTAGTTAAAAATATGTATCACTCACTAAAAACCTAGTAAATACATTTATATTTTCTTTATACATTATAAAAATAATCCTTAATTCATTTGTGACATGTAGGAATCAACCGCACATCAATTCGACACACGGAGTGGCCGATATGACTCAAAGTGTGTATTTTTATTTAAAATTGATATTTTAGTTTAAAATACATTTCACATACTCAAAACTAATAAAAAAAAATTTATATACTTTATTAAAATGATCCATAAGTCATTTTTGGTGTGTAGGAATTAGTCGCAACTCAATTCGATGCATGGTGTTACCGGTATGACTCAAAGTGGTTGTTTTCTATTTAGAAATGAAATTTTAGTTTAAAAATTGTGTTAGTTACTAAAAACCTATAAAACTATCTCATATTGTCTTGATAATTTATGAAAATAATCTTTATTTTATTCAATACATTTAGGAATCATCCAAACATCAATCCAATGCATGGTGTAACCGGTATGACTGAAAGTGTGTTTTTATTTAAAATTGAAATTTTAGTTCAAAGCATACGTCATATAATAAAAACAAATAAAATGTATTCATATTATTTTTATATTTTAGTAAAATGATCCATCAGTCATTTTTTAATTGTAGGAATCATCCTCACCTCAAACTGATATATGGTGTGTATGGTATGACTCAAAGTGTATGTTATTAGTTTAAAATTAGAATTTTAGATCAAAACATGTGTTACTCACTGAAAAAAAAAAGAAAATACTCTCATTTTGGATTAATACTTTAGGAAAACAATTAATAATTCATTTTTGATTTTTAGGAATTAGTTGTACGTTAAACCAAAAAACGATGTGACTAGTATGACTCAAATTGTGTGTTTTCAGTTTAAATTTATATTTTATTAAAAAAGACACATGACATAATCAAAACTACGAAAACACATTCAGATTGTTTTGATACTTTAGGATAATAATCCATAAGTTATTTTTAACATTTAGGAATCAACCTTGAAACAATCTCATTCACAGTGTGACCAGTATGACTCAAAGTGTGTGTTTTTATTTAAAATTGACATTTTAGTTCAAAACCAAGAAAACACATTTATATTATTTTGATAATTTAGTAAAATGATACATAATTCATTTTTTATGTGTAGGAATTAGTTGTACCTCAATCTTATACATTGTGTGTCCGGTATGACTCAAATTGGATGTTATCAGTTTAAAATTGACATTTTAGTTCAAAACATGCGTCACTCACTAAAAACTAAGAAAATGAGCTCATATTATCATGATATTGTAATATAATTATTCATAATTCATTTTTCACTTGTAGGAATCAGTCACATTTCATACTGACGCGCAATGTGACCAGAATAACTCAAAGTGTGTATTTTTAGTTTAAATTGACATTTTTGTAAAAAAGACATGTGGCATACTCAAAACTAAGAAAATTAATTCATATTGATTTTATAATTTAGTAAAATGATCTATAAGTCACTTTTGATGTTTATGAATCGACCACGCATCAATCTAATGCATGGTGTAACCAGTATGACTAAAAGTATGTGTTTTTGTTTAAAATTGATATTTTAGTTCAAAACACACATCACATAATAAAAACTAATAAAACACATTCAAATTGTTTTGAAACATTATTAAAATTATCCATAAGTAATTTTTTACCTATATTAAATATCTTCACATCAATTTGATACCGAGTGTGCTCGGTATGACTCAAAGTGTTTGTTATCAATTTAAAATTGACATTTTAGTTCAAAATGTGTGTTACTCACTAAAAACTGATAAAACACACTCATATTGTATTAATAATTTATAAAAATTATTCATAATTCATTTTTTATATGTAAGAATCATTAAATCATTAAATAGACACACAATGTGACCATTATAACTCAAAGTACATGTTCTCGGTATAAATTGATATTTTAGAAAAAAAGATACATGACATACTCAAAACTAATCCAATGCATTCAGATAGTTTTTATACTTAATTACAATGATACATAATTCATTTTTAATATGTAGGAATAAAATTTACATCAATCCAATTTACGGTGTAACCGATATGACTCAAATTGTTTGTTTTTAGTTAAAATTGGCATTTTTGTTCAAAACACATGTCACATACTCAAAAATGAGAAAATTATTTCATATTGTTTTGATAATTTAGTACAATAATCCATAAGTCATTTTTTATGTGTAGTAATTAGATACACCTAAATCTAATACAAATTATTCCCAATATGACTCAAAGTGGATATTATTAGTTTAAAATTGATATTATAGTTCAAAATGTGTGTCACTCACTGAAAACCAAAACAAATGTGCTCATATTGTCTTGATACTTTAATAAGACAATTCATAAGTCATTTTTGACTTATAAGAATCATTCAAACGTCATACCAATACATTATTTTACTGGTATAACTCAAATTATGTGTATTTATTTTAAATTTACATTTTAGTAAAAATGACATGTGACATGCTTAAACCAGTCAAACACATTCAGATTGCTTTTATACTTTATAAAAATTGTCCATAAGTCATTTTCTATGTGTAGGGATCAAACTCATGTCAATATGGTGCACATTGTGGCCATTATGACTCAAATTTTGTGTTTTCATTTAAAATTGACATTTTAGTTCAAAACACATGTCGTGTGCTCAAAACTGATCAAAAACATTTAGATTGTTTTGATACTTTAGGATAATAATACATAGGTAATTTGTTACATGTAATAATTATCCATACCTTGGTCTGATATATGGTGTGATTGGTATAACTCAAAGTGTATGTTATTGTTAGGGTTGGTGTCCTAAGAACCAATTGTTTTGTGCTTTGATTACATGAATGTACACTTATTATATATTGTTCATTGTTCTGCATGACTATAATATAATAATGTCCTGGAATATTTGTTGCATTGATAAGGTCATGTCAGATACCTTTTATGATGAGAACCTTGAAATTCTATAACAATATTCTCAAATAAAGTTTTATGGTTTGATGACATACTATGATAGGACACATAGTATACAGACCGTCATGTGCAAGTACTCGTAAAGAAGATGAGACGCTATCTCATGGAGTTCACACTTGGTAATCTCCAAGATGGGAGATTATGAGAAAAAACCCGCCAGTAGTAATTCCGCATGCCTTGGTGTCATCATACATTACTATCTATGAGCATGTGTGATGGTCCTTAGACTAAAAGATTATCATTAACTCATGTCATGACTCACGCACTTAGATTTACTGATGAAAACCGTCACGAAGATAGTTGGCGAGAAGTAGGGTACATTGGGTGCATCATTAATGACATGTTGTTGATGGGTAAGTCAATGAAGGATTTGTCCCTTCCATTTATGGAAGTTGATATCTTGGCCCTATGATTGAAATGGTACCGTCGCACGAAATTCCATGGCCATGGTGAAATGACAAGTTTATTTCAAGTAGTCAAAGAATGACGGATCAAGCATATAGGTTTATGACACTACCATGAAACATACTTGATGAGATATTGAGATAAAGGGATTAAATTACATGCTAAGAATTCGTATGAGGTGACACGTCAATGCAGCGTCAACTTCTTTCTCTTGGGTGCCTTGACCCGTTGCAAGACAGTAATCTTGGACTTTAGGAAAGCCCGCCTAATGCCAACGAGAAAGAGGCCTATAGGGTCACACACTAAGTTTATTCAAGTATCTCAAGTAGAATAAATATTATTCCCATACATGGTTTAATAATTATTCAAGGAAGCCTAAATTGTTTTAATGTTGGAGGAAGAATAAAATGAAAACAAGTACACGCCGTGTATTAATGATTACACACTGTGTAGTTTTTATTTTGAAAACAAGTACACGCCGTGTATTATTGAATGTACACACCATGTAGTTTTCATTTTGGAAAGGAAATGAATAAATGAAAATAAGATATACACGCTGTGTACATTGAATGTACACGCCATGTATTTTTCAATGAAAAACAAGTACACGCTGTGTATTTATGATTACACACCATGTAGTTTTTTCAGTCATATTTTTTAGGAAATAATGTCATTTTATTAAATGATATTTATTATAATAAGCGTGGGCGCATGTCAAGGAATTAATGACTCGACATGGGGTTTTTCAAAATATGTAATGAAATAAATAACACGTGTAATGCTTTTATTTATTATCATAACTTCACAACTTTAAATATGATTATAAATATCCTCACAACCCCAACTCTTTTCCCAATAGAATCATTGTGCACAACAATTATGGAGAATTCTCTCAAGACCGAAAGAACTCTGTCCTCCAAGAACACTCTCAAGACCTAGATAGATCTACTTACATTGGATCAAGACGATCCAAGGTGTACAATGCAAGCAAAGGTTTCTCCATGCTAGCACCTAGAGACTCCTTTGGCGACGTCCAAAGATAGGAGGTGTGCATGGGGATCACCACTAGAGGAAGTCTTCATTTGGATTCTATGGCGCAATGACGAATCACATCGAAACGTAATCAAGAATATCAATGAAGAAAGAACACCCAAAAGTTACTTCTTGTCAATTAATTAAATTAATTATAATCAACCTGTGATGATCCACTTTTGTGGTTCCATGACCTTTCTTATTCTTTGTTTATTTCTATGAATCGATCTGTGGAGACTGGTTTTTATCGTCGTATTGGTCCTAGATTGATCATTCCTAATGACAAAAAGCCAAGTGGGCACATCCACCCACGAGCTTCTGCTGCGCACGAAACCTCTAGTTATCAAATAAGAATTGACATTTTAGTTAAAAAAAAGTTTCACTCACTTAAAACCAGTCATATTGTCTTGATACTTATATACAATGATTCATAAGTCATTTTTTATAAATAGGAATCATTCACAGATCAAACTAACACATGATGTGACTGGTATGACTCAAAGTGTGTGTTTTCAGTTTAAATTTACATTTTAGTAAAAAACAATATGTGACATACTCAAAATAGAGAAAAAGTATTCTAGTTGTTTTTTAATTTAGTAAAATGATCCATAATTCATTTTTAATATGTAGGAATAGTTTGTACCTTGATCTGATACACAGTGTGAAAGGTATGAATCAGAATGTGTGGTTTTAGTTTAAAAATAAAATTTTATTAATGTATTGTTTCATATTTATGTTTAATTTATTTATTTATACTATTAATAATATAATAATTGTTTTCTTATATGGGTTATATTTTATAAGTGAGGGGAGGGACATGCATGGAATTGCTTAAACGATTTAAATAATATTGAGTAATTTTATTGTGAAAGTGGAAAAAATGGTCTTGAATTCAAATATAAGATGATATAAGGTCAAAATATCTTCAACCAGTAACATTTAAACTTTTTAGGTGGCATTTTTATCTTTATCTCTTGGTTTAACCCCTTGTTAAACCCATTTTAATCCCAACCATGTTAATAAATTTTTATTTTTTTTACTGTTCATTATGACCAAAAATTAAGCTTTCCTTATTAAATAATATTAATTAATATGATTAAAAATATTTAACCCATTTTATAATTTTAAATTATTATAATTGGAGGGAATAAATTTTAATATAATTGTGAAAAACACAACAAAAATTGTTTTTAGAAAGAAAAAAATTAAGTATAAAAATGATTTTACAACAAAATAAAGTATAATTATTATTCCAATTTAATTAATTGGATTATGTTAAATTAAATGAAATTGTTTTTCTTTCAAACGAAACCGAAACCAAAACCTAAATGGTTATTTTATATAATTGATTAAGAGATAATAACTAAAAATAGTTTTTATTTGAACAAAAACAGTGCTTAGATTTCCAAAAAGCTAAAAATATATTTATAATTACAAAATTATATTTATATATGAATTATATTAATTTATAAATATATATTTGGTCTATAAAAATGTTCCATACTCTTTCATGTTATTTATATATCAATATAATGTCATAAAAGTGACAGTTTTTGTAAAATCTATATTTTTAACTATTCACCCAAAAATCAACTATTTTTGAAAAATCTAAAAAATTCACCCTAATCTAATTTTGACATGATGAATTAAAAAATTAAATTATTTTCATAAAATTAAATTTATGAAATTTTAAATTTATTTGTTAGTCGTGTTCTAGACTAAAACTATGTGTATTATATTATTGGTTATTTAGAAATAAATGTTTGCTTACTATAATTGAAGCTCAGATGTTACAATATATTTCTGGTATATAGAGGTGATGAGAAGCTAGTCATTATGGGTTATATTGATTCTATTTTCTAAATAGATTATATTATCTGAATTCAAAGTCATGATATGTCTCTAATCATAATGGAGAAGTTGTGAACTCTAAGAGTTCATAGTAGCTAGTTTTCACTAATTTTACGGTTGAATCTGAGTATATAGAGGCTTCTATTGAGCCAGGGAAGTGGTGTGGACATGAAAATTTGTCTAATATCTTGATTTGGAACCTATAAGTAAATAATATATCAAATTTTATTGTGATAACACTACGGGGTTGGCTCTGGAAAAGGGTCCAAGGTCACACCAACGGATGAAGGAAAAAGTTTAGAACACCTCTTCAGGGATTTTTCTCAAAGGAGTGAAGTCACTGTGAGTAGATTTTATACATAAGATAACATGTAATACCCCTTGACTTAAGACTTATCTATAAAGAATCATGAATATCATGTGAGATCTAGAAAACTTTAGGTGAGTCAAGCATTTCATACATTAATATTTCATCATTTTAGATGAATATTCAATACATTTCACAATAATCAGTTCTTGAGGACCATTAAGGTTTAGTTTATTTAGATTATATATAGATAATAATATTATTTATTAAATGATATTAAACATCTCTCACAAATATATTCTCACTTAGTACCTTTCTTAAACATGTCCTACCTAAAACATTTATTCACAATTTGGGTTAAGGAAACATAAGAAAGGATGAGATCAGATTCCCAATAAGGTTAAACATAAGAGATATCAATCAATGATCACAAGTGAGTATAATATAAGTATAAGGATTTTATAACATGATTATAACTTATGATAATCATACCCAATCAGTCAAATATCATCAATCGTATATCATAGAATAAATATTTTTCATAACAAGAAACATAAGTCATAAGTGTGTGGAATCATCACTAATCAATCATGATCCATGAGATAATATAATAATAATAATACAACTTTTTTTGGTATATATATAAGCATATAAAATCAATTAATTAGTCAAGGTTCACTCTTAAGACTATCATTGTGTAAAAACCCATAAATAAAATGTCGACATAGTCATTTCCAACATTCTCTTGGGAGTAACTTTTATCCAGTTAACTATTTCATCTCTTAGGAGTTTATTAACTTTTTAATATCTTAATATTTGACTAAAATCATCATCTACTGGGTGTTTTTCAACTCCGCCATCATTACTCAATGCATTGGATGGCTATATATTTCTATTCTCACCCATCACATAATGATAACCATATAGATGTATATCACAAGATCTTAAAAAAATTATCTTATCACTATATCATAACCCATATGAAAGAAATTTATTTTATAAAAATTTCATTATTCCATAATAAAATAACATCTGTCAAAGAAATGGGTTTCATAAAGGTTTCATTATAACTTAATTTACTAATGGGAAAGAAACGGGTTTCATAGAATCATCCTTAAATCATAATTATCATAAGACATACAAATAATTAAATTGGATGGTATCATCATATCATATTTCTAGGGAATTATTATATTCCTTAAAGGATGTTTACATAGATAAAAAATACTTTTAAAAGATTATTGGAACCATTCTTTGAAAACATGAGAAAATATCATTTTATTTTAATAACATTTCAACTAATAATTCCCCTAAAATTTAGAAAACCCTTTTCTTTAAATATAATTAATAAAACATGTAAAGTTATATTCAAATAAAATAATGTTCATGATAGTGGAAAAATCCTTTTTTTTCATATACGTTAAAATAAAACATTTCTTTCACACTTATGTGAAAAGGTAAAATCGACTTATTTCACAAAATTTTAGAAATATTACTTTTAAAACCACTGTAAATTAATTCAAAGTTATTTTAAATGAACTTTTTAAAATATATCAATTATAGTTTATAACTTTTATAAAACAATTTTAAAGAGTATGAAAATGGAAGAAAAAAAATTCAACCAAAGAGGAAATAAGGTAAACTTTTCATTATAAATATTTATTGATCATTTTAAGTAAAAAAGAGAGAAAATTTGTATTATTATATAAAAACTTCCTAAATATATATAGTATAATAAAATATGTGTTTTTTAAAGTTTAAGATAAATATAGTATTCCCTCAACGGAAATTTATCACAGACAATCTGCAAAAGAAATGTGACTCTAACATAAAACATTGCCTTAAGTTTCATCTTTCTTAGTAAGCATTAGAATATCCTATATAATAAATATATATTTATTATAAATATATTTTAGAACTATACTTATATATAAATTACTATTTATCATTATTTTATAATTTCCAATTATTTTAGTATTAACAATTTCTTCATTAAAATGAACATTTGAGTGAAAATTGGTTCATTTTTCATGCTTGTTTCAACTCAATGGTTCTGTAAGTTATGTAATGTCTCAGAATTTTGATATAATTTTTTTTAAAATTGTATGGAATTATTTTTGAGACCACATTCTTTGACGGTACGTGATTCTGAGGACTGGTGAGCTCAGAACATAATTTTGAACTTTCTTTAAGTTCACTTAAGTAAACGTGCGAGCGGGTTTTTCTAACTTTTGAACTGGTGCTCGGATATAAAATCCAAGGGCACAATTGAACTCAAAATGCGTGGATTTTTCTAAAAAGGACTTAAATTCGACCGACAATGGTCAGAAAGAAAAGTTAATTTTCGGACATTTCGAAAAAAAATAATAAAATAAATTAAAATTTTGTTTTATTCATTTTCTCACCTTTGAGCAGAGGAAAACAACATTGTAGTGCGACAGTGTGGAACATTAAAGGAAACTCGTAATGGATCATTTTTTGGGTATACTAATAGATTTTTTGTTTCATAAATGAAACATCGTAACAACCCGACGTCACGGCGTAACAGAAACGCTGCAATGTGTTTTCCTTTAATAAGCAAATGCATTAGAGAGTTGGGAATTAAACCCTGGGGACTCTATGATGAATCTATGACAAGGACTCCCTCCAATGATGAATGATGAACGCTGGTAGGATTTCCAGTTACGTCGACCCCTTATGAAGAACGGGACTACGAATCGACGACCGCCAACATAGATTATATCCTTGAGGGTGGAACGCTTCAATGAAGAACGTAGATTGGGGTAGGGGGTTTTTTTGTTTTACATTTTCCCCATTTTTCATTTTAAACAATGAATGAGAATCAAGCCATGAACAGGTTGATCCACGGATTGTCTGTTCTTGCAAGAGGTTGATGTTTCTTAGGTTCTCTTTTGAGGAATAAATTATTGATGATAGAACATCATTCCCAAGCTTCCCCTTCTTTAAACTTTTAATGTAGAGGGTGCGAGCCAACATGAACAAGGCCTAACCCCCATCCTCCTTGTGCGTTCTTGGTTGATAAATGTTCAAAATGGCGGCAAGGCAATTTCGAGGCCTTCGCGGGGAAGAAGACACCCCACAGAGGTCGTGGGTGCAAGCAGCGCGAAGAACAAACCATTGGAGTAAACTCGGTGGTCCGTGGAGTACTCTACAGGCATGTCGGTGCCAGTGACAGGCGGTCGCGGGCCAGTGGTGGCGCACCGAGAGGAGCACCGTGGGCCGCCCGGGCTAGGGTGAGGCGGCAAGGCCTTGGGTTGTGCCAGCAGATGGTGGAGGCGAACATGGCCCCTCAACCACGTCGGTGGAGTGACCTGAAGCCACAGGCCATGTTTTTTCCGAGCACAAGGTCATATGACCAGTTGCAGACCCCCTGGGTGGCTGGGTTTGACTGGTCGCATAACACCCCAGGATGCACCACGTGTCCAGGTTGAGAGGAACCAGTCCACCAAAGGTGGACTGGACAGGAGGCGGGCCAGACCCGAGGCCCAACAGACCGAACCCAGGCTGGGCCGGGTCTGGGTCTGGTCAGAAGACTCAGGTCGGGTTAGTGGACGCCAGGCCGGGTCAGGTCGGTCTGCTTGGGTCGGACCGGGCCCAGACCCAACCGACCCCTTTTTAGAAAAATGCCAATATCTTTCAAATCTAAGGTCTGATTGACAATCCGTTTGCGGTGTTGGAACCATCACAATGAGTTAGATATTTTGTAATACTCTATGGAGGATTTAATAGAAGTTGGAATTAGACAAATGGATTAGGGATCGGTTCTCTTGAGATCAAGTGTGCTACGTGCAGAAACTATGTGGTTGGCTGAGACCTAAAGACTACTAACGAATGGCTCTGTGTGGATCGGATACTATGGCCAGCTGGGAAGTCTCTTATGTGTGACCTAGAAGTGCCATGAGGGGGAGTGGCTTCTGTGTGACCTTCCAGACCCATGTTACTCGACAGGAGGAGTACCTCAGTATGTCCATAGGTGGGAAGCGGCTTCTGTGTGACCCAGAATGCCCATGGTGGGGAGAGGTTTCTATGTGATCCAGCATACCCATAGTACTCATCATGGATGAGTACCAAATAAGTCCAAAGGTTAGTGGGAAGTAGCTTCTGTGTGACCTAGAAGGCCCACTGTACTCATTTAGGAGGAGTTCTCCAGCAGCCCATGGTGTTTGACAATGTGACTAATGGTTTTACTTTCCTACTCTAGAATATATCTGGTGTGAGTTGTCATTTTTCATGGTTATGCGCGGTGACCATGCTTTGTGTTTTGGTTGTGGATTTATTTTTGGTCTTTCCTTTGTGTTTTGAGGACCCTAATGAGTATATTGTTACTCATCCCTACACGGGATTCTCCCACATGTGTTGTGTCTGGTGCAGATGACCGCCGACTTGATAGAGGACTTGGTGGACCAGGACCTGGTGGTGCCTAGTGAGATCAGGTAGGTAGGGTGTACTTCTACATCTTCGAGAATCTGCTTTGTACTTACCTATCAGGTGGAGTTTTTCAACATATGGAAATCCAGAGTTTCTTTTGTACTTTCCTATTTTCTAGTTAATCGTTTGTTGGGTTTGTATTCTAGCCCATTTGACATTCAGTTGTACTTGTACTCAATGGTTTTTTGGTGGCATGCTTGTTTACTTTTCAAGATTTGGGACATGTTTGTGTGTGCATTCATATAGGTACTTAGGCAAATGTCTCCCACTTCAAGGTTGACGCCTTCGGTGCTAGTCGCCAACCCCTGGCCTTTGGGAGGTGGGCTTGGGGTATGTCACGGCACAGGCCCTGGGGGATGGGTTGTGACAAAGTGGTATCAGAGCTGGTTAGTTATACCTCAAAGACCGAGATTTTGTTGTTTTGTTTTGGGGAAACAGTGTTGAATGTTTCGAGTTCGACTTTTAGATTTGGGGAGTCCAGTGTTGGTGTGGCGGCTGACATATCCATACACTAGGACCCTGAATTCTATTTTACAGCTCTATACATGAAAACACTGGTTGCATAAGTTTCTCCTTATGATATTATTAAATAAGAGTCAGCTCACCAGTTATAATATTCTCATTGTGTTGCAACATGATCTATATCAGGATGGCTCCACATAGACGGACATCTAGGCTTCTAATATGTGATTGCGTGGACAGCCTGCCTAGAGATGCGGCATTGGTTTAGGGACCAGTTCAAGAGATGGACCCGTCAGGTGGTTCACCGGTGTTTCCATCACCCGTTAATTAGTAGTTACTGTCAGTGTTACTGGTAGAGGACGTACATAGACTCAGTGATTTCATGAGTTTCAGAGACAGAGACCTCCTAGGTTCAGGGGCGAGAAAGATCCTTAGGTCGTTGAGGATTAGCTAGAGGTAGTGATGTGGATCTTTTGCATAGTGAGGACACCACTTGACCAGATGGAGATCTTGGCAGTGAGCCTTCTGCAGGGCTTGGCTGGGAGATGGTGGAGCTTGACCATCTAGATGCATGATGAGGTGACCCTCACCTGAACAGACTTCGAGCAGCTTTTCTAAGAGGAGTTATTCCCCGCGACCTTGCACTCAGTTCGTATTCAGGAGCTACTTTACCTATAGTAGGGCAGCCTTTCAGTGGCTGATTACTCTACGATATTTACATACCTCTCTCGTTACTCCAAAAACATGGTGAGAGATCCTTTCTTTAGGGCCTAGACCTTTGAGAAGGGACTTATATGGGAGATCAGGGCATACATGGTGTCTCTCAACATCCCCACTCAGGCTGTAGTGATGGAGAGAGTCCTTATTGTGGAGATCTTATTAGCAAAGTAGGAATCGATAGCTAGATCCACTAAAATACCTCGGGCGGTAGAGTCTTCAGCGGTGAGCAGCAAGCAGTAGACATGGGGGCCCAAGCGGTCTAGGTATTTCAGGGGACGGCCCCAGGACTCGGGGTAGGTAGTACGGGGCTCCCAAAGTAGAGGGATTCAGCTGGGAACCAGGTTGTTCTTCACGTGCAGTGGGTAGGGACACATGGCTCGTGACTTCCCAACCCACCACACGAACGATCAGCAGATGGTCAAGGGACTGCCAAGGTAGAGACATAGGTTTGATCTAGGAGGTTCTTAGGGCAGTGGATGTGGCAGGGGAGTATTCCGAGTAGTAGGCGGTGGATGTTGGTTCGACGTGCTACCACCACCACCCCCAGGTGGTCCACCACGAGCTCAGGGAGCTGGAAGATAGGGGTGAGGCTAGCTCCAGGAGATGGAGGACTATGACCACAGAGTTCAAGAGATGATTAGGGGTATGATCTATGTCTTCTCCACCTTATTTGTAGTTCTAATAGACACAGGTTCCAGTCACTCTTTCCTTTCCACAGACCTCATTCGGGGCTTGGAGATTCTTGTGGAGTCTTTGGATCGATCCTTACAATTAGAGACTTCTACAGGAGGGGATTCGATGATCACGCACTAGTTCTAGCAGTGTGATCTTACTCTAGGAGGTGAGAGCATTAGCTGGGATCTCCTAATAGCATCATCGAGGCCTTACGACGTCATCTTGGGTATGGACTTGTTAACTATAGTTCATGCTCAGATCGATTGTTTTAGGCACAAAGTGTGATGTGTCCATGAGTATGAGACCAGGTTTTCCTTTACCAGTGAGAAGGGAACCTTTACAGCACATGATAGACTTTCTAAATGGAGGGTGCAACCAATCACTCATTAGTTGGAAAGCCTCGCCCTCAGTGCGGTGGATGAGAGTAGTCAAAGCTTTCCTGTAGTGGTGGATGAGTATGAGGATGTCTTTTCTGGGGATTTTCTAGGATTACCTCCTCGCAGGTAGGTAGACTTCGGCATCAACCTATACCCCAGGACTACACCGATATCCACATCAGTATATTGGATGGCTCCTGCGAAGCTTCATGAATTGAGTATACAGCTAGAGGACTTATAGGATAAGGGGTTTGTAAGGCCCAGTGTTTTACCATTGGCATCCCCAATGTTGTTTTACAAGAAGGCATACGAGAGCTTGAGACTATGTGTGTACTTTCAATGCCTGAACCAGGTGACCATGAAGAACAAGTATCCACTTCCAAGGATTGATGACCACTTAGATCAGCTGAAGGGAGTGAGGTGGTTCTCAAAGATAGACCTTATATCAGGCTATTATCAGCTTCGGGTACAGGATGAGGACGTACCGAAGATAGCCATTAGATGTCATTATGTCCACTATGATTTCTTGGTGATTCCCTTTGGCGTGACTAATCCCCTAGTAGTGTTCATGGGACTCGTGAATAGGATCTCTCAGCATTACCTTTATCGTTTCATGGTAGTCTTTGTTAATGACATCTTGGTGTACTCTATGTTGGAGGGGTAGCACACTACACACCAGCAGATAGTCCTAGATACACTCCAAGAGAACCATCTTTACGGTAAGCTCTCTAAGTGCCAGTTATGTATTTAGGAGGTCCACTTTTTGGGACATGTCATCTCATAGGCTAAAGATACAGTGTATCCAGCAAAGATAGTGGCATTTCTTTCTTGGGATCCACCCAGGAGCGTGAATGAGGTGCGGAGTTTCTTGGGGTTGGCCAGATACTGCCAGAGGTTAATGCCCAACTTTTTCAGATTAGCAGAACCTTTATCATCCTTGACACAGAAGGGATATCCCTTCATGTGGAAAGAGAAGTGCCATCAGAGTTTCTAGGAGTTGAGGTGGAGACTGAAGAGTTCCCCCATCTTGAGACTACCAGAAGAGGGCATTGGGTATGTAGTCTTCTGTGACACATCAGGGACTGGATTGGGTTGTGTCCTAACGTAGGAGCGAGTAGTGATTGGATATGTCTCATGGAAATTTAGGCATCATTATTATAATTATGCAACCCATGACCTGGAGTTAGCAGTAGTGGTCGTTACCATGAAGATGTGGTAAAACTACTTGATGGGTGAATGGTTTATCACCTACTCTGACCATAAGAGTCTTAGGTATATCTTCTCACAGAATTACTTGAACTTAAGATAGTGGAGATGGTTAGAGTTCCTCCAAGACTATGAATTTGAGATAGTCTATACTCCTAGGAAGGGAAACATGGTGGCAGATGCCCTCAACAGGAGGTCTAGCTTAAAACTGCTAAGTGAGGTGACGGAGCAGCTAGCCACAATGCAGATATCCATCATGGATGATGATGGATCAGCTTAACTTTAGTCAATGACTATCACTCCCACAATCTTGCAGCGAGTTATGTAGTCATAGCTTGTGGATGTTGACAGCGAGGCCTGGCATGCTCAGTTATCCTCATGATAATCTCCTTGTGGATTTTCGATAGGTGGGGAGCACATCATCCTTTTCAGAGGATGCACAGTAGTGATAGTGACATTGGGGGAGGAGGTGTTGAGGGAGTTCCATACATCCCCTTTGGCGGTACATCCTGGTGTGGAGAAGATGTATCAGGACCTCGGACATCAGTACTGGTGTCCAGAGATGAAGAAATCGGTATGCTCCATGCTTGTGTCATTGATTTTGGTCATAGTTGGGAGGATCACCTACCACTGGTGGAGTTTGAATACAATAATAGATATCACTCCACCATTGTCATGGAATCATTTTAGGCCTTGTATGGGTGGCCATGCAGATCACCTCTATACTGGACATACCCAAGGGAGTCAGCACTCATGGGTCCAGAGTTGGTACGGGCTACCACTGAGAAGGTTCATATCATCAAGGAGAGTATGAGGACTACACAAAGTAGGAAGAAATCGTATGCTAATAGGATACGAAAACCCTTGGAGTTTGAGGAGGTAGACCATGTGTTCCTTTGGGTCTCACCCCGATGGGGTTTGTGAAGATTTTTTCAGGGCGGAAAGTTATCTCTCAGGTTAATCGGATCTTTTTAGATTCTTAGCAGAGTTAGAAAGGTGGCATACCAACTAGATTTTCCATCACAAATGCACCGGGTGCATGATGTTTTTCATGTGTCATGTCTGAGGTGGTACGTTCATGATTCATTGTACATCATCGACTAGGGCAAGCTGGACATTGAGGATGAGGCGATGTTTCCGGATTTCTCGGTGGATATAGAGGATCAACAGGAGTGGTTCCTTTGTGGATGATCGATTCCTCTAGTATACATTTGGTGGTAGAACAGGAACCTCCAGGAGATCCTATGGGAGTGGAAGGATCATATGTTTTATCTGTACCCCCATTTTTTTATTAGAATTTTTTTTATTTTGGGGATGTAAACCGCTAAGGTGGAGAGAATTTAATTTCCAATAATTTCTATGTAAATTTTTTTTAAATTTTATGGAATTATTTCAAGACCACACGATTTGACGGCATGTGATTCTGAGGCCCGGTGAGCTAGGAATAGAATTTTAAACTTTCTTTAAGTTCACTTAAGAAAACATGAGAGCAGGTTTTTCTAACTTTTGAACCAGTGCTCAGATCAAAAATATGAGGGCACCGTTAAACTCAAAATGCTGGGATTCACTTAAAAAGTACTAAACATCAACCGTAAAGGGTCAGACATAAAAGTTAATTTTCGTACTTTTCGAAAAAAATAATAATAAAATAACATAAAAAGTTATTTTATTTATTTTCACATCATTGAGCGGCGGACGACGGCGCTGAGGTGTGGTGACAAGAAAAATTAAAGGAAATCATAATGGCTTGTTTTTTGTGTAGTGTAACGACGCGACGTCGTAGAGTAACAGAAACGTTGCGATGTGTTTTATTTTAATAAGCTAACATGTTGGAGATTTGGGAAATAAACCCAAGGGATTCTCTATTGAACTTACGACAAGGACACCCTCCAACGATGAACGATGAATACCGACAGGATCGCCAGCGGCGTCGATGCCTTATGAAGAATGGGACCAAGAATCGATGAACACCAATGAAGCTTAAATCCTCAAGGGTGGAATGCTTCAGCAACTAATTTCCATTGAGGTAGGGGGTTTATTTGTTTTACATTTTCCCCATTCTTCATTTTAAACAACGAACGTGGATCAACCCATGAATAGGTTCATCCATGGATCATTCGTTCTTTCAGGAGGGTAATTTTTTGTGGGTTTTCTTTTCGGGATTGAATTATTATAGATATAACATCATTCCCAAGCCTCCCCTACTTTAAACTTCTAACACAAAGGCTGAGGGCCGACACGAACAAGGCCCAACCCCCCCCCTCTTCCTTGTGCATTCTTGGTTGACAAATGTTCAAAATGGAATAAAGGTAATTTCGAGACCTTTGTAGAAAATGTGAGACCCCATGAAGGTCAGGGGCGCAAGCAGCGCGGAGAACGGACCACCGGAGCGGACCCGGTGGTACATGTAATACTATGCCAGTGTTGTAGAGTCAGCACCAGTGGGTGGCAGCATGCCATGATGTCACATCGAGAGGAGCACCATGGTCGGCCCGGGCCACGGCGGGGCGGTAAGGCTGAGAGTTGTGTCGGTGGCCGGTGGAGGTGGACGCGGACCTTCAGCCATGTTAGTGGAGCAGCCTGTAGCCACGGTCCACGTTTTCGTTGAGCATGCAGTCCCTTGACTGCATGCAGACCCCCTGGGTGGCCAGGTTCGACTGGCTGCATGACACCCCTGGATGCGCCACGTGTCCGGGCTGAGGGGAACCAGTCCGCCAAAGGCGAACCGGATAAGAGGAAGTCCGGACCCCAATCCCAATGGACCATACCTAGGATGGGCTAGGTACGGGTTAGTTTAGTGGACCTAGGTCAGGTCGATGGACCCTGGGCCAGGTCAAGTCAGGTCAGTCTACCCGGGTCGAACCGACACCTTTTTAGAAAAACGTCAATATCTTTCAAAACGGGTGTCCGATTGATGAGACGTTTGCGGCGTTGAAACCCTCACGACGATGAAGATCTTTTGGAATACTCTATGGAGGATTTCATGGAAGTTTGAATTTTAAGAATGGCATGGTGATCGGTTCTCCTGAGATCAAGCGTGCTATATGTGGAAACCCTGTAGTTGGCTAAGACCTAAAGACTGCTGATGAGAGACCCTGTGTGGATCGGATACTATAGACCAGTGGGAAGTGGCTTCTATGTGACCCAGAAGTCCCATGGTGAGGCGTAGCTTCTGGGTGACCCGGATTACCCACAGTACTCGATAGGAGGATTACCTTAGTATGGCCATAGGTGGGAAGCAGCTTCTATGTGACCAAGCGTGCCCATGGTGGGGAGCGGCTTCTATGTGACCCAGCATACCCACGATACTCATCATGGAAGAGTAACAAAGTATTCCTATGGTTAGTAGGAAGTGGCTTCTATGTGACTCAATAGGCCCACTATACTCATTGAGGAGGAGTTCTCCAGTAGTCCATGATGTTCGATGATGTAACTAATGGTTCTACTTTCCTATTCTAGAGTATACCTGATGTGATATGTCTTGTTTCATGGTCATGTGTGGTGATCATGCTCTATGGGTTGGTTGTGGATTTATTTGTGGTCTTTCCTTTGTGTTTTGGGGTCCCTATTGAGTATATTGTTGCTCACCCCTACACGAGATTCTCTCGCACATGTTGTGTTTGGTACAGATGACCGCAGACTTGACGGAGGACTTGGTGGCCCAGGACCCAGTGGTGCCTAGTGAGATCAGGCAGGCGGGGTGTACTTATACGGCTTCTAGAAGCTGCTTTGTACTTACCCATTAGGTGGGGTTATTCAGCGGATGGCTATCCAAATTTTCTTTTGTACTTTCCTATTTTCTAGTTAGTCTTTTGTTGGGTTTGTATTCTGGACCATTTGAATTTTAGTTGTACTTATACTCAATGGTTGTTTAGTGGCATGCTTGTTTAATTTTCCAACTTTGAGATGTATTTGTGTGTGCGTGCGTACAGGTACTCAGAAAAATGTCTCCCACTTGTAGGTCGACGTCTTCATCATTAGTCGCTAACCCCTGGCCTTCAGGAGGTGAGCTTGCAGTATGTCATGGCATGGGCCCCGAGGGACGGGTCATGACAACTTTCACATTGGTCTTGGTTTAATCATATATATATAATTAATCCTGAAATAATTATCATATTTATTCATCATATACACTTTATAGTTATTCATAAAAAGTGGTGATGAAAAACTAATCACATCATTGTGTGGATGTGGTAGTACACACGTACATTTGAATGACATTGTCATTTTCAAATGAATGGATAGGTAAGAAGGTAGATAAGATATTATAATTATATAAGAATATATATTTTATAAATATAATATAAAAATATTTAATCCATAATAATAACCAACCATGAATGATTGTTATGGAAAATAATTTATATCGCTATATGGAGATGATTTTCCTCACATAAATATGAGAAATACTTCTATTTCCCATTTGATGGAAAAGAGGTGGAAATGGTTAATCTATAATCATAATAAAAATTAATTATATTTAAATAATTAAATATTTATTTTATAATGGATTCCATATATTTATAGGATGTATAAGAATAAATAAAATTAAAAGTACTCGGTTAAGAGTTATATCTCTTTATTACGAAACTACCTTTGACTTACACCTTATGCCTTGAAAGTATGGTATTACGATCAAAAAAATAACTCTAGAACATGTATAGATATGTTATTGGGTGATTAGGGAAATAATTTTCTGAGATATAATACTCATTAAGTGTGAGTAAGAGAGTAGAATTGGTATCATTTTATAAGGGTGGAAATGAATACACTTTGAATTTTTCAAAAGATTAAAATATATTAATGTATTGCTCAAGTCAAATAACTAAAAAATTCAAAATCATATAGTATAGGAAGTATAAGGAGGAGATAGCATCAAACAATCAAATTAAAGAATGTTTTTTTATATTTTAAACCTTATCTCTTAGATCACCCCTTGTAAACTCGTTCTAACCTTAACCGTGGTAACACATTTTTTTGTTTTTACTATTCATTATGATAAAAAAATATGTTAAAATTATTGAATTATATTAATTTTGATGATAACAAATATGAAATCCAATTTAAAAGATTCAATTTCTATAAGTGTCACAAATTAATTTTAAAATAAGTGTGTAAAATGCAATAAAACCATTTTTAGTAAAATGTATTTTTAAGTATAAAACTTAGTTTACCATAATTATTTTCCATGTAAAAACTATTAGATGAATATTGAAATATTTTATTGAATATATTATCTAAATATTTAATTTAAATAATTTATCAATAGATATTAATTTAATTTATTAGGATAAAAACACATTGTGGTCATAAAATAGTTGTTCAAAAAAACATCTCTTTTTACCTTAAAATGTTTTTATTTTATTTTCTAACCAATTAAAAACTAGTAAATTGATTTTATACATATGTAAAAAATAATTTTTCATAATTCAGATAGTTCTATTCACACACTCCAATCCAATGGCTAGGTGATAACTATCTCATTAAATAATAATATTTATATCGTGGTTAGTTTCAACTCAGTGTTGCATATAAAGAAAGTTATCAAATAAATTAAATTTATTTAAATACAAATGTATCAAAAAATATCAGGGTATTACAGGACAAAAGTTCATTATCAATTCAATCTATTTTAATTGGGATCCTATAAAATTTGGTTCCCTAGAACCAACTTCTATATACTTTATGATTACATGTATTCCTGGTTTTGAATATTAATAAAGTTATTATTACAACATGATTATGTGAAATTTTATGTGATAATGTCCTAAGGGTTCATGTCACATAGAAAGGTCGTAGCATTTCACCTCTATGATGAGAACCTAAAATTTTTATGATAGTATTCTTAAATTATTTTTCTATATAGTATGATATTATCTAATTGGACATAAATGATATATGATATTATGTGTAGGGGGCTCATAAGACATTGAGTCTTCTTATCATGATGGTCATCCTTAAAAATCTCAAACAGAAAGAGGTTATGAGAAATTGACCTACTAGTAAGAAATTTTTATTTACATGTGTTATTGGATGTTCCTATTCGTGGACATGTATAATGGTACATAGACATTAAGATTATTATTAATGCATATCATGAGTTATATACTTTTATATATTTATGAAAATCATGATGGCATGTGCTTACGATGAGGTAGGTGATAGGTTTTTTAATCATATAATGATTATTGGAAGTGTAAAACAACCCAAAAATATCTCAATCCATATTTAAGAATTAAAACATGTAAATTATCTAAAAAACATAGTACCTTGTATTCAACCATTATATTTTATACCATATTCAACTTGTATGGAGTATATTTGATATAGATCAGTGAAGAAACAAATAAATCATTCCTACCTCTGAGCAATTACATCAGCTGATGGATCATTCATCGTATGAAGAGGGTCCTAATTCTATGAAGGGGTTATAGCACCTTCCTATATAAAGATAAATGTAGAACTAAGAACAAAGAGAGATTGTATAAATATTTTCATGAAACTAATGATCATAGTTATACTGAATGAACATAATCTACACCCCCCCCCCCAACAAAGATAACATTTCTCTTTATTTACAAGTTAATCCCAAGTCTTGTCATTCATAACATGTTATATGTGTCACTTCATGTTGGGCTTTATTCATTGAACTCATTTAAATGAATATATGTAAAGATTTTAAATGAACCAACTCTTTGGTTCCAAACAAATGAAACCATTTGGGATAGATGTTGAATCACAAGCAACTGTATATGCATCTCATGCATATTTAATATATATATCATATATATACAAAAAATTATACATGTATCCTATGCATGATATTATACATGCATCATATGTATGTATTTTATGTACACTATATATACATCTTCATATACTATATATATATATATATATTACTTGTATTTCATGAATGTGTACATGTATATTATTCATGTATATTTTAGTGAACATTCAATAGTAGGATATGTTGGGTGTGTTGTGATTGATATTTCATTAATGGATAATATTATAAAGTATTTTTCCCTTGTGTTATTTAATGAAAGTTGATATCTCTGACTCTTCTATGGGAATGTAATTTCATGATTAAGTCCATGTTCATGGAATTCTATCAGCAAGTTCGTTTATGGAAGGTCAAATGAAGAGGCAATGGACACATGGGTTAATGAAATCAGTATGCAACCCTTCAGGTTTGAGATATCAAGATGAAGATATTATATTACACAATGTATGTTCATATGAGGTTGTGTGTCATTTCAACATTAATTTCTTTCTCTATGGGTGTCTTGGAATGTTATTAGATATTAACCTTTAAATATAGGTGGTTTTGTCAAATTACACTAAGAAAGGGGTCTAGAGGGTCACACACTAAGTGTATCCATAATATTGATTAAATTCTGTTAGAATTTAACATGTTGAATAAATGTTACTATCATACATGGTTTAATAATTATTCATGTTTGGATTGATGAAAAATATTTACTCACCAGTTATTCAAGAAAATAATTGTGAGTTGGATATTTTATAAATAATTATTCTATATTTTGGTGAATATAATATTTATTTATTTATCAAAAAGTAATGTAGTGATATTTATTTACTTGAATAAATTGTCATTATTCATGGTTTGATAAATATTGAGGAGTATTGAAGGAACAAGTTTAATAGTTTAGTAAGAAATGACCTATTAAATATTATTTGAATAAATATTAATTTATTTATTCGATATAATACTATTTTTTTATTTGTGAATATAGAACATGTTAAATAAATAATAAAATTACTATTATTATTTATAACATTGGGTTTATTTGGGAGTAATAGAATAATATAGAACCATGTGAAATTATTAATCTCTAACTCTTACTCTTTTTAAACCCGATTATATCATTCTCAACCCTAATCATTATTGTGAATAATGAAAGTAAAGGGATATTTATCCCATGATTTGAAGATTTATTCTATTAGAATGCTCTCAAGAATGGAGATAAATCCTCCTCCTCATCCATATTGAGTATAGATAGAATAATAAAAATCATTCGGGCCTCAAAGTGATTCTTGTAGAACTCATCAACAGTTGATATAACTATTAGAATCTTTTGTTCTGGTACCTAGGTATTTCTATGATGATGTTCAAAGCTTCAGGGTACACATGTGTATCACAACTAAAGGGATTATACCATTTAATAATCTTACCATAATGATGGTATAATAATAAGTGTTCTACCAAATGTATAATGAAACAATAATTCCAAATGTGGGGTAATAATTAATTTACATAAATTAAGTGATGGTTCTTATCATAGTGGAAGTGCTTATCAGGGTCGATACCAACACAACAATCATCATATTCTATATATCATTCACATATTTTACAGGACATAAACATCATGACCAATGAAATTTTTTCAAATAATATTGATAAGTATGGTTTCTAAAATAAAGATAATATCTTTTCACGTTAAATTTATAATTAATTTAAATCGATCATAATAAATAATACCTCAGTCTTAAGATATTTACTCGATGAATATGTTGATCCTGTGATAACCTTTTAGTCTACTGTTTTTTCATTTATGAGGACCCAAAGTAGGTTCACTCTAGTATTGATCCACATATTCTCCTTTATTCCTTGAACAACACAAATATATTTTTGGGTGCTAGCATAATGGATTGATCAACTTGCAGTGTTTGTTTTGATTTTTGTTATGAGTCCTTTTGTCTTGAAGAATCATACTTACACTCTCTTTCTTGATAGTGTTGAGGGTATAATAGAATCTCTAGAGCGTTCTTGATTCTAGAGAGAGGGCGCTATAATTCATTGTGCACAATGATTCACAAAATGGAACTATATTGATCAGCCTCTACATAATAGATGTATTCGTCTATTTATAGAGATAGTGTTAGGGTTAAAATATTATTTAATTTCAAAAAACCCTTAAATAATATATTAAACCTCATATGACCTCATGTCTTGTAATAATAATGTTTTTTCATAGTGTGTGAAAAATGGCGCAAGAAAAATTATTATTTTATCGGCTTGAAAATTAATATTTATCACTAGAAACAATCTTGGTTCTCTCATCCTTCTTGTTATTTATAAAATACACAATATAAATATTTAATTAAATATATATATATTAATAAATTAAATAATTATCTATTCATATTTTGATGAATAGATATTTATTAAATATTCTCTAAATAAAAAATTTATTTTATTCGTAGTCTAGGGAATAAATATTTATTTAATATTCAATAAATAAAATAATTATTTCATTCATAGTCTAAAAAATAAATATTTATTAAATATTGACATAATTAAATAAATTTTTTATTAATGAATAAATAAATATTTATTGCATTGTGAATAAAAAGAAATAAATAAATATTATATATTCATGTAATTAAACAATTTCCATGTAAATTAAAATTTTATTATTATTTATGATCAATAAATCATGAACAAAATTATTCATTGGTCTTGAGAATAATATTTATTCTAATAATTAAATTTAAATAGAATTTAATTGAGATCAATAGAAACACTTAGTGTGTGGGCCTCTAGGCTTCTTTCTTATTGGAATTAGGGGGGATTTATTAAAGTCCAAGATTGTTTTCTAGAAATGGGTCAAGGAACTCAAGAGAAGGAAGTTAATGTTTCACCATCAATAATCACACACAAACTCTAAATGTTTAATATAATACCTTTATCCCAATATCTCATCAAGTTGGTTGCCCACTTGTGTCATCAACAAATATACTTTCTATATCTTTATTTGACTATCTGAAATTTGTTATACCAATATCATGGAATTTAATGCTAAAGTTATATTTCAATTAAAGGGCTATGATATCAACTTCCTTAAATATAGAAGGGACAAATCCTTCCTTGACTTATTAATTAATAACATGTCATTCGTGATGCACCCAACTTACCTAACTTTTCCATAAACTATTTTTGTCCTGGTTTACGATAATATATTAAAGTGTGTGAGTCATTACAAGCATTAATAATAATGATAAAGTATAATGATCATTACACACACTCATAGATAGTAATATTCAATAACACATGAACATGTATATTTCTATAGGTAGGTCAGTCCTCATAATCTCTCATCTTGGATATCTGTAAGTGAAAACTTCATGAGATGAAGCCTTATCCTCTTACAATTACTCACTCCTAACACTCAACAAACTATTTTCACATTCATATTTTGTATCTTATTCATGGGACATATATTTAAGATATATCGGCGTATCATTTCAATGTTCTCATTATAGCAGGGAACTATTATGTCATATTAATGCGACAAATACTCTAGAATATTATCACATTAATTTTATAAAGAAGAACAATAAATATGTGATAAGGTATTTACTAATATACAAATCCATGAGTATACTATAAATATAAACTGAAAAGCATTTGGTTATATGGAACCAACTCCAATAGACTCCCACTTTCTCTATATCCAACTGCTAATGACTATTTAGTTTTCACATGTTAAACATGATTTTGCTGAGTATGGGTATAGCTGATGGTCTCACCATGTTTCCATGACTAGGGTTGGTAAAGCCACATATCTTTGTGGTGAATCTATTTAATACAACATTGAAATATTGATAAAATACCTTAAGTGGTGATATAACTGAGTATCCAACTCTTGTTCCCATGTCAGAATATTGACATCCAGACTAAGAACATAGTTAAAAATTATAATAATAATAATAAAACTATTTCTTTTAGTATAAACCAAAATTAGAATAAGATATTGTTAAATTTCTCCTTGAGCTGCATCGAAATCCACAACATACTCGTATATTGTAGATATGTAAACCACTTATTATAATAATTTTTTATTTGATATTACCCTATCCTTTTCAAAGATAATAGATCTACTTGAACTAAGGGAAGACCATTGTTTAATTACCTTTATCACCCGTATTACAAATTCTCCTAACACCAAGAACTCATCTAGTTACACTTTTCCAAGTATTTTTAGATTGTTTTAATTGTAAGTTGATCTGGTTGTATTGGATCCATTTTATATTCACATACTATGAATCATGCATCAGTAATATCAATCGTCAGTACATATCATGACATATGAGATAAATTCCTAGTGCTTAATATTGTGAAATTTTTTAATCTTAATAATTTCTTCTTATAACCATTCATGTTCAATAAGAAAGATTATATGCCAATAAAAATTCAATTTTAAATTTTTAATATATATACTATGACTAGTTTAATCATTCCAATGGATTTATTATGGGGATAATTTTCCCTAGAACTTGGTTTCCACTTTATGTAAAACTCGTAAAAATTCATTCCTTAGTATTAAAAAACTTATAAGACATGAAATTTATTTTCTATGAATATATCTATAACTACACCTCACACTATGATTATTGGAGTTTGTTATTCCTATTTATCAACTCATGTGTATCTATAAATGTAACTAATAGAAGTTAATTCTACTCCCACTATCTTTAAAAAGATAGGATTAATTTATCAAAATATTTTCTATCTTTACAAGATGTTATCCTTAGTCTCTATAGGATTATTAACTCGGGTGCACCTTAGTGTTTGATGTTCATTTTTACCTAAATCCAAATTTTAACATATGGTTTTCATTAAATAATTTTGGAGTTTCCTAATATATTATTATCATATAGTAATTGATATATTTTCCATTAGAAAATATAGTTATTATATGGTTAATTGTTTCACTTCTATTTTAAAAACATTTCTTGGAAGAAATAATGGAATATTTTCAATATATATAAGACTCGTCATTGATCTTATTTTTACTAACACAATTACATTAATGTATATAAATAAATTTGAGTTTTTTATTACCTTTATTCCACATATATGATCAATTATTACATGGATAATATGTACTCCAAGAATCTACCTCGGAGATTCCTCAATCTTCACTAAGTGCTCTCTTTTACTTCACTAAGAATTTCTCAAATTTATTAAAGGAATCTCATGAAGTTTCCTTAGATTTATAATAGTTCATGTGGTGATGTTGAACTAACTCTAAAAGTTTTATGGCATACCATTTTTTATAAATATTTTTCGATCTAAAAGAGGATAAGTAGTTTTTTTATGTCTAGTGACTTAGATCAATTGAGACTAAAACACTTTTATAGTATAAAAAGGTCAACTATTTTTAGTTTTATTTGATAAAGAATTAAATTTCCATAATTGATTAAAAGAATTATATTTTATATTCATTATTAATTACGATGTATATTTTTGATTCAATAGTTAATAAACCTTTAGATTTGTATTAAAGTATCATAATAAAATTTATTCTAAATGTGAAATAATGTATCTTCATTTATCGATGGACATTGAGATAAATGTTTTGGTAACATTAATTACAAACTTTAATCGATCCATTTTTTGAAATTCAAAGTAGTGATCCCACTTGGATGACATAGGAATATCTCTTTCATATATCATTTTGAGTTCACACTATAACCATTCTATTCTTCCTAATTTCCTATATTAAAATACATGTATGTTGTAAGAATATTGTATTTAATATACAAGTGGTGAATAGAAACTTAATGATTATACATTAAGTCAATGAATCTTATTTCTTATTAAATTAATTTCAATTTCTTTTCCAGTTTCCACTCTTTCCACATAAGAAGAAAATAGCCTCCTATTTATTCTTTTACCTTTGAATCCTTTATCTTTTTTAAGGACACTATAAAGGATCTTTTGGATTTATATTAGTCATGGCATCTTCAACATTGTATTTCAAAATTTTCACCATAAGGGTTGGATAAAGATGTTTCAACCAATTTTTATCCACTTGATGAAGTATGGTGAAAACATTATAGACAGACTTATACATTTAATTTATCTGAGCTTGGATGAATAAGGATAACCTTGGTGGTAATAATAAAAAAAATATTAATGGATAAATTATTATCCAAGTGGAGTCCCACTTTTTCTAACTGATCAATATACACCAGAATTTTGAGCGTATGATTCATATCTAGGTTTCCTTATTCCATTTTACACTGATATAATGCATTGATAATCTAATTTAATTAAATCCTTTTATTCAATTTCTCAAGAAAAAAAGAAGATGATATATTTTTTTGTAAGAATCGATATCCTTATATTGTATCATAAACTCTCTGGACATAGTTGATAAAATAATAGACATTAGAAGCAACCTCTACAAATATTTAGTAGGCATACAAATCTATAGTAGGAATCATTTTCACATGTGATCACTTATTAGGGTGGTAGAAAAATAATATGGGATTCCAATACATAATACAAATTTTTTGACAATAATGAATCACATAAATAATTGTACCATATCTGGAAATTTGTATTTGTGAGGATATACCATGATTTAATGAATAATCATAGTGTTTATATGGTTTCTATTACTATTTTTCTACAATAATAAAAATATATGATTTTTACTTTACTTGATTATAAAATATGTGAGACATAATAATTTAATTTTATTAATTCTCCCACTATTTTATCAAGTCTCAATGGCCCTCACCATTGAACTTGGAATTTCTAGTTTCATAGACATTATAGTGTTAAGGATCTATATTTCCCTTAAAATAACCCATATGGAGGCCATGAAAATAATAATAAAGTGTTTAGATAGGCATTCTTTCTAACTATATGTTGGAAGCTCCATGAACTGCTGAGTGGACTCCCAAATATATAAATCCTAACTCTAATTTCATCAACACTGACCTCCAAAGTTGTATTGGACATACTATAGTTTCTAAATTCATAATTTTTGTTAAATCAACTCACTTTCTTAGATAAGACTTCTCAATAATTGAAATTTCCCCCAAAAATGCCAAATTGACACTTTAACTATGGGGTTATCTTAATTCAAATTATGGAAGACTTAATGACTTAATATTAACTTTAGGGATTTTGTTTATTATGAATAATTTTTTCTTATTTTATATTTAGAATATCATGTTAATATTAAGTGTATTTTAATTAAATAATTAACCAAATTTTGATAAAACATTCACACATAATATATTTATTTTAATTCCATATTAACATATCAATCCATTTAATAATGTGATTTTGGTCATGATTCCATAAAATAAATCATACATAAGATAAAAATAAAATAAATAAATAAATTTCATGATCATGGTCTTATCTAATGATTAATTTATTTAGGGGACAAAAAATCAACCTATGGCCCTAAGAGAAAACTTCTTATGCTGGTATAGGCATGAGTTGCGATATATCATCTCTCCATCTATGTATCTTCAGGGTTGGGTAATCTTAATTCCATCTTAAAACACCTCCATGCTCCTTGGTATAATTATTTTATTACATATGTTTTATAACTCACACATAGGTTAGGGTAACCAAAGTATTGGTTAAGGGGAGTTGTATGAAACAACCTTGGACATGTAAGTCCTACATAATAAAGGAGGGAGGTATGACATGTAGGTTATCATATTTAATTTAATGATAAATAATTTAAAACTCGTGAAATGAAATTAAATTAAATTAAACCCAAAAATACACAATTTTTCTCAAAGATCGTGATCAATCATACACATGTAACTGATAAAAAAATTATGATGGCTATAATTCACTTCAATTAATTATTTATTATTAATATAAACATAGTTGTATTTATTTAATTAATTCTCTTTACCTTAATATCCACATAAAGTCTCTTTGATATTCTGATAATAAATATATTCATGGAAAATAAATGGCATGACCAATAATTACAGATAATTACATGGAATTAATTGATCATTTATTAATTCATTTAAATTTTATTACATAGTCAACACATCTGGTGTTGATAGTGAAATTAGTTTTTAATACTGCAATTAATTATTTTAATGTAATTTAATTCTATTACTAGAGATAACACAGTGTTTACTAACGAGCTACATGTTAAGTTCCACACATGATATATATCTAGGATAAATTCTTAGGGACTCAGCATGTTTCTCATCCAAATTACACAATGTGTACTTACGAGCTACGTGTCATGTATTCCACTTTTCTTATGTCCACGTAACATGATGATTGACATGGTATGTTCTTTGGACATATGAATTGATGGGTCACACAATGTGTATGTTAGATATATACCTTGTGTATCCTTAACTGTACATGGTGTTAGTATTATGCGATATAGAACATGTATTTGACCACATGATTTGGGTGAATTTCACTATTAAACCATGTAGATTATACAATGTGTGCACCATCTACATACTAGGTAATCCAAAAAATTGTGTGTTGGGTTGGACTAGTCAACACATAGTTTACAATAAATACACCATGTGTTATTAATTTTTGGTGCATCATGTATTATGTGACATGTCCAGGAGTAGTTCACATGGGTACATAGCGTGTACTTTGGTCACATGTCATGTAACCTTGTTTACTAACAAGAACCCTCATCACCCTTCAATACCATCTTCGATCATTATTCATCTCAGTCTTGAGATATTTCAGAACATATGAAACTCAAACAAAGAAAACTAATATATCAAAATCATGTAAATTAAACATCAGATTAAAGAAATAATATACTGGTAGTGAAAACTAACCACAATTTCATATAGTCGATCAAAAATAAAATAATTATAAATTTAAACATGAGCACTCTGGTATCACTTGATTGTTATGATCATAGTGAAATTGATTATCAGTTTTGATCCCATCTCAATAATTTTTATATTCTATAGATCATTCGCATATTATAAATGATATAAACATCATGACCAATGAAATTTTTTCAAATAATATTGACAAGGAAGGTTGTCAGAACCTAGATAATACCTTTTCACATTAAATTTATAATTAATTTAAAAAGATCAGAAGAAATAATACCTCAGTCTTGAGATCTTTCTTTGATGAATATTCTGATCCTCTAAAACCCTTTTTGTTCTACCATCATTGTGTTGATGATGACCAAATTAAATCCCCTATAGTGGTGGTCCACACATGATCCTTTGATCTCCAAACAAAACTGATTGATTTTTAGGTACTAGTGTAGTGGATCGGTCATATTTTAGTGTTCTTCCTAATTTTTTTTATGGTTCATTGGGTCATGAAGAATCATCCTTTCACTCTTTTTCTTGAGAGGGTGGAAGAGGGAAGAGAATCTCCAGAGCATTCTTTAGTCTTGAGAGAGGGCTATAGAATTTGTTGTGCACAATGTTTCTCAATCTCAAACTATCTCGATTGGCCTCTACACAATAGACATATTCATCTATTTATAGAGATACGTTTATGGTTAAGATATTATTTAATTACACAACAACCCTTAAATAATATATTAAACCTCATATGACTTCATGTCATGTAATAATATTATTATTATTATTATTTTCTTAGTGTGTGCAAAATGGCGCAATGATTAGTATTACTTTACCAGCTTTCAAATTAATATTTATCATTGAAAACAATCTTGTTCTGCTCTTCCTCTTCATAATTTATCGAATAAAAAAACAAAACTTTAATTAAATACTTATTCATAAATAAAATAAATATTTTATTCATGGTTTAAAAAATAAATATTTGTTAAATATTAAATTAATAAAATAAATATTTTATTCATGGTCTGGTGAATAAATATTTATCAAATATTCAAGTAATTAAATAAATTATTTATTAATGAATATATATCTATTCATTACCTTATAAATAACAAGAAATAAATAAATATTATATATTCTCATAATTAAACAATTACCTTGAGAATAAATATTTATTTAATATTTGTTATCAATAAATCTTGAACAAAATTATCTCTCGGTCTTGAGAATAATATTTATTATAATAATTAAATTCAAATAGAATTTAATCGATAATAATGGAAACACTTAGTGTGTGACCCACTAAGCTTCTTTTATGTTGGCATTAGGCAAGCTTGGCTAAAGTCCAATATTACTATCTAGAAATAGGTCAATACACCCAACAAAAAGAAGTTAATTTCATAAAATTAACAACCTCACATGAATGCTTACTATGTAATATAATATCTTTGTCATAATATCTCATCAAGTAAGTTGCACACTCATTTCATCAACCTATATACTTGATACATTTTTCTTTGACAATCTAAAATAAATTTTGTTACACCATGTCCATGGAATTTAATGTGATGGTTATATTTCAATAAATGGGATGATATATTAGCTTCTATAAATATATAATGTACAAATCCTTCCTTAACTTGTTAATTAATAACATTCCATTCTTGTAGGAAACTGAGACACCCTGGCAGGGGAGGGGTGAATTAGGGTGTCAACTTTTTCTTTTAATGTGATGGATCTTGTTCACACATTGGTGAGAACTCATTAAACCTATATGATAGATATTATCTCCAATCAAACATTCACATGCAAAGAGACTACAAGAAACTTTTACTTGGTTCTCCACTAAGGTCTACGTCCAAGGAGCATATGCCGACAGTGTGTCGGTCATACCAAAATCCATTAATCTTCACTAGCTATAGAATAAAAAAGTTCGGTCACAGTCACTATGTGTTAGGAACACTACCATTACAAGAATTTAGGGATATCTCAGTGCATCTCTCAGAAAAATTCCATTGACTCCACCTTTCTCACTGCTCTGAGAGAAGTCAAACTCATTTTATTGACTTGAAGGTCGCTTCAATAGATTTGCATTAAAGTCTTTGTCCCTGACTTAGCACGAGACTCTGCTTGCATGATGGACCTAATTTCATGCACATTGGAATCCCTGTTCACTTAAACCTGATATTCAATATTTCCTTTCTCAAAGTTCCTTCACAAATATCACTCCTTCATGAAGTGCCCCTTCCTTCACAAAGCACCTCTTACTTCATGGAATACAATACCTCCATGAATCACCTCTACCTTCATGGAACAACTTTCCTTAGTGAAGCTCCCTTGCCTTCGCAGAACAAACTATCTTCAAAAATCTCATTGAGTCAACGTAGAATACCCCATCATCATGAAGTACCCTTTAAACAAAAGCATTGATCATCAGTTAAGACTTATAGTCTTTTTGAGACGCTCAATCTTGCATAGAAATTCAGATTCATGAAGAAAAATCACGAAGATTTATTATCTTTGTGAAATCAGAGTGACTCACCTCTTCTCGGAAATTTTTCATCTCAAATGAAGAGCGGTAGACTCATATTTATAGGCTTTGTTGTTCACAAAACCCCACCACCTCTTTTTGAATTTTATAGATCTTTCAAAAACATCTTTGCAGCGCTCCTCCCTTCGCGAATATCTATGGATATTTTCCAATCACGATGCTCATCATAATCACAAAGCTTTCCATCAAAACCCTTTGCAGTGCTCATCTTAATTGTGGAGATTTCCGTCAACTATCACGAAGCTCCAATCCTTGTAATCACAGAGAACACAGTCTCTATTGGTGATGCCCATCATAATCGCGAAGCACACCATCAGAATTCTTTAGGCCTTCGCGAAACACAACTTAAGTAGCCCACCTTCGCAAAACTTGTGCCTTTGACATATTTTCATAGGGACTTCAATAAAACCCAATTTTCTCAACGTAATCCATTTTCCAAATTTTGGACCTCAAAAATTTGGCAAACACTAGCAAACTACACCAACTTCAATGCTGTTATCTTCTTGAACTATATGATCCCTTTCCTTGAAAACTCCCTAATATTCCTTATGAGGATTGAAAACAAACACAAAACATACTCCATTTCTAGAAAAGAATAGATTTAGTTACAAAAAATCTTCCCCTTTGGGTTTTTTGTCAATCTGCAGATAAAGTCAATAGAGCACCAGCCACTATCAAAACTTGATATAAAAAAACAACTCAGCTAACACTCTAAGTCTACGTGAGAAATGCTCGGTGTAGAAAAAATAGGGGAATCTTGAATTGGGTACTCGTGTTTTGGAATTATTAAATATTTCCAAGCTATTCTCTGACCATGTCACCGAATCATTACATGCCCTGAATTGTTTCCTCATAACACCGAAATCTTATTTTCACCCTTTGAAACTCATTGATTTTCTCAATTATCCATTATCTATGCACCATTGAATTTATCTATTATCTCCCACTGTAAATAAACCTAAAGACCAATAATTTCACATTATAGATCTCAAAACACACTTCCCCTGGATCTTATCTCCCCCATAAACCTGCATCACGTCCACAAATTGATTAAAACAGTTAATCCAAATGGGGAGAGGGGGAAAATTGTGACCTCCTCATGCACTGGGAGGTAATTGAACACCAAGATTCAACTTATGATTCTCAAATACCTGTGTTGACAATGTCTTGTTCAGCATGTTATCCACTTGATCATTAGTGCCAATATGTTCTATTTTAATCATGCCTTGTTCAACCTTTTCCTTGATAATGTGATATTTGATTTCAATGTTCTTTGTATGAGAATGCCGAATAGGATTCTTCGTAAGATCAATTGTGATATTGTTATCATAGTGAATCACCATCATCTGTTTCACTTAATCACCAATATCTATCAATTTCTTCTTCATCCATAATAGTTAAGTGCAAGCCTTTGTTGCAGAGATATACTCAGCTTCAGCAGTACTGAGAGAATTGATTTCTTATTTTTTACTCAACCATACCACACATTTATTGCCAATAAAGAATGATCCACCACTTGTGGACTTTATATATACCATATCTCTAACCCAATCAGCATTATAAAAATATTACAGTTCATTATCTCTTCCAGTATCAAAGTATAACCCATAATTGTGAGTACCTTGAATGTGCCTTGTGATTCTTTTCACTGTTGCCATATGTTCTTCTTTTAGATTACTTTGAAAGCAGCCTTCTGAGAATGTTTAAAATACAATATATGTCCATGTCACAGTCAATTATAATACACTACCACAAATGTGGGCAAGGTAAGTGCTTGGGTTTTATCAGCGCTAATCAGAAAGGGCTGATAAAAGGGGAACTTTTATCAGTGCTAGAAAAAAGCGCTGATAAATCAATCCTTTATAAATGCTAATATTAGTGATGATAAAAGTTTTTGATATAAAATATTATTAATTTATATAAAAATATTTTAATTATATTTAAAAATAATGTTTATATGTATACATTAAATAAAAAACGCATGTTTATTATGTTTATTATGTTTATTATGTTTATTATGTTTATTATGTTTATTATGTTTATGTTTTATATATGTTTATTGTGTTTATTAGTTTTTGTTATATCTTTATTATATATTTATTATATTATATTTTTATAATATAATATATAAATACTTTTTAATATATATATATACAAATACTTATTATATATATATTTATTATTTATTTAAGTAAATTTATGTTTCCAAATTAATGCGTCAATTGATGCATACATTCATATTCTCGTGAATATATGTTCATTGTTTACCATAATGTTGGCCATATCTACTATAGCACTATATATACTTGGTGTATTCATTCATTTCTTATATATATGAAGTGTTATCTTCTCATAAATACTGAAAATCATGATAAATATATTTAAATAAACAATAAATTTATTTATTATATTTAAAAACATAAATATTTAGTTATATATAATTATATAATTTTTAAATATATTATATATAGTTATAATTATATATAAATAATTAAATATAAATATGTTTAAATAATTATAAAATTACAAAAATGTTTTTTTAAATGATAGATATATATTTATGAATACCTTCTGAATATATTTATTTATAAATATATGTCTTTAATGAATATATACATAGACACAGATATATATATATATATATATATTTAAATACTTATGAAATTAAAATTAAAATCAATTTATCAATTTATATTTATATATATTTAATTATAATTTAAATTATAAAATTATATATATATTTAATTAAAATTTATACACAAACATAAATATATATATATATACATATATATTTATATATTTTATGATAATTTAAATTATTAAATTATAATAAATATATTAATTATATATATTTATAAAATTATAAATGTAGTAAATATATTGGTTATAATTTAATAATTATGAATTAATGGTATGTTTTATCAATTCTAATTAAGAAGCGTTGATAAAACATACATTTATCAGCACTTTTTTAGTGCTAATAAATATAGGACTTTATCAATGCTAAAAAAGTGCTGATGAAGTCATGTTTTATCAGTGCTTTCAATTGTAGCACTGATAAAGCATGCCTTTATCAGCATTTTCTTAGGACTGATAAAACATATTTTTATCATCACTTTTTATCTAGTGTTGATAAAAGTGTCGCCAGGTTTTATAAATAAACCCTAAGTTTATCCTCCTTTCTCACACCCCTTAATCTCTTGTGGAAGTCGATCTCGGCCGCTACCACCGCCTCCTATCCTTCCTCCTCCTACTCCTCATCCATCGACTCCTCCTCCACCACGAACCGAGCTTCGTTGCGTATCTCTCCTTCATCGTGCCTCTCCTTCATCGCAGCTCTCCTCCGCCATTGCCTCTCCTCCACTGTGTCTCTCCTCCATCGCGCCTCTCCTATCCCTTGAATGCACCTCTGCCATGTGATGAACCACACCTTCGCGATTATTTTTCTCCTCTTTCTCATTAGGTTCACTTATTACTGTTTGATATTGATGTTGATGTTATGAATTGTACAGGCTAAACGCCCCACTAAAAATTGTGGTCATTGGTGGTCCTTGTTTTCACACTAGTTATATTTGGTAAAATTAAATTTTCCCACATCATATTTAGAATTTTTTGATTTAAAAATCTTCATGAAATGTGCATTTTCATCATGGTTATTTTAAAAAATTCAAAATGTTTTTCCATAAATTTAAAAATAAAATTGGTATTATCCACTCCTATTTTTTTTATTACTCTTATATATTTTTCATGATTATATTATTAAATATTCATTTGAAAATTAAATGTCTTTAAAGTGTTTTCACTTCTTTTATAGAAAACATTATGTATTTTTTATGTTTCTATTATAATAATTATTTTTAAAAGTAAAATTATTCAAAGTATTTCAACTTCATTTACTAAAAACATTATACATTTTTCAAGTTTCGATTATCGATGAATGTTTTTATCAATTGACCTCCATGATCCTACTCCAAAGCTTCTTTGAGTACCTAAACCACCAACTAGGTCTCGTTCCTCACCTAAAAATATCTACTTGATATATCCCAACTATAACACCCTAAACTAAATCACCAGGACTGAGCCGAAGTCTCGCATGACCTCATGTATGCTTCCCAGTACAAAATATGTTTCCAATTAGTGGTGAGGGAATAAGTGGAATCGTGGGGATACTATCCCCTTGGTAAATAATAATAATTAGAGTATAGAATAGTATAAATAATAATCAATGTAAAAATTAGAACCTAAAAGGAAAAATAAGATCATATAACAAAAATGTCAACCCATGCTATAAAAATTAGACATACAATATCCAGCGCAACAAGTCAAGAGGTTCCAATATGTGGTAGAACCATAAAAAAATAAACAAGGAAAAATAAATAAATAAAGAGGTATCTCTACAAGGATCCTGGATTCTATCCTGATATCACCTCGATTAAACTACTCCTTTGGTATAATGTCCCTAAGCAGGGCCACTACCCTCATCTGAAATCTAGGTAAATGAAGTCTGCATACGCACTGAGATGCCCGTGTAGGGTGTGAGTATAAAACTTAGTAGGAAACAATTTATATGTTCTTAACATAAGATAAATAGTTATATATAAGTGCATATGATGATAATAAATTAAATTCCCAAGTAAAAAAATATCATATTGGTTCATCGTGCGCTAACAGGGTCTCTCTCATGCTCATGAGCAATAATACCAAGTTTTCTTACTTTCCCAAGTGTAGATGTATAAATAAAACTTCATTATGATTTGTCACATGTTTCAACCCATGAACTAAGTGATAAACCATACTAGCTCCCATCACCAAGTTCCCATAAAAACCCAATCCTTGCTCTATAGGTTGACATCATTAATTTATTCTTGATCTCCTCTAATCGATACCCTTACATGAGTATCTATCATCTACAAGTGAAACTCAACCACATATGCGCCAAACGAAACCAACCAACTCTACCTATGGGTTAGGTCCACCTACACACGACTCCCAATGGCCAATAAGAAATTCCATCACTACCAAAACATAAGCATGAACATATCTCATTGTCAGCTAAATATTGACACACATAATCATTTCCAACAACTCTCATACATGCTCACATCACTGAACCTAATGGAATAAATCAAGGACCCATCCACTTACCTATACATGACTATTACACTTTAAATCTCCACATCCTCACATGGGATTGTTAGTGACCAAAACATTTATAGGATATTCATGAACCACAATTAATCATTACTCAAATTACAAACTATCATGATGAGCTAACACCCACAATAAATTTCCAAACTTGGATTTCATCACCACACTGCTCATCCCTTGATAGGTCATAGATAATTCCCAAAAAAAATTGATTTTCTCACACACCAACAACACCATGACTTAGGGTTATCTTATTTACCACATTACAGAGGCCTTTCCCCATGAATACATTATGTCTTTTTCAAGTTTGAATTATTAAGGATTCTATTAAAAGTAAACATTTTTAAAGTATCTTTACTTCTCATTTTTAAAACCTTTGTGTCTATTTTATAACTTTTTATTAGGAATTATTTATAATAATTTTTTCAATAGTAATCTATTTCCCTTCAAAAAAATAAATATACTTTTCACTTTAATGTTTTAAAAAGTTATTGTGAAAAGGTATTTATTTTAACTTATATTTATAGACTTAAGATTTTTTTCCATGTAGTGATATTTTAGTCACAATTTATATGTTATTATCATATTATTTATTTTTTAAAATGATAATTATAATATTCTATGATTTCTTAAGTTCGTGTTATGTGATTTTTTTTTGAAATATTTAAGAAAACAATTATTTTTCCATTTCAAGCATTATTCTCACTCTTTCTCTTTTATATACCCCATCCCTCTTATATTATCTATTTCCCATAGGTTTCTCCTCCTCCTAGGAATTGAAATTCCTTTTTCAGGAGGATTTCAGGATTTTGGTTTTTTGAGTTTTTTCCATGGAAGGTGACATGTTGTGTATTGGTTACCATTTAGTTTAAAGTAGGTGTTTCTTTTCTCTTCCTTTATTTTATAATTCATGGAATGTATATACTTTATAAATTTATTTTCAATTAAATTATATTAATGTATGGGTTCTTGGGTAAAATTATAAATTTCTTTCTTACATTCTAAGCTTGGAATAAGGGGTTTTTCATAAGAATTTCATGTACTATTTTTAAATTAGATTAATTCTCATGAAAAGAATATTTGAAAATGTACATAGGGTCATTTAAATGTTTTTATAGTAAATCTAGGTCTTATGCCTTTTTTAGTTTTTCAAAGGAATTTTCCATGTGCTTCAATAATGTTTTGGAAATAAAAAGGGATTTTTTTTTCAAGTGCTTCCAAAATAATTGAAATGATGAGACTCTAAATAAGGGGAGTGAAACTCTATATACTAAGTTGGTTTTCATGTGAATACCCATTTTTCAATTTAAAAATTAAATGGTTTATTTCTCATGTGACCCTCAATGATTTCCCCTATACTTGTTTCACCAGTTATGGGTTATTGATTATTTATATAATGGATGTATGATGTAAAAAGGGGATGTTATATGTGATGGTGTCGGAGGTGAGGTGTGAGAAATTTTTTTGGGTAATTATCTTGATTTATTTCTCTCCTATATGGTTGCTTGTTTATGGTAACTTGGGTGTCCAGGTGGGAGGTCTTTATTCATGTTATCCTTGTTAGTACACACGCTTATATGGTTTACATAGTTGTGTTTAAGACAAGGATAGTGGGAAGGTTCCATTGTGATAAGTTAAGTGTGTTTTAATTGGGAATATTGTGTTATTTTTTTATGAAACATATATCAGATGTTGGTTCATATAGTATAGTTTTGTTTTGGATCGTCGCACACTAGTACCTAGGGTAAATCCCATGAAATTTTGTTCCTTGATCAATGGTTCTATATAAAGGATTAAATTATTATATTTATTACATCCCCATTATTATTGTTTTATTAGTGTAACTATTAATATTGGTTTTCTTTACTATTATATTGTTCCTTGATCACATGGTTCCATTCTTCATTTTGAAATTATTTTCTCCAGTTGATATGGTTTCTTTATGAGATAATGAATGTTTGATTTTCAAGTGGCAAACAAATTTATGTATTATGGGACAGATAGTACCTATATTTCCCACCAATTCATTGGGTAAAAGATTATATATCATGATATATAAATGTTATGTAAATAGGTTAGTAAGTCTATAGGTTCAAAAAGGGGGAGTGTGATTGCATTAAGCTCTAATCATAATAATACATGTGAATAAGTTAGTAAGTTTCTATGTTCATGGATGAGTGTGATGGTGTTAATCTCTAATCATAAAATTAAATGTGAATATGATTTTGAGTAGCCAGTGGGGGGGTCGGAACATCGGAAAAGAAGTTCACCCACCAGTGACCGGTTGGGCAGTCTATAAGGTTGATGGGAGGAACACTGAAAACTAGTGATCATAACTAGATATGTGGTTTCATGAGACATATAAGGCGTGTGTCCATCAATTATTTTCATTGGCTAGATAGAGGGAAGTGAAAATGACATCTACTAATTATGTTAGGGGTTTAATTTTAAAATGATTCAAGTATTTTGAAATGTTTCTTAAAAAAATATATGTGTTCAGAAAACCCTTTTTTGGTTTTAAATTGATTTAAAATGGTTTAAAAGGGAATTAGGGTTTTTAGAAAGGATGTTTGGAACTAATTGGTTTATTTTAAAAAAAGTTTTTTATTTTAAAGAGGAATTTGTGTAAATGGTTGGTTTTTTAATGGGATTTCAACTGTGATTTTATAAATAGTTTTCAAATTATATTTAAAGTTTATACCTTTTTTAGCCTTGGTTAATTTTTATATCAACATTTTGTGTATTTATTTTGTTAAATATTAATATCACCAAATAAAATAGGATGGATATGAATAAAGAATAGATGGATGCTAATTGTCTAACAAACGAGTATGAAGATGGAGTGAAAGAGTTCATCAAGTTTGCAAAAAATCATGCATATGATCCTTATAAAATCCTTTTTTCATGTTTACACTATTTTTATTCAAGAAAAGTTAGTCTAGAGGAGTTGAAAGAACACTTGATCTGTCACGGAATAGATCAAAGTTATAAATTTTGGAATAAACATGGGGAAAAAGGAAAATGTATCTAGTGACTGGGATAACACTACATTTTATGGATCATTTTATATGATTACAATTATGGACATGAAGAAGACCATATCGATGATGTGATTATAGATGTGCATGATGATGAAGATCATATTAAGGAAATTATAAGAACAGTTGAAGATGAACTTCATGATTGCTCAAAATTGTTTGTGCAGTTAAAGAGTTGTGAAAATACACCATTGTATGATGGTTGCACTAAATATACAGCATTGTCAGTTGTACTAAAGAAGTATAATTTGAAATTAGGCAAAATATAGAGTGACTCTAGTTTTATGGAATTACTTACTCTCGTTAATGACATGCTCCCAAAAGATAATGAGCACCCAAGCCAAACATACGACGCCAAACAAATGATACGCTCGATGGGTATGATCTATAAAAGAATACATGCATGTACGAATGAGTGTATATTGTTTTTAAAGGACCAAAAATCACTTAGATAATTCCCCCAAAGTGTGGTGTTTCTCGATACAAGAAAGAAGAATCTAGTCCTACATAATTTTCATGGAACTTTCCAATCATTCCAAGGTTTAGGCAGCTATATGGAATTGAGGATACTGCAGGGAAATTGACTTGGCACACAGATAGAATAAATAAAGATAGAAAATTACAACATCCAAAATACTCTTCTCAGTGGAAGAGAACTGATCATGAGTATCCTGAATTTGGAAATGAGCTGAGAAACCTTTGTCTTGTGTTATCTATAGATGGAGTGAATCCTTTTGGTTTTCAAAGCAGCACTCACAGTACATGGCTGGATATGTTGGTAAATTGTAACTTGCCACCATGTGTATGCATGAAATGAAAACACATCATGTTATTTATGTTTATATCAGGACTAAAATAACCGGGTGATGATATTGATTTTTATTTGTCTCCATTGATCGAGGATTTGAAATTATTGTGGGATTCAGGTGTTTTGATGTATGATGATTATAGAAATGAAGATTTAATGTTGAGAGACATGTTGTATTGAACGATAAATTAATTTCCTACTTATGGAAATTTTTCTGGATATAGAATTAAAGGAACTCTTGGGTGTCCTGTATATGAACAAGGTACACGATCAATTAGGTTCAAACATTAATTAAAAATTGTATTTCTAAGACATCGCAATTTTCTACCCCAATGACATAAGTACCAATTTTGGATGACATCATTCTATGGAAGTTCAGAAAAATGTACACTGTCATCTACACTAAAAGGTGATCAACTATTTGATAAAGTCAAAGATGTGGACACTACTTTAGGTAAACTGTTTTCAAAAAACCTTACGAAAAACGGTTAGAAAAATAAATTAATATTTAACAAAATAAATACACAAAATGTTGAACATGTTTGACATGGGAATACGAGAAGAGTTGGCACCAGTGAAGGGAGAAAATTAAACATTTATTCCTCTTGGTACTTAAACTCTTTCTAGGTAGGAGAGATATCGATTTTGCAACTTCTCGAATGACGCAAAGGTTGCAAAGGGGTATTAATCGAATATAAAGAACATCGTGTCAATGAATGATTTAAAGTTAAAAGGTTTGAAATCATATTACTAGTATGTTTTGATGCAAGATCTAATTCCTATATCTTTATGTTGAATTTTTTCCAAGAATGTATGTCATACATTAATGAAGCTATATTTCTTCTTCAAATCTATATGTAGCAAAGTTATAGACCCAACGAAATTTCCAACTATGGAAAGATAAATTTTTATCATATTATGTGAATTAGAAATATTTTTCCACTGACATTCTTTAATATGATGGTTTATTTGATAGTTCACTTGGTGAGAGAGATTCGGCTATGTGGTCTTATTCATTATAGATGGATGTACCTGATTGAATGGTATATGAATATTTTGAAAGGGTACGTCAAAAATAGAATGGCCAGAGGGTTGTATTGCGAAGTGATATATTGTTGAGGAAGCCGTTGAATTATATACCGAATACCTGTCTAGTGTGAAAATCATTGGTCTAACAAAATATCATCAGACTGGGAAACTTGTGGGTGGAGGAATTATCTGTAAAGTATGTCCTCACAAACAATATTATATATCGGGAGTAGGCCCACCTTTACGTTTTACATCACAGTTTAGGCTTTGACCCGTATGTTGAAACCCACAAAAAATTATTAGGAATTCGAATCCCTAAGGGGATGAAAAATGGATATCAAATAAACATAATAAATAGTTTATAAGATGGTTTTAGGACCATATTTTAATGAGTCAAATGAAAATCCAGACTCAATTTTGGAACAACTTTGATGTCTAGCCGGAGAACCAAGTGTGTACATATTATCATACAATGCTTATGTAATTAATTTTTATACATTTTATACTAATGAACATGATGAATATAGTACCAGAAAGAATAGTGGAGTTACACTTGTGGACTAAGAGATGCATGCTTCTGGTGACAAGGATAGAAATCCAATTTATGTGAATATGTCATATTTTGGCATCATCAAGAAAATATGGGAGTTGTATTATATGACATTGAAAGTGCCGATTTTTCAAGAAAAGTGGGTTGATAAAAGAAGATCTTTTAAAATAGATGATTTGGGATTTTTGAAAGTTGATTTCAGTAAGAAATGGTACAAAGATGAACCATTTGTAATGGAATCAAAAGAAGTACAAGTATTTTATGTTCCATATACCACAAACCAAAACGGGTCAATTGTTCTCTTATCGACCAAAACTAGTGAAGAGTTAGATGAAAATTCAATGGAGGATGACACTTTCATTGGAAAGTCATAATAATTTCATAGCAGTCCGAGTGTAGACGGAATTTTTTATGTCATAGGATACCACAATGAAGGGATTTGGATAGTCGATAGAGGGGTCAAATTCCTTTAACCTTTAAAAAAAGAGAGTTTAATAATCAGGTTATATTTTTTCTAATATACATTGTGTTACTTTATGTTAATATTTGTTCACTACTTCTTTTATGATATCTAAATTAAATATTAAACCACTTTTGTAGATAATGACTTCTGTACGTGATGATTCACCCAATCAATAGGCACAATAGGTTTCTCAACATGTTGGTGCTCGTATTATAGACGAGAAACAGATTTCTCAACCTGTTGCCTTATGTTAATATCTATTCGTTGCTGCTTTTATGTTATCTAAATTAAATGTTAAAGCAATTTTGTAGATAATGAATTCTACAAGTGATCATGCTCTCAATCCCCAGGAACAACAGGTGTCTCCACCTGCTATTGCCCACAGTGCATATGAACAATAGGTTTCTCAACCTGTTGCTACTCCCAGTGTAGAGGTATAACCACCATCTGCACATGCTAATTCTAGCCCTTCAGAGCCAGAGGAACATATTGATGATGGTGGATCCGAGGAAATTAAAGGTGATGAAACAACGGAGATATAGAAAAAATAGGAGTGTCATAGTTTAATGTTATTAACAAAAATCATTAAGGCTAAAGAGAAAGGCATCAAATACGAGATTGGATGGAATAAGTGGGGATAACATGTTAACCCCAACAAGGACATGTTCAGTAGTTACATTGGAATCGTCACTTGGAAATGCATGAAGATTGATGTTACTTCATGGAACTATGTTATGGATGATATTAAGAAACTAATGTGGTGAGATATTACAATAAAATTATGATATCATTTTTTTAATTTAATAAAAATTAAATAATGAAAAATCGACTTACACTTCATCATCTCTTACAGAGTGCATTTATAGTATATGACTCGCATGAAGACAATGTCTTAAGAGTTTTTGGAAGGATTTATAGGGGTTTAAACACACTTCTAACAAAATATTATCCTAAATATGCTAAAGGGAAAATAAAACTGCACCCACCTCTTATTGATGCACACCTGATAACCCAAGCATCGTTGGATGTGTTTATTGGCCATCGTGTGAAGCAGTCTTTTCAGGTACATTGTATCTGGTAATACGTTGTTTTATGGTACGTGTATCCATTAATTTTATTGATAGTTTTTTATTTATGAAATATAAAATGAGTGCTAGAAATAAACAATGGGCATCAAAACTAGCATACCCCTACTGTAAATCAAGGATGGGGTACGCATCACTTGAAAAAAATGGTACGTATTTTAAATCTACCATAATACCATTATGTGACATAAAACAACACAATAACTATGTTATTTTTTTTATATGTAGCTTAAAGAGTTAAAATCCACAACAACTTCCATCTCACTCCATTTGTTATGGAAGGAGTCATGTGTAACTAAATATGGAAAACTAATAGATGAAAACACACAAAAAGTGTGGGAAACATGTGTAAGTATGACGTAATAAAATTTCGTTTTAATTTAAATATATATTACATAATAATTATTACTTATTTTCCTATATTTTATTTCTAAAATAGTCATAAGAATCAACAACACCCACACCAGAAATATACATGATTTCAGTGGACTTGAAGCATCCAAAAAAGTATGGTCGCGTCAGAGGTGCGGGTTTTGGGGTGACACCCCAAACATATTTTGAGAAAAAAAAACAAGCGGAGGATCAAAATGAGGAAATGAAAAAGATGTGAGAAATATTAGTTATGTTTCAAGAATAATTACAATACCATAGAGAGATGATAGAAAGTTTGAGGGGGGAAAAGAGATGAAACAACTCAAGAATAACCCGCATGTGAAGATCCCACCCCACCCCCCATTAGTTTTGAGGTGAGTTATTCCCCTCAAAAACAATTATTAACTGAGGTAGTCAATTTTATAATAATTTTTTTGTGAAATGTGAATCATATAGACACTAGAAACTGATACCTTTCCTATATTGATATTTTATAGGGTGAAAATGACTGTGATTTATATCTATCAACACCCATACATAGCCTTGTAGTGAGGTCTACAATGTTAAATATTCAGAACGACATGCTACAAAACAGATTTCTTCTAAAAGATCATGTCATAGTGTCAATTATTGTAGCCCTAGAGTTGAGTGCCAAGCTACCTATTCCAATTAATGATGTAGAAATTCATACAGTCGAATAATCTCTTGGAACATTCATCGCATGGCCGTCACATCTTGTAAAAAACATTTCGACAATGAGGTATTCATTTACAAATTATTTTTCAAGATAAACCTTAAACATTTAATGAAAAGGGTCTGAATTGATGCATGTTATTTACAGACAGACAAAGGGAAGGGGCTGAAACAAAATACTAGTTCAAAACCATCTCAAGGATCAACCAACTGATCAAAAAAACCTACCCAAATCACTTTAACCCCCACCCTGTTCTATATCCACATTTATTATCATTGAAGGCTCATGTGGATACGAAGTTGAAAGATGGTACTTAAACTCTTTAGAGGTAGGAGATATATCGGTTTTTCAACTTCTTGAATGACGCAAAGGTTGAAAAGGGGTATTAATCGAATATAAAGAACATTGTGTCAATGCATGATTTAAAGTTAAAAGGTTTGAAATCATATTACTGGTATGTTTTGATGCAAGATCTAATTACTATACCTTTATGTTTAAATTTTTCCAAGAATGTATGTCATACATTAATGAATCTATGTTTCTTCTTCAAATTTATATGTAGCAAAGTTATAGACCCGACGAAATTGCCAACTATGGAAAGAGAAATTTTCATCATATTATGTGAATTAGAAATTTTTTTCCACTGACATTCTTTAATATGATGGTTCATTTGATGGTTCACTTGGTGAGAGAGATTCGACTATGTGGTCTTATTCATTATAGATGGATGTACCCCATTGAATGGTATATTAATATTTTGAAATGGTACGTAAAAAATAGAAGTCGTCCATAGGGTTGTATTGAGAAGTGACATATTGTTGAGGAAGCCATTGAATTATGTATCAAATACTTGTCTAGTGTGAAAAGCATTGGTCTAACAAAATATCATCACATTGGGAAACTTGTGGGTGGAGGAATTATCTATAAAGGATGTCTTCACAAACAATATTATAGATCGGAAGTAGGCCCACCTTTACGTTTTACATCACAGTTTAGGCTTTGACCCGTATGTTGAAACCCACAAAAAAATCTTAGGCATTCGAATCTATAAAGGGATGAAAAATTAATATCAGACAAACATAATCAATAGTTTATAAGATGGTTTTAGGACCATATTTTTAATGAGTCAAATGAAAATCCAGACTTGATTTCGGAACAACTTCGATGGCTAGCTGGAGAACCAAGTGTGTACATATTATCTTACAATGCTTATGTAATTAATGGTTATACATTTTATACTAATGAACATGATGAATACAGTACCAGAAAGAATAGTGGAGTTACAATTGTGGCCGAAGCGATGCATGTTTCTGGTGATAAGGATAGAAATCCAATTTATGAGAATATGTCATATTTTGGCATCATCAAGAAAATATGGGAGTTGGATTATACGACATTCCAAGTGCCGATTTTTCAATGAAAGTGGGTTGATAATAAAAGTTCTTTTAAAATAGATGATTTGGGATTTTTAAAAGTTTATTTCAGTAAGAAATGGTACAAAGATGAACCATTTATAATGGAATCAAAATAAGTACAAGTATTTTATGTTCCATATCCCACAAACAAAAATGGGTCAATTGTTCTCTTATCGACCAAAACCAGTGAAGAGTTAGATGAAAATTCAATGGAGGATGACCCTTTCATTGGGAAGTCACAATAATTTCATAGTAGTCCCAGTGTAGACGGAATTTTTTATTTCATAGGATACCACAATGAAGGGATTTGGATAGTCGATAGAGGGGTCAAATTCCTTTAACCTTTAAAAAAGAAAGTTTAATAATCAGGTTATATTTTTTTCTAATATACATTGTGTTAATTTATTTTAATATTTGTTCACTACTTCTTTTATGTTATCTAAATTAAATATTAAACAACTTTTTAGATAATGACTTCTGTACGTGATGATTCACCCAATCACTAGGCACAATAGGTTTCTCAACCTATTGTTGCTCTTAGTATAGACGAGCAAAATATTTCTCAACCTGTTGCCTTATGTTAATATCTATTCATTGATGCTTTTATATTATCTAAATTAAATGTTAAATCACTTTTGCAGATAATGAATTCTGCAAGTGATGATGCTCTCAATCCCTAGGAACAACAGGTTTTTCCACCTGCTATTACTCACAGTGCATACGAACAACAGGTTTCTCAACCTGTTTCTACTCTCAGTGTAGAGGTATAACCACCATATACGCATGCTAATTCTAGCCCTTCATATCCGTAGGAACATATTGATGATGGTGGATCTGAGGAAATTAAAGGTGATGAAACAACAGCGATATAGAAAAAATAGGAGTGTTGTAGTTTAATGGTATTAACAAAAATCATTTAGGATAAAGAAAAAGGCATAAAATATGAGACTGGATGGAATAAGTGGGGATAACATGTTAACCCCAACAAGGCCATGTTTAGTAGTTACATTGGAATCGTCACTCGGAAATGTGTGAAGATTGATGTAACTTCATGGTACTATGTTATGGATGATATTAAGACACTAATGTGGTGAGATATTACAATAAAATTATGATATCATTTTTAATTTACTAAAAATTAAATAATGAAAAATTGACTTACACTTCATCATCTCTTGAAGAGTGCATTTATAGTATATAAATCACATGAAGACTATGTCTTAAGGGGTTTTGGAAGGATTTATATGGGTTTTAACACACTTCTAACAAAATATCATCCTAAATATGCTAAAGGGAAAATAAAACTGCACCCACCTCTTATTTATGCACACCTGATAACCCAAGCATCGTGGGATGTGTTTATTAGCCATCGTGTGAAGCAGTCTTTTCAGGTACATTGTATCTGGTAATACTTTGTTTGACGGTACGTGTATCCATTAATTTTATTGATAGTTTTTTATTTATGAAATATAAAATGAGTGCTAGAAATAAACAAAGGGCACCAAAACCAGCGTACCCCTACTGTAAAGCAAGGATGGGGTATGCATCACTTGAAAAAAATGGTACGTATTTTAAATCTACCATAATAATTTTATGTGACATAAAACAACACAATAACTATGTTATTTTTTTATATGTAGCTTGAAGAGTTCAAATCCACAAAAACTTCCATCCCACTCCATGTTTTATGGAAGGAGTCATGTGTAACTAAATATGGAAAACTAATAGATGAAAACACACAAAAAGTGTAAGAAACATGTGTAAGTATGACGTAATAAAACTTTGTTTTTATTTGAATCTATATTACATAATAATTATTACTTATTTTCCTATATTTTCTTTCTGAAATAGTCATAATAATCAATAACACCCACACCAGAAGTAGACATGCTTTCAGTGGCCTTGAAGCATCCAAAAAAGTATGGTCGCCTCAGAGGTGCGGGTTTTGGGGTGACACCCCAAACATATTTTGAGAAAAAAAACAAGTGGAGGATCAAACTGAGGAAATGAAAAATATGTGAGAAATATTAGTTATATTTCGATAATAATTACAATACCATAGAGAGATAATAGAAAGTTTGAGGGGGGGGAATAGAAGAAACAACTCAAGAATAACCTGCATGTGAAGATCCCGCCCCACCCCCATTAGTTTTGAGGTGAGCTATTCCCCTCTAAAACAATTCCTAACTGAGGTAGTCAATTTTATAATAATTTTTTTGTGAAATTTGAATCATATAGACACTAGACACTGATACCTTTCCTATATTGATATTTTATAGGGTGAAAATGACTGTGATTTATATCTATCAACACCCATCCATAGCCTTGTAGTGAGGTCTACAATGTTCAATATTTAGAATGACATGCTACACAATAGATTACTTCTAAAAGATCATGTCATAGTGTCAATTATTGCAACCCTAGAGTTGAGTGCCAAGCTACCTATTCCAATTAATGATGTAGATATTCATACATTCGAACAATCTCTTGGAACATTCATCGCATGGCTGTCACATCTTGTAAAACACATGTCGACAATGAGGTATTCATTTCCAATTTATTTTTCAAGCTAAACCTTAAACATTTAATGAAAAAGGTCTGAACTGATGCATGTTATTTACAGACATACAAAGGGAAGGGGCTGAAACAAAATACTAGTTCAAAATCATCTCAAGGATCAACCAACTAATCAAAAAAAACTACCCAAATCACCTTACCCCCCCCCCCCCCGTTCTATATCCACATTTATTATCATTGAAGGCTCATGTGGATAGTAAGTTGAAAGATGGTACTTAAAATCTTTCTAGGTAGGGGAGATATCGGTTTTGCAACATCTCGAATGACGCAATGGTTGCAAATGGGTATTAATCGAATATAAAGAACATCGTGTCAATGCACGATTTAAAGTTAAAAGGACTGAAATCATATTACTGGTATGTTTTGATGAAATATCTAATTAATATAGCTTTATTTTTAATTTTTTCAAAGAATTTATGTCATACATTAATGAAGCTATGTTTCTTCTTCAAATCTATATGTAGAAAAGTTATAGACCCAACGAAATTTCCAACTATGGAAAGAGAAATTTTCATCATATTATGTGAATTAGAAATGTTTTAACACTAACATTATTTAATATGATGGTTCATTTGATGGTTCACTTGGTGAGAGAGATTCGTCTATGTGGTCTTATTCATTATTAATGGATGTACCCCATTGAATGGTATATGAATATTTTGAAAGGGTACGTCAAAAATAGAAGTCGGACAGAGGGTTGTATTGCGAAGTGATATATTGTTGACGAAGCCATTGAATTATGTACCGAATAACTGTCTAGTGTGAAAAGCATTGGTCTAACAAAATATCATCACACTGGGAAACTTGTGGGTATAGGAATTATCTGTAAAGGATATCTTCACAAAAAATATTATAGATCAGGAGTAGGCCCACCTTTACGTTTTACATCACAGTTTAGGCTTTGACCCGTATGTTGAAACCCACAAAAAATTCTTAGGCATTCGAATCCATCAAGGGATGAAAAATGGATATCAAATAAACATAATCAATAGTTTATAAGATGGTTTTAGGACCATATTTTTAATGATTCAAATGAAAATCCAGACTCAATTTCAGAACAACTTTGATGGCTAGCCGGAGAACCAAGTGTGTACATATTATCATAAAATGCTTACGTAATTAATAGTTATACATTTTATACTAATGAACAAGATTAATATAGTACCAGAAAGAATAGTGGAGTTACACTTGTGGCCTAAGCAATGCATGTTTCTGGTGATAAGGATAGAAATCCAATTTATGCGAATATGTCATATTTTGGCATCATCTAGAAAATATGGGAGTTGGATTATATGACATTCCAAGTGCCGATTTTTCAATGAAAGTGGGTTGATAATAGAAGTTCTTTTAAAATAGATGAGTTGGGATTTTTGAAAGTTGATTTTAGTAAGAAATGGTACAAATATGAACCATTTATAATGGAACCAAAAGAAGTACAAGTATTTTATGTTCCATATCCCACAAACCAAAATGGGTCAATTGTTCTTCTATCGACCAAAACCAGTGAAGAGTTAGATGAAAATTCAATGGAGGATGACCCTTTCATTGGGAAGTCACAATAATTTCATAGCAGTCCCAGTGTAGGCGGAATTTTTTATGTCATAAGATACCACAATGAAGGGATTTGGATAGTCGATAGAGGGGTCAAATTCCTTTAACCTTTAAAAAAAGAGAGTTTAATAATCAGGTTATATTTTTTTCTAATATACATTGTGTTAATTTATGTTAATATTTGTTCACTACTTCTTTTATGTTATCTAAATTAAATATTAAACCACTTTTGTAGATAATGACTTCTATACGTGATGATTCTCACAATCCCTACACACAATAGGTTTCTCAACCTACTGTTGCTCGTAGTATATACGAACAACAGATTTCTCAACCTGTTGCCTTATTTTAATATCTATTTGTTGCTGCTTTGATGTTTTCTAAATTAAATGTTAAATCACCTTTGAAGATAATGAATTCTGCAAGTAATGATACTCCCAATCCCTAGGAACAACAGGTTTCTCCACCTGCTATTGCCCACAGTGCATATGAACAACAGTTTTCTCAACCTGTTGCTACTTCCAGTGTAGAGGTATAACCACCATCTGTGCATGCTAATTCTAGCCCTTCAGATCCGGAGGAACATATTGATGATGGTGGATCCGAGAAAATTAAAGGTGATGAAACAATAGCGATATAGAAAAAATAGGAGTGTTGTAGTTTAATGGTATTAACAAAAATCATTAAGGCTAAAGAGAAAGGCATCAAATACGGTATTGGATGGAATAAGTGGGTATAACATGTTAACCCCAACAAGGCCATGTTCAATAGTTACATTGGAATCGTCACTCGGAAATGCGTGAAGATTGATGTAACTTCATGGCACTATGTTATGGATGATATTAAGACACTAATGTGGTGAGATATTACCATAAAATTATGATATCATTTTTTTAATTTACTAAAAATTAAATAATGAAAAATTGACTTACACTTCATCATCTCTTACAGAGTGCATTTATAGTATATGACTCACTTGAAGACTATGTCTTAAGGGTTTTTGGAAGGATTTATATAGTTTTTAACACACTTCTAACAAAATATCATCCTAAATATGATAAAGTTAAAATAAAACCGCACCCACCTCTTATTTATGCACACCTAATAACCCAAACATCGTGGGATGTGTTTATTAGCCATCGTGCGAAGCAGTATTTTCAAGTACATTGTATCTAGTAATACGTTGTTTGACGGTACGTGTATCCATTAATTTTATTGATAGTGTTTTATTTATGAAATAGAAAATGAGTGATAGAAATAAACAATGGGCATCAAAACCAACGTACCCCTACTGTAAAGCAAGGATGAGGTACGCATCACTTGAAAAAAATGGTACGTTTGTTAAATCTACCATAATACTTTTATGTGACATAAAACAACACAATAACTATGTTATTTTTTTTATATGTAGCTTGAAGAGTTCAAATATACAACCACTTCCATCCCAATCCATGTGTTATGGAAGGAGGCATGTGTAACTAAAGATGGAAAACTAATAGATGAAAACACACAAAAAGTGTGGAAAACATGTGTAAGTATGACGTAATAAAATTTTGTTTTTATTTAAATCTATATTACATAATAATGATTACTTATTTTCCTATATTTTCTTTCTGAAATAGTCACAAGAATCAACAACACCCACACCATAAGTAGACATTCTTTCAGTGGCCTTGAAGCATCCAAAAAAGTATGGTCGCCTCAGAGGTGTGGGTTTTGGGGTGACACCCCAAACATATTTTGAGAAAAAAAACAAGCGGAGGATCAAACTAAGGAAATGAAAAAGAGGTGAGAAATATTAGTTATGTTTAAATAATAATTACAATACCTTAGAGAGATGATACAAAGTTTGAGGGGGGCAAAGAGGAGAAACAACTCAAGAATAACCCGCATGTAAATATCCCGCCCCACCCCCCATTAGTTTTGAGGTGAGCTATTCCCCTCAAAAAAAATTCTTAACTGAGGCAGTCAATTTTATAATAATTTTTTTTGTGAAATGTGAATCATATAGACACTAGACATTGATACCTTTCCTATATTGATATTTTATAGGGTGAAAATGACTGTGATTTATATCTATCAACACCCAGCCATAGCCTTGTAGTGAGTTCTACAATGTTCAATATTCAGAACGATATACTACACAACAGATTACTTCTAAAAGATCATGTCATAGTGTCAATTATTGTATCCCTAGAGTTGAGTGTCAATCTACCTATTCCAATTAATGATGTAGATATTCATACAGTCGAACAATCTCTTGGAACATTCATAGCATGGTTGTCACATCTTATAAAAACATATCGACAATGAGGTATTCATTTGAAATTTATTTTTCAAGATAAACCTTAAACATTTAATGAAAAAGGTCTGAACTGATGCATGTTATTTATAGACAGACAAAGGGAAGGGGATAAAACTAAATAATAGTTCAAAACCATCTCAAGGATCAACCAACTGATCAAAAAAACCTACCCAAATCACCTTAACCCCCCCCCCCCCGGTTCTATATCCACATTTATTATCATTGAAGTCTCATGTGGATATGAATTTGAAAGATGGTAGTAATCACATAATTAATTTTGAAGCAAATATGTACGGAGGGGAATATCCAGACTTCATTGGTGTTGATAGTGCAACTGAAATCCTCAACTATGACTGGTTAGGTAGCTCAGTTGTAAATGTTTACATGCGGTATGTTTTCATGATTTGATTTTCCAAAAGATGATAGACTATGATAATTAGGACTAAATACATTTCATATTTTTATTAGGCGTATATATGAAAAAAATTGAATGGATTTATCCATGAACAAAAATTTGGACTTGTTTTTCCTCACGTCACCTCTACAGAAAGAGGAAGACATAGCTTCCAAGAAAGTGGATGAAATAGTGGCAGGACTGCTCAAATCGTTTAACAGAAAAATTATGGATGACAAAATCTTCTTAATAACAACAATGTAGGGGTACAACTCTACAATTTAATCATATCAAATCTATTTTAATTTATTCATTACTTATTCATTTTTTTTGTTCTTAGGCAACATTGGATGCTCATTGCGGTCAATTTGGATACTCCAAAGATTTATTTTTTGGATTCAATGCATGGATATCCAACAAACTGACCACACATGATGGAATTTTTCAATTTTTAATACACTACATCCAACATTTTAGAACTAAACATCTAGTTATATAATTTATATTATCTTTTAATGGGGATTTTATTATTATAGGGCGGTGTGTGAATATCATCTACATAATGGAATGAGGCCAGTGGAAAAGGACAAGAAACCCGAAAAGTACTACGACTAAATAAAAATCAGGGTATATATAATAATATTTCACAATCTAAACACATATAAAAAAATACTTATTTTTATCAATGTTTCTGTAGTGTTCGAAACAAATAAACGGTAAATAATGTGGTTATTATGTGTGTAAATTTATGGAAGAGATCATATTCCATGAACAAACCATTATCCTTAAAGAGGTATTTTCAATGGTAATTGTTATTTCATTTAAAATACTTATTAATCCTTTGTCTATTTATATTTTTTCAGTACTACCATGACTTCCGAAAACAATCATATTCAAAATACAATATAGATATACTTAGAAACTAGTGGGCAGCATACCTGATGGAAGAATGTACAAATATAGAATGAATATGGTAAAATTCTCAAATAATTTCGACTTTAATAATCTTGTTTTCCTTATCTTTCTCTTTTTTGATAGACCGCAAAAGAAAACGAGTATCCAGAAGGGGTTTCCCCATCCCTTGAGTTTTTTGTAACGTATTAAGACATAACGGGCATAGGATCTTACTCCACTCTTCTCATTTTCAAAAAATAGAAGTATTTTTCTCCAAAAATACATTGATTCAATCTGCAACATTGGCAGTTTCCTTCTTTAGTCAACCTAGTGAAGAATCAACTGTCTTATATTCATTCAGAGGTCCTGAATATATGACAGTTGGTTCTTCACTGAACTGACTAAAGCTATGCTGCATAAGGAGGATGTTATTCTGTGTCAACCATATAGGGATCAAAGGTTTTTCCATAGTCCTTATAAACTAGGTAGATTGGTCATATTAAGCAGGTCAGGTCTATGTTTTAGGTTTCAGAGGCAAGGGTGCATTGATTTTTTGGCAGAAAAATACACTTAAATTTTGTTTTTATACTTTAGTACAATGATTCATGAGTCATGCGTGATGTGTAGGAATCAACCGCACCTCAATCTGACGCACAATGACATCGGTGTGACTCCAAATGTGTCTTTATTTAAATTTGGCATTAATTAAAGTAAAAAAACACAATTGGAAAATTGAAAACCGAGAAAACGCATTCATATTGTTTTGATATTTTAGGAAAACAATCCATGAGTCGGTTGTGATGTATAGGAATCAACCCCACATCAATCTGGCGCATTGTGTGATTAGTATGACTAAAAGTGTTCGTTAGGAGTTTAAAATTAACATTTTAGTACAAAACATGTCACTCACTAAAAACAAATAAAACACGCTCTAATTGTCTTTTAAATTAAGAACATTGAATTGTAAGTCCTTTTTGACGTGTATCAAGTAGTTTCACGTTAAACCGATGCACGATGCAACCGGTATGACTCAAATTTCATGTTTTTGGTTTGAAATTACATTTTAGTAAAAAAAACAACTGACATACTTAAAACTGAGGAAATGAATTCCATTTATTTGGATACTTTAGGAAAATTATATATAAGTCATTTTTGAATTCTAAGAATCAACCTCACCTCAATATGATGCATGGTGTCACCTTTATGACTCCAAATGTGTCTTGTTATTTAAAATTAACATTAATTTAAGTAAAAAAACACAACTGACATACTAAAAATTGAGAAAATTCATTTGGATTGTTTTGATATTTTAGTAAAATGATTCATGAGTTATTTTTGACATATAGAAATCAACCCCATCTCAATCCGACGAACAGTGTGACTAGTATGACTAAAAGTGTTTGTTGTCAGTTTAAAATTGACATTTTAACTCAAAAAATGTTACTCACTAAAAATCAAGAAAATTCACTCCAATTGTCTTTAAAATTAAGGAAAAAAATTCATAAGTCCTTTGTGATGTGTATGAAGCAGTCTCACATCAAGCTGGCGCATGATGCAACCGGTATGACTCAAATTGTATGTTTTCTGTTTGAAATGACATTTTAGTAAAAAAACACAACTGGAATACTAAAAACTGAGGAAATGCATTCTGATTGTTTTGATACTTTAGGACAATGATCCATCAGTCATTTTTGACGTGTAGGAATCAACCTCAACTCAATACGACACATGGTGTGACCGATATAACTCCAAATGTGTCTTGTTATTTTAAATTGACATTAATTGATGTAAAAAACACAACTAACATACTAAAAACCAAGAAAATGAATTTGTATTATTTTGATACTTTAGTACAAAAATGCATGAGTCTGTTTTGATGTGTATGAATCAACACTACCACAATTTGATGCACCGTCTGATCATTATGACTAAAATTGTCTGTTATGAGTTTAAAATTGACATTTTAGTTCAAAACATGTCACTCATTGAAAACAAATCAAACATGCTCTGATTTTCTTCCAAATTAAAGATAGTTATTAGTAAGTACATTTTGATGTGTATCAAGAAGTATCACATCAAACTAACACACGATGCCACTGATATGACTCAAATTTCATGTTTTCTATTTGAAATTATATTTTAGTAAAAAAAAACACAACTGACATACTGAAAACCAAGGAAATGCATTCCAATTGTTTTGATACTTTAGTAAAATGATCCATCAGTCATTTGTGATGTGTAGGAATCAACCTCACCTCAATAAGATGCACAGTATGACTAGTATATCTCCAAATGTGTCTTGCTATTTAAAATTGACATTAATTCATATAAAAAAACACAACTGAAATACTAAAAACCGACCAAACGTGTTTGGATTATTTTGATACTTTAGGAAACAAATCCATGAGTTATTTGTGATGTGTAGGAATCAACCCCACCTCAATCTGATGCACCATGTGATCAGTATGAATAAAAGTGTCTTTTATGAGTTTAATGTTGACATTTTAGTTCAAAACATGTCACTCACTAAAAACAAAGAAAACACACTTCGATTATCTTATAAATTAAGGACAGTGATTCGTAAGTCCATTGTGAAGTGTATCAAGCAGTATCATGTCAAACCGACGCACAATATGACCAGTATGACTCAAATTGCATGTTTTTGGTTTGAAATGAAATTTTAGTAAGAAAACAAAACTGACATACTGAAAAATGAAGAAATGAATTCCAATTGTTTTGATACTTTATTAAAATGATCCATCAGTCATTTTGGACGTGTAGGAATCAACCTCACCTCAATATGACGCATGGTGTTACCAGTATAACTCCAAATGTGTCTTGTTATTAAAAATTGACATTAATTCAAGTAAAAAAACACAACTGACATACTGAAAACTGAGAAAACGCATTCGTATAGTTTTGATACTTTAGGAAAACAATCCATGAGTCAGTTATGACATGTAGGAATCAGCCCCACCTCAATCTTATTCACTGTGTGATCAGTATGGCTAAAAGTTTCCATTACGAGTTTAAAATTAACATTTTAGTTCAAAACATGTCACTCACTAAAAACAAAGAAAACACGCTCTGATTGTATTCTAAATTAAGGAAACCGGTTTTTAAGTCCTTTGTGACATGTATCAAGCAGTATCATGTCAAACTGATGCACGATTGACTGGTATGACTCAAATTGGATGTTTTCAGTTTGAAATTACATTTTAGTAAAAAAGAACAACTAACATATTGAAAAGTGAGGAAATTCATTCTGATTGTTTTGGTGCTTTAGGACAATGATCTATCAGTCATTTGTGACGTGTAGGAATCAATTGAACCTCAATCTGATGCACGGTGTCACCGGTATGACACAAAATGTGTCTTGTTATTTAAAATTGACATTAATTCAAGTAAAAAAACACAACTGACATACTAAAAACCAATAAAACACATTCTTATTGTTTTTATATTTTAGTAAAATGGTTCATGAGTCAGTTGTGGCGTGTAGGAATCAACCCCACCTCAATATGACGAATAGTATAACCGGTATGACTAAAAGTGTTCGCTATTAGTTTAAAATTGACATTTTAATTCAAAATGTGTCACTCACTAAAAACCAATAAAATACACTTCGATTGTCTTATAAATTAAGGAAAGAAATTAGTAAGTCCTTTGTGACATGTATGAAGTGCTATTATGTCAAACTGATGCACAATGTGACTGGTATGACTCAAAATTCATGTTTTCAGTTTGAAATGATATTTTAGTAAAATATCTCAACTCACATACTAAAAACCAATAAAATGAATTCTGATTGTTTTTATACTTTATTACAACAATCCATCAGTCATTTGTGACATGTATGAATCAACCTCACCTCAATATAACGCATGGTGTGACTGATATAACTCCAAATGTTTCATTTTTATTAAAAATTGACATTTTTTAATGTATTCTTCATATTAATGTTTAATTTATTTATAGTATTACTAATGTAATATTTGTTTTCTTATATAGGTGGAACCTTTTTCTCGAGATGGGATTATTTTTTCGGCAATTATTACCATCGAAGGACATTTTTTAGAGGGGAACACATACGTCAAAAGAGAAAACATTGATGTTTTTAACTGTTTGTTGGATATTTGTAAATATAATTTTATAAAACATTATTCTAAATGTTTTTTTGGTATATACCATGAGTGGAAATTTTTGTATTCATGATTTTAATTAAATGTATATAGCATTTTATTTCTAAACCTTTGTGTGTGATGCTTTTTTTTTCATCATTTTCATCGTGTATGTGGTTCTTTTATATATATTGTGAGTGGTTATTTTTTTGCAGGTTTTTTTAGTTTGTGCAGGTTATTTTTGCTGGTTTGGTTATTTTGGTCTGCTATTTAGGTGCTGCTAATTTTTTTGCAGGTTGCTGAGTGTGTTGTTATATAAACCGCACTCCCAAACAGGAAATCCTTTATTATCACTTTAAATAGCACTGATAAAGGCCCACCTTTATCAGTGCTAATGGAAGTGTTGATAAATGGGGACTTTATCAGTGCTTTGAATCACACTGCTAAAGGGGGGCTTTATCAGTGCTTCGAATAGCACTGATAAAGGGACCCCCCCCCCCCTTAATAGAGTCTCTATTAACATCACTTTAAATAGAACTGATAAAGGCCTTTTTTAGCGCTGATAAAAGCCTGTTTTTTGGTAGTGATAATATTCCAATGATTCTCTTATATAGTGTTGGATCTACAGATTTTCCATCCTCTTGCTTTCCCTGTGTAGTTACAACTGCAATTAGAGTCAACATTGGTTTGGAGTCACGCATATTGAATTTCTTCAAAAACTCTCTTACATACTTTTCCTAAGAGATAAAAGTGAATTCTTTCCGCTGAATCACTTGCATCCCTAAGAAATATGTGAGTTAACCAATCATGGATATTTAAAATTCTTCTTTTATGTGATTGGAAAATTCATCCACTGATCCATGCATTCTTCCACAAAAAATAATATCATCAACATACACCAGTACCATGAACTAATATTTTTTATAATTCTACATATAGAGATTGTGATAAACTCCTCCTCTTTTGAATTCGATATTTTTTAGATAAGCATCTAGCCAAGAGTAACATTCTCATGGTGCCTACTCTAATCTATAGAGATATGTTTTTATTTGGCAGACCTTCATTTCATCATTTCCAAGAATAAAACCTATTGGTTGTTCTATATAAAATTCTTCTTCAAGAACACCATTTAAGATAGTGGTTTTTACATCCATTTGATACACTTTGTATCCTCTTTGAATTTACATGGCAAGAAAAAGTCTGATTGACTCCAATCTATCCACAGAAGAAAATTTCTATTCAACATCCACACCTTCAATTTGTGAATATCCTTTACACACCAACCTCACCTTATTTATGATCACATTACCATGCTCATCATATTTGTTCTTAAAAATCCACTTTGTACCAATCACATTGTGACCTTCAGGTATCTTGACTAAATCCCATGTTTGGTTCTTATCGATCTGGTCCAACTCTTCATTCATGGATTTAACCCATGATTCATCATTTTCAGCTTCTTCAAATGAGGATGGTTCCACAACTGAAAGGAATGCATATTGTTCATTATTCCTCATTCTCCTTATTTATGTGGGTACAGTTCAATACCCAATGATATTGGATTGATAAATTTCTTCTATTTGATTTCTCTTGTGAGGTTTAGAAGAATTTTCTTCACCCATAGTTTCTTCTTCTAATTCTTTATCTGAATCCACATCATTTTGTGACCTCATAATTTTTTTCACACCTTCCTCTACTTCTTCATTTGAATCTGTTCCATGTCCCCTATCTTCTTCATCTTCAATCACATCAGCATGAGATCCCCCCATGGTATTGGTGGTATTATCTTCAATTATCTTATAATCACTTCTTTCCAAAAAAAATCTGAGACACTTGTTAAAACACTTATAGTATTTTCTATTCATTGAATATCTGAGGAATATTCCTTCATCATCTGCATCGCCATATTTTCCTGGATTTCCTTCTTTGTTTCTGATAAAACATTTACTTCTAAAAACATGGAAATACTTAAAATAGGTATTCCTTACATGCCACAACTCATACGGCGTCTTGGTTTATCCTATGTATATCCTTCTTCAATTTTGAATATACATCATAGCTTGAACAGTCTATTTCTAGTAATGTCGAGGGTCACAACTCTCAATCAGTATAGTTCTGGACATATTGTTTGTCTGTCAATTCCTATGCTCAATAAATCTATTTTGTTGTGGGGTTATCACATTAGTCACCTTATGTTGTATTACATGATTCTATATATAATTTTCAAACTTAATGGATGTATATTCTCCTCCATTATTAGACTGTAGAACTTTGATTGTCCATCCATTATCATTATCAGCAATTCAGTGATAAGTTTTCATGTAGTCAAGATCTTGTTGTTTTCTATGTATAATCATCATGGAGACCATTATACTATAATCATCAATGAAAAGAAAAAAGTTCATTTATCTATGCATTCTAGAAACATTTATCGGGCCACATACGTCTGTATGGATGTGATCAAGAAGATTTGATGCCCTTTTCTTCTTGACTGATATGAACTACAGACTAACTTTCCTACTATGTAGGAATCACATGTCTTTTACCTTTAATATTTTAGATTGGGGATATCCATGACTATTTTTAGATTAGATATATTTTCCATGTCTTGTTGATTAATTTTTCCTAACCTTCAGTGCCACAATTCATTTTCTTATTCAACAGTTATATTGAAAATATTCTCTCCTTTATAAACCTAGTACAAGTTTATATCTGTTCCACAACCATTCATGATATAATTCTCTGTCTTTCCATTTATATTGTAGTATTTTTGATTGAAAGTCACTATAAGATCTTATTCATAGATTTAACTCACACTAAGGATATTGTGATGCAATCCATCCACATAAAGAACTTAAATTTTCTTCAACTCTCCATTAGCTAGCTCAATACTTTCACTAACTTTTATCTTCAAAGAATTATCATTACCAAACCTTACTATTCCATCAACCTTTTTCTTCAAATTTGTTAACAGGTCTATATTTCTTGTCATGTGGGATAAGCACCCACTGTTAAGAATCCAAGTATTGTTGTTCTTTGTAGATTTGAGAGCTACTTCTACAAGGTTGGATTTTTTATTTTTCCTCTTTTCCTTCAAAGAAATATTATATTGAAAGATATATAGGGATATCCTTTAATATCTCTTTTCCTCATGCACGAGTTATTCATATTCATACTCTTCTTCCAAAGGAGAAAACCTATTTGAAATAGAAACACCATTTGGTTGGCGAATATTGACATGTCTCTGAGTTTTGTATGAATTTCTCATGTTATTCCTATACTTGAAATACACAGATTTATAGAAAAAGTTAGAACAATGAAAAAAATATCCATAGAAATTGCTCCTTCTATAAGAAGTAGGATATGAATTTATTCTCCTTTTTTGAATTCCAATATCTTCTCCATTAAAATAGCTCCTTGCCTCTTCACAATATGACATGGTATAGCTCAGATAGCCACAGAATTGACATTTCATAAGTGGATATGTCTTCACATTTCTATTCCTCCTCATATATCCTTTAGGAAAATAGTTTTAATGCCTATAATTTCTGGAGACCTTAAAATAGTTTTCAGTTCTCCTTTTAGTTTGAATTGAGGGTTCCTTTTCATCACTTCAGTTGACTTTTCAACATGTCCAAATTTCAGCTAGCCTTTATTTTGGATCACTTAATTTCCAGAATTTGATGTCTCGACATCACAACTGATTCCACTATTACCCATTCATGCATGTATTTGATCATTCAAAATCTTTTCAAATTCATTGGAACCATTCTTAGCTCTTGACAGCAACTCGACATATGAGAATTTTCCAAATTTAATTTTCTTATTTTCATGTTTTGAATTTGATTCACTTTTGAGTTTATTCCTAAGAGTAACAACTTCTTATTCGAGTCCCTCAACAGTCTTGGAATTCTCCTCCAGTATAGAGGTGAGTTCATTGATGACCTTTTCTTTTTATTCAATTCTAAGCATTAGTTCCACTACATATTCAATGATTTCAAGGATTGATGAGTGTAATTTCACTAGTTCTTCCATTCATTCGATTTCAGCTTCAATTTGATCAATATATTCTAAGGATTCTTCCACAAATTCTTTTCACTTTTTTCATCTCTTACTTTGATTCTCAAGCTTACCAATAGAATTATTAAGTTGAAACTTGATATCGACATCAGTGGTCAGCTAATTATCTCTATTTTTATCTCCAGATGGTTATAATTTTTCAACGATATCCATTATGGAAGCATGGGTTCCATATTTAAATTTGGGTTCTTCTTCCTCAATGAATTCATTATCTTCATCTTCCTCTTCATAGAAAAAACTCTTCCTCTGTACTTTATTTCTAGATTTGAATTCTCCCTTTTTGAAAACCTTTTCTGAGGCTTATCCATATTTCTAGATTCTCTCCCTTCATCATTGAACTTTCTTGAGCATTGAGATACAATTTTTCCAACTACGCCACAATCAAAACAATACAGAGGTAACTTACCTTTAAATTCTCCTTTTACCTTCTTGAATTTCTTTTAAATGAGAGATAGAAGTTCATTTTACTCATTATCTTCATCAGTACTATCTTCTGAAATTTCAATTTTGTTCATGGATTTTAATTCCATTTCTTTACTTACTTGAGTTGTTGCATCTTCTGGTTTGACTCTCATCTCATATGCCACTAGGCTACTCAACAGATCATCCAGAGAATATTTTGAGAGATCCATTTCCTCAAGATTTGACACCTTTTCATTATAAAGATTCTAAATTCTTCTCAATATTTTATTTACAATATCAATGCCTTTGATCTCTTCGTCAATCCCTAAAATTTCTCCTACAACTTCAGTAATTCGATTTAAGAAGGAATATTTATTTTCATCAGGGTTAATCTTCAGATCATTAAACCTATTATTCAAAACTTGGAGTTTTGAATCCTTTAATTTACTATCTTCTTCAAAAATATTTTCTAGTTTTTCCCACATAGACTTTACTGAGGTGTAGCTCATCACCTTCAGATAGATATGATTAGAAAGTGTTGCAGTGAGAGCATTTTGTGCTTTAGTTTTTGCATCAAGAATTTTTCTATCTGTATCAATCATAGAAAACCATGTTGGATCAGTAACTTGTATTCATTGTGCGGTAGAAAAAAAGACTTCCATTCTAAGAGAGATTATATGAGATCTCATTCTATTCTTACAACTTTAAAATTTACTTCCATCGAAGAGGGGGACTCCCCTAACATTGATTGAATTCTCCATGACATCAAAGGAAAGATTTAACACTAGTAACCTAGCTCTGATACCACTTGTAGGACCCGGGGACACCCTGAAAGGGGAGGGGTGAATCAGGGTGTCAAAAAAAATTTAATGTGATGGGTCTTGTTCCCACATTGGTAATAAATCATTAAACATGTATAATGGATATTATCACCAATGAAACATTCACATTCAAATATACGACATAGAACTTTTACTTTGTTCACCACTAAGGGCTACGTCCAAGGAGAATATGCCGACAGTGTGTCATTCGTACCAAAACACACTAATCTTTACTATCAATGGAAAACAAAAGTTTGGTCATAGTCACTCTGTTCCAAGCACACTGCCTTTACAAGAATTCAGGGATAGCTCATTGTGTCCCTTGGAACACTTCTATTGACTCCCCCTTTCTCACTACTTTGAGAGAAATCAAACTCAGTTTATCAGCTTCAAGGTCGCTTCAATAGATTTCCATTAAAGTCTTTGTCCTTGACTTAGCACGAGACTCTTCTTGTATCATGGACCTAAGTTAATGCACTTTGGAAGCCCTGTTCACTTAAACCTGATATTCAATACTACCTTTCACAAAACTCCTTTGAAAATCTCACTACTTTATGAAGTTCCCCTACCTTCTCAGAGTACACTACCTTCACGAAGCACCTCTCCCTTCACGGAATACACTACCTTCGCGAAGCACCTCTAGCTTCGAGGAACAAACTTCCTTTTCAAATATCCCTTGCCTTCATGGAACAAATTGTCTTCATAAATCTCACTGATTCAATGTAGAATACCTCATCATTGAGAAGTACCCTTTAAAAAAATTATTGATCATCAGTCAATACTTATAGTCTTTTCGTGATGCTCAAGCTCGCATAGAAATTTTGATTCATGAAAAGAAATCACGGAGCTTTACTATATTTTCAAAATCGGAGAGACTCACCTTTTCTCTAAAAATTTTCATCTCAAATGAAGAGGGGAATCCTCATATTTATAGTCTCAGTTGTTTTTGAAGCTCCAACGCCTCTTTGAAAATTTTATGGATCTTTAAAAAATGTCTTCATGGCACTCCTCCCTTCGCGAAGATCTATGGAAATTTTCCAATCATAATCACGGAACTTTCCATCAAAACCCTTCACAGTGTTCATCTTAATCATAGAGCTTTCCATCAATGATCGCAAAGCTCCAATTCTCATAATCATGAAGAACATCATCACTGTTCACGATGCCCATCGTAATCGCAAAGCACACCTTCATAATTATTTAGGCCTTCGCAAAACACAACTCGCATATCCCACCTTCAAGAAACTCATACATTTTACATATTTTCATAAGGCCTTCAAAAAAAACACTTTTCACAATTTAATCCATTTTCAAAATTTTGGAACCCAAAAATTTGGAAAACACTGGGAAACTACACCACCTTCAATACTGTTATCTATTTGAATTGTAAGATCTCTTTCTTTGAAAACTCCTAGATCTTCCTTGTGAGGATTGAAAACAAACACAAACCATACTCTATTTCTAGTAAAGAATAGATCTGGTTCTAATAATTCTCAGTGCACCCAATATACCCAACTTCCCCATGAACTATTTGCATCATTGTTTACATCAATACATCAAATTGTATGAGTCATGAAAAGAATTAATAATAATCTTAAAGCTTAAGGGACATTTCAAACACTCATATATAGGAATATCTGATGACACATAAGCATGTAAAATTCCTATCAGAAGGTATGTCCTCACAATCTCCCATATTGGAGATCACCAAGTATGAATTTCATAGGATGAATCCTCATCCTTTTACGGGCACTCACACTTGATATTTGATAAACTATGTTCCCTGTAATAGTTCACCATCCTAACCATGGGACTGATATTTAAGAGATATCATCATATCATCTCAAATTTCCCATTATATTAGGGAACTACTATGGCCTATTAATGTTCTATACACTCTAGAATATTATCACATTAATGTTATGTAGAAGACAAATCGATATGTGAAAAGGTATTTATTAATATTCAAATTCATGAATATAATAGAAATCTAAAGTATAAGGTAATTGGTTTTAGGGTAGCAAATCCAAAATTAAGAAGCATCATATCCAAGTTCTCATGGTTTTCCAAAGTAATATATATTCTATTATTTTATAAAATAATTTCTTTTAAAATTAAAGTTATAAAAAGTAATAGATATTTATTATGACAACCTGTATTCTAATACACTTTATTTCATTATTTATTACATAAATATACAATTAATAAATCCCCAAAATATCATTAGGCCTAGTGAATTTTGGAAATTAGGTACATAACATAATAAATTTAATGGGGATACAACATCATTATTTAAAACTCCTTTAACATGATCTTAAAAACCCATTTCTCTTCTAAAGTTGTATGTGATAACTTAGGGATGTTCATAAAGAAGGGTTGGGCTATAAATACTAGTAAGGTAATAATCAAAGCATAAAATGATAAAAATAATACTTATTTGTGAATAGGAATATCAATGATACATAATAGGGGTTATTATTATAAAAATTAATATCAAATCATGATATAAGATGATGACATGAAGGTAATATGGGAATTTGGAATCAATATAAAAAAACTAATACAATAATAATTCAAGGATAACTATCAAGACAACATCACATGGTGGCTAGAGTATCATCATATATTAGTTTCACTCCTTAATCTCATATATAATGTCTAATGAGACAAAAACATTACCCAATTCATTGGTGGGCTATATAATTTCGGTCCCACCCATCACATTCATATCATGAACATGCATAAGTGTGCCACATAGATCATACAAAATAAGGATATATTTTATCAATTTTAATCCCATGATTAAGGAGTGTGGGTTACATACATGTAATTCCAAAATCAATTAAGGATATGTACATCTTGTTGAATACCCTTAAGTGGAAATGGGGATGGGTATTCTTTACACAAATGTTTGGCATGGAAAATCACAAAATATTTTTGGCAACATAAAGGTGGTAAATGAGAGTGAAATGGGAATATAATAACTTATAAATCATAATTATTGTAATAGTGATGTGTAAAAACATATCCCAACATGAAAAATTTGAAATGAAGGGCATAATATAAATAAGACTCTTGAATAAAGAGGAGTAAGAGAGAATCACTTACCTTGATAAGGCACTTATAAAAGCTTGGGAGAAGATTATTAAGAGATTGGGGGGAATCCTGGGAGGGATATATAGAGGTAAGGGTAGATTAAATTCATTTTAAAATGGTTTTTAGGGAATAGGAATGGGAGTTTGGGTGGGTTTTTATAGAAAAAGAGTGGAATTTTTTTTATTTATTTCTAAACTTAGGTTTTGGACTCTATATGATAAATTAATCCAAACCAGACACCATCCCTTTTTTGTCCATGTTTTCTACCAAATAAGAGTGTATTTATTTATTTTATAATAATAATAACTAAACTCATTAAAATAATATCCTAGGTGATGTGGAAGTGAGTCGTGTTTATAAAGAATTGATTTTAAAACCTTAAAATATAATATATGTTTTGAAGAATTCATTAAGGGTTTAAAAAAATAAATAAAATAAATTAATAATACATTATTTTAAAGGGGAAACATTATTTTGTTCTTATATTCTTATATATTATTTATTTCATAAATTTTTGGCTTTTATGATGTCATAATACATACCGTATATTTATATAGTATTTAATTTTTACCCAAAAATTCGACTATCTAATAAAATTATGAAAAATACACCATTATATAATTTAGATCATATTACTTCATAAATAATATTTATTTTATTAAAATAATTCTGTAAATATTATAATTTTCACGTTTAAATCAAAAATCCCCATTTATTGAAAAATACTAGGTTTTTTTTACAATAATAGTTTTTGGACCCTTATAAAAATTACATTTTACTTACTAAAATTATATTATAATTTATATTTAATAAATATTATTTAATAATAATATTAATTTATTAATATATCATTAATTACAACAATTCTTGAATTCATCAAAAAAGTGTCTAGATTAAAACTATATATTTCCCAAAAATACAATTTTTGTTTCATCATATCAAAATCAAATTTTTATCAAAATAATTATCTATTTAAAAATTAATAATAAAAAATGAATAAATATAATCATTATATTATTGAATATAAAATATAAAAAAACTTATACTAATAGGGTCTAGATATATATTCCTTTATTACACCAACGAATTCCATAAGGGTAAGGTGGGTGATGGTGATATTTTCTTTGGGTGGTTTGGAGAACATGGTTTGGGTAGTGAACTTGATGAGATTTAACTTCTCCCATAAATGGTTTCACTCATGATTTATTTTTTAAATAATTGATTGTGCTTAGTCAAGGTAAAATAACAATGATGTTATCTTCCTTAGAAGCTCTGGTAAAAGGGATTCATAAGGTACAATCCTACTAGTCGAGGCCATCACTCCTTCCATTTGTGTCAACTGGACTTTATCATAACCCTTAATATAATAATCTTAATGATAACTATAAAATATATATATTATGAATGGTTATGATTCTTAATGGTATCTTAAATTTAAAATACTATAACTATACAAAATAACCAAAGTAATGCATGTTTTTTTATAACTATATTTCTTGATAAGGAATTTATTCATTCAAAAAGGGGAAAAAGTTTGGGTCATTACATTATTCCACCATTCATAAATATCACCTTGAAAAATTTTGTTTCATGCAATAAAATGGATAAGGGAACTTATGTTTCATCACCTCTTATGATTCCCACGTTTCTTCCTCAAAATTTTGGATTTTCCACAATACTTTGACCAGGTGAGTTATCTTTTTTCATATAACTTTGTCTCTATGGTCTAAAATCTTCATCATATACTCCTTGTATGAAAGATAATTCTCTAATGATACCAACTATAGATTCAGTACATGTGAGGGTTCTAGTATGTACCTTACCAATATGGATACATGGATCACATCATGTACTTGAGATAGGTTAGGTGGGAGTGCTAGTCGATAGGTCACGACTCTGATATGATCTAGGATCTCAAAAGGAAAGATGTATCTTGTACTAAGCTTTCCCTTATTCCCAATCATCATGAAATTCTTCTATGGTGATATATTAAGGAACACTCTATCTCTAACCTCAAACATCAGGTCTTGTTGATGATTTTTTTCATAACTTTTATGTCTAATTTGTGAAAATTTAATATGAAATTGAATGGTTTGAACCTTAAATATAATTTATTGAATAATATCAAGCCCCATTATCTTTTTCTATCCAATTTTATCCCAACATGTCGGATTTTGACACTTCTTCCCATAAAAATCCTCATAAGGTTCCATTTAAATGCTAGAATGTAAAGTATTTTTATATGATAACTCTGGTAGGAGAAGTTGTTGATCCCAAAATACTTGTAAATATAATGAAAAATACCTCATCATAACATATAGAGTTTTAATGGTTCTTTCAAACTAACCATCCACCTAAGGTTGATAAGTTATAAAGATTAATTTTGTATATAATGTTTATCAAAGGATTCTCCAAAACCTCAAGGTAAACCTAGGGTCTCAATCAAATACAATAAAGAGTAGAACTCTAAGTAGTATTATCACTTCCATTATATATATCTTAGTGATTTGATCAAGAGAGAAATATTCATTGATAACAATGAAATGTGATAACTTGGTAAGGTGAACAACTACCACCCATATGTCGTTATTACCTTTAGGTGTATTGGGGAGTCCTAAGAAGAAATCCACGGTTATGTTTTCCCATTTCTATAATGGTATGAGAAATGGTTTCATCATACCCTTATACATCTATCATTCTGACTTGACTTGTTTTCATACCAAGCATCGAGATACAAATTTTTTAATCTACCACTTACATATTATCCCACAAGATTTTTTTCTTCAAATCTCTATATATCTTAGTGCTACCTGGATGAATAAAAAATGATGAGTTATACACATCATTCAAAATTTCCTTCTTCATCTCTAGTTTTTATGGGACACATATCCAGGTTCCAAACCTTATAAATCTATCTTTCGAAAAGTTGAACTCCCAAACTTTTCTACCTTTTTTTGTATCACTTCATCATCTTTCTAGGCCACCATCTCATGAATGGATGGTTGAGTAGTTATTTTATCAAGGTAGGATAAAGACCCGTTTATTATTCCCATGTCTATAATTTTCATGTATAATAAGATTGGATCCCTTGCAATCCTCTTCATGGATAGGGTTATGGGATCCTTTCTACTTAGATAATTTTCCACTTTTTTTCCAAGATGGTAATGGATTAGAAAATAATAATACTTGATCATCTATAACCACCTATATTGGTTCATATTGAGATACTTTTGTGTGAATATGTACTTTAGTCTTTTATGGTTTGTATATATGTCACACTTCTCCCTATAGGGATAATATTGCCAAATATTTAATGTGAAGATCACTACAGCCAATTCTAGATCATGAATTGGGTAGTTTTACTCATGGATATTTAATTGGTGGGAGGCATAGACTGTCACTTTTTTATCTTTCATGAGTACACATCCTAATAATTTTTTGGATGTATCACTCTAGATCACAAATCCTTCCCCACTGTTGGGTAATGTGAGCACATGTGTAGTGATTAGATTTTTCTTTTACTCTTTAAATCTTTCTTTGAATTCATTATTCCATAAAAACTTCACCCCCTATTAAGTTATCTTGGTTAGTGGTCTTGACAATAATGATAATTTCATCACAAATCAACAATATTACAAAGCTAATACAAGTAAATTATAGATTTTTATCACATAGGTTAGTCTGGTAGATCCTTCAATTTCCTCTTTTTTGAAGGATCCATAGATATCCTTTTTTGGTTATAACATGCCTGAGAAAAGTTACTTTCTCCATCCATAACTCGCATTTACTGTACTTATGAAATAAATTTTTCTTTTATAAATTATTTAGTATATAATTTAAATTATCCTTATATTTCTCCTTACTTTTAGAGTAGATAATAATGTCATTTCTGAAGACTACCAAAAAATTACAAGGTAATCCCTAAAGACTATATTCATAAATTACTTGATGATTGTTGGAGAATTAGTGAGTCCAAATAGAATCACTATGAACTCATAGTACTCATAACTTGTATGAAAATTAGTCTTGGAGATATCCTCCATATTCACCTTTTCTTGATAACATCATGATCGAAGATCCACCTTAGAGAAGTATTTGGCTCCACATAGCTAATCGAATAAGTCATTAATTCATGGTAGAGGATACTTGTTCTTTATCATGATTTTGTTGAACTCGTGATAATAAATTCATAGGCACATTAACCCATACTTATTCTTGATGAAGAGCACTGGTGCACCCCATAGTGAAGCACTAGGGCATATAAACCCTTTATCCAGATTCTTTTGTAGTTTCTTCTTCAACTCCTCGAGTTTAACAATGGCTATTTTTTTGGAGTCTTGGATATTGGAAAATATTTGGGTATAATTTTGATTGAGAAATCAACCTCTCATATAGGAGTAAGATGATTAAATTGTTTGGGAAACTCATCAATGGATTCCCTTATAATGGGAATTTCATCAAGGATGACATTTTCCTTACTATCAATCATTTGAGCTAGATACACTTACTCATAAGGAAATAATATCCATGCTTGAGATGAGGATACTGAAGGGAATTCATCCTCCCCCTTGCACTTGTATAGAATCAGAGGGTGATTTTTGATATGAATAGTGATTTCCTTCTCTCTGTAATTTATATTGGATATATACAAGGAAACATAATCCATGCCCAGAATAGCATAAAATTCAAATAAAAGGGGTATCGTAAGGGTTTCTAGAAAATTCAGCCCACAAATTTTGATAGGATTGGAGTTATATACTTAGGATGTAATAATTTCCTCATTTTTCATTTTCACTGATATAGTTACTTCTATATTTTTTAGTGGTGTTTGAATAGTTTTACTAAACTATAATCGTATGAATTAATGCGTAGATCCATGGATGATAAGACTTATTTTCACTATTTGATTCTAGTTCAAATCATTTACTTCATCCAAAATAGACTTAGGGATGATAATTTTCAAACTATTACACATTTAAAATTGAAACTATATACATTAAAGGGATAACTCATAAATGACATATATTCCTTAACCAATGAATTTCTATGTTTCAATATAAGTTATCCATGATCTATTTCTTAATATAAAATCTTATTGGAATTTTTTTCACTTTATAATAGTTCATAAAGAGCTTATGAATTTCCCAAATAATATACCCTAGGATTGTAAAACCATGTGTGAAACAAGGCCCATTTTCATGCACCGAGTGATGATCGAGTCTAGATCAATGCACCCTTTTGGTGTTATTACCACTAGGTATAACTGTGTAATAGCCACATCCACTTATATTATCCATACATGGATATATTTTCTTGGAAACCACATAATATATACTTTAATAAAATTTAGGGATGTTTTCCTATGTTTACTCTTATTCCTAATACTTTCACTAGAGTTTTCTAATCCTAATCCCAAAAATAACTAAACTTTTATCTGATACCAATTATGACAACCCATATTTTAATACACATTATTTCATGATTAATTACATAAATATAAAATTAATACAACCTCAAAAAATTATTAGAATTAGTTTCTTTGAGAAATTAGGTACATAACATAATAATTTTAATGGAGATACAATATTATTATTTAAAACTCCTTTAACATGCTCTTAAAAATCCATTGATCTTCTAAAACTGCATGGGATAACCTGGGGGAATACATAAGAAGGGGTGAGCTATAAAGACCAATAAGTGAATAATAAAATCATAACATGATGAAATTAATACATGTTCATAAATAAGAATATCAATGAGACATAATGGGTGAGAATTATAAACATGAATATTTACACATGATATAATATGATAACATGAAGGAAACATGTGGATGTGGAAACAACATAAAACATGAAATAAGCATAAGTCAAGGATAAATGCTAAGACAAAATCACATGGTGGATAGAGTCCTATCATGCATTAAGTTCACTCCTTAATCTAATACATAATGTATCATGGGATAAAAACACTACCTAATGAATTGGAGGGATATATAATTTTAGGCCCACCCATCACATTCATATCATGTACATGCATAAGTGTGCCACATGGATCATACAACATATGGATATATTTTATCACTTTTAGTCCCATGATTACAGTTTTTGGGTTACATAAATTGAATTTCCCAATAAATGAAGGATAGGTACATATAGGTGAATACCCTTGAGTGGAAATGGGTATGGGTATTCACTAGCATGGAAAATTGTAGGAAAATTTTGGTAGCATAATGGGGGTACATAAAGATTCATGGAAGGATTAAATGAGAGTAAAATGTGTATATCATAACTTGTAAATAATAATTATATTAATAGGAATGTGTAAAAACATATCCTATCCTGAAAAATTAAAAATCAAAGTCATAATATAAATAAGGTGATTGAATAAAGAAGGGAATAAGAGAATTCCTTACCTTGATAGGGTGCTTATAAAAGCTTGGTAGGAGCTTCTTAAGATATTGGGGAAACCTGGAGAGGGCTCTAGAGAGGTAATTTTAGAATAATTTCGTTCTCCAATGGTTTTTTAGTGAATAGTAATGGGAGGTTGTGTGGTTTTTTATAGAAAAGAGTGTATAATTATTTATTAATTTCTAAACTTAGTTTTTAGAATATATATGAAAAATTAATCCAAACCACAAACCATCCCATTGTTTCTACCAAATTGTAAGATCTTATCCTTTTCTAGGTATTTTTCTCTTTTAGTTTTTCATTAAACTTTTTTTTTGTTTTCCTTCATCTTTGAACCTTGGTGGTCGAGTTCCTTTTGAGGATAGTGAGCCTTTTTAAGGGGAAATGAACTAAAGTTTGGGGATGTGTGTTTATTTGAATTATTAGATTCTTGATATAATCATTTTAATGGGACTTATGAGGGTTTATAGTGAGTATGTAAGGATTCAAATGTGGTTTGGGCTCTTTTTCATAAGTTGGTCTTAAAGCTACCTACATGACATTTAAAAGTCGTGTATATGTTAAATGATGTGTAACTATCACCAGGAAGATTCCATGAAACTAGTTCATGATGTGAACTTGATACACACTATGAAACTATTATGTGATATTTAATGTTTGATCGGGGTTATTTTAACCCAAGGTGGCATGATTTTCAGTATAACTCGAAAATAGATAAATACATGACGTGAAAGGGTTACACATCATGTATTTCTTAGGATCAATGTTTTTTAAGACTTATCATGCATATGATTCATTATTCATTCCACATGAATCTATCCTATCTCAATACCTAGGTGATTTATAGGAAATTTTGGAGTGCCTTCTTCAATTTCGGATGTTGCGATCAAGAATTTGATCCCCAATGAGTTGTTTTGCTTTCATTTTCCCCTCGCTTCTATTGATCTTTATTGTAGTAGTGAAATATATTAAATATGTTTGTTTTGGGTTTTGATATTTATATTTTGTGATCTAGGCTTATTCATGAGATCATATTTTCCTTCTTCCTCTGTTGTCTTACATATTGGAAGCATTGTTTGATTATTTGTTAAAGGTGGGTGGTATAAAATCTGACCTTATAACTGTTAAGTATGTGAAATATTGTGATTGTGATAACATAATGTGTTCATTAATTAATTTTATAATGGTTTTTGATAAATCATGTGTTGTATTTCTCTTTGTATCACTTTGGTTTCAATGTTTTTGAGACTTGGATTTTGACTACTCATTGGGTGAGCCTACCTTATAATAATAATGAATTGGTTAATGGTTTAAAGTTTATTTAGCATAAAATGAGACCTTGGGTGATTGGTTATGATAGATTGATAAAACAAAATTTTATTAAATATTTTATTGATAATAGATGATATAATTTCCTCACATTATGCTAAATATGTTCAATTGTGAAATATTTGGGATTAGATCATTCATTTGCAAATTTACTGAAAATTCCAGTTTTACCCTTTTAAAGTTCACTGTAGTATTTCAGGAATTAATAGTTTTATGTAAATTATTTTGACTTAAAATTTTGTAAATTTGTTGATGACTTAATGGTATACAAATTATATTCAGGACATGTGAGCTGGATCGTGCATTTGAGTGGAGTAAATGGGCCATGAAGACAAAGATGGACTGAACTATCCAGATTGGACATTACTTCACCATTTGGGCCGTATCCTCTTCATACAGACTTGTATTGGGCCCAAATTTTTAGGGAAGCTCTGGGACATTATTATGAAGAAATAATCCTTCTAGAATGCCGTCCAATTCATGCGTTTTGGAGGTCAACTATGCGGTGCAACTTGGAATAAAATATTTGGCCGAGTTTTCATTTCACACTTAAAAAAAGTTATGTAATACTAGACCTCACAAACTCTATTTAAAGGTGGTTGTAACTATTTTGGAAGGCTGATAGAGGATTTGGGAAGGTTTTTCCGAAAGGGTGTCTCTTGGGAGCCTCTAAAAACTCTTTTAATAAGTAAGGCTTTGTGCAAACATCTCTTCCAAAAAGGCTCTCATCTCCCTCCTCCTCTTTGTAACTATTTTCTTTCATGTTTGTATCTTGAATTTTTCTTCAATTAATCTTCTATGCTATTACCTTTTTTTATTCTATTAATCTTCATAATTGGGTTGGAATCAAGAGTGTATACGAGATTGGGTTCTACCCTTTCAATCCTTTGCTCATGCAAAACGTATCCACGATAACCACGCCACCCATAGAAGAGTAGTTTTCTTAGTGATCGATCTATTTTATACCCTCTTCATTTAATTATTTTTAATCACTGAGATATTATAATTAACTTTATATGATCCATTAATTGTGTTTTTAAATTATAATAAACTAAGCAAGAAATTGAACAATTAGCACAAAAACACGCGAGGTCGATATTTTGTGTAAATTGTGAGAGCGCGATCTTAATCAGTAATACAAGACCACACGGGATAAATTTTTAGAGTTAAAATATAATCCCTAAACACAATTCATCCTCATTTTCAGAATGTATATTTGATCTAATTAACCACTAACCATAAGCTAACCTTGTAACAACAATCAAAGTAGGATGATGCGATTTCATGTTCCGAAGCTAGCCTAGGGTTTAAGTAATTTCATCTTTGTGGTTAAATTAACTCTCGTAGGGTTTGAGGGTTAACAAATTAGGGGATCATAATTAAGTGGATATTAATTTAAATGATAATGATTAATAAATAAATGAAGAGGTAGAGTTAGATTGATTACACCTTTTAAAATATTTTCTAAAAAAGCATCTTCTTGTTGCGTCTTATTAATCAAACTTTATTTCAAAATTAAAAACAAAAAAAATGTAATCTTCTTACAGAAAACTTCTTCAAGTTTTATAAACAATAAACAACCCCCCCCCCCTCACCCCCCACCCCATACTTTCAAGTATTTTTTTAATTCTTTTCTATTTTGTTTTTATAATACCTTTAAGAAGTTGTTTTAATTTACTTCATCCTTTGAGAGATGACCTTGGTCAGCCACTCTACTACACCTAAATACCCAAAAACCACTAATCATTTGAGGGAACCCACGACAGCGCCTTTAAATTTGGCATCATCGTTGGGGATACAAGTAATTATTTCAACCAATTAGAGGTATTTATTTTATTTTACATTTTATTCTCTTCCTCTCTTTTTTCTTCCTTCTTTACCTAATCTAGATTTTTTCTTCTTCTTTTATTTTCTTCTTCCTCTTTTTGAACCATAAACTCAAACTTTTTATTTTTATTTTACTATGGTCCACTTTCCTTCTTTTTATTTTTATTTTATTTATGACATGAACTAATCCTGAAGATCTCTTAGATCTTGACCCTGATATTGAACGTAGCCTTAGGGCTCAAATTAGGCATTCTCAGTCTACGGGGAGTTTCAACATTCAACCAATTGGAGAATTACTCCAATATCAGAACATTAAAATTGGAAGAAATTCAAATTCAACCCTAAAGCAAGAACCAATGGCTTAAAATAATATAAATGAACTTAATAGAACCATTTGAGAATTGGATGCACCCGATTTTAATTATCAACCAAATTTCTTTGCATGTCCAAATCTCGAATCGAACTTTGAACTGAAATCTAGATTAATTCACCTGCTTCCAAAATTTCATGGTCTCTCTGGTGAGGATCCCAATAAACACCTTAAATAATTTAATGTGGTTTTCTCAACCTTAAAACCAAGAAATTTTTCTGAAGATCAAATCAAACTAAGAGCATTCCCATTCTCACTTGATAGAGCTACGAAAGACTGGATGTATTATTTACAACCTGAATATATAACTTATTGGAATGATTTGAAACATCTTTTATTGCAGAGATTTTTTCTAGATTCAAGGACCACATCTATTCAAAAGGGGATCTCAGGGATCAAGAAAGTCTAAGGGGATTCAATGTATGAGTACTGGGAGCGATTCAAGAAGTTGTGTGCAAGCTGCCCACATCACCAAATCAGTGAGAAACTCCTCATCCAATACTTCTATGAAGGAATCACACCTATGGAGAGGAGAATGGTGGATGTTGTAGCTGGAGGAGCATTGGTGGATAAGACACCAGTAACTGCATGTGCGTTGATCGACAAAATGGCCCAAAACTCCCAACAATTTGGCGATCGAGGTACACCACATGTCAAGGGAGTACATCAGTTAAGTCTTTCTCTTGATAGTCATTTGATTGATACCAAGCCACCCAACCCCCTCCTTCAAGGCCCAACCCCCAACCCCCCCCCCCCCCCCTTCAAAGAATTGAAGGGGAATTGAAAACTATGGTGAGGCAGATTTCTTTGGAACAAAATACACCCCAACCCCCTCCTTCAAGGCCTTATGTAATTTTCACTAAGACAAGCCACCCAACTGAATGTTTCCCATAACTACAAGAGACAGAGGATTGCACAACACTATTCCCAAGGAGACCATATTAGTAGCAACAACAGACATACCCCCAAAAGAATTTTGATTCATTTTATCTAACATACAACCAAGGCTGTAATGATCAACCGGACATGAGGTATAGCTCTGGATAACAACAAAGGCCCCCTTTTCAACAAAACTTCTAGTAGCCTCCACCTTACCAACAGGGTTTCCAACATCCCCAAAGGAAATTTGAAACCCAAGCATCAACGATTAAACAACAAGGGAATTGTCAACCAAAGGTAGATTCTAACACTGATGATCTTTTGAAGTAAATTTTTCTTAATCAACAGAATGAGCTGAAGAGTCAAGGTTCGGAGCTGAGGGAGTTAAAGACACAAATGAGCCAGATTTCCACTGCCCTCCATAAACTGGTAAGTAATAACTCTGGAAATCTACCTTCCCAACCTACTCCAAATCCCAAGGGGAATGTCAGTTCCATCACATTGAGAAGTGGGAAGCAAATGAACGATACATCTGCACCTACCATTCCACCAGGACTCACCTCAACTCCAGAGAAGCCACATTCCATACCAGCTGAAGAGAAACCAAAGGAGAAATACAAAGGTAAGAAAAATATTGATGATGTTCCTCCTCAACCCCTTATTTTTCCAGACAGGTTTGTTCAAACCAATAATATTGTTGAATAGGAAATGAAAAAGGAAGTTTCGGATACATTCAAGCGTGTGGAGATCAAAATTCCTCTACTTAAAGCCATCAAGTAAATCCCAAGGTATGCGAAATTCTTAAAAGAACTTTGTACCAATCGAAGAGGGCTTGAGGGAAATGAGAGGATCAATCTTGGAAGGAATGTGTCATCACTCATTACACCAACTCTAGTAATGCTGAAAAGGTGCAAGGATCCATGGAAATTCACCATCCCATGCACCATAAGAGAGTTACAGTTTTATGATGCTCTTTATGATTTGGGAGATTCCATAAATGTGATGACTCACTCTATATTCTCTTCTTTGTAGGTTGGTGAGCTGAAGCTGATGATAGTAGTGGTGCAGTTGGCAAATAGAGCTACAGCGTATCCAGCGGGAGTCCTTGAGGATGTACTTGTTCAGGTAAGGGACATGATCTTTCAAGTATATTTCTACGTGCTTAACATGGAATATTATCAGGTAAGTTCTCATGCTCCCATTATCTTAGGTATACCCTTCCTCAAAACCGAAAAAACTATCATAAATGTAAATGAGGGTAAACTTTCCATGGATTTTGGGGATGAAGTTGTGATATTTAATATTATGGATTCCATGAAGTACCCCTCAGAGGACCATTCTACATTTTTTATCTCCCATTTTGAACCACCAAATAAAAACCCCATGGAATTTTATTTTTCTATGCTTAGAGAGATTATGAGTATTGGTTCTATTTTGATGTCTAAGAGTACTTACACGCCTATTTATAATGCACAAGACTCTCCTAGATTTGATTTTGAAATGGAATCATATTCTGATTTTGATCATGTGAACTCTAATTATGACATAGCTATTGAGTATGCTGATGGATTTGATGCTTTATTCTCTGATTATGATGATTTCTATTCTGATACTGATGCTCTTTGTGCAAATATTTCAGTTCCTTCAATTTCTCAATCCATACACCACCCCCCTTCATTGGATCTAAATCCATTGCCACAAAATTTCAAATACTCATACTTGTTGAGTGGCGAGAGATTACCTGTTATAATTGCTAATAATATTCCTTTTGAACATGAAGAAAAACTTTTGAATCTTTTGAGGGAGAACAATAAGGCAATCGGGTGGACCTTGGCTAATATATCAGGTATTAGCCTATCTATTTTCATGCATAATATTCTTTTTGAGGATGGCTCTAAACTGGTTAGGCAGCCACAAAGGTGACTCAATCCAACACTTTTGGAGGTTGTTAAAAAAGAGGTTGAAAATTTTCTTGAGGCAGGTATAATCTATCCCATTTCAGATTCCTAGTGGGTGAGTCCTATTTAGGTTGTGCCTAAGAAAAGTGGTGTTACTGTTGTTAAAAATTATAAAGATGAGTTAGTTCCAATGAGGGTACAAAACAGTTGGCGTGTGTGTATTGATTATAGGAAACTAAACCAGTCCACTCATAAAGACCATTTTCCCCTCCCATTTATTGATCAGATGCTTGAGAGACTAACTGGTAAGACACATTATTGTTTCTTGGATAGATTTTCTAGATATTTTCAGGTTTCTATAGCTCCATAGGATCAGGAGAAGAAAACATTCACTTATCCATTCGATATGTTTGCCTACTGAAGGATGCCATTTGGATTTTGTAATGCCCCAAGTACCTTCCAGAGATGCATGGTGAGTATTTTTTATGATTTTATTGAGATCTTCATGGAGGTATTTATGGATGATTTTATAGTGTATGGGTCTTTATTTGATGATTGTATCTCTAGTTTGGGAAAGGTGTTGAATCGTTGTATTGATAAGAATCTGGTCTTGAACTTTGAAAAGTGTCATTTCATGGTAGATCATGGCATTGTCTAAGGGCGTGTAGTGTCAAAACATGGGATAGAGGTTGATAGATCTAAGGTAGATATTATTTTATCCTTACCATATCCTTCATGTGTGCGTGATGTTAGATCTTTTCTAGGGTATGCTGGATTTTATTGGTGCTTCATCAAAGATTTTAGTAAGATTGCTCTTCATATGTCACGATTACTTCAAAAGGATTCTGATTTTGTGTTTTATGATTCTTGTAGGACTTCCTTTGATAATCTAAATAAGTGTCTAACCACTCCACTGATCATACATCCCCCACGGTGGGAGATTCCTTTCAAGATTATGTGTGACGCCTCCAAATTCGCGGTTGGAGTTGTCTTATCTCAAAGGGTGGAGGGAGGTTCACATGTGATTGACTATGCATCGAGGACACTAGATTCAGTCTAATCAAACTACACAACCATAGAAAAGGAGTTTCTTGCTGTTATATTCGCTTTAGATAAATTCTGTTCATATTTATTGGGCTCTAAAGTAGTTGTTTTTTCTGACCATGCAGCTCTGAGGTACCTCTTGAAGAAGCCAGATGCAAATCCCAGACATATCCGATGGATGTTCCTTCTTCAAGAATTTGATATTGAGATATAAGGACAAGAAGGGGTCAGAAAACCTAGTGGCAGACCACATGAGTAGGCTTACTCACACACTAGAGGATTACACCTTGGACCAGGTACCACTTCGGGACACTTTCCCCAATGAGCATCTTTATTCCATATCGGGTACGCATCCTTGGTATGTAGATTTAGTTAACTACCTTGTTTCCTCTAAAATCCCTTCAAATTTAAAGAAACATCAAGTCCAAAAATTAAAGAGTGAGTCAAGATTTTATGTTTGGGATGATCTATACTTATGGCACATGTGTAGTGACCAAGTTATTAGGAGGTGTGTTCCTGATCGGGATGATCTATACTTATGGCACATGTGTAGTGACCAAGTTATTAGGAGGTGTGTTCCTGATCATGAGTTGAGTCTATTTTACATTTTTGTCATACACTTGCTTGTGGTGGACACTTTGGACCCCAACGGATAGCTAGGAAAGTTTTAGACTCTGGATTATATTGGCCTAGCTTATTCCATGATTATAATGTGTATTGTAAGTCGTGCTCACGTTGTCAACACACGGGAAACATTTTTAGGAGACATGAGATACCTCAACAACCCATATTATTCTGTGATATTTTTGATGTGTGGGGCATCGATTGTATGGTTACTTTTCCTAGTTCCTTTGGTTTTTTGTACATTTTGTTTTCTTTTGATTATTTGAGTAAATGGGTGGAGGTTAAGGCCACCAGGACTGATGATTCTCATGTTGTAGTGGACTTTGTCAAGACATATATTTTTTGTAGGTTTGGAGTACCGAAGGACATCATCAGTGACCAAGGGACGCACTTCTGCAATCGGAATTTGGCTTCCCTCCTTTGGAAGTATGGGGTGACACACAAAACATCAACACCATACCACCCCCAAACAAATGGTTAGGCTGAGGTTTCAAATCATGAGTTGAAACAAATTTTGGAGAAAACCGTACAACCAAATAGGAAGGATTGGAGCAAGAGTTTGGATGATGCTCTATGGTCATATAAGATAGCATAAAAAACTCCCATTGGTATTTCCCAATTTTGGATTGTTTTTGGGAAAGCGTGTCATCTCCCTATGGAAGTTGAGCATCAGGATTATTGGGCTATAAAGAAATGCAACATGGATTTGGCCCAAGCTGGAATCCAAAGGAAGCTGCAAATTCAAGAGCTTAAGGAGATTCGATTGTCTTCATATGAGAACTCAAGGCTCTGTAAAGAAAGATCCAAAGTATCTCATGACAAAATTATCCAACAAAGAGAGTTTCATGTTAGAGAGAAATTCCTTCTCTACAGTTCACGACTGAAGCTGATGCCTGGTAAGTTATGTTCCAGATGGTTAGGTATTTATGTTGTGACTAATGTTTTTTCTTATGGTGCAGTGGAGATCACACAAGAGGACACGGGAAGGATCTTTACAGTCAATGGGAAACATTTTAAGAGATACATTGAGGGACTTCCTACTGATGCAGTGGATTTCATCACACTACATGACCCCATCATCACTTGAGCACAACAGGTTGGTCCTAACCCTTTCACTTTTATATTAATTGTCCTATTTAAAATTCTGAATTTCACGTGAATATATCATATCATGGGTTCACATTGAGGAAAATGAAATATTTTAAGTGTGGGTGAGGGAACCTTTTAGTTTAGTAATTTCAATTGTTTTTTTTGTTTTTCAAATTTTGTGTGTTTATTTTTGAATTTTTTTGTGTGTTTTTGAAAATTTTGAGATGAAATTATTCTCATCATCATTTTTGAAATCCATATCAATAAGTGAAACAATTTATCCCTTGAAACTGAGCTTAAATGAATGTTGAAGATGACTTTGTTTCAAGTTCAATTATTTAGTAATTTCATGAAAATTACACTGAATTTTGAATCCCATGACACATATCACTGTCTTTATATTTGAAATCACTTTACTATGAGGCTTATGAACCATTATTTTCATATTCTTCACATTCACCTCACTTCTTAAGAGAACCAAACCATGCTTGATTTAACCAGAATTTGATTTATTCCTCTCAAAACTTGAGGGTTTGAGGTACTTATGTTTAAATAATTGCGGCATTTGTTTGGTACTAAATCCCATATTTCAAATAATCATTTTTTTTATAATGGAATACCTTGAACATTTAATCCTTGTAGCCCTTAGAATCCATGGACATCCTATTAGGTTAGCCACATTACAAGCTAATTTTTCCTATCCAACCAACTCTTGAAGTGAAATTGCATAATCTTGTTGAACTTAAGTGTGGGGGAAGCTATCGTGTGTTGTGCTAAGACATTATGTGATACTTTGGGTGGAAAATTAAATTTTTAAGAGATGTGTTTGATGCTGAATAAAATCATTATATTTAAAGTCGTGCCTTTTCTGGAGCTTTCATGATAAGTGAAGTTGTGCCTTTTCTGGAGCTTCTAATAGAGGAAGAAAGTTGTGCTTATCTGGAGCTTTCAAGAAAATCATGTTTGAGAAGATTGAAATTTTTTATGCTGAAATGATGAATGGTGTAAAATTTCCATGACTTTTCATGATTATTTAGATGAATTGATACTATGAGGATTGAGGATGAGATCATATTTAAGTGAAAATTAGATTAATGCAATTTTGCTTCAAAAAGATTCAAGCCCTCCTCATTCAGCCTCAGAATTTTTCACATCTTAATACTACCAACTGAAATCCACAGAACAACCCTGAAAAGTCCTCATGATAAACATATGTCCTTGAATCACATCGGGTGGTGATGTAGGATTTTATCAAGCCTATGGTGACCCTTGTATGAGTTTGTATGAGAAAGACATTGCTAAAAATTGACATTTGTGTGATGAGAGAAAATTCAAGTGAGGTAAGTATTTTGTGCATGGTAGGATAAATGAAGTGGAAATATATTAAATGATATAAATTAAGAACTTGAAATAATGGTTTTTTATGAGTCATGATATCTTTTTTGTCTTGGTGTGGAATTGTTGGATCTCAAGGATATGTGTTTTAAAATTGGTTTTGATTTGATATTGATGTTTACTTAATATGAGGTTTTTCCCAGAAGTGAAAAAGGGTAAGTGTGGGGGAGTTGATAAAACACAATTTTATTGAATATTTTATTGATAATAGATTATATAATTTCCTCACATTATGATAAATATGTTTAATTATTAAATATTTGGGATTAGATCATTCATTTGCAAATTTGATGAAAATTCTAGTTTTACACTTTTAAAATTCACTGTAGTATTTCGGGCATAAATAGTTTTCTGTAAATTATTTTGACTTAAAATTTTGTAACTTTGTTTCTGAATTAATGGGATACAAATTATATTCAGGACATGTGAGATGGATCGTGAATTTTTGTGGAGTAAATGGGCCATGAAGACAAAGATAGATTGAACTATCCAGATTGGATATTACTTCACCATTTGGGTCGTATCATCTTCATCCGAGCTTGGATTGGGCCCAAATTTGAGGGAAGATCGGGGACATGATTATTCACAAATAATTATTCTAAAATTCCAGCCAATTCATGCGTTTTTGAGGTCAAATATGCGGTGAAACTTGGAATAAAATATTTGGCCAGGTTTTCATTTTACACTTAAAAAAGTTAGGTAACCCTATCCCCCACAAACTCTATTTAAATGGGGTTTTCACTCTTTGGGAAGGTTGGTAGAGTATTTGGGAAGGTGTGGAAGAAAGTGTGTCTCTTGGGATCCCCTCAAAACTCTTAGAAGAAGTAAGGCTTTGTGCAAACATCTCTTCCAAAAAGGCTCTCCTCTCCCTCCTCCTCTTTGTAATTATTTTCTTTCATGTTTGTATCTTGAATTTTTCTTCAGTTAATCTTCTATGTTCTTCCATTTTATTCTTCTATTAATCTTCATAATTGGTTTGGAATCAAGATTGGAGATGATATTGTGTTCTACCTTTTAAATCCTTTACTCATGCAAAACGTCTCCATGATGACCACGCCGCCCATGGAAGAGTAGTTTTCTTAGTGATCGATCTATCTTCTACCCTCTTCATTTAATTATTTTGAATCATTGAGCTATTGTAATTCACTTTATATTATCCATGAATTGTGTTTTTAAATTATAATAAACTAAGCAATCAATTGAACAATTAGCACAAAAACATGCGAGGTCGATATTTTGTGTAAATTGTGAGAGCATGATCTTAATCGGTAATACAAGACTACACAGGATAAATTTGTAGAGTTCAAATATAATACTTAAACACAATTCATCCTCATTTCTAGAATTTATATGTGCTCTAATTAACCACTGACCATAACCTAACCTTATAACAACAATCAAATCAGGGTGTTGTGATTGCGTGTTCTGAAGCTAGCATAGGGTTTAAGTAATTTCATCTTTGTGGTTAAGTTAACTCTCGTAGGGTTTGAGGGTTAACAAATTAGGGGATCATAATTAAATGGATACTGATTTAAATAATAATGATTAATAAGTAAATTAATAGGTAGAGTTAGATCTATTAAACCTTTTAAAATATTTTCAAAAAAACATCTTCTTGTTGCGTCTTATTAATCAAACTTCATTTCAAAATTAAAAACAAAAAAAATGAAATATTATTCCAGAAAACTTCTTCAAGTTTTATAAACAATAAAAAAACCCTCCCCATCCTTTCAAGTAGTGTTTTAATTCCTTTCTATTTTATTTTTAGAATACCTTTAAGAAGTTGTTTTAGTTTAGTTCCTCCTTTGAGAGATGACCTTGGTTAGCCACTCTGTTGCACCTAAGTACCCAAAAACCACTAATCATTTGAGGGAACCCACGATAGTGCCTTTCATAGATTCACCTTGGAAAATGTCTTAATTTATTATTTAAATAGTTTTGTTTAATATGATATGATTGGGTGAAAACTGGCATGTTAATGGTGTAGGACCAACTTGATAAATGAAATGGGTAAATTAAAGTCAAATGATAATTGAAATAATTAACTATTGTGACTTTTGATATGATCTTATATGTGTTATTCTTGTTATACCCTATATGGTGTTTTATACTAAAATTATTATACAGAGGGATATGCTTGGTGGTACTGAAATTAGTATATAGAGGGATATTCCCGGTTATGCTGGAATGATTATATAGAGGGATATGTTCGGTGATGATAAAATGTTTATACATAGGGATATACTCAATTATGATTAAATGACTATATAGAGGGTTTGGCCCGGTTATGCTGAAATCCTTATATAGAGGGCTTTTCCTGGATGCCGAAATGCTTATACAGATGGCTCCTCCTAGTTATGTTATTATAACATAGACTTGTGGTTATGATCAGTATGGTTGTGATATATTCTCATAGATGTTCTAACATGGTGCTGAAGTAGGTTTATTGTTGTATTATATTAATTTGATTAGTTAATACGCATGTTTATCATTTTATTTCATGCAATTATTATCGTACTAGTTTTGTTTAAATGTGGTGGTGTCAGCCTACAGAGTTTTACTCACACCTATATGGTGCCCAAGAAAATTACATAAATTCATGTTTGTACAAGGGAAAGGTACCTTGTTGTTGATTGTTGCTTACTGGATGTGTTATAGCATAGAGGCGGGACTGATATGGGGTTCAGAACCATGGTCTTTGAATTAATCATTTCAGAATGTTTTTTTATTATCTTGAATTCCATCATGTTATTTAGTTACATTTTAGGCTAAAATTAAATGGTTCACGGTTATTTTATTTATTGGTTCCTCCTTTATTATCATGTTTTATGTTGTACTGTTTCTGCTATATCAATTAATCTGATATTTATTATTATTTTTTACTTTTACTATATTGTAACTTTGTTCTAGGAGGTATAGTATCCCCACTATATTCTTTACACCCACCTGCTAGTCGGCAGCCTATAGAGTATAGGGAGGCATACTTAAGGTCTAGTAACCAACCTAATTTGTCCATGTGAGAGATTGTCGGATCGGGGAACATTATAAAGTGTTATTAGAGGTTCAGGTTTTTCTTTTCTTTTTCTTTAATATTTGGGAAAGGTAGAAAGGATACTAGGTTGTGTTGGGACTTGGTAATGAGCGTGTGCATGGTAGTATCTAACCCATGTATGGGAATAAATATAAGTGCTTAGGGGTAGTATTGTTGTTCATGATGTTCGTTATTAAGGTTGATGTTATTTCACCTTGGGTGATTCACATGTTGTAAGATGTTATTATTTCTTAAGATTATAATTGTGGCTCAGTATGGCATGATATGAGTATGCATGAATCATTATAGGCACATAGGGATATATATTGATATCCATTATTCCTAATAGGGATATATTTATTGCATGTTATATGTTTTCTTATATGAACTATGAATTGAGATATCTGTTATATCTAATAAATGAAATGAAATAAATGTTATGTCATGCTAAAACACTTTTAATCTACGTTTAGAGAGACCATGAGCCAATGGTTATCTATTTTTATCACATGTTGAGGTTGACCTTGTTGTTATCCAGTGTTTATGGAATGTGTTTGTCTTGTAGGGAAAATTTATTCTCATCATCTTTGAATTAAGCATCAGGATGGTAGAAATCATAATGATCCTAATGTAACTAAACTATAGATTCCTATAGCTCATGAGGATTAGATGGATGTTCATCTCCGCGACAGCTTCTTGATAGCCATGTGATCCATGGAGAGGGAGACTGTTCATACTGTGCCTTGGATATCTAAGCTAATGAGAGAGTTTCAGCTGCAGTATCTACTTATGTTCACTGGGGAGGGAGGCCCCCAGGCAGTTGAGTTTGGTATTGAGTCAGTCCATATGATCTTCAAGCACCTTGATACACTCATATATAAAAGGGTGAAGCTTGTTGCATTCATTATCCATGGACCATCCAAGAATTGGTGGGAAATTATAGAACAATATGGGAATCAATAAGAGTTATCTTAGAAGGACTTTTAGGTGAAGTTCTTGAGCCATTTCTACCCAGATTCATTGAGGGATAATAAGGCCCATGATTTCATGAACCAGAAATAGGAGAGTATGTCAGTAATGGGCTATGCTATATGTTTCACTGTAACGACCCAATCTTTTTGAGTAGTATATTAACTTACTCTTAATGATTTAATAATATGTTAGTGGTTAATGCAGGAAGAGGAGTCGATGGCTTCATCCAGTAGACTTGAACCTTATGAAGCCCACTTATCAGAGCTTGGGAAGGAGGTAGCATCTGTGGGCTTCGCTTTGGACCAAGCCCAAGCCGAACTCCAGCGTGTCAAGCTTGAACAGAAACGCCTACGGGAGAAGTTCAAGTTAGTAGAGATTACTACTAGGGCAATGTTATCTGAGCCTCCCTCAGATTCTCTCACCATAGCACACCTTACACTTAGGTCTTATGCCGGTGTTATAAGGGGCTATGTGACGAGACCCTAGCTTCCTTGTGTAATCCTTTCGGGTGAATAAATTGAGATTTCTTCCTTTAGTGATGTTTGTGAAATTTCAAATGTCCGGATAATTTTAGAATGTATTTTATTGATGAATTTCGAAAAAAGGATATTTTAAAACATTTATGTAAACCCTAAATAATTAATGATGTGTAATGATTTTCAAAAAATGGTCTTCTACAAAAGTGTTCAGTAAGGAATTTGGAGTCTAATAAGATCAACTTAATTTTTGATGAATAGTAAATTATGAATAGTGATTTTACGCTTAGGATTAGTAATATGACCAAATGGATTAGTAATTTCACTCAAAGAAAGTTTTAATATAATTTAGACACCTAGATTAAGTAATGTGATTCAATAAAATGGGTAAATAACGGTTTCATAAATTATTAGTCAAGTATTAGTTTTTTCGGATGAATAGTGTTTTTTAATTAAAAATTTAATTAAAAATAATTAGAAAATTATTTTTATAAAAAGGACTTTATTTTTGAACTCAGAGCATCGATATTATGTTAAGGTAATTTTTGGGATTTTTTCTGAAAAAAAAAATGAATTTTCGATGAATAGTGTTTTTATTTAAAAATTAAATTAAAAATATTTAGAAAATTATTTTTATAAAATGGATTTCATTTTTGAAATCAGAGCATTGATATTTGGTTAAGGTGAAATTTTGGGATTATTCTGAGAAAGTTGAATTTTCAGTGAATAGTAAAAATACAGTTTTAGGGTTTCGGTATGTTTAATAACATCATAACTGTGTCATGATGATGTCATGAGATATTTCAAGGGTTGGCCGGCCAAGAGTGATTAATTATTGTTTTGGGGGGCCCATGTGGCCTAACTTTATGAAAAATATCATGAGAGAGCACATGGGTTTGAGAAAAGCACTTGTGAGGTGTCCCTTGGCCATTAATGCCTTGTCCCCTCACTTTCCCTATAAATACCCACCCTTTCCTCCTTTAGTTTTCACTCCCAACTCTCCCCCAACGAAGTTCTGGTCTCCTTACCTCCCAAGGAGTCCTCCCAAGGTTCCCCCAAGCCCTCAAGGTCCAAACCTTTGAGTTTCAAGAGTCACGTTTTAAGGTAAGGGATCCGACCTCTCTCTTTCTTTTCATGTAATCCTTTTTATGTCATTCCTTTATGATCCATGTTCTTATGTGAGAGGATGTTCTTTTATATTTACTCTTACTGCCCTTTTCATGTTTTTATGATGAAAGATCCCCTCTTACTCTCATCATTTCGTTTTATGAAAGTTTAAGTGACGTCGTTAGGCTGCCGAATTTTTAAGGGATTCTTTCACCCTTCTCATTTTTCAAGTTCGATTTTCATGTCAAGTCTTTCGAGTTCCTTTTTATTATGTTGGGGTATGATCTCTATATCTATCATACTGATCTCTTATGATCATATGATGAGGGACCCTATTTGATCTTGTCAAATCATTTTTTTATTGAAGTTAAGTGACGCCGTTAGGCTGCCGAATTTTCATAAGAGAAATCTTGTTTTGTCTCACTTCCATGTTTTTCATTTCATATGGTATATCTTTAAAATTTCATTACCATGTTCTTAAATCCCTTATATTCTGTCCCCCTACAGTTTTATGGATCACTTATGAGTGGGTGACCCATGTCCCCTCTATTTTCAATGTTTTCTAAAACCTTGTAACATAGCCGTTATGCTGCATAATTTTCGTCTCAAAATGCCTCTCTCTTTTCTCAAAATTATTTTATGTTATAAAGTAAATAATCAAAGCTCTTATTTCTACAAGGGTATTCACATATATATCAAAATGTTCTATTTTAAATTCTGGGATTTACATACATGAGACCCACTTTCCCTTTCTGTGGGTTTAAAGTGACGTAAAGATCATGTCCTTAAAGCAGTTTTTAAAACGTTATGATTATGAAATGAAACCCATTTATTGTATGCTATATGGGTTATTTATGAAATGTTTGATGATGATATATGTGGCTCAAATGATAATAAAGGCAAATTTAAGGGTGTGCCCTGATAGCGCTCCAATGCATTGGGTAATGATGTAACCACTAGAGATTACAATTTTCACGATACCTTGGTGAATAACCTTGGTAATTTTCAAATGACACCTTGGGGATGGACATTGGTGATATGTTCATGATTGTCTATGTTAAATGATGTAGCCACATCTTCAAGTTATGGAAAATTTTATTTTTATTATGAAATGCCTCATGATTTCTTTCTCATGCCTTAAAGTTCTTTTCATGTCCTTATTGAAGTATCTCAAGTTCACATGTAAAATGTTCCTCTTGTTTCCCTTACTGGGCCTTATGCTCACCCTTTCTTTTGATGTATGTCCCAAGGTTATGAGATGCAGTAATGAACCTAGAATGAACTTAAGGAGATGCCTTTCAAGTGTTTAAGAAGAATGTTTTATGTTGTTTTTATGTATTATGTTCCTGGTTTCCAAGACACTAGACCTTAAAGATCCTCAGTTTTGTGTAATGTAATTAAAGTTTATGTTATAATAAGACGGGATGCTATATTCACCAACTTATAATTATTTGCAACATATTTAGTTGTTGATGAGATCTCTATGCTAAGATATTTTTAGGATGGGCTATGCTATGAGATCAGGCTACAAGTGAACATCTTTCACTTGAGTAGATTTTTGGATGTGATGAATTAGGCACTCATCATATAAGGGAATCTAAGAGAGGCCCCAACCAACTGCTAGGCTATTTCAATAGGGAAAACTAGAAGCTCTTCTTCTGGTTCCAAGAAGCACTACTATAATAGTTTTCATGAAGGAAACCAGGGGTAGGGCAGTCATGGCCATAGGAAATCATCTCAGGACTATGTTCCTTTGTAATTTTATTAGTATGTAAAGTTGGGAAATAAGTGGCCTCAATGTCTATACACTAATTTTAATTTCCATTTTTGCGGTAGGTTGGGTCACCATGATTGTTTTTGTAGGGGTATGAAGTAACAGAGCACTGATAGAGGATCAGGACATGTACCAGAGTCTTAGGAGGACTTGGCTTTCCCTCAGTGGATATGTAGTTGGAGTTCTACTGGATGTTTAGGTCGGGGCAAGGGGTCTAGTACCCTAGTGTAGGAGTAGTAGTACCAGGTATAGGGAATAGCCTAGGGGAGAATACTAGATCCCAAGGAAGAGGGGAAAGTCATCTGCATGTTATGCAGTCTACTCCAGCTAGTGTGGATGTAGGACCTTCTACCGTCAGAGGTATGATTCTTGTATCATCTTGCCTTTGTTTAATTTTGTTTGATATATGAGAATATCATTCCTTTTTATATTATCTTTTTGAAAATGTTTTGGGATTGGTTGTGGAAATATTGGATGATGTTTTGACCATCGATACACCATTGGGAGTGTGGTCAGAGAATATCAAATGTTGTAAGGCGTGTTCTCTAAAAATCAGCGGCTACCGTTTCTTTTGCGAACCATTTGTGCTAAAAAAGATAGGTTTTGATTTTATTATTAATATGGATTGTATAGTTCTATACTAGGGTCATATTGACTATTACTAGAGGATAATTTCCTTTCTCTATCTCTAGAAGAAGGCATTTATTTTCACTAGGGTGAGTGGGATCTTCAGGCGAGTCGTGCAAGACCAATTCAGTGCAAATTGGATTTTATCACGGTTTACATAGAAATTATTTCTATATATGATGTTGTAACAAAGTAGCATACTTTTCCTCCAGTGTTAAACCATTTTCAAGATGTATTTTTGGATGAGTTATCAATCTTACCACCCGATCGGGAGATTAAATTCATTATTGAGTTGGTGCAAGGAGAAGAGTTAATTTCTATCTCTCTTTAGAGGATGTCACCAGTAGAGCTTCATGAGTTAAAAGTTCAGCTAGAATATTTAAAAGCTAAAGGATTCATATAGCCTAAAATTTATCCATGGGTTTATCTAGTTATTTTCACCAAGAAGGCTGATGGGACATTGCGCTTATGTGTGGATTATTGGAGATTGAACCAAATGAAAGTCAAGAACCAATATCCCCTTCCATGCATCGACAATCTCTTAGACTAGATGAGAGGTGTTAATATCTTCTCCAAGATTGATTTGAGATCAGGATACCACCAATTGAGGGTAATACCATCAGACATACCTCATATAGATTTTAGGAGAAGGTATAGATTGTATGAGTTTGTAGTTATAATATTTGGTTTGATGAACACACCAGAGGTATTCACAGCCTTGATGAATTGGGTATTTCATATTTTTTTGGACCAATTTGTGATGGGTTTTTTCAATTCCATATCAGTGTACTCTCAATTAGAAGATGATCATGTCCAACATCTTTGCATCATTTTTAGTAAATTAATAGATCATCAGCTTTATGACAAGCTAACCAAATATAGTTTCTAGATTGATAAAGTGAACTTCTTGGGATATGTTATCTCATAGGCCGAAGTGTTATTGGACCCAGAGAAGGTTAAATCTATTGTATCTTGGGATTGAACCTAGAATGTCTTCAAGATTCATATATTTCTAGGTTTAATGGGTTATTATTGGTGCTTTATCCATGACTTCTCTCATATTGAAGCACTGATGTCTGGGATGACCAGGAAGGAGGGGAAGTTTTTTTGGTTAGATCCTTGTGAGAGATATTTTCAAGAGCTTAAGAGTAGGTTTACCTCAGAACCTATCCTCGGTTTACCTATTCTAGGTAAATCATATATAGTGTAATGTGATTCATTCAGATTTGGACTCAGAGCAGTTCTGTTATAGGAGGATTGAGTGGTTGCTTACAGCTCCAGACAGCTGAGACCACATAAGAGGAATTACCCTACTCATGATTTGGTGTTATTTGTGGTGGTATGTGCTCTAAGATTTTAGAGACACTGTCTTTTGAGTGAGATTTTTTTGGTATACACAGACCACAAGAGCCTCAGGTACATATTTTCTCAGCAAGACCTAAACCTTCAGAAGAGGATGTGGGTCAAGTATCAACAGTATTTTGAATTTAAGTTGGAATATACACTATATAAGGGAAATTTAAATATTTATACCTTAAGTTGGAATATGTAGATAGAGGCAGTGTAAGAGTCTTGCAATGAGTGGAAAATGATGAAACTCTTTTTATACTTACATCTAGATGTTCATAAGTTTCTGGGATGAGTATCTCTGACTTTGAAATCTATCATACTTTAGCTTCTTGATTGGATTGAGATAGATAATTTATCTGATATGAAATAGTTAGTTCTGAGAGACTTCTTATATGGTGGGGATCTACCATTATGATGGTCTCTTGGTAGTGTAAATTCTATTCTTTTATGTGATTGAGAATGGGTTTCTACGGGTTTTCATGAGGTTTTGATGATAGAGTTTAATACTTCTAGATGTGTGGTGCATCTTAGATTAACAAAGATGTATTGTGATATTTGTAGATAGTACTAGTGGATAGTAATAAAGAAGGAGATATCTAGATTCATGGAGATATGTTTTACATATCAGCAGGTGAAATCCAAGCATCATAGGCCTTCTAGGTTGTTACAACCTTTTCTCATTCCAAAGTGGAAATGGGATGATGTAATAATGGATTTTTTTATAGTATTACCCAAGAAACCTCAAAATAATGATATATTATGGGAGATCATGGATTAACTAAGGAAGGTATCCTACTTCTTACCTATCAGGGTGACCTTCACTATTGATGATCTGGATAGTCTTTATGTTCATAAGATAGTTCAGTTTCACAGTGTTCTGAGGATTATCATTTCTGATAGAGATCCTTATTTCATGCCTTGGTTCTTCTAGGTTCTTTATAAGGATTTTGGATTATATATTCTTCTAAGTACAACCTATCATCATCAGACTGATGGTCAATCTAATTTCACTATTTAGATTCTAGAGGATATTTTATGAGCATGTTTTTTGTATTTTGGTGGTTCATGGGATTAGAATATGGAAATCATGTAGTTTTCATATAATAATATCTTCCAAGAATTACTCCAAATGAAACCTTTAGAGACATTATATGGTAGTCCATGTCTTTTGCCTATTTTTTTCTTGGAGGCAGGTGAGTCAACGCTTATTGGGCCTAGTCTCGTGCAGGAGACATTTGATCATGTTCAATTGATCAGGAGGTGGATGGTGACCATGGAGAGGAGAAATAAATTTTACAATTTCTATTAGATATGACCTCTCAAGTTTGAGTTTGGTCATCATGTTTTCATTTGGGTGTCACCTAGGTTGGGGAAACATCATATCAAGAAATTGGGAAAACTAATGCATAGGTTTGTTGAGCCATTTGAGATAGTGTAAAGATTCAATCTAATGTCATATCGATTAGCCATTCCACGGTGTTATAGTGTCATGCACGACATGTTTCACATTTATTAGATTTAGAGATATCATCCAGAAACTTCTCATATGGTAGATGTTGAGGACGTTGATCTTGATGTAGATGTGTATCCTAAGGAGCATCTGATGCGGATTATGGACTATAGTGAGAAGTATCTCTATGGAGGGTTATACCTCTAGTTCAAGTGAAGTGGAAGAATGTGTGTGTTCAATAGGAGAATTGGGAGAGGGGATCTGATATGCTATAATAGTGGCCAGACTTGTTCGCTAAGACCCTATAATAATTCATGGAGCATCTCGAGGATGTGTTATTATATAGTGGGTAGGTTGTAAGATCGTGTATTTTTCTAGGTGCATCCCTCTTTGAGTTTTTTATTTTGTTTGGTTTTCCTTCATCATTTAGCCTTGGTGGTTGAGTTCCTTTTGAGGATAGAGAAAATTTTATGGGGAAAATGACCTAAATTTTGGGGATGTATGTTTGTTTGAATTAATGGTTTCTGGGTATAATCATGTGAAAGGAGATTTCAAGGGTTTCCCATGAGTTTGGAAGGATTCAAAGGTGGTCTAGGATCTTTTGTGGAAGCTAGTATTAAAGCATCCTGCAAGACATTTATAGACCATGTATATATTACAAAATGTATAACTATCACTAGGCAGATGCCGTGAAATGGGTTCATGGTGTAAACTAGATACACTCCATCAAACTAATACATGATTTTTAATGTTAGAATAGGATTATTTTAACTCTACACGGTGTTATTTTAGGCATAACTTGAAAATAGAGAAATTCACAACATGAAATGGTTACACACTGTGTATTTATTGAGATTAGTGATTTTAAATCCCTATTGTGTGTATGATTCATTATTCATTCCACATGAATCTCTCCTCTCTCGATCCCTGGGTGATTTAAAAGTTATTTTGGAGTGTCTTCTTCCATTCCAGATGTCTCGATCAAGAATATGATCCTGGGTAAGTTGTTTTGATTTGGTTTTTTCATCTCTTCTGTTGATCTCCATTTTAGTGGTGGAATCTTTTGACCATGGTCCTTTTGGGTTTTGATCTTGATCTCATGTGATCTAAGATTATTATTAAAATCATCTTCTCTTTCACCCTCTATTGGCATTACTTGTTGGAATCATTGTTTGGTCTCTAGTTAAAGGTAGGTGGTTTAAAACCTAACCCTATGTTCTGTTTAATTTTTTAAGTATGTGCAATATTGTGATTACTATAACATAATGTGTGCCTTAATTAATTGAATAATGGGTTATGATAGATCATGTGTTAGATTTCTCTTTGCATACCTTTGGATTCAATGGTTTTGAGACCTAGATTGTAGCTACCCATTGGGTGAGCCTACCCTGGAATACTAATGAATTCTCTAATGGTTTAAAGTGTGTTTAGCATGACATGAGACCTCAGGTAATTTCTTATAATAGATTCACCATCAAAAATGGATTAATTTACTATAGAAATAGATATGTTTGAAATGATATGAGTTATTTAAAATTGGAATGTTAATGGTTTAAGACCAACTTGATAAATGAAAGTGGTAAATGAAAGTCAAATGGTAATTAGTGGAATTAACCATTGGGACTTATGGTATGATGTTATAAGTGTTATTCTTGTTATAAAATGGGTGGTTTTTTATGTTGAAATTCTTATATAGAAGAATATGCTCGAAGATTCTTAAATTCTTATATAGAGGGATATGCATGGTTATGCTAAAATGATTATATAGAGTTATATTCATGGTGATGCTGAAATGATTATATAGAGGGATATTCTTGGTTATGATTAGATGAATCTATAGAGGGATTAACCTTGTTATGCTAAAATGTTTATATAAAGGGATTGGACCGGGTGATGAAATGATTATATAGAGGGATTTTCCTGGATACTGAAATGATTATACAGAGGGATTCCCCAAGTTATGTGATTATACCATGGGATTGTGGTTATGGTTATCATAGTTATGCTACATGTTCAAAGGTATTCTGACATGGTGCTGAAGAAGGTTTATTGTTATATTATATTAAGTTGTTTGATTAATACACCAGTTTATCATTTTATTTCATGCACTTATTATAAGACTAGTTTTTTTAGACATGGTGGTGTCATCCTACTGAGTTTTACTCACACCCTGTTTGGGGCGTTGTTTGGTACCTGAGCAAATTACATTGATGCGGGTTTGGACAAGAGAAAGGGACCTTGTTGTTGATTGTTTCTTGCTATATGGGTTGGAGCATGGAGACAAGACCGATATGGGGTTCAGGACCAGGGTATTTGAGTTATTTTTGTCAGTATTTTATTTTATTCTTTTACATCCATCATGTCATTTAGTTACATTTCAGCCTGGCATTACATGGTTCGCTATTATTTGATTTATTTATTCCTCCTTTACTTTCCATGTATATGTTGTATTATTTTTTCTATATCTATTACTCTGATATTTATGATTATTTTTTATTCCTACTATAGTGTAACTATATATCAGGGGGTATAGTCTCCTCACTATATTCTTTACACCCTCGCTGTTAATCGGCAGCCTCTGTCATATGGGGAGGCGTGCTTGAGGTCCGGTAACCAACCCGATATGGGCATGTGAGAGAGTAGTGGATTAGAGGATGTTAAAAAAATAGGAATGGATTTAATTATCTTATAATTCCAAGAAACAAACTCATTAAAATAATACCCTTTTTTATGAGGAAGTGAGTAATGTATATAAAGAATTTATTTTAAAACCTTAAAAATAATGTAGGTTTTGGAGAATTCATTAAGGGTTTATAAATTTAATAAAATAACTTAAAAAACATTATTTTAAAGGTGAAACGTAATTTTGGTCATGGATACTATTTATATTATTTATTACATTACTTTTGGTCTTTTATGATGTCATAATACATACTGTATGTTTATACCATATTTAATTTTTACCCAAAAAATCGATTGTCTTATAAAATTATGAAAAATTCACAATTGGATAATTTCAATGTGATGATTTCAAAAATAATATTTATTTTACCAAAATAATTCTCTAAATATGATAATTAAACATTTTAAATCAAAATTCTCCATTTATTAAAAAATACTTGTTTTTTTTAAATAACAGTTTTCGGATCCTTATAAAAATTACATTTGACTTTGTAAAATTATATTATCATTTACATTTAATAAATATAATTTAATAATATTATTTTTATTAAAATATCATTTATTTCAAAAATTATTGAATTCATCAAAAAGAGTGTCTTGATTGAAACTATATATTTCGCAAAAATAAAATTTATGTTTCATCGCATCAAAATCTAATTTTTATCAAACTCGTTATATATTTAAAAAGTAATGATAAAAAGGAATAAATATAATCATTATTTTATTGAAAATAGCATATGACAATTCATATTGTTAGGTTCTAGACACATGTCCCTTTATTACACCAGCGAACGCCCTAAGGGTAAGGTGCGCTGTGGTGAGATTTTCTTGGGGTGGTTCAAAAAATGTGATTTGGGTTATGATCTCAATGAGCTTGAACTTCTCCCATGAACGGTTTTGATCATGCTTTAGTTGTTGAATCACGGATTGGGCTTGGTCAAGGTAAATTCTAATAATAATATCTCCCTTGTAAGCTCTGATAAATGGGCTTTATAGGGTTAATCCTACTGTTCAAGTTCATTACTCCTATCTGTGCCAATTGTACTTTATCATAACCCTTAATTTACTAAACTTAATGGTTACTATACAATGATTATTTTATCAATGATTATGATTTTTAATGGTCTTTTAAATCCAATAGACTATAATTTTACAAAAAATAGTCAAATTAGTGCGTTTTTTTCTATAACTACATTACTTGGTAAGGCATTTATCATTCAAAAAGAGAATGGAAGTTTGGGTCATTACATTTCTTATTATTTTTCAAATCAATTTTCTAATGTTCTTATAAAAGTGTTTTTTATCTATGTTAATGTCCTTTAATGTTTCTTATGATTCACTAAAGATATGTTTTAATGATATCATCCACCTTCTCCCTTTGGATGACTTATGATCATGTTTTATGGAAATAATTATGGAATCCATTTCTTTCTCACAGGTTAATTATGATAAATGGAACACTTGTATGGTTTATCATTATGAGACGGGTGAGTCTATTATAGTCCTCTAATGTATTGGGTAAAGTTTTATATCGCATGATGTCAGTATGAGATAGAGGTGGTTATCCCAAGTCCAAAATGTTACGTGATACGGGTGGTTACCCAAAATACACTATGTTATGAGCAGGTGGTTAGTCTAGTCCATTGTAATGTCAATGTCTTAGTGGTTATCCTTAAAATATTTTATGATTTTTATGCATATTTTTATGCCACATTTGTGTGTTTATTCTATGCTTTCATGTCTCGTGATTATTGACTCGTGTTTTCAAACCTCTATTACTCATGATTTATGTTATACCAAAGTTTTATGTCCTAACTCATGATTTATGATCTATGCTTTATTGGGTATGATTCTCTTATGTTATGTTCATGATCTTTTATTATGTTCTTGTTAATTTTCCATTTCCATGATTTGTTATGTTGCAATTCAAATATTCATTTTATTATGAAATGTTTTTGCATCATGTTTTTCATGGGGTTTACATACATCCTATTATGAATATTTTATTTAAATTTGATTTTTAATTCTCCGGTGATTAATATTGTTTTTGGCATCTATTTTTCTTATTATCAGTGGAATGAACTTCAACCATTGATCATGCTTGATCCAACGTCCATGAGTGCTCTTGGGTGTGCTTCTTTATGGTGTGCTCGATTCGCAGTATCACCTCACTTCCAATGGGGTACCTCCATGTGTCCCTGCCAGTTGCATCGCTCATAGTTACTCAAATGGACTATTTGATCTCGGTCTTCCATGTGTCACCAACATTGCACCTCACCTCAACTTCTTAACACCTTTCATGGGGTTTATCATTGATCCTCGCCTTAGGCTTTGTTATTTTGATTTTTTTTCATTCAGTTCATCTGGTGTGTGCTATAAGATATCTAGGAGGATAAAACCCCTAGTTTTGGCGAGCTCTCGAAGAGGAAGAAAGAGAGTTGTGGTCCCAGTTCTTGTTCCTTGTACCCTAGCGTCTGGAGTTCCATTTTCCTATAACTGGAAATCTCATCTAGTGGAGACTCAATAGAAAATTTGACTGGGAACCAGATATGGTCGGCCTCACACAAAGCATAGTTGTCATGTATTTACATCTTCAATCATAACTAGATTTCAGTATAGAAATATGGAAGTGTAAGTGATTTATTTTTGATTTCCCACTATTGTATCCTTTATGTTGGGTGTGTGTGTGAGTCTGTCTAGGAGTGTATGATGATAAATCCACATGATGAAGTTCATCACCACCATCTAGTTTAGCAATTTCAGCCTCCTTGGATAGCTTCTTTGGTATTTTACTTCCTTGGTTTCAAGTCAGTATTTTTTCACTTCTTTAATAAGAATCATGCATGGGTGGTGTTCTCATCAGACACTTAGGATCACATTGATCTAAAGCATGTTATATATTTTTGTTATTTCCTATCTTTATTTTCTATTCCAACACGAGCATTCATCTTGTATCTAAATCACGTTTTTGAAAAAGAATAATTTTTATAAACACTTTATAACTATATAAAATGACTTAGTGGATCTTGTATATTATTAAGGATAGCCACATCAACCGTGATGTTGTGTTCTGAGAGTCATGTCTTCCCAATGGGAAGACTGTTGATTCCATAGATTCTAGTAAAACCTAACCCTTGGGTTTTGAGGTTGGTCCTAACCCTTAGGTCCCTTTGGAACCCGATCCTGCTCCTTCTGTTCTCCCCCGACAACTTGAAGGTGAATCAAAATCAGATTTTGGTTCTAAACCCAAAGCAGAGGAGGGTGGCTTTAAGGGATACCAGTTAACTCGAGACTGAGTTGGGAGGATTATTAGACCCTTTACTTGGTTTAGCCATGCAGATATGGTTGTGTTTTCCTTTAATGCTTCTCAATACATGTATAATTACAAACAACAATTTTTTAAGAAAGTCTTAAAGTCTAAAGAATTCTGACAGTGGCTGGCTACCATGAACGATGAGATGAATTCCCTTCTTAAGAATAAGACCTGGACTGTTTTAACCAAACCCTTAAATAAAAGGGTGGTAGGTTTTATATGGATCTTTAAGAATTAAGAAAATAACACTAGTGAATTAAAAATCAAATAAAAATCAATATTAATTGCTAAGGGGTACCATCAATGTGAAGGAGTCTACTATAGTGAGATTTTTCCCCTGTTGTTAAGCATTCATCTATTCATGTTATGCTTACTTTTGATGCTAAGAATGATTTCCATATAGAGCATTTGGATGTTAAAAATGCCTTTTTGCATGGAAATTGGAAGAAACCATTTATATGAGACAACCTGAAGGCTTCTCAAAGAATTTAAAAATGAATCAAGTTATCCTTTTAAGAAAGTATTTGTATGGTTTGAAACAATATTTATGATAGTGGTACAAATGTTTTGATTCTTTTATGATTGAAAATGATTTCAGTAAAAACAAATTTGATTCATGTGTTTATTACAAGCATTTTAAGCATGATATGATTTTCTTACTTTTATATGTTGATGACATGCTAGTTATTTGCAAAAATATGAGGTTTATTTTACATATGAAAACCCAATTGAATTATTCTTTCAAAATGAAAGATCTGGGAAATAAAAAAGAGATATTAGGAATTGAAATCATTAGATGTAGAAGTTATAAAACTTTGTTTTTATCTCATCATGATTATGTTAAAAAAAATTAAAGCGGTATTTGTTTGAGCACATTAAACCAGAAAGCATACCCCTAGTCCAACACTTTAAATTGTCCTTGAACCAGTCCCCTGTTAGTGATATTGAGAATGATTTCATGAGAAAGACCCCTTATGCTAATGTAGTTGGGAGTCTTATATACGCAATGTTTTTTTAAACCTGATATTGCATTTGCAGTGTGTGCTCTGAGTAGGTCTACGGGAAAACTTGCGAAAGAACACCGGAACACTCTGAAATGGATTCTCAGATATGTTTCAATGTCCTATGATTTATGCATTTGTTTTGGAAAAAAATGCTAGTTGTGATGATGGCATTGTAGGATTTTTAGATTCTGATTATGCTACTGATGTTGACACTCGTAAATCAATCACTGGTTTTGTTTTCCTTGCTTATGGTGGTCCCATTTCCTAGAAATGTAACATTCAATTGATAGTTGCTCTATCCACCACATAGGTTGAATATATTTCTTTAACTAAACGTATTAAAGAATTTGTTTGGTTAAAAGGCCTTATTTGTGTGTTTTCTTTATCTACTTCTAGTGTAGTTGTACATTGTCAGAGTTAATCTGCATTACACATGTCTAAAAACTATTTTTTCCATGGTTGATTGAAACATATAGACATTAGACTTCACTTTGTCAAGGATATAATTGAATATGGGACAGTGTGTGTCACCAAGATACACACAGGGGATAAGCCAACTAATTGTTTGACTAAAGTCGTACCCCTTTCTAAATTTTTGCATTGTTTAGATGTTATGAACCTCATCCCAATTCAATTATAGAGGTTGCGAGAACACCATCGATAGATTGAACCATTTAAACTACAAGGTGGAGATTTGTTAATTTTTTAGTGCCATGCTTTGTTATGTTGCAATTCAAATATTCATTTTATTATGAGATGTTTTAGCTACATGTTTTGCATGGATTTACGTACATCCTATTATGGATTTTTTATTTCAATTTGATTTTAATTCTCCTATAGTTAATATTGGTTTTAGCATATGTTTTCCTTATTATCTGAGGAATGAACTTGGATCGTTGATCATGCTTGATCCAATGGCCATGAGTGCTCCCGGGTGTGCTTCTTTGTGGTGTGCTCAATCCACGGTCTCGCCTCGCTTCTAATGGGGTGCCTTCGTGTGTCCCTATCAGCTACGCCGCTCACAGTTACTCAAATGGCTTGTTTGATCTTGATCGTCCACGTGTTTCCATCAGTGCGCCTTGTCTGACGCCTTGCCTGTGGTTCATTATTGCTCCTCACCTTATCTTTTGGTGTTTGGGGTTTTGTTCATTCAAATTTTCTGGTGTGTGCTCTGAGAGCTCTAAGAAGAGAAAACCTCTGGTTTTGGCGAGATCTTGAAGAGGAAGAAAGAGAGTTGTGGCCCTGGTCCTTTCTTCTTGTTCCCTGGCGTCTAGAGTTTCGTTTTCCTGCAATTGGATATCCCGTTCGGTGTAGACATAGTGGTGACTTTGACTGGGAACAAAATTTGGTATGTCTCACATGAAGCATGGTTTTCGTGGATTTACATCTTCAATCGTAACCAAATTTCGATATAGAAATCTGGTACTGTGAGTGATTTCTTTTTAGTTTTCCATTGTTGTATTCTTTATGTTGGGAGCATGCGTGAGTTCGTCCAAGAGTGAACGAGGCTTACTACACATGACGAAGTTCATTACCGTCATCTGGTTTAGCAAGGTCGGCCTTCTTGGATAGCTTCTCTCATATTTTACTTCCTTGGTTCCGAGTTTGTATTTTCTTGTTTTCACTTCTTTAATAAAAATCTTGTTTGGGTGGTGTGTAGGTTCCGGGCACAGCTGAAGCGCGTTGGTGGGTTTGCCCAACTTTAATTTTAACGTTAAACAATGTTCAATCTGAGATCCGTCACGATATAAAACGCCGAATCTTCGGAATAGAACGAAGAACGAAAAGAAAAGAAGAGTCCCGAAACCCTTGAGGAGGATCATCATATGTTGATTATAATTAATTTAATTAATGCATAAGAATTACCTCGTTGGAATTCTTTCTTCGTTGATGTGTCCGGTCACGATTCGGTGATCCGGCGTTGCGTCGTAGAATCCAAGTGTAGGATTCCTCTAGCGGTGATCCACACGTGTGTCACGTATCTCTGGACGTCGCCGAAGGGATCTTCGGGTGCTAGCGCGGAAGAACCTTCGCTTGCGATATCCGTCTTCGACCGCCTTGATCCGGTGAAGGATCTTGCTCTCGTAACTTGAGGACGTTCTTGGTGGAAAGGGAATTCTCTCTTGGGTTGAGAGTATTTCCAAATCCGTTGTGCACAACAATGACTCTTTAAAATGTTGGGGTTGCAAGGATATTTATAATCGGGTTTGAGGTTAATAGAGTTATGACAATAAATAAACGCGTTACGCGTTTTATTTATTTCATTAACTCTTATTGAAAACCCTCATGTCGAATTATAAATTCCTTGACATGCGCCCACGCTGATTGTAATAAATATCATTTAATAAAACAATATTAAATCCTCAAAATCCCAACTGGAAAAACTACACGGCGTGTAATAATTAATACACAGCGTGTACTTGTTTTCCATAAAACTACACGGTGTGTATATTTAATATACACGGCGTGTACTTTTATTTTTCCATTTTTCTCCACCACATTTATTAGACCTTGAGTAATGACTATTTATTTCTTAAATAAATGTAACTGCATTACTCGTTAATAAATATATTATTTCGTCCGCAATATATTCTCTCGAATAACTAGTGTCAAAATAAATGCGATCAGACATCCTTAAATAATTATTAAACCACAGTCGGGAACAATATTTATTTAACTTGTTAAATTAATATTTAACTGAGATACATGGACACACTTAGTGTGTGACCCTCTAGGCTTCTTTCTCAGTGGCATTAGGTTGAGTCTGCCTAAAGTTCAATGTTAGCGTCTAGCAACACGCCAAGGCACCCATAGAGAAAGAAGTTAACGCCGCAATGACGTGTCACCTCCTACGAACGCTTACCGTGTAATATAATCCATTTGTCTCGATATCTCCAATCAAGCGGGTTGCATGCTAGTGCCATCAACCCATGTGCTTGATTATTCTTTCTTTAACTTCCCATAATTGAACTTGATCATACCTTACCATGGCCATGGATTTATTTATGCTATATCAATTGCATCAAAGGGCCTGAGATATCTACTTCCGTTATGGAACGGAAGGGACAAATCCTTTCTCGCATTATCTATTAATGCGGTATTACTCGTGACGCACTCAGCGTATCCTACCTCGCTGCGAACAGTGTGTCGTCACAGTTTTCGTCAATACATCTAAGTGCGCAAGTTGTAATACTCATTAATAATAATCTTAAAGTCTAAGGACCAATACACACGTCCGGAGATAGGAACATCCAATGACACTATGAAATGTGGATTTCCTACTGGCGGGTCTCGTTCTCATAATATCCTCATGGATATTACCAAGGGCGCACACCATGAGAAGGTGCCTCAAAGTTTTATGAGTCCTCACCCCTAATGACTTATATTATTTGTGTCCCTCAAATAATATCATCCGGCCATAGAACATACATTCAAGAACAGTGTTATGACACTTCCGGGTTCTCATCATAACAGAGATCCGCTACGACCCTTTAATGCAACAGCTGTCCTTAGAACATTATCACATGACATGTCACGCAGAAGAACAATCAAGATGTGATAATGTTTTTATTTAATGAATAAAGTACAAAGTAGTTGGTTCTAAACCACCAACTCCAACATGGTGTTCATGTCATGTTTGTAGGATCACATCGATCCAAAACACGTTATTTCTTGATGTTCTTTGCTATTTTTCTTTTTTGTTCCAACGCGAGCATTCATCTTGTATCTGAATCACATTTTTGAAAGAAAATGGTTTTTCTAAACACTTTGTAACCATATAAAACGCCTTAGTGAATCTTGGCTATTATTAAGGACACCCACATCAACGTTGTCCTTAACATTTCTCATACCCATGTGGTCATCTTCCGATCACTTATAATTTAGATTGATATACTTTATATTTAATCTTACTGAGCATTTGAATTCATATTTTCTTATATTTATATTTCTTGGATTATGAAGAATGGTATCAAGTATGATATGTTTAGAAGGGTATCATGTATGAAAAATGTTTGTGTAAGATGTTGACGACATGAAACTTATAGATTTTGAGAGTGATTTTATTATGACATGTAATGAATAATCATGTAAAATGATATATAATTAATGTATGTATGATATGCTCGAGTAGTCTCACTCATGGGTGTGTGTAAATTAATTTTAACAACATAAAACACATGTTGTTAAAAGTGAATTTTCTTGGCGTGAATCCATGAATGTGAGCCCAAAATCACGAGGTCAAGAAGTCCAACTCGTCCAAAATGTGTATAAGCAATCATTTAATGGGTATATCATATGATTTTTTATTATCGTAATGTGAAAATGGCCATTATGAAAATGCTGTCCAACGTCTCCCCATGGACCACCGCGTACCCTAAGTCAACGTGCTCTGCTTTCCACTGAGAAAATGTCCGGCACGCTCGAATCTCTCCGGCAGCCTGCATCCCTTTTCAAAGCGCGAGACTTTCGCCATTATTGTTGAAAAACACGCACCGGCGACCGTCCTCACCGCTTCCTTCCTTCCCGGGACAGCGCGGCGTACGTTACAGACGGCTCCGCCGCCCGCAGGCCCCGCCGCGGAGGATTCTTCCGGCGTCCCCTGTTTCTGGAGGGCGGCTGACAGGGGACGACGTCGCGGCTGGGACACTTGATCGCCGGAGGCCGGAACACCATGCACTCGATCGCGGACCTCTGGTCCGTCAAATTGGGCACGCAGTTCCGGCTCAGATCCAGCACCCCCTTCCGGTAAAGCTTCATGCACTCTGCCCCCACGCCGCTGAAATAGTTGTCGGAGAGCGTGAAGTTTACGAGACTAGGACGGGAACCCAGGCCGGAACAGAGCACCTCCGGCACCACGCCGAACAGCTGGTTCTGGGCGAAGCTGATGACCTCAACGCTCTGCAGGCAGGCCAGCGAGCTCGGCAGCGTGCCGGTGAGCTGGTTGTTGCTGGCGTCGAAGACGGTGGATCTGGTCAGCAGCCCCACCTCGAAGGGCACGCAGCCGGAGAGGAGGTTGTTGAGGAAGAGGACTTCGGAGAGCGTGGAGTTCAGGTTCCCGATGCTGCTCGGGATGGGTCCGACCAGCATGTTGTTGGCGAAGGTGAGGAACTCCGCCGGCGTGGCTCCCAGGTTCTCCGGGATCCGCGCCACGAACAGATTGTTGTTCAAAAACAGAGCATCCAGCCCCAGCCCCAACACCTGTTTGGGTATGGCGCCGGTGAAGAGATTGTAGCGAAGGTCGAGGAAGGAGAGGCCGGCGTTGAGGACGGCGAAGGGGAAGGCGCCGGTGAAGAGGTTGTTGCTGAGGTCCAGCTCGAAGAGGTAGCGGAGGGCGGCGAGGCTGGGATGGAGGACGCCGGAGAAGTCATTGGAGTTGGCGTGGAAGATCCCGAGGTCGGGGAGGCGGTTGATGAAGCCGTGGAGGGTCGGCGCCGCCAGTCCGAAGCCGTTGAAGTCGATTCCGGCGAGGGCGGTGGCGGACGCGTTGTACGGCGGGTTGTCGCAGATGAAGCCTCTGTAGCTGCAGACGTCGGGGCCGACCCAGGTGGCGGTGACGTTCAGGGGATCCGCCGTGATGGTGGCCTTGAAACTTTGGATCACCGGGTACACCGCCGCCAAACGGACGTCGGAAAAGTTGAAGGGATTCTTCCCCGGGGACGCCGTCGGAGGGCGCGGCCGCGGCCGCGTTTTACTGCCGGTTTGGGAGCGGGCGACGGGAAGGATCAGTGGCAGAATAATGAAGAAAACCAGGAGACGCATTATTGCTGGTTTACGGTAATCGAAGCGTATCAGAGAAAACCATATATATATATATATATATATATATGGATAGGCATGATGTACAATAATGTTTTATTATTTCGTCTAATCATTTTTTTTTATTATGCACCAACTTCTATCAATGTTTTTTTTTTAAGGTTGATACAAGTGTGGGCTTATGATATCTACCATAATATATTTTATATATTCTTGAAACAATAAATTTATGTATTTATATATTCATATAAATACAATTTATATATATTTTATTCTTTTATACTTATTTATGAATATTTATATGATAATTACATATGTATATATACTACAAAATATAGTGATATTAACTATATAAATAAATACATAAATCCAATAAATATAGTAATATGAACTATATAAATACTTTAAATATAGTTCATATTTAAATTTATACATTAATATTAATATTATATAATTTATAACACGCACACACACATATTAACAATATGTGTTTGTATTTATATATATATATATTTTTTTATATATGATCATAAATATATATTTACATATAAAATGTATCTTTAAAAATATAAATCATATTAAAATAAAAATTTATTATCACTTTTATTTTCATAAATTATATAACAGAAAATTCACAAATTTATATTGATCAATAAAAATATTTATTAGTGTATTTAAATACATTAACACTACTACACATATGTCCTTTAACAACGCGCAAATCGGTTTTTAACAACGCTGATAAATGAGGTCCTTTTAAGCGTTGATAAAGGCCTAGTCGCCTACAGTGTGTTGTTAATATAACACCACACCCAGAAGCAAAAACCTGCAATTTCAAATGTTATATACAACCTGTAACTTCAAACAATGCCATATACATTTAATTGACATCATGAATATAAAAATGTTCACTCATGATATATACAAAAAAACACTGTTATTTACATTTCAAACAAATTGTTTTATATCATTACATTTACAATTCTTCAACAAATATTCTAAAATATTAATATTTCATCTTTTGACGCCCGTGATCCCCTCTAAAAAATGTCCGCTCATGGTATCAGTTGCCGAACAAATCATCTCAACCTGAGAAATTTTTTTTGCCTATATAAGAAAACAAATATTATATGAGTAATATTATAAAGAAATAAATTAAATATTAATATGAAAGAATACATTAATAAAATGTCAATATTTAATAAAAATGACACATTTGAAGTTATACCAGTCACACCGTGCGTTCTATTGAGGTGGAGTTTATTCTTACACATTACAAATGAGTTATGAATCGTTGTTCTAAAATATCAAAACAATTTGAATGTTTTTTCTCGGTTTTGAGTATGTCACTTGTTCTTTTACTAAAATTAGTAACAATTTTAAATAATGACACATTTGGAGTTACACCGATCACATCGTACATCAGATTGAGGTGTGGTTGATTCTTACATGTCACAAATTACTGATGGATCGTTGTCTTAAAGTATCAAAACAATTTTAATGCATTTTCTCAGTTTTCAATATGTCAATTGTGTTTTTTTACTAAAATGTCATTTCAAACTGGAAACATGCATTATGAGTCACACCGGTCATCATGCGTTGGTTTGATGCGAGACTGCTTCATACACGTCACAATGACTTATGAATCGGTATCCTAAATTATCAAGACAATCAGAGCATGTTTGTTTGGTTGTCAGTGAGTGACACGTTTCGAACTAAAATATTAATTTCAAACCGATAACAGACACTTTTAGTTATACCGGTAACACCGTGCGTCGGATTGAGGTGTGGTTGACTCCTACACGTCACAAATCACTCATGAATCGTTTTTCTAAAGTATCAAAATAATCCGAATGCGTTTGCTTGGTTTTTAGTATGTCATTTGTTGTTTTTACTTAAATTAATGTCAATTTTAAATAAAAATAGACACTTTGACTCATACTTGGCGCACCGTGCGTCGGATTGAGTTGCGATCGACTCCTACACATCACAAATGACTCATGAATCATTTTCCTAAAATATCAAAGCAATTTGAATGCATTTGCTCGGTTTTCAGTATGTCACTTGTTGTTTTTACTTAAATTAATGTCAATTTTAAATAAAAATAGACACTTTGAGTCATACCGGCCATACTGTGCTTCGTATTGAGGTGCAACTGATTCCTACACGTCACAAATGATTAATAGATCGTTGCCCTAAAATATCAAAACAACACTTCGCAAAGCACCCACCTTCGCAGAGCACACTGCTTCACAAAGCTCACACCTTCGCAGAGCTCACTGCTTCGCAGAGCTCACTGCTTAAAAGAGCTCAACCCTTCGTAGAGTACACTACTTCACAGAGCTCAACCCTTCACAGAGCTCTGACCTTCGTAGAGAAAAAACCTCAGTGGATCTTGGCTATTATTTAGGACAGCCACATCAATGTTTCCCTTAAAAATTGGTATCCGAGCCTATCTGAAGCATTTACAATGGGCTCTACAAAGTTCGAAATAAAAAAATTTAACGGGGAAAATAATTATAATCCATAGAGAATTAAAATGAATTCTATGTTGGTTCACAATGAGTTGATTTATGCTCTCAATGGTTCTAAGAAAAATGTTACCACTTTGTCTCTTGATGAACATGCCTCTACTACTTATGTTGATGTCTCTGATAATATTCCTAGAAAATCCCATAGCCTTATTTTTCTATCTTTAGTTGATAAGGTTCTTAGGGAAGTAGCTTTTGAATCTTATGTCGTAGGTATCTGGTTCAAATTGGAAGCCCTATACATGACTAAATCTTTAGTTGGAATGTTGTATAAAAAATGAGACTTTATACTTTTAAAATTCACCTTGGAACTTCATTCAGGACACATCTCGATGATTTTAATAAAATTATATTAGACCTTACCAATATATTTGTTGAAATAGGGCATGAAGATCAAGAAATAATACTTTTAACTTCATTGGATGAGTCTTATACTTCTGTTAAGGACTCGATGATGTATGGTAGGGATTCTTTAGCTCTTGAAGAGGTTAATTCTGCTTTGTTATCCAAAGAAATTCAAAAGAAAGGGACTGTTAAGAATGAGGTTGAAGGTTTGAACATAAGTGGAAAAAATGAACGTAGAGATAAGCAACAAAAGAGGAATCAATCTAGAAAATAGAGGTCTAAGTCCAAGACTAGAGAGTCCAAGAATAAAGGTGTTTAAATGTTTTCATTGTAAACAACTTGGACAATTGAAAAGAAACTTTCCTAATAGAAAGAATGACCATAATGAGAATAATAGTGATCATTCTTTATTAATTGAATAAGACTTTGACATGGTTGATGTGTTGAATGTCAGTGATCATCCTACCTCTGAGGAATAGACCCTGGATTCAGTATGTTCATTTTATATGTGTTTGAATAGGGAGTCTTTCATTGAATTGAGAGATATTGAATCAGGTGATGTTTACCTAGGGAATAATGATAGATTTCGCATTATGGGAATATTTTCTATTTCTATATAACTTCATGATGGGCTGGTTAAAACTATTGAAGAGTTTGGTTGGGTACCCAATCTAAAAAGAAACCTTGTTTCCTTAGGTATTCTAGACCAGAAGGCTTATGCTTTTAAATCTGGCTCTGGTGGTCTCAGAATTTCCCGTGGATCTCTCACTGTTATGAAAGAAACCCTTAGGAATGGGTTGTATGTTTTAGAAGGTAAGACTCATATGAAACAATTAAATGTTTCTAATGTTCCAGCATTATACAATACCACCTTATGTCACAGAAGACTAGGGCATGTTAGTGAAATGGGTCTTGATGAACATAGAAAACAAGGTCTGTTAATTGGTGTTAATCCTATCAACTTAACTTTCTGTGAGGACTATACGTATGGTAAGTCTAAGTGGGTAAATTTTAGTAAATTATCCTACAAAGTTAGAAACCCTTTAGAATGCGTTCACTCTAATATTTGGGGTCCTTATAGGACTGCCTCCCATAGTAGAGGAAATTACTTTATGACTTTTATCTATGATTACTCCCGTAAATTTTGGATTTATATACTGAAGCATAAGTCTGATGCATTTCATAACTTTAAGAATTGGAAGGCTAGTGTAGAAATTTAATTTGGTAAGAAATTGAAGGCTTTAAGAACTGATAATGGTTTGGAATATCTATCCACTAAATTTGTTGTATTTTGTAGCTCTGAGGGTGTGTATAGGTATAGGACTATTGTGGAAACCCCAAAACAGAATGGGTTAACTGAGAGAATGAATATGACCATCCTAGGAATAGTTAGGCAAATGTTGTCCTATTCCTACTTTCCCAAGTCCTTTTGGGATGAGGCTATTACTACAGTATTATATTTAATCAATCGATGCCCATCCTCTGCTAATTCCATTAAAACACCAGTAGAACTCTAGACTAGAAAGTCATATAGTCGTGACCACCTTAGAGTTTTTGGATCCATAACTTATGCACATTTTAAGAGTTGTATCGTAGAGCTATCAAGTACATATTTGTCTGTTATCCAAAGGGTGTTAAGGGGTACAAATTGTGGGTAGAAAAACCAAGATTTCAAAATGAATCATAAGTCGTGATGTTGTGTTCTGAGAGTCATTTCTTCCTAGTGGGAAGACTGTTGAGTCCAAATAGGCCAGCACACCCCAACCCTTGGGTGTTGAAATTGGTTATGGCCCTTAGGTATCTTTGGAACCCGAGCTTGTTCCTTCTGTTCACCCCCATAACCTGAAGGTAAACCAAAATCAGATTCTGGTTCTGAACCCGAAGTGAAGGAGGGTGGTCTTAGAGGATACCATTTAACTCGAGGATGATCTATGAGGATTATTACACTCCCTTCTCAATTCATCCATGCTAATATGGTTGTGTATGACTTTAATGTTTCTCAAGACATGTATAACGACGAATCACAAACTTTTAAGCAAGTCCTAAAGTCTAAAGAATACCAATAGAGGTTTGCTACCATGAATGATGATATGAATTCCCTTACAAAGAATAAGACATGAACTGTTGTAACCAACCCTTAAATGAAAAGGTGATAGGTTGTATATGGATATATAATAAGAAAGAAGATAACACCATAAAATTAAAAATCAAATACTAATCCAAATTATCCGCTAAGGGGAACCTTCAACATAAAGGAGTTGACTATGGTGATATTTCCCCCTATTGTTAAGCATTCATCTATTCATGTTATGCTTGCTTTTTATGCTAAGAATGATTTCCATATAGAGAATTTGGATGTTAAAATTGCCTTTTTCATGGAAAATTGGAAGAAACCATTTATATGAGACCTCCCAAAGGCTTCTCAAAGAATCTCAAAATGAATCAAGTTTTCCTTTTACAAAAGTCTTTGTATGGTTTAAAAAATCTTCAAGATAATGGTACAAAAGTTTTGATTCTTTTATGATTAAAAATTATTTTAGTGGAAGAAAATTTGATGCATGTGTTTATTACAAGCATTTTAAGCATGATATGATTTACCTAATTTAGAAGAAAACACTGCTATTTACATTTCAATCAAAATGTTTTATATCATTACATTTACAATTATTCAAAAAATATTCTAAAACATTAAAATTTCATCTTTTGATGCCTGTGATCCTCTCTAAAAAATGTCTGCCCATGGTATTAGTTACCAAACAAATCATCTCAACTCGAGAAAAATATTTCGTCTATATAAGAAAACAAATATTATGTTAATAATATTATAAAGAAATAAATTTAACATTAATATGAAAGAATAAATTAATAAAATGTCAATATTTAATAAAAATGACACATTTGGAGTTATACTGGTCACACCGTGCATCCTATTGAGGCGGGGTTGATTCTTACACATCACAAATGAGTTATGGATCGTTGTTCTAAAACATCAAAACAATCCAAATGTTTTTTCTTGGTTTTGAGTATGTCACTTGTTCTTTTACTAAAATTAATATCAATTTTAAATAATGACATATTTGGAGTTATACCAGTCACACCGTGCGTCAGATTGAGGTGCGATTGATTCCAACCTATCACAAATTACTAATGGATTATTTTCCTAAATTATCAAAACAATTCGAATGTGTCTGATCATTTTTCAGTATGTCAGTTGTGTTTTTTTACTAAAATGTCATTTCAAACTAGAAACACACATTATGATTCATACCAGTCGCATCGTGTATCAGTTTGAGGTGAGACTGCTTCATACACGTCACAAATGACTTATGAATCAGTTTCCTAAATTATCAAGAAAATCAGAGTGTGTTTTCTTGGTTGTTAGTGAGTAACGCATTTTGAACTAAAATGTCAATTTCAAATTGATAATGAACACTTTTAGTCATACTAGTCACACCATGCATCAGATTGAGGTGCGGTTACAAATAACTCATAGATCATTTTCCTAAAGTACCAAAACAATCAGAATGTTCTTGCTCGATTTTCAGTATGTCACATGTTGTTTTTAATTAAATTAATGTCAATTTTAAATAAAAAGTGACACTTTGAGTCATACCAGGTATACTGTGCATCAGATTGAGGTTCGGTTGACTCTTACACGTCACAAATGACTCATGGATCATTTTCCTAAAGTATCAAAACAATCCAAATGTGTTTGCTCCATTTTCAGTATGCCACTTGTTATTTTTACTTAAATTATTGTCAATTTTAAATAAAAAGAGACACTTTGAGTCATACCAGTGACACCGTGCATCGTATTTAGGTGTGGCTAATTCCTACACATCAAAAATGACTAATATATTATTTTCCTAAAATATCAAAACAATTCAGATGCGTTTGCTCGGTTTTCATTATGTCACTTGTTGTTTTTAATTAAATTAATATCAATTTTAAATAAAAAGAGACAATTTGAGTCATACCGGTCACACTGTATGTTTGATTGAGGTTTTTTTGACTCTTATATGTCAAAAATGACTTATGGATCATTTTTATAAAGTATCAAAACAATTCAAATGCGTTTTCTCAGTTTTCAGTATATCACTTGTTATTTTTACTTAAACTAATGCCAATTTTAAATAAAAAAGACACTTTGAATTATACTGGCCAGACCGTGCACTGTATTGAGGTTTGAATGATTCATACACATCAAAAAATGACTAATAGATCATTTTATTAAAATATAAAAACAATCCAAATATGTTTTCTCGATTTTCAACATTTTAATTGTGTTTTTTTACTAAAATGTCATTTCAAACTGGAAACACACATTTTGAGTCATACCCATCATATCATGCATCAGTTTGACATGAGACTACTTCATACATATCACAATTGAGTTATTAACTACTTTACTAAATTATCAAGACAATCAGAATGCGTTTTCTTGCTTTTCCACGAGTGACACATTTTGAACTAAAATGCCAATTTTAAACTCATAACGTACACTTTTAGTCAACCGTTCACACCATGCATAGGATTGAGGTGAATTTGACTTCAAAAAATCAAAAAATGACTCATGAATTTGTGTTCTAAAGTATCAAAATAATCCAAATGTGTTTTCTCAGTTTTCAGTATGTCACTTGTTGTTTTTACTTAAATTAATGTTAATTTTAAATAAAAAGAGACACTTTGAGTCATATCGGATTGAGGTGTGGATGATTCCAACATGTCAAAAATGAATCATGGATCATTATCATAAAGTATCAAAACAATATTAATGCGCTTTCTCAGTTTTTAGTATGCCACTTTTTCTTTTTTACTTAAATTAATGTCAATTTTAAATAAAAAGTCACACTTGGAGTCATATTGAGAACATCATGTATCATATTGAGGTGAGGTTGACTTTTACACATAAAAAATAACTCATTAACCATTTTACTAAAATATAAAAACAATCCTAATGCATTTGGTTGGTTTTTAGTATGTCACTTGTTGTTTTTACTTAAATTGATGTCAATTTTAAATAAAAAGAGACACTTTGAGTTATACCAGCCACACTGTGCATCATATTGAGGTGTAGTTGATTCCTACATATAAAAAATGACTTATAGATCGTTTTTCTAGAGTATAAAAACAATACTAATATGTTTGCTTTGTTTTCAGTATGCCAGTTATGTTTTTTTACTAAAATGTCATTTCAAACTATAAACACGCATTATGAGTCATACCGATCGCATTGTGCGTTGTTTTGATGTGAGACTGCTTTATAGAAATCATAAATAACTTATTAATATTTTTCCGAAATCATCAAGACAATCAGATCACATTTTTATGGTTTTCAGTGAGTGAGATGTTTTGAACTAAAATGTCAATTTTAAACTGATAATAGACACTTTTAGTCATACCAGTCACATTGTGCATCGAATTGAGGTGTGGTCAATTCCTATATATCAAAAATGACTCATGGATTAGTTTCATAAAGTATCAAAACAATATGAATGTGTTTTCTTAGTTTTTAGTATGTCACTTGTTTTTTTACTATAATTAATGTTAATTTTAAATAAAAAGACACACTTGGAGTCATACCGGTCACAACGTGCATCATATTTAGGTGAGATTTACTCCTACATGTCAAAAATGACTCATGGATCATTGTCTTAAAATATAAAAATAATCTGAATGTGTTTTCTTAGTTTTCAGTACATCACCTATTTTTTTACTTAAATTAATGTCAGTTTTAAATAAAAAGACACGCTTGGAGTCATACCGACCACATCATGCATTACCATAATTTCTATTTGCTTTATTTTTCGAAATGGAAATACCTAATTGTTTCCATTTATCAATTTACTTCAAGTTCCCTCCACCACATTTGAAGGAAAGTGATAAATGACGGCAATGTAGGGGTGACAAGGTTTTGAGGGAGAATAAGTTTGTGGAAGACATTTTCTTCATAAGTAGTCAAATATTTAATTTAGATTATATTAGTGAAGTAGAGAACATATAACATTATGAGAAAAAACATAGTATATTAAAAAAAACTTTACCTTATCATTGAATTTTGAGTTGCAGCCTCGAAGTCTAATCTCCCATGAGCATGATCAGTTTCAAAAAAAATGCCCTGGCTCGAACAAAGGAATCAACCTATATAAGAAAACAATTCTTATGTGAGTAATACCAAAAAGAATTAAATTAAACATATATATGAAACAATACTCTACTTCTATGTAATTCACATCTTCATGCTATTTGTGTACATTCTTCTATCAAGTATGATACCCATTCATTTCAGAGCACATCTATATCATCTTGTGAATATGAGTCTTTTTGACAGTCATAGTAGTACTGAAAAAATATTAATACATAAATGATTAATAAATATTTTAAATGAAATATTAATTATATTCTAAAATAACTCTTTAGGGATGCTATTTTGTTCATGGAATATGATCTCTCTTATAAATTTACAAACATAATAACCACAATCTTTTCCATTGGTTTATTTCAGACACTGCAAAAACATTGAGGAGAATAAGTAATTTGTTTTTATATGTGTTTGGATAGTGAAACCTTATTATATATACACTGATACTTGTCCAATTTTATTACTTTTCTTGGTCCTCGTTCTTATCCCCTGGCCCCATTCCTTTTTTTCATGATATTGATGCACCACCCTATCATAACAGAATACTCATTAAAAGATAATATAAATTATATAAATTGATGTTTAGTTATAAAATGTTGGATGTAGTGTATTAAAAATTGAAAAATTCATTCATGTGTGGATGGTTTTTTGGATATCCATGCATTGAATCTAGGAAATAAATCATTGGAGTATCCAAATTTACCACAATGAGAACCCAATGCATCCTAAAAACACAAAAAGGAATAAGTAATGAAAGAAATAAAAATATATTTGATATGATTAAAATATAGAGTTTTACCCCTGCATCATTGGTATTAAATAGACTCTGTCATTTGAAATTTTTCTTTCAAATGATTTGATTAAACCTACCACTATTTCATCCTTTTTATTGGTATCTATTTTCATTTGTTCTTTAGAGGTGATGTGAGGACTTACGAGTCCAAATTTTCTTTCATGGGAAAATCCATTCAATTTTTTTTTTCATATATACACTTTCCAAAAATATGAAATTTATTTAGTCATAATTAACACAATATATCATCTTTTGGAAAATCAAATCATGAAAATATACCTCATGTATACATTTACAACTGAGTCACCTAGCCAATCATAGTCGAGTATTTCACTTACACTCTCAACACCAATGAAGTCTTGATCTTTCTCTTCATACATATTTTATTCAATATAAAATATGTGATTACAACCATTTTTTAACTTTGAATCCACATGATCCTTCAATGATAGTAAATGCGGATATATAACCGGTGGAGTAATGGTGCTTTTGGTATATCTTTTAGATCGGTTGGTCGATCTTATCGATGGTTTTGAGGTTTTTTTTTATTTCATCCCCTTATCTTTATTCTTCTGTAATAACATTTATCAATTTAGACCTTTTTTTCATTAGTTGTTAATGGTTTAACTTGAAAAGTAAATTAGAAATGAATACCTCCTTGTCGACATGTTTTTTTTACAAGATGTGATAGACATGCGATGAATATTCCAACAACTTTTTCGATAGTATGAATATCTTCCTCATGAATTGGAACAAGTATCTCTGTGCTAGGATCATGGGATATGCTGATCAATACTTTTACATGACCTATTAGAAGTGGTCTGTTGTGTAGTATATCATTTTTAGATATTGAACATCGTATCCCTCACTACAAGGTGATGGGTGGGTGTTGCTAGATATAAATAACAGCAATTATCACCATGTAGAATATTAGTAAAGGAAAGGTATAAGTATTCCTCCGATTCACATTTAACAGAAACATTTATTAGAACATTGATTATCTCGACTAAGACATCTCTTTTAGGGGAATGACTAGCCTCATAACTGGTGGGGGTGGGGCGGGATCTCCACACAGTGGCTATTCTTGAGTTAGTTATTCTCCTTGCCTCCCTTCTATAAAAGTTTCCATCATCTTTACCTACCATTGGAATTGTTCTTAAAGGTTATATATTATTTCTCTCATATGTTTTATTAATTCACTTTGATCATACTCTTGTTTTTTTTTTCTCAAAAATATGTTCGGGGTGTTACCCCAAAACCCACACCTCTAACATGGCCATACTATTCTGGCCGCTTCAAGGCTATCGATAGTATGTGTTCATTTAGTAAAGGTGTTGCTAATTACTATGACTATATCAGATAGAAAATATAGGAAAATAAGTGACCATTGTTATGTAATAGCGATTTAAAGCAATTTTTTATTATGTAATACTCATGACAACCCTGCTTTTATTACAAACTTAAACATGATTTATTACATAAAACTTCACTTGATACAACAAAGAAGATCAAGAGGTTTAGTGTCTTTGGGGCTTAGGAACATTACATAAAAACTTAAAACATGAAATAGAACATCTTTATTGAAAACTTCCTTTACATGACCACTACATTCCCTCATACTTAGCATTGTATGGGATAACCTAAGGACATGCATAAGAAAAGGGTGAGTTATAAAGCCCAGTAAGGGAGTACACATGGAATAACATGAGGAGTATAATAAATGTTAGACAATAGGCATATCAATAGAGAATAAAAGAAACATGAACATAAAGTCATGATAAAGCATGATAATCATAACATAGAAATGTGGCAACACCACTTAACATGGAATTAGCATGAGCCAAGGCTCATTGCACATAGAGCATGAGTAAATCCTCATTGCATATAAATCACGAGTAAAACCTAGTTTCACTTGAATTATAATGAGTCAACACTCATTGCACATGATGTATCATGATACTATACTTTACCCAATTCATTGGAGCGCTATAAGGGTGCACCCTTCTTAAACATTTAATTTCTTGCATAAGTGTGCCACATGGATCATAAAACATGGATTCATAAAACATAATAATTTATCCCACGATAAAGTAATGTCGAATTCATACATGAAACTTTATAATAAATAAGTAAATGTGCATAAAGGTGAATACCCTTGATGGAGAAATGGGCATGATATTCACTACACAATGACATTGGTTTAGAAAATCGGTGCGATTTCGGCAGCGTAATGGCGTGACATAAGAATTCATAAAAAATGGTTGATGAGAGAGAAAGTGGTTCCTCATAATATTTACATGTAATTGAAAGTAAGGAGGCCATATAGATACATGTCCCAACAATTTTAATGGAATTTATATTCATGATACAAATGTATTGCTTGAATGTAAATGAGGAGAGAGAAGTTCCTTTCGGAATTTCGGCATAGTAACGGGTGTACATGGGAGGCATTTAATGAGAGAGAAAGGGGTCTCCCATAATTCAAACATAAAGAGGGCAGTATGAGGGAGGTGAAAAACCATACCCCAACATTCATAATTGAAATTAAAAGGGCAAAACAACTTAAAGAAAATTGGACAAAAATGAGAAAGGAAGAAAAACCCTTACTTGGAAGTGTGCTTCCAAAGGCTTGAGAGAGGCTTGAGAGAGGATTCTTGGGAGCTTGGGGCACCTTGGTAGGATTCTAGAGAGAGTAGGGCAGAGGTTGGACGAAATCCAAAGGCTTTGAGTGAGTAGGAAGTGAGATCTTGGGTGGGTTTATACAGGAAAGGTGAGGGAATTCTTTATTATTTAGGTTTGGGTCCACTTACATTAAATTAATCCAAATCACAAACCATCCCATGGTTTTTGGAAAAGGGAAGAGGAAAAAATATTTTATAAGGCCAAAGTCCAAACTTCTTAAAATAAGAGGGTTGCTTATGTGGAGGTGAGTCACACTCCCATGGAAATTAATTTAAAAAGACAAGGTGTTTAATAAGTCTTGAGGGGTCCATTAATGATTTGAAAAGTAAGTCAAACAAACCCAAAATCACATTATTTTAATGGTAAAACATATATTGGCCGAAAATAAAGCTTAGAGTATTTTATTACATCACTATTGGATCATTATGATGTCATACAACACATTATATATTTAAACGGTATTTAATTTTTACCCAAAAATTTGACTCTCAGAAAATTATGAAAAATTCACCGTTGGATAATTTCGACATCCTAATTCCAGAAATAACATTTATTTTATCTAAATAATTTTCTAAATATGTTAATTTTCACTTTTAAAATAAAAACCGACATTTATCGAAAATTCACGGGTTTTGATAGAAATGGCTTTCAAACCTTAATAAAAATTATAATTGCATTCATAAAATTATAAGATCATTTACATTTAATAAAAATTAATTTAATAATAATAATAATAATAATATTTTATTAAAATATTATTTAATTCAAAAATCCCTTAATTTTAAAAAATAGAATTCTTAATTAAATAATAACTAAAACACTATTTGTACTTTAAAACTATTTACAATGTATCAAAAAAGACAAGAAGGTATATTCATTATTATATACAAAAATAATATACACGAACATAGTACTAGAGATTTGTTACATAACCCCTTAAAACATCTGCATAAGACCTAAGGGTAAGGTGTGCGATGGTGACAGACTCTTGGGGTGGCTCGGATAACATCGCTCGAGTGATAATCTCTACCAAATTCCACTTTTCCCGTAGATGGTCCCATTAGAGCTTTACATGGTGAAGGTCATCTTGGGATTGGTCAAGAGTGAAGCCCAAGGATGCCACCTCTTTTCCGAGCTCCGACAAATGGGCTTCGTACGGAGCAATTCTACTAGACAAGGCCATCGTTTCTTTTTTCTGAGTAAATTGGATTTGTTAAACCCCTATATTTATACTAATCATGTGAGCACTATTCAACAGTTATATTAGCAACGGTCAAAATTATTAACATAAAACCAAAGAAGTTGACATTTTATATAAACATAAAGAGACATTTAATTAGATCAAGTGGGATTCCCATTAATGAAACTTTGGGTCGTTACAATATTCCCCCCTTAAGAAATTTCGCCCTAGAAATTTTCCTTTTCCCACACTAAAACAGATGTGGGTAACTCAGGTTCATCTTTTCCTCTGATTCCCAAGTTGTTTCTTTAAACTTGTGGTTTCTCCACAACACCTTGACGAGGGGCATTGTCTTATTTCGTAGAACTTTTTCTCTATGATCTAAGATCTTCACTGGTTTCTCCTCATAAGAAAGATCATCTTCCAATTGCACCACCTCAGAAGAGAGTACATGTGAAGGGTCCGGTATGTACTTCCTTAAGAGGGATACATGAAAGACATCATGCACCTTGTCCATGGTAGGTGGAAGTGCTAGTTGATAGGCCACAACCCCGACACGATCAAGAATCTCGAAGGGGCCGATGTACCTTGGACTTAACTTCCCTTTCTTTACAAACCTCATGACCTTATTCCATGAAGATATGTGTAGAAAAACCATGTCTCCAACTTTAAACTCAAGGTCTCATCGACGGTTATCTGCATAACTCTTCTGTCGACTCTGGGATGCCTTGATATGCTGCTGAATGGTTTTCACCTTCTCCACCATTTCTTTGACCATTTCTGGTCCAAGCAGCTTACGTTCACCGACCTCATCCCAACACGCCGGTGTTCTGAACCTTTTCCCATATAGGGCTTCATATGGTTCCATTTGGATGCTCAAGTGGAAACTATTGTTATAAGGGAACTCAACCAGAGGAATATGTTGATCCCATCCTCCTTTAAAGTCCATTGAGCATGCTCTCAACATGTCCTCAAGTGTTTGGATAGTCCGCTCGGATTGGACATCAGTTTGAGGATGATAGGCCGTACTGAAGTTCAATTCAGTATTCAGAGCATGTTGAAGACTCTTCCAAAACATAGAGGTGAATCTTGGATCTCAGTCAGACATAATAGATAGTGGCACTCCATGAAACCTTACCACTTCCTTGATATATATCTGTGCTAGTTAATCCAATGAGAAATCCTCCCGAATAGAAATGAAGTGTGCAGTCTTTGTAAGACGATCCACAAAAACCCAGATTGCATTGTTGCCTTTGGATGTCCTTGGAAGTCCGATGACAAAGTCCATGGTGATGTTCTCCCATTTCCATTCTGGTATGGGACATGGTTGCATCATCCCCTTAGACTTCTTCCTCTCTGCCTTCACTTGATGACACACCAGGCACTTTGATGTATATTCAGCGATCTCTTTCTTCATATTATCCCACCAAAAGTTTTCTTGGAGATCTCGATACATCATTGTGCTCCCTGTGTGAATAGAGAAATTCGAACTATGTCCGTCATCCAAAAGTTCATTCCTCAGCTCCTGACTTGATGGAACACATAGTCTTTTCCCAAACCACACAATTCCTTCTTCATTAACATTAAACTCAGAGGATTTACCTTTTTCGATAGCTTCCACCTTTTCCTGAATTCCCACATCATCCTTTTGAGCATCCTTTAACCTTTCCAAAAGAGACAGTTGAACAATCATTTGTGAAAGGATTGATGATGTTCCCTTCTTTATTATTACCATGTCCATCTTCATCAAGTCTAAGAAGATTGGATCCTTCTCAATTATCATCATTGATAGAATCGCTGGGTCCTTTCTGCTTAGGGCATCTTCCACCATGTTCACTTTCCCAGGGTGGTAATGTATTGAACAGTCATAATCCTTGATGAGCTCTATCCATCTTCTCTGGCACATATTAAGCTCTTTATGTGTGAATATATATTTAAGACTCTTGTGATCTGTATATATCTCACATTTCTCTCCATATAGATGATACTGCTAGATTTTCAAGGCAAAGATCACAACCTCCAACTCTAGATCATGTGTTGGATAGTTTTGATCATGGATTTTCAACTACCTTGAGGCATAGGATATCACTTTATAATTTTTCATCATCACACAACCTAAGCCCTTCTTTGAAGCATCACTGAATACCACAAAAAGTTCCCCACTTGTGGGTAAAGTGAGCACGGGTGCAGTGATAAGCCTCCTTTTCAACTCTTTGAAGCTTTATTCACATTCATCACTCCAAGAAAACTTTACTCCCTTTCGAGTTAGCTTGGTAAGAGGGTTGGACAATCATGAGAAATTTCTCACAAATCATCAATAATATCCAGATAACCCCAAGAAGATACGGATATCCATTACCGATGTTGGCCTCGACCATCACTCAATTGCATCTGTTTTGGAGGGGTCCACAGATATCCCATTTCTTGTAATGATATGGCCCAAGAATGAGACCTCCTTCAACCAGAACTCACACTTGTTGTACTTTTCATAGAGCTTCTCCTTGTGAAAGGTCTCAAGTATAGTTCTTAAATGCTCCTCATGATCCTCCTTGGGTTTGGAGTATATTAGAATATCATCTATAAAGACTACCACAAATTTGTTGAGGTAATCTCTAAAGACTCTATTCATCAAGTCCATGAAGATTTCTGGAGCATTGGTGAGTCCAAAAGGCATTACCATGAATTCATAATGCCCGTATCTTGTGCGAAAAGCATTCTTGGGGATATCTTCCTTCTTCACCCTTACTTGATAATATCCCGACTGCAAGTCCACCTTGGAGAAGTATTGTGCTCCACGTAGCTGATCAAACAAGTCATCAATTTGTGGGAGAGGATACTTGTTCTTTATCATGATTTTTTTAAGTTCATGATAATTGATGCAAAGCCGCATTGACCCATCCTTCTTCTTTATGAAGAGGACTGGTTCACCCCATGGTGAAGCACTTGGGCGTATAAACCCTTTATCCAGATTCTCCTATAGTTGTTTCTTCAGCTCTTCAAGCTCTACAACAACCATTCTATATGGAGTCTTGGATATTGGTAAAGCCTCGGGTATAAGTTCAATTAAGAATTCAACATCTCTTCTAGGAGGAAGACCAGACAGTTTCTCGGGAAACACTTCCGCGAATTCCCTCACAATAGGCATTTCTTCAAGGATGGTTTCTTCCTTGGAATCAATCATCTGAGCCAGATACGCGTGCTCATAGGGTAGTAATATCCATTCTTGAGATGATGGAGCTAAAGGAGATTCATCTTCCTCCTTACACTTGTAAAGAATCGGGGGTCGATTCTCCATATGGAGTGTGATTTCCCTCTCCTGACAATTTATGTTGGCTCTATATAAGGAAAGCCAATCCATGCCAAGAATTGCATCAAATTCCACCAGAGGGAGTATGATAAGGTTCTCCAGGAAATTCAATCCATATATTATAATAGGGGAGGACTTATAATCATGGGATGCAATGATTGCCCCATTTGCCGTACTCACCAACATCTTCACTTCCATGATTTGTGGTGGTGCTGGGATTGTTCTACTAAACTTTAAAGATATAAAAGAATGCATAGAACCTGAATAAAAAAGTACGTTCGCTATTCTTGAATTAATAACTAGAGTACCTATCACCACTTCGTTGTCGGGGTTTAATTCGGAAGAAGTGATGGAAAAAGCTCTTCCTTGCTGCCTTGTAGGTTATTGGTTGCCTCTGAAAACCCTTGGATTAGGGCACTGATTTGCAAACTGCCTCGGTTCTTTGAATTTGTAGCATTTAACAACGCATTGAGGTTTGAACGGAGCATTCCTCTCCTCTGTCGCAGCCGCGGGTCTTTATTGCCGATAGTTAACAGCTAGGTTCCCTTCTCTTCCACACCTGAAGCATTTCCTCATCCCCTTAAGGAAATTTCCAGGGTGCTTCTTTCCGCACTTTTGGAAAGAGGGGTGCTGGATCTTCTTAGAACCATTGGATTTATCCATCGGACCATCAGCATTGAAGTCCAACTTATGCTTCTTATCCCCTTGATACCCCTGTGATTCCCTGATCTCCATTTCGACCTTGAGGGCACATCAGACAATTTCCTCATAGCTGTCGATGTCACGGATCGCTAATGCTTTCCGCAGGCTAGGCTTCAGCCCACCAAAGAAGCGGTCAACCTTTCATTTGGGGGTAACGACAAAGCCGGAAGCATATCAGGAAAGCCTTGTGAAGTTTTCCTCGTACGCTCCAACAGATTATTTGCCTTTTTGCTTAAGGGAAAGGAAGTCCCTTTCCATCTTAAGCCGGAGGGTGCGTGGAAAATATTTATCGAAAAACATCTTCCGGAAATCCTTCCATTCCAACACCTCGATCTCCTCCTCAGGATTCGTATTTTTGATCAACGTCCACCATTGATCATATTCACCCTCCATACGATAAGTATCCAGGAGAACCTTCTCTTGTCCAGAACATTGAAGGACGGAGAAGATCTTTTCAATGGAGTTGATCCATTGTTCAACGATCGTGGGATTGGATGATCCACTAAAAGTAGGAGACCTTTGCCTCATGAAGCTCTCGATAGCGACTTGTTCCTTCTTAGGGGGGTTTTAAAGTTCCTCTTGACCCGTGTTTCTATTCAAAACTTGAGTTAGCTGAGAGAGAAGGATGACAAAGTTCGCGATTCCCACTCCCATTGGATTGGGCATCTTATTAGTACAGTCATCACACTAATGTTCACAACGGTTATTAGCCTGAGTCCTCCTATTACCGACCATTGGCTGGAATAAAAGGAAATTTTGGGGTAACACATAAAGGGTAATCCAAAGACAAAAGTTTATGACTTATAAATAAACTTTTATTTCCTTAACTCATGAGTATATAGGCTTCAATCTAGGCTTTTCATGATCTACTTTCTAACATATATTCTTAGGGGAATTTTTTTCTAATTCCCTTAATAAGGGTTCATACTAAGCTTGTGAATTTATCAAAACATATCCCCTGGGAGTGTCGTAACCAAGAGTGCAGCAAGGCCCGTTGTCGTGCACCAGTTCCCGTTCGAGTCTAGCTCAAAGCGGTGTTTTCGGGTTTTACCCCTAGGATACATATGTGCCAGACCCGCCTCTACCTGCTCGTATCCAAACAGGGATGTATTTGTTTGATAAACCACTTACTAAGTACTTAACAAAACTTAGGGATGTTTTTATTATAATTAGTCTTGTCTCTAAGGCTCTACTAAGGTTTTCTAATCCTAATCCCAAAAATAACTAAACCTATCCTCTGATACCAACTATGACAACCCTGCATTTATTACAAACTTAAACATGATTTATTACATAAAACTTCACTTGATACAACAAAGAAGATTGAGAGGTTTAGTGTCTTTGGGGCTTAGGAACATTACATAAAAACTTAAAACATGAAATAAAACATCTTTATTGAAAACTTTCTTTACATGACCACTATATTCCCTCGTACTTAGCATTGCATGAGATAACCTGAGGACATGCATAAGAAAAGGGTGAGCTATAAAGTCCAGTAAGGGAGTACACATGGAATAACATGAGGAGTAAAATACATGTTAGACAATAGGCATATAAATAGAGCATAAAAGAAACATGAACATAAAGGCATGATAAATCAAGATAATCATAACATGGAAATGTGGCAACAACACTTAACATGGAATTAGCATGAGCCAAGGCTCATTGCACACAGAGCATGAGTAAATCCTCACTGCACATAAAGCACGAGTAAACCCTCATTGCACTTGAATTATAATGAGTCAACACTCATTGCACATGATGTATCATGATACTATACTTTACCCAATGCATTGGAGCGCTATAAGGGCACACCCTTCTTAAACATTTCATTTCATACATAAGTGTGCCACATAGATCATAAAACATGGATTCATAAAACATAATCATTTATCCCACGATAAAGGAATGTGGAATTCATACATGAAACTTTATAATAAATAAGTAAATGTGCATAAAGGTGAATACCCTTGATGGAGAAATGGGCATGGTATTCACTACACAATGACACTGGCTTAGAAAATCGGTGCGATTTCGGCAGCGTAACGGCGTGACATAAGAATTCATAAAAAATGGTTGATGAGAGAGAAAGTGGTTCCTCATCATATTTACATGTAATGGACAGTAAGGAGGTCATATAGATACATGTCCCAACAATTTTAATGGAATTTATATTCATGATACAAAAGTATTTCTTGAATGTAAATGAGGAGAGAGAAGTTCCTTTTGGAATTTCGGTATAGTAACGGGTGTACATGTGAGGCATTTAATGAGAGATAAAGGGGTCTCCCATCATTCAAAAATAAAGAGGTTAGTATGAGGGAGGTGAAAAACCATACCCCAACATTCATAATTGAAATTAAAATGGCAAAACAACTTAAAGAAAATTGGACAAAAATGAGAAAGGAAGAAAAACCCTTACTTGGAAGTGTGCTTCCAAAGGCTTGAGAGAGGCTTGAGAGAGGCTTCTTGGGAGCTTGGGGCACCTTGGGAGGATTATATAGAGAGTAGGGCAAAGTTTGGATGAACTCCAAAGGCTTTTAGTGAGGATGAAGTGGGAGCTTGGGTGAGTTTATATAGGAAAGGTGAGGGAATTCTTTATTATTTAGGTTTGGGTCCCCTTACATTAAATTAATCCAAACCACAAACCATACCATGGTTTTTGCCCATGTTTTTTGGAAAAGGGAAGAGAAAAATAATATTTTATAAGGCAAAAGTCTGAACTTCTTAAAATAATAGGGTTGCTTATGTGGAGGAGAGTCACACTCCCATGGAAATTAATTTAAAAAGACAAGGTGTTTAATAAGTCTTGAGGGGTCCATTAATGCTTTGAAAAGTAAGTCAAAAAAACCCAAAATAACATTATTTTAATGGTAAAACATATATTGGCCGAACACAAAGATTATAGTATTTTATTACATCACTATTGGGTCATTATGATGTCATAAAACACATTATATATTTAAACGGTATTTAATTTTTACCCAAAAATTTGACTGTCTCAGAAAATTATGAAAAATTCACCATTGGATAATTTTGATGTCCTGATTCCAGAAATAAAATTTATTTTATCTAAATAATTTTCTAAATATGTTAATTTTCACTTTTAAAATAAAAACCGACATTTATAAAAAATTCACGGGTTTTGACAGAAATGACTTTCAAACCTTAATAAAAATTACAATTGTATTCATAAAATTATAAGATACTTTATATTTAATAAAAATTAATTTAATAATAATAATAATATTTTATTAAAATATTATTTAATTCAAAAATCCCTTAATTTTAAAAAATAGAATTCTTAATTAAATAATAACTAAAAAAACTATTTGTACTTTAAAACTATTTACAATGTATCAAAAAAGACAAGAAGGTATATTCATTATTATATACAAAAATAATATACATGAACATAGTACTAGTGATTTGTTACATAACCCCTTAAAACATCCACATAAGACCTAAGGGTAAGGTGTGCGATGGTGACAGACTCTTGGGGTGGCTCGGATAACATCGCTCGAGTGGTAATCTCTATCAACTTCCACTTTTCTCGTAGATGGTCCTGTTTGAGCTTGACATGGTGAAGCTCAGCTTGGGATTGGTCAAGAGTGAAGCCCAAGGAAGCCACCTCTTTTCCGATCTCCAACAAATGGGCTTTGTATGGAGCAATTCTACTGGACAAGGCTATCACTTCTTTTGTCTGAGTAAATTGGATTCGTTAAACCCCTATATTTATACTAATCATGTGATCACTGTTCAATGGCTATATTAGAAACGGTCAAAATTCTTAACATAAAACCAAAGAAGTTGACATTTTATATAAACATAAAGAGACATTTAATTACATCAAGTGAGATTCGCATTAATGAAACTTTGGGTCGTTACAATACTTACACAAGTTTCCCACACTTTTTATGTGTTTTCATCTATTAGTATCCCGTATTTATTTACACGTGACTCCTTCCATAGCACATGATGTGGGATGGAAGTGACTTTGGATTTGGAGTCATCAATCTGTATATAAATAGATTAACATAGTTATGGTGCTGTTTCATGTCGTATAAAAGTATTACCGTATATTTAAAATATGCACCATTTTTTTTCAAGAGAAGCATACCCAATACTTACTTTATGGTAGGGGTACGCTGGTTTTTATAATCATTCCTTATTTCCAACACCCAGTTGCTACTATATAAATAAAAAACTCCCAATAAAAGTGATGAATACACATATCATCAAACAACATATTACTAGCCAAAATGTACCTAAAAAGACACATTTTCACGATGACCAGTAAATGCATCCCATGCTTCTTGGGTTATCAGGTGTGTATAGATATGTGGTGGGTGAAAGTTTATTTTCCCTTCAGCATCTTTAAGATGATGACTTGTTAGGATTGTGTAAAATCCTCTGTGAATCCTTATAGAAAGCATTAATACATATTTCTTATGGGAGTCATCTACTATAAATGCACTCTGAAATCGATGATGAAGTGTAGGCCAATGTTTTATTATTTTATTTTTTAGTATAATAAATAAATGATATCATAATGTTACCGTAATATCTTCCCACATCAGTGTATTGAGCCCCGACACAATATGGTACCGCAAATCTACATCAATCAGCATGCGTTTTCAAGTGATGATTCTAATATAACTATTGAACATGTCCTTTCTGGGTTTAACATGATGGACCCATGCATTCTATTCGACCTCGAATTTGATGTTTCTGACTTTCACCTTAATAATTTTTGCTAACACCGTTAAACTACGACGCTCCTATTTTTTCTGCGTTGCCAGTCCTTTGTCGCCTACCATTTCCCCAGAATAAACATCGTCAATATGTTCCTCTAGAGCAGTAGCATCGACATGTGCATATAATCATTGTAACTCTGCACTGAGAGCAACAACAAGTTGAGAAACCTATTGTTCCTTAGGAATGGGATCACCAGCATGTGCAGAAGGTTTTTCCTCTGCACTGCGAGTATCAATAAGTTAAGAGACCTATTATTCCTCAGGATTGGGAGCACCAACATATTCATAAGTCATTATCTATATAAGTGGTTTAACATTTAATTTAGAGTACATAAATGTAGAAACAAACAGATAATAACATGATGCATATTACAAAAAAATGTAACCTGATTATTGAACTATCTTTTTATTTTTTTGAAGGATGAAGGGATTTGACCCCTCTATCAACAATACAAATCCATTAATTTTTGTATCCTCTAACATACAAAATGATATCTACATTTGGACCACTAAAAAATTATCACGACATCCCAATTAAAGGGTCATCCTCAGTTGAATTTTCATCTAAACCTTCGGTGGTTTTGGTCAATAACAGAACAATTTTCCACTTTCAGTTTGCGGGATCTAGAACATAAAATACTTGTACTGCCTATGATGACATCATAAATGGTTTGTATTTGTACCCTTCCTTATTGAAATCAACTTTCACGAATCCCAATTCATCTATTTTAACAACACTTCTATTATCAACCCACTTTCATTGAAAATTTAGCACTTAGAATATTGTATAATCCAACTCCCATATTTGTTTGATGATGCTAAAGTATAAAATATTCACGTAAATTGGATTTATTTACTTATTACCAGAAAAATGCATCACTTTAGCCATGAGTGTAACTCTACTATTTTTCATGGTACTGTCTTCATCATGCTCATTTGTATAGAATGTATAACCATTAATTACATAACCATGGTAAGATAATACATACACACTTGGTCCTTCAGCTAGCCATCAAATTTGTTTTGAAATCGAATCCATATTTTCATTTGAATACTTTAAAATATAGTCTTGAAACCATCCTATAAACTATTGATTATATGTATTTGATATCTATCTTTCATCCCTTGATAGATTTAAATGCCTAATAATTTCTTTGTGGGTTTCAACATATGGGGCAACCTCTAAACTGCTATAAAAAATGTAAAGGTGGGCATGATTCTGATCTATAATATTGATTGTGACAAAATATCTTCCTAAAATTCCTTCACCCTCAAGCCACCTAGTGTGATGAGATTTTGGTAGACCAATTATTTCCAAAACAGATAGGTATTCAGTATAGAATTCAATGGATTCCTCAATAATATATCACTCTATAATAAAACCCCCTAGTCGACTTCAATTTTTGATATACCCTTTCAAAATATTCATATATCATTCAATGGGGTACATCCATCTATAGTGTACAAGACCACATAATAAAATCTCTCTCACTAAGTGAACCATCAAATTAATTATTATATTAAAGAATGTTGTCGAGAAGAATGTGTCCATGTCACATAAATATGATGACAATTTCTCTTTCTATAATCGGTAATTTCATCTGGTCTATAACTTTGCTGCATATAGCTTTGAATAAGAAATATACATCGGTTAATGTATGATGGGAATTATTGAAAAAATGCAATGTAGAACTATAGGCATTGTATCTTGCATCAAAACATGGAAGTCATGTGATTTATGTAACATCTCGAATCCGGGTGCCGCCCAAAGGTTCCCTATATTCGGTTGGCCACATGGCCTCAAGCGCATTTCCCCAAACTCTAGAGGTTGCCGACTAGCAGTGAGGGCCTTGGGTGTGATAGTGTGGAAACTATGCCCTCATTGGAAGAGTATACACAACAGAATACCAAATAGTAATAATAATAGAAGCAGTAATACTAACAAAAGAGGTAAACAATAGAAGAATGATAGGAATATAACAACTGGAGCATATATAAATGATGCATGTCACACATGACTAGAAAATCATCCAAACAAGTCACAATGATGAAAATAAAATACTGAAACCAAATTGCATAAAACATGTAAACTCCAACAACATCGTAAGCCTCATCTTGGTCTCATGCTCTCCATCTCCAACCGCAATCAAGCACCCGATGATGAATGAAATTTCCCTTATCTATACCTGTAACCATATAATCTGTTTTGGTTCAAAAACATGACCCAAACAGGGTGTGAGATGAATCCCAATAGGCAACCATCAAAATATATGTGCTTAACTATTAGTGAATATATATAGCAGGTAATATACAGGAATGAAGAAATAAACTATGAAGTACTCAAAAGTAAACAGTCCTACAATTTTCAATTACATTCATTTAACATTCATTATTCATCTGTTGAATCATGTAAACCTTGGGATCTAGCCTAAGCTATGTATCCCCTGTGTAATAGTAAAAACAAATGTCTTATAAGGACATCTAAACAAACAAGTAGGACCAAGTCCAAGCTTGTGTTTTGGCTTGGTAGACTAGTCATAATCATTAAATCATTCACAAACAACCCTCTGGGAAAGCTCTCACAGTCAAAACCCTTTCTTTTAACATAACACTAATCATTTACAAATGACCACCTGGTTAGCTCTCAAGGTCAATACCCCTAGGTCAACATGGCATCAATAACTTATAAATGACTTCTGGGTAGCTCTCACGGTCAATACCTCCTGGGCCAACATAGCATAAATAATCATAAACGACATCCTGGGTAGCTATCACGGTCAATACCCATGGTTCAAAGTCTACACCAAGGCTCTCATGGTCCTATGTAAATAAACATGGAAACCCCCATAGTTTTCCTGGTCCAAGGTTCTCAAGGTCCATTGGAAAGCAGCATACATATCATAAAAAGGAATCACATCTAATATATAACTACTACATGGCTAACATTCACAAGAATAACACATGAAATTCATATAATCAATCAAAATCTATCCTAAACAACTCAAGGAATGGAAACAAGGTACTCCTCATAGGCAACCTAGGACAAATGACTACAAACAATCAAACTATAGAAACGCACCCATGGGGTGTCCTATAAACAAGGCATCTAACCTTACACATATGAAACAACCCCTTTTTAATCAATTAAACCATATAATGTAAATAATAGGGTTAATTTACCAATAAATCAATACCCCACATGTGGTTATGTGACAAATTTAGCATATATTATCAAAATACGAACAACAAAAGGCATATACCACCTACCTCGATGTCTCATGATTGATACTCTTGAACGCCGACCATTGAATTGGCCTAGAATTATGTATATCTAAAAAAAGGGTAAAAAGAATCATCCTTTAATAACCCATGAGATAGGAAGAATCAGTAATAAAGGATCTAGGGGAAAAGAGAACTCACCAGTGGGAATCCAATTCAACCGATGACGTCTCAATCGGAGCTTGGAAGAAGAACCGGGAGGAGATCGAAGTTCATGACCTTTCATCATCATTATGTATGAAACATAGGAAGAAGAAGATGGTTCTGAATGTGAGATGCAACCTCACACAAATATATAAAATAAAAAGAAAAGTACATGACATGTTCATTTAATGTACACGATGTGTACTAGCCTCAACCAACCCCCACTTTAGGCAGTTTTTCAGGTCACCTACATAGACATATACTCGGCCGTTACATGACCAGTACACGGCTGTACGCGGTACCCGGGTACACGACATATACTTAGAAAAACCTCATTTCTTACTTTTCCCTCAAAAACTACCTGAAATCAAGATCCATACCTGAAATGAAGATCCGGGTTCTTACAAACTCCTCCCCTTAAAGCAATTCATCCCCGAATTTCCCTTCCAAGGGTGGTGAAGAAGAAGCTTCAAAAAACTCTAGCCACTATGATCGTACATCGTCCTCCCTCTCCCAAGTCTCGTATATTACTCGCCCGTGATTCCATAGCACTCGTATTAGAGGAACAAAATGGCCATAGATAACCTTCTTGCTATGATCCATAATCCAAATAGGGTGCTCCTTGAAGGATGCATCCACCTCCAACTCAACCTCCTCGGGTTGGAAAATATGAGGCAGGTTTGAAAAGTAACACCATAGCTGAGAAACATGAAAGATGTTGTGCATATCCTGATACCTCTAAGGTAACTGCAATTGATAGGAAACTAGCCCGAATCTCTCAAAAACCTCAAATGGCCAGACATATCTTGGTTAAAGCTTCCCCTGTCTCATAATCCTTTTATGTCCTAACCTTGGTGTGACACGCAAGAAAACCTGATCTCCGACCTCGAACTCTAGAGGTCATCTCCATCAATCAGTATAAGATTTTTTCCAAGACTGCACAGTATCCATCCTCTTCTGAATTAAATTAACCTACTTTGTGATCTCCTAGACAAGACGAGGTCCCAACATAGCTACCTCTCCTGCCTCTAGCCAATATAGGGGTGATCGTCAAGACTTACCATACAAAGCCTCATAAGGTGTCATCTAAATAATCACCTGAAAAATGTTATTGTAGGAAAAATCCACTAGGGGTATGTGTCTCTCCCAAGAACCCCCGAAATCCTAGACACATGCTCGAAGCATGTCCTCCAAAACCTAAATCGTGTGCTCAGACTGGCCATCTGTCTTGAAATGGTAAGTTGCACTCAGAAGTACCTATGTACCCAAAGCCCTCTATAGTCCCTACCAGACACGAGAAGTAAACCAGGCATCCCTATCTGAAATTATAGAGTACAGAAACCCATGAAAACATACAATCTCTCGGATTTAAAACCTTCCTATCTCATCAACACTAAAGGTTTCCTTAATTGGTAGGAAGTGTGAAACCTTCGCGAGTCTATATATAACAACCCAAAATGAATTATTCCCTCGAGGCAATCATGGTAAACCCATCATGAAATCCATCGCAACATCATTCCATTTCCACTCGAGAATGGGTAACTGCTGTAAAAGCCCTGCTGGTCACTGATGCTTCACCGTCACCTACTGACAGGTGGAACATCTCATGAAAAAACTATCTACATCCCTCTTTATACTTGGCCACTAATACTGATGATGTAGATCTCAATACATCTTGGTGATGTTAGGATGAACTGCCCAAACCAATGAATGAAAATCTCACATCAACTCCTCACATATGTCTGCTGACACCCATACGTGTCCATGAAAACGCAAGATCTTATCATCACCTACAGTCCACCCAGGAGTAGGGTCCTCACCTGAAACACTCTCCCTTAGGACCAGGCCTTCAGAATCTGATAGCTTATTCATTTGCACTCGATCCAGTAGAGTAGAGGAATAACTATAGAATAAAGGAACGTATGCCCCTATTTTTCATGCACCTCCAAATGCATCTCATAGAATAGAGCCACAAGATTCCACTCACTGATGGCCTCCTGAACTACCTATATCTGATTCCTCCTACTCAACACATCAGCCACAACATTGCCTTTCATAGGCGTGTAGGCATAGTCAAAGTCAAAAAACAAAAGGTACTCAACCCACCTTCACTATCTCAAATTTAGATCACACTAATTAAAGATATACTTGAGGCTTTTGTGGTCAATGTGTACCACAAAATGTTCTCCCAAAAGATAATGTCTCCAACAACATAAATAATACACAACTACAGCTAACTCAAGATCTTGCGTTGGGTAATTCCTCTCACGTGGCCTCAACTATTGAGACTTGTACACAATAAATCCTTCCCCACGCATAATCACTTCTCCTAGCCTGATACCTGATGCATCATAGTAAACAATTTAATTCTTTACTAGATCCAAAAAAATCAGCATCAGTGCGGAATTTAGTCTCTTTTTCAGCTCCTAAAAGGCTGAATCGTAAGAATCTGTCCACAAGTACTTTACAACCTTCTTAGTCAGGCCTGTCAGTGGTACTGCTAAGCGTGAAAAGTACTAAATAAAACATTTGTAGTAACCATACATCACCATAAAACTCCATACATGAAAGAAGTTATTTAGATTCTCCTAGGAAACTACCACTCTAACTTTATTTGGGTCTACTGATACTCCTGTCTTTGAGACGACATGACACAATAAGTGAATCTGATCCATAAAAGTGTCATTTTGAGAGATTAACATATAATTGATACTCTCTTAGTGTACTAAATATGATCTCAAGATGAATTTCATGATCATATTGAGCGTGAGAGTAGTCCAAGATATCGTCCATGAAGACAAACACAAAATAATCCAAGTAAGGATGGATTACTCGGTTCATCAGTTCCATGAAAACTGCCAGCATGTTCACGAGACCGAATGACATAACAAAATACTTGTATAGACCATACCTACTATGAAAGGCTGTAAGAGATATATCTAATGGTCTAACACACAACTGATGATAAACATATCTCAATTAAATCTTTGAGAACACCTGGTCTCTTCAAAGCTGATCAAAGAGATCACCAATCCTCTATAAGGGATATCCATTCTTGACAATCAACTGGTTCAACTTCTGATAGTCCAAACAAAGTCTGAAGGTACCATCTACCTTCAACACCAAAAGGATAGGTGAACCCCAAGGAGAAGTACCGGGTCAGATGAAACCCTTTACTTGCAACTCCACTAAATACTTCTTGAGCTCCTGTAACTCTGGTGTAGCCATCATATAAGGAGGAATGGACACCGATGCCACTCCTGACACATTCTTAATAGAGAAATCTATCTCTCTGATAAAACACTATTTTATTGAATATTTTATTTATAATAAATGATATAATTTCCTCACATTGTGTTAAATATGTTCAATTAGAAATTATTTGGGATTAGATCATTCATTTGAATATTTGATGAAAATTCCAGTTTTACCCTTTCAAAATCACTGTAGTATTTAAAATATAAATATTTTTATTTGAATTATTTGAACATAATATTTTGTAACTATGTTCCTTACGTCATAGGATACAACTTTCATTCATGAAACTAGATCAAAATAATGCATTTGGATGGAGTAATTGGGCCATAAAATCAAAGGTGGGCTGGACACGCCAGAATGGAGAAGCTTCTATATTTTGGCCATAACTCCTCGATATGGGCATGGATTAAGACCAAATTTTTATAGGAGATAGAGACCCCATATCCGCACATATTATCCTTCTAGAAGGCCAGACAATTCACGCGTTTTGGTGGTCAAATGGTCGGTGAAAGGTGGAATAAAATATTTGGCCGAATTTCCACATTCACACTTGAAACCACTTGTAACCTCTCCTCCCATCCCCTCTATAAATTGAAAATTTTCTCATTTGGAGGGTTTGGGACATGAATTGGGAAGTTTAGTTCATAGGAGAAGAGGTTACACTTCAATTATCCAAGCAATTAAATAAGGTTATCTCTTGAAGCAAGGATCCCTTCGTCGAAGCCCTATTCTTCTTCCTCATGTTGTAATGTTTGTGTTTTCTTAATAAACTTATTTGTTATTCTTTTATTTATTATATTTTCTTATGTTTTATTTAAATTTATTCTTCTCTTAATCTTCCTCTTTGGTCTGGAATTATTGAGTAGAAGCGTTATTGGGTTATACCCATTATAAACCTTTGCAAATGCAATTCGCTTCTACGATGATTACGCCACCCATGGAAGAGTAGTTCTTTTTAGTAATCGATCGACCTATATCCTTATTCATTCATTTATTTTGAATAAATGAGCTACTGTAATTCACTTAATATGATCCATGAATTGTCTTTTTAAATTGTAAGAAACTAAGAAAGAAATTGAACAATTAACACAAAAACACGCGAGGTCGGGATTTTGTGTAAATTGTGAGAGCGCGATCTTAATCGGTAATACAAGACCATAAGAGATAAATTTGTAGAGTTAAAATATAATCCCTAAACACAATTCATCCTCATTTATAGAATGGATATGTGACTTAATTTACCACTAACCATAAGCTATCCTTATAACATCAATCAAAGCAGGGTGTTGCGATTGCATGTTCTGAAGTTAGCCTAAGGTTAAATTCACTTCATCTTTGTGGTAAGGTTAATTCTCGTAGGGTTCGGGGGTTAACAAATTAAGGGATCATAAATAAATGAATATTAATTTAAATTATAATGATTAATAAATGATTTAATAGGTAGAGTTAGATCGATTACGTCTTTTAAATATTTTCTAAAAGAACATCTTTTTGTTGTGTCATTTTAATCGAACTTCATTTCAAAAATAAAAACAAAAAATATACAATCTTCTTCCAGTAAACTTATTCTAGATTCATAAACTATAACCAACCCCCATCCTTTCAAGTAGTGTTTTTATTCTCTTTTATTTTATTTTTATAATACCTTTAAAAATTTGTTTTTAAATCTACTTCCTCCTTTGAGAGACAACCTTGGTCAGCCACTCTACTGCACCTAAGTACCCCAAAATCACATTAATCATTTGAGGGTGCCCACGACAGTGCTCTTTAAAATTGGAACTGTTTCCAAGGAGGCAAGTAATTTATTCAACCATTTAGAGGTATTTCTTTTATTTTTCATTTTATTATTTTCTTCACCTCTCTCTTTCATCTTTCCCCTTTTTCAAGTTTTCATTTTTTTCATCCTCTTCTTTTCTTTTTGGAACATCAACTCAAACTTCTCATTTTTATTTTACTATGGTCCACTTTCTTTCTTTTCATTTTTATTTGATTTATGACATGAACTAATCCCGAAGATCTCTTAGATCTTGACCCTGAGATTGAACGTAGCCTTAGGGCTCGAATCAGACATTCTCAGTCTACAAGAAGTTTCAATATTCAACCAGTTGGTGAATTCCTCTCTTCTGGAAACATTGAAATTGGAAGCAATTCAATTTAAAACATAAAAGAGGCACCAATGGCTAGAAATAATGGAAATGAACTTAATATAACCATTCGAGAATTAGCTGCACCTGATATTAACTATCAACCAAATTGTATTGCATACCCAAATCTCTAATCAGACTTTGAGTTAAAATCTGGGTTAATTCACCTTCTTCCAAAATTTCATGGCTTATCTGGTGAGGATCCAAACAAACACCTTAAAGAATTTAATGTGGTTTGCTCAACCCTTAAATCAAGAAATGTTTCTGAAGATCAAATCAAATTAAGAACATTACCATTCTCACTTGATGAAGCTACGAAAGATTGGATATATTATTTACAACCTGAGGATGTAACTTGTTGGAAAGATTTAAAACGTCTTTTCTTGCAGAGATTTTTTCCAGCATCGAGGACCACTTCCATTCATAAGGAGATATCGGGGATCAAGAAAGCACAAGGGGAGTCAATGTATGAGTATTGGGAGAGATTCAAGAAGTTGTGTGCAAGTTGTCCACATCACCAAATCAGTGAGAAACTCCTCATTCAATACTTCTACGAAGGACTCACACCCATGGAGAGGAGCATGGTTGATGCTACAACTGGAGGAGCATTGGTAGAAAAGACACCAGCAGCCGCACATGCATTGATCGACAATATGGCACAAAACTCCCAACACTTTGGCGATCGAGGTACACCACATGTTAGGGGAGTACATCAGGTAAGTCCATCTTCTCTTGAAAGTCATTTGATTGATACCAAGTTGGAAGAATTGACCACTATGGTGAGGCAGATTTCATTGGCTCAAAAGACATTACAACCCCCTCCTTCAAGGCCTTGTGGCATTTTCACTGAGACAAGCCACCCAACTGATTGTTTCCCACAACTATAAGAGATAGAGGATTGCGCAGTAGTATTCCCAAGGAGACCATTTTAGCAGCAACAACAACCATATCCCCAAAAGAAGTTTGATTCATTTGCTCCAACATACAACCAAGGGTGGAAAGATCAACCAGACATGAGGTATGGCTCTAGACAACAACAAATGCCCCCTTTTCAACCAAACTTCCAGTAGCCTCCACCTTACCAACAGGGTTTCCAACAACCCCAAAGGATATTCGAAGCTCAAACATCAACAAGTCAGCAACAAGGGAATCTCCAACACAAGGTAGACTCTAACAATGATGATCTTTTGAAACAAATTGTTCTTAATCAACAAAATGATCTGAAGAGTCAAGGTTCGAAGCTAAGGGAGTTGAAGACTCAAATGAGCCAGATTTCCACCGCCCTCCATAAACTTGTGAGTAAGAATTCTGGAAATCTACCTTCCCAACCCACTCCAAATCCAAAGGGGAATGTTAGTGCCATCACATTGATAAGTGGGAAGCAAATGAATGATACATCTGTACCTACCATTCCACTGGGATTCACCTCTACTCCAGATAAGCCGCATTCCAAACCAACTGATGAGCAATCCAAGGAGAAAGATAAAGGTAAGAAAAAGATTGATGATGTTCCTCCTAAACCCCTTCCTTTTCCAAACAGGGTTGTTCAAACCAAGAATATGGCTGAAGAAGCAATGAAAAATGAGGTTTTGGACACATTCAAGCATGTGGATATCAACATTCCTATATTTTATTCCATTAAGAAAATCCCAAGGTATTCAAAATTCTTAAAAGAACTCTGCACCAATCGAAGAGGGCTCAAGGGAAATGAGAGGATCAACCTTGGAAGGAATGTCTCAGCACTCATTACACCAACTCTAGCAATACCAACAAATTGCAAGGATCCTGTGACATTCACCATCCCATGTACCATAGGAGAGTTGCACTTCACTGATGCTCTTTTTGATTTAGAAGCTTCAATAAATGTGATGCCTCACTCTGTATTCTCTTCTTTACAGGTTGGTGAGTTGAAGCCGATGAGAGTAGTGGTGCAATTAGTAAATAGAGCTACAATATATCTAGTGGGAGTCCTTGAGGATGTACTTGTCTGGGTAAGAGACATGATCTTCCCAGTAGATTTCTACGTTCTTAACATGAAGGATGATCAGGTAAGTTCTCATACTCCCAAAATCATAGGTAGACCCTTCCTCAAAACTGCAAAAACTATCATAAATGTCAATGAGGGTACACTTTCCATGGAGTTTGGAGATGAAGTTGTGATATTTAATGTTATGGATTCCATGAAGTACCCCTCATAGGATCACTCTGCATTTGTTATCTCCCATTTTGAACCACCAAATAAAAACCCCATGGAATTTGATTGTTCTATGCTTAGGGAGATTATGAGTATTGGTTCTAGTTTGATGTCTAATAGTACTTCCACACCTATTTATAATGCAAAAGACTCTCTTAGATTTTATTTTGAAATGGAATCATACTCTGATTTTGATCATGTGAACTCTGATTATGACATGGCTGTTGAGTATTCTAATGTATTTGATGCTTTATTCTTTAATTTTGATGATGTATATTCTGATACTGATTCTCTTTGTGTACATATTTTAGTTCCTTCTATGTCTCCATCCATACACCACCCCCCTACACTGGAACTCAATCCATTTCCACCAAATATCAAATACTCATACTTGTTGAGTGGTGAAAAATTACCTGTTATCATTGCTAACAATCTCCCTTTTTAACATGAAGAAAAACTTTTGAATCTTTTGAGGGAGAACATTAGGGAAATTGGGTGGACCTTGGATAACATATCAGGTATTAACCCCTCCATTTTCATGCATAGGATTATTTTAGAGTATGGGGCTAAACCGGTGAGGCAACCATAAAGGAGACTCAATCCAACACTTTTAGAGGTTGTTAAGAAAGAATTTGCAAAATTGCTCGAGGTAGTTATAATCTATGCCATTTCAGATTCTCAGTGGGTAAGTCCAATTCAGGTTGTGCCTAAGAAAAGTGGTGTTACTATTTTTAAAAACAAAAAAGATGAGTTAGTTCCAATGAGGGTACAAAATAGTTGGTGTGTGTATTAATTATAGGAAACTAAATCATTCCACTCGTAAAGACCATTTCCCCCTCCCATTTATTGATCAAATGCTTGAGAGACTAGCTAGGAAAACACACTATTGTTTCTTGGATGGATTTTCTGGATATTTTCAGGTTCCTATAGCTCCGGAGAATCAGGAGAAGACTACATTCACCTGTCCCTTTGGCACATTTGCCTACCGGAGGATGCCATTTGGACTTTGCAACGCCCCAGGTACCTTCCAGAGATGCATGGTGAGTATTTTTTCTGATTTTATTGAGACATTCATGGAGGTATTTATGGATTATTTTACAGTGTATGGTTCTTCATTTGATGAATGTCTAATTAGTTTAGGAAATGTGTTGAATCGTTGTATTGAGAAGAATATGGTCTTGAACTTTGAAAAGTGTCATTTCATGGTAGAGCATGGCATTGTCTTAGGGCATGTAGTGTCAAAACATGGGATAGAGGTTGATAGATCAAAGGTAGATATTATTTCATCCTTACCATATCCTTCATGTGTGCGTGATGTTAGATCTTTCCTAGGGCATGCAGGATTTTATCGGCGCTTCATCAAAGATTTTAGTAAGATTGCTCTTCCGATGTCAAGATTACTTCAAAAGGATTCTGATTTTGTATTTGATGTTTCTTGCATAAATTCATTTGATGAGATAAAACAACATCTGACCACTCCACCTATCATACAACCCCCACGGTGGGAGATTCCTTTTGAGCTTATGTGTGACGCCTCCAACTTCGCGGTTGGAGCTGTCTTATCTCAGAGGGTGGAGGGACATTCACATGTGATCGCCTACGCATCGAGGACACTGGATTCAGCCCAATCAAATTACAAAACCATAGAAAAGGAGTTTCTTGCTGTCATATTTTCTTTAGATAAATTCCATTCATATTTATTGGGATCTAAAGTAGTTGTTTTTTTTGACCATGCAGCTCTGAGGTACCTCTTGAAGAAGCCAGATGCAAAGCCGAGGCTGATCTGATGGATGCTCCTTCTTTAAGAATTTGATATTGAGATAAAGGAAAAAAAGGGGTCAGAAAACATGGTGGCGGACCACATAAGTAGGCTTACTCACACACTAGAGGATGACACCTTGGACCAGGTACCACTTCGGGACACTTTCCCCAATGAGCATCTTTATTCCATCTCAGGTACGCATCCTTGGTATGCTGATTTGGTTAATTACATTGTTTCCTCTGAAATCCCAGAAAATTTGAAGAAGCATCAAGTCCAAAAATTAAAAAGAGACTCTAGGTATTATGTGTGGGATGATCCTTACCTCTGGCGCATGTGTAGTGACCAAGTCATTAGGAGGTGTGTTCCTGATCACGAGTTTGAGTCTGTTTTGCATTTCTATCATACACTTGCTTGTGGGGGACACTTTGGACCCCAACAGACAGCTAGAAAGGTTTTGGACTCTGGATTATATTTTCTTAGCTTATTCCATGATACCCATGTGTTTTGTAAGTCATGCTCTCGTTTCCAACACACTGGGAACATTTCTAGGAGACATGAGATGCCCCAACAACCCATACTATTTTGTGAGATTTTTGATGTATGGGGCATTGATTTTATGGGTCCTTTTCCAAGTTCATATGGTTTCTTGTATATTTTGGTTACTATTGATTATGTGAGAAAATGGGTGGAGTCCAAGGCCACCAGGACTGATGATTCTCATGTTGTTGTGGATTTTGTGAAGGCACAGATTTTTTGCAGGTTTGGAGTACCAAAGGCTATCATCAGTGACCAAGGGACACATTTCTGCAATTGGAATCTTGCTTCCCTCCTTCGAAAGTATGGGGTGACACACAAAACATCAACACCATACCACCCCCAAAAAAATGGCTAGGCTGAGGTTTCAAATCGTGAGTTGAAACAAATATTGGAGAAAACCATGCAGCCAAATAGGAAGGATTGGAGCAAGTTCTTGAATGATGCATTGTGGGATTATAGGATAGCATACAAGACACCCATTGGTATGTCCCCATTTCGTATTGTTTTTGGTAAAGCATTTCATCTCCCCATAGAAGTTGAGCATCGGGCTTTTGGGCTATAAAGAAATGCAACATGGATTTGGCCCAAGCTGGATTCCAAAGGAAGCTGTAAATTCAAGATCTTGAGGAGATTCGATTGTCTTCGTATGAGAACTCAAGGATCTATAAGGAAAAATCAAAAGTATCTCATGATAGAATGATCCAACAAATGGAGTTTCATGTTAGATAGAAAGTCCTTCTCTACAGTTCACGACTGAAGCTGATGCCTGGTAAGTTGCATTCTAGATGGTTAGGTCCTTATATTGTATCTAATGCTTTTCCTTATGGTGTAGTGGAGATCACACAAGAGGACACTGGTAGGAGATTTACAGTCAATGGGCAACATTTGAAGAGATACATTGAGGGACTTCCTACTAATGCAGTGGATTTTATCACACTGCATGACCCCATCATCACTTGATCACATCAGGCTGTTCCTAACCCTTTCACTTTTATATTATTTGTCCTATTTAAAAATTCTGTATTTCATCATATCATGGGTTCACATTGAGGACAATGCAATATTTTGAGTGTGGGGGAGGGAACCTTTTAGTTTAGTAATTTCAATTGTTTTCCTATTTAAAAAAAAACAAAATTTTTTTTGTGTGTTTTTCAAATTTTGTGTGTTTATTTTTCAATTTTCTTTGTGTTTTTGAAATTTTTGAGCTGAAATGATTCTCATCACAATTTTTAAATGCATATCAACGAGTGAAACAATTTATCCCATGAAACTGAGCTTAAATGAATGCTGAAATGACCTTGTGTCAAGTTCAAATATTTAGTAATTTCATGAAAAGTACACTGAATTTTGAATCCCATGCCACATATCACTATCTTTATATTTGAAATCACATTCTTGTGAGGCTTCAAAACCATTATTTTCATATTATTTACATTCACCTCACTTCTTGAGAGAACAAAACCATGCTTGATTTAACCAGAATTTGATTTATTTCTGTCAAAACTTGAGGGTTTGAGGTACTTATGTTTAAATGATTGAGGCATTTGTTTGGTATTAAAGCCCCTATTTCAAAGAATCCTTTTTTTATGATGGCATACCTTGAAAATTTAATCCTTGTAGCCCTTAGAATCCATGAACATCCTGTTAGGTTTGCCACATTACAAGCCAATTTTCCCTATCCATCCAACTCTTGAAGTAAAATTGCATAATCTAGTTGAGCTTAAGTGTGGGGGAAGCTATGCTGTGTTGTACTACCACATTCTGTGATACTTTGGGTGGAAAATTAAATTCTGAATAGATGTGTTTTCTGCTGAAGAAAATCATTATATTGAAAGCTGTGCCTTTTCTGGAGTTTTCATGACAAGTGAAACTATGCCTTTTCTGGAGCTTCTAATTGAGGTAGAAAGCTGTGCCTTTTCTGGAGCTTTCAAGAAAACCATGTTTGAGAAGATTGACATTTTTGTTGCTGAATTGATGAATGGTGAAAACATTCCATGAATTTTCCTGATGATGGAGATGAATTGATATTATGGGGATTAATGAGGAGATCATATTTAAGTGAAAATTAGATTAATGCAATTTTGCTTCAAAAAGAGTCAAGCCCTCCTTATTCAGCCTCAGAATTTTTCACATCTAAATACTACCAACCGAAAGCCACAGAATAACCCTGAAAAGTTCTCATGATAAACATATGTCCTTGAATCACATCGGTTGGAGATGTAAGAATTTATCAAGCCTAGGGTGACCCTTGTATGAGTTTGGATGAGAAAGACATTACAAAAAAATTGACATTTGAGTGATGAGAGAAAATTCAAGCGAGGTAAGTGTTTTGTGCATGGGATGATAAATGAAGTGGAAATATATTGAATGATATAAATGGAAAACTTAAAATAAGGTTTTTTACGAGGCATGATATCTTTTTATTCTTGGTGTGGAATTTATGGATCTCAATGATATGTGTTTTAAAATTTGTTTTGATTGGATATTGATGTTTACTTGATATGAGGTTTTTCCCCAGAGTGCAAAAGGGTAAGTGTGGGGGAGTTGATAAAACACTATTTTATTGAATATTTTATTGATAATAAATGATATAATTTCCTCACATTGTGTTCAATTAGAAAGTATTTGGGATTAGATCATTCATTTGAATATTTGATGAAAATGCCAGTTTTACCCTTTCAAATTTACTGTAGTATTTCAATCATAAATATTTTTATTTAAATTATTTGAACTTAATATTTTGTAACTATGTTCCTTACTTCATGGTCTACAACTTTCATTCAGGATACTAGATCAAAATAATGCATTTGGATGGAGTAATTGGGACATAAAGTCAAAGGTGGGCTGGACACACCAGAATGGAGAAGCTTCTGTATTTTGGCCATAACTCCTCCATTTGGGCCTGGATTAAGCCCAAATTTTTAGAGGAGATATAGACCCCATATCCGAACATATTATCCCCCTGTAAGGCTGGCCAATTCATGCGTTTTGGTAGTCCAATGGTCGGTGCAAGTTGGAATATAATATTTGGCCGAATTTCCACATTCACACTTGAAACCACTTGTAACCTCTCCTCCCCTCCCCTATATAAATTGGAGTTTTTATCATTTGGAGGGTTTGGGACATGCATTAGGAAGTTTAGGGCATAGGATAAGAGGTTACACTCCAATTCTACAAGCAATTCAATAAGGGTAGCTCTTGAAGCAAGGATCCCTTCATCGAAGCCCTATTCTTCTTCCTCATGTTGTAATGTTTGTGTTTTCTTAATAAACTTCTTTGTTATTCTTTTATTTCTTCTATTTTCTTATGTTTTATTTAAATTTATTCTTCTCTTAATATTCCTATTTGTTCTGGAATTCTTGAGTAGAAGCGTTATTGGGTTATACCCATTATAAACCTTTGCAAATGCAATTCACTTCTACGATGATTACGCCACCCATAGAAGAGTAGTTCTTTTTAGTAATCGATCGACCTCTATCCTTCTTCATTAATTTATTTTGAATCAATGAAATACTTTAATTAACTTAATATTATCCATGAATTGTGTTTTTAAATTGTAAGAAACTAATCAAACAATTGAACAATTAACACAAAAACACGCGAGGTCGGGATTTTGTGTAAATTGTGAGAGCGCGATCTTAATCGGTAATACAAGACCATACGGGATAAATTTGTAGAGTTAAAATATAATCCCTAAACACAATTCATACTCATTTCTAGAATGGATATGTGCCTTAATTTACTACTAACCATAAGCTTTCCTTATAACATCAATCAAAGCTGGGTGTTGCGATTGCATGTTTAAAAGTTAGCCTAAGGTTAAATTCACTTCATCTTTGTGGTAAGGTTAATTCTCATAGGGTTCGGGGGTTAAAAAATTAAGGGATAATAATTAAGTGAATATTAATTTAAATAATAATGATTAATAAATGATTGAAGAGGTAGAGTTAGACTGATTACATCTTTTAAATATTGTCTAAAAAAACATCTTTTTGTTGTGTCATTTTAATCGAACTTCATTTCAAAACTAAAAACAAAAAAAATACAATCTTCTTTCAGAAAACTTCTTCTAGATTCATAAACTATAACCAAACCCCATCCTTTCAAGTAGTGTTTTTATTCTCTTTTATTTTATTTTTAGAATACCTTTAAAAAGTTGTTTTTAAATCTACTTCCTCCTTTGAGAGACGACCTTGGTCAGCCACTTTGCTGTACCTAAGTACCCCAAAATCACATTAATCATTTGAGGGTGCCCACGACAGCGCTCTTTCACTCTCACTCTAGAGGTAAACTTGTAAAGTTGTTTGGAAAGATATCTCTGAAATGATCCACTACTGGAGGAAAGTCCACCTGTGAAGTTCCCTGGTCATCTAGATATAAACTAGAAATTTGAGCTATAATTCCTTCCAACCCATGATGCTCAAGTCTAGATATTCTCGTCTAGAAATCCCATTCACCCTTGTGTAGAAAAGACCCTCCCTCTGGTGACGGGAAACTCACCTTGAGGTGATAGCAGTTAACAAAGGCCTGGAAAGAGACAGACTAGTCCATTATGATAATGACATCGAAACCTATAATCTCGAAGACATAGAGGTCACAGAAGAAGTGAAACCCATCGACCTCAAGAGGTTAATCCTTTCATTGACGTACACTAGTCATCCTAAGCCCCAATAGAGTGTCTATCATCATAAAATACTCAAAAGTAAAGATATAGAGCCCAAGGCTCTACACAATAGTAACAGATATAAAACTATGGGAATACCCTGTATCAAAAAGATCAAAAGCTAAAACCGAGGCAACTAGAATCTTACCTCTTACTATAGAGGGTTCGAGATCCTTCTCCTGCTAGGTCTACTCCATTACAAAATTCTGACCTGTACTACGGCCCTACGACCCTGCCTAACTACCCTGAGCTGATCCACCCTACTGTCACTGAAATCCTTCCTTCTAGCTACCATGGACATGACCACCTCCTCGGACTGAATGGCCTAAAAAACTCTAGTTCCCTGACTAAGTGAAAACTGGTGGTCCTGCTCCTGAATGTGGAGTCATAACAGATCCCTTCTCACCAACCACGGGTGAGAAAAACCGGTAAAAATACTGAAGATGACCCATCTTTCCGCAATATTGGCACTCAACTAGGTCTCTCAGGCACTGAGGTCTCATGTGCCCACTCTTCCCGCACTGGTATCACCTCACTTGAATACCTGTAGATACATTCATGCTATTGGAATCACCATGTGAAGGCTCCCTTTGGTGCTTCCTGCTATCAAACGAAGGAGTACCAACCCTGGATGCCGAACCACCCTGGCTTGAAGCTCCTAACCCACTTAGATTGTTCTTAGTAATTAGCACCTGATTTACTATAGCCATCATTGAGGTCATCCTGAAATCATTCACCTACGATCTAATGTCATACTTGAGACCATCCTCAAAACACCTAGCTAGTGATAACTTGTCACCTCCCAAAACAGGTGCGCAGCGCTGAAGCTCTATGAAATGAGATAATCAATCCATCACTAAAAGAGAAACCTTATCCAAATGAAAGAACTCCCAGTCTCGGTCGGCCCTCAACATCTCAGGGTATAAGTAATCATAGAAGGTCTTATGAAACTCTTCCCAAGCCATATGCTGATAACGTCTCACCTGTGAGATAAAATCCCACCATCTCTTAGAGGAATCATGTAGCATGTACATCATGATCTTCACCCTCCTCTCCAGAGGTGTCTACAGATGCCCAAATATAGAAATCATGGACTCCAACCATGACTCTGCAACCTATGGTCCTCCATCCTCTGAAAAAGTGGGATGCTGCTACTACTGGAACACCCTTTTCAACTCTGCCATAGTTGGGACAGAATGTGGTGCTCCCTGAAAAGTCTGCATCATCCTCATAAAGCCTTCACAGAACTATACACCAACACTTGTGTCTAGTAAAACAACTAGTTACAATACGGGCATGATAGTAGGATCTGTTGGTAGTCCCTAATCTACCATTTATAGTGTCTGGTCATCACCCTGCACCTAGCATACAACTAGAGGACGTCTTGGCGGCATGACTCTACAAGGTCAAGCACACACCTCAGTTCAATATTATCAAGGAAAGTAACTTAGAAGTGCAAGAAAGGAACAATATAAGAAAAGAATTCAAGTTTTACCAAACAGGGTTACAAGGCATGTAGAAGTACTACACGACATGTTCCCTTAAGTGTTTGACATGGGCATGTACCTTTTCCAACCTATTTGTGTAACATCCCATACACACGACATGTTCATACTATGACATAACATATACTTGAATTTTCCCTCTTTCCCAGGTTCTTTTACACGATTATAACTACACAGTACTCTCCTGGTGTAACACTACACAACATGTTCACCCTAGAAACGGCGTGTACCACTTAAGTTCCATCCACTCATGTTGTTAGTCACATGGCCAGATACATGGGAATTCAATACATGGAGTGTACAAGATAGAAACGACGTGTACCACCCAAATTTCATCCACCTGTGTCGTTAGTCACATGAATGGATACATGGTCTCTACAGTACAACGTGTACTCCAAGTACACGATGTGTTCTACCAAGCATTTATCAACTCTATGTCTCTAATTACACAGTCATTCACATGGTCAAATACTACACAGAGGGTACATACTATACATGGCATGTACTTAAGAAAATTTGTTTCTTCTAGAACATAAGAATACATGGCATGTGTTCATAACACCACATGCCGTGCTATCTAGGTTTCTGGACAGTAAGCCTATGAAACTTCTCCGAAACCCTTAAAACTTAAAATTTTGTCCAATTCATGAAAAATTATGACCCTTGAGAGCCCATACTCCCCACTAATCAAAGTTTGTCATCCTTTTTCACATCATAACTCAATAAAATTCAACTAAAGTTCAAACATGATCCACCAAATTCTGATCCAAGAGGGCCCATAATACCCCAAGGACCAAAGTTTGGCATCCATCCAAATGAAACTTTACATATACCAATATTCTATGAAAATAGTAGGTATTATATCATGAAATCTATCACAACATCATGAATATCTCGCACAACATCTATCACAACAACATGCAGTCAATAATACATCCTAAATGGCATGATAAGAATGCATGACATATGATCTCTAACAAGTGTCTATATGATACATGAGATGGAATACCCTCATCTCATCGAGTTTCAACAGAAATAGAACCACAATGATATCAATAATAACATCACAAAACAAGTGAATCACCCAATGGTGAAATCAAATCAACTATAACAATTGCAAAACCAAAAAAATTGCAACATTCGAGGTAACTTGGATTTTCCCTATACACGGGTTAGCTACACTCGAGCACAACTTATTACTAACTACACATTCCTTCTTATCCCTGTCTATAGGCTCCAAATAGTAAGGCAAAGTATAAAATAACTTCCTCTGATACCACTTGGTAACGTCTTGGATCTGGGTGTCGCCCGAAGGTGCCCCATACCCAGTTGGCCACATGGCCTCAAGAGTATTTCCCCAAATGCCGAGGTTTCTGACTATCAGTGAGGGACTTGGGTGTGATAGTGGGGAAACTATTCCCTCATTGGTAGAGTATACACATCATAATACCAAATATTAACAATAGTAGAAGTATTAATAGTAACAAAATAAGTAAAAACTAGAAGACTGATAGGAATATAATAAATGAAGCATATATAAATGATGTATGTCACATGTGTCTAGTAAAACAGCCAAAAAAGTCACAATATTGGAAATAAAATACTAAAACCAAAGTACAAAAAACATGTAAACTCTAATAGTATCGCAAGCCTTAGCTTGGTCCCATGCTCTCCAGCTCCAACCGCAATCAAGTACCTGATGATGAAGGGCGCTTGCCCTTATCTATACCTACAACCATATAATCTGTTTAGGTCAAAAAACATGACCCAAATAGGGTGTGAGACGAATCCTAGTAGGAAACCACTAAAATATCTATGCTAACTGTCAGTGAATATATATAGCAGGTTATATACAAAAATGAAGCAATAAACTAGGAAGTACTCAAAATTTAACAGTCCTTCATTTTTCAATTACATTCATTTAACATTCATTATTTATCCGTTGAATAATGTAAACCTTGAGATCTAGCCTAAGATCTGTATCCCCTGTGTAATAGTAACAATAGACATCTCAGGAAACCCCCATAGTTTTCCTGGTCCAAGGCCTTCATGGTCTATTTGAAAAACAACGTTCATATCATAACAAGGAATCACTTGTAATCTATAACTACTATATGGATAACATTCAAAATAATAACACATGAAATTAATATAATCAATCAAAATCCATCCTAAACAACTAAAGGCATGGAAACATTGTCTGAATCATAGGAAACCTAGGCTAAACAACCATAAATAGTCAAACTAGGGAAACACACCCATGGGGTGCCCCGTAAACAAGGAATCTAACCTTATGCATATGAAACAAATATTTTTAATCAATTAAAGCATAACAGTTAAATAATAGGGTTAATTTCCCAATCAAGAAATACCCCAAACGTGGGTATGCCCTACTTTTAGCATATATAATCCAAAGAAGAACAACGAAAGGAAAAAACCACCTAACTCTACGTCTCACGATTGATACTATTGAAATTCACCCCTTGAATCAGCCTAAAATGATGTAGATCTACAAAAGGGGTAAAAATAATCATCCTTGAATAACCCACAAGAGAGAAAGAATCAGGAATAAATGATCTAGGGGAAAAGAGAACTCACTGGTGGGAATCCAACACAACCGACGACGTCTCGATCGAAGCTCATACGGAGAACCAAGATGAGCTTGAAGTTCAAATCCATTCATCACCCTCCTGTATGAAACACGAGAAGAAGATAATAGTTCTGGACGTGGGACGCGACCTTGTACTGATATATCAAATAAAAATAAAAGTACACGTTGTGTTAATTTAATGCACATGCCGTGTACTAGCCTCAACCGGCCCCCGCTTTAGGCGGTCTGCCAGGTTACCTACACGACCATGTACTCAGGCATTACACAGCCAACACATGGCTGTATGTGGTACTTGGGTAAATGACATGTACTCAGGAGTACATGGTGCGTACTTAGAAAAACCTCATTTCTACCTTTTTCCTAAAAAACAACCTGAAATCAGGATCCATACCTAAAATTAAGATCTAGATTCTTACAATTTCAGACCCTTTAAATTTAAATCAATCATTGACACGATGTTCTTGATATTTGATGAATACCCCTATGTAACCTTTACATCATTCAAGAAGTTGAAAAACTGATATTTCTCTTGCTTGGAAAGAGTGTAAGTAGCCAGAGGAAGAAAAGTTCATTTTTCACCCTTCACTAGCACCGACTCTTCTCTTATTCCCATGTCAAACATGTCCAACCTAGCCTTAATTGCATCCTTTTTTTCTAGGTTCATTTAGAATCATGCCGATGACAGTATCACATACATTTTTTTTTTCAATATGCATAACACCAATAAAATGTCTGATGTACAGACAATTCCAGTATGGTAATTCAAAAAAAAAAACTAATCTCTTTTTCCAACTGGTTTTCATAAGGTTTTTCAAAAATGATTTACCAAAAGAAGTGTATACATATTTTAATTTCTCAAATAGTTGATCACCTATTAGTGGATATAGTGCTGTACATTCTTTTGAAATTCCATAGAATGATGTTGTCCAAGATCAGTACTTATTCCATTGGGGTAGAAATCTGCGATGTCCTAGAAACACAGATTTTGATGAATGTTTCAACCTAATTAATTGTGTACCTTGTTCATAGATGGGATACCCTTGAGTTCCTTTAATTATATATCCTAAAAAATTTCTATAAGTAGGAAATTCATTTATTATCCCATACAATATGGCTCTTAATGTGAAATCATAATTTCTGTAAGCATCATACGACATAACACCTAAATCCCAGAATAATTTTAAATCCTCGATCAATAGAGACAAATAAACATCAATATAATTAACTGGTTGTTTTAGTCTTGATATAAGAATAGATAACATGATGTATTTTTGTTTCATGCATAAACACGGTGAAAAGTTATAATTTACCAACATAACCAGGCAATTTACTATGAGTGCCGCTTTGAAAACTAAAAGGATTTACTCCATCTGTAGATAACACGAGATGAAGGTTTCTTGGATCATTTTCAAATTTAGGATACTCATGATCGATTCTCTTCCACTGAGGAGAGTCTACTAGGTGACATAGTTTTTGATCTTTTTTTCTTGTATCTGTGTTCCAATCTAATTTCCCTGTAGTCTCCTCACTTCCATATAGGTTCCTAAAACTTGGAATGATTGTAAAGTACTATACAAATTTAATTGAATTGGATTCATCTTTCTTGTATTGAGAATCACCACACTTTGGGAAGTCTCTAATTGATTTTTGTTCCTTGAAAAATAGCATACAGTCATTCGGGTAGGAATGTATTCTTTCAGAGATCATACCCATCAAGCGTAGCATTCGTTTGGCATCATATTTTCATCTCGGGAGCTCATTATCTTATGGGATCATGTCATTCAAGAGATATAGTAGTTCCATAAAACTAGAGTCACTCCATACATTGCTTTCTTTCATATTATACAACTTCAATATGGAAGACAATGCTATATATTTATTGCAACTACCATAAAATAACGTCTTTTCACAACTCTTTAACTTCTCAAATAGTTTTGGGCAATCACAAAGTTCATCTTCAACTATCATTGTCATTTCCTCAATACGATCTTCATCATCATTCACCTCTATAATGAAATCCTTGATATGGTCTTCTTCATTGTCCACACTTGTAATCATATCATATGATCCATAAAATGTAGGGCTATCCCAATCACTAGCGACATTTTTCCCCATGTTTATTCCAATATTTATAACTTCGATCTATTCCATGATAGATCAAGTTTTCTTACAAATCCTTTAGACTATTTTTTCTTGAATAAAAATAGTGTAAACATGGACAAAGTATTTGAGAAGAGTCATATGCATGATCTTTTGCAAACTTGATGAACTATTTCACTCCATCTTCATACTCTTTTGTCAGATGATTGGAATCCATCCATTCTCTATTCACATCCATCCCATTTGATTCGATAATATTGATATTTAAAAAAATAAATACACAAAAAATTGATATAAAAATTAACCAAGGCTAAAAAAAGTTATATACTTTAAGTCTCCTTCAATATTTATCCCCAATATCCACCTTCCAGAACCAAGGTCCTTCATTTAGGATCTTCTAGATAAATAAATCTTCACCTCTTCCAGTCTTTCCTTCATTGGTCGAACTAAGATAAATTCATCCACATAAATAAGTAAAATGAAAAAACTTCCATAATAATACACCTTAATATAGTATCAATTATTTACATTACACTTCATGAACACTAATTCTACCATGAAATCATTGAAATTCCAGTTACATTGTCCTGGTGCCTACTTAATCCCCAAAAAAACTCCATTTGAGACTAGAACTGAACCTTATATTCCATTTAACATGAAACCTTACATTTGATCTATGTAGATCTCTTCCTCCAAATCTCAATGAAGGAATATAATCATGACATCAATTTGTTCTAGAAATACACCTTTAATAGAAACCCCAATTCATTTTTTAAAGCATTCAAGGAAACTTCATTACCCAACAATATTAATCATTTAAAATGAGCTAAAACCCTCTATATTTTAAAATTTTTCATTTAAAACTTCACATACCCCTTGTTAAAATGAAACCAACATTACATATTCTTTCAAAACATTCACACCCCTTTATGAAATTCAATTAGGTGAGTTGAAAAACACTTGGCATGCAACCTAAGTTCATGCCAAGTGTTTAAATCATTTTAAAGATATTTAAAACCAAAAAGGGTATATTGAACACATATTTTTTTTAATAAACACTTAAAAAAACTTGAATCATTTTAAAAGAGCCACTTAGGCATTTTAAAAAATACATAAATCCCAAGAGAGGCACTTTATAAAGGATACATGAATAAAAAATAACCAATATTTTATAAAATATAAAGCTATAAATTTTTTATCACATATCTCATGAATAAATAGTATGAATCCTATAATTTACTCCCATAATAGTACTGAGGAATGAATAATTGATAGATAAGTGTCACTTGGCCATGATACTTTTGAACATAAAGTCACATCTCTTCAAAGTGGACAACCATCTTCCACTTAATGCTTGAATCATGTAATACCTAAGCTTGATCCTTCCAATATGGTACATTAAATTTTTTTTCCCTTTCTTGAGGGTATACATTAGGTCAAAGTTAAAGTACTACAGGTACTCAAACCTTCTCCGCTATCAATGGTTCATTTAACTTTGTGATTAAAAATATTTCAAACACCTTTTTAGTTTATTCCAAAAATACCTCACCCTAAAGATAATACCAATAACACCTCATGGAAATCACTACTATTTAAAAATCTAGGAAAGGATTTGGGAAGTTTCTCTTATGCTTCCTTAACAGTCTGAACCCATAAGCAACCGTATGACCATCATGGACCAGAATTGTTCAAATCCCAAATTCTGATTCATCACAATATAAACCATACTCATCACCCAGCTCATTTATGGTTAAGATTGGTGTTTTCATCAATCTCATATTAATATCGTAGAAGGATCTATCATGAACATCTAAGTAAAGGAACCATACTGCATTCTTGGTTCAGGCCTTCTAAGAATTTCTAATTAGGAAGAATCCTAGTTGACCCTCTGGTAATAACTGGAATTTCCCAAAAATATTTGGATCTTAAAAACATTATTTGGCCTCTATAAATAAACTATAACATCAAACATCTCAGGTTCTAAAAATATGTTATCCACTAATATCATTTTCCCCATTAAGTGTACATTATCAATCCAAAATATACACTTTGAGATCATGGAATATAGTTGATTCTCCCTAAGTTTTCTCAAAATGATATCCATATATCGAGCATGTTCCTCCCTCAACTAAGAATACATGATAATATGATTGAAAAATATGGCTACAAAATTATATAAATAAGGATGGAAGACCCAATTCATCTCAGCCATGAATACTACCATTGTCTTTTTAAACTAAATGACATCACTATATACCCATAAAATACATACGTACTCCTAAATATAGTATGTGCTATATCAAAATACCTCACCATAAACTGATGATAATTTAATATCAAATCGATCTTAGAGAACACTTTAGCACCTCTAAGTTGATCAAATAGTATATTAATACGTATAAGTTGATATAAGTTCATTTTTATCACTTAACATAACCTCTAATAGTCTGCACATATTCTCAATGATCTATTTTAATTTTTATAGAAAAAATTAAGGCACCCCAAGGGGACATAATCATTCATATGAACCCATTCACCTCGAAGTCGTTCAATTAATAATTTCTCTCATAGTGCTATAGGATCCATCTTATATGGTGGAATAAATATATTATCTACACCTGGTAATAACATAATCATAAAATCAACCCATCCCTTGGGTGGTAACCTAGAGAATTCCTTGGGAAATACATCTAGGAGCTTGTCAATGACAGTATGGCATACTGATTGATGTTTCTGTCTATCATCCAAAATTACTCTAGAAAAGTGGGCTATGATTCTATCTAGATATAGAAACATAGGTCATATATAACTAGTTTTCATATCCAACTCTCCAATATAGACATAATCATAACCCTCGAAAAATATAATTCCACCCATTTATGAAACAATTGAATAGTAGATACATCACTATATGGGGGGGGTTTAATTGTAGTCACAAATTAGACTCATAGTTTTCATGTCACTAGAACCTTCCCTTTCCATTTTTGTGTCTATATTAAGTGGGAATTAATGAGTTTAAAGGTAAAAATATCAAATAGTTATGAGAAATTATATGCATCCATTTTTTATATATGTGAAATTTTTATCTCCCTCTTGTATTTACCTCCTACTTTAAATAAAATTATACAAGACCATAGGTGAGTAGGGAGTGGTTAGATCACCTAAAAGGCAATACGAGCCTCATCCTCAATAGTCTAAGTCTGTGTAATCACTAACCTCTCATAGTACTTATGCAATAAATCACAATAGGTTGGTGGAGTCATCCATTAATGTTTGACTAAAATGAATCCCATGTAGTACTATCCATTTCAATTAGATATGGGATTTTTATGCTTTTATTTTATCTTCTATAATAAATTTTCTTGGTATATATTGAATTACCCTAAAAATACTATTTACCCTTGAAAAATACTTAGATTTTCATCCCCTAGAATGGAATTAATTGAACTATTGTCATTCATTTTTAATTTATATCCCCTTGAGAATTAGTAAAGATAATCCTCCTTGTTAGCATGATTGAAACACACCATTATGTCATTAAGAAAAGATTATTTGAATGGTCAAAAAAATTATCTACAATTCCTTAACCTTAGAGGTTAGTGTATGTTTATCTATATAATAGATCAATCAGGGTTAACCCATAAATGTAACTTGAATATAGAAACTAAAAGGCTTGAAGCATTCTCCTGAACTCCATGGGTTGGAGACAAGAACTGGGGTATCATACAAAGAAACATGGGAATTATTTCACCTTCAACATACACGTGATAAGATAAGAACAATCATAGTATCACATCAAATATTCACAATATATCACATCTCAAAATAATCAAACCTTAAAGGTAACATCAAAAAACTGGATAAAAATGTCTAGATAACAAATTAAAAGACTATCAACATGGATCTGGAAGCATGGAGATTAGGAGAATTATAAGACTCACAGGGGAAGCACTTGAAGATTTGGATTTTTGAGGGAGGTGGGTTCGCAGAGGAGAAGGGATTTTCAGAAGAAATGAGTTCATAGAGGATAAGGGGTTTGTAGTAGAGGTGGGATTCAGTAGTAGAGTACATGGAAGAGGTGGGTTCATAGCAGATGGGGTTCAGTGGCGAAGGTGATGTTCACGGTGTAGGAGGGCTTTGCGATAATGATGGAGGAGGAGGAGGAGTCTATGTAAATGAAGGAGGAGGAGGAGTTAGAGATAACAAATGAGGAGGAGGAGGAGTCAGTGGCAATGAAGGAGGAGGAGGAGGAGGAGGAGTCAGCGACAATGAAGGAGGAGGAGGAGGAGGAGTCGGTAACAGAGGAGGATGAGGAGGAGTCGGTGGCAACGAAGGAGGAGTCAGTGACATGATTCGGCTTCTGCAAGATATTGAGGTGTGCATGAGAAGTAGGAGACTCTTAGAGTTTATTTATAAAAGTGGGTAAACCTTTTATCAGTGCTAGCTAAAAAGTGCTGATAAAAGTCTGTTTTATCAGTGCTAAAATAGCACTGATAAAACTATAATGATAATAAATTATTTATATTTTTATATATATTTATCAAATTAAATGTATAATAAATAAATATATTTATTTATAATTATAAATTTATAATAAATATATATTTATTAATAATTATAAATTTATAATAAATAAATTTATTATATTTATAATTATATATAATTAATATCTTTATTATAATTTTATAATTATTTAAATATATATATTTATTCATAATTAAAATTGTAAATATTTGTATATATTTATTATAATTTTATAATTATTTAATAACTATATATTTATATATATTTATTTATATTTATAATCAGATATATATATATATATATATTTAAATAATTATTAAATTATAAAAAATATATTTATTACATTTGTAATTTGATAAATATTGTAGGGTCCTGAAAACTCTGCACAGGGAAGCCAAATACTCGAACAAATTTGATGAAGGAATAAGACATAAGTTTGATTGGAAATTTGAGAAGAAGATCGAAGAAATCAAATTTGGAAAATGACCAAAGTGGTCCGCATACTGATTTACTGAATGGTATGCAGATGGTATTGACCACGAATCGAACAGTAGATGGAAAAAATTAGAAATTATGGCCCGTGAGGTGTTTTATAGTGAACTAGGTATTTCACGAAATAAATGAAGAATGGTGCCAATCCCCCACAAACCACATCACTGGTGGAATGGAGGTGGAGAAATTCCACCCACGAACCGTAGCCCCACAAACCATGTCATTGGAAGAAATGTGACAGAGAGGTATGCCCTACACACCGTCACTGTAAACTTAGTTCATGAACAAGGTGAGGCTGACGATGTCCCATGAAATTCATCGTTCATGGGATCGAGGCATTGATTTTCACCGCCGCAAACCACAACCCCACAAATATCTGTTGAATGAGTCATCCATGGGCTAGGCAATTTCTTTATGGGATTCCACAAATTGTTCCACATGACCCAAAGATACATCTTCCCTAGCACTCTATAAAAATGAACTTGAGGGGATCTGAGAAAAAGGATCAGATTTTTGGAGAACTTGGAGTTTACAAACGAAATACTTCAAAGGAAAAAAATCGATGAAGTATGGAACCGAGAACGATTTTCAGAAGGCATAAACCCTCTGAAAACCTTAAAAATAAGGAAACATAATAATATGGGCAAACCGAGAACCTAATTGGTGAACCAAGAACCATACTCCCTTCACAGATGAAATTCCTACAAGCTATAGGACCAATGCCCCTTCTTTAATCTGACGTACCACATAACACATCACTATACAGATGAAGCCCTGACCCGCGTAACGTTCTACCACACAGATGGACTCAAATGCCTCATACCACCATGATATGTAGATGGAACTTCAGGTCGCATACCACTATAGTAAATGAATCACATATAGGTCCGCTTACCACTTCGATACGTGGACGGACCCTATACCCACATAGCAGTATGCTATGCGGAGGGATACCCTCCTGCATGAAGAAAAAGTATGCAGAATGGGGTTCCATCAGATATTCCACCTTCTGGTTTTGATCATGTCATTCCATACCTGTCACACCCTCCATGGATAATCTACAAATCAGTCCAAAGGAATCAATCCAAATCCTCTTCCAAAGACACTAGACTAGTATGAACAGACCATTGGGTGCATCAACACACCCTTCTGAGTCTATATTCCCATTGTAATAGGATACATATGGGTAATCCCCACAACGATATGGGATCCCTGAGTGTTCCTAAGTCTACATTATTATGGTAACTCAGGGTCCAACCTTGGGATGCTCACATGTACCTCCCTGTTCTTAGAATTAAGGGTAATCAATGAATTTTCCATTCAATGGGGGACAATGCAAAATTAAGGGAATCACGCTTTCCTTCTCATTTGTTGAGGAACAACGCTCCTCCCCTTTCCCAGAACCCATTTTAGGGTACTCCCATTGAGGTAAGTCCCTAAAATTATTGCGGAAGGGGGTGCTCTTTATTCTCTTCACCTCAACTTGAAATGTGTCCAAATAGATCACTAGATGTGACTATCCTGGATATCAACATGGGTGAAAGTTGTCACATTCAAATCCCCCATCTCCCTTTGGACTAGCGGTCGTAGCCTCTTCCATCGTCATCCTCCTTTTCCATTAGAGGATAAGGGAAAGTGTATGGTTTTTCAGATCTATGACTTACTCTTGTTTCTCAAACCGATCATAACTCACATGGGATTAGAGGTTAATGATGATCACAACATCCACACCATCTAGAATTGAACTATGAGAACTTTGATTCCTGCTCTAACCAGGATACGTAGAATACCTACCTAAGGCCTGAGCTCAAGATACATTCTCCTTAAAAGTCAGTCCCAATAATAATTCCCCCTGAATCAATAGGTAATCCTCTTCATTAATAAGCCCCAGTGTGACTCTTTCAAGAAAGGCCTCCTCCATGGTGTAAGTCCCAACTATGTCTTCTCAAATGGGCATCTCCAATGAGTAAACCCCAATCATGACCCATCCAAAAATAGAGAATCCTCTATAGTATAAGCTCTAAATTAAACCAAACTATGAGATTTTTTATTCACAACTAACTGGGATATGTAGGAAGCCTCCCTGAGGTCCAAACCCAATACCCAAACAAACCTAGTGTTCACCAGGCCATATCCATGGTAGGGCCATATCTCCCCAGGAGACTATGCCTCTCCTGAGTGTCCTAGGTCTCTTTAGTGTAAGTCCCACATGAAATATTGAATAGAAATATTTCACTTAAATTTCCTTACCACATGATGTTAAATTGCATGGATGGGTCCTTATCGCATGACCTTAAAAGGTGATGTGTCTAGTCAAGCGACATTGAACTATGTGGGTTTTGATTCCTCACACGAGGATACATAGGAATCCTATCTTATGGATTCAATCCCAATATTGAAACAAATTATATATCATACAGCTTAAACTATATTTGTCTCAGTAATTCCTGACCCATGCGTATATATGGTTAATCTTGCAACCCAGGGGTAACCTTCAAACACATTATTGGGAAAGAACCAAGGATTCATGAATATATGAACATTACTTAAATCTATAAGAGAGTCCCAGAGTAGGAAATAATTCCCCCCAAAAGGGTGTGATGAGCCCGACCTTCCATCCTCTCGACCAATGGATTCCTTAAGTGTTGTTTACCAAATCGTCATCCAAGGAGTGCCTGACTTTGGAAAGCAGGTTCGTGAATCATGGATATAAGGGCTATTGGGTGTTTATGGCTCCATGAATAAACCTATTGGAGACCAAACAAGTACATCACAACTGACATGAAACCCTTCATAATAATGAATAATTGGTTACTATTTATCGGGCCATTTTGTCTACCCTAGTATGATGCGAATCAAGTCGAAACAAAAATGGTGAACCTGATGTGAATCCTTAACCAAGGTGGTGGTATTATCCCACCATAAGCCCCTTTCAGTGAAAAATAAGAGGGCCAAGAAAGATTTTAAATAATGCATGTGATCATGAGATGGTAATTTTATGGTGTTTTTTTGTCTATATATGTCATATATATATATCAGGAATTTCGCAGATCTATCATTGATCCAAATGAAATCTCAAACAATTTCTCAGACACCCACATCAACATCCGCATAGGTGAACAAATCCCGAAAAAGTAGGACTCCATCACCTACCTATCACCTTCAACACTAGGTTTCAAACACGCTAATCAAAGAGTACCACCAAAATGGTACGCTCCCCACAATGGAGGCTGTAAGGCAGGCCCTCTAATTAGTGAAATCTCGCCAACTGCTTCTTCATCCATGACCGACATCCCAACATAGGACGACCCTGCTGGCCATCTCAAATTATTTCGGGAGAATGTAGTTAGAATGAAACAATGAATACTTACCTTATCTTAGGGAGGTAGATGAAGTTGAAACTAAATAATTCATCCTAGATACACAGGAACCCCGATCAAGGGATCTTGTCAGAGGATGTCGCTACCAGCGATGTACAACCTAATATCCTAACTATGAAGATGATCTCATGATGAGGGAACCTATTGAATTATAATGGATGTGAGCCCCTCGTGATGCCTACTGAGGGTGGAAAATGCACAATCCGGAGTAGGTTATCACCTTGGTTCCTGAGGAGGAGATCCAACACACAAGTACGATAACATACAATGGGAAGACATACAACTCTGCCCCCTCTTCTCAAGACCTCCACAGAAATATGGTGGAAACCTATGAGCAGGTATATATTCCCTATCAATCTTATGAATCCCACCATAGATAGATAGTGGCACATCACGAGCCGGTGCAAATTCCTACCAACGCTCGCCAGTCCCGCCATGCAGATAGAGTGAAAAATTATAAGCAGATGCAAATCTTTGACAATGCGCAAAAATCCTGTCATCCAAATAGGATGGAACCTAGCTATAAGTAGGAAAAAAATCCCTTCTAATGCACACCAATCCTGACATCCAAATAGGGCGGAAAACCATGGGCATTCATATAGCACTGTCGATGCATATAAAGACCACCAGTCAAATACAGTGACCAAAAAATATGAGTAGAGTCAAATTCCTATGGATGCATACAAAGCCCACCATCCAAATACGGTGGAAACCAGAGAAGACAATCGACAATAGACTCATTCCTCTATCTCGACATAGGAGAACTGTTAGTACCCACTAAAAACCCATGGAGGACCAGAGTAGGAAAAAACTCCTACTTTGACCACAAGTAGAAAATTGGGCTATTTCCACAGACCTATAACCATAATTTTCAAAACCGTGGCTATAGGACATTTTTTACATGGGCTATAGACACAATTTTGAAAAACATGGATATAACCCACACCTATAGCCAAAATTATGTGGCCTGTATCCATGGTTTTAAAAACCATGGCTATATGATATTTTTCTAAGGGCTATAGCCACGGTTTTGAAAACTGTGTCTATAGGTATCCCACCCTTGCACGGGAGAAAAATGTTCCTATGGAAAATAGAGTGGGAAGCCTTATTTCCATGGTTTTTATGCCACCACCACCATTTTTAATAATATATATATAATACATTAGATATCTGGTGTGGTGTAGTGGTTATGTGATTGAATACTATGGGTAAGGTACAGAGAATGAATCTAGCCAGTGACAACTTATTTTTAGGCTATTACCATGGTTTTTCAGGGCTATATCCACAATTTTAACCATGGAAATAAGTGATCTATTTCCATGGTTCGAACCGTGGCCATAGGTCAACTGCCATGGTTGGAAACAATAAGACCTATTTCCACAGTTTTGAAAACTGTGGCAATAGACCACCTACTTCCACAGTTAAAAATGTGGAAATAGGTCCAAACCTACTACCACAGTGATAATGCCCACGGTTGGGAAAAACCATGGACGTAGTTATGACCACAATTTTGGGCCATATTGCCACAATTTTCAACTATGGAAGTAGACCAATTTTCTAGTTGTGTAAATCAGAATGGGAATTCATACCCATTATAGATAAAGATGCATCTAAACACATCTTGGTCATGATGGAGGATTAGACATTGATCCCATACTATATCCTCCAAACACATCAAGGTGTCATTGCGTCAGTGGAAAAAGCGAGGAGTCAGGCCCATGACCCGGTCTCCTCAGTCGGGGTGATTCATCCACAAAATTAGGTAGTCACCTCAGAGCAGACCCATATCCCTTATCTAGTTCAAGAGGGTCAAAAACCATATTCCTTGATACAGGGACAAATGGATTGGGAATGAATATCCGTTCCAACTGGGGGACACTGGTCCAATGTAGTGGTCACTCCATGGTAGGCATATATCCCTGCTAGAATTCAAGATTTCCATCGGCATATCCCACAGACATCAGAAGAACCAACTGAATAGGGACCCATATATGAAGGCCATTACCAACAGAAGGTGTCCCTAGTTGCCTGTAAGAGAGTGCACAAAAATTAAACACACCAAAGGAAACTGAAAAATGAAGAGCACACTCATGATTCTGATCTGTTGGAAGCTGGTGTTCTTGATTCCATCAAACATCTATAACTATAGGATCATGATCCAGTCTGTCCATTACCAAATTGTGGAAGTGTTAATATAATTTTAGAAGGTACTCCCCGTAATTTCACTACCATCAGCTGTGAAGGTCCTCTCCAGAGAACCCATGGGGGCTTACTCTATGGACCAGATACGATCGATCATGAGAGCTTATCTCCTAATGCGTGTCAGAGTAGCTGTAACATCATGTTACATTTTCAGGTAATTTTTATGTTTCTAAGTACCTCTGTTTTGGAGTTGTGACTTAAGAGAGTCTAGATAACTTTAAATGTTGTTTTTGGGCAAAGGGGAAGTCGCACGGGCGGCGCACGGGTTGTCTAAACTGTGCGACCAAACCGTGCGCAGTTGGTCTTGGAGGTAGTAGCTTCTGCACGGGCAGTGCACAATTTGTCTAACTGCACGGCCAAACCATGTGAGAAGGGTGTCCAAGGTAGAATCTAACACACTATTAGCACATGGTTTTTCAAACCGTGCGAACTAACCATGTGGCCACTTAAATGAGATCCTTAAATTGTGGATCTCACTCAATTTTGCCTCTAAGTGCCTCGTTTGTCCCCCTAAGTGGCACTAACTTGGGATTTATCTTCTCTTAAGGTTATAGAAGGTTCTCCCATAGTTTTGGAGGTGATACAAATGTTCCTCTTGGTGAATTAAATCCAGATTCTTGAGGCATGTGATCATTCTTCATCATTTTTGATCGGTATCTTAGATTTACTTAGATCTACTTCTCATATTCTCTCAGTTTCTTAGATCTATGCCCGTTATGGGTACATCTAAGTGTGTAGTACCAAATATGATGATATTTGGTCTTGATGTTTCTAGGAGAAGATATATAAGGTGGGTTCTTGAAGAAGCAACCCGGTTTTCTTGAGCGTTCTCGACCGTTGTGGTTTTGGTCAAAACTTTCGAGGTAGGTGTTTCTGTCCCGACTTTCCAAATTGATTATCATTTTATTTGCTTGATTTATTTCTATTATTGATTTAAATTTAATTGATCAAGTTTTATTTCAATCAAATTGATAAAAACTCGATTCCAGTGAATCGAGATATTTGAAATGGTTTTGGCATAGAAATTTGGAAAACCCCAATTCCATTGAATTGGGTGTGTTTATGGAAATTGGACAATTTAAATTGTTGAATTTAAATTGTGGATTTGATGGAAATTATTTCAATTAAATTGTTGAATTTAATTGTGGGAATAAATTGTGTAATGATGGAATTAGTTTTTAATGGATTTCAAACTGGTGAAAATGGCTTAAAATGATTTGATAGAAACCAATTGGTTTTATCTTGTGAAAAAGGCATGTTTTGAATAAAACCTATTTTGGTTTTAAATGGAATGAAATTGGAACTTTTGAAATGGAAGAATGGGATTGATCGTATTTTAAGCATTCTTAAAATTGTTCGCCCATCATGTAAGAGCGCATGCAAGCCTTAGGTAGTTAGTGAGTTATTTGGATACACTCTATGCTACAACAACGTTCTAAAACATACTTATAGTGGGTCATATCCTCGATGGGTTGGTGATGAGTATCATTTGGCTAGTGTCATAGGGACGTGTGTATACACATTTTGCTGAGTTCACATAGAGAGTGCGGAATCCTATAGCTGGTTAATACTATCGTAACTTTTGGTAGATGACCATGTTGCTCGCTTGTTTATTTATATGTGAGATATAAATGTATGCCATTGATTTTGAATTGCCTTACATGCTTGCTGAATTTATATAAACTGTTTTATATAAATGTTTTTCTTAAGCCATTATTTCAGAAATATTCCATCATCGTAAAGCCTTTGCTTAAATTAATTTTTCCATCATTTGAAAATGTATAACATGTTTTTGTTAAAATATGATTTTGAATTTCCAAACCTATTTATTTGAAAATTGAAAGCTTTTCTTTGGATAATCTATATTTGGAATCTTTTACAGAATCTTTGGTGGTATCCTACTGGGCTTAGGCTCACACCCTACTTTTTCCTTCAGGTGTTTATAGACTTTCTTCTTCCAGGATCGAGAAAAGGGAAGGGACCTCTTGGAGGTGGATACAGCTGTTGATCTTTGGTCTTGGTGAGTTCTTTCCTTAGGGACCTTGGGGCTTTTTTTCCCTTTTTTTTTACTTGGGTTGTAGTACTTTGGGCTTTTATGCCTCTTTTTATTCTGGTACATTACTCCCAGTGGAGTTTCTTTTTGTTATGCATACTGTCTTGTTTCTTTTTCTTCTGCATTATTGTGGAAAAATCATTTCCACTTGCCTGTTGTGTAATTCCAGGTGCTAGTCGCTGACCCATGGGGATCAGGAACACCCTTTGGGCTATGTCAGGGCCGGCTCGGTTATCGAGTTACCAGGGTACCTGGCTAGTTTGTGACAAAGTGGCATCAGAGGGAAGGTTAATCATCTTGTCTTGATGACAGTATGCATTTGAGTATTCTTGTCAGGACTTGGGTGGTAGTTGTGATTGAGTTCCTGGCCATCTCTCACCACAATGAACCTTAAGTCACCAGGGTTGGTTAGGTAAATAAGACTTGTGGATTAGTTCTAGTATTTTCCCTATTTTGATTTGGATAGAGTGGAATCCAAATCTTGTTATCCCTTATTTTAAGAAGAGTTTTCCTTGATACTCAGTTTGGGTGTTAATATATGTCTTTTTATGTTTTGTAGCATCATGCCTCCAAGAAGACATGGTAATCAGATCCAAAAAGAGGTTGCTGCTGAATCTCAGCAAGCGAGTCCTATTGTGGATCTGATTCCGATTGAGGTGATTGTTAACACTGTCCAAGCTCTGGGATAGGCCCCACCTCTAGTTCTTGTTCAGGATCCAGCTATAGATCCTCATAGTGATATTCTCTGAAGTCATTCTCAAGAGTTCCTATTCCGGAAGCCACCGATTTTCAAAGGCTCCACTGACCCTCAACATGTTGAGGAATGGTTGAGTAAGATTGAACATCTGTTTGGGTTCTTGGAGACACCTGATGTGATCAAGGTAAAGTGTGCCACCTTTTTACTGGAGGGGCCAATTAGGAGATGGTGGGACACAATGGTGACGGCTAGGAAACATGAGGGTTTGGAGTGGAAAGACTTTAGGGTTCTTTTCACTAACCAGTTCTATCCAGAATCAATGGTGTTGGCCAAGGCCGTGGAGTTTTTCAAGCTTGAGCAGGCCAAAAAAACCGTGACTGAGTACTCAAATCACTTTTCTGAGCTGGTACAGTTTGCTCCTAAGATTGTATCTAATGAGAGGATGAAGGCTTGACGATTTGAGTTGGGACTTCGATCATATATCCATTCTAAGGTTTTCCTACTGAATCTACCCACTTATGATGATGTTATGGATAGGGCTATGATGGTTGAGATGTAATTGGTAGGAAAGTCAGGGATGAAGGAGGTTATTTTCCCTCCTAGTGGTAGTGTGGGTTCCTTTAAAGGAAAATGGAAGCGTGACTTTTCACATGGCAGTTCTCGACGGTAGAGTCATCCCAGACCTCCGGTAGCACCAGGAGGGGCTTCTTTGACTTGATATCAGTGTGGGAAGCCAGGACATTCTAAGAGGGTTTGCACTAAGGCACCCAAGAACTGTAGCTCCTGCGGACGTTTAGGGAACTTACATAGATTCTTCCATCACTTCTCTACTCCACATAGTAGAACAGGATCATCATCACCTCCAAAAACTGCGGGGAAATCAAATGCTTCACGTACAAAAGGGTTCCATCCATAGGCATCTGGAAGAAAGCTTCTTCACACAGTGGAAGAGTTTCTAGAGATTGCTGATGCAGGTCCTGAAACTGTGAGAGGTACCATTACTATAACTTCATCTTTAGTGATAGCTCTTTTTGATACTGGTGCATCTCACTCTTTTATTTCAACCCATATTGTTAATATGCTTAATCTACCTATGGAACTTTTATCTTGTGCAATGGATTATACCACACCCCTTGGTACAATGAGAGAGAAGGGTCTCCGTAGTCCTGCTTGTGTCTTCTCTCTATCAGATGTTGATCATGCTTGGATTTTCTTGGTTCTTGACATGAAATATTTTGACGTCATTTTTGGGATAGATTGGCTCATTGCCAATAAAGACCGAATCGATTGTTATCTTCGATAGGTATACCTTACTACACCCAGTGGTGTGCCTCTTGTTTTTCAAGAAGAATGTGACCCAAGGTCAAGTAGAGCTTGACCCTCTTATCCAGAGTTGGGGAAAGTTATATCAGTGTTTGCTTTTGATCTAGAGAGATATTCAATGTGTGGTGATCTTCCTCCAGTCGTTACTGAGTTTCCTGACGTGTTTCCTTCTGACTTCTCTAGTTTTCCACCAGTAAGGGAGGTTAATTTTTCTATTGACTTAATGCATGGTACTCAACTGGTTTCTATTCCCTCTTACCGAATGGCTCCAGCTGAACTAAAAGAACTGAAGTCACAGTTAGACGATCTTCTTGAGAAAGGTTTTATACGCCCGAGTGTGTCACCTTGGGCAACACCTGTTCTCTTCGCCAAGAAATATGATGGTTCTCTTCACTTATGTGTTTATTATCGAAAGCTCAATCGAGTTACAATAAAGAAAAAATATCCGTTACCACGAATTGATGATTTTTTTGATCAATTGAAAGGGGTGAAGTGGTTTTCAAAAATTGATCTTCGATCTGGTTACCATCAGTTGAGGATAAAAGAATCTGACATTCATAAGACCACTTTTCAGAGTAGTTATGGCCATTATGAGTACCTTGTTACGCCCTTCGGCCTAAAAAATGCTTCTACAGTTTTCATGGATTTGATGAACAAGGTTTTCCATGAGTATCTAGATACTTTCGTGGTAGTATTTGTGGATGAAATTCTTGTCTACTCCAAGTCCAAGGAGGATCATGTGCATCATCTGAGAACAGTTCTGAGTCTTCTAAGGAATCACTGACTTTATTCTAAGCTTTAAAAGTGCAATTTCTGGATTCGGGAAGTGAAATTCTTAGGACATGTCGTGTCAAAACAAGGAATATCAGTTGATCCTGAGAAGGTGAAGGCTGTTCTGACTTGTGAATAACCATGAAATGTTTTTGAGATTCGGAGCTTCTTGGGCTTAGCAGGATACTATCACCAGTTTGTTAAAGACTTATCAAAGTTAGCTTCTCCAATGAATTATTTGACTCAAAAGGGAGTAATGTTTTCCTAGAATGATAAACGTCAGAGATATTTTGTTGAGCTAAAGCGTCTTTTAACTACTGTGCTGGTGTTAACTCTTTCTGAGTCTGGGATAGGTTACGTGGTCTTCTGTGATGCATTGGGTTTAGGTTTGGGATGTGTCCTTATACAAGGTAATCATGTTGTTGCCTATGGATCTCGTTTGCTTAATCCTCATGAGAAGAAATATCCTACCCATGACATTGAACTTGCAGCTATAATTCACACACTTAAGTGTTGGAGACATTACCTTTATGGATAAAGGTTTACTATGTTTTCAGACCACAAGATCTTGAGTTATATCTTCTATAAAAAATATTTGAATCTCTGTAAAGGAATTGGGTGGTGTACCTGCAATCTTTCGACTTTGAAATTTCCTATACCTCGGGAAAAGGGAATGTAGTTGCAGATGTGTTAAGCAGGAAACTTCCATCATAGGCTGTGAAAAAATCTTCATAAGAGTGGAGTTTGATGGCTCTTTTTGCTTAGTTACATGTTGGAGTTTAGTGGAAGGGGAACGAAGTTTCTTTATCCAGTGTTCAGTTAATTTCTGCTCTCCTCGAGTTAATTCTTTAGGAACAATAACTGGATGATGAATTCCATAGCATTAGGGACTCTCTTTATGGTGGGGAGACCGACACCCAGTGGTTATTCTCTAAAGAGGCTGTTCTGTGTTATCAAAACCATTGCGTTGTGCCGTTAGCGGTAAGGAAGGATGTGCTAGGGGGTTGCCATAACTCTCAGTGGGATGTACACCCGGGAACCATGAAGAAGTTCTATAACATGTGGCGACATTTATGGTGGCCAGGTATGAGATGAGACATTGCTGAGTTTGTATCTCATTGCTATATATGCTAGAAGGTGAAAGCCGAGCACCAGAAAACTTGGGGTTTGCTTCAACCACTTCTAGTCCCTACATGGAAGTGGGATGAAATCTCTATGGACTTTGTGGTTGGGTTACATCAAACTTAGAGGAAGAAGAATGCGATATGGGTTGTGATTGATAGACTGACCAAGTCGGCTCACTTTATACCTATTTGAGATACAAACAAAGTTGAGGAGTTAGGAAATATCTATGTGAAAGAAGTTGTTCGTTTGAACAGAGTTCCATCTACTATAGTCTCTGATAGGGATCCTCAGTTTACTTCTCACTTTTGGAGAGGCCTTCAGGAGGCACTTGGACCTCAGGTCCATTTGAGCACAGAATACCATCCACAGTCAGATGGTCAGATAGAGAGAGCTATTCAGATCCTTGAGGATATGCCCCGTGCTTGTGTTCTTGACTTTGGTGGGTTTTGGGATGATCATCTGGGGCTAGTTGAGATTTCTTATAACAACAGTTATCAGTCTAAGATCAAAATGGCTCCTTTTGAGGCTTTTTATGGCCGTCCTTGTAAATCTCTTTTATGTTGGTTGGATATTGATGAAAGTTCTTTAGTAGGACCAAGTTTGGTCCAAGAGACGACAACTAAGATCCAATTGATTCATCAGAGAATGTTGATAGCACAGAGTCGGTACAAGTATTATGATGATCGTCACCGTAAACCTTTAGAGTTCTCAGTTGGTGACCATGTGTTCTTGAAAGTTTCACCCTGATTAGGTCAACGATGGCTTGGGAGGCAAGGGAAGCTTGCTCCTCATTTTGTGGGACCTTTTGAGGTTGTTGGTCTTGTAGGGAAAGTTTCTTACCATCTAGCTCTACCACCATAACTGATGTCGATACATAACGTGTTCCATATATCGTAGCTGTGAAAGTATCTCTTTGATCCATATCATGTTGTGAGCTGGAGTGATCTTGAGATTGAACCATATTTATCTGTTACTGAACGACCAGTCAGGGTTATTGATTCTAAGACCAAGGTACTTCATGGGAGAACGATACCTCTGGTCCGTGTACTTTGGCAGCATGGTTCTGATTCTCATGAGACGTGGGAAAGGGAGGCACTAATGAGAGATCAGTGGCCTCATCTTTTTGACGTGGAGGTTTCATCATAGGCTTTCTGGGGATAGAAAGATCTTATGGTGGGAAGGTTGTAACATCACGTTACGTTTTCAGGTACTTTTGATGTTTCTAAGTACCTCTATTTTGGATTTGTGACTTGGTAGAGCCGGGATAACTTTAAATGTTGTTTTGGGGCAAAAGGGAAGTCACACAGGCGGCGCATGGGTTGTCTAAACCGTGTGGCCAAATCGTGCACAGTTGGTCTTGGAGGCAGTAGCTTCTACACGGGCAGCGCACGATTTGTCTAACCGTGTGGCCAAACCGTGTGAGAAGGGTGGCCAAAGTAGAAGCTAACGCATGGCTAGCACACAATTTTTCAAACCGTGCGAACTAACCGTGCGGCCACTTAAATGAGATCCTTAAAGTGTGGATCTCACTCGATTTTGCCTCTAAGTTCCTCATTTGTCCTCCTAATAGGCCCTAATCCGGGATTTGTCTTCTCCTAAGGTCATAAAAGGTTCTCCCATTATTCCAGAGGTGATCCAAAGGCTCATCTTGGTGAATCGAAGCTGGATTCTTGAGGTATGTGATCGTTCTTCATCTTTCTTGATCGGTTTCTTAGATCTACTTAGATCTACTTCTCCTCTTCTCTCGGTTTCTTAGATCTATACCCTTTATGGGTATATCTAAGTGTGTGGTACCAAATATAATGATATTTGGTCTTGATATTTCTAGGAGAAGATATCTAAGGTGGGTTCTTGAAGAAACAACCTGGTTTTCTTGAGCGTTCTCAACCGTTGTGGTTTTGGTCAAAACCTTCGAGGTAAGTGGTTCTGTCCCGACTTGACAAATTGATTATCATTGTATTTTCTTGATTTAATTAAATTATTTATTTAAATTAAATTTCTCAAGTTTTATTTCAATAAAATTGATAAAAACTCGATTCCAGTGAATCAAGATATTTGAAATTGTTTTGGCATGGAAATTTGGAAAACCCCAATTCCATTGAATTGGGTGTGTTTATGGAAATTGGCCAATTTAAATTGTTGAATTTAAATTGTGGATTTGATGGAAATTATTTCAATTAAATTGTCGAATTTAATTGTGGGAATAAATTGTGTAATGATGGAATTGGTTTTGAATGGATTTCAAACAGGTGAAAATGGATTAAAATGATTTGATAGAAACCCATTGGTTTTATCTTGTGAAAAAGGAATGTTTTGAATAAAACATGTTTTGGTTTTAAATGGAATGAAATTGGAACTTTTTAAATGGAAGAATGAGTTTGATTGTATTTTAAGCATTCTTAAAATAGTTCAACCATCATGTAAGAGTGCATGCAAGCCTTAGCTAGTTAGTGAGTTATTTGGATACACTCTACGCTACGACAATGTTCTAAAACATACTTGCGGTGGGTCACATCCCCGATGGGTTGGTGACAAGTCTCCTTTGACCAGTGTCATAGAGACGTGTGCATACACATTTTTCTAAGTTCACATAGAGAGTGTGGAATCCTATAGCTGGTTAATACTATCATACTTTTTGGCAGATGACCATGTTGCTCGCTTGTTTATTTATATGTGAGATATAAATGTATGCCAATGCTTTTGAACTTCCTTACATGCCTACTAAATTTAGATAAACTGTTTTATATAAATTTTTTGATTAATACATTGTTTTAGAAATATTCCATCATTGTAAAGGCTTTTATTAAATTAAATTTTCCATCATTTGAAAATGTATAGCATGTTTTTGTTAAAATATGATTTTGAATTTCTAAACCTATTTATTTGAAAATTGAAAGCTTTTATTTGGATAATATATATTTTTCATTTGTTATGGAATCTTTGGTGGTATCCTACTGGGCTTAGGTTCACACCCTACTTTTTCCTTCAGGTGTTTCTATAATTTCTTCTTCCAGGATCAAGCAAAGGGAAGGGACCTCTTGGAGGTGAATCCAGTTGTCGATCTTTGGTCTTGGTGAGTTGTGTCTTTATGATCCTTGGGGATGTTGTCCCCATTTTTAGTACTTGGGTTGTAGTACTTTGGGATTTTATGCCTCTTTGTATTCTGGTACATTACTCCCAGTGGAGTTTCTTTTTGTTATGAATATTGTCTTGTTTCTTTTTCTTCCGCATTCTTGTAGAAAAATCATTCCCACTTGCATGTTTTGTGATGCCAGGTGCTAGTCGCCGACCCGTGGGGATCGGGAATGCCCTTCGGGCTATGTCAGGGCTGGATCAGTTATCGAGTTACCAGGGTACCTGGGCTGGTTCGTGATAGTAGCCATCCCCTTGACTAGAAGATCAAATAGAAAGAAGTTTTTCCCTTGTTGTCATCCACCCTGATGGTCATCCCAAGGGTATATGCTACAGATATGTTTCTCCCTATAGTCATATGTCAAGATGTGATGATAGTGCTCGCCATAATGGCGGTTACTATAAAGGACCTCCCCATAGTGACATCAAGCAACGAGAAGGTCCTCCCCTTATTGCAGTACATCCAGAAGGCCCTCCCCATAATTTACAATACAAATACTGTCCCTATAGCTAGAGCTATGATGGTAGTACTCACCATGATATAAATCATTGTGAAGGCCCTCCCCTCGATGATTCCAAACAGTAAAAAGGTCCTCCCCTTGCTGCGGTCCATCATGTAACATCACAAGTATTTATAGAACAATAAATTTTTATATCGATTAATATTTTTGAATTTAATATTAATTTTAGTTTAAAGGAGACACTATGTATGATAGCGTACCTGACATGCAACAACATGTATCTCTTAAATCTTACATTGAACACAACACTGAGTTATACCGAAAAATAATACAACAATAATAATATTATTTTAAATGGTAGTTAATGCCCAGCCCTTGTATTGGTGAGAATGAAAAGAATTAACTATATTATAATTTTTCATATTTTTTAAATGTTTTTAGATTTATACAATTAATTTTAGAGGCTTAAAATGAGAATGAATCCAATTTTAAGCATAAAATACTCTAATATTTTTAAAAGGTCATTTTACTATCTTTTGATGGCGAACACTTTTCAAAAATAGTTTTTTCAATTTTATATGTTCTATTTGATAAAATTAACTTCTTCTTTAGAATAAGGAAATCAAAATTTACTTCAGTTGAAATTTTGATATTTTTTTGATAAAATCCATATTTTTATGAATAGTGAAAAATACTGCATTTTAATTCAAAACTGCCTTTTCATATAATTTATTTATATAGTTAGATTGTCATTTTAATTTGTTTTAAAGTATAATTAGATTATTTTTCATCATTTAATCCAATTATGGTCATTGGAAGTAATTTCACATTTAAATTGGTTAAAAACACATGTCAATCTTTTGATAGTTTTTACTTCTTAAAAACCCACTTTCTAGTTTTGAAAAGGAGAATTAATTTTAAATTAATTACTAAAACTTCTATGTTTTGTATTTGAAAAAATTAATTCCATATTTGGAATCATAAGGTTCAAATTTTGTAAATAGGTACCTTTTATTTTTCGAAATTATGAATAGTAACTTCAGTAATTATTTTTATTTACCATGATTAAAGGGTAAACCAGGTAAATAAGGGTAAACATAATAATATTATAATAATATAAAACTACCCTAACACATGTTATAATACTATTTTTTGAGATATAGTAGACCACCGACTTCCTTGGGTCGATTTTAGGAATCCATGGATCCACTTGGGTGTGATAATGACCTTTTATAATACTTATTTTATAGAAAAGAGAAATATAACCTAAATATGTATCTCCTAACTATTTTTTTTAATTTGGTTTATATAAATTATATATTCGACTATAAATATTAATTATAAAGATAAAAATATTTCCTACATCATGTTATTTTATTTATAATTTTTAGACATTAAATAAATAAATTTATTTATGACACAATGATGATGTTGTGATTACCTTATTAATGAAATATTCAAATAAATGATATTATAAATATTAAAATAAATTTAAATTGAAAATTTTTATGCCATAAAATATTTTTTGGATGACATTGACCTTTTTTAGAAGTAATCAAGTTGTTATGACTTTAAGAAAAATCAATTACTAAATAGTGTCAAAATTGAAATAAAAGAGTTTTTAAAACAAATATTATTTTATTAAATGATATAATTGTCCTAAAAATAAAAGATTCATCCAAATGACTTATATAATGTTTAAAACATCATTAATTATCCACTTGTTTTTATATTGTCATTTTTTAGTAACTATAGTAACCATATATTATGAAAATACAAGAAGGCATGGTAAGAGTTAATGTTTTTAACTAAGGGTTAAAGTTAAAAGATAAGGTTAATTTTGTAATCTAAACTTATCTAAAAACTATTGGTTGAAAGTATTTAGAACCAAAATCATATTATCCTGTAAATTTATAACTTTGTAACTATTAGAATTCGAAAATCAATTTATAATAAAATAATATTTCAAGACTTTCCAAAAGTGCCCCTCCTCCCTCTTATAAAAGGCCACCACCTATACCAACTTACTCACACCACTAAATCCACATGGATCGTCCAAATTCTACTCAAATAATATCCCAACATTCCTATATTACTCTTATAAGCCTTACCTTTTTCATAAATCAACTCATAGAAAACTTTTGACTCAAATCAAAAGGAGTTACCAAATTTTGAGGTAACGTCTTCTCTCAAGCTCCTTTAATTTATTTTCCTTATCCAACACCCTGACCTCTTTTTGTTACATAATTTTATAACAAAACCATTATACTCAATATACTATGATGTTTTTATGATATGTGTTATACCTACAATTACACACACCTCCATCTAATGGATATAGAACATACTGTTTCTGTGTACAACGAACTACTTCCTTACTTCCTTCCAAATCAATTTTTTAATTTTTCTAAAAAGCCACTTTAAGGATAAGCAGGAAACCATACATTCCAAACAAAATTTAATTCAATTCAAATTACAACTTTCAAAAACATCATCATCATCTCGATTCTCATGAATCTTGATTCAAGTGCCTGCCTCGAGTCACACACCTTCACCATGCCGGAGAGACCCACCGGAATCCTCATCGCCGTCAATTTCAACTTCACCGCTGTCTCAAAGAGTTCCGTGTTATCATTGTCACTATCCTTCACAATGATCTGATCCGGTTTCACTGTTGTTGTCGTAGTCCAAATGCCACACCAGTCCGTGAGAGAACATTGAAGTTTATCGAGCTGTCCTAAGCCGGATCAATCCGAGAGTTCACCACCATCAACACGTCTCCAGCCAAACCCCATCGATGTCTTCGCGTCAACATATCATCGAAGTATACATCCTCCACACCTCATCACCATCAGCCTCTGCAACAATGATGCTTGGACTTCGATGCCGAAACAAGCCACCACCGTCGATACCCTGAACTGGTCACTCGCTCTCATGACCCAAGGAACCATGACAACCACCACACTACTCCGCCTCAGAGAGATTGGGGGAGCCTCAGAACCAGAGTAGAGAAACAAACGAACTGGGATAGGATAAATCACCAGTGAAAATAATCTCGACATCGTCACGTCGTCGTTGCCATCAACACAACATCATCCTCTGCAATAATGACGACCGCCTTCATAACCGACGACGCCTAGACCTTCGCTGCCAAAACATGCCACCGCTGTCGATTACCCTGAACTGGCTGCTTGATATCATGAACCAAATAACCATGACGACCACCTCACTACTCTGCCTCAGAGAGATTGGGGGAGCCCCAGAACCAGAGTAGAGAACCTAAAGAACCAGGATAGGATGAAACTCCAGTGAAAAACATCTCGACATCATCACATCGTCGTCATCGTCATCGTCAACACAACATCATAAGAAACACAAGCATAAATCAAACCAGACTTAAATCACCATGAATCACATATGTAGAAACGAAACCCCTAAAAACATAGAAAAATGCCATTGAAGAAAGGCCACAAAAGGCATGCTGATGACCGCCGCTATGCACATCCCAAAGTTTCACCATTACCACCGCACCCAATCCGCCTTGGAGGGGCGTAGAAGAAAGAGAGACCAGAGCAGGGAAGGAGCAGTCGAGGGCTTTGAGCATTGACACCGTCAGCGAGACAGATGAACAGAACCATACGGAGGAAAAACTAGAAGACCCTCACCTGAGTGAGCACAGAGGCTCCTGCCGGAGACTAAAAAAGAAGAATGAGAAGCAAGAAAAAAAGGGGAGATGGGGAGACAATACTATAGAGACGTGCACAGGACTCCCCCACTCCGATCTGCCATCGAGAGAAAACCCTATCCTGAGAGAGGAATTAGGGAGACGCTGCTCTGAGGCCTGAAATATCCAACTACTGCCTCACGAAACGATGATTGTTTAATTTTATCCTACCACCTCTAATGGTGGCCATTATGATGGAACTATATTTATATATGATATATATTATATTTATATTATCTCTATACTTTTATAATTTTTATTTAGAATATACCTTTATGCTTTTCATGTTGTGTAAATACGATAATTTCATTTGAGAAAGTGTGGACTATAAGGCCCCAGCCTTAAACATTACTTAATCTTGAGTTATTACAAGATTACACATTGAGGATCTTTTTAGGTTTAGAGTTTTAGAGAATTAGATCATAAATCATGCATTACATTCCAAATTTAAACAAAGTGGTTACATAAAAGATAGTATTCATTTTTTTCCCATCAACGGAAACATATTTAAAACAAAACATGGATTCTTTCATGACACTTCCTTGACCCTATCATCAGATCATGTACCTTTCCCTTGACCAGTGAAAAACATTTCAAAAACTTGGGATGAGCATAAAAAGCTCAGTAAGGGATATAAAAGTACGAAATGAAAACATTAGTCCATGTATGAAATTATAATTTACTCATAAAAAATAAGCATTTTAACATACCTCATCAAATCATGAATAAATAATAGAAATCATAAGACAAAAAGGTAACTTGAGGCATTCATAACATTCTTACGTAGGGAGTAACCCTCATGGTTACGTTTGGAATACCCATCACAATATATTCCCTAAATCTCTTCTGAGAAACCTTAATGTTTAACCCCTTCGCGTTACCTAATGCATTGGAGAGCTATATCAGGCTCACCCACCCTTAGTTTATCATGGAAGCACCTGTCTTCATAACAAGGCCCAAGAACCATAACATAGTCGTATCACATAAAACATGCATAAAGGAAACATAACATTTCCACTTTTCAATCACAAGATATCAATACAATACATTGATATAAAAACATTATGAAAACCATTTTCAATACCAAAATAAAAGAAAAGTAAAACATGGTATTTATTTTTCATTTGAAAAAAGGTTATGGCTTGTAGAGAAAGCCGAAACTCAAATAATGGTCACAGCGGCAGAGAAGTCATTGTCGCCACATACGTACGACAAAAAGAAACATTCCCTTTTGTAGTTTAGTAAACGCTTCATACAAAAAAGATTACTTTTGAATAAACATAACATTAAAAGGGGTTTATACACCATATAAAAGAAAGTTGTGTATAAAACAAAATATGCCTCAATGAAAGGAGATTGAGACGAAGCCCCTTACCTCGGGTCTAACTTGACTCGACCATTCTTTAACGCCCTAAATAATAAACTTGAGTTAATTTATAATTGCTTAAGAACCTTTTTCAAGTTAATTATTATTTTTATATCACTTATTACCATGTTATGAACACTATGTAATTATTTAAGTTAATAATGGTCGTTTTGTCGATCATTGGTACTTGAGTCAAAAATAAACTCTTTATAATTACAAGTTGTTCATGTGGTAAAATATCCATTATATCCAAAATTATATTCATGATTTAGATACCATATATGTCATATAAATCTATTATATACATGCATTTACAATATTACATAACATTTATAGGTAAGAAATGAAATGCACCGTTCATGGAGACGGTAAGCCGTACGTACGCATGAACGCTACTTTCATTTCTATTTCGTATTTTATGGAATGGAATCATAATGATATAAAGTTATATTATAATTCCAGTATAATATCATATATAATATCATTAATTACATCCTTTATACATCCCATATATGGCATTAACGAATCAAATCACTTTGAGGGGGCGGTAGTCCGCACTTCCTAAATTGAAGATATCACGTATACCCATAATGGAAGCCATAAAGGTATGCCATAAATAAAAAATACAGAAGATTAAGGAAAACATAAACATATTCTATATCATATATAAATATAGTGAAATCTTAATGGCCACCTTTGAAGGTGTTATAATAATATTGAACAATCATCATTTGAGGAGGCAGAAATTCGCCATCCACAGAAATAGTATGTTCTTTAACCATTAGATGTAGGTGTGTGTAAGTGTAGCTCTAATAATTCTTATAAAAACATCCTAGTATATTTAACATACTAGTTTTGTTACAAAATAAATTAATAAAAAGATTTTAGGGGGTTGGAGAAGCAAAATAAAACAAAATAACATTAGAGAAGTATTTACCTTTAAATCGGGTAACTCCTCTTGGTTAGAACCAAAAGGGTTTATTGAAGAGATTTCTGCCTAAGGTAAGGATTATAGGATGAATAGAGAGATGTGGAGAGATAAAATTAGAAGATATTGGCTGAGACAATGGCTTGAGATGTGTGTGTAAAGAGGTAGAGGTGGGGGCCTTTTATAAGAGGAGAGGAGGGGCACTCTTGGAAAGTTACAAAATATTACTTTATATTGAAATGTGTTTTGGATTTTAAAGGTCCCACATTGATGTATTTTCAAGTATAAGGTGATAAGGGTTCGAAATATACTCATCCAACAGGTCTTTGATAAGTGTAAGTCTTAGATTTTACATTATCTTTTTATTTTATTTAAATCGTTCATTAATGAGGTAATCGCTGCATCATCATGATGTCATAAATAATTTAATTTATTTAATGTCTAAAAATTATAAAAAATACTATGATGTAGGAAATATTTTTAGATTTCCAATTAATATTTATAGTCCAATAGATCATTTATGTAGACAAAATTAAAAATATTTTACTCAGGTGATACATTCTTTGTTATATTTAACTTTCTTTAAAAATAAAAAGATAAAAAGTCATTATCACACAAAAGTGATTCCATGGGGTCCCCAAGTTTGACACAAGGCATCCCATGGTCGGCCATGACACAACTAGTAGAATTAGGACACATGTTGGGGTCATTTGTTAGTATTATTATATTATTTTATTATTCTTAACTACCGATTACTAATTAATCAAGATAATTAAAGATAATTACCGTCGTTACTATTCATAATGTCCAAAAACAAAAGATTCTTGATTACATAATTTGGACCTTATGATTTCAAATATGTAATCCATTTTACCAAATTCCAAGCACAGAAATTGCAATAATAAATTTAAAAAATAATTCCCGTTGTCAAAACAAATAGCGGGTTTTTTAGAAACAATATCTATGAAAAGTTTGGCACTTGTTTATGCCCAATTCCAAAGTGAAATTAATCATAATGACCACCATTGGATTAAATGGTAAACAAATATTCTAATTACACTTTAAGACCAATTAAAAAGATAATCTAACTATATAATTAAATTAGATGAAAAAACAGTTTTGATGTAAAATGCAGTATTTTTCACTGTTCATTAAAAAATGAACATTGTCAGAAAAATACCAAAAAATTATCCAATTTAAAATTAAATGTCCCAATAATAAAGAATATGTTTATTTTTACAAATAGAGCTTATAAAATTGTAAAAATGTTGATTTAAAAATGGGTTGCCATCAAAAGGCAGTAAAACAATCTTTTAAAAATATTAGTGTATTCCATGCTTAAGATTGGATTTTAAGCCTCTAAAACAGTATCTAATTCATAAATAGACATAGATAAAAATATATATTATTCATTACTTACTTGGGATGTTACATGGACCACCACACCCTCAAAGTGATATAACTCGTTCATGCCATACATGAAACATATAAATGATGATTTTATTGAAACTATGTAATATATATAAAATATATATTATAATGTAATTATAATATACCTATGTATAATTTAGTTGTCATTCGTTTAAAATGACAAAGAAATGAAAGTATAATTCATGCGTACGTATGACCTATTGTCTTCATGAACGATGCATTTCATTTCTTATCAACCAATACTATGGATTATTATAAACACACACAAACACACACAAACATATATAAGATATTTATATTTTATTTATATCATGAATATAATTATGTATATGATTAACTTATTACCATATTGACAATTTATAATCATAATAAGTTCATTTTTGACTCACGTATCGAACATCGACAAAACGTCCGATATGAACTCAAATAATTAACTAATTGTTATAACAAGGTAATAAGTGATATAAAATGAATTTTAAACTTGAAAAAGGTTTTTAATAAATTATAAATTAACCTAATTTTATTATTCAAGAAATTAAAGAATGAACGATACAAGTCAGACACAAAGTAAGAGACTTCGTCTCAATCTCCATTTATTGAGGCATATCTTGATGTTATGTACCTTTATTATCCTATATGGTGTATATACAACCCTTTTGACATTTCATATCATGAATTACTATATTCTCATGATATTTTAAGTTTTATTTAATGATATCCTTTAATTATTCTTATTCTCACGTGGTAAGGGAATTTTTAACTAAAAGCCTCATTTTAATGTTTTGATGATTTATTCTTATAAAATCATTCTATTTTATGTACATGTTTTCAAAATGGTTTTATGGATTTATTTGTATGGAAATAAATGTTTTAAAATCTTAATTATAAAATTTCTTTTAAAAGTTTCAAAGTGGTACGGGACACTTTGATTAAAAAATCTCTTTTATAAATTCTTTAAATTGGTTTTTGAAAATAGATTGGTTGTCTTATGAATGAAAATGAAATTTTATGAGTGACATGTTAAATTTTTCAAGATTTTATGCATTGGTACTTGGAAATTTAACTAGTGAGCCTGATATAACTTATACGAAGGGTTGAACCCCATTATATCTCATGAAGGACGGGTGAGCCCAATATAGATTAACGGAGGGTGAGCCCCATTATAGCTCTCCAATGCATTGGGTATTCCAGAGATGGAAGTCGACCATATGGTAATTCCATTTGTAAGAGTAAATTAAAGAGTGATATAGTAATTATTTCCCAAGGAACCTATGTGATATTTCAATACTTGCTAATGTGTTTTTAAGAAAACGATTTTAATGGGTTTTCATGTTTACACTGGAATAAAAATTTACTTTCTTTATGTACCTTACTAAGATTTTTGTACTCATCCAAAATTTATAAATTTTTTTCATAGGTCTTAAGATTGGTAAGTATAAAGAAGATGCTATGATTAATGCATTGAAGAAGTGTCTTGAAAAGAAATAATGTTTTATTTTAAAAGGGTTTCCTTTTGTGAAAATAATGGATACTAAGTGTAAGTGTCCACTTGTAACGTATGAATTTACTATGTAAGAGTTTGTTCTAATTCTATAAAAATCTAAACATAAAGATCCTTTAATGTGAATTCTAGTTCAAAAACACTAGAATTAAATATGTTTAAGTCCAGGTCCTTCTAGTTGGTATCAGAGGATGGTTTTGAAAACTTTTGATATTAGGATGTTTTCTTAAGAGTTAGGGATATCATCATGGGTTTATAATAGGATGTTTTAAGGTAGATCATAAGTTAAATGTCTTAGAAACCCCTTTTGAGGCTTTATGATATGAAATATTATGGAGACTAATGGTGTTTTTGGAAACATTCACCTTTGATTAAATTATGGGTTATTAATTTTTGGGATGAAAAATGAGAGGTATGAGATAACATTTGAGGTTAAAATATGTTATAGTTATTTTTTAGGATTTTATCTCCTTTTAGGTAATGTTATAAAATTATATAGTTTTTGAAAAAGGAAAACCTGTATACTGTGTGACAACTCATGATGTCAGAAAAATCTGTAGGAATTGAACCCACAACCGAAGTGCGACTGAGATTTATCACCTACCATTGGCCTATATGAAGTCCTTGGTTAGTATGAATTATTATTTTTAGTTAAATGATTTTATGGATAAAAAAGAAGTTGATTTTGGGAACTTATATTTTATCAAATGAAAATCCTTAGTATAGGAAAATGATTTGGCGATTAAGTGATAAATGTTATTTTGTAATGAGTTTGCTCTTTTGGGAACACTATATGCCTAAAGAAAATAGAATACCATGAGATTTCATCTGAGGATTAATGGTTGAATTTTATTTTGGAATCATCTATGTTTTTATTGTGGACATAGGGAGATTTTGGTTATTTATGGAAATTATTAACCTATCATAGAGAATATGTGATTAGGTTAATTAATTAAAGTATGAGACTTTAAGAGTAGTCGATGTTATTTGGAGATAAATGTTAAGATTTATTATGGAATACTATGTGATGAAATCCTTATTAATTTTGAATTTAAATATTAGTTTAGATTATTTTGAATAATTTATGGAAAATATTTTATTGAATGGTCTTTTTTGAACATTGGTTATTGGTTGTTGAATTTTGGAGATTCAAAGAAGTCCTTCTCCTTATAAAGGATTATTCTTCTTGGGGGATTATCTGATCTTGTACTAACCATTTTGGTTTTGGTTAATGTCTAAATATAGAGGAAATATATAGTTTATATTTTTTGGATTATGTAATTATCTATAAGTTGATTATAGTGCTTCAGGTGTGACCAAGTAATCTTGAATACTCATCGTTTGGAGAAAAGATGAGTTTGTGGTAGATATTTATTAAAGGATGAAACTTCAATTGACAAGTTAGTATGTTTACTTATGTTCTTAGTCAAAATCATAAATAAATTCCTCAACTTTATAAAAATGATATTAAAACAAAAATGTTTTCTATTTACTTTTACTACTGGGAAATCAAAGACCATTTAACCCATCACAGTTTTATGGTTTTCTGTTTGTTAACTTTCTCCTGATTATGTTTTCTATCACTCTCCATCAGAACAATATGATTAGTTTTTCTTCTATATCCATGTTTTCCTACATGGAATCCTAGTAAATGTTATCTCAGGTGACCTTTTCTACTTCTATTTCTTTCTTTTAAAGTGATTGTTTTATTGACTCTTTTTCTAATGTGGTATTTTTAATGAAGTTTCCGAGTCCAATTTTAAAATTGCGAGGACGCAATTTCCAAATGGGGGAATGATGTAACATACTAGGTATTTATAGAATAATATATTTTCATATCAATTAATATTTTTGAATTTAATATTAATTTTAGTTTAAAGGGGACACTATGTTTGATAGCGTACCTGACACACAACAATGGGTTTCTCCAAAATCTTACGTTGCACACGACACTGAGTTATACCAAACAATAATGCAACAATAATATTATTATTTTAAATGCTAGTTAACGCCTAGACGTTGTAGTGGCAGGAATTAATAGAATTAAATATATTATAATTTTACATATTTGTTTAATGTTTTTACATTTATCAAATGAATTTTAGAGGCTTAAAATGAGAATGAATCCAATTTTAAGCATAAAATACTTTAATATTTTTAAAAGGTCATTTTACTGCCTTTTGTGGGAGAACCATTTTTAAAAATAGTTTGTCACTTTTATATGTTTTATTTTATAAAATAAACTTCTTATTTATAATCAGGGAATAAAAATTTACTTCGGTTGAAATTTTTCTATTTTTCTGATAAAATTCATATTTTTATGAATAGAGAAAAATACTGCATTATAATTTAAAATTTTATTTTCCTCTAATTTATTTATATAGTTATATTATCCTTTTAATTAGTTTTAAAGTGTAATTGGATTATGTTTTTATCATTTCACCCAATTATGGTCATTGGAAGTAATTTCACATTTAAATTGGACATAAACACATGTTAATATTTTGATAGTTTTTACTTCTTAAAAACCCGCTTTCTAGTTTTGACAATAAGAATTAATTTTAAATTAATTACTACAACTTATTTGTTTTGAATTTAGAAAAGTGGATTCCATATTTTTAATCATAATTTCTAAATTGTGTAAATATGTACCTTTTATTTTTGGAAATTATGAATAGTAACTTTAGTAATTGTTTTTATTTACCATGGTTAAGGGGTAAATCAGGTAAATAAGGGTAAAATAATAACAATATTATAATAATATAAAACTACCCTAACACATGTCCTAATCCTATTGGTTGAGATATGGCCAACCATGTCCATCCTTGGGTCTATTTTAGGACCCCATGGAGCCACTTGGGTGTGATAATGACCTTTTATAATATTTATTTTAAAGAAAAGGGAAATATAACATAAACATGTATCTCCTAACTAAAATAATTTTAATTTGGTTTATATAAATGTTCTATTCTAATATAAATAGTAATTATTAAGATAAAATGATTTAATACATCATGGTATTTTATTTATAAATTTTATACATTAAATAAATAAATTTATTTATGACACAATGATGATGCAACGATTACCTTATTAATGAAAGATTCAAATAAATGATATTATAAATATTAAAATAATTATAATTTGAACATTTTTATGCCATAAAAGAATTTTTTGGAAGACATTTACATGTGAGTGATGAGTTAATTCTTTTGTTTCAAAGGAATCAAGTTGTTATGACTTTATCAAAAATCAGTTACTAAATAGTGTCAAAATTGACATAAATGAGTTTTTAAAACAAATACTATTTTATTAAATGATATAATAGTCCTAAAAATCTAATATTCAGAAAACTGACTTATATAATGTTTATAATATCATTAATAATCCACTTTTGTTTCGATTTACATTTTATAGTAACTATAGTAACCATATAGTATGAAAATACAAGAAGACAAGGTAAGAGTTAATGTTTTTAACTAAGGGTTAAAGATAGAAGATAAGGTTAATTTTGTGATATAAACTTGTCTAAAACCTATTTTTAAGAGGATTTGGACCCAAAATCATCTTATCCTCTAAATTTATCACTTTTTAACTATTATATAATTCAAAAATAAATTAATAATAAAATAATATTTTAAGAGTTTCCTAAAGTGACCCTCCTCCCTCATATAAAAGGATACCACCTATACCCACTAATCACACATCTCAAGCCCCTTGTCACATCCAAATTCTTCTCAAATAAGCTCCCAACATCCTCCCCATACTCCTTTAATCCTTACTTTGTGCATAAGGAAACTCAAAGAAGACTTTTGACTCAAATCAAAAGGAGTTACCCAATTTTGAGGTAACATATTCTCTCAAGTTCCTTTAATTTATTTTCCTTATCCAACCCCTAACCTATTTTTATTACATTATTTTATAAAAAAACCAGTATCCTAAATATAATAGTATTTTTTATTCTATTCTTTCAACCTACACTTACACACACCTCCATCTAATAGATATAGAACATACTGTTTCGGTGCACGATGAACTACTGCCTCACAAAACAATGATTGTTCAATTTTATCCTACTACATATCATGGTGGTAATTATGATGAAAATATATTTATATATGATATATATTATATTTATATTGTCTCTATACTTTTGTAATTTTTATTTATAACACATCTTTTTGCTTTTCATGTCGTGTAAATATGATAATTTCATTTGAGGAAGTGTGGACTACCGCTCCCTCAAAATGATATGACTCGTTCATTCCATAAATTTAAAATATAAAGGATGGTTTTAATGAATCTATTTAATATATATAACATATATATTATAATATAATTATAATATACCTATTCATCTTTTCGTTTTCATTTGTTTAAAATGAAAACAAAATGAAAGTAGCGTTCATGTGTAGGCACGACCTACCATCTCCCTGAATGGTGCATTTCATTTATTATCACAAAATACTATGTATTATTATAAATAAATATTTATATGATATATAAATCATGAATATAATTCTGGATATGATGTAATTATGACCAAACGGACAATTTTCAATCATAATAAGTTCATTTTTTACTCAAGTATTGAACATCGACAAAACATACGATATGAAGCCAAATAATTAAATAATTGTTATAACAAGGTAATAAGTGATATAAAATTAATAGTAAACTTGAAAAAGGTTCTAAATCAAGTAGAAATTAACCTAGGTTTATTATTCAGGAAATTAAAGAACGAACGAGACAAGTCGGACTCAAGGTAAGGGACTTCATCACAATATCCTTTCATTGAGGCATATCTTGATGTTATGTACCTTTATTATCCTATAAGGTGTATATAAAACCCTTTTGAAACATCATATCATGAATTAATATATTCTCATGATATATTAATTTTTTCTTAATGATATTCTTTAATGATTCTTATTCAAGTGTGTCTCAAATGGAAAGGGAGTTTTTAACTAAAAGCCTTGTTTTAATGTTTTGATGATTTATTCTTATAAAATCATTCTATTTCATGTCATTGTTTTCAAAATATTCTTATGGATTTATTTTTATAGGCATAAATGTTTTAAAATGTTAATTATCAAATTTCTTTTACAAGTTTCAAAGTGGTATGGAAAAATTTGATTCAAAAATCTCTTTTATAAATTCTTTAAATTGGTTTTTGAAAAAGGATTGTTTGAATTATTAATGAAAATGAAATTTTATTTCTAAAATGTTGAAAATTTAAAGCTTTTATGATTTGGTACTTTTATATTTAACGGGTGATCCCAATATATTTATACGAAGGGTTGAGCCCCATTCAAGCTCATGAAGGACGGGTGAGCCTGATATAGCTTTTATAAAGGGTGAGCCCCATTATATATCCCCAATTTATTGGGTATTCTAAAGATGGAAGTCATCTTCCATTTGTAAGAGTGAATATAAGAGTGATATGATAATGATGTCCTAAGGAACCTATGTGATTTTTCAATACTTTCTAATGAGTTTTTAAGAAATTTTTTTAATGGGTTTTTATGTTTTCAATAGACTAAAAATTTACTTTATTTATGTCCCTTAATGAACTTTTTGTGCTCATCCAAACTTTTTAAATGTTTTTCACTTGTATTATGATTGGTAAGGAAAAATAAGATACTATGATGAAAGTATTGAAGAAGTGTCTTGAAAAGAAATCATGTTTTATTTTAAAAGGGTTTCCTTTTGTGAAAAAATGGATACTGAGTATAAGTGTCCACTTGTAACATATGAATTTACTATGTAAGAGTTTGTCCTAATTTTTTAAAACTCTAAACTTAAAAGATCCTCAAATATGAAATCTAGTTCAGAAATACTAGAATAAGATATGTTTAAGGATGGGTCCTTATATGCCCTAAAGGTCCTCCCCATGGTATACACTATAAAATTCCTCTCTATGGCCAGAAACTAAGATGCGATGGTAGTCCTTGCCATCACAATATCGAATAAGAAGGTCCTCCATGTAATCAAAATTCACACCAGTGAGAAGGTCCTCCCCTTTCCAGGTAAAATACGAGAAAGCCCTCATATGTCAAGGAACTTGAAAAAATGGAGTATGACATGATGGATACTCTCTCCATGAAAAGAAATATCCTTTATCAACCAAAGGATGGATCAGGGTCACACTCATCTTCTGATCCATCCCCATACTATTTGCATGGTAATGAGACTCCCGCTAGCCCTATTTCTTGGAAAGAAATTAGTAAGGAGAAGTCAAACTGGGCGGATCAAGCAAAAGAGTCCCTAGAAGAACAAAAATAAGATACATTGCTTGTGAGAAGAAAAGTAGATAGGAATGAAATACCAGTGATTTATTATCCTATGAATACTTCTTAGTTTAATATACCAATAGAGTTGTCAGAAGAATTTATGCATCACATTTGCCTCAATTTATGAGAAACTCTTCGCTAGTTAAAAGAAAACTTTTCCCCTACTATGGGTATGCATACCATGTCAATTTCCTAGGATAGATTCACTATAAGATCTACCTATAATTCCTTCCATATTTATAGTGGTCACAATCAGAAAGGCAGAAGAAAGACCTTGAGCTGGCCTACCACCATGCGCTGCACAAGCTGCACTACCTTATCAGTGACACCCTGTCTGGTGTTCATATCTAGGTATGGGGAGAACATGGAGCTCTACACTTCACCCCAATTCCTATCCAGTAGAACCCACTAGAAGTGACATCCTTCAATGTCATCATCCCCAAACGTTAGTCAAATGAAGTCCCATCTTGGTAAAGGTGGAATGGTCGACAAGAACCGGCCTTGAGTTAGTCTCAGAAGCATCAGGCCCAATGAGAGCAGGCCATCGAAAAGCTCCTGAACCAGGCTACTAAAATCATCCAGTAGGCCTCCCATCTTAGGGAAGCCAATCAACAAGAATTGATCATGTCCTCAGAAGAAAGTAATTCACATGCAGACCTGAGACCATATCTAGCTCACACCTGCCTAGGAATGCGTGAAATCAAGAAGGCATCAATAGTAGTAGCAGCTGCCACAATACGAAACCAGACCCATCCTATAAGGCTAGGGGAATTTTAAACACAAAATGCTCCCATAGTACCAGTAAATTCAGGCCAAGGTACATCAACAGAAGAACGAGAGAAACCCCAGCCCACAGGGCTGGGGGATTTTTACCTCAAATTCCCACCTAGAGGATGTCTGTTTTCTCCCACATGGGGAGAACAATGGATAGATGGGTCAACCGTTCCATCCTGTCCCATGAATCACATTCCATAGAATATAGGTATACTGAAAGGTCATATTAGGGATCCCTTTTAATCACTCTTCTCCAAGAAACCTGAAGAGTATCATAGAATGGTCAGAGAAGATCCAATAAAAGATGAAAGAAGATATCCTACCATTCAGCAACTGGTACGCCACCCCCAATGCAGTATTCATCGGTGAAAATCATGGATATCATTCCCACATACCTTGCTGAAAATAATAAAAACAATTAGAAAACATGATAAGAGGGTTCCCTCCCAGAGATAGTTCACACCAAGTCTGAAGGTGTGCACAACTGAAACCAAAGAGTTGTCCTAAATTTGAGTGCCTCCTTAATTAATCCACCATTACATCCCATGGGAATCCCCAAAAAGGAGAATAATAATAGAAAGGTCTAAGACCCACCACTTCCTCCCCATGAATAGGATTCCCCCATTCTTGAAGAGAGATTCGCTCGATAGGAGGAAGAAATGAAAGAGTTAAGGAGAATCAATGCTAAGCTGCTGCAAAAAGCCATCCTACTAGGTATGTTCCTCAGGTGGAGCATTAAAACACACTTCCACCAGATGCACGCCTGCCTCATGGGATCATCCCAACGGATAAAGAAAGGTTGGAAATATCATTCAAGGTAGCACCGAGACCATCAATATACCTGAACCCAATCCAAAAAAGATATCAAGATTTCCCCCCATTGGGGAAGCAACCAAAATAGATTCAAGTGAATCCACAAAGGATGCCCCTAGATGGGTATCTGCCTCAAGTCCCAGCAGCGCCGACACATCCAATATTTCCCCCTGCTACACTTGTTCATGCTCAGGTCCAACAGGACATGCATCAAGGGATCCTGAATACCATTGAGTTATTAACAATTCAAATGGAAGCAATGGAGGGGCGGCATGCTTCAATACAACTAGAACAGAAACCTTACCCCGACTGGGTGAGAAACGTCCTGCCTCTACCAAATTTCAGGAATCCCATATTCCTAGGGTTTAATGGATCAAGGAACCCTGATTATCATCTATTTCACTACTCTTCTTATTGTGACCCCATGATGGGAAACCAATAGCAAAAAGAAGTAGTGAAACTCATATGATTCATGAGGAATCTGAAAGGCTCAACCTTTGTGTGGTATACTAGTCTACCAGCTAATTCAATCATAGGTTGGGAAGACCTCTAGTGGTAGTTTCTCTTCCATTTTAGTTCGACATTGCCAAAGACAATAGTCAACGATCTCATGAACTACAAATAGCAGGAGAATGAGAGAGTTTTATACTGCATTACAAGATGGAAAGGTTTGACTTACTCCCAGAACCAACCACTCCCCCTAGATAAGATGCTTTCCATGTGCATCAATAGTCTCCTAGATGAGCTATGAATTACACTAATTCCTATGAAATATACAAGTGGATTATGATATTTCTCCATCATTGATCATAGGATAGAATATTGCTTGCAACTGACTAATCTTAAGTCCCGTACAACCCTATTGGCCCCATAAAAAAGGGTAGGGAGAGATGAAGCAGCTCCAGTTATGCTTAAGACACACCATCCATCGGCTCAAGATCCATGACCCCCAAAAAATTGTGTAGGGCCCTATAGACACTATCAGCCACCCCCAACTCGATAATACGATCAAGGGGGAGGGGAATCAATTTGAGGAATTGATAAATAAAGTTTAATCATTCTGAGATTATCAAGTCTTTGATTTTCTCGAAACTACCACGAATTGTAACTTGCTTCGGCTACCAGAGCTAGAGAGGGCTGATGAAGTAGGTCTCGATGATTGACCAAATTATTTTCCCTATCACTAGATACTAGGACACACCATCTAGGAGTGTTTCGGCTTCAAAGTTCTCCTTCAAATAATGATAGATTATGGACAAGTTAAGTTGGGACCACCGCCAGAACAAGTGACATATGTTTCCACCACTAACCCAGATGAAGGTGGGGAGTGAAAAAAGGTTGTTAGAAAGAAGGAGAGAAAGTTTTATAGTTGGATGACTTAAGAGATAGTCAACTTAGATAATGGAATTATCCAAGTGCAATTTAAGAAACCGACTATGCCTCCAACAAATCCGGATGAAACGCGACCAACATCCTCAACCCCTCAATCCTCTAAGGGATGAGGCGGTAGGGAATAAATGGAAAAAAGAAAGCCTGCACCAAGGCCAAATCTATATTTGACTCTCTTAGATTTCATGCTAATGGATCTAATGTGATAGCCACCACCCCATAAAATGGTACAACGAGAACTGTCCTACCAAACAACACCATCGGAAGAATTCAATCAGGCAGAGTCGTTATTATATGTGGAACTAATTTTCAGCTCTATCAATGTCATCCACTTAGTGTATCCCTTATCTGATGATGAATATGGTTATGAACCTGAGTTACCCTTACCCAATCAAGTAACCAGAGGAAGAATCCCTAGAAGATGAGGTTACCCAGGAAGATGTAGTCGCAACATAAACTAAATCCCTGGCCACACTCCTGCTCAGACCTTCAATGTTGTAGATACTTGTGGAAGTGCACTTAAGAGGAACCAATGGGAACATGAAAGCTCATCTACCCCTATCAGAAGTAACTCCAGACTAATTATTTTGGAGTACCCATTAGAAGAGGAACAAATTTCTAACCTCCCGCGGCATGCTGATAAACATGCTTGACCAAGTCCAAAAAGTATATAAGCACAACCAACTCTTGTTTTAGGTCCTGACCATTTACATCCAAGGCTCAAGTACCTAAAGTGAATGTGAAATAGCACCCCCAAGTAGGGAAGCACTAGAATTTAGACCAAACAATATGATATCCTAAAATAGGTATCCTCATTACCAGCCAAGATTTCAATCCTGGATGCACTGAACCTATCAATGGATCTTAGAGAGGTACTCATAGAATATTTTCTAAGTCCCCAAGAATTTAAAGCTGAAGTTTCCACTGCTGAAATCTATTGGGTAGAGAATAGTCCCATAGAATTCCAATAATTCATTTCCTTCACGGATTAAGATGAATACACCATTATGAAAGGGCACATAAATCCCCTATATGTGTCTAGAAAGATAATTGGTGTCGATATTCAAAAAATATTCATCGACAAAGTCTCTAGAGTTAATCTCATCCCACTGCGGACACTCCGCCAACTAAGTGAGATGAAGAAAATCTAATACCTTGAACCACAACCTTCTTAGGGTATGATCAGAAGCTTTTGGACCAAATCAAGCTTAAAACATGACTGGGTGACCTTGTGGCCAACACATAATTTCTAGTGGTCCAAAAAAATATAGCCTTTAATGTCCTACTAGGAAGGCCCTGGCTGTATCAACATGCGAAAATTCCCTTTTCATACCATTATTTCCTAAAATATAGAATTGATGGAAAAAATGGGACTTTGTACACTAATAAATCCCCATTTGAATCTTGTGAATTGAACTACATCGATGCAGGATTATATGAGCATGAAGTGAAGCAGTCCTCAGTTGATGACATCGATTGGGTCGTTGCCCCAAATGGACTGAAAATAGCCCATATAAACCCTCTCAGGAAGATTAGGGAAGAATACGTACTCCCCATCAATCAATTGGAGTGAATGAGTCTAAACTTGGATATAGATTCAGCAATCTTCATGATCTTAGTCATGGATATTGAACCTGATAGTGTTGAAAAGTGAACTGGCCCTTAGGATGATGGTGAATGCTCAAAAAAATTCCCTCAACCCATTCTCAGGGCTCCAAACATTTCTTTCCTTACTCACCAAGATAGAAGATGATGTATCACCACTAAAAGAAAGTGAGGACACTCCTCGACCCCTCACTCCATACCCTCCAGAAAATTCCCTACAGTCATTCGGGATAAAAGAAGCTGTTTCACCCTCTAAATACTGCAACTGTGATTCCATTCCCAATTATAAAGATCTAATCTTGAGAATTGTCTCCCCATCAGAAGAGGAAGAGGAGGATGAGGGGGATGTGGAAGAAGAAAAAGAATATCTTAGGGATCCCACTCCTACTTTTGAGGAAGGTGTCTCTACCACTATTACTGAACTCAAGGAAATAAACCTGGGTACTAAAGTGGACCCGTGGCCCACTCTGATTAGTGTGTCCATGTCTTTAGAAGAGAAAGAGATATAAACCTCCTTTATAAAGTAGAATCGATATTTTTTCACCTAGAATTATACATAAATTCAAGGCCTCAATCCTGAGGTGGCCACTCACCATCTGGGCCTGCCAGTGGACCATCTTGGTTATAAGAAAGCCGCTAGAAGGACTCACTCGATACATGCTATAACGACCCAAAGTTTTTCAATGGAAATTAACTTATTATAATTATGTCATAAAATAACATGAAAACACAACACAATGAACTACTAATTGATAAGTGACCTTTAAGCATAAGGTTTTCACTTTTGTGTTTGGAATTCTGAAAATCTGACATACACGGTTGTGTTCAAGATGATTTTTAGAGTCTAATAAAACAACAATATTTTTTGGTGAATAGTAACAGACCCTTATGAATAGTAACATACCCTTATGAATAGTGATATACCCTAATTAATAGTAACCTTACCTATGATAGTATAAAAATAATATTCAAGTGAAAGTATGATGTACCTATATTTTAGAATAAGTAAATGAATGTTTTAAAACTGTTTTTAGTAATAAACCATGATTTTAATTAAATATTAAATTAATCATATTTAGAAAATTATTTTTGAAAAATGGACTTCATTTTTGGATTCTAAACATCAAAAAATGGTTGGGGTAAATTTTTGGGATTTTTCTGAATTACTTGAATTTTTTATGAATAGTGAAATACCGTAATTTACAAAAATAAGCTAAATAAGATAATTATAGAGTCATGTGTGATGTTATGCTGATGTAAGCCCACTTGTTTAGGTATCAAATGATAAAATTACTATTATTGGTCATTTAAGACTCACTATTCCTTGTCTTAGGTCAAATTAATAAACTAATGAATTTTATATTAAGGAAACCCCTCTCCCCTCCACTATAAAAACCACCCTTCACACCCTCATTTCCTCACACCTCTCAAGCTCCAAGCCTTCTCTAAACTCTACCCAAACATCATCCCGAGACCCTCTCCCACGTTCAAGAGATGACGGTGTCATCAAAATACCAAGCCTAGCTTCCTTAAGGAGAATCTCAAGAGGAGGATTTAAGAGGTAATTTCTCTCCCTCTTCTCCTTTAATTTCCTTTCCAGTTCCTGTTCATTTCTTGATCTATCCCCACCTATCTTCATCCAAATGGTATTGTAACTCCATTATTATGAATATACTGGAATTTTATGTTTCTAATGGGATATTATATCATCCAACCCCCTTTCCCACTTCCTTTTATTTTATTAAAGAGAACGTTGTTCGTGAGGTGTTAATTTATCACCTTCAAGAACGACATGATTTATTCTTCCATTTATACCTTCAGATCTGGTCATGAAAACATTTTTATGGTTGAATTTTTTTTATATGTATTATTTACTATTTATAGTTCTGGAAATAACTTATTTCCATATTACTAAGTGATACATTAAAACAAGTTCATTGTGATCCAAAGACCGCCCAAATTAACCCAAACAATCTTCATTTAATTTTTATCTAATGATTCATCCACATGGTATATCATATAACTCATGATAAGATCATTTTAAATTCTGGAATGTTCTTAATAACATGTAATATTAGTTCTGGATGTTTACCCATGTTCTACCCGAACTTCAATTTATGAATACAAGTGAACCACCCAAGAAAAACCATAAAAATGAACATCCTCGAACAATGTTTTTTTAAAATACATAAGTCATACAAAGGAACATAAAATGATGTAATGAAATCAGAATGAACCCTATTCATGTATAAAAGGTTCTGGAATTTCTAATTAATGAATATAATGTCATTATACAGGACATTAAAGAGAAGGAAGCATTTAGATAAAAGGTAATGGGAAATTCTCGAACCCAACTTTCATCCTTCGGGTTCTCCCTCTTTCACTCCATTTTTGATATGGTTACTCCTTAAAGATCATTTATTCATCATTGTATTTCCTTTTCTGGGATATACATGTTTTTCCCTGGTTTTTATGTAAAAAAATGTTTTCCAAAAGAACTCTTCTTTTAAGAACACACATTTTACTTCTCACTCAAAGTGGATGGTTCTTGTAACATGTATGTTATTACCTATTTATTTTGGGAACCTAAAGTTTATGAATGTGTTATTATGAGATTTAACCCATTCCTTTCCATGGGTTAGTTATTTTTACTTTTGATATATGTTCTATGTGTCAATAATGATAATGATAATGTTATGATGTGACCGGTGCGCCTGGAATTATATAGCGCAATATGAATGTTTCAACGTGACGGGTGCGCCTAGAATTATACAGTGCTACAATGCATTGGGTAAAGTGATGAATCTCATGAGTAAATGTGAAATTATGTGTGAACATGATTTTATCTTGGTTCACAAGTATGTGTGGTAGTTAACCACTAAGACATGATGTTTTATTTTTTAGGCATTGCCACATTTCAAGTCTTTTATTTATGATCCTCTCATGTTCATGATATTTTGCCTATGTCATGATTATGCTCACCCCATGCTATATTGTTCTTATCTATACTCTTACTGGGATTTTATCTCACCCCTTTTTATTTATATCCTCAGGTGGCTATATGTACTAAGAAGAGGTCAAGTGCCAATAAGAAGCTAGAGAAGAAGAAATTAAATAAATGTTTATGATTGATGTTGTAATTGCTATGTATGTTCCTAGTTTTCCCAAGACACTAAACTACTGGATCCTCTATGTGTAATACTATTACAATGTTTATCTTTAAAATGATGTAATAGTAATGTAAGAAAATGTGGGGTCGCTATAGTTGGTATCAGAGTAAAGGTTTAGTTAATTTGGGAATTAGGATTAGCGAACCCTAGAGAAAACCTATAGCGTGAGACTAAGTACACATATACACACAAGAATATTTACATAGGGATCTTATATGTTATGTTTTTGGTACAAATTGTTTAAATGAATAAGTTATTCATTACTTTATTACTTATGTTTTGTTCTAACCTTTTCTATTTTAGAAAATGGTGGGAACCATGAGAAATCAGGCCAACAACTCATGCGAGGTCCAATGCAACGATTGCCCGAATGACATCCCCAATGATTTGGGAGGTGGATTTAAAAACTTCATGGTGATGATTACCCAATTAACTCATGTTATGAACAATAACCATAATAATGGGGAACGTCCTCCTTCACCAAAGAGGGAGCAACTGGCTATTAAATGTTTTATACGACAACGACCAACGACGTTTAGTGGATCTTCCGATCCACTAGTTTCGGAATAGTGGGTCAACTCCATAGAGAAGATCTTTTCTGTGCTTCACTGTTTTGAGATGGAGAAGGTGAATCTAGCCGTTTATCTTCTAGATGGAGAAGCTGATCAATGGTGGAATTTGATTAAGAACACCAAGCCAAGGGAGGAAATTGAAGATATGGAATAGGAAGACTTTAAGATAATGTTTCTTAATAAGTATTTCCCATGAAATATTCACACGAAGATGGAGAGAGAATTCATAGAGCTCAAGAAAAAATAAGGATAATCTATCACAACCTATGAATCGAATTTCATAAGTCTTGCAAGGTACGCTTCGGGTTTTGTTATCAACAATGATAGAAAAATTGATATATTCTTTAGTGGATTAAAACCAAACCTTCGAAAGGATCTTTCAATTAAAGACTTTATGAGTTATGAAGAAGTTGTTCGATGTGATCTCAAAGTGGAGATGGAGTTAGGAGAATGGTTCCATGGATATGGTGATAAGAAACGAAAGATGGAGTTTCAAGCTGAAGGATCTAATGATAAAGGTGGGAAGAAAACTCAATGACCCACATGCCAAAAATGTGGAAAGTTGCACCATGGGAACTACCTGAAAGGGATGGGGAAATGCTTAAAGTGTGGGAAAGAAGGACACCATGCACAAGAGTGTCGAAAAGACATGAAAAAGAAGGAGAATGTGGTAGGAGAGAACCACTAATGGTTCAATGTTACAACTGTAGGGAGCTAGGGAACTATGCAAGTTAGTGCACTAAACCTCGAGTTCTAGAGGGCAATCAACGTTAGTAACCAAAGAAGCCAAAGGAACAAGGGAAGGATTATTCCATCACTACTTCAGAGGTGGAGCATGATAATGAAGTCGTAAAAGGTACACTTACTATTCACTCAATAATGGAAAAAGTATTATTTTATTCTGGTTCTACGCATTATTTATATCTTGCAAGTTTTCTAGAACTATAGCATCGAATCCTTGATACCTTGAAGTAGAGATATCTGTAAAAACACTAAGTGGTGCAATCATTGCAACCCAAGTGTTTGACTCTTCTTCTATTGGCATATGTGGGAAGATTCTCCCGGAAAATCTTGTAATACTTCCCTTGGTAAAATTCAACGCTATAATGGGAATGGATTGGCTCTCGTTATATAGATCACATATCAACTGTCAGGAAAATGAAATATCTTTTCATATTAGGAAGTATCCCATGCTTCTCTACAAATTCAAGGAAGACCATGAATCTCGTTTGAAAAATCCTTCAATGGTGTGGGTGTTGATTCCCTATAAAGAAGCATAACTCGCCCAAATGGTTGAGTTGAAGGAAAGTGCCAACCTTGAGGAAATTCCCATCGTGAGGGAATACGACGATGTATTTCCCAAAGAGTTACCCAGAATTCCCCTGGATCGTGAGGTAGAGTTCCCAATTGAACTCATACTAGGAGCTACTCCTATCTCTAAGTGTCCCTATAGGATGGATCCTATCGAATTGGAGGAGTTAAAGAAGTAGCCTCAAGAGCATCTGGACAAAAGGTTCATATGCCCTAGTGCATCACCTTGGGGTGCACTAGTACTCTTTGTAAAGAAGAAGGATGGAACAATGCGGTTGTGTATTGATTATCGGGAACTCAAAAAGATCACCATAAAGAACAAGTATCCTCTCCCAAGGATTGATGACTTGTTTGACCAGTTAAGAGGATCTCAATACTTTTCAATGGTGTATCTTCATTCTGGATATCATCAGGTAAAGGTGAAGAAGGAAGATATTCATAAGACTGCCTTCCGTACAAGGTATGGGCACTATGAGTTTTTGGTGATGCCCTTCAGACTTATTAATTCCCCTTAAATCTTCATGGATTTGATGAATAGAGTCTTTAGACATTACCTCGACAAATTTTTGGTAGTGTTTATTGATGATATTCTCATCTACTCCAAATGAAAGGAGGAACATGAAGAACATCTAAGACTTGTGTTGGTGACTTTGAGAAAGGAGAAGCTGTATGCCAAGTTCACCAAGTGTGACTTTTGGATGAAAAAAGTCATATTCTTGGGACATGTGATCATAAGTTAGGGAATTTCTATGGATCCTTAAAAAAAGGTGATTGAGGAATGTCCTAGGCCCTCTAGTGTCATATAAATCCAGAGTTTTCTTGGATTAGCTGGGTACTACTGACATTTTGTGAGAAACTTCTCATGATTGTCAAGCCCACTAAATAAGTTAACAAGGAAAGGGGTAAAGTATGTCTGGATGAAATAATGTGAGGGAAGCTTCAAGGATCTAAAGAGAAGGCTGATCACTGCACCTGTACTCACACTACCAAAAAGTGGAGAAAGTTCTGTGATATACAGTGATGCTTCAAAGAAAGTCTTGAGTTGCATACTCATGAAAAATGATAATGTGATAGCCTACACCTCACGACAGTTGAAGATCCATGAGCATTACTACCCGACACATGATCTAGAGCTGACCGCCGTGATTTTTTCCTTGAAAATCTGGTGGCACTACCTTTATAGTGAGAAGTGTGACATATATACCGACCACAAGAGCCTAAAGTATATATTCACATAAAAGGATCTCAACATGCGTCAAAGTAGATGGTTAGAGCTAATCAAGGTTTACGATTTATCTATTCACTACCATCCTGGAAAGGCGAACAAGGTAGCTTATGCTCTAAGCAGAAAAGAACCCACTACTCTATCCATTTTACAGATTGAAAAAAACCCTATCTTCTTAGAAATGAAAAGAATGGATTTAGAAATCATAAGGGCATGAGATACATCCTAACTTGCCCAAATGATTACACAACCATCCATCCATGAGAAGATTAAGGAAGAACAAAGGGATGATGTGGAGATACAAAAGAGGGTGAATGTAGTAAAGGAACAGAAGCTGTAAGAGTTCCATATCGACGATGATGGTGTGATTCAGTTTGGAACGTGGATTTGTGTGCCTTCATCACTTGGGATAAAGAAGGAGATATTGGATAATGCACATAGATCAACATTCTCTATCCATCATGGGAGTACCAAGATGTACCGTGATCTCCTAGAACACTTATGGTGGGATAACATGAAGAAGAAGATTGCAGAATATATATCAAGGTGCTTGGTATGTCAGCAAGTTAAAGTTGAGTGAAAAAGTCCAAAGGTATGATGCATCCATTGCCTCTACCCATGTGGAAATGGGAAAATGTTACTATGGACTTTGTCACGTGTCTCCCAAATATGTCGAAGGGAAATAATGTGATATGGTTGTGGTTGACCGACTCACCAAGACTGCCCATTTTATCGCTATTTGGGAAGATATATCGCTTTAACAACTTGCAAAGATATATGTGAAGGAAGTGGTGAGAATGCACAGTGTTCCACTCTCAATTGTCTCTGACCGTGATCCAAGGTTCACATCTAAATTCTGGAGGAGCCTTCAATATGCTTTGAGTACTGAATTAAATTTCAGCACGACCTATCACCCCCAAACTAATGGCCAGTCTGAAAGAACTATTCAGACGCATGAAGATATGCTAAGAGCCTGCTCTCTTGAATTCAAAGGTGGTTGGGATCAGCATATCCAATTGGTTGAGTTCTCATACAAAAATATATTCCACTCGAGTATTCAGATGGCTCCATATGAAGCTCTATATGGAATGCGATGTAGAACTCCAACCTGTTGGGATGAAGTTGGAGAAAAAAAGCTACTTGGACCTGATCTTTTCAAGAGATGACAAAGAATGTTAAATTCATCCAGAAACACATCAAAGCTGCTCAAAGTTGAAAAAATAGCTATGCTGACAACCGTCAAAGGGACTTGGAGTTCGACGTTGGAGATAAATTCTTCCTTCGAATATCTCCATGGAAGAGAGTCATGCGATTCAGGAAGAAAGGGAAGGTAAACCCAAGGTATATTGGCCCCTTTGAGATCCTTGACTGTATAGGAGTTGCGGCCTATCAGCTTTCACTTCCACCGAATATGTCTCAAGTTCATGATGTGTTTCATGTATCACTATTGAGGAAGTACATATCAGACCCATCACATGTACTAAACTCAGAGGTGGTGTAGCTGGAAGATGATCTCTCCTATGAGGAGCAGCCAGTAAAGATTCTGGATTGGAGAGATAAGGTTCTACGTAACAAGACAAACCATCTTGTCAAAGTGTTGTGGATAAACCATAAGTTTGAGAAAGAAACTTGGGAACCAAAAGAGGCAATGAAGGAGAAACACCCTCACCTGTTTGTGTAAAGTGAAATTTCGGGGGCGAAATTTCTTAAGGGGGGAAGAATGTAACGACCCGAAGTTTTTCAATGGAAATTCCCTTCTTATAATTATGTCATAAAATAACATGAAAACACAACATAATGAACTACTAAGTGATAAGTGAAATTTAAACATAAGTTTGTCACTTCTTTGTTTGGAATTTTGAAAATCTGACATACATGGTTGTGTTCAAGATGATTTTTGGAGTCTAATAAAACAAAAATAATTTTTGGTGAATAGTAACCAACCCTTATGAATAGTAACATACCCTTATGAATAGTGATATACCATAATTAATAGTAACCTTACTTATTATAGTATAAAAATAATATTCAAGTGAAAGTATGATGTACCTATATTTTAGAATAAGTAAATGAATGTTTTAAAACTGTTTTTAGTAATAAACCATAATTTTAATTAAATATTAAATTAATCATATTTAGAAAATTATTTTTGAAAAATGGACTTCATTTTTGGATTATACACATTGAAAAACGGTTGGGGTAAATTTTTGGGATTTTTCTGAAATACTTGAATTTTTGATGAATAGTGAAATACCGTAATTTACAAAAATAAGCTAAATAAGCTAATTATAGATTCATGTGTGATGTTCTGATGATTTAAGCCCACTTTTTTCGAGATCACATGATAAAATTACTATTATTGGTCATTCAAGACTCACTATTCCTTGTCTTATGGTAAATTAATAAACTAATGAATTTTATATTAAGGAAACCCCTCTCCCCTCCACTATAAAAACCACCCTTCACACCCTCATTTCCTCACACCTCTCAAGCTACAAGACTTCTCTAAAATCTACCCAAACATCTTCCCAAGACCCTCTCCCACGTTTAAGAGCTGATGGTCTCATCAAAAGACCAAGCCTAGCTTCCTTAAGGAGAATCTCATGAAGAGGATTTAAGAGGTAATTTCTCTCCCTCTTCTCCTTTAATTTCCTTTCACGTTCATGTTCATTTCTTGATCTCTCCCCACCTATATTCATCCAAATGGTATTTTAACTCTAGTATTATGAATATACTGGAATTATATGATGCTAATTGGATATTATATCATCCAACCCCCTTTCCCTCTTCATTTTATTTTATTAAAGAGAACATTGTTCGTGAGGTGTTAATTTATCACCTTCAAGAACGACATGATTTCTTCTTCCATTTCTACCTTCATATCTGGTCATGAAACCATTTATATGGTTGAACCAGAATTTTTTATATGTATTATTTCCTATTTAAATTTCTGAAAATAACTTATGTCCATATTACTAAGTGATAAATTAAAACAAGTTCATTGTGATCCAAAAACCACCCAAATTAACCCAAACAATCTTCTTTTAATTTTTATCTAATGATTCATCCACATGGTATATAATATAACTCATTATAAGATCATTTTAAATTATGGAATGTCATTAATAACATGTAATATTATTTCTGGATGTTTACCCATGTTCTACCCGAACTTCAATTTATGAATACAAGTGAACCACCCAAGAAAAACCATAAAAACGAACATCCTCGAACAATGTTTTTTAAACTCCATAAGTAATCCAAAGGAAAATAAAATGACATAATGAAACCAGAATAAACCCTATTCATGTATAAAAGGTTCTGGAATTTCTAATTAATGAATATAATGTCATTATACAAGACATTAAAGATAAGGAAGCATTCAGATATAGGGTAAGGGGAAATTCTCGAACCCAACTTGCATCCTTCGGGTTCTCTCTATTTCACTCCATTTTTGATATGGTTACTCATTAAAGATAATTTATTCATCATTGTATTTCCTTTTTTGGGATATAAAAGTTTGTCCCTGGTTTTTATGTCAAACAAAATTGTTTCTAAAAAAACTCTTCTTTTAAGAACACACCTTTTACTTCTCACTCAAAGTGGATGGTTCTTGTAACATGTATGTTATTCCCTATTTATTTTGGGAACCCAAAGTTTATGAATGTGTTCTTATGAGATGTAACCCATTCCTTTACATGGGTTAGTTATGTTAAATTTTGATATATGTTCCATGTGGCAAGGATGATAATGATAATGTTATGATGTGATGGGTGCGCCCGTAATTATATAGCACAATATGAATGTTTCAAAGTGACGGGTGCACCCAGAATTACACAGCACTCCAATGCATTGGGTAAAGTGATGAATCTCATGAGTAAATGTGAAATGATATATGAACAAGATTCTAGCTTGGTTCACAATTATGTGTGGTAGTTAACCACTAAGACATGATGTTTGATTTTTTTAGGCATTGACACATTTCAAGTCTTTTATTTATGCTCCTCTCATGTTCATGATATTTTGCTTATGTCATGATTATGCTCACCCAATGCTATATTGTTCTTATCTATCCTCTTACTAGGATTTTAGCTCACCCCTTTTGATGTATATCCTCAGGTGGCTACATGCACTAAGGAGAGGTCAAGTGCCAATAATAAGCTAGAGAAGAAGAAATTAAATAAATGTTTATGCTTGATTTTGTAATTGATATGTATGGTCCTAGTTTTCCCAAGACACTAAACCATTGGATCCTCTATGTGTAATACTGTTATATTATTTACCTTTAAAATTATGTAATAGTAATGTAAGAAAAGGCAGGGTCGCTATACATACTTCCAAGATAGAGGTTGAAGTTGACAATCTCATCAGAGTTAAATTCATTTAGTAGGTCCAATATCCCATCTGGATGGAAAATATTTTCCCTATTAAAAAGAAAAATGGGTAGATCAGGGTCTACATCGATTTTAGGGACCTCAACCGATACTACCTGAAAGATGATTTCCCAGCCTTGATCACATAATTGTTGATTGATTCAACTAATAGTTATAAGGCTCTCTAATTCATGGATGGTTATTCAGGATATAACCAGATCTGAATGACCCAAGAAGATGAAAAATCCACCACCTTCAGGGCCCCCAGGGAGTGTTTTACTACAAGGTAATGCCTTTCGGTTTGAAAAATACCGGTTTCACATATCAACGTGTCATGCATCACATTTTCAAACCCTTCCTGGGAAAGTTCGTTGAATGTTATGTTGATGATCTAATGGTTAAGTCATGGTAGTGCTTAGACCACCTATCATATCTTGAAACCATTTTCATCATATTACGAAAACATAGTTTAAAAATGAAACCCATGAAATGTGCTTTCATCATCACCTCATCACTATATCATTAAGTTGAGGGGACTCTAGGGACATCTACCTTACATTTGGCACTTCATATCCAACCTTTTAGGCAAATGTTTTCACTTCACCAGGTTAATGAAGAAAGGGTTTACATATCACTAGACCGATGATTGTCAAGAAACATTAAACAATCTCAAGAAATATCTCTTATGTCCACCGGTGCTGATGCTTCCTGTCGAAGGAATACCACTCATTCTGTACATAACTACCATGGAGTGATCCCTAGGAACCTTCCTTGCACAGAAAAATGATACCAACAGTGAGAATAGTCTCTATTATCTCAGTTGAACCATGATTGATGTTGAGACTTACTATTCAAATATCGAGAAGAGCTTCCTCGCCTTGATCTTTGCAGTTCAGAAGCCAAGGTATTATCTGCAGTGCCATGAGGCCCACCTAGTCTCTCATAGAAATATGCTTAAGTACATTCTCAGCCATCCAATGTTGACTGGATGCCTGTCACATTGGGCAGTCATACTGCAACAGTTTGATATACGGTTCATAACCCAGAAGACCATCAAAGGTTAGGCATTAGCATACTTCATAGAAGAACACCCCTCAAGAGAAGTGACTCTATTGGATGTTGAATTATCCAATGAAGAGGTGTTATCTGTTCAAGAGGATCCCCGAATATATGAGATGTGTTACAAAAATGCATCCAGAATCTCGACAGGAAAAAGTATGGAAGACCCCAAACTCAACAAAGTGGGTCTAGGAGTCATACTCATATCTCCAAAAAAGGATGGCCTACCTTATTCCTTCCTACTATTAGAAGGATTCACAAATAATGAAGAAGAATACTAGGACCTTATTGCAGGTTTGTAGATAGCACTCCATGTACAGGAAGAACACCTAAAAGTAAAAGGAGACTCAGAACTGGTCATCAATAAAGTAAATGGTGACTATAATATCAAGAAAGAGGAGCTGATCCCTTTGATTAACCGTGTGTGAGAATTGACGATAGGATTATTGTCAGATCCAACACTGTATTATGTTCTTTGATCGCAGAATGCGTAGACTGATGCATTAGAAAATGTAGCCACAACTCTGGATAATCTAGATCTGAATGAAAAAATCATCATAATTTCCCACCACTGGATGGTTTTACCATATGTTCATGCCAAGATGGAAGAAATCAACAAAATCAGTCCCATATCTGAGCCATACTATCATATCGTAGGCTGGATGGCCTCCATTGTGGAGTATCTTTAAAAGGGAGAACTCCCACCCAATAGGACTGAAAATGAGAAAATCTGGAGATGGGAAATTAACTTCATGATGTATGATGGTACAAATCAATGAAAGGTTCTCCACAAGTGAGACCTTGATGGAGTCCTTCTCTGATGTATTGATGGAAAAGAGACCGCTACATTCCTAAAATAATTGAATGCCAAAACTTGTGGGGAACACCAATCAACATCCAAAATCTCTCATCAAATTATAAGGATTAGGTACTATTAAACCACCATGAAGAAGGATTATTCCAATTTCACCAAATAAGTTGCGTTCCTATCATGTCCATGCCAATTTCATCCATCAACCCTAGGAGTTTCTTCACATAGCTAAGTACTCCTGGCCATTCTCTATACAGGGAATAGATTTCATGGGACTATATCCTCCCACCACAGCCAAACAATTCAAGTTTATTCTCACAGAAACTGAATTATTTTCCAAATGGTCATAAGCTGTACCCCTTAAAGATGTCAGAGCAAAAATAATTGATAGTTTTGTGAAAGGAAATATCATCACTATGTTTGGTGTCCATCACACAATACTGATAGAAAACAACACCAATTTTTTCTTTGTTGAATTGGAAAAAATCTACCAGGAGTATGGCATCAAGGCCAACCGTTCATCTCACTACCATGTATTAGCCAACAGTCATATATAGGCTTTCAACAAGACCCTATCCAATATACTCCAAAATATGGTAGATAAGGATAAGAAATCATGACTGGACATGCTCTTCTATACTGTTTAGGCATACCAGAACACAACCTGCATCGTCACTCAAGAAAACCCATACTCATTAGTATACGGGATGATGGCGGTTCTACCCATTAAAATTCAACAGTCATTACTTAGTGTTGCTGTTTGAGATTAACTATCTATAGATGAGAAATCCAAAAAAATGGTTTGATGAGCTGGAGAAATTAGATGAGAAAATATTTCATGCTTTGCACCATTTAGAAGTCTACCAAAATCGGCTTACATGAGCCTTCAATAAAAAGGTTCTCCTTTGGTCTTTCCTTGAAGGAGAAATGGTGTTGGTCCTCAGAACCTCGATGATACTCAGGAAGAAACCTCTAAACTGCTTAGTATCTTCATCCATGTTGCACGATGTTAAACTGCTTAACATATTCATCCATGATGCATAATGTTAAACTACTTAGCATCTACATCCATATTTCACAATGTTAAACTGCTTAACATCTTTTTCCATGCTGCATGATGTCAAATTGCATAGCCCCAACAATGTTCTCACCCGAGGGTACATTGCTACCGACATCGGTCACCTACCATGCCATGTTATAGAACTACGTGTAGATTGATTCTCATCTACCGATGGGATACATAGTGACACCCATATCTTTATCCTATTCTAGATTTCATGACAAAAATAATGACCCCCTTCCCTATGCAAGGATAAGATCGGTACATGGAACATATTGTCTTAGAACTACGCAGGGCTTGATTCCCATCTGCCAATGGGATATGTTGAGACACCTCGATCCTAGATCTTGTTCCAACCACCACATTGTAACAAAATGACTATATTTTACTCTAAAATTCCTCTGTTTCACAAGAGGATACCCTGGATATTCCTTGTTTCTCACACCAAGCATAGCTCACATGAGATTAGGAATGGTGGTAAAGGTCCCCACCAGACGAATAGAGAGTAGAAGTATGTTATAGGACCATTAAAAAAATGGTTAAAATTCCACCTCCATGTGTATGATCCAAACCTATACAGACAGAAATATCTAGAACTATGTGTGACTTGATTCCTACCCCTACAAGATTCATATTAACACCTGACTTTTCCATCCTGGTTTAGCCGCCATCAAACAAAGAAAAATGTAAAATTCTCCCTATCTATTCATAGATCTAACTGGAATAGGGAGTTTCTAGAACTATTTGTGGCTTGATTCCTACCCCTGCAGGATACATAGTGATTCCCATATCTTCTATCCCAATCTAACCACCATCAAACAAAGAAAAATATAAAATTACCCCTCTCTGTACACATATCTGACTGGAATAAGGAGTTTCTATAACTACATGTGGCTTGATTCCTGCCCTTGTTGGATACGTAGTGACGTCCGGGTTCTTTATCCTGGTCCAACCACCACCCAAAAAAATACCTCCTTTCCCTATACAAGGATCAGACCTATATAGAGAGTTTCTTTTTAGAGCCACATATGGATTTATTCCTTACCCCGAAATATACACAAGCAGAACCTCAATCTTCAAACTTAGGCTTGGTTGTAGCAAAATATTGAAGGAAAATACCCCCTCCTTTATCATGATCCCTTGGTGTGGCAGATTAATCCCCTTTCATCCTTTGTTTCTCACACTGAGTACTGCTCATGTGGGCCTAAGAGTCTCTTCCAGAGATTCCTCACAGGTATACCAAATCACTACTATCCAAATTCCTTACCGTAAGATATAAAACTATAGGTTACCCCAAGAAATACGTGTGGATTTATTCTTGTCCTTGCAGGATACATAGTGATGCTCGAATCTTACATTCTAGTCTATCCACCACTTAAAAAATGCCCTCTTCCCTGCATATAGATCAAACCTATGTAGAGAATTTCCTTCCAAGAACTATGTGTGACTTGATTCTTTCCCCTAAAGGATACATAGTGATACTCGGGTTCCATAGACTTGGGTCCAACCATGAAAAACAGGGAAATACAAATTCCCCTAAGTCCTATGAAAGAATGAAAATCCAAGAAAGAGATTCCAAAAATTATTTCCTACGACATGTGTTTGACAAAATATCATGATATCCCTCATGAATATATGAGATATATGTAGGGGAATTCATGATTCTTGTCTAATCATAGTCTATACATTCCCCATGTACCTAGACATATCCTTTTCATCCATCAAACTTCATAACCTGTGATGTTTTGGATCCCCATAAAAATACACGACTATTGGAAATGGATAGTCAGTGTCCTATAGAAACCTTTGTTTGACTATGCACACAATGCCCCAGCAGCTCTGCATATGTTGCCCAAAAAAACAGCCTATTAACCAAGATAAAATTCATCCTCAAGAGAGGATTTTCCAACTTCCGTATGCCTAACGACTTCCAAGCTCCACATCATTCCTCCTGATTTGAGGGTCCCCGAGATCATGGTTTACACATTCTCCCCCCTCACATATGAGACATTCTAGAATATCCCGACTTTATTAGACAATACTTATACATGATTCCTATGATAATTCATCACTACAACATGATGCTAAACTGTGATACCAATGTACTTATTTCATGATGTTAAACTGCATGGCCCAACAATGTTCTCACCTGAGAAGACATTACCTCAAGCATTGGTCACCTACTATGCCATGCCTGAAGACTATAACTGGACTAATTCCTGACCTCGCAGGATACACAGAGATTCCCATACATTCATCCCAGCACAACCACCCTAAATAAAGGAAATGAAAATGTCTTCCCCCCTATGAATGGTCCATATTTTCACAGGGGGCATTTTATAAAGCATCATAGGAGGTTTGAATCCCACCTTAGGGGATACATAGTGACACCCAAATCTGATGACCTGTACCCCACCACCGAACCCTAGAAGTGCCCCTCCTATGTATGAGAGATTATTCCAAGAAAGGGACTCCCAGACAATTTCTACTTGTAGGAACATCTCGAGAATAATTGTATGTTAATTATTTTATGTATTTCCACCTACTTTCTTTCCACATGACATTAATTTTTACAAAATTCATCCTAATCACATGATGTTAAACTGTACAATGGAATGACCTGACTGCTTGACAATAAAATACCCAATAAGACGTCCACGTTGTATGATGATAAACTACACACCATCACTCCTGAGTATAAAATGCTCCCTTATATTGATCATTCCATCCCGAGGTTGTGATGTGAAATCCTCGCTATCCCTTGTTTCTCACATCGATCATAGCTCATGCAGACTTAGGGAACTTATTAGGGAATTCATCATGAAATTATGGTACGTCAATCCATGATTTTGGTCTTAGTGAAATGACCATAAAAGGAACATTATAGTTCTTTTCCCCCACAATGGGGATCCCAAGGTCCTAACCATATGAAGTTAAACTACAAGGTATCCCAAATATAGAAAAAATTCCCCTCCCCCTACCTATGGATCATACCCAGGTAGGGTGTCCAATCTATGGGTTCTAGGATCTCCAAACCTAGGCCCATCCCCACCAAGGGAATCAAAATGCCTCACCATACATATGAGTCATATCTATATAGGAGAGTTCCCAACTCTATGGGTAAATCATGAACCGAATGTATCTAATGTATCCAAGCACCCTCATTCCATGTATCAAACTATGTACTCCTAGCGATCTTGGATCTTCATAATCATCCACGACCATCAGAAATGGAGGGTCAATGTCTTACAGACACCTTTGTTTGACTATGCACACAATTCCTTAGCGGATATGCATATGTTGCCCACAAAAATGACCTCTCAACCAAAGGAAAATTCTTCCCCAGAAGAGGTTTTTCCCACTTCTCTACACCTAATGGAATCTAATATCTATGTTATTAGTCCTGATCAAAAAACCCTAAAAACCATGGTTTACATTTTCTTTCCTACTCACATCTTGTACATTTTAGAACATCCAAACCTGATTATCCTCTATGTACTTAAGGATACTATATAAATTTTCTAATTTCACGACATTAAAACTGGATGATGCATTTGAAAATCAACGTTCATTCTCAAGACCCAATGCTCTAGAGAATGTCTTCCATGCATGATCATGTTCATGAAATGAATCTGCATAGGAAGGTCCACTGTAAGTTCAATCTCATTGTAAAGATCATATACAAAACAAAAATGCTGCATCCGTATGCATGAATCAAATACACATTGGGATGAGCCTTAAAATAACTACGTATGGATTGATTCCTATCATCACAAGGATATGTAGTGACATCTGAATATCATATTTTAGGTCCAGCTATGAAATAGAATTATCTCATCCCTTCCCGCGAAAGGGTCATACCTAAATAAGGACTAAACCCACATGGATAGGATAAAAATTCCTCTAATTATTCCCAAATTCACCCTTTCAGGTTTTGGTACCCATAGTTAACAAACCATACTCTGTGTTTAGAAAGGTCTGAATCCCCAAGATCCTCCATGGCCATTGGAAATGGATGGCCAGTGTTATGCAAACACCTTTTCTTGACTATGCAGATAATGCCCCGATGGCTATGCACATGTTTTCCACAAATGGGCCTATCAAACAAAGGTTAAATTCATCCTCATGAGAATATTTTCCTACCTATGTATGCCCTTATGGAATTTATATCCCACCTAAATCCTTAGATTCAAAAACCCCTTGGATTACGATTTACATATTTCTACTTTTCAATTCCTGAAGATAAAGGACATTTATAGTCAAAATAATGTGTAAAATATAAATCATTTACCCTCCTCAAGTTTGAGTAAAATGATTTTGTAAAAACAAATCTCAAATTTCCTGGTTGTATGATGCTAAACTACACCATGCACTATCCCTCCTTTACACAAGTCAAATTCATGTGGGAGAGTTTTCTCATCCAAATCCGATACAAATATCCATATTAATTTCAGACATAATTTCCTTAATAGGACACCCACTGTGTCCCTCCACAGAAAAACAAATCCAAAATTCTATACAAATTTCCTATCCAATAGAAGTGGACAGCCAGTGTCCTACAGACACCTTTTTTGACTATACACACAATGCCCCAGTGGCTCTGCATATGTTGCAAATAAAAATGGTTTGTCAACCAAGGGAAAATTCATCCTTAGGAGAGGATTTTCCTTCTTTTTATGTCCCATGGATTCTATACCCCATATCATGTCTCATATTCAGAAATCACAAAATTGGGGTAAAGGAAAATCCCTTATCCAAGTCTAAAAGTTATTAGGACATCCTCGGTCCATGAGTCCTAAATTGGGGCCCCCACCCTGCAAATCATAGTCTAAACTATTCGACCTAAAATACCATTAATGATAATATAGCTTTCAAGACTATAAAATTCCAATACAAAAGAGACACATGACTCATTGGGATGAAAACCCGCAAAGGGAATCTCAGACCAAAAGTTGAGTACCCGCTTGCTAAACCTATACTATATACGGTTTAGAAAAAACATCAAGAAATCAAAAAATCATCAAGATACACAATTTTTGTAGATATTTTCATGTGGCCCTAGAAATATTCAAACTACACTCGTTGATTCCCTTAGATTAGGAAATAATTAGAGCATGATTTGATCATTTTACTCATCCCAGATTATGACTCAAATTAAAATCTGGCTGAAATTACAATTTAAAATATTGTTGATCATGATGGATTGATGTTGTAGGAATAGTTAAGGGTGAAGAATTGGAGATAAAAATATTTTCATTCTATGAAATAAATGTATGGATGGAATCTGCAACTTGGAACCTATCCCCAAGGATAAAGAAGAATAATGATGAAAGACAATCAAAAAGATTACAATGGAGAATGACTGGATCTTTTTAATAGATCAATAATTATGTGACATGGACCATCAATGGCCTGATTTAATGTATTCCTTTATGTAGCTTCATATTCTATTGAAGGATTCACACACTTCAAAATAGCATCAAGATCCCGCCTCTTCTATTTAATGGATTCAAAATTGGCAATTGATGATGCTAGTTGTGCCTTTAGCTTGGCCAAATGAAATTCATACTCCCCTAGATCATCTTTTTGGGAAATCACCTGGTCATGAGTGTTTTCCTCCTCAACTATTAAGTGATGCATCTCTTTAGTGAGCTCCCAAAAGGTTTTTTTAGTGATGAAAAGCATTGAACCAAGTGAGGATGTCTTCACAAGCAGCTAGATCCTATCGAGCCATGAAAATTTGGTACATAAGGAGATATAGGTATCGGTAGTCAAAGAAACTTAAACCCAAGTCGATGAATAGTTGTTGAAATGTCTCTATCTCATTAGAAAAATCTTATAGGGGAGTTTATATTACAAGAGTACAAATTTTATTCCATGCTTGTCCTCGCATGGGTCGATGCCTTTTAATAGCATCAAAGTTTTGGATTTTCCCCTCCCCCATAATGAGAACATAACCAGTAAGCCCATCATAGAAGACATAAGTTACCAAAGTTGAGTCACCCAAGAAGGAGGAATTTACCTCCCACTAGATTGTTCATTCTCTGGAACTTGGTGTGGGGGGATGGCCACAACTTCAGGAAAACTTGGCGATGTTCCACTCAAACTAGCTTCAATAGGGCCATGAAACATATCAACTGATGGTATAAGGTCTGAATCACTATCTACTGGGATAAGATGAGAAGATTAAGCCCCATATAAATGGATGGGGTGATGAACATAACTTATTCTTACAACAAGAATAGAGGAAGATGACGTGATTGACACAATTGAAACAATACATAAAGCAATTAAGGGCCTTTTCACCCATTGGATTGGTCTGGCTAGAACCCCATAAGGGTAGTGTGTTACCCATTATTGGGTATAATAAAATTATAAATAAGTGGAGGATGCTATGGGAGGAATAAATAAATTCATGCCAGATTCCTCCCACATCATCATCAACCATAGTTGAATAAGGATTGCTGGTTGAGATTCCCTCTTAAACAGGGTAACCCGGGGGAGTGAAAATCGCTACAAACATTTGAATTGCCAAAAAACTAGTTGGTCACATAGGGTTCACAAATGGTTATCTTGTCTATATGAGTGGATAAAATTCCTTCACAAAGTGCCATGTGGTGTGAACATGCTTATGAAGAACCCTTACCATCATCTGCTATTATTCTATAAGGAATGGGGTAAGGTGAAAAAAACCCGAGAAACATCACTCAGTAGTTCGAACTCTCCATCAACACTCATAAATTGGGGGAGAACAACAGAAATACTGAGAAGGGATGGGTGGAAGTTAGAATGAGGAACCATTGTGTTATGATGATACTCGTAAAAAAAATGATATGCTATCCAATCATGCAAAAATTGAAATGGACTGCTAAGATGATGCAGAGGCATAGCTTCCTATATCTTCCCCCATAGATCATAAATTTTGGAAAGGGTAGAAACAACTAAGTTGATAAGATATCCCTCTACTAATTTTTCATCCATCATCAGAGTATAACCTCTAACACTAGTGTATACATCATGAGAGGGGAAGATCCATCCACTTAGAAACACGGTAAAGGAAACAACCAATCTGAGCTTGGGTGACACGTCTGATCAGATCTCATAGCCTCAGGTGGTATAATGACCTACCTTTTGGGTAACACAATATGAGTGGGGAATTTTCCAAGACTATTGAGTTGGATGAGTTCCACTGTGGAGGAATTTCATCTTCATCCCACTCACCTCTAGGAATAATCCTATCCAATTTTTAAATGAAATCAATGAGCAGGAATGAAGAGGATGACCAAGAAATTCGTATGCTAGGACTAGTAAATACCTCACTAATAGAGATATTAGTTTATCATTCTCCTAAGTATTGGTCGTAGGAAGAAACTCATCGTACATGTAAACAAGGATGGGAAGCCCCTCGACTTGGTAGACATCTCATAAACTGATCCCCACCTCAATGTGGGACTAGTGAAAGATGTTAGGGCTCAAACACCAGTGACTGAGTAGCTCAGGAAGAATTTTTCCTAGTGAATAGATGAAAAACTAGGAGACACATACTTCTTGATGCAGACTAACAACTTCCATCTGATTAGGGAACTCCAAGCAGTTTTGGCGCACCCGGAAGTCCTAAGCCCACTCATAAAAAAAGAAACCTCTAGATTGAAGATCCCATTTGGATATCCACCCTTCATTGGGGTTGATTCATGAAAAGTTAACAATAGTTAGGTAATATTGAATGAATAGTTCAGAAGATGTATTGTGGTTCCATTGAGTGATCTGCATCCACATAGATCCATTCAAAAACAAATATGTCATCCTAGATTGAGGTAGTTGTGATTTCCCCCATGGAAAGAATATTTTTCTAGTTATACTCTCAAGACGTCTCAAGGAGAATGGTGAAGTCTCTCTGGTCAACCGGTGGCAAGGTAATGTCATCTTGAAGGCCAAAGTTGTAAAGAAGTAATTGGACAGATAGTGGATAATACATAAGCTCTAGTGAGAGTAGATCTCTAAGGATACCCTCTTGAGTAATGATGTAGGAATGAAGGTTGTATTCAGAATTCTCAACCATAACTGCCCTCCTCCTTGTCACTTATATTGAGATAAGTGGAAGATCCATCTCCTTTATGCATAAAAATACCATACAAAAGGCAAGTCTAATAGAATATTTGGGAAAAAGAACAAAAATTGAAAAAGGACTAAAGAAGTCTGCATGAAGAAAGTAGTATGCATACTGAACACTAGAAACGGTTTGTGAAATTCATTCCCCACAAACCGAGAGTTCATGGAGCACTCTGTAAGATGCTGGACCATAAAGTGATGGCCAGCTAATTGAGCAGTTCACTGATTGGGTGAGCTGTGTACTGATCCTTGATACACGGTAATCCGAAGTGAAGACATAAAAGTTTAAGTTTGAAAATTAAAGTTCAGTTTGCAAATTTAAAAGTTTAGTTCATGGAAAAAAGCAACCGTGAAGAGTTTTCAGTTCGCAGAAAGCAAAGCACGGTTCGTAGTTGAAGGAGTTTGTGAAGGATCCTGTACATAGAAGAAATGAAATCCAAGAGAAAATACAGATCACTTTTCACTGCGAAATCTGATAAATGACAAATGACCTGGTCCCCCTATATATAGGCTAGTTCCCCCATCATGTAAACCTTTCTACTATAAACCAGTTCAGTTTAGGACCACTTTATACATCAAAATAGACTCCTCTTCATCCCGATCAGAGCCCATTCCAATGGGGGGAATTTGTAGGAGGGACCTAAAAACTCTGAAAAGGGAAGACAAATACTCCCACAAATTTGATGAAGGAATAAGATGCAGGTTCAATTGAAAATTTGAGAAGAATATTGAAGAAATTGAATTTGTAAAAGGACCAAAGCAGACCACATACTGATTTTTGGGAATGGTACATAGATGGTATATCCCACAAACTGAATGGTGCGTGAATTTCCTAAGAAATGATGGCCCATGAGGCATTGGCCAGTGAACTAGGAAGTTAGTGGAATAAATGAAGAATGACACTGGTCCCTCGTAAACCATGTTGTTGATAGAATGTAGGCAAATAAATTCCACCAATAAACTGAGGCACTGTGAACCGTGTCTTTGGCTAAAACATGACAGAAAGTTATTCCCCAAACACCATCCCCACAAACTAAATTTGTGGATGAGGTGAGGCTGGTGGCATCTTGTGAATTTCATCATTCATGGGATCAAGGCAGTGATTTTTGCCACTGTGAACCACAACCCTATAAATCTCTATTGACTGAGTCGTCTGTGGGCCAGGAAATTTGTTCATGGGATTCTCCAAATGGTGCTGCGTGATCCAATTATAAAACTTCCCCCAAAACTATATAAAAAGGACCTTGAGGGGAGATGAGAAAAAGGATCAGATTTTCAGAGAGCTTGGAGTTTACAGATGGAAGACTTTGAAGAAAAATAGTCAATGAAGTATGGAACTATGAACAATTTTCAGTAGTTATAAACCCACCGCAAAGCTTAAAAATAAGGAAGCATAATAATATATTAGAAAACTACAAACTTAATTAGTGAACCATGAACCATAATACCTTAACGGATGAACTTCCCGTGAACTTCAGGACCAATTCCCCTTCTTTAATCTAGAGTACCGCATATCACATCGCTATGTAGATGAAACCCTACCCTGCATAGTGTTCCACCACACTGATAGACTCTAGTGCTACATACCACCACGGTATGCGGATGGAACCTCAGGCTGTATACCACACCCAGGTCTGCGTACCACTTTGGTACATGGAAGAACCCTCTACCTACATAATAGTACACTATACAGAGGGATCCCCATCCCGCATGAAGAAAATTTATGTGAAATGGGGTTCCTTTAGGCATTAAACCTTCCAGTTCTGATCATGTCCTTCCATACCTGTCACGCCCTCCATTGCTCCTCCACAAACCAGTACAAAGTCATCAGGTCAAAGTCACTTCCAAAGCCACCAAACTTGTATGAACAATCCATTGGGCGCATTAGCGCATCCCTCTAAGTATACATACACATGGTAAGCAGAGACATGTGGTTAATCACCACAACATTATGGGCCCACAAAGTGTTCCTAAGTCTACATTCCCATGGTAACCTGGGGTATAACCTTGGGATGCTCACATGTACCTTAGTGTTCTCGGGATTAAGGTTAATAACTAGCTTTTCCATTCAATGAGGGGTAGTGAAAAATTAGGGGAATCACACTTTCCTCCCCCTTTGACATGGAACAATGCTCCTCCCCTTCCCCAGAACCCATTTTAGGGCACTCCCACTAAGTTAAGTCCTTAACCTTCTTGTGGGAGGGGGTCACTCTTTCTCCTCTTTACCTCAGCCTGGTATCTATTCAGATAGATTACCAAACATAACTATCCTAGATATCAACATGGGTGAGAGTTGGCACATTCAAAGGCCACCCCTCTCTCCCTTTGGGCTAGCGGTCATGGCCTCTTCTATATTCATCCTCTTTTTCCATTAGAGGAGAAGGGAATGTGTGTGGTTTGTCAAATCTATGACTTCTGCTTGTTTCTCACATTGAGTATTACTCATGTGGTCTTAGAGTTTAACGATGATCGCAATATCCACACCATCCAAAATTGAACTATGAGAAATCTGATTCCTACTCTAACTAGGATACGTAGGATGCCTGCCTAAGGCCCGAGCTCAAGAGAAATTCTCCTTAAAAGTCATTCTCAATAAGAATTACCCCTGACTCACTAGGGCATCCTCTTTAGGAATAAGCCACAATGCAACTCTTTCAAGAAAGTCCTCCTCCATGGTGTAAGTCCCAACCATGTATTCTCAAATGGGAAGCTCTAATGTGTAAACCCCAATCATGTCCCCTCTACAAACAGGGTTTCCTCTACAGTATAATACCCAACGTAAACTGAACTATAAGGGATTTGATTCCCAACTAACTGAGATATGTAGGAAGCCTCCATGAGGTCCAAACCCAACACCAAAACCACCCTAGTGTTCACCTAGCCATATCTCTGGTAGGGCCATATCTCCCTAGGTGACCATTCCTCTCCTGAGAATCCTGGGCCGCTTCGGTGTAAGTCCCATACGAAATCTTGACTAGGCATCTTTTGCCTATATGTTCTTACTGCATGATGTTAAACTGCAAGGATGGGTTCTCATCGCATGACCTTAAAAGGTGACGTTTTCAGTCAAGCAACACTAAACTATGTGGGTTTTGATTCCTCTCACGAGGATACGTAGGAAGCCCATATTATGGGTTCAATCCCGACAATGAAACATCTTATTCCCCCCTAGATGATGACAAACTTTAGAGTGCCTCATCATTCAGAATAAACTTTTGTTGTATCAGTAATTCCCAACCCATGCGTATATATGGTTAATTTTTCCACCCAGGGGTAACCCATAGAAACATTCTTGGGAAATAACTAAGGATTCAAAAACACATGAACATTGCTTAAATCTATAAGAGAGTCCCAGAGCAGGCAATAATTACCCCCAAAAGGGTGTAATGAGCTCGTCCTCCCATCCTCTCGACCAATGGAGTCCTTAAGTATCGTTGGCCAAATCGTCATCCAATGAGCACCTGCCTTTGGAAAGTAGGTCCATAAATTAGGGATACAAGGGCCATTGGGTGTTTCTGGATCCACAAATAAACCCGTTGGAGACCATCTGGGGACATCATACCTGATGTGAAACCCTTCATAATAACAGACAATTGGTTACAATCCGTCGAGCCATTTTGTCTGCCCTGGTATGATGCGAATCGGGTCGAAACAAAAATATATAATTAATATATTTATTATAATTTAATAATTATTTAAATATATATATATGTATTATTTAGAATTCTAATTATAAATATTTGTATATATTTATAAATATATATATGCAATTATGTATTTTTTAATTAATATATTTATTATAATTTTAAAATTATTTAAATATAAATATATATTTATTATAAATATATATTTATTACATATATATTTTAATTATAGTCATAAATATAAATAAATTTATATATATGTTTAAATACTTATGAAATTAAAATAAATATATTAATTATATATATTCATAAATATAAATAAACATGTATATATATATTTAAATACTTATGAAATTAAAATAAATAAATAAATTTATTTAAATAATTATGAAATTATATAAAATACATGTAATTAATAGATTTATTTTAATTTAATAAGTATATATATATATATATTCATATTTATGACTATAATTAAATATATATATATATATATATATATATATATAATTATAATTATAAATATAATAAATATATATATTATAATTTTATAATTATTTATATATATATATTATTTATAATTATAAATATAAATATTTGTATATATGTATAAATATTTTTATATATTTATAAATATATTTCTATAATTATATATATTTATAAGATTATAATTATTATAAACATTTATATATAACTATAACTATATTTATATGTATATATATGTATATTAATATATAAATATATATTTATAAAATTATAATAAATGTATTTAATGTAATTTTATAAAATCTGTTTATATATAATTATAAATATATAAATATATTTATCATTTAAAAAAATTACAATAAATATATATAATTATAAATATAATAAATATATTTATAATTTTAAAAAATTATTGTAATTTTATAATTATTTATATATATATAGTTATGTATAATTATAATTATATAAATATATTTTAAAAAGTATTTATATATAACTAAATATTTATAATTATAAATATAATAACTATATTTTTTATTTAAATATATTTATTTTGATTTTAAGTATTTATGAGAACATAATATAGCTTCATGGGAACATTAATGAATCATATACACTGAGTAAAATATAGATAATAAACGAGTCATCATATATATGGACAACATTAATAGTAATGAGGGTCTAATGTATAAATGAGCATTCATGATGAATACATAACATATGAACGTCAATTATATTCATGTATTAATTGACCAAATTCATTGGAAACATATATATATTTATAATTATAATTATAAATATACATATTTAAAAAATATTTATATATAATTATAAATATATAAATATATAAATATATAAATATATAAATATATAAATATATAAATATATAAATATATAAATATATAAATATATAAATATATAAATATATAAATATATAAATATATAAATATATAAATATATAAATATATAAATATATAAATATATAAATATATAAATATATAAATATATAAATATATAAATATATAAATATATAAATATATAAATATATAAATATATAAATATATAAATATATAAATATATAAATATATAAATATATAAATATATAAATATATAAATATATAAATATATAAATATATAAATATATAAATATATAAATATATAAATCTATAAATATATAAATATAATAAATATAATAAATATAATAAATATAATAAACATAATAAATATAATAAATATAATAAACATAATAAACATAATAAATATAATAAATATAATAAATATATTTATTATTTAATGAAATTTATTATATATATATATATTTAAATTATTAAAATATATATATTAATTATAAACATGCGTTTTTTATTTAATGTATACAAATAAACATTATTTTTGAATATAAATATAATAATTTTATATAAATTAATAATATCATTTATTAAAAACTTTTATCAGTGCTAAAAATAGCGCTGATAAATCTACCCTTTATCAGTTCTTTTTTTAGTGCCGATAAAGGGTAGTTTTATCAGCACTTTTAGCTAGCACTGATAAATACACCCCTTTTATGAGCACTTTCTGATTAGAGCTGATAAAACCCGACACATCTCTTGACTAGATCTATGGAAGTGTAAAAAATTATATGTAAAATCAATGTATGAAAATTTTATTTAAATAATTATATAAATATATAATTGAACATATATTTATTTAAGTATATTTATAATTGGAGAGGTGGTCTGCCAGGTTGTTCTAGTTCAACCACCACCAAAGTCTTTTTATTCTTATTAAAATAAGTAAGGGATAAAAATCCTATAAGAAAAAAAATTAAGGGGGTTTAAAGTAATGAATCCCATGAGCATCTGCTTGAACAAAGTTTGTACCCTGTGGGGGAAAGGATCTGGGATTAGAAAAAAAAGAAGCCAATCATTTTGAGACCCTTTAAAAGAAAGATAATCTTCCACCACATCCCCCTCTCTCCAAGTATGAAGAATAGTCATGTGGTCATTCATAAACCCTTTCATCGTCTGATAGAGTATTCAATAGACTAAGGGATAAGACCCTTACATGAGATTTCATTATAGAGAGATATCAAATCAGTCTTAATCTCCTTAATAAGGATTCTCATCTAATTACATAGCAAGACACCAGAGAGCATGGTAAGGGCTTCCACTGGGAGAGAATCACCATTTCCTAAGAAAAGTGAAAAAACAGTAACCATTGATCCTTTTAAATCTCTGATAACACCACCCCAATGCATAGTTCCCATGCAACACAAACCATATGTGTTCAACTTGTTCCCTGAGAGAGGCGACTTCCATCTTACCCATGTGCCCCGAGCTGAAGGATCTGAGGTAGGAGAGGCATGCCAGGGAAGGAGAGGAGTGATAGATGGAGCATTCACTAAATCTTTATACAGCCTACAGAAGTCCAAAATTAGGTTCCAGATTTTGAAAATAATACCCAAAGTGGAAGGTGAGATACTCTAATGTCTCATGTCATTCCTTGACGTCCATAGAATCCAACACCCTACTATGAATATTAATGCTCTGGCCCTTCTTTATGGACTGGGTCTGTCCACCACAAGGAACCACTGCTAAAGGAACATATTAGTAGAGAAAATCCAATTAGACCATCCAGTTAGCTTTCTGAAGGAACTCCATACTTCCTTTTCCCACTTAGTGTTGAAGAATAGGTGTCCCACATATTCAGATTTCGGTTCCCTACAATAGTAACACTTCGATGCCAAACTAATTCCTCTTCGCTGAACATTTTCATTAGAAGGAAAATAAGAATGCCGGACATTCCAAACCATAAAAAGGAATTTGGAAGGGATATTATTACACCATAAAATATCACCCCAATAGTCCGGAGGGGAAGGAAACTATTAGATTTTAAGAAAGTATTTGATAGAGAATGTACCTATCATCGAACCTATGAATACACACTTATCCGGATCACTAGTCAACACAATACTATCAAAGATGTTTTTTATCATTTTCAACCAAGGTGGTACGAATAAGGATAAGGTAATCACTGGCCTCCCTGAAATATATATTTGGTGAAGGGAAGCTTGTTAAGCCAAGTATTGTCCCCGAATAGTTATGATGCCAATAACTGATGTCCCCTTTTCCAGAAATCCATCGGGTGTGCTACTGAAGGAGAGGAAGATGAGTTTGAATCAACTTCTAAATTTTGGATGGTTTATATCTATATAATATCCCCTCAAGTCCATAAGTACTTTTCATGTGCATTCCCCATAAATTTTCCCCTCTAGTAACTCCTAGGTGAGCTTGTCATGGAGACCATTCATGGAACCATACACACTCCTTAAGTTAATCCCCCCTTCTTTAACGAGCTTTGATAACTTGTTCCAGGAAGCCCAATGTCATTTATCTTAGAGGTTACTATCTCATAAAAAGTATATCAAAGTGGATTCAATATTAGAAATCACTTTCTTTGTAACCTTGAGAGTTGATAAGATATGCACGGGGATTGAGTATAAAACAGAGCTGATCAATGTAATTCTCCCTCAAAAATACAAGAACCTAGTCTTCTAATTGAGAATACTATCTCTGATTTTATCAATAACAATATCAAAGTGTTTTATGAGAAGGGTGTTGGGGGACATAGGAGCACCCAAGTAAGTTATAGGGAAGGAGACATTGTGCATACCAAAGCTAAATCCCAGAGTTCTTGTCCGACTTTACAATCATTTGATGGGGGTAAAGAAAAGACTCTTCTCACAGTTAAAAACTTGCCCACTCTAACCACGATATACCTAAAGAGACTCATTAACCCCCTGAATAGATCTTATACTACCATTGACAAAAAATAATGGTAAACATAAGGTGAGGAATACCCCCTAAGGAATGCTTTTATAATAAGGAGTCACTTTTACCACTAAAATCCAATGATTAAGATAACAACTAATAACATCTTACACAATGATGAAAATAGAGGGGGAAAGAGGGTCCCCTATATTAATCCTCTAACATCTTTGAAAAAACCAAACTGCTTACCAATAAAGAAAATGTCCAGCCATGGAGAGAAAAATAATTGAAAAAGAAGATCAATAACTCCAGAAGAAAAAACCATGTTCGTAAGGACCTTGACGATAAAACACCATTCAACTATATCATATGATTTTCTCATATCAAGTTGGATGGACACATTGCTACTTGATTCCTTCAAGTTGATGTCACTAATGACTTCTTGGGCCAAGGTAATATCCCCTTGAATTGATCATCCTTTCACAAAACCATGTTGTTCCTCAGCAACCTAGCTCGGAAGGAAGGGCCCCAACCTTGTGTTTAGAATGACAACCAAGACTTTATAGGTGAAATTTTATAGACTAATAGGGCAGTAATGATTCAAAGAAGTGGGAGTCTTGACCTTGGGCCATAACACCAATTTAGTAATACAAGACACCTGAGGAAGGTTACCCCCTTGGAAAAAATATTTCATCACACTTATTAAACTCTCTTTCACAGTATCCCAGGAATCCCTATAGAAGGAGGCTGGGAAATCATCTAGGACAGAGGCATTGATGGGGTTTATGGACCATAACTCCTCTTTAATTTCTTCCTCATCTGGGAGAGATTTCACTTTTCCATTCACTAATTTAGACACTGAATAGGGAATAATGTAAAACAAGGTAGAGGAGCCACTTAGGTAGCCACCTGCCATACGTGGGTTTGGATATACTAGTAAAGACCCGAAGTGGCTATCGGCCAAGATTCCTATAGTGTCTCTATCATTAGTATAGGAACCATCATCCAATAACAAATTAAAACCATAAAATATGTGTTTTTCCTTGATACAATCATGGAAATACCCTGTGTTTTGATCTCCTTCAAAAATCCACCTGATTTGGGATTTTTTGCTGGAACTAAATTCCTGATTTAGTAAAAATTCATCTAATAAGAATTTTTGACATCGTAACTCCAAAAAGGTATCATCATCCCAATCATTTTCTCGGGTTGACTCTAAACGAATAATATCTCTGTTAATTACCTCTAGTTCAGCATCATTAGTGGGAAGATTCTTGAACTATGAGTGAAGGTTATTTTTCAGCAATCTTAGGTTGTTATGCAGAGAGACCCAGGGGTTATCGCTAACAGAGAGGTTCCAAGATCTCCTCGCTATGTCATGGAATTCTGAATTGTGCACCCATGAGGAGGAAAATCTCTGGCTACCAACATAATTCTAAGGGGTGAATGGTCTGAGAGGCCACACACTAGGTGGTATATTTTGATATATGGGAAGGCCCAAAGAATTGCTCCATTAACTAAGCATAGATCCAGAACACTTCATGATCTTCAATTTACTCGTTAGTAATTACACCAAGTAAAAGGATCACCTGAGAAACCAGTATCTATAAGACCATTATTATCCATGAATGAGAAAAAATACTAATTTTTTTTTATAAAAAATGGGCCAAATCCATTTTTCTCAGATTTATAGGCCACAATGTTGAAATCACCACTAACTAACCAAGGAACTTATCATGGGTTTAAGGAGATCAGATCATCCCATAGAGATTCTTGAGCTTGAGAATCACACTTGGAATAAACAACTAATAAAAAAGCCACAACACCTCCCACCAAAATCCTGACATCGAATCATTGATCTGATAGAGAGACTAGGTCAAATGAACAACCTAATTCGAAAATTTCAAGATGTAAGAATTGGTTGGGAAACTATGAAGAAAACCATAGGCTCTCATACGTTGAGAAAAGATCTTGATTTTTTTTGAAACCTGTTTGGGTTCAAGGATTGCAGTTAGAGAAATTGAGTGAGAGTAAAATTCATTGGAGATAAAATCCTATTTTACCTGAGAGCAATACCCATAAGAATTCTAAAGGAGAATATTAATCATTTAAGGAAATGTGTTTGGAACTATCCCCAAACTCATGGACATGTCTATTATAAGGCCCCAGCCTTAAACATTACTTAATCTTGAGTTACTTCAAGAATACATGTTGAGGATCTTTTCAAGTTTAGAGTTTTAGAGAATTAGATCATAAAACATGAATTACATTCCACATTTAAACAAAGTGGTTACATAAAAGATAGTACTCATTTTTCCCATCAACGGAAACATATTTAAAATAAAACATGGATTATTTCTTGACACTTCCTTGACACTATCATCACATCATGTACCTTTCCCTTGACCTGTGAAAAACATTTCAAAAACTTGGGATGAGCATAAAAAGCTTACTAAGGGATATAAAAGTACGAAATGAAAACATTAGTCCATGTATGAAATCATAATTTACTCATAAAACATAATCACTTTAACATACCTCATCAAATCATGAATAAATCAAACAAATCATAAGACATGAAGGTAACTTGAGGCATTCATAACATTCTTACATAGGGAGTAACCCTCATGGTTACGTTTGGAATACCCATCACAGTATATTCCTTAAATCTCTTCGGAGAAACCTTAACGTTTAACTCCTTCATGTTACCTAATGCATTGGAGAGCTATATCGAGCTCACCCACCCTTATTTTATCACAGAACCACCCGTCTTCATAACAATGCCCAAGAACCATAACATAATCGTATCACATAAAACATGCACAAAGGAAACATAACATTTTTACTTTTCAATAACAAGATATCAATACAACACATTGATATAAAAACATTATGAAAACCATTTTCAACACCAAAATAAAAGAAAATTAAAACATGGTATTTATTTTTCATTCAAAAAAAGTTATGGCTTATAGAGGAATCCGAAACTCAAATAATGGTCATGACGGCAGAGAATTTGTTGTCGCCACATACGTACGACAAAAAAAACATTCCCTTTTGTCATTTAGTAAAAAATTCGTATAAAAAAGATTCCTTTTTAATAAAGTAAAATTCAAAGGGGTTTATACACCATATAAAATAAAGTTGTGTATAAAACATAATATGCCTCAATGAAAGGAGATTGAGACGAAGTCCCTTACCTCATGTCCGACGTGACTCGATTGATCTTTAATCTCATGAATAATAAACTAGTTTTAATTTCTAATTGCTTAAGAACCTTTTTCAAGTTTATTATTCCTTTTATATAACTTATTTACATGTTATAAACATTATGTAATCATTTAATTTAATAAAGTTTGTTTTGTCGATATTTGGTACTTAAGTCAAAAATGGACTTCTCACAATTACATGTTGTTTATGTGGTCAAAGGTTCATTATATACAGAATGATTTTCATGATTTGGATATCATATATATCATATATATCTAGCTTATACATGTATTTATAATAGTACATAACATTTAGAGGTAGGAAATGAAATGCACCATTCATGGAGACGGTAAGCTGTACGTATGCATGAACGCTACATTCATTTCAATTTCATATTTAATGGAGTGAAATAATAATGATATAAGGGTATATAATAATTCCAGTATAACATCATATATAATAACATTAACTCCATCCTTTATATGTCCCACATATGGCATTAACGAATCAAATCACTTTGATGGGGCATTAGTCCGCACTTCCTAAAATGAAATTATCGTGTTTACCCACAATGGAAACAATAAAGGTATGCCACAAATGAAAAATACAGAAGCATAAGGAAAACATAAAAAATAATATATATCATATATAAATAGAGTGACATCTTAATGGACACCATGAAATGTGTTAAAAGAAGATTGAACAATCATCGTTTCGTGAGGCAGGAAATCGCCAACCACAGAAACAATATGTTCTTTAACCATTAGACGAGGGTGTGTGTAGGTGTAGCTCTAATCCTTCTCATAAAAACATTATAGTATATTTAAGATACTGTTGTTGTTACAAAATAAAGTAATAAAAATATTTTAGGGGGTTGGAGAAGCAAAATAAAACATAAGAACACAAGAGAAGACACTACCTTTAAATCAGGTAACTCTTTTTGATTTGAGCTCAAAGGCTTCCTTGGAAAGACTTATGCCCAAAGTGAGGCTTTTAGGAGTAATATAGGGATAGGGAGAGACAAAATGGGCAGGGTTTGGCCAATCCAAAGGCTTGAGATGTGTGGGTAAGGTGGTAGAGGTGGGAGCCTTTTATAAGTGGAGAGAAGGGGCACTCTTGGAAAGTTATAAAAGGTTACTTTTTTATAAAATGCTTTTCAGATTTTAAAGGTCCCAAAATTATATATTTCTAGGATAAGGTGATAAGAGTTCTAAATACACCCATACAATATGTTTTTGACAAGTGTAGGTCTTAGATTTTACATTATCTTTTCATTTTATTTAAATCGTTAAATAATGAGGTAATCGCTGCATCATCATGGTGTCACAAATAATTTAATTTATTTAATGTCTAAAAATTATAAAAAAAATATCATGATGTATGAAATATTTTTAGGTTTCTAATGAATATTTATAGTCAAAAATATTACTTGTATTACCCCATTTAAAAATTGTTTTAGTAAAACAACACATGTTTGTGACATTTTTATTTTAAGATTAAATAAAAAGTTATTAATGTCATTTTCCTACCAAAGTGGCTCCATGGGGTCCCCAAGTTGACACATGGATTTTCTTGGTCGGCCATGACTCATCCAATAAGGTTATGACATGTTTCAAGGTCATTTCATATTATTAAAACATTATTTTTACCTTAACTTACACTAATTACCTCTAATCGTGATTAAAAACTTAAAAGTTACTATTCACCAAAAAATTATTTTAATCCCATTGAACCACATTTTACTTCCTAATGACAACCATGTATGTCAGATTTTTGAAATTCAAAACACAGAGGTGGTAAAATTTCATTTAAACGAAAAATCAGTTTTTTAAGTACCACTTAGTGGTTTCACTATTCATCAAAAATTGAAGTTTTTCAGAAAAATACCAAAACTTTATCCTAAGCTATATTTGATATTCCGAATTAAAAAATGATGTCTATTTTGAAAAATTATAAACATATAAGTTACATTAATTAATTTAATAATTTAATTCTCATTGTCATGACAAATAGCGTGTTTTTATGAAACAATATATATCAAAAGATTGACACTAGTTTAAGTCCAATTTCAAAGTGAAATTAATTGAAATGACCACTATTGGATTAAATGGTAAAAATATATTCTAATTTCACTTGAAAACCAATTCAAAAGATAATCCAATCATGTAAATAAATTATATTAAAAAGAGGTTTTAAATTAAAATACAACATTTTTCACTATTCATTAAAAAAATGAACTTTATCGGAAAAATACAAAAAATTTACCCAAAGTAAATTTTGAGGTCCCGATTATAAAGAAGAATTTTATTTGGTCCAATAGAATGTATAAGAGTGACCAAAACTATATTTAATGACGGTTCTCCATCAAAAGGCGATAAGTGGACCTTTAGTGAATATTAGAGTATATATGCCTAAAATTGAATTCTTTTCGTATTTTAAGCCTTAATATTTTATTGGATAAATGTAAAAACATTTAACAAACATATATAATAATATTTTAGTTATTTTTAATCATTCTCGCCAATACAACGGCTACGTGTTAACTACCATTTAAAATAATATAATTTTATTACTTGTATGCAATGTAAGATTTCAAAGAATCTCTTTGTTGCGTATCAGGTACGCTATCGAACATAGAAACCCCTTTAAAGTAAAATTAATATTTAATTCATAAATATTAATAAATATGAGAATGTATTATTCTTTATTTTCTTGGGATGTTACATCCTTCCCCCCTTTTGGGAATTGCATCCTCGCAATTTTATTCACTTATCAAAATAAGTGGGGGTATTTATCCCTCATAGCATTTTCAGATTCCCACGTTGCCTCTTCAACCATATGGTTTTTACATAAAACCTTTACCTGATGAATTACCTTATTCCACAACACTTTCTCCCTATGGTCAAGAATCTGGACTGGTTGTTCTTCATAAGAGAGATTCTCTTCCAACTGAACTACCTCTGGGCTCAAAACTTGAGATGGATCTAGCATATACTTTCTCAACATCGAAACATGAAAAACATTGTGTACCTGAGATAAACTTGGAGGTAAAGACACTCGATAAGCAAATAATCCAACTTTCTCCAGAATTTCATATTGTCCAATGAACCTTGGACTCATATTTCCTTTCTTACCGAATTGCATCACACTTTTCCATGGTGAAACTTTGAGAAAAACATGATCATCAACCTCAAAAGATAGATCATTACTCCTGTTATCCGCATAACTCTTCTTCCTGCTCTGAGCCGTTCTCATGTGTTTCTGAATCAACTAAACTTTTTCTTCCATCTCTTCTACTAATTCTGGTCCCATCAGCTTCCTTTCACCCACTTCATCCCAAAAATCTAGAGTTCGACACCGCTTCCCATATAATGCCTAAAATGGAGCCATCTGTATACTGGAATAAAAACTGTTATTATAAGAAAACTCAACCAAAGAAAGATGTTGGTCCCAAATTCCCTGATAATCGAACGAACAAGCACATAGCATATCCTCCAAAGTCTGAATTGTTCGTTCTGACTACCCATCTGATTGAGGATGAAAAGATGTACTAAAATTTAATTCAGTACCCAATGACTTCTCAAGGCCTTTCCAAAAGTTAGAAGTAAACCTGGGATCACGATCAAATATAATGGATAGGGGAACTCCATGCAACCTGAATATCTCTTTAAGATACAATCGAGAAAGTTGATCTAGAGAGAAAGTATCTCAAATAGGAAGGAAATGAGTAGATTTATTCAAGCGATCAACAATAACCCATATTGCATTATTAACTTGAGATGTCTTCAGTAATCCAACAACAAAGTCCATGGATATATTTTCCCATTTCTACTCTGGCACTGGTAAAGGCTGAAGCATCCCTTTTGGTAACTACCGCTCTGCTTTAACCTACTGAAAAGTCAAACCCTTCACAGTAAAATCAGCAATATCTCTTTTCATTCCATCCCACCAGTAATACTCCCGCAGATCTCTGTACATATTAGTACTGCCTGGATGAACTGAAAACGGAGAACTATGAGCTTCACATAACAACTCTCTCTTCAACTGTGAATCACAAGGCACACACAATCTCTTCCCAAATCTCAAAACACAATCATTATCAATGTTGAATTCAGGAAACTTACCCTTCTGAAACAACTCTACCTTTTTCTACAACTCGCTGTCTTGCTTCTGTGCTTGCTTAATTCTGTCTGATAGAGAAGATTTCATTGATACCTGAAACAAAAAAAAGGACATCCTACACCAACAACTTCTATGCCAAAGTTCATCAAATCCTTAACTAAAGGATCACGTTCCAAATGCAACATTGTTAATGAAGCATTACTTTTTTGACTCAAAGCATCAGCCACTTTATTTGCTTTTCCCGGATGGTAATGAATTGTACAATCATAATACTTGATTAATTATAGCCATCTCCTCTGTCTCATGTTCAATTCTTTCTCAGTGAATATATACTTTAAACTTTTTTGATCGGTATATATTTCACACTTTACTCCATACAAATGATGCCTCCAAATTTTTAAAGCAAAAAACAACAGCAGCTAAATACAAATCATGTGTAGGGTAATTTACCTCATGAGTTTTCAACTATCGTGAAGCATAAGCAATTACCTGATCATTATGAATTAGGACGCAACCAAGTCCTTTCAATGAAGCATCACTATAGATAACAAACTCACAATTCCTGGAAGGTAGTGCCAAAACTGGAGCATTCACCAATCTTATTTTCAGTTCCTGAAAACAATCATCACATTCTTTTATCCATATAAACTTAACACCCTTCCAAGTTAGCTTAGTCATTGGACTGGATAACCGTGAAAAATTTCTAACAAACCTTCGGTAATAGCCTACCAAACCAAGGAAGCTACGAATCTCAGTTACATTTGTGGGTCTTGGCTATTCTTCAACAACCTTTGTTTTTGCAGGATCAACAGTTATCCCATCTTTAGAAACAATGTGACCAAGGAAAGAAATTTGTTGCAACCAAAACTCACACATGCTGAATTTCCCATAAAATTTATTTTCTTTTAAGGTTTTCAAAATAACCCTTAAATGTCTTTCATGCTCCTCTTTACTTTTAGAAAACACTAAAATATCATCAATGAAAACAACCACAAACTTATCCAAGAACTCATGGAAAATTCTATTCATAAGGTCCATGAATACAGTAGGTGCATTGGTTAGACCAAAAGGAATTACTACAAATTCATAATGGCCATATCTTGTTCGAAACACGGTCTTCTGAACATCTTCTTCCTTTACCTTCAACTGATGGTACCCCTATCTCAGGTCAATCTTTGAAAAAAACTGAGCTCCCTGGAGCTGATAAAACAAATCATCAATATGAGGCAAAGGATATTTGTTCTTAACAATGATGTTATTCAAGGCTCTATAATCAATGCAAAGTATCATTGAACAATATTTCTTTTTAACAAATAAAACAGAAGTACCCCATGGTGATGTGCTAGGTTGAATGAAACCTTTCTCTAATAAATCTTGAAATTTCTCCTTCAACTCTAAAAGTTCAGTTTGAGCCATTCGATATGGGGGTTTTGAAATTGTCTTAGCATCAGGAACTAAGTCAACAGTAAACTCAACTTCCCAATCTGGTATTATTCCAGGAAACTCATCAGGAAAAACATCAGGATACTCATTTACCACTGGCACATCATTAATCTGAACAGTTCCCTTGTTTTCAACGATATGTGCAAGGTAACATTCATTTCTATCTTTTACAAGTTTCTTGGCCTCTTGATATGTTATCAACAGTAAGGGTTCATTATTGTACACAAACTGAAAGTCTTTCTAAAAAGAAACTTCTTTAGCTCTACAGTCAATCTTAGCATGGTAAATAGGGATCCAATCCATACCCATGATAACATCAAACTCTACTAGAGGTAAAACAATAAGGTTTTCAAGTAGGTTCTTTCCACGGATAAGGATAGGAAGACTATTATAAATTCTTTTTGCCTCAAAATTTCCCCCAGGTGTTTTTACCACAAGTTCAGGAGTCATTTCTTGAGATGGTATTCCCATTTTACTAGAAAAGTTTTCAGAGATGAAAGAATGTGAAGACCCCGAATCAAACAACACACTAACATAAGCTGAAAAAACAAAGTACCTGATACAACTTCATTTGATGGTATGACATCTTCCGAAGTAGTTGCAAAGGATTTCACCACCCCTTTATAATTGTAGTCTAACTGCTTCCCATCACTCGAGCTCTTTGTCAGACACTCATTTTCATAGTGACCCATCTCATTGCACTTAAAACATTTCACTAACTGTAAATAAATTTTGGTCTTACCATCACCCTGATCTTTTTCAGTGCAATCACGAGCCTTATGTCCCATATTAACACATCAGTATCACTTTCCAGAATTCAGAAGACATTCCCCAGTATTCCTTTTACCACATTTATCAAAAACTGGAAGCTTAGTTTTCTTACCGTCAGACCTTTTTGAAGAATTATTTTTTTTCTCCTGCCACCTTGGTCTATTCTTTTGCTGGTTGTTATAGAAAACTTGATCATCGGCAAACTCAATTTCCACCTTCTCAGCACATCGAACAAGATTTTCATAACTCTTGAACTCGCGAGAAGCTAAATCCCTTCGATATTTTGGCTTTAATCCTGAGTAAAAATGATTGATTTTACTATCAAGGTCTCGGATAAAATTTGGAGCATACCTTGCCAATTGAGTGAACCTTTCTTCATAGGCAGCCACTGAGTCTTCCTCTTGCCTCAATTCTAGGAATTGTTTTTCCATCCTAAGTCGAACAGCCTTAGGAAAATACTTCTCATGAAACATACCTTTGAATTAATCCTAGTCAAGAGCATCAATATCATCAGCATCCCTGATATTTTTAACCATCGACCACCACTGATCTGCTTCACCCTCCAAACGGTAAATAGCAAGACTAACCTTTGGATTGTCTGAACACCCCATGACATCGAAAATCTTCTCCAGTGCTGTAATCAACCCTTAAGCTAGCACAAGGTCAGATGATCCTCTGAATGATGGGGGATATTGCCTCATGAAATGTTCCACCACTGACATGTTCCTCTGCGGTTGATCTGTCTAATCTCGTGCATGGATAACACCACCATTTATCACTTGACTCAACTGCGCCATTACTGCAACAAACTATTCAGTTCCAATTCCGACCATCCCAAGATGCTGATTTGGAAGGTCATTTCCTTCTGTATGCCTTCTTAGCACTGCTTCCATGTTTCCTCTGCAGAAAACCATTCTGAACAAACATGTCTTAGATGAAGCAACATGGTAATCTTCAATTGCTATATCATTTAAATTTGACCATAAAAACTTTTTTTTGGATAATCATTTAATATAATTCTAACTCCTAAAGTTATCTAAACCAACCTCTGATACCAACTATAAGGCCCTAGCCTTAAAAATTACTTAATCTTGAGTTACTTCAAGAATACACATTGAGGATCTTTTCAGGTTTAGAGTTTTAGATAATTAGATCATAAAACATGCATTACATTCCACATTTAAACAAAGTGGTTACATAAAAGAAAGTACCCATTTTTCCCCTCAACGGAAACATATTTAAAATAAAACATGGATTCTTTCTTGACACTTCCTTGACACTATCATCACATCATGTACCTTTCCCTTGACCTGTGAAAAACATTTCAAAAACATGGGATGAGCATAAAAAGCTCAGTAAGGGATATAAAAGTACGAAATGAAAACATTAGTCCATGTATGAAATCATACTTTACTCATAAAACATAATCACTTTAACATAGATCATCAAATCACAAATAAATCATATAAATCATAAGACATGAAGGTAACTTGAGGCATTCATAACATTCTTATGTAGGGAGTAACCCTCATGGTTATGTTTGGAATACCCATCACAGTATATTCCCTAAATATATTCGGAGAAACCTTAACATTTAACTCCTTAGCATTACCCAATGCATTGGAGAGCTATATCGGGCTCACCCGCCCTTAGTTTATCACAGAACCACCCGTCTTCATAACAAATCCCAAGAACCATAACATAATCATATCACATAAAACATGCATAAAGGAAACATAACATTTACACTTTAAAATCACAAGATATCAATACAACACATTGATATAAAAACATCATGAAAACCATTTTCAACACCAAAATAAAATAAAAGTAAAACAAGGTATTTATTTTTCATTCAAAAAAAAGTTATGGCTTGTAGAGGAAGCCGAAACTCAAATAATGGTCATGGCGGCAGAGAAGTCATTGTCGCCACATACGTATGATAAAAAAACATTCCCTTTTGTCGTTTAGTAAACGCTTTGTATAAAAAAGATTAATTTTGAATAAATGTAAAAGTTGAAGGGGTTTATACACCGTATAAAATAAAGTTGTGTATAAAACATAATATGCCTCAATGAAAGGAGATTGAGACGAAGTCCCTTACCTCGTGTCCGACGTGACTCGATTGATATTTAATCTCATGAATAATAAACTAGTGTTAATTTCTACATGCTTAAGAACCTTTTTCAAGTTTATTATTCCTTTTATATAACTTATTTCCATGTTATAAACTTTATGTAATCATTTAATTTAATAAAGTTCGTTTTGTCGATATTTGGTACTTAAGTCAAAAATGGACTTCTCAAAATTACATGTTGTTTATATGGTCAAAGGTTCATTATATACAGAATGATATTCATGATTTGGATATCATATATATCATATATATCCAGAATATACATGTATTTATAATAGCACATAACATTTAGAGGTAAGAAATGAAATGCACCGTTCATGGAGACGGTAAGCCGTACGTATGCATGAACGCTAATTTCATTTCTATTTCATATTTAATGGAGTGAAATCATAATGATATAAGGGTATATTATAATTACAGTATAAAATCATATATAATAACATTAACTCCACCCTTTATACGTCCCACATATGGCATTAATGAATCAAATCACTTTGAGGGGGCGATAGTCCGCACTTCCTAAAATGAAATTATCGTGTTTACCCACAATGGAAACCATAAAGGTATGCCAAAAATGAAAAATACATAAGAATAAAGAAAACATAAACATAATATATATCATATATAAATATAGTGACATCTTAATGGCCACCATGGAAGGTTTTAAAATAATATTGAACAATCATCGTTTTGTGAGGCAGAAAATCGCCAACCACAGAAACAATATGTTCTTTAACCATTAGACGAAGGTGTGTGTAGGTTTAGCTATAATCCTTATCATAAAAAAATCCTACTATATTTAAGATACTGGTGTTGTTACAAAAGAAATTAATAAAAAGAGTTCAGGGGGTTGGAGAAGCAAAATAAAACATAAGAACACAAGAGAAGACACTACCTTTAAATCGGCCAACTCTTTTTGATTTTAGCTCAAAGGCTTCCTTGGAAATACTTCTGCCTAAAGTGAGGCTTCTAGGAGTAATAGAGGGATTTGGAGAGACAAAATGGGCAAGGTTTGGATGATCCAAAGTCTTGAGAGGTGTGGGTAAGGTGGTAGAGGTGGGGGCCTTTTATAAGAGGAGAAGAGGGGCACTCTTGGAAAGTTATAAAAGGTTACTTTTTTATAAAATTCTTTTTGGATTTTAAAGGTCCCAAAATTATATATTTCTAGGATAAGGTGATAATATTTCTAAATCCACCCATCCAATAGGTTTTTGACAAGTGTAGGACTTAGATTTTACATTATCCTTTCATTTTATTTAAATCTTTAAATAATGAGGTAATCGTTGCATCATCATGGTGTCACAAATAATTTAATTTATTTAATGTCTAAAAATTATAAAAAAAATATCATGATGTAGGAAATATTTTTATATTTCTAATGAATATTTATAGTCAAAAATATTTATTTTATAACCCTATTTAAAAAATATTTTAGTAAAACAACACATGTTTGTGACATTTTTATTTTAACATTAAATAAAAAGTTATTAATGTCATTTTCCTACCAAAGTGGCTCCATGGGGTCCCCAATTTGACCCATAGATTGTATTGGTCGTACATGACTCATCAAATAAGGTTAGACATGTGTCAAGGTCATTTCATATTATTAAAACATTATTTTTACCTTAAATTACACTAATTACCTCTAATCGCGATTAAAAACTTAAAAGTTACTATTCACCAAAAAATTATTTTAATCCCATTGAACCACATTTTACTTACTAATGAAAACCATGTATGTTAGATTTTTGACATTCAAAACACAGAGGTGGTAAAATTTTATTTAAAAGAAAAATCAGTTTTTTAAGTACCACTTAGTGGTTTCACTATTCATCAAAAATTGAAGTTTTTCAGAAAAATACCAAAAACTTCACCCTAAGCTATATTTGATATTCCGAATTCAAAAATGATGTCTATTTTACAAAATTATAAACATATAAGTTAAATTAATTAATTTAATAATTTAATTCCCGCTGTCATGACAAATAGCTTGTTATTATGAAACAATATATATCAAAAGATTGACACTAGTTTAAGTCTAATTTCAAATTGAAATTAATTCCAATGACCACTATTGGATTAAATGGTAAAAATATATTGTAATTTAACTTTAAAACCAATTCAAAAGATAATCTAATCATGTAAATAAATTATATTAAAAAGAGGTTTTAAATTAAAATACAACATTTTTCACTATTCATTAAAAAAATGAACTTTATTGGAAAAATATCAAAACTTTACACAAAGTAAATTTTGAGGTCCCGATTATAAAGAAGAATTTTATTTGGACCAATAGAATGTATAAGAGTGACCAAAACTATATTTAATGATGGTTCACCATCAAAAGACGATAAGTGGACATTTAGTGAATATTAGAGTATATATGCCTAAAATTGAATTCTTTTCGTATTTTAAGCCTTAATATTTTATTGGATAAATGTAAAAACATTTAAAAAACATATATAATCATATTTTAGTTATTTATATTCATTACCGCCAATACAATGGCTACGTGTTAACTACCATTTAAAATAATATTATTTTATTACTAGTGTGCAACGTAAGATTTCAAAGAATCTCTTTGTTGCGTATCGGGTATGCTATCGAACATAGAAACCCATTTAAAGGAAAATTAATATTTAATTCATAAATATTAATAAATATGAGAATGTATTATTCTTTATTTACCTGGGATGTTACATCTATTCTTTGAGGATCTGAATTTGGAATCAAACTTCAACTAAGGTCTATTATTTATTCTATTTGAAGAGAAGTGGGACTGAGATGCTATATAATTATTTTGTCCACCAAATATTTTTGTATGGAAGGATGGATTCCCATAGGGGGAGGGTCTGGAAGGATCACATCTAGACACCTGGGAGGAGAATTTATGACTGGAGAATAATTCTGTTTAGGATTCTTAGTAGACTCCCCCGAATCTAGCTCCTTGATGGAAATACATGGAATTGAAGTAGGTATGAGAGAGGAAAGATCCCCTGAAAAGGCCGATATTAGCTTCATAGGGTTTATCATTCCTACATTAGGGAGAAAGTAGGCCCTTTGATGTAGAGGAACCAGGTCTCGGTAAGGAAGAACTGGAGCCAACATAAAATTAAACTCTATAGATGTGGAGGCTTCCATGCTTGGAGGAGAGTGAGGAAGGAGAAATTTCTTCCCCTAATCACCAGGACCCAAAATTTTCCTAGAAGGAGGATAATTAGGCACCAAAGAAGAATCCATAGAAGAGTGGTGAAGAATCTCCTGAACACGCATCTTTGAATTTAGGGACTTTAGGAACTCAGGGGAAGCATGGCCTTAAAGGTGGAAACTAGAGAAGAAGCATGGTGGGTAGGGGTATACCAAAAAATGAGACCAATCATCCATTCCTTCAACTCTGAGTAGAATCTTGGGTGAAAGAGGGATCACTAAGTCCATATCCACACATATCTTAAATGTCATCACATCTTTAAGGTGAATAGATCTCTGATCTACACCTAGGAAGAAGCCCAAGGAGTTTCCAATACTGAGATGAAACCAAGAGACATGAAAGGTAGAGGAAGACCTAGACGAGAGGTATAGACTGCAACCATGGATGAATCTCTACCTAGATGATAACCCATCGACCACTGAATAAGGGATAATCTCCATTTTCTGACTGAACTGGGACTGTTGCACCATACTGATATGAAATCATCCTATGAAGAGAGTACAATGCAGAAGGCCTTTTGGTTCTATATTGAAACCCTATATGGGGAATCCAGATTCCACGAGCTAAAAAATCACTAAAATAGATGAATTGGAGGTTTATTGATCCCAAAAATCACTACCAAGGTCCATTGCAGATGATCATAAGCTTCATGGAAATATACCATCGAGACATTGAAAGTCGAGAGGTCGTCTATCGTGTGAGAAGAAGAGCCTTGATACAAAACTGAATTATATTCAAAACCATTCTGATTAAAAGAGTTCTTGCACAAAACGTATTTGAAATTAGGAGTGCACGAAGACCATATTGAGGGTAGTTCACAAGGAGGAGAAGATGAGGGTTGAAGGTTATTCTAGTTCAACACTATACAACTTCTTAGTAGAGGATGAAACATATCATTTTGATTGATATCACTATTACACTATCTAGAAAGGGGGATGAAAAATATTTTTCTAATATTTTTCTTGATGTTTACTTTACTTTAGGATTATAGGACCAATTTGACCTTTATGTCTTGTTTCTTTATGGCATTTTTCCTCGCTTTTAATGAGTTCTATCTTTTCCTAGTTTTCAAAGAGGTTTACTTTTTTATGATTAATAACAAAATTATATGTGTGTGTGTGTGTAATTTTTTATGTTGTGATTCAAATCTTGTTTTATATCATTTGAAAATATTAGGTTGTGATTAATAAAATAATAGTGAAAAAATGGGGGGTGGTTGTTAGTGATGGAAGCTAAGGGACTGGAACGAAGGCTGGAGACCAAAATTCATTAGTGATTGGAACCAGAGATGCGAGGGGGGGGGGGTCCCCTCGATAGGCAACAACTAATATTAGGGTAACACACACACATTTTACAACAAATATGCATTAAAACAAACACATACACATAAATATATCACTATATAAAATATGTATTTAATTATATTTATATTAATATATCTAAATAAATAAATATATATATATATATATATATATTAAAACATACAAAGATACATAAATAAATATATATATATGTTTATATATATGAATATATCTTTGTATAATAGAAACATTCATATGTACTATAGATACGAGATTTATTAGTGTTATAAATTAACTTCATCAGCAATAAAACACACAAATAAAAACTATTTTCATTATCAATAAAAAAGAACTAATAAAGTTATCCCATTATCAATGATTTTTAGCACTCAAAAAAGGGTACTTTATGTTGAAGTTGGTTTCCTAAAACTAACTACATTATATTTTAGATTGTCTATATATCCTTGTATTGATTGTTCTTTTGCCTAATATCAATGTGATAATATTTTATTGTATCTTTCACATAAAAATAGGTCATAACAGTTCCGTGTTATGATAAGAACCTTGAGACACTATAATGATATCTTAAATCTCAATCCTACGATTAGTATAATGAACTATGACAGGGAAAATAGTTCATTTACTATCAGGTGTGAGTGCTTATAATAGAATGATGTTTCATCTCATGATGTTCTCATTTGGCGATATCCAATATAGAAGATTATGAGGATAGACCCGCCAATAGAAATTATGCATGTTTGTATATCATTGGATATTTTTATCCATGAGAATGTGTAATGGTCCTTTGATTTTAAGATTATTATTAATACCTATCATGACTCATGTACTTATATGTGTTTCCAAAACCCATGACACACCGTGTTCACACTATTTAGGATATGTTGAGTGCATCATAATTGGTATGTTATTAATGAATAAGTCAAGGAAATATTTGTCACTTCCATTTATGGAAGTTAATATCTCGACCCTTTGTTTGGAATAATATTGTCAAAATAAATTTTATAGTCACGGTGATGTAGACATGTTTATTTGGGATAATCAAAGAAAAATATATCAGACATTAAGGTCGATAACATAAGAATACAACCTGATTGACAGGATATCAAGATGAAAAGTTTATATTACATAGTTCAAGCTCATATGAGGTTTCTGGCATTGTAACATTAACTTCTTCCTATTGGGTGCTTTAACCCATTTCTAGACAGTAATGTTAATTTTTTTTGGAAAGTCCACCTAATTCTAACAAGGAAGAAGCCTAAAAAGTTACATACTAAGTGTTTTTGTTGATCTAAATTAAATTTTGTTATAATTTAATTATAAGAATAAATATCATTCCCACTTTCGTAGAATAATTTTATTTAGGATTTATTGATCGAATATATTAAATATATATTCACAAGGTAATTATTTAATTACGCAGATATACAATATTTATTTATTTATTTAATGAATAAATTACATATTTATTCGAGTATTTAATAAATTTCAAGGAGGAAAAGAAGACTAGGACAAGGTATGATGATGAATATTAATTTTCAAGATGATAAAATAATATTTATCATTATGCCAATCAGCACATGCCATGAGAAAACATATTATTATTAAATGACAGGAGGTCATTTGAGGGTTTAATATATTATTAATATCCTATGTGTACTTAAATAATATTTAATCCCAACTCATGACACTATAATTAAACCATTATGTCTATTGTGTAAAAAATGATAGAACTAGATTAGAATAATTTTTGTGCACAAAAAATTCTTGACTTATCTCTCTGAAGACCAAAGAATTCTCTTTAGTTTCTTCTCTAAAGCCTAAGAGATTTTCCTTTGTCCTCCATCTTTTCAGGAACATGAGTGGAATAAAGAATCTTTAATACCAAATGAATCATTGAAACAATCATGGTGAATACAGAAAAAACAATCAATCCACTACGCTAGCACTGAAAATACATTGGAATTATTTTGAGATCAAAAGAGAATGTATGGATAAATTCTAGAGAGATTATATAATTGGATTCTATAAGCACAATGATGGTATACCAAAAGGGTTTTAGATGATCGATATCTTTATTGAAGAAAGATCTCAAGACAAGGGTAAACATTCTTCCTTTCTAATTAAATTAAATATAAATTTAACATCAAATATCCTCTTGGTTTTGACATATCTTTCAAGGTTCATTAGAAAATTTCCCTAGTAATGGATACCAAAACATGTGTTTTCATAGAATATTCGTTAAATCTAAAAATTTACAAGTCATACCAGACCTCGATAAGCACTTCCACCATTCCCAGAACCTATACTTTATTTGTATGTTTTTTATAGATGATAAGGAACTTTTATCAATGCTAAAAATAGCACTAATGAAAGTTCTTTTATCATCTCTTGAAATGAAAGTTATTTTATCATCTCTTGAAATGGTGATGATAAGATCCCAATTATAGTGGTGTGTTGTTAAAATTTACATCACACTACATTAATAAATATTTAATTTAATTTCAATTAAATTTACATCACAATGCAAAAAAATGTACAATGCTTACACACTTTCCAAAATCAGTATGTGCAATTACATTAGTATGTATAATTTATCACAAACATTAACAAATTCAATAACATTATTTTGTTATCTTTGAACCATTTCTCAAAAGAGACTAGTCATACTACTAGTCATTGAACAAATCAACCCATATAAAAAAAAGAGTACACCTATATAAAAAAAAATTCAAGTGTTAGTGCAACTATAAATAAATAACTTAAAAATAAATATGAATCAATGCATTAATAAAAATGTTACTTTTAAACTGAAAGCATGCACTTTGAGTCATACTGAGCACACTGTGTGTCAAATTAACATGTGGTTGATTTATATACATCACAAATAATTAATGGATCATTTTCTGAAAGTATCAAGACAATCCGAGTTTATTTTCTCAATTTTGTGTATGTGGCATATGTTTTGAACTAAAATGTCAATTTTAAAGAAAAACATGCACTTTAATTCATACTGAACACACCATGTGTTAGATTGATGCGTGGAAGATTCCCATACATAAAAAATTATTTATGAATCATTGTCCTAGAATATCAATATAATATGAGTGTGTTTGCTCAGTTTTTAGCGAGTGAACTAAAATGTCATTTTTAAATTGAAGACACAAATTTTGAGTCATACCGGTCACTCCGTGCTATAGACTTATGTTTAGATAATTACTACACATAAAAAATGACTTATGGATCATTTTTCTAAAGTATCAAGACTATATATGAGTGTTTTTACTTAGTTTTCATTAAGTGACATGTGTTTTTAACTAAAATGTCCCCTTTAAACTAAAAAAACATACATCAAGTCATACCAATCACACCATGTATCCGATTGTGGTGTGGATGATTCATAAACATCAAAAATTCCATATAGATCATTTTAATATAGTATCTTGACAATATAAATTCATTTTATCAATTTTGATTATGCTACACACCTTTTTGAACTAAAATTTCTATTTTAAATAAAAACACACACTTTGAGTCATACTGGTCACACTGTGTGTCATATTGATGTGCAGTTATTTTCTACACATAAAAAATGACTCATGGATTTTTTTCTAAAGTATAAAGATAGTCTAAATGAGTTTTCTTAGTTTTTAGTGAGTGAAACATGTTTTTAACTAAAATTTCATTTTTAAACTAAAAACATTCTCTTTGGGTCATACTAGTCACATCCTAAATAAAATTGATGTGGGACTAATTTCTACATATAAAAGTTGTCTTATAGTTAATTTTAATAAAATATTTATTCAATTTGAATATTTTTATTGGTTTTTAATAAGTGACTCTTTTATAATTAAAATTCATTTTAAACTAAAAACATTCACTTTGAGTCATACTGGTCACACTGTGTATCAAATTGATGTTATACTGATTGATAAACATAAAAAATAAATTATGGATCATTATTATAAAATATAAAAACAATTTTAATGATTTTTATAAATTTTCACTGAGTGACACACATTTTTACCTAAAATATCACTTTTAAACTAAAAACACACACTTTGAGACATATCGGTCTAATCATGTATCAGATTGAGATGTGAATAATTCATACATACCACAAATTACTTATGGATCATTTTAATAAAGTATCAAAATAATTTGAATTCATTTTCTTTGTTTTGAGTATGTCACACACCTTTGGAACTAAAATGCCAATTTCAAATAAAAACATGCACTTTGTGCTATTCCAGCCACACCGTTTTTTGGAATGACATTCAATTGATTCATATATGTCAAAAATGACTTATAGATTGTTTTAATAATATATCTAGACAATATTAGAATATTTTATTATTTTTCAGTGAGTGATACACATTTTAAACTAAAATATCATTTTTAAATTGAAAACAAGAACTTTGAGTCATATCAGTCACATCATGTATCAGATTCATATGTGGCTGATTCTTACTCATAAAAAATAACTTATGGATTGTTTTTATAAAATATTAGGAAAATATGAGTGTTTTTTCTCAGTTTTCGATGAGTGAATCATTTTTCCCTACAATTTAATTTTAAACCGAAAACACACAATTTGAGTCATACAGATCCCACCATGTATTAGATTGATTCACGACTAATCATAAAAATTAAAAAATACTTATAGATAATTTTCATAAACCATTAAAATAATATGAACCCATTTTATCATTTTTTTAGTGAGTGACACACATTTTTAACTAAAATGTCACTTTTAAACTGAAAACACACACTTTGAGTCATACTGGTCACACCATGTATCAAATTTAGATAAATAAAATTTCTACATGTCACAAATAACTTATGGATAATTTTCTTAAAGTATCAAAATAATATGGATTTATTTGATCAGTTTTTTGTGAGCGATGCATGTTTTTAACTAAAATGTTAATTTTAAATTGAAAACACACACTTTGCGTCATACCTTCCATATTTAATGTCAATTGATGTGTGTTTGATTCTTACATGTTAAAAATGATTTGCAGATCATTATCCTAATATATCAATATAATCAGATCATGTTTACTCAGTTTTGAGTATGTCACATGTGTTTTGAACTAAAATGATAATTTTAAATAAATACACACACTTTAAGTCATACTAGGCACACTTTGTGCTGAATTTATGTGTAGTTAATTCCTATATGTCACATATGACTTATGAACTATTTTTCTAAAAAATCAAGGCAATCTGAGATACAATTTGAGGTTTTTAGTGAGTGATGCATGTTTTGAACTAAAATGTTACTTTTAAACTAAAAACATACACTTTTTGAACATAAAAAAATGAAATAAAGAACTAATATCTCCAAAGAGAGAAAATTAAAAAGTACCCCAGTGGATCATCCTTTCTGAAGCCTTTATCGAGAATTTATTTTTCTACAAGCATTTTGTTCCTATAAAGATAAAAAATGACCTCCTCCATATATAGTTCATGGTCCTTCTTGAAGGCTAAAATGGGATTTTAACTTTCAAGAAAAACCATGAACTATATATGGAGGCCTTTTGTGCTCTTTATAGGCACAAAATGTTAAGAGAAAAATAAATTCTAAATCATCAGTTCATAAAATCAATAAAAAATAACTAAATAAGAAGTTGATAAAAATGATAGAAAATTTAACTAAATAAGAATTAAATAAAATGAAAAGAATTTTTTTAAAAAAAAATTAGATTAACTAACCCCTCATGATCCATGTGAATTAAGAAAAATGACAGGAAATCACTTCTTCATGATGTCCAAAAACATTCAGACACCATGTATTCTACCCACTAATTTCTAGAAAAAATCTATTTCCTCTTTTAAATACATAGACCATTGATAGTTCTCATAGTACTTGAAAAATATATATATAAAAATTAATAATTAATATTTTAAATTAAATTATAATTGTCATCTCAAATATCTATTAAAATATTCTAGTTTTTTTGATGGAATACAATATCTTTTATAAAATTTCCAGCATAAAAACCACAATCATTGTCATTATTTAGTTTCAAACATTGTAAAAACATTAAAAAAATAAGTAATTTTTTTGATATAAATTTTTATAGTGAAATATTATTATATATTTCATAATAATTGTCTAGTTTTAGAAATTTATAGCCTTCTTGTGCTCATGGTCTATCCTTATACCTTGATTTTGATGATATTTAAACATTTACCTATCATAGAAAAATGTTCATTAAAATACAATATAAAATGTATAACTTGAATTTTATTTGTTAAATATTGAATCTAGTGTATTAAAAATTGATAAAGGACATCATGTGTAGTTTATTTTTTGGAAATATATGCTTTGAATACAAAAAATAAATCTTTTGAGTATCTAAATTGATTGAAATGAGAAACCAATTCTCCCTAAAAAAACAAAAAAGGAACAATTAATGAAATAAATGAAAATATATTTGATATGATTAGATTGTAGAGTTTTACCTCTACATCGTAGATGTTAAGAATTTTTTTTATCTATAAGTTTCTTTTTAATCATTATATCTAGTCAATCTACTATTATTAAACATTATCTTTCTTATAATGACTTTTTTATGTATAAGTGATGTGAGGACTAAGGAATCTGAATTTTTGTTCTTAAGGTTTTCCCTTCACATAGTATTGATATATACACCTATAAAAAATATGAATAACATTTAATTGTAATTAATATAGTATATCATCAATTTGAAAAATATATTATGAAAATGAACCTCATATATATATTTACAATTGAGGATCCTAGCCATCCATGCTTGAGGATTTAATTTATATTCTCAAGACCAATATAGTCTGTAATGTCCTATATATGCATATATTCTTCCAAATCAATGAATATCATATTATCATCTTTGAACATTATGTCTATATGAACTTTTAATTTTAGTAAATGTGGTAGTTGAACTGGTGGGGTAAAGGCACTCTCTGAGGATATTTTTGATTTATTAGTTGATCCTTCATATTATTTTGATTCAACCTTATGTTTCCCCTTACCTTTCTTCATTTATAATAACATTCATTATTTAATAATTTTTTTATTAATTTTCAATTTTTTTTTTCAAAAAATAAAATTTTAAAGGACATACCTTGTCATTGACATGTATTTTTATAAAATAAAATGACCATTATATTAAAGTTATAATAGAAAGTTTGACCATGTGAACATCTACATCATCAAGGGGAACATATAGCTCAATGCTTGACTCCTGAGATATGTGAATCCCTACCATCAGATGATATTTTTTAATTTATTTTTTGTGTAGAATATCTCCATTAATATTGTACACTGTACCCCTCACAACAAGGTAATGAGTGGGTGCTAATAGATATGAATCAAAATCAATTTTATCTTATAAAATATTAATATAGGAAGTGAATCCGTATATACTGGATTCACATTTCACTGAAATAATTATGAAAAAATCAAGTACCTATAGTAATATAGTCATATGAGGGGAATGGATAACCTCAATGGTATGGGGAGTGGGGTGGATCTTCATTTAGTGTCTGTTGTTGTATTGTTTCTTCTCTTTGATTAGTTTCCATAACTTTCTTTAAAAACTTAGTATTCCACATAATTTTTTCTTCTAAAATATTTATTCATGTTTGTATCATCTATAATTTCTTATATTTACCCCCTATTCATTTTTTTATCAAAATATATTTGAGGTGATACTCAAAAAACCTCATGTTTGCTTTGACCATATTGTTCTATCAACTTCAAGGACACTAAAAGTTTTTGTTCATCATGTATAATTTTTGTCTCTAAAATGAATAAAAAATATATTAAAATAAGTATTCATTGTTATGTAATACATATTCAAATCTGAATAAATGTTTCTTATGTCATACTTGCACATGATTCCCATACTCTTTGTGTGTTTTCATCAACTAGTATTCCACCTTTATTTGCTTGAGCATCCTTCTATAAAATATAATGTGGGATAGAAGTAGATTTGAATTTGGATTAATTAATATACATACAAACAAAGAAACATAATTATTTTGTTTTAAAATGCCATACGAAATTATTAATTTATATTTAAAAGTCATACTAGTTTTTTTCTAGGTGAAGCGTACCCCATACTTGCTTTATGGTAGGGGTGCATTGGATTTAATGAACGTTTTTTATTTTCAACACTCAATTATTGTTTCATGAATTAAAAATTATTAATAAAATTAATTAATACACATATTTCCAAGTACTGTAGCAGGTACTGTAGCAGAACTGTACACTGTGCGGGGACTATAGCAGAACTGTACAGGTACTGTAGCAGAACTGTACATGGTGTGGGTACTGTAGCTGGCACTGTAGAAGCTGCTATAGCAAGAACTATTTGGTACTGTAGTAGCCGGAAATATTCACCTTGGGCCACCAGTTTGGTCTTGGAGTCCTTAAGGCTTTCGGGCCACCCAGGATTTCAGGTCAGTAGGGCTTTCGGGCCACCTTTAAGGCCTTCGGGCCACATCAATGCCTTCGGGCCACATGCAGTTGCCCCAGAAAGACTCTACAAGAAAGGAGCAGCCCCAGAAGAGGGTTCAGAGTAGGTGAACTGACCAGAGAAGAGACAAATTGATATGTTAGAATGAGAGGGTATGACTATGCCATCGGGACCCACCTGTTCTTGCACAAGAAGCCTATCCAGACGACCATGCGAAGGTGGAGAGCTACTATCATGATGCAGATACTGGGGAGGGGCAGTTCCTTATAGATAGTCTAGTTGAATTACCTAAGACCTTCGGGTCATGTAATCTCCTAAGACTATGGGCCATGTAATCTCTGAGCCTACGAGCCTTATAAGGGTTCCCCCTCATCCCTTAAAAGGGGGGTTATCAAAAAAAAAATCAATAAAAATGAAGGCCTTCAGGCCATTCGGGAATAATTTACCTGAAATGATAACTCCTCACGATGACTAATAAATGCATTCCATGTTTCTTGCTTTATTATATGTGAATATATATAGGGTGGGTGGGGTGATTATACACTGAAAGAGGATAATATTCATTGTTTATATTATAATATTCATGTGATTCAATGTTTATAAACAATTATACTAATATAATTTAAAATTTGAACTTATTTTCTTATCATGTTTTTAATTCCCTATTAAAATAAACTATTACATGGTACATTTTTAAACACCTCTTAAACACCCAATGGTCTTGATTTTTTTTAATATTTAATTTTCAGGTATCACATGATATGATAAACAATCTATCCTTATAGATCTATTAGAGATTCATTTGGGATAATGACCAAAGTGGGCCTTGAACCTAGGAAAATTTAGGTGAAGTGAACTTGACATAATACCAATGAAATAAATGTAGGAGCCATGATACAGTCCCAATGAAGCTCAAATACTATATGTATATAGATAGAATCATGGGGAACATTTCATTCAAAATTTTATAGAGCTACTTATAATATTTTAATGGAGTTATTAGTGGTCCAAGTTGAAGATGAAAATATGGTCCAAAATATCTAGCCCATAATGATAGTTCATTATCGACCAAAGGATTCCAAAATGCCTATTTAAGGCAGCGGTGTTGAAGTATTTGAATATAATTGTATATGTCTTCATTTTATTTTTATGATTCTAATTTGATATTGTAATCACATTTCTTCTCATATAAGTTGCTCGAATCACCTTTGTTTTTTTAATAAAAGTCCTTCATATTCTCTTATTAGGTGCTTCTTCATATCATGTTGATACTATTTCCTCAATGAGTGAATATATTCACTTAATATTTTGTGAAATTATTCACACAATGGCATAGTGATTGTTATTTCATTGTTTTTACTTCTTAAATTATGCCCTCATGAGTCTACTCTCATCTTCCATATTAATATTTTCATCATTGGAAGGCTAACCCTCTCATGGGTTGATCTAAGGGAGTATAAAGGGGATGCATTGGATGTTATTTATCACTCTTTAAATGTTTAATCATTTATTTTATTTTATATTTTCATTAAATTATTTTCTTTCTTCCTCTTTCTTATTGAATTATATGACTACATTTTTCTTGTTCTAATAAGTTACTTTACCTAGAAGTTCTCATGAAAATGATTAACCAAGTGTATAGGTGATTATCATGTGTATGCGAAGGTGTTAAAAAAAATAAGTGATGAGGTTAGATTGTTTTCATTGAATGAATCCTTCTCGAGTTAATGAAACTGAAATAATTTAGAAATAATTCCATCCAATCCATCCCTTGTAATAACCTAGGATCAACCCTTTCTTATAAATTGAATTAAATTAGGTGTCTTGGTGTTCATTTAAACCCTCTCAAAATAAACCAAATTTGTCCACTTCATAGCCAAATATCCCTCTTATGATGTATGTGTCTTTAGGTTTCTTCTTATGACTTTGAGGATTCGACAACCCAAGCTACACTACAAGTGACCACTTCAACCCTAAAAACTTGGGTAAATTTAGGCAAGACCATGGGGGTTTACTTTTCCTTCAATATCCTTAAAATGGTGTTTCATGATAATTTTCTGAAAGGTTCTATGATCCTTTCTAGTGATCATTAATACAAATTTAATTCGATATGCATCCTATATAAATGGACCCTATAAGGGATAATAAAGAGTAAATCAATGTTTCATTATTTTATATTTTAGTAAAATAGAGAAATTATATCATAATGTTTTCCTAACATATTCCAAATTTAGCACCTTCATCACAAGAACATCATTGTGCCACATATCCATATCAATTGGAACATGCGTTCGAGTGGTGACCCCAATGTAACATATGAAAATGGACTTACTGGGGTCAATAGGCTGGATATGTACAGTCCATCCAAACTCAAATTTTATGCCTTTATTACCCAAGTTAACAATTTTTATTGTGATTGTCATTTTATGATGATTCTATTTTTTCTCAGACATAGGTTTTTTACCTTATACAATTTTCTCAGTTTCAACATTATCTATATGTTTTTCCTCATGATTGGTAGCATCCGAATGTGGATAAACCTATTGTTCCTCAGGATTGGGAGAATCAACATGAGTAGAAGAAATTATATATAGAAGTATTTGACAATTTAATTTAGATTACATAAATAAATTAGTGAACATATAATATTTTGAGGTAACACAATGCATATTAAAGAAAACATTAACATGATTATTGACCTATATTTTTTTTCCTTTAAATTTTGTAGGGATTTTAATCCTATATCGAGTATCCAAACCACCTATTTATAGAACCCTCTTGAAAAGGCACCTCATGGATCAGTGAATAATCACTAGGGTGGGGGTGAATCAATTATTAAATTTACTTATAAGTTTTTTGGTGAAAAAAACATTTTCATCAATTAATGTGAATCTTGATTACCATAAAAAACACACACAAATGAAGGAAAATGAATATTTTCAAGGTTTACCTCTCAAAATGAGAAGGTTAGTCCATGACATGATTTATATTTCATAAATACCATACTACCCACTAGTTTCAACATGTATGTACAACTATAATGGTTTATCCTTATACTCATGTTACAAAAAAGTTTCCTAACTATGATAGTGCTACCCAAAATGTTATAAGGATAAATAACTTGATATCAATATGAAGAAATAATCAATGAACCACCATTATTTTTTGAGTCAATTTATACAAACACTTATTATTTATATTATCTTATTTTTCTTCTATCTTATCTTCTTATTATTACACATATACAATAATTTACACAATAATATTATCAACGAATAGGATCCAATTTGAATTTTAAAACATGAATTCAAACTAATAACTTCCTTTAATAAACTTAACTACTCCAACTTCATTATGAGCCATTGGATATTATTGGATATTCTAGATACCATTGATGCTTCAAGAAACAAACACATAGATTGATTTATAAATCCCTTGAGTCACCCATGAAGGAAAAAAAAAACCACTCATAACTGAAACAATCCTCCCAAAACAGCCTACACTATGACCTGGTGTAAAATACTTGGCTGTTTTTCCTTCAAAACACCTAGAACCATGGGCATAGTCCTCTTATTTATTCCTATTTTTTTTCCATATACTTCACCTATCGACCACGATTTGTCTAACCACAGGAATGGTACTTCTTCTTTGGTTTTCTTGAAATTTTATAATGGAAGACCACCATGAGGACCAACATAACCATTTTAGCCTTGGTCATTTTTCATAGGCACACTAAAAGACCACCATAGACATGGTTACTTTCCCATTAACCATTTTGGGAATAAATTTATCAACACATCTTTCACCATGGACATGGACTTCCTAGATAGGCTATCCTTTCTCCCAAGTTTCTTTAAAATTCATAAAAAATATTGAATCATGATGAACTAATGATGTTTTTTATAACCTTGAGGATAATCTCACACGACGTCATCTAATTTTGACTTAGAATATGATTTATATACTAAAAAAAGTCCAACAAACTCAATCATATCCTCTTTACTGATTATTCAACTTCACATATTATAATAACCATATTATCATCTCTTGGTCTCAATAATATTACACTTTGGATTTTGTTTTCAACCAAGGAATATAAATCACTATAAAACCCTGAAATCTTAGCATTGGATATCCATCAAATAATTATAATCCTACATTAGAGAAACTAGTGTATAAAAAACAATGAATAAATAATACCATGGTATCCATAATATAGTGATATATATATAGCTTCATTAATACAAAACTCACATTATTTAAATGACACATTGTCATCATATCATAAAAATTTCAATCCTAAAAAAAATTATGCAACCACCAATAATAAATTGTTAAAAAATACATCATATGATGAACTTAAAACTTCCCCTTTTAATAACTCTCTATAAATTTATTTTTTCTTTCAATAGAAATGAAAAACTTATCAATGAACACTCCCCCTATATTATTTATACCCCCTTTGAAAAAAATAGGATTATAAACATAAAGGAAATGTTTCTGCTATCAAGTTTATCCCTCTTTTAAAATAATATCCAAAGATAAGATAAGATAGGGGATGGTTACACCATACCTTACCCTATAATGAATGAGGTCAGACACCTAAATTCATCCTCAGATTTTAAAATGATTCTTTTGACAGTGGCTTGGTGAACACATATGCAATCTTCTACTTTATAGGAAAAAATTCCAATTTTAATTCATTATTCTCCACTAGCTCTTTAACAAAGTGATATTTAATATCAATGTGCTTGTATATTTAATACTGAACTATATTATTTGAAAGATTAATTTCACTTTGAATTTAACATCCCAAGATTAATGAAAATTTCACTTCAACTTTTAAATCTTATAACCAATTCTTCATCTATATAAGATGTGTTGAAGCACGGGTTGAAACCACATTTTTATCCTTGAAAGTGCAGAAGATGACTTAATTTTGATTCCTTTAATTCCAAAAAACACATTTTTCTCTAAGATATAAAGCTCCACCAGATATAGACCACCTATCATCAACACATTTTTTATAATCTACATATGAGTAACCAAACATATTAAGATCCCATTTGTTGCCATATTTAAACCACAGTTCGATGTTCATTTTATGTATCTAAGTATTATATTTCCAGCCATGAAATGAGACACTTTTAGTAAAATTTTATATTTGTAACAAAGTTTAACAAGATACACTATATATGGTCTTAAAGCTTTCAAGTAAAATAAATTTCCAATCATCTTCTATAATTATCTTAGATCAACTTCTTTTCCCAATTCATCTTTATTTAACTTTTTTCCTACTAAAATTAAATCTTCCATACCAAACTTCTTTAAAATTTTATTAATATACATTTCTTGTGATAGAAAAATAAAATGATTTTCTGGATAAATTTGTAGGCCAATAAAATATCTCATCTCACTGAGTATAGAAATTTCAAAAATCTTCTTCATTTATTAAGAAATATCTTCACAAAATTCTTCATCATTTACAAAAAAAATTATATAATCTACATAAATGATAATAATTATAAATAACTCCTTACCATATTTAATATAGGTATTGCTATCAAATCATCCTTTTTATAAATTGAAACCTTTTAAAAAAGTTTTCTAGCTTATAATAACAATATATTAAGGATTTATTTAGCTTATATAAATCCTTTTTTAACTTGAAAACACAATTCTCATATTTACCAAGTAAGAATACACAGGGTTGTTCAATATAAACATCCTATTTTAATTCACTATTGAGGAAGGATAACATAATATTCATTTAAAAGATATTAAAATTCATTTTTACTATAATGGAAATAAAAATTATTATGGTTTCAGGCCTTAAAAATGGTGTGAAGGTTGAATTGGAGTCTACTCCATCAACCTATGAATATCATTTACACACTAATCTTTCATTATTTCTAACCCCTTCACCTTTTTCGTTCAACTTGTTTTGGAACACCCACTCTTTTTCAATAATGTTATTCTCTTCAAGATTAGGTACAAACTCCCAAGTCTCATTATTGTATATATGATCTAATAATTTATTCATAAAATCAATCCACTATTGATGTTTAATTTCTTATTTCACATATCTTAGTTTAACTTGAGAGAATAATGACATATGAGAGGATGTTCTCAAATTTATTCTAGTTTAAATCTATTGTGTATGATTTCTACTAATATTTTGAACCTAAAATTGTCTTCTAATCCTTGGATGATGATAACAATATTTTTCTTTATCACTTGAATTTGTTGAATAAACTTATTTAACCTAAAATTCTCCACAATTCTCACTATTTTCTGATACTTCACTTTTCTATTTCTTGGAAATAGATTCATCAACATCACTTTTGTAACTTTCTTCTTCTTATGAGTTCAATTTATTTTCATGTTACATAACTTTAAAATTAATATAATAAAAAATATTACCTATCAATGTTTTTGAAATAATGACATCTTATTCAATTTGGTGGATAACCTATGAAGATACCATAACACATATTATTTCAAATTTACCCAAATTTTCACCTTTAACTTTAATAATGAAAGGGATTACAAACAATCTTAGATACTTAAAACATGGATATTTATTTTAATACATATCATATGATGACATATCATAATTTCTCTTATAATGATAATGATTTTTAATGTGAACCAGTACTCCAATAACTTGTCTCTAGAAATAATGAGAAATTTCATTCTCTGAAAACATAGTTTGAGTCATCTACACAAGAATTCCATTCTTTCATTCAGACACACCATTTTATTGATGTGTGTATGGTGCACTATGTTAAATAAAGATACCATGTTTTTCAAGATATGCTTCAAATATTTCACTGGTATACTCAACACCATTATCTATTTGAATATTCTTCAAAGAGTAACCACATTTTTTCTCTTCAGTTATCCTAAAACTATTGAACATTTTTGGATCCTCTGATTTATGATTTATAAGAACAATACATGTAATGTGATTAAATTAATCTACAAAGTAAATAAAATACTAATCTACATTTATTTATTTCTTCTTCAAACCCCCACAAATATTATATTAAATTAACTCCAAAGGGTGAGTAAATTGTATTTAAACATTTTTGTGTTGATTATTCACAATATTTCCCTTTTAAAAAGTGTAACACATCCAATTCTGTTATATTTTGAACATTGGAACACCATGGACATTGTATCCATGAATAATCTTAGACAAATTATTTTTTCCAATATGACCAAGTCTTAGATGCCACAATTTATTTTCTTCTTTCATTCTCAAATAAAAATAATTTACACCATCAACAATAAGAATTTTTTTTACCACTTTTCAATCTTCTAATTTTCAATATAAAACCACATTTAAGGATCTTCTCAATAAACCCATATTTATAAATGATCAATTCATTTCCTTAATTACAAAATTGAGACACACTAAACATATTTTTTTATTCCTTCAATATAAAATGTGATCTTGGATTTAAATTAATATTTACCAATCAATGTTGATCCAAAAAACTTTTATTTTAAGTAAAAAATAATTTTGAATGGTTATAGATACTTGTTTAAAATTTTCAATTTCCTTAAGAAGATTCAAATATACTTTCATATGTGAGGAAAAATCACTATCCAAAATCCATAGACATTCTACTTTGGATGTTTTATAGGAAACTTTATGAACTTGAGAATTCTATTTTACTTTATAATTCTTATTCTAAGAATTATCAACACTATATATTGATGAAATTTAATATTTTAGCATAATATGACACATTTTTCTAAGATTACCATGTTGCTCACATCATTCACAAACATCTTCCAATAGTTGAAATCTATTTTCAAATTTTAAATCAAATTTCTCATATTGTTATTGAAGTGTTTTCCTATGAATGAGGTGAATATCCCTCAATTTTTATCTTCTAAACCATATAGCCTTTTAATTTTATTGGTAATTAAACTAACGCATAATTTCTATATGTCTAAAACCTCCATAGTGCCTAAAATAATAATAAAATGCATATTTTCCATTAAAAGCATCATACTGTCCAGAATTAAAAACCTGTATTTAAACCTTTTTCCCACAATTAATCTTGGATCTTATTTGAAAACCAAAATTTTGGTGAACTAATAACTCTTTATTCCAAACATAGAACATCTTTTTAACCTTTTTACCTTCACCATTTGTAGTAGGTTTTTCATCAAAGTAGATGCACTTAGAATTTATAGAATATATAAAATAAAATTATTTTTCTAAAAACATGGTATTATTGATTTTATTCTTCTTATCAGACACAAAAAAAGTTTTATCAGTGTTTTTATCTTCATTTTTTATTTATCTTTACTAATTTACATGAGCCTTATCTTTACTTGAGATTTCCCCAACTCCAGGAATAAAGTTCTTTAATTTCAACTTAAAATATTCATGGTCTTTTTCCATACTCACCAATTTTTATCATAAAATATATAAATCCTTCTCTTTATCTTTCACTCAATCTTCTATCTTGATCCTTGAATTATTATATTCAACAAAAAGTTTATTTAATCTATCAAATTCTTTATATAACTTTAATTTTTCTTCAATATAAACTGATTCATTACTTTTTGAAGATTAATTTTCATTCTTCAGATTTTTTATCTCCTTTTTCCAACTTAGATACCTTTTATAGACATTCATTGAGTTTTATTTTCAATAATAATTCCATTTTAGTTTCTTCATTATCCTTGAATTCACTACATTTTCACAAGTGAATTATTTTTCATTCACCTTGGAAATGAAATTTTTTTCATCAACATCTCCTAGAATCTCTATTTCAACTTTTTCATTACTACTATAACTACTTTAACACTTAGATATGAAATTTAACTTTTTTTTAATTTTGATAAATTATTTATCCATTCTTTAAAAGAAACCCCTAATTTTAAAATTTTTATGATCCCTTCTTAATGAACCCCTGGGTGTTTTTTCTAATTAATCACTAACTCCATCCTCTTTTAACATAAGAAAATTAATAGTAAAATTTCCAAATACTCCATAGCTAAATAATTTTAGTGGAACCTTAAATTTAATCATTCTCTTTCCTCTTCTCACATTTCTAGATATTAGAAATATCATATTATAAAGCTTATTATTTAAATCAGAATCATAATTAGAATAATCATCATAATCTTCATCAACCTTCTTCTTATGCTTCTCTTGCTTTTAAGCCTTAAAATATATTTGTTTTTTTATAATTCACCTTATTATTAATAAAAAAATATTTCATCATTTCATAAGATATCTAAACACAATTCAAATCATCAATAGAAATATCACTTGGATCTTTTTCTTCCAAATTAGAGACTTTAGAATCAAACTTCTCTAGAAAGACATGAAAAATATTTTCAACAATATTAATATCTTACAACTTCTCACCGTATCCTATGATTATTATCACAAATTAATTCACCCTTGTGAATAAACAATCAATAGTTTCATCATCATGAATTTGAAGATCATCACATTTAAATCTCTTAAACTGCAATTTAGCTTTCTTTAGTTTAGTCTTTCCTTCAATGTTTTTCTAAATTTTATTCATGATTTATTTCTATATTTGATTCCTTTAACTTTCAAAAAATATATTTCTAATATTTATTATATAATATCATTATTTTCATTCCCTTAATTTTTCAAATTCATCTTATCTATTGCTGTCATACAAAAACCTTCAGTTTAGGGAACAAACCCATCACTTGTAGCTTCCAATACATTATAACTGATAGATAACATGTATGGAAACATCCTATTTTTCCATATGAGATATATTTTTACATTAGATATAGAAATAAACTTTTCATTCTCTAAATTATGATTGTTTATGAAATATACTATAAATTTAGTTTTAAACACTCCAAATAGAGATAAACTCTTTCTCAAACTTCAAACAAAAAATCACCAAGGACATGAACCTGTTTCTATGATACCAATTGAAAAGGAACCTCATGGATCAGTGAAGAATCTTGGGGGGGGGGGTGAAACAGTAATCCATTTTTTAAGTTTCCTTGGTAAAACATCACTCAAAGTTTGTTAAAGTGAATCTTGATCATAGTTCAACAAGAATAAATCCTTCAACATATTATTTATTTGTGGATGCAGTGCTGCTCTTCCTCTACCTCATCAAACTATTGAAACTCTGGTATGATATCCTCACTCTATTCCAAATTTCACAAAATATTATTCTTCCTCTTCTCTTCCTTTTCTCTTCTCTTCTCTTCTTCTTCTTACATGAATACCATATTTTTTCTATAGAAACAACAACAACACAAATTATCTAGTTCAAATTTTAAAATTCAAATACAAACCAATAAATTTTTAATTGACTCAACTACTCTCAATTTATATCGATCCATTGGATTTTATTGGATATTCTAGATAACTTTTTTCTTCCAAAAATCACCTCATAGATCGAGGTAGAGAGCCCTTGAGTCACCAATAAATACACATCATCAAAACCACTCATGACTAAAAAAATACTCTTGACATGGCTTGCACCATACCCAATGAAAAATACTTGTCCATCTTTCCTTCAACTTGCTGAGCACTACCAGCGTAATACTCTTCTTTATGCTCTTTTTTATGCTACTTTAACCATTAACCATGACTTATAAAAACATGGGCATGATCCTTCTTATTTTATTGTTTTAAACATGTATAATGGAAAGACCGCCCTGGGGACTACCATGCCCATTTTGGCCTTGGTTGTTTCTCACAGTCACCCTAGAATACCACTATGACCATTGTTTTCTTGGCTATTTTTCATAGGAACACTCAAATACCAACATGAGAACCACCAAAAGCATGGTACCTTTCCCATCACATGTTTTGGGCATGGACTTATCAACATACCTTCCACTAAGGGTGTGGTCTTCATGCCCGGACCATCATTTCTACTAAGATTCTTTAAAATTAATAAAATCTTGAATCATGATAAACCAATCATAATGTTTTTAACATTAAAGATTATTTTACATGGTATAATTTGATTTTGAATTTGAATGAATTTTATGTATTGATAACAAAATCCATCACACTCAATAATATTTTCTTCATCAATTCATCCACTTCACATATCACAAAAACCATATCATCACCTCTTGGGATCAAAATCTCTGACATACAAGACCCCATCTACATTGTGACCACCAAAAAATGATTGTGATTTCCTAATGAAAGGGATATTCTTAATCGACCTTACATCTAAAGATTCATTGGTTTTAGTTGATTATAGAACAATTAACCACTTTATATTTGTATGATATAGAATGTAAAATACTTTCACTTCTAGTGATTCAATTATGAATGGTTCATCCTTTTACCCTTCATTATTGAAATCCACTTTCACAAATCCCAATTCATTTATTTTAACTATTGTCTTATTATCAACCCATTTTCATTGAAAAATTAGAACTTTGAATATTTTATAATATAACACCCATATTTTTCCAATGATGTCAAAGTATGAAATATTTATGTAAATTGGATTTCTGTCCTTGCTACCAGATACATGCATATATTCCTCCAAAGGAGTAACTCCACTATTTTTCATGGTAAATTTTTATCATGTTTATTTGTAGATAATATATAACTATTAATTACATAATCATTATAAGATAATACATGCACACTTGGTCCCTTAGTTTTCCATATAAGTTGTTCTAAAATTGAACTTGTATTTTCAACTGACTCTTTAAAAATATAATCCCAAAACCAACCTATAAATTGTCGATTATTTGTATTTGATTTCCAGATTTCAAACCTTGATTGATTAAAATTCCTAAAATTACATTGTGGGTTTCAACATATGGAAAAATTATAAAATTTTATGTAAAATGTAAAGGTGAGTCTACTCCCACACTATAAAGGTAATTGTGACACCATATATTCTGAAAATTAATTTACCCACAAGTCGCCCCCTGTGATGAGATTTTAATAGGACAATGCTCTCTACATCATAAAGGTTTTTGGTATATAATTTAATATCTTCCTCAATAATATATCATTATGAAATACAACCTTTTGGTTGACTTAAATTTTTGACATACATTTTCAAAATATTCATATACTATTCAATGGGTTATATCCATCTATAATGTATAGAACCACACAATTAGATCTCTATAACCAATTAAAACATAAAGTAAACCATTATATTAAAGATTTTTTGTTGGAATAATATCTCCAATTCACTTAATATGATAAGAATTTTCTTTTCTATAGTTGTAAACTTCACTAGGTTTATAAATTTACTATATATATCTTTAAGAAAGAAATAAATCTTGGTTAATGTATGAAAGAAATTTATAGTTAAGATGAAATTTAAAGATAAAATAATTAAATCTTACCCAAAAATATGAAATTCATGTGATTTTAGGCCCTTTAACTTTAAATTAGTCATCGACACAATATTATTGATATTTGATGAATACCCCTATGGAACCTTTACATCATTTAGTAAGTTAAAAAACTACTACCTCTCTTTACTTAAAAGTGTGTAAACAACTAGAAGAAGAAAATTATATATTTCAACCTTCATTAGTGCTAACTATTTCCTTATCCCCAATTCAATCATGTCCAACTTAGCCTTAATGTAATCCTTTGTGCTTCTAGGCGCATTTAGTAATGTGACAATAACAACATCACATATATTTTTTTCTTTATATATAACATCAAGAAAATTTCTAACATACTAAAACTTACAACATGAAAATAAAAAAAACCTGATCACTTTTTCCATACTATCTTTTAAGGTTTTTTAAGAGGGTTTACTAAAAATAGTGTCAATATCCTTTACTTTCTTAAACTATTGATGTAACTTTAATAGAGACAGTGTTGTACCTTGTTATATATTCCCATAAAATAATTTCATCAAGATCAATATTTGTGTCTTTTGAGTAAAAATTTATGATATCCTAAAGACACAGTCTTCGAGGAATGTTTCAACCTCCCTGAGTGTGTACCTTCTTCACAGACAAGACTCCCAAACTTTCCTTTAATGATATATCCAAACAAATTTCCATAGGTAAGAAAGTAATTTATAATCCTCTATAATATGGATCTCAATGTGAAATATTAATTTCTATAATAACCATATAATGTAACACCTGAATCCCACATTAATTTTAGATCTTCAGTCAATGGATCAAAATAATCATCAATATCATCACCTAGTGGTTTTGTTCCTATTATAAGAAGATAAAACATAATAAATTTTTATTCATGTATAACCATGGTGGAAAGTTATGATTTAATAAAATAATAATCCATGTAACATTATTTCCAAATTATTTTTTATTCATTTAAAAAAAAAATCCATTTTTGAGGGTTGAATGGTAACCCATACAATCATAAAATTATACTTTGATAAAAAATGCAGAACCATTATAATAAAAACTTTGGTTATAGAAGCTGTGCATCCTTTGAAGACTCCAAAAAACAATAAAATCACTTTACTCATGCTCTTTTTGAATGATATATTCGAATAAATAGACAATATAATTCCATGTATTAATGTACTCCTCTATATTAGTCTTCCCTACATTAAAATCTGTAAGCAAGATGCGATTATGAAATTTAATCCATTCCATTTGATCTTAGTTAATATAAAATTTAAGATATATAACCATCAGTTTATTATATTCCTCCCACAATGTAGTTTTAATAAAGAATTACATTTCTATCATAACCTCCTTATAATGCATGAGGATATCAATAGAAGGATCTAGATTTGAGGGTTTCTGGCTAGGTAAAGGTGATTCTTTTCCTTATTTATCTCTCTCATTTACCCTACAATTTGAATCTCTATTTGGTCCCTTAAATCATTTATAGATCCTTGTTTTAATTGTTGAACTTGGGGGGGGGTGATACTTTCATCTTAGGATTTTCAAGATTCCGTACTATTCTAGCCTCAGGAAGCCTTAGGGTCGGGCTTCCCTCTACCTCAATCCTAAACCAAGGAACTTACCAGTCAACCTTAAAAGTTGATCTATTGTCCATATAGTGTGAGTGATACTTTATACAAAAAAAGGATTCACTCCATATTTAGATAGTGCAAGAGAACAGTTTATCATATTGTTTCTAAATTCAGCATATTATTGATAAATTTTCTTTCACTAAGGAGATTTTGATGGGTGAAGAAGTTTCCCATCTTTATTTATTATATCTGTATGTCCCATAAATTTTCTTATAGTCTCCTCACCTCCATATAAGTGCTTAAACCTTGAAATTATTGGAAGTACAATAAAAAATTGTAAGGAATTGATTTATCTATCAAGACCTAATACACTTTGGAAATTTTTTATATGATTTATAGTCCTTGAGAAACAATACACAATAATTTAGAAATGCATGTATTATATTAAATATCATACCTATTGAACATAACATTCATTAATACCACATGCTCAGTAGGGAATCTCATTATCTTATGGTAGCATATCATTCAAGAGAGAAAGTAGTTCAATAATATTGGTTACACTCCACCCATTTCCAAATTTTAAATTATATAGATTTATTATGGTTGAAAATGTTGTATATTTAGTATAAGCAACATACAATGGGGTATTTTCACAACTCTTTAACTTTTAAAACAACTTTGTATAATTACGAAGTTCATCTTCAACCATCATTGTAATTTCCTCAATACAATACTTATCATAATCCACACTTGTAATCATATCCTCAATATGATATTCATCATCATTCACAATTATAATCATATTAGAAGATTTATAAAGCACAATGTTATACTAATCACAAAAAACATTCAGTTATTCCCCATGTTTAGTCCAACATTTATAACTTCAATCTATTCTGTGATGAATAAAGTGTTCTTTAAACTCCTCTTAACTAATTATTCTTGAATAACAATAATGTAAACACAAAAAAAAGATTCAAGAGTGGTCATATGAAAAATATTTTGAAAACTTGATGAACTATTTAACCTCATCCTCATACTCTTTTTTTTATATGATTTACATCCATATATTTTCAATTCACATCCATCCTATTTGATATAGAAATATTTATATTTAACAAAAAATTAAATACATAAAAGATACAAGTTTGGAATAATAAAAGTATTTTCTTTACACACACAAAATCATTTTTGATATAATTTTTCATTATATCAATAACTTGTTAGAACATATAAATATGAAGAATTATATTCCATCCAAAAATTAGAATATCCAAAGAAGTATTTCCTAAATTCATATTTTTATCTCATCCTCGATTTGTGTGAACTTTTGTTTCATATAATTTTTTGAAGATTTTATAATTATTAATTTGGTATATGTTAATATTTAGATATATCACTTAAACTATCTCTGATTAAAAAAATTATTTTGAATGAAACAATTCATCAGATTCAATTTCTCTGATTTTTTTTCATAAAATACATCTTTATCTGAACTAGTGTTTCCAAATTAATATAAAAATTTAAAGGATCATTGATGTTTAGACCATAAATCACATCATAGTGGCTTATACTATGTTTTGATGTATACTAATGTGAGTTGTAAAAATGTTCATGGCTCGAACGTGGTCGACATGGGAATTTTGATGAAGCAAATAAGTGAAATAATAAATAGATCACATCATTGTTAACCTCCTTTAAAAATTGAGTTTTTTCACTATCATGAATATTTTTGATACATTTCTGTGTATTTTAATAACTTTAATTGTGAATTTGTGTGAATATTACATGTTTTTATGTTGATTTCATCACTATTTATAATAAAAAAACTTATTGTAGATCTATTTTTTAATTTAACTATTTTTAAAAGAATCACACCCAAACAAATAATTTCAATAAATCATAATACCATTTTAACTATAACTCTTTTGGAAAGCATGATATTCGAAGATAAAATGATTTCAATCATTAAAATATGACTTTATGATAGTTTTTATATCATAATAAAATTATTTTAATTTATCTCATCATCCAAAACCATGGAATGACCAATATAATTATTTATCAAATTCTTCATTTGGTAACAATAAAAATAACAATTTTAATATGCCATGATATTTTGAAAATAAATTGACACAAATTTTAAAATTTCCAATACATTAAGTGGATGAAATTAATCACAAAATTAATTTTAACGAGTAATAGAATTCATTAAATAAATAGCCTTGTTATTAAAATAAAAAAATTAATGTTTTAAAAATTTTCAATTCTAAAAAATAGGGAATTTCTAAATTTTGTTTTATCCCTCATCGAAAATAATGTAAACTTTAAAAATAAAGTCTAAAAATATTAGGTGAATTATGTTAATTATAATGGAAAAACAATATTTATATGATTTGTTCTGAAACTTTGAATTGGATGATCAATAAAATAATTATTTTTTTATTTCCCCAAGAAAATAAGAAATTGATATAAAAAATTTTGAGAGTAATTTTCAGTGTTCAAATAAAATTAGAGATCAAATTCAAATAACAATGAACAAAAGAAATCATAATTCCACACAAAATGTTTTTGAATTAAAGGAAAAAACCATTAGAATTGATTAAAATGTTATTTTTGATGAGTTTCTGACTAACAAAAAAATAGGTAAAAAAATATGTGATTTTGGTATCCATTAAGAGACAATTCCAAAAGTAAAAGAAGAAAAACAAAGAATCATCCAAGTGAGGGGAAAAATATCAACCATAATAGAAGAACTGATAAGAAGAATAAAAAATCCCAAAAACAAGAACCAAAACATCAAGTAGAGAGAAGAACAAATAATAGTGAAAAATGAAGAAAGATCAATTAAAAATGAATAATGAATAATATACCTATGATTTGAGGGTTGATTCTTCTGAAATATTGGAAGAGAAGAGACAAATGGATTAAGATTCCTCAATATCTTGAATGAAACAAGTAGGGGTGATCTTAGTTTGAGTTCTTTTAAAATAGGGGAAGTGGTTTTATCAGCGCTAGTAAAAAAACATGGATAAAAGATACATATATCAATGCTCAAATAAAGAGCACTAATCAATGTATTATTTATCAACTCTTTTTTAGCAATGATAAATTTATATTTTATTAGTGCTTAATATAACAATGATAAATACTAGTGGAAAATAAAAATTAAAAATTATAATAAATTACTAATTATAAAAAATTGAATATTAAAAATTACTTTATAATAAAAATAATAAATAAAAATAAGTAAATTATAAAAATATTGAAACTAAATGAAAAATATTATTTATATTAAATATATTAATAAATGTGATAATATTATGATAAATGTATTATATTATAATAAATGTATTAATATTTTTATAAATAAATAAATAAGATTAATTATATAAGTAAAAAAATATTAAAAACAAAAAATATAAATTTATATATTGAAAAGATAATATAAATGATTAAATATTAAAAATTACATTTAAATAAAAAATATATAAAATAAATCACAAATGAAAAATGAATAAATAAAAATCAATTAGAGATTTAAATAAAAAATATTAAAATGACAATAAATAAATATTAATCATGTAAAATAAAACATCTTAAAAATATTAACTATTAATAAGTAAAAATGTGTAAATAAATATTATAAATGAATATATTATATAAATATTAAACAAATAAATATTAAAAATGAATAAATTATGAAAATTTTAAAAGTGAATAAGTATTACAAATAATTAGATGATAATAAATGAATAAATATTAAAAATGAATAAAATTTAATAATTAAAAATGAATGAATTTTAAAAATATTTAAATAATAAATTAACAATTTTTATTATATAATTTAATTAAATATTACAAATGAATAAATATTAAATAAAAACTAAAAAATATTAAATATTAAATTTATAAAAGAGATTTATAATTGGGTATTAGTTATTAATGTAAAAATAAAAATTGAATTAATATTTAAATACAAATATATAAAAATAAAAATGAATAAATATTAATTATATAAACCACATACATATTAAATGTAATGAATATTAATATTTAAAACTGTTTAAATAACTAAAAAAATACATACATTAATAAAATATTAAATAAATAAATATTAAAAAAGAATATATTTTAAAATTGAATAAATTATAGAAAATATTAAAAATGGAGAAATATTAAAAATGAATAAATAAAATTAAATGAATAAATGTTAAAAATTAATAAAATTTAATAATTATAATTAAATAAATTAAGAAATATATTAAAATAATGAAAAAATAATAATTATATAAATATTTAAATACAAAAAGTATTAAAATAAAAACGAATAAATATAAATTACAAAAATATTAAAAATATTAAATATTAACAATTAAAAAATTATAAATAAATATTAAAAATTGAAAAAATTACAAAATATTAAATGTATATATATATATACTTCTATATAAAATTGCATTAGTTACGTTTGAAAAACCAGATGACTTTTACTATGATTGTGTGTACGTATATATATGTATATATATATATATAAATATACCATAATTGGATATGTCAAATTGAAACAACAAATGACTTTTCTTATTATATATGATATATTTATATACACATACACAACACATTACATACAAACATACACATAAACATACAAGTACACACACACACATACACACACACACACACACACACAAACACAAACACATTCACATCCACATCCACATGCACATGCACATGCACATGCACATGCACATGCACATGCACATGCACATGCTATAAGAACCCAACCTTAAAACATTACATAATATGGAATTAAATGAATAATTCACATTGAGGATCTTTTCAGGTTTAGAGTTATAGAGAATTAGGCCATAACTATTACATATGAACTTGAAAATTACATGTAGACACTACTACTCAGTATTCATTTTTTTTTCATAAAATAAAAACTCTTAAAAAGAAACATGTCTAGTTCCAGGTTTTAGACAACATTACTTTTCCTTGATCTCATCCTTGACCATATTCATCTTTAAGTCATGTGGAAAACATTTAAAAAAATTGGTATGACCATAAAAATCTCATTAAGGGTTATAAAATACGGAATGAAAGCATTATCCCATCAATAAATACAAAATGATGAAACCATACTTTTCAATCATTACATACCTCATGAAATAATAATATTTATGAACAACACATAGAAATAATAAACCATAAAGGTAACTTGTGGCATAAAAAACATACTTATATTATAGCTATCACAGCTACATAAGGAGTTACATTGGAATACCCATCACAGTATATTCCCTAAATCTATTAGGAGAAACATTAACATTTACCTCCGTTACATTACCCAATGAATTAGAGAGCTATCTTGGGCTCACCCGCCCAAGGTTTATCACATAACCACCCAAATACATAAACAATTCTCAAGAACCACAACATATTCATAACACATAAAACAATCATAAAGGAAATATAACATTTCCACATTGTAATCACAATATATCATTTCAAGACATTAACATAATCAATGCTTTATCAAACCATTTTCAAAACCATTTAAAATATTTAAAAAAGATATTTTGGAATCAAAGTGTCCCATAACACTTTGAAACTTTTGAAAGTAATTTACACTTTAAAACAATCATGTCTATATAACTAAATCATTAAAACCATTTTTAAAATATGGACATTAATGTGAAATATTTAGAAGAATAAATCTTTAAAACATTTAAAACAATATTTTAGTTAAAGAGTTACTAACCAAATGAGAGACACTTGAATACAAATATTTGAGGAATAACATTAATCAAAGATTATAATATCATGAGAATAAGGATATTCATGATATAATATTTCTAAAGGCAGTATATACACCATATAAAAGTTAAATGGTGCATAATAACAATGAAGTCTCAATGGAATGTAAATTGAGATGAAATCCCTTATAAAAATTGTATCATTAGATTAAAGATAAATAAGTTATATAATAATGTGTGAAATATTTAAATACACTCAATATGATTGGATATTCAGTGTAAATCAATCAGGGGACATTCACACATGTTCTTTTTAAAACAAAACCAATGACTTAGATGTTTAACTCAATGAATAGAAATTGATTTAATATTACCCTTATCAAGTTCACATAAATGACATGATAAATTATAAATGGAGTGATTATGTGTGTAAAAAGTATATCCACATAAAGGTTATTGGAAATTACAACATAAATAAATAAACAGTTATTCCAAACATAATCATAGCATAACATAATTAAGAATTAGAAGATTAACCCATGGAATAGAAATTGGGTTAAAAAGTTCCCTTCCTGATTTGGTAACTTATGAAACATACACCCCATGAAAGAAGGTTCATATAATGAAGATTTAAATATCCATAAATTGAAGTATATTACACAATTAATATAATAATGTGAAGTACATACAACACACAATATGAAATAGTAGCAAATATAGCATGAATCTGACGGGAATAAAAAGTGAGACGAAAACCTCTTACCACATTGTAATCAATCGAGTCGTATGAAAAAAAGTTAATAACCACCAAATGAATCATATAATACCATGAATATAAAGATAATAATGATAATATATATCAAATGGCAGTACACAATACACCACATGAAATAAATAAGTGGTGAACAATGGAAATATCACAGAATTAAAAGTGAGATAAGAAACCCCTTACCACATTGTAATCAATCGAGTTGTATGACCAAAAGTTAATAAACACCAAATAAATCATAGAATAACTTGAGTATAAAAATAATAATTATAATATATATCAAATTGGAGTACACGATACACCACATGCAATAAATAAGTGGCGAACAATGGAAATCTCATGGAATTAAAAGTGAGATAAGAAACCCCTTACCACTTTGTAATCAATCGAGTTATATGACCAAAAGTTAATAACCACCAAATTAATCAGAGAATACCATGAATATAAAGATAATAATGATAATATATGTTAAATTTGAGTACACAATACACCACATGCAATAAATAAGTGGCAAACAATGGAAATCTCACGAAATTAAAAGTGAGATAAGAAACCCCTTACCTCGTGTCCGACTTGACCCGTTCGTTATTTAATCTCATAAATAATATGATAAAGTTAATTTAACCTTGATTAAGACCTTTTTAAAGTTTTTTATTTCTTTTATATCACTTATTACCATGTTATAAACATTATGAAATCATTTAAGTTAATAATGGTTGTTTTGTCGATATTTGGTATTTGAGTCAAAAATGAACTTCTTATAATTAAAAGTTGTTCATGTGGTCAAAATTACATTATCTTTAGAATTATATTAATGATTTAGATATCATATATATCAAATATATCCAGTATATTTATGTATTTATAATATTACATAACATTTGGAGAGAAGAAATGAAATGCACTGTTCATGGAGACGGTAAGCCATACGTACGCATGAACACTACTTTCATTTCTATTTCATATTTAATGGAATGAAAAATTAATGATAAATAGGTATATTATAATTATAGTATAATATCATATGATATATATGTTACATAATTTCATCGACACCATCCTTTATACATTCTGTTTATGTTATAAACGAATCATATCACCTTGAGGGGGCGGTAGTCCGCACTTCCTCAAATAAAATTATCCTATATACACATATTTTAAAGCATAACTATATGTTTGTAAATAAAAATTACAGAAGAATAGAGAAAACATAAACATAATATATATCATATATAAATTCAGTTCCATCATAATGGCCACCATGAGAGGTGGTAGGAGAATATTGAACAATCATCGTTTCGTGAGGCAGTAGTTCACCGTCCACAGAAACATTACGTTCTTTACCCATTAGATGGAGGTGTGTGTAAGTGTAGTTCTAATACTTCTCATAAAACCAACCTAGTATATTTTGGATACTTTTTTTGTTATAAAATAAAGGAATAAAAAGAGTTTATGTGGTTGGAGAAGTAAAATAAAACAAAAGAACTAAAGAGAAGACGTTACCTTTAAATCTGGTATCTCCCTTTGGTTTGAACCAAAAGGTTTAATTAATTTGCCTTCTTCATAAGGGAAGGAATATAGGAGGAGGATAGGGATATAGGGAGCTTAATTGGGAAGATTTTGGACGAGCCAAGGGGCTTGGGAAGTGTGAGGAATGGATTAGAAGTGGGGATTTTTATAAGGGAGAGGAGGGGCTCTTTAGGAATGTTTAAAAATATTATTTTATTATATTATGATTTTCGGTTTTAAAATGTCCAAAACTTTTTAAAGTTGAAGATAAGATGACTCATGTTCTAAATAAAATCGTCTAATAAGAATTGGACAGGTTTTGGATATTGTTTTAATCTTTATAATATTATTTATTTAAATTATTCATTAATGTGGTAAACACTGCATCATTATTGTGTTTTATATATTTTTATTTATTTTATATCTAAAAAATTATAAAAAAATATAATGATATAAGAAATAATTTTATATTTTAAATTAATATTTATATTCTAAGAGATAACTTATATAAACCCATGTAATAATTGATTTACTAAAAGATATATGTTTTTGTCATTTTTGTCTTTCTTAAATTAATTAATATAAATTGTCATTATCACTCTCAAATGGATCCATGGGGTCCAAAAATCGACCCAAGGATGCCCATGGTCGGAAATTTATCAACCAATAGGATTAGGACTCATGTTAGGGTAATTTAATATTTTTATAATAATATTTTTTACCCTTAGTTACAAGATTTACCCTTTAACCATGGTAAATAATTTTTTTACTAAAGTAAATATTCATAATGTCAAAAAATAAAAGTTACTATTTAATTTTTTTTTACCTTTTGATTCAAAATATGTAATAAATTTTTCCAAATTCAAGACACATAAGTGGAAAAAATTAATTTAAAATTAATTCTCACTGTCAAAACAAAAAGCATGTTTTTAAGAAATAATAACTATCAAAAGATTGCCACTTATTTATGTCCAATTTAAAAGTGAAATTACTTACAATGACCAAAATTGGATTATATGGTAAAAAAATAATATAATTATGCTTTAAAATAAATTAAAAATATAATCTAACATTATAAATAAATTATATTAAAAGGTAGTTTTGAATTAAAATACAGTATTTTTCACTATTCATTAAAAAATGAATTTTATCAGAAAAATTCCAAAAATTTACCCAAATTAAATTTTGATGTCCCGATTCTAAAGAATATTTTTATTTTTTCAGATAGACCATATGAAAGTGATCATAACTAGATTTAAGGAGGTTTCTCCATCAAAAGGCCGTAAATCAACCTTTTAATGAATATTGGAGTATTTATGGTTAAAATCAGATTTTTTCTTATTTTAAGCCTCTAAAATTTATTGGGTAAATGTAAAAACATTTATCAAACATTTATATTCATATTTTAGTTAATTCTATATATTCTTGGAAATACAATGTCTATCCATTAAGTACCATTTAAAATAATATTATATTATTATTTTTCAGTATGACTCAGCATTGTGTGCAATATAATATTTCAATGAAACTTGTTGTTGTATATAAGGTACACCATCAAAAATAGAACCCCCTTTAAAGTAAAATTAATATTTAATTCACAAATTTTAATAAATATAAAAATTTTATATTATTTATTTACCTGGGGTTTTACATCCTTCCCCCCTTTTGGGAACTGCATCCTCACAATTTTAAAATTGGGCTTGGAAAATTTATTGAAAGTCCCATATCAGAAAAAAGAGTGCAAAAAAATATCAATTTAAAAGAAAGAAAGAGAAATAAAAAGGTCATCTAAGATAGCCCATACTAGGATTTCATGTAGGAAAACATGGACATGGAATAGAAACAAACCATCAAATTTGACCAAGAGTGGTGGAAAATATGATTAGGAGAAAGTTAACCACCAGAAAAGCACAAACATGTGATGGGTTAAAAGGTATTTGATTCCCCAGTAGGAAACGTTAAAAGAAAATGTTTTTTTTAAGTTACTTTTCATAAATTTGAGGATTTTATTTAATATCTTGAATAAGAACATAAGGAAACATACTTACTTTTCATTTATACTTTCATACTTTACTAGATCTCTACCACAAACTCATTTTTTCTCCAAATGATGAGTATTCAAGATGACTTATTCACATTGAAAGAGATATAATAAACTTCTAGAGAATCACATAATCCAAAATAGATAAACTATATTTTTCACATGTCTTTAGACATTAACCAAAAACAAAATGGTTAGTACAAGATCAGATAATTCCCAAAAAGGATAATCTTTTACAAAAAGAAAAACTACTCTTAATCTCTAAAATTTGTCAAACAATACCCAAAGTTCAACAAAGACCAATCAATAAACAACTATCCATAAAATTATTCAAACTAATCTAAACTAATATTGAAACCCAAATCTTAGAAGGATTTAATCACATAGTCTTCCAAGATAAATATTAACATTTATCTTCAAATAACATCAGTTACTCTCAAAGTCTCATACTGAAAAGTAATTAACCTAATCACATATTCTCCATGATAGGTTAATCATTTCAATAAATAAACCAAATCGTCACATGTCTAAAATAAAAACATATATTCTTCCAAAATAAAATTTCAACCATTACTCCACAAATGAGATCCCATAGTATTCTATTTACCTTAAGCATATAATTTTTCCAAAAGAGAAAACATCTTCTAAAATAACCTTTATCACTTAATCACCAAATAATTTTCCTATATTAAGGATATCCATTTGATAAAACATAAGTTCCGAAAATCAACTTATTATTGATCCATAAAATAATTTAACTTAAAATAATAAGTCATACTAACCAGGGACTTCATGTAGGATAGTGGTAGGTGATGCGCCCTTGTCACCCTTTAGTGTTGGATTGATCCTGCAGCCTTTCCAGACGCGACGGGTTGTCACCAATATTACGGGTTGTCCTTTTTATAAAACTCAAAAATAACCCTAATATGGTTTAAACTCAAAGGTTTTCTTATACCTTTCATTTTTATCCCAATACATTAATACCTCAACATCTTATATATTGTCATTTTTTTCACCTCAATATGATAAAATAAAATTATTACCAATAGAAAGAACATTATACCTTGATCATGGTGTCTATATGGTTTCATCATCATCTTGTTCACATTGTTAGAAGGTCCATGCATTGCAAAAATGATTTAGAGATCCTTCAAAATCATTTGATTCCTTCATCCAAATACATGTTGTACAACTTGGGTCATATGGGTGTTCGTAGAAAAATAGTTTTGGAAAATAATCATGTATGACATATAATTTCAAAACAACTGATAAAACATATTTTTTATAAAATAGTCAGACCAAATTTGAGTTGAAACTTTCAATTAATGGTACTTTTAAAATACCATAAGTATGTTCTGATAGACTATATTCTAAAAGAAAATAGGTTTAAAAAGGGTCTCCTTCTTCAGCACCTTTTTCAAAATCATAATATGCTTCAAAATATTGCGACAAGGTAAAATATTTGAAAATGCCTTGATAATATTTATCCTTCTTAAAAATATGAGAATATTGAGAAAATATTATTTGATTAAATACAACCCATGACCCACAATGATATCGAGGTATAGTGGAGGTGTTTTAAATCTCAAATAACTACTTGCAAGTGAGTTGTATGCTAGAAAAAGTTTCACCATAATCTGAACACGAATTTGTAATAATTATTGCAAGAATGCCATCAAAAAGAGATAGGAATGTCGTTTGAGGTCCTCCTCCTTCCATTTGTAACCGAATTTCCTTGATCTGAGAAATTTATAAAACTAGGATTTAATTGAAATAATATACATAGGGAATAACGATATTTTTAACAAAAACTCCTAATCCCTAAAGTTTTCTAAACTGACCTCTGATACCAACTATAAGGACCCGACCCTAAAACATTACATAATCTTGAATTAAATGAATAATTCACATTGAGGATCTTTTCAGGTTTAGAGTTTTAGAGAATTAGTTCATAACTATTATATATCATCTTGAAAATTACATGTAGACAGTACTACTCAGTATTCATTTTTTTAAAATAAAAACTCTTAAAAAGAAACATGTCAAGTTCCAGGTTTTAGACAACATGACTTTTCCTCAATCCCATCATTGACCCTATTCATCTTTAAGTCCTATGGAAAATATTTCAAAATCTTGGGATGAGCATAAAAATCTCAGTAAGGGTAATAAAATAAGGAATGAAAACATTATCCCATAAATAAATAAAAAATAATAAAACCATACTTTTTGATCATAACATACCTTAAGAAATCATAAGATTTATGAACAACACATAGAAATCATAAATCATAAAGGTAAATTGTGGAATACAAAACATACTTATATTGTATCTATCACAGTTACATAGGGAGTTACATTGGAATACCCGTCATAGTATATTCCCTAAATCTCTTAGGAGAAACATTAATATTTACCTCCATCACATTACCCAATGCATTGGAGAGCTATCTTGGGCTCACCCGCCCAAGGATTATCACAGAACCACCGGTATACGTAAATAATTCCCAAGAACCATAACATATTCATAACACATAAAACAATAATAAAGGAAATATAACATTTCTACATTTTAATCAAAATATATCATTTCAATATATTGATATAATCAATGCTTTATCAAACCATTTTCCAAACCATTTAAAACATTTTATAAATAGATTTTTGAATCAAAGTGCCCCATACCACTTTGAAACTTTTGAAAGTAATTTACACTTTAAAAAAATCATGTAAATATAAATAAATCCTTAAAACAATTTTTAAAACATGGAAATTAATGTGAAATATTTATGAGAATAAATCTTTAAAAAATTTAAAACGATATTTTAGTTAAAGAGTTCTTAACAAAATGAGAGACACTTAAATACAAATATATGAGGAACAAAATTAATCAAAGATTATAATATCATGAGAAAAAAAAATATTGATGATATAATATTTCAAAGGGCAGTATATACACCATATAAAAGTGAATTTGTGCCTAACAACAATGAAGTCTCAATAGAATGTAAATTGAGATGAAATCCATTATAAAAATTGTATACTTAGATTAAGGATAAATAAATTATATAATAATGTGTGAAAAATATAAATACACTAAATATTATTGGATATTAAGTATAAATAAATCATAGGACATTCACACATGTTCTTTTTAAAACAAAACCAATGACTTGGATGTTTAACTCAATGAATGAAAATTGAGTTAAGATTACCCTTATCAAGTTCACATCAATGACATGAGAATTTATAAATGGAGTGATTATGTGTATCAAAATTATATACACACAAAGGTGAGTGGAAATTACAACATAAATAAATAAATAGTGATTCCAAATATAATCATAGCATGACATAATGAATAATTAGAAGATTAACCCAAGGAATGGAAATTGGGTTAAAAAGTTCCCTTACTGATTTTGGTAACTTATGAAACATACACCCCATGAAAGAATGATCATAAAATGAAGATGTAAATACAAATAAATGGAATTATATTACACAATGAATACAATCATGGGTAGTACACACAGCACGAAAAAAATAGTGGCAAATATAACATGAATCTCATGGGAATAAAAAGTGAGATGAAAACCTCTTACCACATTGTAATCAATCGAGTCATATGAGAAAAAGTTAATAATCACCAAATGAATCATATAATACCATGAATACAAAGAGAATAATGATAATATATATCAAATGGTGGTACAAAATGCACCATATTCAATAAATAAGTGGTGAACAATGGAAATCTCACGGAATTAAAAGTGAGATAAGAAACCCCTTACCACATTGTAATCAATCGATTCATATGAAAAAATGTTAATAAACACTAAATGAATCACATAATACCTTGAATATAAAGATAATAATGATAATATATATCAAATGGGAGTACAAAATACACCATATTCAATAAATAAGTGGCGAACAATGGAAATATCACGGAATTAAAAGTGAGATAAGAAACCCTTTACCACATTGTAATCAATCTAGTCGTATGACCCAAAGTTAATAACCACCAAATGAATCATAAAATACCATGAATATAAATAGAATAATGATAATATATCTCAAATGGGAGTACAAAATACACCACATTCAATAAATAAGTGGTGAACAATGGAAATCTCAAGGAATTAAAAGTGAGATAAGAAACCCCTACCTCGTGTCTGACTTGAACCTTTCGTTCTTTAGTCTCCAGAATAATAAGCTAAAGTTAATTTCTACTTTCTTAAGAAACATTTTCAAGTTTATTATTCCTTTTATATCACTTATTATCATGTTAAAAACATTATTAAATCATTTAAGTTAATAATGGTCGTTTTGTCGATATTTGGTACTTGAGTAAAAAATGAACTTCTTATAATTACAAGTTGTTAATGTGGTCAAAAGTCCATTATCTACAGAATTATATTCATGATTTATATATCATATATATCATATATATCTAATATATTTATGTATTTATGATATTTTATAACATTTGGAGACAATAAATGAAATGCACCGTTCATGAAGATGGTAAGCCGTACGTACGCATGAATGCTACTTTCATTTCCATTTCATATTTAATGGAATGAAAACTTAATGATATATAGGTATATTATAATTACGGTATAATATAATATTATATATGTTACATAATTTCATGAACACCATCATTTATATGTTCCATGTATGTCACGAATGAATCATATCACCTTGAGGGGGCAGTAGTCCGCACTTCCTCAAATTAAATCATCGTATTTACACATATTGGAAATAATAAAGTTATGTTTATAAATAAAAATTAAAAAAGCATAGATAAAACATAAAAATAATATATATAATATATAAATTTAGTTCCATCATAATTTCCACCATGAGAGGCGGTATGAGAATATTGAACAATCATCATTTCGTGAGGCAGTAGTTCGCCGTCCATAGAAACAATATGTTATTTACGCATTAGATAGAGGTGTGCGTAAGTGTAGTTAGAATAATACTCATAAAAAAAACCTAGTATATTGAGGATACTTGTGTTGTTATAAAATAAATGAATAAAAAGAGTTTATGGTGCTGGATAAGTAAAATAAAACAAAAGAACTTAAGAGAAGACATTACCTTTAAATCAGGTATCTACCTTTGGTTTGAACTAAAAGGTTTAATTTAATTACCTTCTTCATAAGGGAAGGATTCTAGAATGAGGCTAGGGATATAGGGAGATTAATTGGGTAGAGGTTGGATGATCCAAGGGGCTTGGGAAGTGTGAGTATTAGGTTATAATTTAGGGATTTTTATAATGGGGAAGAGGGGATCTTTAGGAATGTTTAAAAATATATATTTTTATTATATAATGATTTTCGGTTTACAAAGGTCCAAAACTTATTAAAGTAGAAGATACGATGACTCATGTTATAAATAAAATCATCCAATAATAATTGGACAGGTTTTGGATATTGTTTTAATCTTTATAATCTTATTTATTTAAATCATTTATTAATGAGGTAAACACTGCACCATTATTGCGTCATAAATATTTTTATTTATTTGATGTATAAAAATTATAAAAAAATATCATGATGTAAGAAATAGTTTTATATTTCAAAGGAATATTTATAGTTGAAGAGATAAATTATATAACCCCATGTAATAATTTATTTACTAAATGATATATGTTTGTGTCATTTTTGTCTTTACTTTAAATTAATTAATATAATGTGTCATTATCACTCCCAAGTGGCTCCATGGGGTCCCAAAATCGACCCAAGTATTCCCATGGTCGGAAATGTATCAACCAATAGGATTAGGGCACATTTTAGGGTAATTTAATATTATTATAATAATATTTTTTTACCCTTATTTACTAAATTTACCCTTTAAACATGGTAAATAAAATTTTTACTAAAGTAAATATTCATAATGTCTAAAAATAAAAGTTACCTATTTACAGAATTTGGACCTCCTGATTCCAAATATGGAATCCATTATTTCAAATTCAAAACACAAAAGTGGAAAAAATTAATTTAAAATTAATTCCCGCTGTTAAAACAAAAAGCATGTTTTTAAGAAATAATAACTATCAAAAGATTGACACTTATTTTTTGTGCAATTTCAAAGTTAAATTACTTCCAATGACCAAAATTGGATTAAATGGTAAAAAAATAATATAATTACACTTTAAAACCAATTAAAAATATAATATAACCCTATAAATATATTATATAAATGACAGTTTTGAATTAAAATACAGTATTTTTCACTATTAATTAAAAAATGAATTTTATTAGAAAAATACAAAAAATTTACCCAAAGTAAATTTTGATTTCCTAATTCTAAAGAATAATTTTATTTTGTAAAATAGAACATATAAAATTGACCCAAACTAGATTTAATGAGGGTTCTCCATCAAAAGGCAGTAAATCGACCTTTTAATGAATATTATAGTATTTATGCTTAAAATCGGACACTTTATTTATTTTAAGCCTCTAAAATTTATTGGGTAAATGTAAACACATTTAACAAACAGGTATATTCATATTGTAGTTAGTTTTTTCCATTCCCACCAAAACAACGTCTAGGCGTTAACTACCATTTAAAATAATATTATATTATTATTATTCAGTATGACTCAACATTGTGTGCAATATAAGATTTCAAAGACACCCGTTGTTGCGTATCAGGTACGCCATCGAACATAACATCCCTTTTAAAGTAAAATTAATATTTAATTCACAAATTTTAATAAATATGAAAATGTTATATTCTTTATTTTACTGGGATGTTACACATGCTCATGCACATGAACATGCACATGCAGATGCAGATGCTGATGCACATGTACATGCACATGCACATACACATCCACATCCACATACACATACACATACACATACAAATAAACATACATATATACACATACTTATACATACATGTACATGCATATATGTGTATATCCATGCATATACATGAATATGTATATACATACACGTACACAGACACTTACACATACATACACATACATACACATACTACATAAACATACACATGCTATAAAAACATACACATCCTACATAAACACACACACACACACACGTTAACACACATACACATACACATACACATACACATACACATACACATACACATACACATACACATACACATACACATACACATACACATACACATACACATACACATACACATACACATACACATACACATACACATACACATACACATACACATACACATACACATACACATACAAATACACATACACATACAAATACAAATACATATACACATACACATACACACACACACAGATGCACACACATGAACACACACATGTACATATAAAACATAGATATACGTATCATATAAATCTATATACAGACACACACAAACATAGACACACACAAACATACACACACACACAACATATATATACACATGCATACACATATATAAAAATACATTCACATACATACACACATACACAGACATACAAACACACACATACACCCACATATATACCCATGAATACACATACATACAAATATACATGTATATTTTAAATTATTTAACATGAATATAACATATATATAAATTCAAATATGATATTAAAATAAAAATATATTCAGTTATATATTTATATATTTTTTAAGAAAATATTAATATATTATATTTATATATACATTTTTTTAATTAATGTATATAAATATATTATTAAACATTATTAATGATTAATATAAATTTGATAATTTTTTATATATAAAGTTATTAAAATAATATTGATAATATTTTTTATTATAATATAGTTATATAAATCATATTTATATGTTATATTTACAAATATATACTTATTGATATATAAATAATATTAAAAAATTTATAAATATGTATATATAAATTAAATTATTTATGGTGTGTTTTTATCATCACTGATAAATGGAGACCCTTTATCGGTGCATTTTTATCCTTAATAAAGTTTTAATTTATCAGTGCTTTTACTTAGTGCTAATAAAAGAATCCCCTTTTTCAGTGTTTTTTAGTGCTAATAAAACACAACACTAAATAAATATGAATATATAGTAGTGAATTTTGATGAGTGGTAAGGGAGTTTCGCAAAAAGTTTCATGAAAATGTTCAAATCTTACCTCACTCAAAATAATAGAGAATTTCAAGGTGCATAGTGGGGCTTTATGGTAGTTTTCAGCTAGGCCAAACATGGTGGGGGTGATTATCAGTTAAATTTTCTCATTTCTCAACCAGAAATTATTTTAAAATATTTTATACCCTTTATCATCAATAAAAATTAGTACTGATAGAGGATAATTTTTTTGTTCTAAAAAATATGTTGATAAAGTCTCACTTTATCAGTATTTTTTAGCACTAATAAAATAATCTACCTTTTATTAGTGTTTAAAACATAAATTCTTTTTATCATTGATAAAATACATTTCTAGAACTTTTAAAACCTCAATCCATAGTATTTAATAATGAATAATCATAATATACCTGTATAACAGAAATACAATGAGCGTGTTAAATGAGATATTATTAAATAAAAATAATATTTTCATTATCATCTCATTCAATATTTATATAATACAAAATATATAATTTATTGTTTAAATAATTTCTTATCCTCCAAGAAATATCCAACACTTAGAATCACTTCATTATGAATGATGAATATTAATGAAGATGATATTTAGAAACGAAGCTTATATAAATCCCCATGTATGAGAAATGTGATATCAATTTATATAATATTTATTTATAAACCCCCTTAAATTTTAACAATTTCATGAAATATTATTTAACTTTCATTTAAAAATCATGCATGGGAAAATAATTAAGATTAAAATAATTGAATTTAATGTTACTTTGAAGTTGTCACATTAAAAAATTTATTAGAAAAACTAAATGTAAGAAAACATCATTTGGGGGGGTGGGGGTGGGGGTGGGGGTTAATATTCTAAACCCCCTATAAAATCAAGATAATTATTGATTTTTTCACATCCAAATTTTATAAATCAATTTCTAAATAATTTTAATTAATAATACCATTGTGAATAAATCTAAAATATTATCCTCTGGTCAAATTTGGTGGACACAATTCAACTTTCCTTTGAATCTCATGTGTAAAAAATAATTTGTGAAATATGTTTTATATTTTCTCCTTTTATATAGAAACACTATAATTATGTTTTATAAGTTGTATTATCCTCATATAATGTAATGATAATATCATTATTTACAGTCAATATAAAATTATTTATGATATAATGAAATATTGATTTCAACCAAACACATTATTGACTTGTCTATGAAGGATATTTATGAGGAAAAACTTTTTTAAAATATAGAAAAAACAAACCAAAATCCATTTTCAAAGATCGAACCATTTTTTTGGATTTAATAAACATAAATGAAGAACATACCTTTTTCTCTAATGAAATTAGTTCCCCATCCTTTATCGTGGTTGATTAAGATCACTAAGAAGCATCCAACAAATTCTTCCTCCTCAAGTATACACTGGTTTCTATGAATCTCTTAACTCTTGGGAAGGACTCCCTTTGATTCATGGTCTATTAGAACATTGGTATTAAAGGAAAAAGATAATATATATTCAATTTAGAGGGGTTTATAAAACAAAAATCATGTATTCATATTTCAAAATTTTCATTTAGATGAAACATATTTTTATAGTAATCTAAGGATACTCTTTGGAACTGAAAACATTTCTCACACATTTGACCATGAATCAAATGTTTCATAAATGTTTTAAATGTTACAAATTTTTATATCTTATGATTGAATCATTCAATTGATTGTTTAAACTTTATAAAATCATTTAAAGTTTCATCTAAATATCATCATATGATATTCTATATTGATCATGATAGACTATATGGGAGCAAGATCAATCAACATGAATTATTCTATAATGAATGCACTACCATACATAAAATCATACTATAATGATCTTCTCCACTCCTGGATTTAAAATTTCACAAATAATGACATAATTTATACCACCACATAATGGTTTATCTTTAGTGTATGTTTATATCAATCTATCACTTGTAACAAATCCTCATAAACTTAGTACACAATGACCTTATATTATATTATACGTGAAAAATTATGAAACCATATCCAAAAATCATTTTTAATATCCTCCAAAACTCCATTTAAAGATTTTATATTTAATTTTCACCATATATTACATTATTTGTAGCAACTTGTAAAAATCCATCAAAAAATCTTTTTTGGATATCATCTGAAACACTTTTGAAGCATCTCTCAAAGTTTTTGTATAATTAATTTGTATCAAAACTCAATCCTTATTCACACAACCACAAAGTTTGAACCTACAATACTTTTTATCATTGAAAATAATTATGAATTCTTTAATCCATAATTGTAAGAAAATATACACCCCTATAATAACATCATTTCCATTCATGTTAAAAAAGGGATCTAATATGATCTCTATCAAACACATGTATCAAAATATTTATGTCCACTAGTTGTATCATATATAATATGAATAATCATATAAGACACTTTTCTAAGATATCAAGAAACTATGAGACATAGAGTACAACAATATCATATATTCTACTCATATATTCTCAATTCTAAAAGCATAGGATTACAAAATGGATGGACATGTCACATTTTATTTATCCAAATAGATGATCAAATCACATTACCCACACCCAAATAGATAATAACATCACATGTCACTTATCTAGGTTTGGACATACACTTAATTAATCTATCAAAATGAAGGGTTTAGGTTCAATAACCATCAAGGTAGAGGAAAAATATTGTCTTGGTTAAATCTCAAATGATGACATGATCATCAACATATCCAACCACCCCTAGATTGAATCACCCCCAAGGCTGGCATAATAAAGTACCAAATTATAAATGTTCTAATGATAGATATATTATCAAACTCAGGTAATGGGGTCCAATATAGAACATTCACCCCTGGTGTGACAAATACATTGTTTATAACACTTTAAGATGTAAACATAGTAGTTATGTCATCCACACCAGTGATATCGAGGTTACTGTAACTTTACTAGTAGCCCACTTATCTTCCTTACTCTTAGGTTTTTTGAATGGAGGATAACTGAGTACGGGGGAATATGACCCTCTCTACCAAACCATCCATAGTACCATTGAAGAGAACTAGAATAATGTCATAAGGAGATTCATATAAAGGATGATATCAAGGAGGTTATCAGTACCCTTAATTCAAATAGCACTATTTGACCTGATGCTTCCTAAGTTATTTTTATTATGATACTTTGGATATTATAAAATGTGAGGTTTTGGGGGATTTATATGACTGATTCCTTAGTGGAGAGATTCATAGATTGAATTATGATACTACTCCATCCCTTATTCCCAAAGAAAGACACCCAAAATCCTTTAACCTTTATAATCCCATTAGTATGTGAAAATTCTCCTCAAAAATTATTTCCAAGATATTGAATGATAAATTATCCCATATCATTCCCAACCTTATCTCAGAATAGAAACATGGGTTCATTAATAGAATAACCATACATGATTCCTTTGGTTTGGATTAATAAATGACAACATATCTTAATCATAATGTTGTCTATACTAATATCATGGTGAAAATTGATATGGAAAAGGCATATGAAAAAATGAATTGAAATGTGATTTTAATGGTATGAGGTGATGTGGGTTTTCCAAATGGGTATATGATCTATTCTTTTATAGATACTCCTCACCTTGGTTCTATATTATTTTAATGGGAAGGAATTTTGGGGTTTTTCATGTCTACCTATGTACTCCTCTAAGGTGATCATATTTCTCTTAGTTTTTTATCTAGGTTTGGGATATACTTAGTAGTAATCTCAAAAGATCTATTTTTCAATAGGGAGAAACTCCCACTTAGAGGAAAGTATGGTCTTAGAGGTGTATTATATCTATTTTTTACTGAATATATGATCTTATTTCTCAATGTTAGGAACCTTGATATCTAAATATTCTCGATAAATTTTAACATGAATTATTTATGGAGTGGAAAAAATATCAGTAAAGAGAAAATAAGTGTGTTTATTTCTATAAGTTTCTCCACCGAACATTCTTAGATAATTGAAAATTGGTTTGGAATTATTAATTAAAATCTTCCTATGATATATATCGGGAATATTTTTTCCACTAGGTGGATTCGTATCCACCAATTTGATGGTTTTTTTGGGAGGATCATAAGGCATATCACTAATAGGAAAATCCAAATTTTATCTTTTGGAGGAAGGATTACTCTCATCAGGATTGTTTTATCTTCCAAGACAATACATGTGTTATTTTTATAAGAGTTACCAAAATAATCCTTGGGAAGACTAAGAAAATTATCAATGGTTTCCTCTAGGACTCTGTCCAAGATGGTTATTATCCCTGGGTGAGATGGAATCGATTGGAAAAACATATTTAAGAAGAATGAATCAATCCTCATTGGCTAGAAGAATGCATATAGAGTATGAAGGATAAGATTTCATGGGATGTGTTGGTTGGACAATCAACGTGGTAAAAGTTTATTGAGTCCAAAAATATAATTATCCTTATAACTTTATCTAAATAAAGTATATTAGATTCTCCTATTTGGTAGATCCTATAGTGAACTTAGTATACACTCATAAATCACTCAATATGGATCATTTGGTGTGGAAATATTCTTTTATAGGATGATAACTAGGCTGATCACTCCTTTCTAGGGTTTCTGTATCCTGGTCTAAAATTCAACGAGGCATTAGATTTACTTAGGCTCTGCAATGTGGTTCTAAATGATGATCATAAGGGCATAATTTCCAATGCCTAGCTGGTTGAAAAAAATAGATCATCGTGTTTTCAATACTTCTAGTTCAAGTAGCCTCATTACCTTTGACTTCAATAAAACTATACATGGTTAACAAGGAACAAACCCATAGGGAAAATTTCTTAAGTTTAGTTTCCTAATCTAGAATGTGAGACACAAATCTATCCCCACTGATAATAAGATCTTGTATAAAGGTATCTACTTGGTTTCTAAATCCTCTTGCTATTATAATCCTTGATTAGAAATGAGAGAACATATATTCCTAAATATAGAGTGGTCATGATTCTTATAGAACTTTTTGGGAAATAGTTTGGGGATCTCTATCAGTCTCAAATCTCTCCATAAAAACCTGATTTCTTTGTTCTATAATTTAGTTGCCATTTCTCGTGAGGGGGGGGGGTCTTATAGTATTTCTCATGTTTCCAACTTCTATGTTATTTGGTATGTGTGTAATGGGGAAAGGAACCTTGACACTCAGGTGAGATTGGTACATTTAAAAACTAAGTATATTCACTTGATCATTAATCTTTTTTCTCTATGTACAAGGGACATCTATACTCCATGAATCATGATCCCTAAAATTTATCAGGTCTAGTGTGGCATGTTTCAGATGACATAGAGTTACTAGGTAGCCTATAAGGTACCAAATGAGGGTCTTAAACATAATATGGATGAGACTTACAATTGAAGAATCATGAAATGGGGTGGTATCATTTCTGATTCTCATGGTTTGATGGTTCTATCATTCAAAGCCTTCTATGGGGAGGGGAATTCACCCATCATTGAAGCATAAACCATGATCCTCAGTCTTATTATTTATAGTTTCTATAATTCCCCCATCATTATTGAGGAATCTAACTCAGTGCTACTTATCAATTTTTCATTGGGCCACAACCCCATCCCTTAGTCCATTCAATATCTCTTGAGGGAATACAAAAATATTATTAGACATAATATAAAGATTATGCACACCTAGTGCGAGGGTAACATGGAATCTAACCATTTTTTTTTCTAAAGGTAGTCTCTTTAATAAAATTTTAATCTTTTCTAGTATAATATCCCTTCCATTAGATTGTAATAGTATTTTCTTAAGGTATTCCCTTGGTCTCCACCATTACAGAGCCCCTTGAACCCAGTTTTTAGGAAGTATTCACCTCATAATAAAATTTTATATTGTGTGTGTGTATACATAGATGTCCATACATCATAGAAAAAACATTATTGGAAATAATTTGATAAAAAATTATTCTTTAAATTATCATTTATTTTTATTCTCATAAAACACTGTCATATGTTTTACTAATAATGTTACTTTAAGTGAATTTAAGGATTATATTTACTGGACTATTTATCTAAAATTCTGGAAGCTCTTTGATTATATTTTTTTAAGTTTTATTTTTCTAAGTATTCTAGTTGTTTCAAAGATGTATATAATTACTATTCATAACCCTTTATTTTAAAAAGAATTTTATGTCTGGGAACCCATATTTCGGTAATGATCGCTACTTTTGAACCCTATGTTTGTAGTAAAAGTAAGGATCATGATCTTTACTTTTGTGAAGAACCCTATGTTTTCTTACTTAACATATGGTGAATCAACCCAATGTTTTAAATCAACCATACTTTATTAATTTTAATTTTGAGGATTATACCTATATAGTGAAACACTAAGTTTTAATTATTCATCTATGAGATTTTAATTATGTATTATTTTCTGTGATTTATGGAATGGTTTAACTGGAGAAAATATCTCTTAAAATATTTTTAATGACAAATTTAAAGTAACTTATTAAATATATTGAAATATTATTATTTCTAAGGTAAGTTATTATTATAATTGGGTGTTTAAATTCAAATTTTAAACAACTTATGTGTTTTAAATGATAGCATTTAATCAGGAGATATTTATGGATTTTTTGACATAAAGTAAATCAATTTTTTTAAATAATGGGATTTTATTCTTCTAGAAATGATGAAATTTATAGTTCTATTAATAGAAATACTCCAGAGACATACATTTTTTGATCTGATTCTATTTGATCAATGTACCACTACTACTGCATCCCTTATCAATATTTTTCTATAGTTCGTTGAATTAATTTTCAGAGATACACTTTGGATACATACATGTTTATTATCAAATAAGTGTTTACTATACTTCTCTTTAAATAACAAGAAAGGTTGTGTGATATTGAATATTATTCTTCTACTACTATACTTTATTAAAAATCCTTCATCTATTAGTCACTTCTACAACTATGATATAAACCAGTATTCAACTTCTAAATCTCATCTATTTTCTTGAAGTGTTGAATTCTTGCACTCTTTCATAGTGGAGTGTCAGATTCTTGTACTAAGATATGGTTAGCTTAGTTCCATGAAAAATAACCAAAAGTACTTATAAAATTCTTGTTGTAATGTGTCAACTTCCCGCACTTAGTTGTACTGGTCCCCCAAAAAAGGACCTGCATAGTGAAAATCATCAAGGTCACTAAGAGAGTGTTGGTGGAGTGGACTAGGAGATATTTGTGCCCTGAACCACTATATAAATTAATGATTATCTTCTTTTTATTTACACTTCATAATCTATTTAATGAAAATAACACTGCACATCACAAAGATGGATTAAGTTTGATTTTGTTAATATTTTAAAAAGACACAATTCCCCCCTCTTGTGTCTTCATATTATTCCAACCAATTAATTGGTATCAAAGGTTGAGCTTATATGGATATATATATTTTTGTGATAAAAATACTGAGTTAAAGATCCATATGAATAATAATTTCAATGACTGATCTTAGAGAAGGTATGTTGATAATCCATGATCTTTATTTTAATGGTGATAATTTTGTTTTTTGGAACGAAAACATGATTATTTATTTGAAGAATCTTGGAATAAGAGTTTATTTAAAAATAATAAATCCTTATGTAATTCTTAAATAAGAACCGGATAAGTGGAGTGCTACTCAAGAGATTTATTATGATCTTAATTTGAGATATATGAATGATATTGTTTATTGATTATGAACTGATGAAGTCAATTAAGTTTTTTCAGTGTGTTACTACATATGAGATATAGAATATAATCACTGTTTCCTAAAAAGAAACTCATAATAGAAGATAGTTGAAGTATAACACTACAAAATTAAAATTTGAAACATTTAGGATGCTGGAAGGTGAAAGCATCACTCAAATGAATGGAAGGTTGACTAAAATAATCAATGGTGTTTCTACATTGGGAGATCCAATTACAGAGCCATAACATGATTTAAAATTTCTAATAGTTATACCCTTAATATGGAATATAATATATACTATAATCTAAAATACACTCCTGAAAAAAAATATCAATGAAGGAATTGATCATAACCGTAATGTTGTATGAATCTGATATGTAATCATAAACTAAAAATCACATTTCTATCAAAAATGATAATGCTTCACTCAAAGGTTTTATAGATAAAGGTTTTGATTCAAATTCTAGTCATTCAGGTTTAATTTATGAGCTATCAGATATTTCTAATTTTTTTAGCAAGATGTATAAAAATATAAAGGAGAAATTAGGTAATAATAAAGATAAGGATATCAAATGCTATGAATATAAAAAGAAAGGTGATTTGAAATCTGACTACCCTATGCTTAAAGCTCAAAATAAAGCTGATTATAAAATAAAATGAAAGAGATTTATTAAGGATACTTGGAGTGATACTAAATTTTCAAGTCGTGAATATATAACAAACTTTGAATATGAGAATGAAAATAAAAAGGTAAAAATATATCTTAGGGCTGATGATAATGAGGTACATTCTTCTTTCTCTCAAATTTATAGATCTGAAATTCTATATTATAGTAAATTTAATAAGCATTTTTGTATGGCTCAAGATAAATTTTAATCCTTAAATAAATATAAAAAAAAACTTATAAAATCTTATGATGTTATTTATATTGAAAATGAGAGTTTTTCAAATCATATTTTAGATTTAAGATCTAATCCTTCTATAAATTCTTGTTCTTTTCATGAAAATAAAATTAAGGAACTATTGGATGAAGTTGATTCTTTAAAATAATATTCTACTATTATTATAAAGGGATAAACTTATCTAAATAAAATTATTAGTAGGAATAAAATTAACAATGGCAATATTGGTATTAGAAGTAATGGAGAAAATACCAAATTGTATATGAATTATTTTTTTCTTGGTTCTAAAAGGAAAAGAATGTATATTAATAAATTTTTTCATTGTCGTATTAATAGGAATTATGATAACAACTGTTATTTTTGGAATACTCTTTTTTTTGGTTTCAATAATGTTCAATATTTAAAATCATTATCTGAATCTAAAAATTTAAATTTATGCTCAAAATAAATAGATTTGGTTACCTAATTATTTAATTTCTAACTCCACCAGACCTAAAAGAATATGCGTACTAAAAGGAACTTTTTTTTGATATTTTGTAGATTTATTCCACTGAATTTCAATTTTATATATAAATGTATGGTTGAAAAATATATGAAGATTTATTTTTATGAAATTTATAATTATTTTACAAATATTGACCAACTTTGAACTAGTTCATTATCTAAAAGGAAAGAACCTAAGATATGGAACTATTAAAATCCATGAATAATTTCATTTTATTTTAATTTTTAATACATTAGATATTTTATTTAGGTGAAGAGAATAATTTTAAATATTATATATTTTATTCCACTACATTTTATTATCCATATTCTTGAACTGTTGAATAATTATATTCACTCTATTATTTTATATGATAAATCAATTCCTTGAATTATTTTTTAAACATCATGCACTCTCCTTAATTTTTTTTTGTTTTTATGTGTTAAATTAATATATTATGGTATGCGATAAATTACTTTTACTAGATTATTATTTTTTTCATTCATTACATGCCCAAAGTTATTTAAATTCTTTCAAAATATGTTATTTTATTTACTTGAACATATTTATTATAAATTATTAGTCTTAGGGGGAGATATTTCAAAATTTTATCATGTGTTTGAATATATTATTATTTTTCTATGAATTAATTTTTTTATACATATTTTAATTCATTTTAAATAGTTTTTCATTCATTGAATAATATTTTTCATGTTATTCATAGCTCCTTGGGTCTAACTTTTTAAAAGAGGCATTAATTAAGAGGGATTTTATAATGATGCATGTATTATAAATTCATATAAATAGAGAAAGTTGGATTTATTCAATTTTATATAGAACTTGTTTTTTATTGATTGATCTATATATTCTTTTAACTAGTTTTGTTTGATTTTTTTTAAAAAATCTATTTTTATTCTATGATTTAAATTCATTAATTTTTTACCAAGTTAATATTTTTATAGTTTTCTTTTCAATTTTAGAATACCAAATGAATACACTTTATTTTGGCTCGAGAAACCGAAACGTCACCTGAGAAACATCAGAGTAAAACCCTTCCTTCTTATTCTTTATAACTCTCACCCATTTAATCTCTCAAGATCTCTCAAACATTTCATCCTCCTTCATTGCTATGTCAAATTTAAAGAAGATAGATAAATCCAACCAAAAAATAAGGAAGAGACAAAAGATATCTAGTTCTAAAAGATGTCTACCTAAAATTCTAAGATTTTAAGGTTTGGAATGTTTGTTTAATAATGGGTTTTCAGAGTCTGTCGATGGTAAAGAGATAAAATAAATCTATAGGAAAGATATTTTTTTTCTCTACTTATTTAAATGATCTGTTTTGGGAACCACCATTTTGTTTAGTTGAACATTCCTTAGAGAATTATTTTATAGACGATACAAAAATTCATGGTTGTGAAGAACTAGAAGTTCAATCACTTCAAATGGTCGATGGTGGAATGAATTCTATATGGTCTTAAAAAAAATCATCAGATACTGATGGGATATTTTAAAGAGATAGTTCACATTTACTTACTGTGAAAATTTATTTTAACTTAAATATTTTAAAATTGTAAGTAGTGAGGCTGCATGAAAAACTTAAAAGAACTTGGAAATATTTTGAGGAGATGATTTTTTTTCCAAAATACATTTTGAATACCTTCAAGTGAGATATCAAAGTCTACAGAAAAATTAAATTTTAAGAATCTATTTTGATGTTTTTAAAATGGAATTATTTGATCAAGTGGGATATATTAAAGTAGAATCTATTTTTAAGTTATATTTTTTGACTTGAAATAAATATTAGCTATAAAATTAAGTTATATTGAATATTTTAATGTTATGAACAAGATTATACTTTGAAAGAAAAATATATAAGGATATTATAAGAATGATAGGTTAGTTGTTATATTTTTTAGCTATAATAAGTGTTGGATTTTCGAATCTAGAATATGAAAATGAATATCTTTTGACTCTGGTTGAAAATTTGATAGAGCCTGTTGTTCCGTCTTTAATTGATCAATTAGGTTGTGTGTTGGATTGGTTTATTAAATCCTATGAGACTATTCATAGTGATCTAAAAATGAAAATGGTGAAGGTGTTGAGAATAATCCAAAACTCTATAACTTTATTAATGGGATAGTCTTGGCCAATAAATTTGAATTTTTAATGGTTGAAAGAGGAGTTAAAATTAGTGCATAAGGTTGTTTTGGATTCCTTGGTCTCTAAATATGCATCCTCAAAAGAGTCCGAGACTAAAACTTTTTCTCATACTTTACTATAGTTTATCCAAACTCTTGAGCCTAAAATATCTTTCTAATCTTGGATATTTAATAGAACTCTCTCTGTCCTGTCATATTTATTTACTATTTCTCACCATTTTATAACTAAACTTTTTCATTCTTAAAAATACATTTATTCTAACTAAAAATAAAGTTCACTAAGAGTGTTGTAATATATTTAAAGTGTTTTAATTTATTTTATAATTTATTTATATCATAAAAGGGTGATAAATCTTGATAAATACAACCTTTTTTAAAATATTATTTGTTTTTTTTCATGGTGAAATCTGAGTAAACATGATATTTCTATTATTATTTAGTTGGGGAGAATTTTTTTTATTTGATTAATCATTAAATCCTATTTTTTGTGTATTTATATGGGTTTTGTGTTTATCAAAAAGTATGAGATTATTTAGAACATGTTGACCCAACAATATTCTTTAAATTCTTATTGATTTTGATGCTCAAAAAATACCATCATATGTTTTAATAATGAAGTTACGTTAATTTAATTTTAGGATTATATTTATTGGACAATTAATCTTAAATTATATAATTTCTTTGATTATATTTTGGTTTATTTTTTATTTTCCTAATAATTTTGGTTGTTTCAAAGTATTCTGAAATCATTGTTAATAACCATTAGTTTTAAGCATAATTTTAGGTTTGGGAACCTAACTTTCAATAAATTTCACTACTTTTAACCCTATGTCTAAAGTAAAATTAAGGATTAAGAACCCTAATTTTATGATTAAACCTACATTTTTGTAATTAATGTATAGTTAATAAAACTATCATTTGAAACCAACAATACATTGTGAGCTATACTTTTGAAGATAATCCCTATACTGTGTAACCCTATGTTTGACTCAGTCATCTACAATATTTGAATTATGGATTAGTTTCCACAATTCCTATAATATTTTTGTTGGATAAAATATCACTTTAAATAATTTTAAAGACAAATTTAAAATCCCTTATTTAACAGATTAAATCATTCCTATTTCTAAGGGAATTTATAATTTTCCCTGGGTGTTTAAATTCACATTTTAAAAAAGGTTGTGTGTTTTAAATAATCACATTTTATCAGGACATATTTCTGAATATGTTTGAACTAAAGTAAATTAATATTCTTGTAAAATAACTAGATTTGACTCTTTTAGAAATGATGATGTCTATAGTTATCTGAAGGACTACACATTGGATATATACATGTTTTGATTTGATACTATTTGATCATTGTACTGTTGCTGCTGTATCAATTTTCAATCTTTCACTACTATTTGTCAAAGAAATTATCTGGTCTACACTTTGGAGACATATATGTTTATCATCTGTTGAGTGTTTTCTGTACTTATATTTAAATAATAAAAAATCTTGTGTTATGTTGAAGATTATTTTTATGTTTTTGTGCTTTATTTAAGATCTATAATATATCATTTTCTACTAAAACTGTGAGTTGAACCAGTATTTAATTTCTACATCTCATCTATTTTATTGAAGTGTTGGATGCTTATACTCAATCATAGTGGAGTTTTAGCTTCTTGTACTTAGTTATGGATATCTCAGTTCCCTATAAAATAACTAGGAGGCCCTATAAAATCCTTTTTGTAAGGTGTCAATTGCCTTCACTGAGTTATAGGGGCCCCCTAGAAAAGGACATTCATAGTGAAAATTATCAAGCTCACTGAGAGAGTGTTGATGGAGTGAATAGGTAGATATTTGTACCCAGAAACTCTATAAAAATTAAGGAGTTATCTTTATTTTCTTTACATTTCATATTCTTTTTAGATAAAATAATTATACACATAACAAATAGGGTTTAAGTTTGTTTTTATCAAGATTTTTAAAAGGATGCAATTTTCCCCCTCTCGCATCTTTTTACTATTCCAACCCAAAATACCTTTTGTGACTTATGATTGAATTCTATATCTCTATATTAAAACCAACCCATGATAATATCCACATGTAATTATAACATATAATATTTCATGATGAAAATCAATTAAGGATAACTCTAATCCATACATTAAGTGGCTAATTATCATTTCAATTAAGGTAATATATACATCAGACATGAACGAATAAAAATTTGAAGACCGTATTTGGTATAACATGATACATTTTATATATTCTTAAATTTTATTATAATATTAACAAAACCATACATGATTTATAAATTTATCATATTCCATATGATATACCACCAATAAGTACTTATGTTTGATATATTTTTAAGGTTTTATTAAACACATCACATCACTATATATGACATGAGGTATGGCTTGAGAATTGAAACAAGACCTGAGGTGTGTTCCCGATCCCCATGAGCTAGTGGCCAACACCAGGGGTATAAAAATCATACCTGGAGAATAATTTCACCCAAAATTTTTGATAAATTACCCATATAATCTTACCAAGAATTTTATACGATGCATTTATATATTTGATGCTCATGAAAAATAAATAATCTGTTACAAATTATAAAAAAATAGGATATAACCATAAATTTAAGTAATACATATCATGTATTTTTTTAAAAGATAAATAATATGATACATGTAAATCATAAAAACAAATGATACAAAAAGAAAACTATTGGGGTCAATATTGGAGACATCCCACAACACCATAAAACTTGAAATTACAAATTATCATCTCCCTATGACTAGAGGTCACCTCCATCTACCAAATTCACCCTACAACTAAGATAACTATGAATACAATCATACCTGAGACTGTCCCATGAGTACCTAAAAGAAAACATGAAGCCTACATGCACTTAAATGTGTGTATGTTGGGTGTGAGCTAAATTAGCCCGATGAGATTTCACCAAAGAGTCTATGTTATTCCTTTTATATGAAATTCCATTAATGTTAGTTTGAAATACATGTTATTAAATTATTCTCTTTATCATTTATGGAAATAAAATAAAATTATTATACTATAATATACCCTTTTATGAAATAAGTATAATACTTTAAAAAATAAATCCTAAATGTTTTTAAACCCCTATTTTAGAAACATTGCTTTAATGAGGTGAGAGATAAATCATTTCATTAATAAAATTAATAAAAAAAACAAATTATTTACTTTACACTCTATCAAAAACCTTTTATATAACTAAAAATAGTTCTAGTCAATGAATACAAATTAAAAAAAGGTAAATGTATATAAGGATAACATGAATTTTATAAAAGAGAAAAAATATTTAAGGAATAAAAAATAAATTCTAAAAATAAATTTAAGAAAGGCAAGTGAAACTAATATCAAAGTGATAATATGATCAAATAAAATAATTATAAGGAATTATAGATAACATAATTTAAATCATGACAACACATAATGATAAATAGGGATAAAACAACAAGCATAATAAAGACTTAATAAAATGAAAAATCTAAAAAAGTAATACATATTATAGGGAATCCCAAATATTAAAACTAAATAGACTCAAGTATGAATATTATTCATAATTAAAATAAAGAAAATAAATTTATAAGAGTCCACCTTAGTAATTAGATATCCAACAATAAGAATTGGAAAAACCATTTAGAATAAATTTGGAAAAAATAGGGGATCCAAACAATACAAACATAGTTGTGCACATAAATCCATTAGGAATAGTAGAATCATGCCCTACTGTGTGTCAATATTGATCATGACTAAAAGAGATATCCAATATCCATTTCATACCATAATTTAACATGTTCCCATATAAGGAAGGATTTACAAGAAATATACTAGGAAGTATAACCCCTTGACCCAATGTACTGTTGAGTCTAAGAACACACCTATGCACCTAGGGTTTCCCATTAAAACATTTATTAAATATCCAAGTTCCCATAGTTATTTATCTTATATTGAAAAAACCCCTTGGGATAGACTCCCTAAGTTCTTACATTCCACAAAACCATTTTAAAAGCAATAATAAGGATTCAAGAACTTTATTTGAAAACCAACCCATGAAATCCATTTAACACATAACTAAACTATAATGTCCTGAACTGGGGGCCACATACCAGTTCCCCAATATAGTTGGTTATATGAACTTATCCGCACCTCCGCATACACTAGAGGCAACCAACTAGTATCAAGGGTCAAATATAAAACACGAGGAGACTATACCCTCTATATCAAAGAAGCATAACAGTGGAAATAGATAACAATAGCCAAATGATAATAACCAATAACTAGAATAACACCATAACTAAAACAGACCAGTATCACATGATAAAATAAAAAAAAGAAAACAATATACAAACTAAATTAGTAGATATGTCATTCCATATATGTCTCAAGGGTCAAATGAAAAACCAAAATAAAGATAGACTGACAACTCCCAAGAAGGTCCCGACACCATGTCTGGTTCCCTTATCCATGCTCTATATAAAATCAACCATATAACATAGGGTTCCTTCCCTTATAGTATCTTGAAAACATGAAGTAAATTAGGCTACCAATCAGGAATACTCAGTAGGGTGTGAGTAAAACTCAGTATACCACCACCAACAATGTCTAAAACAATATCCAGTCTATAATAGTGTATACAGTTGTATAAATAATAAATTTCAAAAGATAAGTAAATAGTTTTCACATTTAAATTTATTATTTAATTAACCACATAAGTCCTCGGGTTTATGAAGACACTAAAACAAATATTACTTTCTTCAACTCATATCGTATTTTGAACCATATATCATGGGGAATCAAAATCCATTCTTTCATGGATTTAATTATGCATTTAATTCCAATTTCATATCACAACCACTTGTAACCCCAGTATAATTCGAATATCATTGAGCTAATGACATCATATATGGAACCCCATGGGTATTTGGAGTGTTAGTCCCTATCCCACACCTCATGGGAATTTAGAGCATTAGTCCCTATCTGATACATTAATATTCACATGCATGTATTAGGGGCCAAAAGCATCAGTTTGGAACCCAGTGGGTATTTTAAGAATTAGTCCTTGTCCCACACCTCATTTATCAATTAGTCACATATATCATATTTATCAAGTTTAGTCATCATTAAACCTATTATCAATTATTCACATCATGGTGCACCATTTCAATTTATCAAAATAATCATGGTTCATCACTTTAATCACGTGGAATAATATGAAATTTTCACCCTTAATACATTTATAAAAATTTATTCATAACCCATTAACCCATAAAGGTTAGTCCAACCAACCCTTTAATTCCCATTTTTAACCAATTCCATAATCCCATTAATTAAAAAATTTCAAAATCCCAGTATTCCACCAATTTTATAATCACATTAATCAACCACTTCCACAATCCCATTAATTGATCAATCAATTCAATTCAGAAATAAATAAAATTTCCCAACATGGAAATTGAAATTGAAAAAAAATATTTATATTTAATTTATTATCAAGACCATGAGATTTGATAGTTAGACCACTACCTCAAGGTCACTGATGAATGATTGCCAAACCAAAACCCCCAAATTGATAAGAAACATTCAAGATCACAATTATGTAGAATATCTAGGACCAAAACCTAAAATAAAGATAAAACATAACATAACCATAAAAACCTATATCTAAAACCAATGCTAAGGGAGGAAAATCATTCCTCTTAATAGGGAAAGAGATACAAGATAGAGGAATCTAAATGGGGAAGAAAACACATAACGTAGAGGATAAAATTATTTGATTGGATCATAAATTCATCAATAAATTCATTATAGGAGACTTGGTATCCTCTTGAGAGCTTCAAAAATCATAATAATAGATTTTCGGTCAAGTTAGGGAGAATAAATTTTAATACCGAGGGGTTCAGGAATTTTTTATAAAATTTTAGGGGATTAAAAATCCATGAACACAGTTTCCTAGGATGGGGAACATAGTCTTTTAAACCATGTTCCTTTACCATGTGCATCACCTTAAGGGTATACAATTTATACTAAGAGTGTGAACTATTGGACAAACTCGGTACTAACTATAAAATTCTCCTCTGTTTAGGAATGCATAGTTTTCTGGGGGTTGGTGCATAGTTTGGGTAATCTGTGAGAAAACTATGTACTACCCCTTTTACTTCCAAAATTATCAAATTTCCCCTGAAAAAACCCAAAAAGCACACCCAAGGTATAACCAAAACAAGGAAAAAAGAGTACAAGAAAATAATTTTGAGTCATCTCTAAAAAAGGTTAGGATCTTGTAATCTCACCACCTTATAATAGATCATCCTCGAACTATACTCCCAAGTATCTGTAAGATTCCAAGGTAAAAAGATCAGGCCAATGATCCCACATATATGCTTCTATCTCCCATGATTCATCCTCAACACATCTATGTATCCATTATACTTGAACTATCGACATGGTATTTCCTCACAACACTTTATCACCGTAATCCATAACACAAATCAGATGCTCCTCACAGCACATGAGCCTCAAACCAGTTGGTGAGGACTTATAAAGTACATCCAAAAGACCCGAGATCAAATCTGAGTAGAGACATATTTCCATGACACTATAGAAGCATTGTAGAAGGTACTGTTCATTACTGTAGCAGTCAGAACTATTCATCCATCTAGGCCTCTAGGTCACTGGTTTGGTCCTTGGGTCCTGCAAGGCTTTTAGGCCACCCAAAGCCTTTGAGCCAATTGTTTCTCAAGGTCTTCGGGCTACCTTAAGGCCTTAAGGCCACCCTAAGACCTTCGGGCCACATGATGCAGATGTACCAGTCAGACTACAAGGGACAAGGCTTTAGATGAGGTTCAGGGCAGGCACATTTACTAGAACAGAGCTAACTATAATTATAAGAATGAGAGGGTATAACATTTCCATCGGTACCAGGCCTATGAAACTTTTTATAGGAAATCTAGCCAACCAGCCCTGTGAAAGTGGAGTGCTAATATTATGACACATACTGGGGGGGAGTAGTTTCAATTTGTCTTGTTGGGGTGATTCTCTCTAAGACCTATGGGTCATGTAATTGTCTCTAAGACTTAGGGCCTTGCAAGGGTTCCACCTCACCCCTTGATAGGTGGATTATCAAAAATAATAAAAACAATGAAGGCCTTCACACCATTCCAACCAGATGATCCTCAAAGGACACATTAGTCTCAAGATCAAAATCATCAAAATAGATCAAAGGTGAAGGTTTGGGGTGATACCGCTGAAGCTTTGACACATGAAACACATGGTTCATAGCACTATACCTCTGTGGAATATCCAAATGGTACACCACCTACCCAATTCTACCTATAATCTCAAAAGGTCCAACAAACCTAGGTGATGACTTGCCTAGTATCCAAATCCTTTGGTGACCCAATCTAGGTGACACCCAAAGGAACACACGATCACCAACTATAAACTCAAGGGGTCATTGATGTCTATCAAAATACAAATTCTTATTACTCTAATCCATAACAATATTTTTCTAAATAAACTGGACTTATACTAATGTCTCATACATGAGACTTGATCCAAAAATCTCAAACTCTATGCTTCCATCCAACATAAAGGTGATCTGTATGGCCTACCATAAAGAGCCTCATATGGTGCCATATGAATTGTCACATGATAACTATTGTTATAGGAAAACTCAATGAGCACTAAATGATTCTCCCAAGACCCACCAAAGTCTATGAAACATGCCCGTAGAATATCCTCCAAAACCTATATGGTAAGTTCTGATTTACCATCTATTTATTGGTGGAAAACCGTACTCAGAAATACCTACATACCAATCACCTTCTATAAGCCTTTCTAGAAGCATGAAATGAAACATGAGTCATGTTATGAAACTATGCACCGTGTCTATGAAAACCCTTCTATTTATTACACATTAATTCGTGATTTATTACATAATATTACACATAATAGAACCCATAATATTGATAAGTCTTGTTACTTTGGTAATTATGTACATTACATAACAACTTAAAATCAAGAATACATCATCTTTATTTAAAAGTATCTTGACATTCTCATATTATTCCTTAGTACTTAAACAACATCGAATAACCTTGGGATATACGTAAGAAATGGGTGAGATTTAAATCCATGTAATGGAATAAACATGGAATAACAAGAAGAAAGTAATACATGTTAGAAAATAGTCATATTAATGGGGTATAAAAGGAGTGATAATCATAAACATGAATAATGAGACATGATATAGTATGATAATCCTAAAGAAAACATGATAAATGTGGAAACAACTTAAAACACTACATCATAAACATAGGTTAATGATAAATTCCAAGACATCATGATGCAAAAGGCTCAATTCATAATCCCTTGAATGATGTGTCATGAGACTAAAACATTACCCAATGCATTGGAGTGATTTATAATTTTGGGCGTACCCATCACTTCCATTTCATTCTCATGCATAAGTGTGCCATATAGATCATAAAACATGGATTCATTCATCATCATATTTTATTTCACATTTAATAAATTTGAAATATATACATGTTATTACCCCATCAATAAGTATAAGTTCATAAAGGTTAACACCCTTGATAGGAAATGGATATGGGTATTCACTACACAATTGTTTGGCATGGAAAATCATGGTGAAATTTTGATAGCATAATGAGGGAATATGAATGTTCATGAGAGTACTTGATGAGAGTGAAAGGGGTCTCTCATAATTTAGGAATAAAATGGATAGTAAGTGAGATATGGAATAACATATCCCAAAATTAGTAAATTAAGATAAAATCTACAAGATAAAGAAAATACTTGACTAAATAAGAGGGTGAGAGGATCCCATACCTTGAGGCCATCACTTCCTTTGTCTATGTCAATTGGATTTGTTAAAACCATATATTTATACTAATCAGACAATCACTATTCGACGACTATATTATCAATGGTAATGATACTGAAGTGTATTTTAAGAAGGATGAAACTAAATAAGTTCATGTGTTTTCTCTATCCTTACTATATAATAATTCATTTAATTAAATTGGAAGGGGAATTTTATTTATAAAAGCTTGGGTCATTACAATATCCCCCTTTATAAATTTATTTCTCAGAACTTTCATTTCACACACTAAAATAGATGAGGGTAATTCTGTTTCATCAATTTCTTCAGTTTCCACACCGCTTATTCAAATTTGTGATTTCTCCACATTACTTTGACCAGGTTCATTGTATTATTCTATATAACTTTGTCTATATGATCTAAGATCTCCATCGGATGCTCCTCATATGAGAGATATTTCTCTAATGGTACCACCACTTGATTGAGTACATGTGAGGGGTCTGATATGTACTTCCAAAAGAGTGTTACGTGTAAGACATCATCTATTTGAGTGAGGTCAGGTGGGAGTGCTAATACATAGTCCACCGCTCTGATGTGATCAAGGATCTCAAAAGGGATCAATGTATCTTAGACTAAGTTTTCTATTATTCCCAAATTTCATGACTTTATTCCATGAATATATACGAAGGAATACCTTGTCTCCAACCTCAAACTCTAGGTATCATTGACGATTGTCAGGATTTTTTTTTATTCTAAGCAGTCTTGATGTGCTATTGAATGGTCTTGAACTTTTCCACCATTTCCTCGACCATTTTAGGCCAAGAAGTTTATATTCCCCAAATTCATCTCCACATTTAGGTGTTCTTCACCTCTTCCCATAAAGGGAATTAAAGGGATCCATTTAGATTCTTGAGTGGTAATTTTTATTATATGAGAACTAGACTAGAGGAAAATGTTGATCCCATCCTCCTTTAAAGTCAATTGAGAATGCTATCAACATGTCCTTGGGTGTCTGGATAGTCCGTTCAGATTAACCATCAGTTTGGGGTTAATAAGCCATGCTGAAGTCCAACTCATCATTTAGATAATGTTATAGAATCTTATAGAATTTGGAGGCAAATCTTGGGTCATGATCACATATAATCAATAGTGGTGTTCTATGTAGCCTCACAACTTCTCTAATTTATATCCTTATAAGTTAATCGAGTGATGATTCTTATCAAATTGAAATGAAGTGAGGATTATTTTTAATATGATCCACCACAAACCATATAGAATTATTTCCTATTGATGTCTTTAAAAGACTAGTGACAAATTCAACGATGATGTTTTCCCATTTCCATGTAGGTATGGGCAATGGTTGCATAACCACCTTGAATTTTTTACTTTCTGCATTCAATTGTTGACATTCATAAAAGCTTGATGAATATTTCTTGATCTCATTATTCATATTATCCCACCAATAGTTATCTTATAGATCTTGATAAATCTTTGTGCTTTTTGGATTAATGGAGAAAGTAAAACTTTGCAAATTATCAAACGAATCATTATTTAACTTAGGATTTTATGGTACACATACTCGTGACCAAAATATGACAACTCCTTAAATTTGAAGATTTCCATTTTCTTATAGCTTCTAATTTCTTCTGAATTCCCACACCATCTCTTTTATCATCGTTTATCTTCTCTATAAGGGATGGTTGAGCAATCATTTGTGAAAGAATTGATTATATTCATTCCTTTTTGTATCCAATATATATCATTTTCAAATACTAGGAGATCACATCCTCCTCAATTCTCATCAATAATAAAATTGTTGGATCCTTTCTACTTAGAGCATCTTCTACTTTATTTTCATTATCAGGATGGTATTGGATTGAGAATTCAATGTCCTTAATTATATCTAACCATTTTTGTTGGTTCATATTCAACTCTTTCGATGTGAATATATACTTGAGGATTTTTTTATCCTTAAATATTTCAAAATTCTCTCCAAAGAGATAATTCTACCAAAATTTCATTACAAAGATCACAGAATATAACTCCAGATCATGCATTGGGTAGTTCTATATGTGATCTTTAAATTTCCTTAAAGCATAGGCTATCAATTTTTTATTTTGAATTAACACACTGCTGAATTCATTCTTTAAAGAATTGCTGAATACCATGAAAAGTTCTCCACTCTTGGGTAGTGTGAGTACCAGTGAAATTATAAGCCTCTTTTTTAACTCCTTAAATATCTCTTCACATTCATAATTCCAAAGAAACTTGACTCCCTTCATAATTATCTTGGTTAGAGTGTTTTAAAATCCTGATAAATTTCTTAAAAATCTATGATAGTACCCAGTTAATCCAACAAAAATATGGATATATATCACTTATGTTGGCCTCATCCATCCTTCAACTACTTATGTCTTTTAAGGGTCACCCAATATCCTATTGTTTATGATAATATTCCCAAAGAACGAGACTTCCTTCAACTAGAACTCACATTTTTTGTACTTTGAATAAATATTATCCTTTAGTAAGGTCTTTAGAGTAATGTTCATATGCTCGTCATGTTCCTTTTTGATTTTTTTTGTATATTAAAAAGTCATCTATAAAGACTACCATAATTTTTCAAGGTAATTTCTAAATACTATTTTCATCAAGTCTATGAATATTTTTGGAGCATTAGTAAGTCCAAATGGTATTACTATGAACTCATAGTTCCAGTAACTTGTATAGAAAGTGGTATCATGGATATCCTCCTTCTTCACTGTTACTTGATAATATTCTGACTGAAGATCCACCATAAAGAAGTATTGTGCTCCACGTAGCTGACCAAACAAGTCATCAATCTGTGTAATAGGATAATTGTTCTTTATCATGATCTTTTTTAGCTCATGATAATTCATTGACCCATACTTCTTCTTGATGAAGAGGACTTGTGCAACCCAACGTAAAGCACTCAGGTGTATGAACCTTTTATCAAGATTATCCTTTAGATGATTCTTCATCTCATCAAGTGCCATAATATCCATTCTATATGGAATCTTGGATAATGGTAAAACCTTAAGTATAATCTCAATTGAAAATTAAACCTCTTGGCTAGAAGGGAGACCAAGAAATTATTAAAAAAACACATCAACACATTCCTTCACAATGGGAATGTATTCATGGACACACCTACTTATAGGGAAATAATATACATGCTTGAGATTATAGTGATAATTACGATTCATCCTAATCATTAAACTTGTATAAAATTTGGTGGGGGTGGTGGGATGATTCATGGAATGGAGGGTGGATTCATTATCCTAGAAATTTATGTTGTTTTTATTAAAGAAAAACCATTCCATGATTAGGATAACATAAAATTTCACTAAAGTGATACTTATAATATTTTCAAGAAGAACTTTCCCACAAACTTCAATATGTGATAAAATAATCATAGAAGTTTTCCTTGATGATATAAAATCATTTCAGGTTGTGACATGAAGTTTTTAAAAAACACACAAGATATTCTAATAGGTCAAGAACTGAAATACAACATGAAATACACGACTATAGAATAGAGTTTGTATATACTTCAACCATCATGATCTATCTTAGTATAGGAATTTCTTTGTTTTCTCAATCTTGGAGATTTTCAATTATCATCATGCTTTCCAGCCTTTAACATAGACCATTGTTTTAGATAATGCCCAAATTATCCACATTTATAACATAGAACGATATATGGTACCTTAGATTGAACATTATTTCCATCCATCACATTATCCATTTTACATGGAAATTGGATACTTTATTCCCTTTATTTCTACACTTGAAACATCTCACAGTTCCTTTGTAACATTTCCCTTGGTTCCTATTTCCACACTTTTTTTCACAAAGGACATTTGGACTTATTTCCTTTATCACCTTTATTATATGAACTTCCTTGAGATTTCATCTTCATCTTCCTTATCATATTTGGGAATTAAAAAATTTTCTAGTCATTAATTGTGATTTTTGATACCTGTTTAGTCATAATCACAATATGTCCTACTCAATCTTCCATCATTTTAGGCATCTCATTTGGGTATCCATCACATTTCCCTTCACATTAGTTGTCTACCCAATTCCTTCTTTTTTTGACCATTGTCTAGAATAAAGGTAAAATTTGGGATGATTATTTTTAAACTATTTAACACATAAATAGGAATCCAATTACATTAAATGGATAACTTATAAATGATATTAATTTATTAACTTATGAATTTCTAGCCTTCAATATATGTTATCCATGATCTATTTCCTAATGTATACTCTTAGGGTAATTTTTTTACCTTAAAAATGGTTTATAATGAGCTTGTGAATTTACCAAAGCTTATACCTTGGGAGTTTCAAAATAGGTGTGAAGTAAAGACCATTTTCATGCACTATTTCCTGGTCAAGTCAAGCTCAATAAGTCATTTTTAGGTTTTACCCTGTGTACATCTATTCCAGAACCACATCCACTTGTAGTATCCAAACAATGATATATTTTCTTGATAAACCACATTAATAAATGATTTATTACATAAGATTACACATAATACAACCATGAATATAAATAATTCTAGTGTATTTGGTAATTAGGTACATTACATAACAACTTAAAATAGGTAATACATCATCTTTATTGAAAATTTCCTTTACATGACCATATTATTCCTTTATACTTAAAACTACATGGGATAACATGGGGACATACATAAGAAATGGGTGAGCTAAAAGACCAGTAAGGGAATTAAAATGGCATAACATGAATAAAGTAATATATGTTTGACAATAATCATATCAATTGGGCATAATAGGGGTGATAATCATAAACATGAACAATGAGGCATGATATAGCTTGATAATTATAAAGTTAATATGGGAAATGTGGAAACAAATTAAAACACTACATCATAAACATAGGTCAAGGATAAATACCAATAAATGATGATTAAAAAAAAGGAAAATTATGGATTAAGTTCACTCCCTAATCCCTTTAATGATCTATATTTAGACTAAAACAATACCCAATACATTGGAGCACTATATAATTCTGGGTGCACCTGTCACTTTTATTTCATTGTCATGCTTAAGTGTACCATATAAATCACAAAATATGGATTCATTCATCATTATATTTTATTAAACAAATAAGGAGTATGTAATAAATAAATGTAATTACCCAATCAATAATTATAAGTGTAAAATGGTGAACACCCTTGATAGAAAATGGGTATGGGTATTCACTACACAATTGTGTGGCATAGAAAAGCGTGGTGAAATTTTGGCAACATAACAAGGGGTGTATGAATGTTCACGAGAGGGATTAATGAGAGTGAAAGGGATATATCATTATTTAAGAATAAAATTGATATTAAAGGGGATATGGAATAACATATCACAACATTATGAAATAAAGATACAATACATAAGATAAAGAAGATACTTGAATAAAGAGGAGAGAATCCCTTACCTTGAGAGGGTGATTCCAAATGCTTGGGAGGAGCTTCTTGAGATATTGGGGGAACCTTGGGAGATATTTAGAGAGGTGTGGGAAGAGTAAGGATGTGATAAACGATTTTTTTAGTGAACAAAAATGGGATATTAGGTTGGTTTATATAGGAAATGAGTGGGTAATTCTTTATTATTTCTCAACCATAGGTTTTAGACTCTATATAATAAAATAACCAAAACCAAAAACTTTACCATGGTTTTTGTCCATAGTTTCTACAAAATAGGGATGGGTTTTATTATTTTATTATTCTAAAGGACTAAAATTTTAAAACATTACCCTTTCTGATGTGAAAGTGAGCCATGTCCTTAAGGAAATGTGTTCAAAATCTTATACTATATTATTTGTTTTGGAGAATTCATAATGGATTTATAAAATCAATAAAAAAACATAAAAATAATATTGTTTTATAGGTAAAACATATATTTTATCATATATAACATTTATAGTATTTATTACATCGTTTTGAGTCATTATGATGTCCTAATACACACTGTATATTTATACTGTATTTAATTTTTACCTGAAAATTCAACCATCTTAGAAAATTATAAAAAATTCACCATTAGATAATTTTGAAATTATGATTCAAAAAATAATTTTCATTTCATCTAAATAATTTTATAAATATGTTAATTTTAAATTTTAAAATAATAATTGACATTTATTGATAAATATTGAGTTTTTTTGACAATAACAGTTTTTGAACCCTTATAAAAATTACATTTGACTTCATAAAAATTATATGATAATTTATATTTAATAAAAATTATTTAATAAAAATATTTCAATAAAATAGTATTTATTTAAAAAGTCTATTAATTCATAAAAATAAATTCCTTAATTTAATTTGAATATTACCCAATAATAAAATTTGTGTTTTATTGTTTCAAAATCAAAATCATTTATAAAGTAAAAATAATAATATAAAAACATAATTATTATTATATAAAATATAAATATTCATATTATTAGGGTATTGTTACACATCCCTTTAATACACCAGAAAACTCCCTAAGATTAAGGTGCACGACAATGAAAAATTTAATGGGGTGGTTCAACGTACATGGTTTGGGCCATAATATCAATGAACTTGAAGTTATCCCATAAACAGTTTTTCTTGTGCTTAAGTTATTGGATCTCAACTTGGGATTGGTCAATGGAAAATCCTAGTGATCCTATCTCCATCTAAAACTCTGATAAATGGGATTCATAGGGTATGATCCTACTGGTTGAGGATGTCACTTCCTTTTGTTGTGTTAATTGGATTTATTAAAAACCTATATTTATACTACTTATAAAATCACTGTTCAATGGATATATTTATAAATGGTAATGATAATTAATGGTCTTTTAAAAAGAATGAAACCAAATAATTTCATGTGTTTTCTATATCTATAATATATAATAATTAATTTAATGAAATTGAAAGGGAAATTTTATTGATAAAATTTTAGGTCATTATAGTGGCACCCCGTGCTGATAGACCATCTCCCAAACATACATGTGTCCCAACTGATCCACTGATAAAGTCTCCCCAATAGGTAAGAAATGATCTAATTTTTTCAATCACTCCATAATCACCCAAATAGAATCATTCTTCTGATGTGTCCTTTAGAGACCCACCATGAAGTATATGGTAACATCATCCCACTTCCACTCTGAAATAGGCTATGGATGTAGTAAACCACTGGGTCACTAATGCCCAGCCTTCACCTGTTGAAAGGCATATCATTATGTCACTAAACCTATAATATTATTTTTCATTCCCAAACACCAATACTATCGACATAGTTCATGGTAAACTTTGGTCAAACCAGGATGTACCGCCCACTTAGAGGAATAAAACTCATGCATATTCTCCTATCGCATACACGTAGGTGCAATAACATGATTCCTAACATAGATGATTTCATCCTATTCTATATTACAATTTGAAGGTGACTCCCCACCTTTATTGATTTTATTCAAGGAAAAACACTATGGATACTCATACCAACTTTCCCTAATCCATTATAGAAGTGTGTAATCAACTGATACTGATACAAGGGTTATCTGCTCATAGCCCTCCCAAACCACAACACACATCTCTACTAGCAAGGTCTTATCTTCCACTCAGAACTAGACTCCTGAACTGCCCATGTATACATGTTACTACTCAAAGATCCAATAACACTATTTCCCTTCCTGGGTATATATTATATCTCAAAAATCAAATGATTTCATATACTCAACCCATATCTTCTATATGAGATTCTAATATCCTTATGAAATGATATACTTTAAGATTTTTTTGGTTTCTATACACAATAAACATTTTTCGCAACAGATAATGCTGCCAACACTTCAATTCATAAACAACTATAGATTACTCAAGTTCATGAATAGTTAAATTCCATTCAAGTGGCCCCAACTACCTGGACCCATACACCAAAAATTGATTCCCATGCATCAACGACTCTCCAAGTCTGACCATAAATGCATCATAAAATATGGTATACTCTTTCCTTGGATTGGGTAAGATTAAGATCAGTGTGGTAGTAAACCAATTCTTCAACTCCCAAAAATAATTCTCACATGCTCTACACCATTCAAACTTTATCCACTTCTTGGTCTAGTATGAAATAGGTGCTACTAAGAGGGAAATTTCTTTGAATAACCTCTGATAATAACCCACCAAACCTAAAAAGCTATGGATATCAAAACAATTCTTGGGTTTCTCCCAAGAAACCACTACCTTCACCTTATTTAGGTCCAATGACACACCATTATCTAAGATAATGTGAAACAAGAAATGTACCATGTCAATCCAACATTTACACTTATATAAATTGGCATATAGCATATGGTCTCTCAATGTACTCAGGACAATGTCAAGATATTGGGAATGATCATCATGAGTCTTGGAGTATATCAAGATTTCATCCAAAAAAAACCACAAACTGATTCAGGTATGGGTGTAATATTCTGTTCATCAAGTACATAAACATAGACGGAGTTTTTTTATCCCAAATGGAACCACGATGAACTCATATATGCCATACCTGCTTCTAAAAGCAGTATGTGGTATATCGCAAGGTAAAAATATCAACTATTGATACCTTGATATCAAGTTAATCTTGGAGAACACACAATATCCTCTCAAATGGTCAAAGAGATCATCGAAATATGAAAGAGGATACCGGTTATTTATTTTCATCTGGTTCAACTTCTATTAATCAACACATAAGAACAATTTCCTTTTTATCCATCTTAGAAAAAAAGAGAACCCCAAGGTGACATTCTCAGATGGATAAATCCCTTCTACTCTTCCAATTGAGTCTTGAGCTCTTGAAGCTTCGTTGGTACTATTCGATAAGGTAGAATAGAAACCATCTTATATCTAGGAATGAGCTCAATCATAAACTCCATAACCCTCTCATATAGAATCTCTGAGTAGTCTTTAGGAAACACATATTGGAACTAGTCTACTATGGATGGAAATACATCTTTCTTCACACCCCATCATCCAGCAACAAACTTGCAACCTAGGTGGTGAGGTCCCCCAGTTGCTGATGAACTGGCTCTGTATGGACCGTATGGATATCCCACTCTACATGATGAACACTATAATAAACCAAACTGTTATGAATAAAATTCACCGTTTTGATTTAATTAAATTCCTTATGGTTATTGAAAACACATTAACTTCTTTTTTATACCCCATTTTATTTATAATATCATTAAGTATCATTACTATTTATAATGTAGCCATTGAACAATGATCACGTGACTTGTATAAATATAGGGTTTCAACAAATCCTTTTGACACAGAAAAAGGAAGTGATGTCCTCAACCAGTAGGATTATACCCTATGAAGCCCATTTGTTAGAGATTTTGAGGGAGGTAACATTTCTAGGATTTTCCCTTGATCAATACCAAACTGAGATCCAATAACTTAAGCATGAGAGAAACTTTTTATTGGAGAAGTTCAAGATTATTGAGATCACAACACAAACCATGTTCGTTGAACGACGCCATGAAAGCCACACCATAATGCACCTCACTCTTAGGGAGTATGATGGTGTATTAAAGGGTTATGTATCAATATACTAGTAATATGAATATGTAGATTATTTTTTATAAAATAATTAATATATTTTAGTCATATTATTGTTATGTTGTGAATGATTTTTAAATCACAAATTGTATTTTTGGTTAATATTAAAATTCAATTAATGAATTTATGAATTGATGAATTTTTTGAAATAAATAATAATATAATAATATTATTAAATATTTTTTATCAAATATAAATGATCACATAATTTTTATGAATTCAAATGTAATTTTTATAAGGGTTAAAAAAATATTATTATAAAAACCCGTCATTTTCAATAAATGTCAATTTTTTATTTTAAAAGTGAAAATTCACCTATTTATAAATTTTTTTAAATAAAATGAATATTATTTTTTGAATTGGGATGTTTAAATTATTCAATGATTAATTTTTCATAATTTTATGAGATATTCGAATTTCCAGGTAAAAATTAAATACTGTGTAAATATACATTGTGTTTTATGACATCACAATGAACTAAAAGTGATGTAATAATTAATATAAATAGGATCCACGACCAAATATATGTTTTCATTTTAAAATAATGATGTTTAAATTTTATTTTATTTATTTTGTAAATTCATTATGAATCCTACATGAGTTATAATATATTTTATGATTTTAAAATCATTTCTATAAGAGTGTGACTTACCTCCACATAAACAATAGTAATATTTTAATAATTTGGGTCCTTTTAATTATAAAATAATGTAAAACTCTCCCATTTGGCAGAAACCATGGGAAAAACCATGTGATAGTTTGTGAGTTTGGATATATTATTATGTAAAGTCCAAGACCTAAATAATAAAGAAATCCCCCTCCTTTCCTTTATAAACCAACCAAATACCCCATTTATCTTCACTAAAAATCCTTGTATCACATTTAAAATTTTCCATCCAATCCCTAGAGTCATCCTAAAGCACCCCTAATCTTTTAATAATCCCATCCCAATCCTTTGGAGTCACACATTCGAGTAAGGGTTCTTTCCTTTATCCTCTTTCTTCAAGTTTCTTTTTATGTTATGCCTTATTTTTCCAATTAATTATGTTGTGAAATTAATTTCCATGTCCATATTACTGTACATTTAATATCTAAATTATTAGATACCTATTTATATCTCATTAACCCATTTTATAATTTTTATATGATGCCGTTATGCTGTCAAAATTGCACTGTGATTTTCCATTCCAAAACAATTGTGTAGTGAATACAATGCCCATTTTATTTCATGGGAATTCACCATTAAACAAATATACTTATTTTATTTGGTACTTACATGTATTTATTCCACACTTCTTTATTGTGTAATAAATTATGATGATGAATGAATCCGTGTTGATTGATCTATGTGGCGCACTTAAGCATGAGAATGAAATGAAAGTGATGGGTTTTCCCAGAATTATATAGCACTCCAATGCATTGGGTAATGGTTAGTATCATGATAAATCATGTTGGTATAGGTGATTTACCTGATTAATTTATGGTACTTTCTCCTCCATGATGTCTCGGGGGGTTTGCCTCAACCCATGTTTTTGATGCACTGTTTTAAGTTGCTGCCACATTTCCCATGTTATGATTATCATGCTATATCATGCCTTATTATTCATGTTTCTTTTATGATACAATGATATGACTATTGTCTAAAATATATTGTATTCTTCATGTTATGAATTTTTTATTCCCTTACTGGGCTTTATTTCTCACCCATTTCTTATGTATGTACTCAGGTTATCCCATGCAATGTTAAGTACAAAGGAACATTTTGATCATGTAAAATAAGTTCTCAATAAAGATGTTTTTTTCATGTTTTAAGTTGTTGTGTAAGTAACTAATTTCCCAAATACACTATAACTATTTATATTTTTAGTTTTATTATGTTTAAGTTTATGTAATAAATCATTTTTTAGTTTGAAATAAAGAGCATGGTTGTTATAGTTGGTATTAGAGGAAAAGTTTAGTTATTTTTGGGATCAGGATTGGAAAACTTTAGTGAAAGCCTTAGGAATAAGACTAATTATAAGAAAAAATCGCTAAACTTTTGTTAATATATATTATGTGGTTTATCAATCAAAAAAATTCCTATATTAATATTAAAAGTGGATGTGGTTCTCACAAATATGTTCCTAGGGGTAACAACACTGACAAGATTTTTCGGGCTTGACTCGGGGTAATCTGGTACATGAAAATGGGCCTTACTACAAACCTGGTTTGACACTCCTGAGGGATATTCATTGGTAAATTCATAATCTCATTATGAACCATAATTAAGGGAATAAAAAAATCCCCTAATAATATGTGTTAAGAAATAGATCATGGACAACATAGATCAAAGCCTAGAAATCCATAAGTTAAGAAATAAATGTAATTTATATGTTGTTTGTTCAATTTCATTGGAGTCCCATTTTTGTGTTTATTAGTTTAAAATACTCATCCCTAATTTCTCCTTTATTCTAGACAATGTTTTGTAATAGGAGGAATCGGGTTAACAACCGATGTGAAGGATAATGTGATGACTACTCCAAGAAGATGCCAAACTAGATGGGAGAAGGATTCATGAACTTTATAATGATACTATCTCAACTAAATTTGTTTCTAAATAGAAACCTGGATCATAAAGAGCATCTAAACCCCCTAAGTGTGAACAATCCAAAATCTAGTGCTTCATGCATTAACGGCCTCCTACTTTCAATGGATCATCTAATCCCTTAATCATGGAACAATAAATCAACTCCATTGAGAAGATCTTCTCCATAATTCAATGTTCCTAACAAGATAAGGTTCTTCTCAAAATTTATCTTATCGAGGGAGAAGATAATAAATGGTGGAAATTGATAAATAATACAAAGCCTGAGGAAGAGATCAAAATATTGGAGTTGAAGGAATTTTAGAATTTTTTTGATAAATATTTTCCTCACACTCTTTATCTTAAAATGGAAAGGGATGTCCTTACACTTAAGCAAAAAGATGCTGAATATATCAGGGTGTACAATGAAAACTTAATAAAACTTGTGGGATATGCCTCTATATTTTTCATTTCCCATGAATATAAGGTTTACCACTTCTTTGGTGTGCTAAATCCAAGTCTATTAAAATCTCTGGAAATTCATGACTTTGACAGCTATGTGGAAATTGTATGATATTCCCTCAAAGTTGAAATAAAAATTAGAGAATCTCAATGGTATCAAAGGGATAAGAAGTGTAATTTGGGGTTTAATTCTATTGTTCCAATGGATAAATCCAAAGGTTCTAAGAAATTTTAGCATCTCACTTATCAAAACCGTAAAAAGAAGAACCCAATAAATTTTTTAAGGGGAACAAGGAAATGTTTTTGGTGTGGAAGAGAAGGGAACCTAGCCAATGATTGCTGATAAAAAAACCCACCAATTTGAAAGAGGAAAGAAATTATCTGGTCAAACCTCAGTTCATTATTCACTACTTAAACTGTAAGGAACCATGACACTTTATGAACCATTTCACTAAGCTAAGGGTTTTCGGAGGCAACCAACAACTTTTGAGGTAACAAGTGAGACATTTTTCTATCATGACTGCTGAGGTGGATCCTAAAAATGAAGTGGTGATAGGTATGATACTTATTCATTCAATAATTGAAAATACACTTTTCAATTCTGGTTCTACACATTCCTTTATGTCACTAAAGATTAGTAGAACAATTCAAACACCACAAAAAATCAACAAAGTAGAGATGTCAGTGAAAATGTAAAATGGGAAAATTATTTAATCCCATGTATATAACTCCTAACTTATCAAAATTTGTGGGGTGAACTTATTAATGAACCTTATAATACTCTCTTTGGTGGAATTTTATGCAATTATGGGCATTGATTGGATTTCCCTATATAGAGCGAACATAAATTACCGTGAGAAGGAAATCAATCTCTGTATGGTGAATCAACCCCCAATTCTATAAAAATGCAAGGAGTAGGATGAATCTTTTTTAGCATCATCATCACAAGAATGTATATTATTTACATATGATCAATAATATCTAGATCAAATTATTTAGTCTAAGGAAAGAACCATCCTCAAAGACATTCCTATTGTGAGAGAATACGCTGATGTGGTTCCCAAAGAATTTTCTAGTCTTCATATTAGTTGAGAGGTTGAATTTTACATCAATATTATACTTGGGATGTTTCTAATTTCCAAGATTCTTTATAGAATGTCTATTGTGAAACTTGAGGAGCTAAAGAAACAACTACAGGAGAAACTAGATAAAGGGTTCATATGCCCAAGTGCTTCACCATGGGGTGCACCAATCCTCTTCATTAAAAATAAGGATGGGTTAATGCGCCTTTGCATTGATTATCATAAGCTCAATAAGACCATGATAAATAAGAAGTATCTTCTAGCTTAGATTGATGACTTTTTCAATCATATATGTGGATCCAAATACTTCTTTAATGTGGATCTTTAGTCGAGATATTATCACGTAAGGGTGAAGAAGGAAGATATCCTCAAGAACACTTTTTTGTACAAGGTACGGGCACTATGAGTTCATAGTGACACCATTTAGGCTCACTTATTATTCATAATTCTTCAGGGAATTGATGAATAGAGTATTTAGATATTACCTTATATAATTTTTGGTATTATTTATAGATGACATTATAATATACTCCAAAACTAAGGAGGACTATGAGGAGAATTTGAGCACTATGCTAAAGACCTTGTGAAAGGAGAACCTCTATGAAAAGTACAAAAAGTGTGAATTCTAGTTAAAGGAAGTATCATTATTAAGGAATATCATCACAAGTAATGGGATATCTATGTATCCTTAAAATAAAAAATTAATTTAAGTATGGATGAGGCTAAAATACATGATATATTTTCATTACTTCCTTAGGTTAGCTGGATATTATTATTGATTTGTGATAAATTTCTCATGATTTTCAAACCCTCTTACTAAGATAACTAGTTAGGGATTTAAGTTTTCTTGGAATAATGAATGTGAATAAATATTTATGGAGTTGAAAATGAGGCTTATCACTACCCTTGTGCTCACACTACCCATAAGTGGGGAACTTTTCATAATTTATAGTGATGCTTCAAAGAAGGCATTGGGCTGAGGGTTGATGTAAAATGAAAAGGCCATTGCCTACACCTCAAGCCAGTTGAAAATTCACAAGAAAAGATATCCCACACATGATCTAGAGTTGGTATCTGTGCTATTTACATTGAAAATATTGAAGCATTATATCTATGGGGAGAAGTATGAGATATATACTGATCATAAGAGCCTCAAATATATATTCACATAGAAAGAGTTTTTTATGCGACATAGAAGATGGTTAAAGCTCATTAAGGACTATGAATACTCAATCCACTACTATCCTGATAAAGAATGTAAGGTGGTGGATGATCTATGTTTGAAAGACCCAAAAACTCTATCATTTATTAGAATTGAAAATGATATAATCTTCTTTGATTAGAAGAGGATAGACATGGGAATCATAATGAAATGGACATCATCAATCCTTTCACAAATTATTACTCAACTGTATCTTTTGTAAAGATTAAAGGATGATAAAAAATATGATGTGGGAATTCAGAAGAGAGTATAAGCTATATAGAAATTGAAATCCTTGGATTTCATTGTTAATGAAAAAGGAATTTTGAGATTTGGGTCAAGAAATTGTGTTTCATCAAAACCTATGTTAAAGAAGGAACAATTGGATGATGCACATAGTTTGACTTTCTCCATTCACCTTGGAAACACAAAGATGTATCTAGATCTCTGAGATCACTATTGGTGGGAAAATAGGAATATGAAGACCACTAAATATGAATCAAAGTTCATGGTATGTCAGTAGGTGAAGGTTGAAATCCAAAAGTCTAAGGGGATGATACAACCATTACCCATATCTACATGGAAATGGGAAAAAATAACCATGGATTTTTTCACCGATCTTCCAAAGTCATCCAAAGGAAATAATGCTATCTGGGTTTTTGTGGACCATCTTATAAATATTTCACACTTCATTGAGATGTGAGAGGATTTATCACTAGACCAACTCATATGGATATACATTAGAGAAGCGGTAAGGATAAATGGAGTACCTCTATAAATTATGTTTGATTGAGATCCAAGATTCACCTCTATGTTATGTAAAATTCTATAGCATTCTATTAACACTAAGCTGAACTTCAGTACAAATTATCACCCTCAAAATGATGGATAATTTGATCAAACTACCCAAAAACTTGAGTAAATTTTGAGAGAATTATCAATTGACTTCAAGGGAGGATGGGACCAACATCTTCCTCTGGTCAAGTTCTCTTAGAAAAACTGTTTCCACTTGAGCATCCAAATGGATCCCTATGAATCCCTTTATGGGAAGAAGTGAAAAAAAATCATCATGTTGGGATAAAGTTGGGGAATAAAACCTTCTAGGTCATGAAATGGTGGAGAATGTTAAGAACATTCAGCAACACAATAAGGCTGCTCAGAGTCAATAGAAGAACTACGATTACAATCATCGATGAGACCTAGAGTTTGATGCTGGAGACATGGTATTCCTCCGTATATCTCTATGGAATAATGTGATGAGATTTTAAAATAAGGGAATTATTAGTCTAAGGTACATTACCATTTTTTAGATCCTTGATCACATCAGAGCAGTGGTCCATTTATTAGTACTCCCACTGAACCTATCTTAAGTATATAATGTATTACATGTATATCCCTCTAGAGAAAGTATATACCATACCCATAACATGTACTCAATCTTTAGGTGGTACCATTGGAGAATGATATTTCCTATGAGGAGTACCTGGTGAAGATCTCAGATCATAGAGAAAAGGTCTTATGAAATAAGGCAATGCCCCTAGTCAAAGTGTTGTGGAGAAACTACATGTTTGAAGAAAAAATGTGGGAAATAAGGAAGTGATGAATTTGAGTTAACCTCATCTATTTTAGTGTGGGAAAAGAAAATTTTGAGCTAGAAATTTCTAAAGGGGGGAAGATTGTAATGACCCGAACTATTATGAATAAAATTCCCATTTTGGATTTAATTAAATGTCTTACAGTTATAGAAAACACATGAACTTTTTTTTTATTATATCCAATTTATTTTATATGGCCGTTAAGTATCATTACCATTGATAATATAGCTATTGAATAGTGATCACATGACTAGTATAAATATAGGGGTTTTTAACAAATCCTTTTGAAAAATACAATGGAAGTGATAACCTCAACTAGAAGAATTATACCCTATGAAGCCCATTTATCCGAGATTCCATGGGAGATAACATTTTTGGGATTTCCCCTTGACCAAACCCAAGCTAAGATCCAACAACTTAAGCATGAGAAAAACTGTTTATGGGAGAAGTTCAAGCTCATCAAGATCATGACTGAAATCATATTCACCGAACGACCCCATGAAAGCCCCACCATATTGCACATCACTCTTAGAGAGTTTATTGGTGTATTAAATGGATATGTATCAAGAACCTAAAAATAGGAATATATATTTATTTTTCATAAAATAATGAATTTTTTTTAATCCTATTGTTTTTATGCTGTAAATGATTTTTAAAGAAAAAATTGTATTTTTGATTAATATTAAAATTCAATTTATGAATTTACGAATTGATGATTTTTTTTAAAATAATATTTTTTTATAAAATATTATTATTAAATAATTTTTATCAAATATAAATGATCATATAATTTTTATATAGTCAAATGTAATTTTTTAGAAGGTTTCAAAAATTATTATTGTGAAAAACCCATTATTTTTAATAAATGTAGATTTTTATTTTAAAATTACAAATTAAAATATTTAGAAAATTATTTATATAAATGAATATTATTTTTTGAATTATAAAGTTAAATTTATCCAATTGTGAATTTTTCATAATTTTATGAGATAGTCAAATTTCTAGGTAAAAATTAAATACTGTATAAATATATCTTGTGTTTTATGACATAAAAATGACCCAAAAGTGATGTAATAAGTAATATAAATAGGATAAATGACCAAATATATGTTTTTCCCTTAAAATAATGTGATTTTAAGATTATTATGATTATTATTTAAAACCTTTATGAATCTTCCAAGAGTTATAATATATTTTATGATTTTGAAATAATTTATTTAAGAATGTGACTCCTATCCACATCACCAGTAGTAATATTTTAATAAGTTTTTACCTTGAAATTATAAAATAATTTAAACCATTCCCATTTGGAAAAAACTGTGGGAAAAAACCATGAGAGGGTTTTTAGTTTTAGATATTTTATTATGTAGAGTCCAAAACCTAAATAATAATGAAACCCCCCTCCTTTCCTATATAAACCCACCCAATCCCCCATTTATCTTCATTAAAAATCCTTAGAGCACTTCTAAAATCTTCCATACACTCCCTAGTGTCCTCCCAAGGTTCCCCAAGCTTTTAATAATCCCCTGCCAAGCCTTTGGAGTCACACATACAAGTAAGGGTTGTTTCCTTTCTCATCTATCTTCATGTTTCTTTATTATGTTACTCCTTTTTTCCAATTAATTATATTGGTAAATGTATTTAATTTTCCATATTAATTTCCATTTCATATATAAATGATGATATAACCATTTTTATCTCATCAACCAATTTTATGAATTTTTATGTGACGTCGTTATGATATAAAAATTGCACTGCAATTTTCCATTCCAAAACAATTGTGTAGTGAATAACATGCCCATTTTATATCATGGGTATTCAAATTTATACACATATAATTATTATATTTTATACTAACATTTATTTATTCCACACTCCTTGATCGTGGAATAAATTATGATGATGAATGAATCTATGTTGATTGATCTATGTGGAACACTTAAGAACGAGAATGAAATGAAAGTGATGGGTGTGCCCAAAATTATATAGCATGATAATACATTGGGTAATGGTTAGTATCATGATATTCCTTGTTGGGATAGAAGGTTTACTTGATTTCATTATGGTAAAATTTTTACCATGATTTCTTTGTGGGTTTATCCTTGACCAATATTTATGATGGAGTGTTTTAAGTTGTTGCCACATTTTCTCATGTTATGATTATCATGATATATCATTTCTTATTATTCATGTTCCTTTTATAAAATATTTATATTCCTATTGTCTAACATGTATTGTATTCTTCATGTTATGCCTTTTTTATTCCCTTACTGGGCTTTATAGCTCACCCCTTTCTTATGTATGTGCTTAGGTTATCCCATGAAGTGTTAAGTATGAAGGAACATTTTTATAATGTTAAAGAAGTTTTCAGTAAAGATGTCATTTTTCATGTTTTAGGTTGTTATATAATGTACATAATTTTTAAAATACACTAGAACTATTGATCTTTTGAGTTGTATTAAGTGTAATTTTATGTAATAAATCATGTTTATGTGTTAAATAAAGAGCAGGGTTGTTATAAACATAATTGTCACCATCATGAGATGTAAAGGTCACTATTCTGTGGTAACAATCTATGTGGCCTCAGTATGCTACCAACCACTCCATAAACAAAATCAATTTAAAGAATATCATGTCAAGTATATAAATATCCCAATAGAAATAATACTCCCAAGCCTCAATAGAACACGCTTTACATAAATAGATGTCCCTTGATCATACTCATAACGGTGTGTCGATCATCATAACCATACCAAAAAACTCCACCATCAGACTCAAACCCTTAACAATTTGTGTAGATATAAAATAATGAGAGGATCCAGTATCAAATAAGTCACTAGGAATCATATAATCTATAATAATAGTACTTTTGATGGTTGATGGACCAACATTTCTATCCAAAAGTGCAGACTAAACTCTATGAAATTGTCTTTCCCCTCTTCCCTAAGAAAAAATATGAGTCCCTTAAGCTAAACCACTCTAATGATATGGGTACTCTTTCCTTGAAATACCATGTCTGCTACCTTGACCTCCATTTCCATAAGAACTCTAACTTCTAGACTGATATGACTCTAATTCTTCCTAGACCCTCTGACATTACCCACCCATAATGGTTTCCTATAGAACCATTATAGTTGTCCTATCCCACCACAAGCTAAAAAATATACTAATGTTTTGGGTAACTGTCTAAGAAAGTGACCTGATCTACCACATTGGTTGCATAGAACTTGAGTAACTTCATGAGTAACTGATCCTTCCCCCTAGATATTATGGTTGCTATCTACCCAGATGACATTTTCAAAGTGATTATTCCCATTCTCAGAAGAAGTACCTCATGTTAATACAATAGAAAACATCTATCCTCCACTATAATCCTACTTCAAGATCCCCTCATATATGAGATCCTGGTTCACCACCACTGAAAACTTCTTCAACCAAAAGATGTTAACCTGGGTATTAATTTCATATTTAATCCCATCATAAAATTATTTCACTGCAATAGCCACATATCCTGCCAATACTTGAATAAATCATTTAAAACCAGTGAAGTTTAAAAAATATTCCATCACAAATATGCTCCCCCGAGTCAACTACATGAACTAAACATCCCTCTCCTTCCTAAGCATCTCAGGGTAAAAGTTCTCCAAGAACTTCTCTTGAAAGTATTTCTACTCCATATTCTATAGATATCAATCCCGATTCTGGATATCTCAATAACACTTTTCTTGAACATGTAACATATAAGCTTCCATCTTGACTCTCTTCTCAAAAGGAGTCTCTAAGTGGTTAATAATTTTTTGGATAGACTCAATCTAGAACTCGACTACCTCAGGTCAACCCTCTCTGGTGAATGTCGAAGGGTGCTGCAACTAGAACTCCTATCTCATGTTAGAAATATTCCTCACAACCCTCCTTGGGTCTATTTCTATAAAATAAATAAATCAAGAAAATATCTCATGAAAATTCTATATGGATCCTTCACCTAGCACTATTAGAGCCTCAGGTTTCACTGCTAGAGGATCATTTCAATCCAAATCCTCCAGTAGTTGCATTGATAAGAATAATCATGTAGGCATATCTCTCTAATGATAAGAACACATATTAAGACACATAACACAACATTATCATATTTAAATGATAAGGATTCACATAAATCTATAACAATTCATCCTCCTTATCCCGCCACATGGTCAAAATTGAGGTACAATAACTACCGTCAACCATCCCTCACATGGTTCGTAACTCCCATAGGGTAAACCACTTTCATAATTAAAGTTTCTCATTAGACACCTATTATCCACTTTAATTCACCAAATTTAGCATCAAGTACATTTTTACAATTTCATATAAGGAACCTTTTTCATTTAAACTACACAATTAAGAAAAGCATCTTCATTTAAACAACTCGCCCCAAAACCTTTTTTTACATGCATGCCTTAAATGATGCATGTAACAATAATTCTTGAGTGCACAAAATGATTCATGTTTTCTCAACTATTGATACACACTGGGTCAAAAATGAAAATATTATAAAACAATAATACAACATATCAAGTGTATCATCCAAGGTGAAATAACATCCAACTATAACAGAAAACATCAATAACAACAATCCCACCCTGGGTAATTGGGGTTTCCACCAAACATGTGTCAACTACTCTCATACATGAGCTCATGAACATGTCCTTAATCATCCTAGTATTCTGTCTACACGTCTCAAATAGTAATAAAAATGAAAATAAAAGAAATATACTCTTAAGACACTTTTTAACATCCTGACCTAGGTTCCACATATCGATGCCCTAAGACGATTGGTTACATGACCTTAGACATGCCTCCCTATACACCAGGGGCTACTGAATAGCAGAAAGGGTCTAATATAAAACATGGGGATACTATACCATCTTTATCAAAGCACCACAATAGTGAAAATAGATAACAATAACCAAATGATAATAACAAATAAAAATAATAATGCCATAACCAAAACAGACCAGTATCACATGATAAACCAAAATAGGAAAAGAAATATCCAAACAAAAGTAGTAGATATTTCATTCCATATATGTGTCAAGTGTCAAATGAAAAACCAAAATAAATATACAATAAAAAATCTCAAGTGGATCCCAACACCATGTTCGTCTCCCTCATCAATGGTCCATACAAACTCACCCATCTAACATAGTTATCTTTCCATTATCTTGTCCTATAAATATGAAGTCTATTCGGGTACGTATCAGGAAGCCCGAGTAAGGTGTGAGTAAAACTCAGTAGGCCACCACCACCAACATATAAAATAATATGCAGTCTATAATAGTGTATGAATTTGTATGAATAATAAAGTACAAAATATAAGTAAATAGTTTTAACATTTAAAGTTATTATTTAATCAACTACAAAAGCCCTCAGGTTCATGAAGACACCTAAACAAAAAATACATGCTTCATCCCATGATGGAGTCTGAACCATATATCCTAGGGAATCACAATCCATTCTTTCATGGATTTCATTATTTATTGAATTCCAATTTTATATACCGTCTAGTTGGAATCCCATTCTAATATCAATATCATGGATCCTAGAAAATCATGTGTGGAACCCCGTGGGTATTTGGAGCATCGACCCCTATCCCACACCTCTGAGTATTTGAAGCATCAGTCCATGTCCCATACATTAATATTTACATGTATGAATTGGGGGTTTAGAGAATTATTATAGAACCTCATGGGTATTTAGAGCATCAGTCCTTATCCCACACCTCATTTATTAATCAATCACACATATCTCATTTATCAAGGTTAATCATCATTAACCCTCTTATTAGTTATTCACATCACGGTGCACTATTTCAATTTATCGAAACAATCATGGTCCATCACTTTAATCACATGTAATAATATGAACATTTAACCATTAATCCATTTATAAACATTTATTCATAACCCATTAACCCATAATGGTTAGGCCAACCAACCCTTTAATTCCCATTATCTCCCAGTTCTATAATACAATTAATTAACTAATTTTATAATCCTAATATTCTACCAATTTCATAATCACATTAATTAACCACTTCCATAATCACATTAATTTATTAATTAATTCAATTCCAAAATAAACTCAATTTACCAATGTGGGAATTGAAATTTTATAAAAGTAAATACATCTAATTTATTATCAAGACTATGGGATTTGATGATTAGACCACCAACCTCAAGGTCGTTGATGGATGATCAACAAACCAAAACCCCCAAATTGATGTAGAATATTCAAGATCATAATAGTACAAAAGATATAGGACCAAAAATTAAGTTCAAGATCTAATGGAACATAACCACAAAAAACATAGATCTAAAACCAAGTAAATAGAGGATAAATCATTCCTCTTTATAAGGAAGGAGACATGAGAGAGGGAGGAATCCAAATGCGGAAGAAAACACATACCTTAGAGGATACAATCCTTTGATTAGATATTTGATTCATCAAGAAATGGGTTCAAGGAGTCTTTTAATCCTCCCATGAGATTCAATAGTAATAATAATAGGTTTAGGTTTGAGTGAGGGTGAATATAGGTTAACATTAGGGGGTTTGGGAAATTTTTATAAAATTTTGGAGGATTAAAAACCCACACACACAATTTCCTAGGATGGGGCGCACCGTTTTCTAAACCGTGAACCTTAACCATGCAACTCACATTAGGGGTTCATAGTTTCTAATAAGAGGGTGCATGGTTTTAAAAATAGTTCGCCAACCATATGATTCCCCTATGTCTGGGAATGCACGGTTTGATGGGGGTAGGCACACAGTTTGGGAAAACTGTGCACCAACCACGAACTACTCCCTTTGATTCCAAAATTCTCAAATTTCACCCAAAAAACCCCAAAACAAAACCCACCCAAGGAATAACAAAAAAGAGGCAAAAAGAGTACCGAAGAATTATCATGATTCATCTCTAAAAAAGCTCAAGATCTTACACAAATAAGATTTAAATCTTTAACCCAACAATTGAAACATGGAATCATTATTTAAAGAAACAAATATAAACCAATATTTAATAAAGGAACCATTTAAAAAATGAAAATTAAATCTGAAACCAATACATTCAACATATATTACATAATAAGAAAACATCATTGGAAATAACATTTATACCAATACAAAATCTAATTAATAAGGAAGTACCACAAGAATATATCCCAAGGATTTCAAAGTTTAATAAGAATGGTAAAATATTAAAGAAACTATTTTAATAATTAATCCACTCTTAACTTTATAATATAACATGTTTAGGAATCATTTGGAAATCAAAACACCATTATAGTTATTTATTTTAAATGGAAACCCCTCTTTGGAATTTTTACAAACACCCAATGGGCATGAAAATTAGATATAGGAATATGTAGAACAGGATCCATTAAAAAAACATTTTATATTAAATGAAAAATCATGAAAAAATGTTATGACATCATTAAAATACTCAACGATAACATATATATAAAAAATATTTGAAGAAAAGTGTCTAGAAATTTCAAGCACCACATGACATGCTAAATAAAAGGGACTGTAAAAAATACATCTTAAAAAGTGATGATTTTATCACCAATTAATGTTATTCCACTTAAGGAGGAGAGATAATATTCTTAGAAGACAATAAGAATACCTAACAAAAAACCCACCAATTTATTTCATGAAAATAGGAACCTTAGATAACCATGGTCGTTGGGTGAAGGGAGATAGTAGAATTAGAGGTAAAAAGGAAAGATGAAGTAGAGTGTAAGAGAAAGGAAACCTATAGTTTTATGAAGACAAAGAACCACCAAATATTTAATAATAATCCACCATGTAATGAGATATAAGTATAGGAAACCCCCTTAGAGTCTTTTTAATCAATCCCCCAAACTCCCAAAAGGAAATGATGATAAAATTTGATAAGGGGGGTTTTAAAAAAAATTAATTTTTTTATAGTATTATTCATGGGTCGATTTAATGGGATCCATACATATGTATATTTCCCATGAAACACACTACTTACTTAGGGAATCCTCCATTTTTATTTTTCAAATTCATGAGTGAACTCTAGAAAATTCATCAAAAAACCCAAAATCATGACCCACAACTTACAAATAAAAAACATACCCAATAAGTATAAAATTAAATGATTGATATTAATATTGTGGGTGTCAAAATTCTCCCAACCATAAAACCTTACCCCTCATAAATTTAACATCAAACAAAAAGCAAAGGTAAGTAAAAATTAATCACATTAATAAGATATTTTTCATTCCATGGTTTAATTTAAAAATTTTAAAATATTATTTAACTGTATCATGAAAGAAGAATTCAATTCAGACCCTACTCAAAGAAGATATATCACTAATTAGATTAATAATAGAAAGTGCCTGAATGAGATAATTATTAATAATATGTGCAATATCACATTCCAATTAAGGACTTTAACCCCATTTAACTCATCCCACATGGGACCAATTCAAAGATCTCAAAACCATTAAAAGCACAACTCAATGTAAAATAGAGTCCTAATATTGGTCTCCATGACATATAAGATTATACTTACAATTTTTAAAGAGAAAAAGACAAGAAACACTAAAAAAATATTTATCAAAAATCAAACTCATTCTCTAAGTTAGGTAATGAAAAAAAGTTTATACTAATGCCAAAGTTCTCAATATATGAAATTGATTCAAATGGAATAAGAAATAAAAAACATCTAAAAAGGTAAATTCATAATAGAAATAGATAAATGATTATTTTTGAAGCATGAATATATGAGGTAATTTCATTAAGAAAAGGAACGCCCAATGTAATAGTTTAAAGGATTCACATTAAATGCTTTATAATTATAAATCTAAGTAATTGGAAATACACTTCTACTCAGAGATGGGTTGCGTTTATGATATCTTCCTTTATTGATAATTAATTTTAAAAAATTTATGAAGATGAAATAGTTGGCATCATCGATGAACGGTTCTTAGATATTTTAAAATATGATGTATTGGAATAACCAAACCTTCTACACTAGAAACACATAAGATATCACTTCTTCATTGAAGTAGTATGAAAAAAATAAGAGGGTTGATCATCACTATCTATTACTTAAGGCATGATTAACTCTTCTATCCACTTCTCACTAGACAAATTATCTTTACTTTCACTAGAAAACTAAGAATCATAGCCTAAAATAAGTTGTCCTTCCACATTCCCTTCCACTAACATATCCCAATTAACTAATTTTATATAAAAGATCAGTCCAAATAAAGACACTTATAAATTTATTTTAGGATGAAGGCCTTTATTAAATAAACTAGATTTCAAGAATTTGATAAATACTAGAATATGAAATAAAGTTACCGACTCATAAAAACGATCTGTGTACACCTTCACCATTTGATTTTATTACTGGAGATTCATGAATTCTACTACCTTATCTGTAATGAACCAATGTTTTATCAATGGAAATTCCCTTCTTATAATTATGTCACAAAAAAAAAATCACATTAGGAAACAAAATGATAAATCATGATTAAATGAACTAATAGATACTATGTTACCTTTATATCCTAACCATTAAACATATTTTATCCACTTCTGTGATTTTAATTTCAAAAATCCAACATACACGGTTGCGATCAGAAATATATTTAGAGTCTGATAGGACAAACTAAATTTTTTGGTGAATAGTAACTTACCATTATAAATAGTAATGTTACCCTTATGAATAGTAATATGACCCTTATGAATAGTAAACTAGGAAAATAAATGGTAACATCACCCATGAAAGTATAATGTAAATTTAGGCATATTATAAATGAGAGGGAATGTTTTAGAAATTAAAAATTAAGTGTTGGTATTTTTATGAGTAATAAATATTTAATTACAATTTTAAATTAATGAATTTATTTAAAATAAAATTAATTTTCATAAAATGTATTAATAAATAAATATTTTGTTGTCCTATTATTTTAGGATAATTTTATGAGACCTCAGTTAATTTTTGAAAGTATTATAAAATCAGTTTTAAATTTAAAATATGTATTTTTCAAGTAAATAATGATTTTATTTTAAAATTAAATTTCACATATTTAGAAAATCATTTTGATAAAATAGAGTCCATTTTTGAATTTTACACCTCAAAAAATTATTAGGGCGAATGTTTTGGGATTTTTCTGAAAGACTTTAACTTTTAGTGAATAGTGAAATTCAATAATTTACAAAATATGCTAAATAAATGAATTTCTGCATCATGATTGAGTCATGGATGATGTAAAAAGACATTGTTTAGAAATAAAATGCACTAATTACAGTATTTAGTCCCAATAATCCTCACTATTTCTTGTCTTGAGAAAAATAATAAACTAATGATTAAAATAATAAGAAAACACCCCTCTCCTCCACTGTAAATACCACCCATCATACCCTATTCTCCTCACACCTATAAAGATTTTATACTTGAAAATATTCTATAAAATAATATTTCCTAGTCCCTACCCCATGTCTAGGAGCTCCTGGTCTCATCAAAAGACCAATTCTAGGTACCTTGAGGAGGATCTCAAGAAGAGAATTCAAGAGGTAAATCCTCTCTCTTTTCTTTTAATTTCCTTTCAATTTCAATTTATTTTATTATTATTTCCTCAAATACCTTCATAAAAATGGAATGATAACTCTAGTAAATTACATATAATGGAATTATATCATGTTAATGGAATATCCAACATTAAATTTCTCCCTCCCACCCTCTCTTTCATCTTAAAAATAAAACCGTCACCCATAATGTGTCAATTTACCATCATCATGGGTGATGCACTTTCATTTTCATTAAATATCTTAAATGATGTTAATAATACCACTAAATGGTTAAAAAATATTGTAAAGTTTATTTTATAACCCTTTTTTATGTTCTGTATATAACTTATACTCATAATACTAAATGATGAAACAAAACGAGTTCGTAGCGTTCGAAAAACCACCATAATTAACCTAAAATGATCATCATTAACTTTTATCTAATGAATAATCCCCATGATATATAACCAAATCCATTTTAATATCATTTAAACTTAGGAAATATCATTAATAACATATAATAACAATTCTGGATGTTCATCCTCATTATAAACAAACTTCCATTCATGAATACAAAGTGAACCGATCATAGAAACCTTGAAAATGAATGCTCCCAAATGATGAAATTAAACTATATAACCAATACAAGGTCCCATTAAAGTACATAATAACACTATAATGATTCATATTCATGTATAAAACGTTCTTTAATAGTTAATTAATGAATTTTATGTGATTATACAGGATATTAATGTGGAGGAATCTTTTAGAGAAAAGTTAAGTGGAATTCTTAAACCCAACTCTCTTCCTTTGGGTTTTCCCAATTTCACTCAATTTTCACTATGGTTATTACTTAAAAATAATTTATTCATTATTATATTACCTTTTCTGAAATATAAATGTTTTCTAATTTAGTTTATCACAAACACATTGTTATCCAAAAGAACTCTTCTTTTAAAAAAACATACCTTTTACATCTCAAGGTTGATGATTCTTATATCAAGTATGTTATTACCTCTTTCATTTGGGAAAAAAATGTTTATAAATGTATTATTATGAAATTAAACCCATTAATTTCCATGGGTTATTATATTTTCAATATTGAAATATGTTCTATGTGGAATGCAGGATAATGTAAATTTTGTGATGTGACAGGTTCACTCAGAATTATACCGCACAATGTAAATGTTATGATGTGGTGGGTGCACTGGGATTTAAATAGTGCTCCAATGAATTTGTTAATGTGAAGAACCTCATGAGTAAAGTTAAAAATTCTTGAAAATTATTCTATATTTTTTCACAACTATGTGTGGTATTTGACTACTCAGACATGATGTTTCATTTTTATGTATTGCCACATTCTAAGTCTTTTCCTAACGATTCCTCTATGATTCTGATCCTATGCCTATGATGATAATTATTATGATCAACCCATTTTATATTGTTTCATGTTTTTATTTATCCTCTTACTAGGCTTTTATCTCACCCCTTTTTGATGTATATCCTCAGGTGATTACTTGTACTAAATAGAATTCAAGGGCCATTAAGAAGCTAATGAAGAAGGAATTAAATAAATGTTTTTGTTTATATTGTAATATTTATTTATGGTCTTATTTTCCCTAGACATTAAACCTTTATATCCTATTTGTGTAATAATTTTATCTTTTTTATCTTTAAAATGATGTAATATTAATGTAAGAAAAAACAAGTTCGCTATAGTTGGTATTAGAGGAAAATTTAGTTAATATGGGAATTAGGATTAGAGAACCTTAGTGAAAACATTTAGTCTGAGACTGAGTATAAGTAAGCACCCGAGATGCATTGATAAAAATAGGGATCCCACAATATATTACTTTATACTTCATTTTACAAAAGAATAAATTAAATATTCATGACTTGTTGACTTATGTTTTTTTCTAACATTTAGATTTTAAAAAATGGTGGGAACTATAAGAACCTAGGCCAAAACCCATGTGAGGGACATTGAAACGATTGTCCAAACAACATCCCCAATATTTTGGGAGGTGTAATTCAAAATTTCAAGGCATTGATTACCCAACTATCTCATTTTATGAACAATAACCTGAATAATATGGAATGTACTCCTTCACCTAAGAGGGAGAAACTGGCTATCAAATGTTTTATACGACAACGACCACTAACGTTTAGTAGATCTTCCAATCCACTAGTTTCAGAATAGTGGTTCAACTCGATGGGGAATATATTTTATGTGATTCAATGTTTTTATAAGAATAAGGTGACTTTGTTCATTTATCACCTAGATGGAGAGGTTGACTAATGTTGGGCATTGATAAACAACACCAAGTCGAGGGATGAAATTGAAGAGAAAGAGTGGGAAGACTTTAAGATAATGTTTCTTAATAAGTATTTACCTTTAACTCTTCATACAAAGATATAAATATAATTCATAGAGCTGAAGAAAAAGGAAGAATAATTTATCAAAGCCTACGAATAAAATTTCACAAGGCTTTCAAGTTATGATTTAGGTTTGTTTATCAACAATGATAGAAAAATTAATAGATTCTTTAGTAGTTTAAAACCAAACCATCAAAAAGATCTTGAAATTAGAGACTTTGGAAGTTATGAAGAAGTTGTTCTATGTGCTATAAAAGGGGAGATGGATTTTGGAGAATGGTACAATGGCTATGGTGATAAGAAATAAAAGAAAGAGTTTCAATCCAGAGGATCTAATAAGAAAGGTGAAAAGAAAACTCAACCACCCACATGTCAAAAATTTAGGAAGAACCATCATGGGAACTGCCTCTAAGTGATGAGGAAGTTCTTCAAGTGTGGGAGAGAAGTTAATCGAGATCATGAATTTTGAAAATACATGAAAAGGTAGGACAATGTGGTGGAGGAAAGGAGAGAACCACCCATGGTACAATGATACAACTATAGGGAGCAAGGGAAATATGCAATCTAGTGCACTAAACCTTGAGTCCAAGAGGGAAATCAACATAATCATCCACAAGAACCAAAAGAGATAGGTAAGGCTTATTCCATCACTACTATGGAAATGGAGTAAGAGAATGAATTCATAAAAGTTACACTTCCTATTCAATCAAGAATAGAAAAAGTCTTATTTGATTATGGTTCTGCGCATTCCTTTAAATCATGTAAGTTTTCTAGTACTATTAAATTGAATCCTTGAAACCATAAAGTACAGATATTTATAAAAGCACTAAGTGGTGCAATCATTTCAACACACATGTTGGGAATCTTCTCCTGTTGGTGTTTTTGGGAAGATTCTTCTAGAAAATATCATGATACTTCCCTTGGTGGAATTCAACACTCTACTAGGAATGGATTGGATCTCTTTATATAGAGAACATATAAACTATCTAGAAAAGGAAATATCTTTCCATATTCCAAAACCATCCCATACTCCTATATGAATTCAAGGAAGATCGTGAATATTCTTTGGAAAATCCTTCGATGGTGTGTGTGTTGATTCCCTATGAATAATAATACCTTGATTAAATGGTTGAGTCAAAGGAAAGTGTCAACCTAGTAGAAATTCCAATCATGAGGGAATACATTGATGTATTTCTTGAATATTTACCCAGACAACCCCTGGATCGTGAGGTATAGTTCTCAATAGAACTCATACTCAAAGCTAATCCTATCTCAAAGTGTCCTTATTGGATTTCTCCTATCGAACTAGGGGAGTTAAAGAAGTAGATGAAAGAGCATTTGAACAAAGGGTTCATATGCCCTAGTGCAACATATTTGGGTGTGCCAGTGATCTTTTTCAAGAATAAGGGTGGATCAATGCATATGTGTATTGATTATTAGGAAATCATTAAGATCCCAATAAATAACAAGTATCCTCTTCTAAGTATTGACGACTTATTTGATTAGTTGAGAGGAGCTCGATACTTCTCAAAAGTGGATCTCCATTCTGGATATCATTAGATAAATGTAAAGAAGGAAGATATTTATAATACTGCCTTCCATACAAGGTATAGGCACTATGAGTTTTTTGTCATGCCCTTCAGACTTACTAATTACCTCACAATATTTATGGATTTGATGAATAGAGTCTTTAGACATTACCATGAAAAATTTGTGGTAGTGTTTATCAATGATATTCTTATATATTCCATTATAAAGGAGGAACATAAAAAATATCTAAGACTTGTGTTGGTGACATTGAGGAAGGATAAGTTGTTCTCTAAGTTAAGAAAGTGTGAATTTTGGATGAAGCAATTCACATTCTTGGGACATGTGATCACAAGTTAGGGAATTTCTATAGACCCTTAAAAAAGGTAATTGAGGAATGTCCTAGACCCTCTAGTGTCATAGAAATCTATAGTTTTCTTGGATTAATAGGGTATTATTGATGTTTTTTGAGAAAGTTCTCATGATTTAAAATCCAGATAACTAAGTTAACTAGGTAAGGGTTAAATTATGTCTAGATGGAATAATGTGAGGAAAGCATCAAAAAGATAAAGAGAAGGCTGATCACTGCACCTGTACTCACATTACTGAAAAGTGGAGAAAGTTTTGTGATATACAGTGATGATTCCAAGAAAATATTAGGTTTTGTACTCATGAAAAATGATAATGTGATAGACTATGCCTCATGGAAGCTGAAGATCTATGAGCATAACTACCTAACACATGATCTGGAGCTAGTAGTTGTGATTTTTCCTTGAAAATCTGGTGACAATACCTTTATGGTGTAAAGTGTGATATATATACCAATCATAAGATCCTGAAGTATATATTCACAAAAAGGATCTCAACATGCATTTAAGGAGATGTTTAGAGCTAATCAAAGACTTTGATTTATCTATTCACTATCATCCTAGAATAGAAAAAAGGGTAGCAGATGCTCTATATAAAAAGAACCTACTACTCTATCCATGCTGAGGATTGAGAAAGACCCTATCTTTATGGATATGAAAAGGATGGATTTGGAAATCCAAATGGCAGGGAATATATTCTACATTTTACAAATTATTTCCCAACCATACATCTAAGAGAAGATCAAGGAGACCCAAAGGGATGATTTGGAGTTGCAATATAAGGGGAATACAATAAATCAAGGGAAGATGAAAAAGTTATATATCGGTGATGATGGTGTAATTCGGTTTGGAATGAGGCTTTGTGTACCATCCAATCCAGAGATAAAAAAAAGATATTCTGAATGCATCACACAACTCAACCTTCTCTATTCACCCATGTATCACAAAGATGTATCAATATCTCTAAGAGAACTACTGGTGGGACAATATGAAGAAGGAGATTGCTGAATATACATAAAAGTGCCTGGTATATCCACAGGTGAAGGCTGAAAGACAAAAGTCTAAGGGGATGATGCAACCACTACCCATACCAACCTAAAAGTGGGATAACATTACCATGTACTTTTTCACTAGACTTCCAAGGACATCTAGAAGAAATAATGCTATATGGTTCACTATTGGTCTCTTTACAAAGACAATTCACATTATCACAATTCGAGAGGACTTCTCATTGGATCAACTTGAAAGGATATATATCAAATAGGTGATAAGGCTACATGGAGTAGCACTATCGATTATATCTAATAGAGATCCAAGACTCACCTCAAAGTTCTGGAAAAGACTCCAACATTCTCTACGCACTGAGCTGAACTCTAGTACGCTCTATCATCCTCAAACTGATGGTCAATCTAAGAAAACTATTCAGACATTGGAAGACATGTTGAGAGTATGTTATATGGACTACAAATGAGGATGGGACCAACATATTTCTCTGTTTGAGTTCTCTTAAAACAAAATTTTCCACTTCAACATCCTAATGGCTCCATACGAAGCCCTTTATGGGAAAAGGTGCAGAACACTGACATGATGGGATGAAGTTGGTGAACGAAAGCTGTTAGGACTGTAAATGCTCGAAGAAATAGTTGAAAAGGTGAAAACTATTCAATAGCACATCAAGGCTGCCCAAAGTTGAAAAAAGAGATATGTAGACAATCATCAAAGGGAACTTGAGTTTAAGGTTGGGGACACAGTATTCCTCCGAATATCTCCATGTAAGAAGGTCATGAGATTTGGGATGAAATGAAAGATATGGTCCCAGGTACATCGTCCACTTCGAGATTCTTGATCATGTCGGAGCTATGGCCTATCGAATGACACTTCCAATAACCATGTATAAAGTAACTGATGTATTCTATGTATCACTCTTAAGGAAGTACATACAAGAACCTTCACATGTAATGTATTCCGAGGTGGTACAGTTGGAGAATGATATTTCTTACGAGGAGCAGCCAGTGATGATCTTGGATCATAGAGATAAAGTTCTATGCAACAAGAAAACTCACTTGGTCAAAGTACTATGGAGGAACCATAAATATGAAGAGGAAACATGGGAACTAGAGGAAGCGATGAAGGAGAAGTACCCACACATATTTTGGGCCTAGAATATAAAACAAAATTTCAAGGGTGAAATTTCATAAGGGGGGAAGAATATAATCACCCAATGTTTTATCAACAAAAATTTTCTTCTTATAGTTATGTCATAGAAAATCACATTAGGAAACACAATGCCACATCATGATTAAATGTACTAATAAATACAATGTTACCTTTATAGTCTAGCCATGAAGCATAATTTTTCCACTTCTGTGATTTGAATTTTGAAAATCCGACATACACAGTTGCGATCAGTAATATATTTAGATTCTGATAAGACAAACTTAATTTTTTGGTGAATAGTAACTTACCCTAATGAATAGTAATTTTACCCTTATGAATAGTAAAATGGAAAAGTCAATTGTAACCTCACCCATGAAAGTATAAATAAAATTTAGAAACATTACAAATGAGAGGTAATGTTTTAAACATTTATAATTAAGTGTTGGTATTTTTGTGAGTAATAAATATTTAATTAAAATTTGTAATTAATAAATTTATTTAAAATAAAATTCTATTTAATAAAATTTATTTCTAAATAAATATTTTTTCCTACGATTTTAGGATAATTTTAAGAGACCTCAGTGAATTTTTAAAATTATTAAAAAATCAGTTTTAAATTTAAAATCTATATTTTTCAAGTAAATAATAATTTTATTTAAAAATTAAATTTAACATATTTATAAAATAATTTTTATAACATGGATTCCATTTTTTAAATCTAAAAATTTAAAAATGGTTAGGGTTAATTTTTGGGATTTTTCTAAAATAATTTATTTTTGGTGAATAGTGAAATTTGATAATTTATGAAATATGCTAAATAAATGAATTCCTGCATCATGATTGAGTCGTGGATGATTTAAATTTCCATTGGTTAGAAATAAAATGCACTAATTACTATATTTAGTCACAATAATCCTCACTATTACTTGTCTTGAGCAAAATAATAAACTAATGATTAAAATAATAAGAAAACACCCCTCCCCTCCACTGTAAATACCACCCTCATACCCTATTCTCCTCACAACTCTAAAGCTTTTATCATTGCCTATATTATAAAAAATAATCTTCCCTTGTCCCTCCCCCATTTATAGGATCTATTGGTTTCATAAAAAGACCAATCCTTGGTGCCTTGAGGAGGATCTCAAGAGGATAATTCAAGAGGTAAATCCTCTCTCTTTTCTTTTAATTTCCTTTCATTTTCAATTTATATTTTTATTATCTACTCACCTACCATAATCCAAATAGAATTATAACTCTATTACCACACATAAACTATAATTATATCATTTTAATTTAAGAACCAACATTAAAATCCCCCCTCACTCTCTTTCATCTTAAAAATGAAATCGTTGCCGGTGATGTGTCAATTTACCGACATCATGGGCGATGCACTTTCATTTTACTTAAAAATAATCAAGGATATTAATAAGAAAACTAAATGGTTGAAAATATATTTAAAAGTTTATTTTACAACCCTTTTTATGTTATGGAAATAACTTATACTCATAATACTAAATATTAAAACAAAAGGAGTTTGTAGCATTCGAAAAACCACCAAAATTAACCTAAGACCATCATCATTATCTTTTATATAATGAATCATCCTCATGGTATACATAAAAATACTTTGTAAGATCATTTAAAATTATTTAATATCATTAATAACATAAAATAATAATTATGTATGTTCATACTCATTATAAACGAACTTTCATTCATTAATACTAAGTGAACCGATCATGGAAACCATGAAAATGAATGCTCCCAAATGATGAAATTAAACTCTATAACTCATAAAAAGGACCATTAAAGAAAATAATAACACCATAATTAATAAAATTAATGTATTAATGTTATTTAATTGTTAATTAATTAATTTAATATGATTATACATGATATTAACATGAAGGATGATTTTGGAAAAAAGGTAAGGGGAATTCTGGATCCCAACCCTATTTCTTTGGGTTTTACCCACTTTCACTCCATTTTCAGTATGGTTATTCCTTAAAAAATTTATTCATAATTATATTAGCTTTTATGGGATAAAAATTATTTCTAATTGAGTTTATGATAAACACATTATTTTCTAAAATAACCCTTCTTTCAAAAAAACACATCTTTTACTTATCAAGATTGTTTCCATCACTCAAGGTTGATGATTCTTATATAAAGTTTGTTATTAAATCTTTCATTTGGGAACCTAAAGTTTATGAATATATGATTATTAAATGAAACCCATTCCTTTCCATGGGTTATTATATGTTCAATATTGATATATGTTCTATGTTGAATCCATGATAATGTAAATTTTGTGATGTGATGGGTGCGCCTGGAATTATATATCACAGTGTAAATGTTATGATGTGACATGTGAGAACTAAATTATATAGCACTGGAATGTGTTGGATTATGTGAATAACCTTATGAGTAAAGTGAAATATGAGTGAAAATGATTATATCTTTGTTCACAACTATGTGTGGTAGCTGACCACTACGACATGATGTATCATTTTTATACATTTCCACGTTCCAAGTCTTTTATTAATGCTTCCACTCATGATTATTATCTTATGAAAATGATATGATGATAATAATTATTTTCACCCCATGTTATATTGTTTCATGTTATTATCTATCCATTTATTGGGATTTTATCTCAATCGTTTTTGTTGTATATCCTCAGGTGACTACTTGTACTAAGGATAATTCAAGGGCCATTGAAAAGCTAAAGAAGAATGAGTTAAATAAATGTTTTTGTTTATGTTGTAAACATTATGTATAGTCCTATTTTTACTAAGACACTAAACCCTTGGATCCTCTTTTTGTAATAATTTTATGTTTTTTATCTTTAAAATGATATAATAGTAATGTAAGAAAAATCAGGGATGCTATATCATCCACTTTTACATTCTAAGGATTATTACACTAAATAAACATGGTATTGAAGTATTTCGAAGACACGTCTACTAGAGAATGATATTGAGTAATGTGCTTACAATATTCCTTGCTCAGTCCCTTAGATATAATTATGAAAACATCTCATTTGTTTGACACTTTTAAGGGAGAAATACTCTAAAATAACATAAAACATAAATTCCAATCACATTAAATCTTGAAACCCAAAATTCACACACCTAAGAAACTCAATACTATCACATCAATATAGATCAGAAATACCTATAATATGAAAAAAATTACAAATAATCACCCACAAACATTGAAAACACTAAATTAATCTACAAATAAGTTACTCACAACATAAAGAAAACACATTTTTTGTAAAATTGAAATATTTTTTATAAGTTAAAAAAATTCTCTTATAGTATTATCATATATAATTTAAAGTGACTTTATTACAAGGAAAATAACAAAAGTTTTATATATGATTAACAAAAACATTTTTTTCATGTTAAAACTTTAAAAAGAGTAACAAAGGAATTCATTTTTATAGAATCATCATGTAAACATTGAAAATAACCTTTATAAAAATTTAAAAATGATTAAATTTGACTCTAAGTATCAAAAAATGACCTAAATAATACTTTTAAACTATAGCTTTCAAAGTTCATAATATAAGATACTAAATCAAATCTATAAAACTAAATAAACCCCATTAAAAATTATAATTCATTTAAAAATCAGGTTATCAATACCAATTTAAATCATAAATGTTATAAAAAAACTATTAAAAAATATAAAGAACCATTATAAGAGGAAAGCATGATAAAATCACGCATCCCCTAATGTGTATAGCCTGTTTGAACAATTTTCAACCCATGAAAACTTCCCATGAAGTTTTTGGTTACCCTTATATGTTTATACAAAGATGAAATTTTACCCATAAGGAATACTAACTCAACCCCAAACAAAAATTACACATACCTTAAAACACCTAGTAACTCAAGGTTTGACATTAAAAGCGTTGGATAGACACTTCAACATACCCACTTCTCATGTTTCAATAATCCTATATCAGGTATACTAAAATTAATGAAATAAAAAGGGGATATGATACCATTTTATCTTGTACCAACCTGGTTCAACCTACCACATCACCTGATACAACTTTTAGTAAGGCCTGAGGCACATTTCTGATCACCATAGGTTGAGGATAAGCACTGAGGGTATCAAAATAAGACCTTGGGAATTATTTCTCCTTCAAATCTCATTAAATAATCCAGGACCTCATACTGGTAATATGGAATGATGCCTTTATATGTTGGATTCTCACAAAAATAAAATTAGTAGTTTCATATTATAATTAAACCAAAATAGAATAACCAAAAAGTTAAGAATTACATATCATGTAAAATTTATAACAACTTAAATAATATGATACAAGATAATTATAAAATAAAATATACAAAAAGAAATACTTTAGGGGTCGATATCAAAGACATACCAAAATACCGTGATAATAAAAAAACCAAATAAAATATTCATATGACCTGAGTTTAACTAAACCTACCAAAGTTACCCAACAAATAGGATAACCATGAATACTATCATACCCATAAACCATGCCTTTAATAAATGAAAGAAAAATGAAGGCTACATACAAATAAAGGTGTGTATATAGGGTGTTAACTAAAATAGACTAGTAGGATATCACCAAAGAGTCTATAAAATTTATCATATAGGAAATTCCCTTAATGTCAGTTTGAAATAAATTTTATGAAAGTATTATGATCATTTAAGGAAAAAATTACATTACTATACTGTACCATCTCCCTTTTCAAAAATGAGCTCAATAATTTTTAAAAAAATACCAAATTATTTTAAATCTAATATTTGAAAAATCATTGTTTAAATGAGGTGAGAGAAAAATAATTTCATGGGTATAATTTATAATCCAAATCCCATTATTTAATTTATACGATATACAAAACCATTAATATAACTAAAAATAGTTTCATATAAAGAATAAAAATTTAAAACCGAAAGTTAAGTGAACATAAGGATAACATGAGTTTTATAAAAGAGACACAAACATTTAAAGAAGGTACAATAAATTATAAAATTAAATATAAGTAATGAAAGTAAAGATAACTTCAATGAGATAATATAATAAAATATAGTAATAAGGAAAGATAGATAAAATAAGGTAAAAAATAAAATCACTCAATGATAAAAAAAGATAAAACATTGAGCACAATTAATATTTAATCAAATGAAAAACCAAAAAAACAATATATATTATAGGGAATTACAAATATTAAAAATAAATTAACTAAAGTAAAAATATCTCACATAAGTAAAATTAAGGGAATATAGGTTTATAAGGGTGTACATTTGGAATTACTGATAAAAAAGCATGGGAAAACCTTAGGTTACTAAATCAGAAAAAATGAGGGGCTCTATATAGGACTTATATAGTTGTGCATTATAATCCACTAGGTAGAGTCCCATGATGCCCTAATGTGTTCCCATATCAAAAAGTACTAAAATAGATATCCACAGGATATGGATTACCTTGCTCTAGCATGCACCCATGTATAATAGTACTTACAATACATCCACTAGGACGGTTATCCCCCTGACCTAGCATGTGTAGAAGTATTAGATCCAACCTATGCACCAAAGGTTTTCCATTAAAATATTTTTTAATCAATCCTATTAACATAATCAAAAAGTTTTTATAGAATACTACTCATTAAACTCAACTCCCTATATATATATATATGCCATCAAAACCCTTTTAAAATTTTAAACCAAGCCTCAATAAGATTATTTGAAAAAAATACCATGAAATATTTTAAAGACATAGCCAGATGATCCTTGAAAATTTAACCCCAAAATTAAAACATGAAGTACTTCTTTAAAGAATGAAGTAGGAATCAAAATTTATTAAAATACACATTAAAAACTAAAATTAAACTTAATTGTGAAACCAACATCTCCAACATAAATTACATAACAATCAAACATCATTTTAAATGAAATTTATACCAATATTAATAATAATTAACATGAAATTACCATAATAATGTTCCAAAAGAATGTCAAAGTTCAATAAAAATGGTAATCTATTCAAAAAGAACTTTAAATAATGAAAAAACATTCAAATTTATGAGATATCATTTTTAATAATCATTTGAAATTCAAAACACCATGATAGTTATTCATTTTAAGTGACAAACCCTTATGAGGAATTTTTACAAACATCTAGTGGAAATGAAAACTTAGATATATGTATATATTGATTATGAACCATTGAAAAACCTTTTTTTATCATAAATGAAAAACTATGAAAACAAGAGATTACATATTCAACAAAGTGAAGACTAAAATATATAACTATAATATTTAGATAAAAGCGTTTAGAAATAGAAAGAATCCATGATATAGAAAATAAAAGGCATTTCACAAAAAACTTAATATAAGGTGATAATTTTGAAATAAATCTTTGTTATTACACTTAAGAAGAAGAGAACAAGACCATAGAAGACAACATGGAGCCAAAAAATAAAAAATCTCTAGCTTATTTAATGAAAATTGGAACCCTTGACCATTGTAGATGTTCGGTGATGATTGAAAAAATAAGGAGAGGGAATAAGGAAAGAGGAAGAGGAGAGGAATATAAAGGAATCCCTAACATTTGATCTGGAGGAACAAACACTAAAGATTCACTAAGAATTCACCATTTTAAGAGAGAGAAAGAGAGGTAAAAACAATTATAGTCTTCTAGATTTATCCCGTAAGCCCCTAAAATGAAATAAGGTGAAAATTCTAGAATAATGGTTTTAAATATTTAAAAATAAAAACATTTTTTGGGTATTTTAATTGGTTGACTACATTATATATTGGCATGAAAGCCATACATATAACCTAGAAAAACCCTTCAAAAACAAAAAAATCACAAACTTAAACTCAAAAGAGAATCCATACCTTATAAGCATCAAATTAGATGCTCAAATGTTACATCATGGGAGTTAAAATAATTCTCATGTTTAACTCTATAAAAAATCATTCAAACCTCATTAATTCTCAACACCTAATGTTTTTATATTAATAACTTATATTGTTTTAAATAATTAACATCATTTTTAAGTTTATCATCATTATTTTAAAAAATTTCCATTATTTTTTTTAATTTTGAAAGCAAATTTAAAATATATCACTTTATATTTAAGATAATTCTTTACTAATATATAATAAACTTTTGTAGGATATCAAGTGACTTTGACTTTGAATTATATTGGTATAATCATTTATTTGTTTCACTTTAAACTTTTCTAATTTCAACCAAACCACCACCATCCACTTAAAAGTTATATTTTCTCCAAAATACATTTCTAAGATATATAAACATTTGAGATGAGAAATAAATTTATTTATTTTTTTAGAATATTTTAAAAATAAACTATTAAAAATCATATATTATATTATATTCTATGTGTTTAGAAGAATATTATGAAAATAAAATTATAATTTTTTAAAATAAACTATAGTTGGGTGATAGAAAATATTTTTCACATAATTTAAAAAATATCATTGATGAAAATATTTATCTTGGATAAAACTCATTTTATTACTTTTTTTCCAGATTTTTTATAAAATTGGATAAATCATATTTTATATTTGATAAAACTCCTTTTATTCATTGATTTTAAATATTTTTATAGAATTATATAAATTTAAACCATTTATATCAAAATAAACCATAACATTTTATATAAAAAATATTTTTTCCCTCAATACCTTATCACAGAAGAGAAATGAAATGTGATAAATCACATATGATTTATAATTTTAGTATTAAAGTAATAAATTAAACCCATATCCACATTGCATAAATCCTTCGTTTCATCGTCTGAATGTAAAATTGAAATTTTATCAGTATAATATTCCATATTTTTAAAATCATATGAATATTTATAAATTTTATTTAATGTATATTTGATAAAATATACCATTTTAAATAGATTAATTTAATTTAATAATATTAATACATGATGTGGACTCCCAATGGTGTTTCTTCAAACCTTTCATGTATTCTGAGAAATTCCTCCTTCACTGAATATGTTTTCCAATATAGAAACACTAAGTCTATGTTCTGAAATAATCTTTATTTTCAATAAACTAGTTTAACTATTTAACCCTATAATATTCTTATGAAATAAATGTTTACCCTTTTGTACTATTAACATAGTACCGGATCTTAGAAATCTCATGTATGGTCAATTTTACTCGACAAATTGAAGATATCAGGTATAATTTTATTAAAATAGTTCATATTAAAATTTATAATAAATTATTGAAAACTTTATGGAAATTAATATAGAATTAAATTCTATATATAGATCAAGATGTAAACGATACCCCAGTCTCCACACGTCATTAATGTTTTTATGAGATGTGCCAACTTGAATGCCTCATGGGTTGGTAGTAAAGATAAGTGTGACCCTCAAAACCCATCTCCAATATGCCATGGGTTAGATCCTAGAAATGAGGGTATAAAGAACATATATTGGAGGAATTACCCTCATAAATCCTAGTAATAATAAAAATTAAACTACTCATGAACTCTAAATAAATAATATTAATAAAAAACTATAAACCCAAATTTATGTAATGTCATACATAACCAAAACCAATACCAAAATAAAACTAACTCCTATTATAGCAACTATAACTCCAACAAACACCAAAATCTAGTAATGTACATCTAAATCATCAAATAGATCTTGAAAATATATAAAAATAGGATATTTATGATAGGGGTAAGAATATAATCATACTCAATAGGGTCATCCCAAGAAACACTCATACAAATGCGGAAAAGCATACTGATACCTAAGTGAATCACAAATAAGCCAACTAATTACCTAATTAGGTCTACTACAAATAATAAACAACAAATATCACTCACAAAATCTATACAATATTATCGCTATTAAATATTGTGGAAATAGATTGGAAGGGTACCCCACACTAACTTCGTCGCTGAACTAGTCTCTTTTATTCCCCAATGACCTATGTCCTAGTGCTCCCATCACTTTCATACCCACATAAATATATACCACATACCAAATCATATCGATAATTACATACCAAATACCACTTCTACAATCACATACCATTTCATAACTACAAATATTGTCCCTTACCATCATATAACAACAACCACTACTACATTACCATATAACTATCTTGTATCACATAAAAACCATGATAAATCTAAATTATTCATACTATTTTCTTAGATTTTTCATTTAAAATTATTCTCAAAACTACCAAATTATAGTTATTTTTAATATTTTTGGGTAGGAATAAGATGTTATAGGAAATTAAAATCAATTGAGAAAAAATCCAGGTTGGAAATTAAATCACACTGGAACATAATGAAATCATAGAGTAATTTGTTTGAGAGGATTTGAAGCTAATGATTTTATAAAGAACTTGGTGTAACTTGTTTAAACTATGACACAATTCCAGCATATGAGTAACCCTTATAAAAATTTTTGAAGGAAGAATTATTACACTATAGTGCATACTTTTATGCTATTACTGCATAATTTTGATCAAAGAGGAATTGTCACAACCCAACACAATGGGGTCTGGACTAAAACTCATCAAGCCCACATCCAATAGGCTTGGGGATAAAAAGTATCACCAAGTAGTCATATCACATAGATGGGAGGACTTTGCCTAATGTACCTGTATGCACGCACCCACAAACACCTAAATGAAACAATGTGCAATTAGAAAAAGTTGGATACTAAAATGCATGCATACATTTATCCAAAACTAGAGTAGAAAAAATACTGAAAGTGTAAAAAGAGAAAAAAATTAAAAAAAAACTATAAAAGGATCCAACCTACTCAGAAGGAGGGGGTTACTATCAAAATAAACTACTGAAAAGCTCCTTGTCCCAACACCTTTAAACACCTTGATCGGTCTATCTCACCAATATTCACCTACCTCAGGTCATTCGGGGACTCCGCTGAAAGGCCTATATTATACACAATACAAAAAACATGCAGGAAAATCCCATTAAAGATCAAGTTTAATAATAATCTTTTGGTAATGAAAAAACCCAAAAGAAAAGGGAGAAACTAAATGGAAAGAGTATGCTCAACCTTGATAGAGTGAACCGAATAGAGAGAAAAACTCTATCTCGAACCATCTTATACTAAACATGAAAAATAAGCTCAGTTCCAAAGGGGTGTCAACCCAAACACATGATAAAACTAAAAGGAATACAAGAATCATTTAGATATACCCATCTTAGAATCCAGGTCACATGAGGTTCTAACCTCACAGCAAGCTATAATATTCTACTTGAGGCTCTAAAAAAACAGACAATCACGAGAACATAATCAACAAGATCAAACATCCCAAATGGCACCCATATGAGAGAATGTTCTCCATAAAAAATAACTCACTTGGTCCAGTTCAACACTATAGTTTCTTCCAATTCCAACCTATTCCCTATGAAAGGTTGTAATTACCCAAGTAGAGGGGACTGGCCCTGACCACTATACACTTTTGAGGGAGCACTGTTATAGACTATGCACAGCGTACATCCTCTCTAATGAGAGATAATAGATGGACATGAACCTCACCACTACTTTGAGTCGATGGAGTACTAGCTTTTAACCATCCTGTGAGACATCTATTTCTCCTATATGGAGTGGCCCACACCCCAATCTATTAAGAGAGAAATGAATCCTAATGAGGTAACACATAAAATGAGTGGAGGGGCCCTATCCTTGTAAATATACTAAATTACTGAGGGAGATCCAATTACAATGGATGAATCAATCCCCTATGATACTCAAAGATGGTGGCTTACTATTCCATATATTAGGAACCACATCCTGGCCTGATAGGGGAGTACCGCTCAGAGGATAGAAGACCCACAACCAAATATGACATGGGAGTAAAAATATATGGATATTGGACCTACACCTTGATATGATAGGGGAGTACCACTCTACTAGCACAATCACTATGGGGGACCTACCCCTTGACATGATAGAGGAGTACCGACCTGGGCTAGAGGACCCACTCCCTAGTACAAATTGGGAGTACCAACTCTTCCATAACAACACCTATGAAGGACCCGCATCTTAGAGTGAAAGGGGAATTATGAATTCAAGTATAGAGGACCCACATTCAAACATGATTGGGGAGTACCCACTCTATCTATAAATCACATATGTAGGACCCACACCCTGACATGATAAGAGAGTACCGACTCCATGGATAGAGAACCTGAACCCTTTTCTAACAGGGAGTACCTACTCTATATAGATAATTAGTATAGAGGGCATGAACCTTGGAATGGAAGGGGAGAACTGTATCCAACTACCTGAATGATATAGGGAACCCGATCCCTAGTCTGATAGGGGAGTACAATCCTTTAGAGAACTACAACATGGGTTGAGAACCTGAACCCACAAAATGGGTAGGCCTATCTCAAACAAAGTATAGAGGTAAGGGAAACCCACACTCTGATGCCACTGGGGAGTACCTATCACGATCTATATATCTAAATCCCCACTGATCTAAAACATCGGTCAAGAACAACTAAAAGTAGTGTTACAGTTATCATACCTCGCATCACAATCCTACCATGGGTAGGGGACCCATGCTGTAATACAATAGGGGAGAACCACTCTACTGGACTAAAGAGTCCATAGGACCCACATCCTAATGTGATAAGGAAGGGTACTGACCTCGACGTCAACTAAGTGATCCATCCTGATCACTACCCAAGGTTAAGCACCGCTACTATAGAGACATGCTCAAAACATGCCACCTCATATCTTATGGGCCAAAACAGAGGCCACCATCATGTTTTATGTGAAACAATTCTCAGGATAGGATACTTGAGAACCTAAATCGAAGTTTTAGTGAAGGTGATAAGAAAGTAGGAAGATATCAAGTAGTTCCCAAAGGAAGTACACGACGTGCAATAAGGTCCACACAATGTGTGAACTTGCTCGAGCACCTTGTCGTGTCCCCAGTTTACATGGATTGGCTAGAAATGGAGGCAGAAATGATGTGTAAAACTCAAAAATTTCATGTCCTATCTTACCCATCCACCAACCATGTTCCTCCTCCACACTCCTCATCTAGTCCAACCTCACACATGGTGTGTACCACTAGGTACATGGCATGTCTTGGATAAATGGAATCTTGGTCGTGTCATTTTCTCATGCCTATTTCTAGAACCATTTCCCATGTACTTTGGATGTTTAGTACTACATGGAAATTTATTATCACATGAATACCCTGGCTCTGTCATCTGTGTACATGACATGGGGTCACTATAAGCGTGTAACCCCGATATATGAAATTTCATCCCCAAAAGTCATCTTTCTAAAACCATAAGAACACATGTATGGACCCACCAGTAGACACTCCACGTATAAAGGAATTCCAATTAGAATTTCTCTATAAGTTTCCATATTCACTCAAGTTTCCCCCAAAACATTATGATCTAACAAGAAGGGATCTCTATTAATCGTAATAGTGATTTACAACCTCAAAACAACACATAAAAAGGGTATCAAGACCAAAACTCAAATATAACTATCTCAATGGAGAAACGAAGAATATTTAGGTCCCAAATGATGCCCAGATTGTACTACCCCAAGATCTAATGATGATAGGTGCCAATAATGGAGATCGAAGCACCTCATCACTTCAATTTAGCTCGATTTCATTTGTAGACTAAAGGGAGAGAAGAAGAGAGAATCTACTCTTACGTCGTGTGCACCAAAATGGGGAAGGGGTGTAAGTATAATTGATTTAATTAAATTAAATCAATTATCCCCCTGTTAAATCCCCACCGCCAACTCACCTCTGACATAACTCTTGGCGCTAACAAATTTTATGTCACACCTAGGGTAAAAATTACATTCTGAACTGAAGCACGACCTCAAAATTATAATATGATACTCCTCCCAGGATTTATTCCATTTTCCACGGTAAAATTCATGTGTGTGACAAAAATATGTTTAATATTTTTAATATCACCATGCTAAGGCTCTCTGAGCCTCGAAATCCTATGCTGACTCAACACCCAACTTTAGAAATATTTTTGGAAATATTCAAAAGGTTTATAGGTTAAAACCCGAGTCACTAAATTCTTCATATCTTAAGTATTTTTCCTTAAAAAGTGAAAGTCTTAGCATAAGAAAAAGAAAAATGATCTCTCCACTAGAACTCCTATCCTAGTGAGCTCACCAAGGGTTTCCATGATAATTATAAGCATGCACTCAAGGGAACCACCCTAGACAAACAACACTCATGTATAACTCCAACCAAGTCAATACTGTGTAAAAATCAAGCACATATATCCTCAGTTATGATAGGTGGAAAACACCAAGAACCACAGTCCATCTATAGTCATAGGGTCTAGTGGTACACTACCTCACTAGCCTGATGTAGATACCACCATAAACCCACAGTTCACATCCACCCTAGGATGAACTAAAATAAGAAATCCTCAAGAATCTTGTATTCAAGTTAACGTAGAGAACATGAGGGTACCAAAGAAAATAACAGGGATATCCAAGTGTAAAAACTAGGTCCCACTGATCCCTTCATTTGTGAACCTTTAGCTATAACACAACTTTCCAAACTAGAAATACCTCCACAACCACTAGTGGTATCCTAGATGAGTATGGATGCTAGGAAATCAATAAACACTATGAAAAAATAATAGGGTCTAACTATTCCACTAAGGAATGGTTTTATGAAAGGATCTGCCTCCACTAAGGTTTCTATGAATAAGGGTCAAGAAAAAAAGATCCATTAAAAATTCTAAGACCTGCTCTGACACTCTATCACACAACCTTGCCCTGAACACACAAGTATAAGGAACTCATCCAACACACCTCGATACTATCTAATTTGGGTAGCACTGACTCGCTCATATAATTTTGATCATGTCAAAAAAATGAATCTCGGTGGGGAAAGTGTCCCTCTTTCTCATGAGTCCAAATCTACATAAAATAGACTAACACATGGTTTTACCAATGCCCCATGTCATCGTGGTTAAACCTTAGGAAAAAAGTGGAAAGAAAAGAGTACATCATGATAGTGTTTAAAAATTACTATTATAGAAAGTAGGAAGAACACACAACATACCTCTATTCATCCCCATAGACTTTAGGTGAAAGAAATCTATGTCTTATAGCTATCCTCTCCCTCACCCTCTAGGTTATTGAGGCTAGACAAGACCACCTGGGGTTGGTGGTGGAAATACCTCAAACTGTTTTCCCCCTCCTGCTACTCTACCTACTCCTCCACCTCATTTTCCATCATGAAGAACTCCCTGATCCAAATGATACCTCTTCTAAGGCGGTCCAATGAATGAATCCTTCTCAGAAGATCATAAGGTCAGACAATCTCTAGCAAGATATACATGGTCATCCTAAGCATAACACTACCTCTCCTACGGATGACTTGATCCCGGATGCGGATCCTGCACTATAGGAGCACGTGCCTAAGTCTAGGCATGTGTATGCCTACTGCATCATGATCCCGTCATCTTTTTTCTACCAACTATTATAGTCACCTTAGCCTTATGACCAACACTGTGGGCTAAATCCACATATCACTCCTCTAGGTAGTTCTCTACTACTAGAGATCACTCCATTACCCCCACATAAGTGGGAAGGCATAAGGAAACCTAACCTTCTTGGACATCTATATGGAGGCCCTGCTCAAAGGTCCAATCTCTAAAGAACGTGTCTCAAACCATATCTAGGGAGTAACATGATAGGTCTATGAACCTCGCAGAGTACTCCAGCACGATCATACTACCTTGAAGAAGCTGTAGAATCTCCAAGATACATACAGATCTCAACGTGGATGGGTAAAAATATTCCTTGATGATCCATTCAAACTCTACCCAAGTGAGTGTTGCCTCATCATGGGTCTGCATCACTAGACTCCACTATCATCCAATGAAACTATTCATAAGGATCTCCACTAAGAACACTATCTAATCCGGAGGTGTCCTCACAAGGCAAAAACCATGCACAATTTCCTCGATCCATTCATTAGTTATGTGGGGGTTTGGATCAACCTGATACCTTAGAGGTCAGTTCCCCTAGAACTCGTTCAGTGCACTCAGCCTGCACACGTCCTCATCCTAAACTGATGGAGAAAATAGCTACTCAATGGGTGGTGGTTCAACTTGTGGACCACATAGAGGTACCACCTCTGATGCAGTGCCCTACCCTGAAGCCTCATCACTGGGAAGATCATAATCACAAACCCTCCATGTAACCTTGTCTATCTATCGTTATGGTGTATTCCTGAAATATAATCAAGACACATCATGGTCAAAGAGTATATTTGGGGAGATAACTCAAGAAGGACAAGGAACCCCCAAACCAATCCTATATGATGCATGTGCCATTATTTTCATGAAACCAGTTTCCAAATGTACCTAGTCAAAAAGAAATTTATTAGAGTCTTGATGAATGGATACATCATTTGCTACACCAAAATCAAAACCTCTATCATCAGAGATGAACCCAAAACATCCTAACACTATCTCTATTCAACCAAAACCAATTTCATGACACTATGACCCCAAAGTGGAAACCACCTCTGATTCATCTTTTTAAAGACACAGCCCAATGGGGACCAGGTCACAACTCCCCAAGGCCGCCTCCAATAAGCCATGGGATGAAGATTAGCCCTGAGTAGGCATATCAAAAGATGGAAGTCCTTTTCCTAAATTACCTACACACATACACCCACAAACCCATCCATGGAAAAATATAGAGATATAAAAATATAGAAACTGAAATTCATTCATAAATCTATCTGAAAATAGAGTAAAAAAGAAGCAATATAAGTATAACAAGGGAAAGACACATGCCCACTAAAAACTATAATGAATCTAACCTATTCATAAGGATGGGATCACTATAAAAATAAACTGCTGAAAATATCTTCTTCCCAGCTCTATTAAAAAAATCGGTCAGTCTATCTCACTAATCTCCACCTGACTTGGGTCCTCCAAGGACTTTTTCAAAAGGCTTGGGGTCTGAAAAAGATAGAACGCATGCAGGAAAAACCTACGTAGAGGTGAGTATAACAATACTCAGTAGGAACCCCAAAAACCCAAAAGAAAAGGGAGATACTGAAAGGAAACAATCTACTCAACCTGGCCATAAGGAAACCAATCGAGAGAGAAACTCCATATCAAAATATCCTTATCTAAACATGACTAGTAATATTATTTAAAAAGGGGGTGTTAACCCAGGAACATGACAACACTGCAATGAGTTGCAGAATTACCCAAATATACTTGTCTCAAACTCCAAGTCACATGAGGTTCTAACTTCATATACAACTACCAGATTCTACTTGAGGATATAAAGGTAACACACAACTAAGAGAACTCACACCATGAGATCAACCATCCTAGATGGAACCCATCCAAGAGAACACACTCCATCAATAACTACTCACTAGGCATAGCTCTAGTTCCCAATATTATAATTTCTTTCAAATATAACTTGCACCTTGAGAAATCTCATAAAAACCCAAGTGAAGAGGCCCACCCCTCACCACTGTACACAATTGATGGATCACTATTCCTGACTATGCACCACATGCATCCTCTCTAATGAGAGAGAATGGAGAGACCTAAACCTCACCACTTTCTTACATTTAATGTAGTACTTGCTCCTAAACATCCCAAAAAACCTCTATCACTCCTGTATTGAGTGTCCCTCACCTCGATCTATCAAGGTAGAAATAAATACTAACTAGGAACCACATGTAAATAGTGAAGGAACCCTATCCTCATAAATGTACTCATCATCCAATGGATATCCAACTCAAATAGAGGACCTGATCCCTATTTCCACTCAAAGACAGGGGAGTACTATTTTGTAGATGAAGAACCGCACCCTATCCTAATAGGGGAGCACCACTCAAAGGATAGAGGACACACACCCTAATATGATAGAAGAGTAAAACTCCACGGATAGAGGACCCACACCCTGGTATGACTGGGGAGTACTACTCTTCCAACATGATAACTATGGGGTACCCTCAACCCAACACGATGGGGTAGTTCTAACCCTAGGCTAGAGGAACCACTCCCTGGTATGATAGGGTTGTACGAACTCTTCCAGAATGACATGTATGGAGGAACCACACCCTAGAATAATAGGTGAGTTCAAACTTCAAGGATAGAGTACTCGCACCCTAACATGATAAGGGAGTACCCACTCTATCTACACATCACATTTGGGGGACCCACGCCCTATCACGGTAGGGGAGTACTGACTCCATGGATAGATAACCCACATCCTGGTCTAAAAGGGGATTTTTACTCTATTTGGATAAGGAGGATGGAGGTTATGCACCCTAGAATGATAGTGGAGTGCTATCTCCAACTACATAAACGATATAGGGAACCTGCACCATAGTTTGACAGTAGAGTATCATCCCCAATAGAACTACCACAGGGGTAGAGAACCTAAACTCACAACGTGGGAGTCCAATCTTTACAAAAGCCGAGAGGTAAGGTAAACCCACACCCTAATCCCACAAGGGAGTACCAGTCCCAAAGTCTCTATATAAGAACCACACTGATCTATATCATTTTTCAAGCACCGCTAAAAGGAGCGTCAAACTTATCATATCTTACATTGCAACACTGCCATGGGTAGGGGACCCACACCTTGATACAATAGGGGAGCATTGTTCTGTTGACCTGAAGAGTCTAGAGGACCCACATCCCAAGGTGATAGGTAAGGCTGCTGACCTCAACATGAACCCAATGATCCATCATGATCACTACCCGATTAAAAGCACCACTACTATTGTTTCATGCTGGAAACACACCACATAATATCTTGTAGGACAAAACTAAGTCCACCATCAGGTTATAAGTGAAAAAATTCTTAGTATAGGTTACTCTCAAACCTAATGCTAAGTTCTAGATAAGTAGATATTCTAGGAAGAATATCTCAAGTCGATTCCAAGGGAAGTACATGACATGCACTCTGGTCCACATGACATGTGAACCCTCCCGATCACCTAACCGTGTCCCCCATTTATATAGATTTGTTGGCCATGTAGGCATACATAAAATGTAAAACCCATACATGGCATGCCCTATCTCACCCAACCCCCGACCACATTCCTCCTCTATACGGCTTGGCCAACCATGCCTCACATACGGCGTGTACCACCGGGTTCAAGGCATTTCTAGGCTAAATTACCTCTTGGATTTATCATTTTCCTATTCCCATGTTTTGCATCCCATGCCCATGTACTTTGTCTATTTAGTTCTACATGTCCATGAACTATCACATGACTAACCTAGCCATGTCCTCTTTCCACATGACATAGGGTCACTACATAGTGTGTGACCTCAGTACACAATGTGTAGTTATCAAAAGTCATCTTCCCTGAATGGGAAGAAAAAACAGCATGCTCCACTGGTCTATATGTCATGTATACAAGAATTTAGATGGGAATTTTCCTATGAGTCACCCGATTCACCCTAATTTACCCTGAAACATGCAGATCGACCTAGAAGGTATCTCTAGAAATCATAATAGGGCTCTAAAACCTTATATAAATTCATAAAAAATAAGATCGTGAGAATATCATCACTTTGATTCGGCTCTATTTAATTCATTGGACAAATGGGTAGAGGACGAGTGCATCTTATCTTGATTCATGTGAGGGGGGGGGTGTAATTGATTTAATTATATTAAATAAATTATCCCCCCTTCAACTACCCGCCACCAAATTTCCTCTGAACTAACTCCTGGTGATAATAAATTTTATATCATACCTCAGGAAAAAATGATGTTTTCAACTCAACCATGGCCTTATAATTCTGATCCAAAACTTATCCTGAGAGTTATTTCATGTTTAAAGGGAAACTGTGCATGCATATGAAAAATATATTTAGTATTTTTAATATCACTTGTCGAGGTTCTCCGTGCCTTATAATCCCACGCTTATTTAGTGCATGGATTTGGAAATACTTTTAGAAACATTCCAAAGTATTACAAGTAAAAAACCAGAGTCACTAGATAAACTCTATAAATCCTATAGAGAAATGGAAAAAATTTAATGTAATAGAGAATAATTGGGAACCAATGCTTTATTCTATACCAATCGACACTCTACCTTGTGCCTTATGCATTGATACCCTTTCTTATGCTCTATTCACTGGTGACATTTCCCACACCTTTTTCTACTCATGTCCCTCTCAAAAAACTATTTAAAATAACTACACAATCAAAGTGGTCACTATTGGTTATCTAGGTTCTTAGCTCTACTTGCCTATATAAGGGACCTCACTTTTTATTTCGACACCAAGTGGAAGAGGAGATCCCTAAATAGCATTTGACCACACCAAGCACTTGATTAACATTACCAAGCCTTTTAAACTTCCCTTTAGTTGATTTTTGGATCAAAATATTGTGGAAAATAATGAAAGTGAAGGTTATTTGTGTCTATTGATGATTATTGACAGCTAATATACACTTATCCTATGTATCATGGAGAATAGGGTGAAGGATCCTTTTCAAGGGGTGTTCCCAATTAAACATGGCATGACCTCATGACACCTAGTCCATCCTTTGATGTATATATTCTTAATATTTAAAGGCTATAACTAGTCACCAATTCACTTAAGTATACAATACAGGGTCACCATAAATCCTTAAGATCACATTGACATGGTGACCAGGTCTTCAAATTATGATCTTCATGCAATTCATCCAACTAGGAACCCATACACCAAGCTCACCCAACTTAGCACCCATTTACTTAGTTCACAAAATTAGGAATACCTTCACCAAAAGACCCAATTACAATCCAAAACTAGATTATAATTCTCATCCACCAAAATCTATACATTTTACTCTCTAAGAATGCTCCATATATTCTACATGACATCTTCATGGGCGTCCCTTTCAACCAGTTATTCAACTTGGCCAAGTTTTTTTATTCAAAATACCTCAGTGAAACTATTTTTATAAGGACAAAACTTCTAAGGGCCTCAACCACTTATAAATCATTCACATCCTCTAGAATTACATGAATGGGTTTTGTACATAGGTGTTTTACTATCGCACCTGATTCTTCAGGTTTTGGTTTATGTTCTAGTTCGATGGGAATCCCAGTATTTTCTTGGGTTTTAGGTGTGATGGGTGTTGGGTTTTGAATTTCTTTATTTTTTGAATCTTTACCACTTCTTTGTCCCTTGGTTATTGTTAAGAGAAAGTTTCATGGGGGAGAGTTTGTAACACCTATGGTGTCACTAGATTATGTCTAAATCATTCAAGGGTCATTGGGTGGGTTTCCCCTAGTGTTTGGGGTGTCATTTGGGGAGTTTTGGCCAATTTTTGGGGTTACATGGTTTGAGAACAGTTTTTTCAAACTGTGAAACATTAAACTTGCAAGTTTCAGAATTTTTCCGGAATCCCTCGCATGGTTTGCGTATGGTTTAAATTCTTGTGTAGAAAAACCGGACAGGAAAACCATGCATCCACTTATAGATTTGTTAACTTTTAACCTAAAAGTCAAATTAATGTTATTCCACCTCCTAAATGGATCCATTCATATTGTATATCTACTAGATTCTACTCTCCCTTTGTTCTCTATCATTTTTGACTGACTTATCACTAATGGTTAGTGATTCTTCATTAATTCCTTCCCTTTCCTCTTCTCCTCTCTTCCATCTCCCTTATTCTTACTTTTTTTCTTGGGTTTCTCTTCTACCCTAGTCATGAAAGACATAGGGTTATGGTTTAAAATGATTTTCAATGGGGTTTTTGTTTTTTAGGGCTTGTCTTTATAGATCTAGGGTTTTGGAACCCTTGACATGTGTTTTCTGGTGTGCATTTCCATTCCACCACGATTTTGAGGTAGGTTCTCCCAAGAACATTACTTTATTATTTAAGATTAATTTTTTATTATTCTTATCACCTTATATACATGGTTAGTATTGATTTGAAACCTTTTTACATTCTATTTGGTGTGCAAAATGGTTATTTATTCCTTGTTTTGTGTAAAATGAAGTTGTTTTGTTATAAAAGTGCACACTACTAGTTTAAATAAATGTTCAGCTAGTTTTCACATATGGATTATAATGTTTATGACCTAGTTTAACTACTTTAATAAATTTTTGGCATGAAAATTTTGGTTTTTACCCCTTTGGGTGTTATATAGAAGTTGTTTTGCTAAATACTACATGCCAAGTTTTCAGAAAAGTGCTCGGTTGGATTTTGTGTGCTAAATGTGATATAAAATAACTTGTATGGATTTATTAAGGTACGGGCAGCATGAAAAGTTATATTTTGAGGACCTTTTATGGTTTTAAAGTGTTTCTGGTTTTATAAAGATATGGGTATTCGTTTTTGACATGTTTTGGAATGAGTTACCGATAAGTGTCCTGTTCAACATTTTTATGAAAATGGTTGAGATTTGAATGTGTAACCTAAATGTTTTAAAGGTTTTATGTAATTTTTTTCTGATCATAATGGTGTGTTTACACCTATTTATGAAAGGTGAAATTTTTACCTTTGTTATACTTTGTTTTGGTAGAATGATTAAAGGCACGTTTAGTATTTTTCTTACAAAAGGGTTTTCATGTGTGTTCCATGTTGCACCATTTAGGGTCATTTTATGATTCATGAAATTGATTTATTAAATGGTGTTGGGTTTATAAATCTAGTTTGATATGGTATTATTGGGTTTTTGGCCTTAAAAGATAATTTTTGAGTGGATTTTATGTGAAAATCCTCATTATACTTCTTGAAATTGTTTTATGAAAATTTTAAGTGGTTTATTGATCTGTGAAAGAAATGTGAAAAATGTTTGTGGGATGTTTGGTGTGTGTATGATTTTTAAAAAGTAATTTTTATTTAAAAATTGTATTTGATAACATGTTGAACTTCATTGAGCGCAAAGAGGGAAACTTGAGTATCTAGGTGGGCAGATATGTTCTAGTATGCTAGTGATCCAGAGTGGTTTCATCCCTATTTCACATAGAAAGTTTGATAATGAAAACACCAACTAAAATATAATGATGATGTTGGGTAACACTAGGTTATGGGTATTGTTCCATACTAGTGTATTATGCATGAGAACATATATTTGTTATGGTTACTTTTACACTGAGATACGAGGTACCTGGGGCCCACAAAAGACTAGTGCCTAGGGGTGTTCCCATGACTAGTGATCATTGAATATATTGTATTCACCATCAGCATATGGTTTGTTTGGATAAAAAATTATGTATAATGTGTGTTATATTTAAAAGTGTACATTATTTAAAGAATACCTCTTGAAAACTATTTTCATTTTGAAGTTGCATCTCTTTGAAATTGGTTACCTGCATTTCCTATTTATAAAAACTTGCTAGTATTTTATTTTATAATGTTTATAGAATAGAACCTTGTTTGGAAAAAACAATTTTATAAATTTTATTTCTAACTTGAAATTTATTTTTCATTTATTTTAAAGGAAGTGCATTTGCAATAGAATATTAGACTAACCTACTAAGTTTTAATACTCACACCAATAGTCTTCATCTGTTTTTAGACCCTATGAAGGTTTCAGCTTGAGTCCAATCACCTTGGGAAATGCATGATAGTTGTGTTTGAGAGTGACCAGCATGGTAACATGGAGTTAGTCGATTTTTAGGTTTGATCATTTGATTTTTTTTATTCAGTTGTACTTTCAATTTCATGTTCAAATAATGTTCAGTTCAACATTTACATAAATGTGCATTGGGCATTCCATTTATTTTTGTTGTTTGTTTAATTGTTCATTTTTGGGAGAAATAATTACCTTGTCACAATACTAATTCCCTTGGTGATTTTCTCCATCTTGTGGGGATCGAGAACACATCTTGGGACTTTTTGCAGAGCCGCCCAGGTGACCAGTTTAGGGTCAACTTGGTTGGTTTGTGACAAAATTGTATCAGAGGGAATCAACTCTTAGTGGAACTTACTTTTTAGAGTTCCATTGTTATATGGGGGATGTCATAGTATATGGATTATGATTTTTGAGACTTTAGGGGTAGTTTTGGGAAGATAATTTCAAACTATTTCTCATTTCAATCCTCATGTATCCATGGGAATTCCAGTTTTATTAGTTTCTTTGATTCTTAGGAATTGTTTGGTGATTGAGAAATGACAAGGGGAGTAGGACTAATGGACTCTATGAGATCATGGGTCATTGAAATCCATGTGGAGCTAGGGCGTGGTTCTAATAATGATCTTCATGTTTGTGGTGTGTTTGAAATATGGCAGCCAACCATATGGTCAAGTCACCCACCGATACTAGTTCTATTTTTGTGGGTCTCTTGGAACTTTCTTGAATTCTAATTTTTTTGAAAATACTCATTTGAGAATTGTGAAAATGGGTTTTAAAGGAATGGTTGGATTTTGAAATGTGGAAAATGGGTTTTGAAAATTTAATATGAGAAAGTTTTTGGAATGTTAGGTTTTTGTAAAACAAATCTTAGGGATAAAGTGAAAATGATTTAATAGGATTGGATTTTACCTAATCTAAACTTAAGGTTTGTTGAAATGAAATGATTTGAAAGTATGGATTATTTTAAAGTGATTATAAAACTTTGTTTCAATTGGGATGTTTTGGGCTGTTGAAATGTGTTTGAATCCAATGAGTTGGTTTTGGAAATTGGTTTTTCCCAGTTGGTGTTTTCCTAAAAAGAGACCCATCTGAATTTTTGAAAATGGTAATTGGATATTTGGAATATAATGTTTGTTTTGGAAGTTGTATTAAATTAAAGGTAATGAATTTTTAATCAAATGTTTCTTAATGAAGTGTGGGTTGTTTTGTGAAATATGAAAATAGATTTTGACTTGTTGGTTAGTGTACCTTTGGATGGTACTTGATTTTTGGAATGATGTTGTTTGGTTTTATCCTTTGGTGTTTTCATGGGTACTCACATTCATGGTTTTATGGATATATGTATGTATGGACGTTATGGAATTGTGTTAGGGTGTCTAGGGTGGCACGAAAATGTACATGTGAGTGAGAATTGATGAAACAACATTGGTGAATGTGAAAATCTATCAAGTTAGTTTGTTTTTCAAAAGTGTTTTGAGCTGAAAAATTGTGGCGTTTGTTTATAAACTGATATTTATGTGGCTAGTTTTTCTTATGTCTTAGAAGTTTTGTTTATTTAGTATGCTTCCTTATGATTTGGAAGTCATACTCTTTGTGTGTCTTGAGTTGGGATCTAGTATGTGGCTCAGTTTTGGAGTAATGTTTAATAGGTTTCTATCATTTTGTTAGATATTGTGATATGGCCATTGATGGTTCTCCATTTGAAGGATTTCCAGTTGTTCAGCCCTAAGATTCATTTAAAATGATAAATACACCTCTTTGGATGATTCCTCTACTCATTTGTTGGAATAGAGAGATGTTTGTGATTGGTTTAAAGTGTTTATCATTTGTGATAATTATTTTGCATATAGCAGTCGTGTTCAGTGATGTTGATGTGTTTCACCATATTCCTTGTCCATTCTGATCCTCATTATGAGTGAGAGAGAATAGTGACCTATATCTATGAGTTCCTATTTAGATGAAGGTTTGTTGCTGAGAAAGTAAGTTTCATGGGGTGTTTTGATCCTTAGCTCCTAACTTTAGTGCACTAAATGCTTCAAACATCTGGGCTCTAGCCATATGCCTCAGAGTGAACCTTTTCATGTAATCAGGAAATCACCAGAGGTGTGGGGATCTCGACAAAGCACTGGCCTCCAACACTATAGTGGTGTAGTTTCTATATTTTATTGTGATTTATCATCACTGTGAATTCCCTATTATCGCAAAATAGTGTGGTGGATTTACCCTTCATGCAGTGTCTATGGTTATGCCTTCTTTGATGAGGGTTTTCAACCAATGTCCCCATGTGGACTGCCTATGTGAATCAAGTGCGGCCTTGGTTTTACCTGTTCATAGGTGGAGAGTGTCTAGTAGTTGTAGGTTGTAGTTTCATTAGTCCAATGATTGGGTCCCTTCCCTCTCTGCCCAGAGTGGTGGGGGTTAGTCGGTCCGTGTAGAATGTGTTGGCCCAGTTATTGTCCCCTCCATTTGGGAGTGAGCGGGTTGAATGTTCATGTTGTGTTCCTCTTAGCTTGGGCAGGTAGGTTGTTATGGGAGAGTTTTGGTTGGCCTATGTGGAAAAGGCCGAATGTTGGCTCATAGTGAATTCTCACTTGGTCATTGTACATGTTTTCCAATGGTGGGGAGACCCACCGTGGGTATCATAGAGCTTTATCTTGATGATCCATCAAATGTTAGTTATGTTCTAATGGTGGGGATTCCATTCTGAACTCCCCTAAAATCGTTGGCATTCTTGAGTTCTCTTTTGTTTCGGTGATCATTGGGTTCATTAGGAGAACGCCCAAAAATCTAGTTCTTGTCTTGGTTGTGGATGTAATGGCTTGATATTTTCTATTGATCCATGGGAAGTAGTTTCATATTGTTTTTTTGTTTCGGGAAAGAGTCTTAAGTTAAATTTTTTTTGTGAGTTAAGTGTTCATGGTTAAGAGGTTGGATTCTGTTGATATGGAATCCTTAGGCATTGATCAATCAACTAGAATGTGTTATGGCTTTCTAGGGGTGGAAAATCATTAATGGTGGGGAGAATTTTCACACCTGGGTTTTCAAGTTTTGGTTAGATGGGAATATTAGTCTTTTCTTAGGTTTATGATGTGATGGGTATTGGGTTTTGAAGTGCTTTCTTTTTCAAATATTTCCCTCTTGTCTGGCCCTTGGTTCGTGTTAGGGGAAAGTTTCATGGGGGAGAGTTTGTGACACCTACAGTGCCACTAGATCATGTTTAAATGATTTAGGGATCATTGGGTGGGGTTTCCCTAGTGTTTGGGGTGTCATTTGGGGGCTTTGGACAATTTTTAGGGTTTCACAGTTTGAGCATGGTTTTTCCAAACCATGAAACATTAAACCTACATGTTTTAGAATTTTTCCAGTAACCCTGACATGGTTTGCGCACGGTTTACCAAACCGTGCAGTAAAACCATGCATCCACTTACAGGATTAATAAATTTTAACTTGAAATTACAATTAAGGTAATTCCACCTCCCAAATGGATCCATACCTATTGGCTATCGACCATAGGCACCTATCCCTTCATTCTCTATCGTTTTTGTTCAGTTTTTGGGTGATTTATCACCAAATTTTAGTGATTATTGATCAATTCCTTCCCTTTCCTATTCTCATCTCTTCCCTCTCCCTTATTCTTCCATTTTTATTCTCCCCTGTTCATGCACGAAATATGGTTCTAGTTTACCAGATTTTTGATGGGGATTTTGTTCATTTAGGGTTGGCCTTCGTAGATCTAGGGTTTCAGAACCCGCGACGAGTGTTTTCGGGTGTGCATTTCCATTATGCCACAATTTTGAGGTTGGTTCTACCAATAACATGACTTTATTAATTAATTTTAATATTTTATTCATATCCTCACATTATATACATGTTTAATACTTCTGTATAACTTTTGGATGATCTATTTTGTGTGCAAAATGAATATTTATGCCCTGTTTGGTGTAAAATGGAGTTGTTTCATTATAAAAGTGCACACCACTTATTCAAATAACTATTATTATAGTTTTAAAAATATGTATTGTGATTTTTATGACCTTTTTTAACTACTATAATAAATGTTTGGCATGAAAATTTGGGTTTTTACCCCTCTGGTTGTTTTATAAAAGCAGTTTTACTAAATGTTGCATGCCTAGTTTTTGGAAAAGTTCCTAGTTGGATTTTGTGTGCGAAATGTTATATAAAATGACTTTTTTGAATTTATTAAAGTATTAGATGCATGAAAAGTGATATTTTGAGGTCCTTTTATGTCTTCCCAAATTATTTTTGGTTTTATTATGAGATGGGTATTGGATTTTGACATGTTTTGGAATGAGTTTCCGGTAAGTGGCCCATTCGGAATTTTTATGAAAATGGTTGAGATTTGAATGTCTAACCTAAATGTATTAAAGGATTTATGTAGATATTTTTCTGCTGATAATTCTGTGTGTACACCACTTTATGAAAGGTGAAATTTGTACCTTTGTTATACATTGGTTTGGTAAAATGCTTAAAGGCCCGTTATACATTTTTCATAAAAAATGTTGTTTTCTGTGAGTTCCATATTGCACCATGTGGGGTCATTTTATGATTCATAAAATTGATCTATTAAATGGTATTGGGGCTGAAAAATCTGTTTTGTTATGGTATTAGTGGTAATTTGGCCTTAAAAGATAATTTTTGAATGGATTTTTTGTGCAATGCCTCGTTATACTTATTTAAATTGTTTTATAAAAAAATTGAAGTTGTTTGTTTATCCGTGAAAGAAATGTGAAACTTGTATGTGGGATGTTTGGTGTGTGTATAATTTTGAAAAAGAAATTTTCATGTGAAAATTATATTTGATAACATAAGGAACTTGATTGAGCTCAAGGTGAGAAACCCGCTTATTTATGTGGGTGGATGTGTACTAGTATGCTAGTGATCTGAAGTGGTTTCATCCATATTTCAAATAGAAAGTTTGACGATGACAACACCAACTAAACTATGATGATGATGTTGGGGACCACTGTTTTATGGGTATTTTTCACTACTAGTGGATCATGCATGAGAATAGATATTTTTTATTGTTACTTTTACACTGAGATACGTGGTACATAGGGCCCACAACGAACTAGTACCTAGGGGTGTTCCCGTGACTAGTTCTCATTGGATATATTGTACTCACCATCAGAATATGGTGTATTTGGATGAAACATTTATCAGCATATGTGTTTTATTTAAAAGTCTACATTCTTTAAAGAATCCTTCTTGAAAACTCTTTTCATTTTGAAGTTGCATCTCTTTGAAATTGGTTACTAGAATTTCTTGTTTATAAAAATGTTAGCGCCAAAATTTGGGATAGAGAAGAAGCCAAAAAGAAGGCACCATTGACTGGCTCACAAAGCTATTTCACGGATTCCCCCAACACCGAGGCCAACACGAATCAAGGAGGTGGGACACTCCGCGAACTCATTTGATGTTCGCGAGCCCACCATAAATCAAGGAGGAAGGACGCTCTGTGAAGGCATTTGACGTTCGCGACCCTGCCGTGAAGCAAGGAGGCGGGATGCTCCCCGAATGCATTTGATGTTCGTGAACCCGCCGTGAATCAAGGAGGCGGGATGATCTGTAAACACATTTGATGTTCACAAGCCCACCACGAAGCAAGGAAGAGGGATGCCCCGTGAACGCATTTGACGTTTGCGAGCCCGCCACGGAGCAAGGAGGCAGGACGCTCCACAAACACACGTGACATTCGTGAGTCCACTGCGAAGCAAGGAGGTGGGACACTCCGTAAAAACATTTGATGCTCGTGATCCCACCACAAAGCAAGGAGGCGGGACACTCCGCGAACGCATTGGACGTCCATGATCCCACCGTGAAGCAAAGAGGCGGGATTCTCCACGAACGCACTTGATGTTCGCGAGCCCACCAGAAGAAACCAAGTCCCTCTTCATGCCGCGTAAGCTCTGCTTCACGACACCTCTTGCCTATAAATAACGAACTCCCCATGAGCCCAAAGGATGGACAAAATGACCTTTCGACTTCCCAACTCCCGAATTGCGAAGAATCCTTCTGCTCTTAGAACCATAAGTTGTGCAAGGTACTTCTGCTCTATGAAGTGCCTCCCCTTTGTCTCGTTTTGATCCCCTCTTCTGAGAGGGATGCCTTTCGCGAAGCCTAAGGTCCTTCATGAAGGAAGGGAATCCTGAGGGGACCCAGGTTTTCATGGAGCATTTATGCTTCGTGAAACACCCTTCAGGTACACATGATCCACATGCTAAGGTAGGGTCACTGTACTTCGTGAAGCACATTGCTTCACGACACCTTGCTTCACAAGGTACCTTTTCTCGGTGAGGAAGTAATCCGCGAATTCCTTTCCAATTCATGAAGAACCTCCCATATGCACCTCTTACCTATGCTTAGGCTAAGGAACCCCACTTCGTGAAGCACACCCCTTCACGAGTGCCCTTCGCCACGTGGAGCAACTGAGCTTCACAAGGCCCCTACCTATGAACCCCTCTGCTTGGTAATTTCTTTTCCTGTGTGACCCTCCAGGTTTGCACGATGTGACTTCAAAGTCCCTTGGTAGATACTACCAGTTGCATTTCTTCTCCTCATGCTTCTTCGCATAGGCACGCTAATGGCTATTGTTTCTTCGCATAGCAACGCTAACGTGGCCCCCTCGATGGTTCACTCCATGACACCCCCTCACCACGGATTTGCCTGTCCTCTCTCTGCACCAAGGAGCAGAGGGTACTGGTTATGTAAGTCCTAGGGGTGTGGAGAAAACCCACCTCATCTGAGCTACAAGACATTAAACTTCCAAGCACCTCTATCCTCAACACATGGCATTAAATTGTGACCTCTCCCCATGCCTCACACGTATGGTACCCCCACCTTGGACATTATCAATGCCCACTGGTCTCCACAGGGGATGATATCCTCCTTATGGGAGTGGAGTTTGTCCTAGGGGGAAGGGTGACCATCTCAGGGTAAGCCCCTAGCTTTCTTGTAGGAGGCAGCATCCCTGCTCCTCCTTTCATCTTCGGTCCCCAGGGCCAGCGAAGGGCATGGTAGGGAATGATGCTTCTTCTTTCTTCAGTCCCAAGTCACTCTCCCGCTACAATTTGTTACCATCAGGCCTCCATCCTAGAGTAAGTGCTGAATTCTCGGGCTGCTAACCACGCATAAGCCCCTGTTTCATATTTGGGCTGCTAACTACGTGTAATCCCCACTTCACATCCCACAAACGCACCTTTTGCGATGTGATCGTCGGGTGTCGGCTATCTCTTTGTTTCTCACATCGAGCATGACTCACGTGGTCTTAGAGTGAGCACCGACCCTGACATCCACCTTGGGCCACCTCAGAGTGTAATCCCCAAATGACATAACCTGAACTACGAGGACCTTGATCCTTGCCAAGGTAGAGTATGTAGGAAGCCTCCACGAGGTTCAAGCCCACCACCCGGTCATCCCGACACTTCTCCACATCGGTTCACCAACACCCTGGGCAGCCTAGATTGTAATCCCCACACCCATATTCTAAACTATGAGGACCTTGATCCTTTCCAAGGCAAGGTACGTAGGAAGCCTCCATGAGGTTCAATCCCAACAACCATTGGACCCCTGGTCCACCTTCATGTCGGTTCTCACCCACCTAAACTATGTGGTCTTTGATCCTTGCAAAGGTAGGGTATGTAGGAAGCCTCCACGAGGTTCAAGCCCAACACCAGTCATTCCGACCATCTTCATGTCGGTTCACCAACATAGTGGGAAGGCTAGAGTGTAAGCCCCACACCCATATTCTGAACTACGAGGAATTTTATCCTTTCCAAGGAAAGGTATGTAGGAATCCTCCAAGAGGTTCAAGCCCAACAACCATTGGACCCCAAGTCCACCTTCACGTCAGTTCTCACCCACCTGAACTATGTGGACTTTGATCCTTACCAAGGCAGGGTATATAGGAAGACTCCACGAGGTTCAAGCCCAACACTGGTCATTCCGACCATCTTCACGTCGGTTCACCAACTTAGTGGGCCGCATCAGATCATAAGCCCCAAATTCCCCATATAAACTATGAGGATTTTGATCCTCGCCAAGGCAAGGTACGTTGGAAGCCTCCCTGAGGTTCAAGCCGAACAACCATTGGACCCCGGGTCCTCCTTCACGTCAGTTTCTGACCACCTGAACTACAAAGTCTTTGATCCATGCCAAGGTAGGGTACGTAGAAAGCCTCCACGAGGTTCAAGCCCACCAACACCCAACTGCTCTGACCCCCTCCATGTCGGTTCACCCCATCCCAAATGACGTTAAACTATGGACCTATTTCAATGTCAAGACGTTGTCACTCCATTCAGCGGTAAGCCGTTGTCACTCTATTCAGCGGTAATCTGTTGTCACCTCAATCAACAGTAAGCCATTGATACCAAATCCAGTAGTAAGCTGTTGTGACCTTAATCAGTGGTAAGCCGTTGACACGCCTATCCAGTGGTAAGCCATTGTGACCTCATCCAGCAGTAAGCCATTGAAAACCCCAATCGACAGTAAGCCATCATCAGATGAACTACGTGGAGTTTTATTCCCTACCATAGGGATATGTAGGAAGCCTCTTCATGGCTCAAGACCAAAACCATCATCATCCTCATGACAGTGCTATCCCATTCACCATCCCCTTCACAGAACCTTCCATCATCCATCCTGATTCTTACCCGGGCCGCCACATCCTGGTGGAATCATGCCACCCCATTCCCCATTCTGTTTAACAGCATTCGGGAAGCCACCCACATGTTGGCCCCAATATTGGCGTTCCGTCCAGGGGGTTCCTCCATCTGATCCACTCTAGTTAGTGTTCTAATCAGCCCAATCCTTCTCTACCGGATGTTAAACATACAGCATACCCTGTGTTAATCATGGGAAGCTAAGGAAAACCTTAGATACATGCCCATGGAATATGATTCCTCGTGTTCGATGTGGGATGCCTCGTGCTTCAACACCCTCGAGAAGCCCTATAATAAGTGACAGAACATAGACACACCAATCACCCAAAGTCCAGACATGCCAGTGATGCCCAACGTAACTACTCCCCTAACCAGAGTTTGCTGCCCTAACCAGACCCCTTGGAATGTATTGATAGGAGCAACGTAATTAACTGGTGTACATGAAGATATGGTGCCAGGAAGAGTTTTACTAACAATGTCTTAAGTCTATGAGGGAGACCCGGACTAGGTGACGAGTTCTGAGGAGGAATCCATAGAAGGAAGAACTGAGATCCCATCATCCAGTTTCGATCAAGGAGTAGACGTCCCTGAATAAGGAGCGGATACCACCAGCCTTTGGAAAGTGGGAATGCGGGGAAACAAAAACTGCGTCCCTCATCCTCGAACGAGACGGACGTGTGTGCCCCAACAAAAGCATCAGAAATAGGAATGGTGAACCTAAAGTGAAATTATTATCCTCAAATATGGAGATTAGTAGCTCTTGGGGCGTTAATGGATTGACGTGTCACTGGATCCAGATATTCGATGCTGGATCCATCCAAGTAAATAGCGGGCCTGGAATGAAACTCACTGGAAGTTGGGGCAGTAGAACGTTGAACTTCCCATTCTATGACATTGTCAGCGTAGACCCATCTTATCGATCACAGAAGACAGAATGGCACTGGGGCATTGGTCGTCGATTCCTTTTTCTTTCAGCACTGATAAGTTCATCTCCCTACTTCTCAGGAATCAGGTTGCTGCCTCAGGAATGAGATCACTACCCGCCCGTCTACACAAGGGCAGGGGAAATGCTAGCACAACCTATCCGCATGGATTCATCTCTTCCGCGATGGCCTCTGTGTCCATGACCGTGGGGCACCCACACCCCATCTCTCCATCGAAAGTTATCCAATGAAGGGTAATTAATGACCTTGTGCATCGTTAAGAGGAGGAGGGCATAATCCCAACCCGGGATATAGACTGTCTGGATCTGTAGGTGTCCACGCCTCGCCATCAATGCCACCCCCGAGGTCCCTACAGGGAGCCATTGCTCCCCACCTTAATATAAAACCACTTCGGGAGCCTGTCCTCAGAGCGCTTTGATGACTCCCTACCTTACGCTGATGAGGTAGGCGATGTACGGCCCAGCTTGGCCAGAGCCCTGATCCAGGGGCTCCCAGTAAGGGATTACACCCAACCGCGTCAGCACCGCCACCCAGACTTGCTGAAGGAGGAGCTTGTAATCTATGCACTTGCACCACCAGCCCTGGCTCGTCCGACCCGACACCAATGTTGGGCATGAGTTGAGGAGGATTCCCACCAAGGGGTGTCAACGTTGACGACTAATATGACCCGATCCACCGCTGATGCATATCATCAAGTCACTGCACACACTGAGCAGGGGTGCTTATACGCCCAACCGGGATCAAGGCCCCAACCACCCCACGGGAAGGCTGGGTCAACTCTCCTGGTCGTAGGCACGAGCAGTGGTCACCGTGAACCAACCCGCATCGATGACACCCTGTACAGAGGTCCTCCTCGTACTGCTACCATAGGGAGCATGAGCCTTCCCCACTTCGAGGATCAGCATAGAGGTATTCCCCATTCTACCCCCAGTCCGAATGAAGGTCTACCCTGCGACCGTGATACTCGGTACATAAGCCTCTCTCGTGCCCATTACACTGGATATGGAGTCTCTCCTCCTGCTCTAGATCGCCGGTGCAGGTAAATTGCACATCAGGTCTCTCTCCAACATGGGGATCCTCCCTATGTCCTCTCTGAAACTGGTGAAGGTCCTCCCCACCTCGACAACTAGAGGGGTGAAGGCCAGCCTCACTCCACCCGCACCAAGAATTAAGGTACTCCCCAGGCTCCTGCTAGTCCCAACAGAGGTTTTTTTCACTCTAGTGCTATCCACGAAGGTCCTCCCCATGTACCCTTCGACATTTTTCCCGATGATACTTGCACCCAAACTTTCGCTGGTGGAAACCTTATCTGCCCCAGCACCAGTGCGGCCGAAGAACCCCATATCAGAAATTAGCCCTATCCTAAGGAGCCACCCAGGGGTAGGAAGGCGGGCCGTCGCTACCAGAAGAAGAATCCTGGGAAGGCCCATATGAAGATCAAACCATTACGCTTCTCAGACTCTGATGCAGAGTACGAATTAGCTCGGGAACCCTCCCCTCGCTCATCCGAGCCAAGGGACGGGGCAGGGATGAGGCGCATCAGCCTGGTGCTCCTAGAATGCGAGGTCCACAGGATTCCCACCTCCCTCCGTAGGTATATCCACGAGGATAAAAATATTGTGACCCAGTAGGTTACAATCATGAAATCACCACCATCATCACTGGAAGTGATTTCTACCTCCATAAGAGATCACAGAGAGCTATTCTGGGGACCAATGGTAGGCGAGTAGCATCGCGGCCTATCACCAGTAGCCCTGGAACCTAATCTAGGAATGGTGGACATCATCCCCTCTTATCACGACATAGAGGCCAGGTCGCTACACTCTTTGGAGGACATCCTGAGAATTGGTGGCCAGTCAACCCGCTCGCCGTACTCTCCACCAGCCAGTCAGCCATCCCAGCGGTCTGCCTCAGTACCGCTGCCAGTTACTCAACCACCCCCAGTTGGCGAGTGTGGAAATAAAGGGCCAAACCCTGAATTTGAGTTGAGGAGCTTCTAGAGCATCCTTGTAGCAGACCAATTCCCCGAGAAGTTCTGGCCTGTGGCAGCGCAAAATTTCTACATACCAGAATCCCTCACACCGGAGGAAGTTGAGTGTTTCTGCTACACCCTCTGAGTGACACATTTTAGTATTTTTCATCAATGCGTGGTTTATCCAAGGATCCAAATGAATTTCTAAGACATCAATGAGCAGTTCCTTCTAGTCGATCTTGCCACACTCCCTGTGGCCTAGCGCCCCGAGTCACCAGGTCACCGTGAGGCTCTCCAGTAGTAATGTGTTCAGAGTATCAAGGTACTCCACAAAATTATCAGGGAGGCTACCCCAATGTGAAAATCCATGGTTGGGTGTAGTATTTTTCCCTCCTCTTCATCCATATTCGGTGGAATCTTGAATCGCTATGCGATATTCAGGACATGCCCCTAGGAAGGGTCACAGTCAAGATGACCGATATAGTGGACGAGGAGAACGAGTTGGAGATTCTAGATGGAGACTTACCCCCTAAGGGAGTTCCACCACTATTGGACCCATCAGGGAGAATTACTCATTAGAAGAGGAACCTCTTAGGTCTCCCTGCGCCCACTGAGGCATTGGTACTCGGCATGAATGCCAGTAAGGGAAAAGAGCACGTCAAAGTTGTCAAGAAATCCAACCCATTGACCGCAGTGAAAAAGATGGAGGAGGACCCCTAGAAGGCAACGTTGCACCAGAAACATGCTGAGAAGAAGAGGTTGGTCGACAAACTCCTAGTTGAATGCGCTGTAGAGAGATGACTCGACTACGGTGATCCTAGGTTGGGGAAACAAGGGAAGGAACAACTACCCCTCAGCGAGATTCCCCCAGGAAACCCTAATCACACTGCTCCTATGGATAGGGCTGTAGCCAGAGATCATGGAAAGAGGGCGTGGTATGTCTCACCAAAACCTCCCAAATAGAACGACAGTCCAAGGTATTCTACCTGGGTTCCCCCAGCTTCCCCGCAAGTTGCTCCACCAGTCGCCCCACAAGCCGCTGAGCCTATCTACCATGTTGAAGAACTCCGAAATGTGCTCATGGTTAGGGATCCACGTCAAGACAGGGACCCCCACCCAGATGTTCCTATGGTGGCACTCATAGCCCACCTTGAGGCTTTGCAAAGTCAACATGTAGCAATCTGACCTGATGACTAGACATACCCGACATGGGTGGATGATATTCCGGCACCTCTGGGTTTGGGGAATCCCACATTCTCCCCCTTTAACAGGATAGGGGACCCGCCACAATACCTGACCCACTTCAACTAAATGTGTGGGCCCATGTTTGGGACTCCAGCATAGCAGGAGGCTGCCAAGATCCGCTGTTTTTTTCAGACGTTGGAGGGGCCGACATTCATCTGGTACAACCAGCTCCCCGGCAGATTCGTGACTAGATGGGAGGACCTTCACAAGAAATTCCTCTACCAGTTCAGCTCTACCACCTAGAAAACTATCATCGTAGACCACTTCAAGTGCAAGAAAAGGCCTGATGAGTGAGTCGCAGACATTATTGCCCAGTGGAAGGGGATCACATACTCCCTTGACATGCCACTGACTCAGGAGAAACTACTGATGATGTGCATAGGGAATGTTAAGATGGAAATGGTTCCTTGTCTGATCACCCAGAAATACCCTGGAGGATTCCGTGACTTCTTCAATAAGGCCCAATGCCTGGAGGAAGCCCTTTAATAGGCCAACCAGGCACGTCCATTGCCCCCTGTAATTCTAGGGAGGAGAGTTTCCAGAGGTGAGCCTGCTGAAAGGCCCAAATAGAATCCCCCAGAAAACTTGAGTTGCTACTAGTAGCACCTGCCCCACAGCCTCGCAGAGGCCCTCCTCTCCAGGTGTAGCCTCTGGCTCAGCAGTATCCTCAGAATTGGTAAGTTCCTCCGTGTAATACGCCTCCACCACCTAGGCGGGACAATCAGGGTCCGCCTTCTTGACAGGCCCCTCCGGCTCCTCGTCAGGGCCAGGCTCCAAGGGCCCCATTTCCGGAATGAAGAGACCATACTTACTTGTTTAGTGAGAATCAGGTCCCCAGTTACTTATATAGTGCCCTAGAGCAGGGGATTTTATGCTTTCCTGAGTGCAGAAGGCTGGAAGAGGCAAATCTCACTGATCAACCCAACTACATCCCCTATCATCGGATTCTGGGGAACACCCTCAAGTAGTGCTATGCGTTCAAAGACTGGCTTCGAGACCAGGTTGATAAAAACATAGTCAGGCTGGGTCTGGCCCCATCACAAGTGGCAGGTGTCTTTGTAAGTCCAGACAACTATTGAGACAGCGAAAGCGAGTGGAATCAGGTTTCTAACCGCGGGTCCCAAAATTACGACGACTGGATGGCTCGCAAGACGATTGCTCATGCCCTTGGAATCATTTGGGAATACCTGAATTAGCTGGAGCCTTCAGAAGTTGCGGCCTTCATCATAATCATCTTAGCCAGCCTCTTCCCAGAAGAGCAAGCATCGACGATGTAAGAAAAAGCAACGCACCCCGCCAATTCCATCATTATCCCGCACTCTCAGTGACTTTATGCCCCCTGAGATGGGGATCCCTCCTAGAACCTGCCCAGTAGTAGATGAATCTTCAAGTGATAGTCAAGGGTATGCTTCGGTTAATACCATGGAGTTGGTAAATACCTATATGACTTACGACGAGGGGGAGTGCTAGGAGAACCTCCCCAACCTCCCCAACCGACACCAATGTCGGCGGAGCCACAACCATATGAGTCGTCGGGGCGCATCAGTTGGCACCTCCAGCTAGGCTGTGCATGCCACTAAGACTAGAAAGCAGGCCCATCACAGAGCTCAGCATGCGCAACTTCTTCATCCGGTGTCATCAGGACCGCCACCACCACCATTTGTGCTATTGGGTCAGGAAGAACTATCTCGTCCAGGCCGCGGCCAGCCTCGCCCAGCTAGAGGCCGATTTTAGTTGTCCAGTCCTCATCTAGAAGCTACTCTTCAGGCTTCAACTAGTGATCAGTGGGACTTTCCCAGCACCAGCCAGCCGCTGATCCAACCGGTAGGGCCTGCCATGCCTCCAATCGTAGACTAGCCTCATGTTACCAGAATTTTGAGCCTGGTGCGGAAGTACGATGTCCTCAAGAACCTTTCCAGCATCCCAGTGAGGCTTTACATCCTTGAAGCCCTTCTCTTGTTGTCAAATATGAGTGAGGCCCTCACTGAGGCTTTAAGAATCTCCCTCCAGTTTGAGATGGAGGTAGCAGCTACAAAATCCTTTCATGATGAAACAATTGAGAATGCTGAATGCCAGACCATCATTTCGTTCTCTCAAGAAGATGAAGGCTCTCCCATATAGGGGCACAACTTCCCATTTTACATCACCGGCCAATTTAATGGTGTGGAGGATCACCACTGTCTCGTTGACACCGGCTCCAAGATCAACCTTATCCCGATGCAGACACTACAGAAGATGGGGTTATTCGAAGATGACCGGACTCCCTCTGATTTAAGAATCTAGGGATACAATAGGATAGAGTAGACCCCGATCGGCAAGATCTATTTGAAGACCCAATTCGGTGGCCTAGTTTCTAGTACTGAGTTTATGGTTGTCTCCGAGGACACCACGTACAATGCATTGATGGGAAGACCATGACTCCACCTGCATGTGGCAGTTCCCTCGTTGTATCACCAATTCCTCAAGTACTCCCTAAATGGTCGAGTAGGCATACTCCAAGGTGATGCATCTCCTTTTTACTCTTGTGTAAACCATTATCTGGATGCTGACTATTACAAGAGTAAGGATAAGAAGATTATGGTAAGTGAGGTTGAGCCCGCCACGGTCACAACTGGCCCCTAGGTAGGTTTGGATGACGCCTACATCTTCCCGATCCATCGATTGGAGGCCACGACCCCAGACATGGGGAAATTATTTGTTGTCTCTGGTACAAGAGGAAGGCATATTTTCAAGTCCAAGCGATGGTGTAAAATCACCTTGTAATAAAAAAAACCAGGCTCAGGTGATCCCGGAGCCTCCTACCCCAGTACGATATCTGATTGTATGCCCCATGGAAATGACAATACATCATACGTGTCTATTTTTCTGGGCTGGGATTTACCAGCTCAAGCCAATGCGCCACTATAAATTTGATATCATCAAGCGTGGACCCTTGGGCTGAAGACCAGATGGGATTAGATCGACTAACTTCATCGCTATGGTCTCAGAAGCATGCAAATCTCCTGATATGCTGTCTACTACTGTCCAGGCTGGTACTAGCCTCTCGTCAGGTTCTTCTGACCCAGAGGAAGCTTCACCCACTGAGAATCCATCCTCCGCAAGTGAAGAAGAGGATCCGGAGGATGCTACCCCCACCTTTGAAGAATGAATTTCCGCCATGGTTGATGAATTGGTACAAGTGAACCTTGGTAGTGAGGCAGATCCGAGACCCACATTGATCGGTGTCTCCATGCCCCTTGAAGAGCAGCAGCGGTACGTGGAATTCCTTAAACAACATCATGAAATGTTTTCTTGGATTTAAAACAAGATTCCATGACTAGATCCTTAGGTATCCGTCCACTGCCTCAGTCTCCTGACAAATCATCGCGGGTTCAAGCAGCCTCCCAGAAAGATGAACCCTTATCACGGTGCCATGGTCAAGGCCGAGGTTGAAAAGATCATAAAATCCAACTTCATCAAGGAGGTCCAGTACCCCAAGTGGTTATCCAAAATTATGCCAGTTAGGAAGAAGAACAAACAGATCAGAGTCTACATCGACTTTCTAGATCTAAACCGTCACTGTCTGAAGGATGATTTTACCCTTCCAGTGACATAATTGTTGATCGATGCTACAACTGGGTTCCAAGACCTCTCCTTCATGGATGGTTACTCTGGATATAATCATATCTGGATGGCCCCTAAGGATGAATATTCCACCACTTTCAGGGCACCCCAAGGTTCTTTCTGTTACCAGGTTATGCCCTTTGTCTTGAAGAATGCAGGTTCCACCTATCAGCGGGCCATGCACCACATATTCAAGCCGATCCTTGAGACATTGGTGGAATTCTATGTGGACGATCTGGTGGACAAGTCCCACCAAATCTAGGACCATCTCAAGGAAATTGAGAAAGTGTTTGGATTCCTCCGTTCTCGCCACTTGAAGATGAACCCGTTGAAGTGTTACTTCGGGGTCACCTCCAGAAAGTTTCATGGATTTTTTATCAGGTATCGGGGCATCAAGATCAACCCAGAGAAGATCAAGGAAAACAGTCAGATGCCTCCCCTGAGAAATATTCGGGAGATTTGAGGTTTACAAGGACACTTAGCCTACATATGCCAATTCATGGAGAATCTGGCAGGCAAGTGTAAGACCTTTTCCCAGCTCATGAAGAAAGGATCTTCCTACGAGCAGGATAAAGAGTGCTAAAACACATTCGAGGAAATCAAGAAGTATCTGCTCCAGCCTCTGGTCTTGATGCCACCCATCTCCAGAAAACCACAGATCTTGTATGTTACTTCTGTGGAACGATCTCTTGACACCCTTCTCACTGAGAAGAACAATGATGGGATGAAAAACAGTCTCTACAACCTCAACCGCATGCTCCTCGACACAGAGACCAGATACTCCCCCATCAAAAAGAGTTGCCCTGCACTGGTATTCGTAGTACAGAAATTGTGACACTACTTGAATCACCATGAGGTACAACTGGTGTCTTGGGTAGACCCACTGAAGTATATTCTAAACTGCCCCATGTTGACTGGCCGTCTAGCACGGTGGGAAGTAATCCTCTAGCAGTTTGACATCAGGTTTGTCCCCCAGCAAGCTATCAAGGGACATACATTGGAAGACTTTCTTGCTTCCCATCCGACCTCCACGGACCAGACCCTGGACTTGGATTTTCCCGACGATGCAATCCTCTCGGTAGATCCTACCATCCCATGTTAGCAGATTCACTTTGATGGTGCCTCCTGGAGACCCACCGACAGGAGACTCAATGATTCCTGACTCAACAGAGTGGGTATGGGTATTGTCTTTATTACCCCAGGGCAATCCATTCTTCCATACTCATTCTTGTTGTCATAAGGCTGTACCAATAATGAGGCAGAGTATCAGGATCTTATCACTGGCCTCAAGTTGGCCCTCGAGATCGATGTACCCCATTTTCATGTGAAAGAGGATTCCGAAATAGTCATCAAGAAAGTCAATGGTGGCTATGTCATCAGAAAGCTAGAGCTCATACCATTTTTGGAGTGCACCCTCCTACTAATGGCCTAGTTTTCATCATGTCCGGAAGTTACTCATGTCCCCTGATCTTAGAACGGTTGAGCCGATGCCCTGGCCGACCTGGCTGCATCACTTACCGAACCCGAGTAGGCTAATATGATTATACACGTGGCACACCGGAGAGTCATTGATCCCATCACCCCAGATGATGACGAAGACCTGTGGGTAAGTCATATTACCGAAGGATCCTCCATGTTAGGACCCCCAGGTTCTTTAAATGCAGTGGTTGGAGCGACTTTCGACTGGAGATCCCCTTTGGTCAAGTATCTCCAAAATGGTTGCCTCCTGGCTGATCGGGCTGAGTGTGAGCGAATCCAATGCCACGCACTGCAGTTTACCCTCTAGAGTGGTCCCAGTACTAACCAGATCCTCTACAAGACCAGGTTTGATGGTGTTTTCCTCTGTTGAATCCAAGGAGTTCGGATTTATCATCTCTTGTAGGAGGTTCACGCCAGTTCCTACGGTGCCCATCATGCTAGGCCGAAGCTGTCCCATCAGATCCGGAGACTGGGTTCCTTCTTGCCCTCCATGATCCATGATTGCATTTAGTTTTCCAAGAGATGTCACACATTCCAAATTCATGATAAATTCATGCATCGTCTTCCAAAACCTCTCCCCTCCACCAAGTACTCTTGGACATTCGTGGTATGGGGACTCGATGTCGTGGGACCATACTCACCAGTGACATCTCTCCACTGCAGGTTCATCCTGACCGCCACTGATTTATTTTCCAAATGGGAAAAGGAAGTTCTGGTCAAGGAGGTCAAGGGCTATTCTATCGTTGACTTCATAAGCTCCAACATCATTTACCAATTTGGGGTCCCTCACGTCGTACTCACCGATAACGACACCAACTCTTGAGAAGCTGAGATGAAGAAATTGTATGCCAAGTACAACATCCGTTCGAACCATACCTACCGCTATCACGCACATAAAAATGGGAAGATCGAGGCATTAAACAAAACCCTCTCTAACATTTTGCAGAAAATGGTTGGCCATAACAAGAAAAGTAGGTCGAACAATCTCCCCAATGTCCTCTGGGCCTATTAGACGACAAATTTTAATTCCACCCAGGTGACCGCATATTCCTTGGTGTATGGAGCTGAGGCCGTCCTGCCCATAGAGATCCAGCTGCCTTCATTATGCACAACGGTCTATGACCAGAAGGTGCCATATAAGGTATCCAAAATTCATCTAGATGAATTGGAAGCACTTGACAAGAATAGGCTCAGTTCCCTACACAATCCGGAAAGACATCAAAATAAGATAGCTGGATCCATCGATGAGAAGGTTCACCTCTGCTCTTTTCTGCAAGGTGACCTGGTACTGACCCTCCGGGCACCAATGATCCCTGGCAGGAAGCCACCCAAGTTGGATCCCAAATAAGAAGGACCTTACATAGTCCACAGGGTTTACCCCAATGGAGAATACTCCCTGGTGACCATGGATGGTGAGCGTATAACTCCTCCCACAAATTCCAAGTTCCTCAAGTAATACTTTTCCTGAGCCTAATGGTTCTACATGAACTTAAACTGGATGGTCCTGCATGACCCTAAACTACACGCCAGTCCCGTATGACCTTAAACTGTCTGGTCCTACACAACTTTAAACTGCGCATCATCCTGCATGACGTTAAACTGCATTTTGAGAACTATGTATGGCTTTAGTACCATCCTCATGGGATACGTAGGAACACTCAGAGGCCTTATCTTGTGCCCAGCCCCGAACTCTTCTCTTTGACTATCCCCCATGGGTATAGTTTTCTCGGAGGATCCTTGCATGATATATTTTCTGATTTCTTAGCCCCACTCATACCAGGAATATAATGGTCCCACCATGTGCCCACTCTCGTTCTTCTATTCTCCCACGTCCTCACTGCACGATGTTAAACTGCATGGCCTTCAAGAACTACGTATGGCTTGATTCCCATACTCGTGGGATATGTAGGAATGCCTGGACATTTTGTCTATAGGCCCAACCCAAATGCCAGATTCCTCTCCTCGGGTCAAGACATATGGTGGGGTGAAGACTTTTTCTCTAATTCATGTTGATCTAATCTCGATCCAGCCATACGTCCCGCTCCCTGGATTTGTTCGCCTCTTTCATAGATGGGTAAAAATATGATTCACCCACTCCTTTGATTGGGACTCCATCATCTTCCCCATTCAGAAGGGCCCCCGAATAGTATGGATGCTAGGCCTAAGGGATCTCTTACCACTTCAGTCCAACGCCCTTGCAGATGTTGAGAAAAAATCCGATACAAGACCTGCATTTCAAATATGGTCAGTGGTCGATGCTCATTTGTTGCTCCCATTTCAGGTCACTATAAGGACACTGTGTTTTGAACATGGTCAACAGCTATCCTGTGACATTGGAACCACCCAGAGATGTCCCAAACATTGAGTGTTGTGGTTAATTCTACCCCATTGTATCTCCAAGCAATGAAATCCCTTCAGGAAATGCCAACTATTAGGCCCCATGTGACGGGGGGAGCTGAGACCGGCTCCTTGTTTCCCACACCGATCACTGCTCGCATGGGCTCAGGAGCTATGATGAGGCAGAAACCATACAAGAGGACGTATGGCCTTCCCATCTGAGGCCCATCCTCATGCCCCTTGGCCTTTTTAGTCCCACAACCCAGGTTCCCTATTATGGTATTGTACGATGTGGTATGGGATTATGTCCTCATACATCGGGTTACTCATGGTTCCATACACATCCCAGGATGAGATACCTTATCCTCTCTTCGTCCTTACTGTAAGACATGAAACTGAAAACCGGTCGGGCCTTCTTGACTGAGGCCCAGCCTCAGGCCCCTTGGACTTTTCGATCCCCCGGTCTAAGTTCCTATTTAGTGTTGTACAGTGTGGCATGGGATTATGTACTCATTCACTTTGGGTTATTCTCCATGCCGTACACATCCCTTTTATGAGACATCTTACTCCCCTCTTCGTCCTCACTGCAAGATTTTAAACTACAAACTAGTCAGGCATTTTTGACCGAGGCCCAGCCTCAGGCCCCTTGACCTTTTCGGTCCCCCGACCCAAGTTCCTATTTAGGGTTGTAGGGTGTGGTATGGGATTATGTCCCCATTTAAGTCGGGTTACCTGCCACGCTGTACACCCCCCTCATTAGGGTATCCTACCCCTATGTGCGATTCTAGAACTACATATGGCTTGATTCCCATCCTCATGGGATACGTAGGACCACCTGAGCATCTCGTCTTTGGGTTCAGCCCCATCTTGGCCCCTCATCCCACATTTTTCCATGAAAGGGATATATGGTGTGGTACGGGATTATATCCTCATTCACTTCGGGTATGTAACAACCACATAGTGTACCTCTTTCCCCTAAGAGTTTTTCATCCTCTTGTTCTATCCTCATCTTTAGAAATCATCTGCTCCCAAGATGAGCCCCTCAGTCCTCTTCGGCGATTCACTAATGTGCCTAAGGTTACTCTGGTTTAATGCCTAGAATGTCGGACTCTACTCCGACATACTTCCAGCTATTTTTCAGGCTTCATATTCTCCCTAATTGGGGATTCTATCACCTTTCACATCCAAAGGGACACCCAAATGGCATGGATTCTTGGACCAAGGTCTCTCCTACCAATACGTGCCAACAACATTGAGGGTCGTAGACAAAAAATTGATACAAATCCTGCATTTCGAATATGGTCAGCGGTCGGCGCTCATTTGATTGTCCCCATTTCAAGCTAACACAATATGGATGCTGTGTTTCGAACACGGTCAACAATCATCCTCCATTGTCACGCAACCCCCATTAATCCCAAAATGTTGGTTACATGATTCACATAATTGTCCACCCTATATTCTCCAAGTAGAACTTTAACACTCCTGACACTATCCCTCGGTGCGCATCTGCATGTTATGAGGACAAAGATGTGGTAAAGGCATCATTTGAGGCTCCACACCGACTTCCCTCATCCATGGTCCGAGCTCTAAGACCATAAACTAAGATCTCATTTAGAACTACATGTGGCTTGATTCCCATCCTTATGGGATACGTAGGACCACCCAGACGTCTCATTTTCGGGTCCATCTCAATTGGGAGCTAGTTTCTCCTACCCCTTAACCTCTTAACTCTATTTAGGACCCTTGGCCCGAGGTTCCTTTCTCAGAATTGTGTACGGTGTGGTATGGGATTATGTCCTCATTCACGTCGGGTATGTTTTATTTCACCATACACATTCCCCACTTAGCATCGTCTCTACTACGTCTGTGTCGCACAAAGTTAAAATGTAGGCCTGGTCCCATTACATGACCCTAAACTGTGACATTATCATCCTGGCCACACGGTGAAAAATGGTATTGCATCATGATGTCCTCACTCAAGGCGACACCGTGTTTGGTATCGGTCACATGCCATACCATTTTCCAATGCCTGCATATGGCTAGATTCTTGTTGCGATGCCGAGACTTGATATCCTAGGTCTGTCTCTTCACAAAAAAACACCAGCCACTCACCTTAAAGGAAAAACAAGATACATCAAATACCGTTTCTTTTGGTGTGAGGGCCACACCTGCATGCCCCTTTGATCCCTAGCACTGGTACCTTACCGTGCCACCTCTTAGAACTACGTGCATCTTGATCCTCATCCTCATGAGGCATGTAGGAACCTCTGTGAACCTTTCCTCGGGCCTAGCTGAACTCTCATTTCTGGTCTCTTGACCTAAAATCTTCCCAGGGAACACATGGTGGTCAGAACCCCAGATTCCCATTCACGTCGGGTTTTATAATTACCCCACCATGTGTCTCCCACCTTTCCTACCATCCATGGTCCAAATTCTATGAACCTAAACTAAGATCTCCCTATGGGAAGGGACTCGACTCCCTCTATCTAATACGTCTCGATGTCATATTCAGATGTGTTTTGACAAAGAGACCGAAGTGTGGAATTTTCATGGGGACATTCCCCTTGTTCCATGTCTAAGATTCATGAGATTGCTATTTGGATCCTCATGCTCTTCCACATCCGAAGGTAACCCCTTCACGGTCTGGTCTTATGACTCCTCGACTCACCTACTATTTCGGGACAATGCCCCTAAAAATCTTGGACGACATTTGTGATATGTCTCATGTTTTGAACATGGTCAGTGATCGACCCTCATTTTTCTGTCCCCATTCTAGGATAATGCGGTATGGATGCTGTGTTTCGAACATGGTCAACAGTTATCCCTCCATCATCACATCACCATCATTGTGATCCAGATTTCAAGCATCATGATTCACACATTTCCACTTCCTCATGTTCAAGTGGAATTCCGACATGCTTGGCTTTACTTATTTACGCATCTAGGTGTGCTACATGGATGGGTTAGCATCATTGGGTTGACATTCACCGAGCTTACCTTATCCCTAACATGTTCCTTCCTATGTCGGGAAAGTCCCACCACAACTTCTTGTTTCCCACATCGAGCATGACTCTCATGGGCTTAGTAGTTTTGGTAGGATGTGCACCGGCGCAGCCAGGCTTTTCATCGTCCCACATGATGTAAAACTCTGCTTACATAACTATGTATGACTTGACTCCCATACTCATGGGATACATAGAGATACCTAGAAATTTCACCTAGGGTCTAGACCTAGGAATCATAAATCTCGTTCCTCCTCATTTCTGGCCCATGGCCTGACCCCTTGTGGGGAACCATGTAACTGCAGTTTTTCCCTCAACAAGTTTGGGGTGCCCCAAGATGACATTGGGAAGCGATGACTCCCTTGCCAGAGAGGTCCTGTCTAAAAGAATGAATGATACATGATTATAACAATGCATCCATCTAATGTGCTTCCACCATAGTGGCATAATTTTGAGAGTGTTTGATTCTGTTCGAACAAACCATCACTCTACATTCCACGCTTTGCGTGCCCCTTATTCAGAACCTCATCCTATTTCATGTATAAGGGAACCCCCTAATAGTATGGATGCTCGGACTATGGCCCACCTATTGTCCTGGGCCAATGTTCCGGAAGATTAAAAGATGACATTTTGAGTCAGGCCCCGTGTTTTGAACATTGTCAGTGGTCGAACCTCATTTGCTATCCCCACTCCAGTCTAATACAATAAGAATACTGTGTTTCGAATGCAGTCAAAAGTTATTCTTTAGTGTCACGCCACCCCCAAAATTTTCCGAAGCCTAGGTATCGTGATTCACACCTCCCATTCCCATATGTTCGAATTGATTTCAGCACCCCTGACATTACCCCGTTCGTGCACAAGAGCACACTGGGAAAGTGGTAATTCGGCTGTTCTGAGAGATTCATTATCCAGTTAGGTGCCTCCCATTTCCTCCTGAAAATCCAAACTGGTTATTCAAACCCTGGATGCCTGAAGCTTGGTTTTCACTCCTACATTTGGATAGGGTGGTAAGGTGGTTATCCCTTGTTTCTCACATCGGGCCCGATCCACGTGAGCTTAGGGAATTATCAATGAAAGCTCCAAGAACATCACGAGGATGCAATAAAATAATGTAAACAACTAAAATCATGCATGCTACGACATCAATCAATTAAAGAATGAAAGTACGTTTGAGGGTTTGTAGTCATTACAGTACCTGAGGTTCGACTCCCCCCATGGACGGGTTGACCTTGTCAAAAGAGCGTAGCAGCTCCGCCACCCTCTGGTTGGTGGCGTCCAGGAGTTGCTGCTGCCTATTCAACACTCTCTCCTCCTCAACAGTGAGAGGGCACAATTCGTTGGCCGCAATATGGGCCCACTCTGCGTCGACCCGGATGGCAGTCATCTCCTCAAGGCTCGCTTTAGGACCTCTTTGGCTTCTACCAGCTGGGACTTAAATTGAAATATTAGATCATATTGCGCATTGAGGGAGGTCGAGTGCTCATCCTCCTGATTCTGTAGCTACTGGAACTTGTCTTCACCCTCCTGGAGCCTCTTGATATTTACCACCTTCCTCCGCTGCCAGCCCACACCAAGGCCGTGGTCATACTCTCAAATATTTTCCACTATAAGATATCGGATGTGTATGTGAGGATGATGTGCATCCACTCCACCAGCACAGAGTTCGCATAGTTACGAGCAAAGTATGTCCATCTCATCCAACCATAGTGCTTGGGGGGTGTCATTGATGAAGCACGTGATCAGATTCCAACCATATTGTCCTCCTTGTCAGAGGTCGTCTCATCCCAGTTGGCAAGGTTGGCAGGATCGTATGCAGGGAATGCCCCTAGGGACTCCTCAGCTGGGTCCACGTCTGGTGTTGGTTCAGGCGTGGCGAGGCATGAAATGTTTGGTTAATCCTCATCATTGGATCCCACCTGAATAACCTCAGGCTAATTCCCACTAGCATCCCCGCCGGTGATCGGGAGCGTTGTAGTTCGGTCAGGTTGAATGTCCACCGCCTTGACCATTGGAATGCCTCTGGGAAGGGTGCTACCAGAAGACCCGAACAACTTTTCCGCAGCGGCCCAGACCAATTGAAGGACTGTAGATGCCAAAAAAGGGGACATGAATGTCAGTTAACGTGGTCATGGGATGGCAGTCATAAATTTGGTAGAGGAGACTTACAGAGATCAAATCCCTGGTCTCGCTCTTAGGTTGATGTCCTCAGGACCCCGAGATGTGCCCCCCCATATATGGTTTGCAGGCCTGGAGACTACGGGGGTCCGCATCAAGTGTCCTCACCCCGCCAGACACGAAAGTTGATGCAGCCACACGTGTGGATCCCGAAGGTCCCGCGTCGGCACCCATTGAGGGGCGAGAATGAGCTCTATGTACAAGGTCCTCCTGCACAATGCATATTTTGATAAGGAATCCAGAGTAACCTAAGAGAAAAACCCGAGTAAGGAATTTGAAATTTTACCTCAAGGGCCTCCATGAAATCTTCGAGATCCGAGGAATGATCGCAGACTTCACCCTCCTCTAATAGACTCCCTCTATTGGCCTCGTCTCCCCAGGAGGACTTGTACGATTCTTACGGTAGAGGGAAGCTCTCCCTTAGGTCAGAAGCTGACAACTGCAGAGGGACCGTATGATCCAACAACACCCTAACCCGATCTTTCATCGGGTGGAGGGAACCCCGAGAGTGGATAAAGTCTTCCAGTTCAGCCATGTATTGCTCTGACTCTGCCTGGGATACTGCAAAAACGGCTCTAATAGGGATAATCCCCGACAAGTCCATCCCGAGGCTGTTAAGGTGCGACCATAACTCATATGGGACGAGGAATTGCTGGTTGATTTCCCAAATGTCTCAAGCCTCCGGGAAGACAACATTCTCTGGCATGTCAATATGGCGCAACCGTTTCTTAGGGGCCTGAGTAGAAATCCAGTGGAATCCTCTCGGTGACCGCACCTCCAGATGACTCTATTCTCCTGGGACCACTAGGTCCACTTCCATTTCCAGATTCACTACCACAACTTCCCCCACAACTGGTGCGAGCATCACCACGATACAACATCCCCGCCACTGACTTCACAGATGTCCCAGGCCTCCGAGAAGACAACATTCTACGACATGTCAATATGGCGCAGCCGTTTCACAGGGGCCTGAGTAGAAATCCTGTGGAATCCTCTTAGTGGCCGCACCTCCAGATGACTCTATTCTCCTAGGACAACTGCCATTGCCAGATTCTCTACCAATACTTCCCCCACAACTGGTCTCTCAATTAGTATGATGTCCTCGGGACCCCGAGATGTGGTCCCCCATATATGTTTGGCAGGTCTGGAGACTCCATGGGATCCGCATCAAGTGTCCTCGCCCCTCCAAACACCGAAGTTGATGCAGCCACACGTGTGGATCCCGAAGGTCCCGCATCAGCACCCACTGAGGGGCGAGAATGAGGTCTATGCACAAGGTCCTCCTGCACAGTGCATATTTTGATAAGGAATCCAGAGTAACCTAAGAGAAAACCCTGAGGAAGGAACCTGAAATTTTACCTCAAGGGCCTCCATGAAATCATTGAGATCCGAGGACTGATTGCCGACTTCACCTTCCTCTAATAGACTCCCTCTATCGGCCTCATCTCCCCAGGAGGACTTGTCCGATTCTTACAGAAGAGGGAAGCACTCCCTCAGGTCAGCAGATGACAATTGCGGAGGGACCATATGATCCAACAACACCCTAACCCGATCTTTCATCAGGTGTAGGGCACCCTGAGAGTGGATAAAGTCTTCCAGTATAGCCATGTATTGCTTTGCCTCCGCCTGGGATACTGCAAAACCATCTCTAATAGGGCCAATCCCCAACAAGTCCATACCGAGGCGGTTAAGGTGCGACCATAACTTATATGGGACGAGGAATTGCCGGTTGACTTTTCAGATGTCCCAAGCCTCCGGGAAGACAACATTCTCCGGCATGTCAATATGGCACAACCGTTTCCCAGGGGCCTGAGTAGAAATCCTGTGGAATCTTCTTGGTGGCCGCACCTCCGGATGACTCTATTCTCATGGGAACACTAGGCCTTATTACATTTCCAGATTCGCTACCACTACTTCCCCCACAACTGGTGCAAGCATCATCGCTACAACATCCCCGCCACTGACTTCCCAGATGTCACAGGCCTCCGGGAAGACAACATTCTCTGGCATGTCAATATGGCGCAACTGTTTCCTAGGGGCCTGAGTAGAAATCCTGTTGAATCCACTCGGTGGCCGCACCTCCGAATGACTCTACTCTCCTAGGACCACTACCGTTTCCAGATTCTCTACCACTACTTCCCCCACAACTGGTGCGAGAATCACCGCTACAGCATCCCCGCCACTGTTTTAACAACTAGGTCCCCAAAAAGTCCATCCCGAGGCGGTTAAGGTGCGACCATAACTCATACGGGACGAGGAATTTCCAGTTGACTTCCCAGATGTCCCAGGCCTTCGGGAAGACAACATTCTCCGGCATGCCAATATGGTGAAGCCATTTCCCAGGGGCCTGAGTAGAAATCCTGTGGAATCCTCTCGGTGGCCGCACCTCTAGATGACTCTATTCTCCTGGGACCACTGGGTCCACTTCCATTGCCAGATTCACTACCACTACTTCCCCCACAACTAGTGTGAGTGTCACCGCTACATCATCCCCACCAATGACTTCCCAGATGTCCCAGGCCTCCGGGAAGACAACATTCTCTGGCATGTCAATATGGTGCAGCCATTTCTCGGGGGCCTGAGTAGAAATCCTATGGAATCTTCTCGGTGGCCACACCTCTGGATGACTCTATTCTCCTGGGACCACTACCGTTGCCAGATTCGCTACCACTACATCCCCCACAACTGGTGCGAGCGTCAGCGCTACAGCATCCCCGCCACTGTTGTCACAACTGGGTCCCAGTGACAGCACAGCCACCCCGCCTTAACATAGTCGTCGGGTCCTGGCCCACCAGGTACCACCAGTTGCCCTGCAGACACGTGGGGCCCACCCCAGGGTCCACCCACATGCCTGAACGGGTCATATAACTAATGATAGTCCCCATTGGTGCGAGCATCACCACTACAACATACCCACCACTGTTGTAACAACTGGGTCCCCAACAAGTCCATCCCGAGGCGGTTAAGGTGCGACCATAACTCATATGGGATGAGGAATTGCCGGTTGACTTCCCAGATGTCCCAGGCCTCTAGGAAGACAACATTCTCAGGCATGACAATATGGCGCAGCCGTTTCCCAGGGGCCTGAGTAGAAATCCTGTGCAATCCTCTCGGTGGTCGCACCTCCGGATGACTCTATTCTCCTGGGACCACTGGGTCCACTTCTATTTCCAGATTCTCTACCACTACTTCCCCCACAACTGGTGCGAGCGTCATCACTACAACATCCCCGCCACTGACTTCCCAAATGTCCCAGGCCTCCAGGAAGACAACATTCTCTGGCATGTCAATATGGCACAGCCGTTTCCCAGGGGCCTGAGTAGAAATCCGGTGGAATCCTCTCGGTGGCCGCACCTTCGGATGACTCTATTCTCCGGGGACCACTACCGTTACAAGATTCGCTAACACTACTTCCCCCACAACTGGTGCGAGTGTCACCGCTACAGCATCCCCGCCACTATTGTAACAACTGGGTCCCAGTGACAGCACAACCACCTCGCCTTAACATGGCAGTCGGGTCCTGGCCCACCAGGTACCACCAGTTGCCCCGCAGACACGTGGGGCCCACCCTAGGGTCCACCCACATGCCTGAATGGGTCATCAGACTAATGATAGTCCCAACAAGCCAACACATGTCCTTTCCAGTGTGCTTTGTCCTCACTCACACACACCCTGAGAAACTTCCCAGACACCCTGAGAAACTTCCCAGGAGGTCACCCATCCTGATCACTACTCTAGGCCAAGCACGCTTAACTGTGGAGTTCTAATCAGACAGGATCTCGAAAAGGAAGGTGCACCTTGTTGACATGAGTCATATCAATTAGTGTGCTTTGTCCTCACTCACACACACCGTGAGAAACTTCCCAGGAGGTCACCCATCCTGATCACTACTCCAGGCCAAGCACGCTTAACTGTGGAGTTCTAATCAGATAGGATCCCGAAAAGGAAGGTGCACCTTGTTGACATGAGTCATATCAATTAGTCATTTAACCCTTTATCATTTGGGGGTGTTACAATCACCCCCCTTAGAGAACAACGATTTCATTATGGGCCCTACATCTCAACCCAGGCAGTGTACCACACTTAAGGCTGAGTTCCTCATCTGATACTAAATGTAACAACTGGGTCCCAGTGACAGCACAACCACCCTGCCTTAACATGGCTGTCGGGTCCTGGCCCACCAGGTACCACCAGTTGCCCCGCAGACATGTGGGGCCCACCCTAGGGTCCACCCACATGCCTGAACGGGTTATCTGACTAATGATAGTCCCCACAGTCCAACAAATGTCCTTTCCAGTGTGCTTTGTCCTCACTCACACAAACCCTGAGAAACTTCCTAGGAGGTCACCCATCTTGATCACTACTCCAGGCGAAGCATGCTTAACTGTGGAGTTCTAATCAGACAGGCTCCTGAAAATGAAGGTGCAACTTGTTGACATGAGTCATATCAATTAGTCATTTAACCCTTTATCATTTGGGGGTGTTACAATTGTGGGATTCCCTTTTCGCCTTCCAGCCTCGGCCCCGAGGTCGGGGAGGCTCACCATCACTGACTAGAATGGTTGTCCGCTTTAGCGTATCCCCCGGGTAGGCCGCCTCCCAGCTCTTGACATATTCCTTTACCAGCCCGAGGACGGTAGTCGGCGGAGGCAGTTCATTCCGCATCTTCCCATCTTCCCATGTGAATATGATCCACACTAGCCTCATCACACACGGGTGCTCCTCGTGACGCACCTCCAGGTAGACCTGTGGGGTCAGTTGCTACAGGCACCAAAATTGCCTTGCAAACCAGTGTGGGGTGTATGGCTTGCAGAGATGCTCACGGTCCACCTTGGCCACCAAGACTCCACCTCGAAAGGCCAGGAGGTAGGCTCGGTGCTCTTCTGCTCCCCGACCATCATTTGTGAAGGCCCCCATTGGCAACAGGAACGGATGAAGGTTGAACTCTTAGACCTTAAAGACTTGATTTAATACCGATGGTACGGTCATCTTGGCTGGAAAACTCCCCACGACGTTGAAAATCGAGGGATGAAAGTTCGACCCTGGAGGCGATATGGGGTTCAGATACTCATAGATACCCCTGATGTGCGCCGCTATCCACTCGTACAGGAGGTGGAATGGCCCGCATATCCTCGGTGGCCTCTTCCCCTTGCTGATGTGGCACAACATCTTATAAAACTTGGTGAACATCAGGATATCTAGGTTGACCTGCCCTCCTATCGCCAATGTGGATGCCATGATGAAAGTGCTTGGTCGCACTCCCATGTTGGTATCCCTCACCTACAGGATCCAACCACAGAAAAGAGTCGCGATGAATGCTTCCAACCTGACTAGTGGCTATTGCTCAGTGATGACACTGAACCCCTAGGTCTTCCACTGGCTATTCTCCACCAGCCACCAGTATGAGTGTTTCTTACTCCGGGCTCCCTTTGGGAAAGTTTGAGGTCTCACCGAGAACTGACGGTCTATCGGGAAGTTCAAAAACCTTTTGAACTAATTCTTGAAATGGACATCCCTCACCGCCTCCTTATCCTCCCCTGTCACAACCTCCATCAATGCCATTGCTAGACGCAACATCTGCTCCAGATATTCCCACACACCCATAACAGGGAGTAATTATTCGTACATCGCCCCCAGTATCAGGACCCCTGAGATCTGATGCACGTCCCATAAGCTGATTCCAACCACCCTGTGATGCAGGTGGAAGGTATTGGTCCCCGGTGACCACCAGATCAATAGCTCCGACATTAGCTACATCGGCTGGTAGATGTGAAACTGGGAAGACCAAGCTTCCTCATACATGCCCACTCTTCTCATCTCCGCTCCAAACTCCTCACACGAGGCGCCTACCCAGTAGGACCAGGACCAATCATCCGTGAAGTTTCCACCCTAGCGCAGGTCCCATTCCTCAGACCACCCCTTCTTCAGGTTCCCCAAAACAGCCTTCAGGATAGTTCGGTATAGAGGAGGGGCATCTCCGGCTACAATGCCTTCCCGTCAACATTGTTTAGATGGTTGTATAAGCAGTCGGCAATGACGGGCGTGAAGTCCTCCTGGGCATGACCATAAGACGCCCTGAACCAATGGTGCTGACACGGTATGCTCCAGAACCAGTAAGCTGGCTCATCCCTACTTGATTCAGGGATGAAGGCTTCATCCCTCAACCCGAAGCCTTACAAGGACAACCTCCTACACAACAGTTAGTCCTTATAGCTCTCTGATAATAGCTCCACCAATGAACTATGGTCTGAGTGGCTACGAAGTAACTCTCATAGTCCTAAAATGTTCTCCATCTCATCCCTCTAGGAGGAATCCACAAGGACCCCCTGGGAAGCTTCTTGGTGGTCCATTCAGTTCTATAACTTGGATGATTTTCAGGTTGGTTGGCGAAGCTTGTTCACAAAGCGTGTTCGTGAAGACTCTACGTGAAGACTATTTATAGAGTGCTACCAAGGTGTTCAAGTTCCGGATCGTAGAGTTAAAACGCAGTGTCAAGGAATCAATGTGTGCCGTGAAGACTCGATTCACAGAGAACACTCACGGAGTACATGGAGCTTTATGAATCGAGAGCAGAAAATGAAAAATTCACAGAGAAGGAAAAGGAAAAAAGAGACGGTATCCTTCCTATTTATAGGTGACGACCTTCAGAGTTTCATGGCACATCCAGTTTTCACTGAGATTCACGGCGCGCTAGGCCTGTGCATCCCCAATCTGCCTCATGATCCCTCTTCACAAGCCAACATCGTGAACGAATGAGGATTTTAGCGATTACCCTAAGTCTTAGACCCTTGATCTCTCTGCAGATCCATGTCTGAGGTAGGGCATTTGTTGGTACCAAAATTCGGGACAGATAAGATGCCAAAAAGAAGTCACTGTTGACTGCCTCACGAAGCTATTTCATAGAGTCCCCCCAGCACCGTGGTCATCGCGAAGCAAGGAGGCGAGACACTCCATGAGCACATTTGATGTTCGTGAGTCCACCACAAAGCAAGGATGCGGGACACTCCACGAATGAATTTGACGTTCATGAGCCCGCCGTGAAGCAAGGAGGTGGGATGCTCTGTGAACACATTTGACGCTTGCGAGCCTTCCACGAAGAAATGTGGAGGGATTCACTATGAACACATATGATGTTCGTGAGACCACCGTGAAGTAAGGAGGTGGGATGCTCTATGAACACATTTCATGTTTGTGAGCCTGCCGTGAAGCAAGGAGGCGGGACACTCCGCGAACGCATTTGAAATTTGTGAGCCCGCCGCGAAGAAAGGAGGTGGGCCGGTCTGCAAACACATTTGACGTTCACAAGACTGCCACGAGGCAAAGAGGCATGATTCTCTGTGGACACACTTGATGTTAACGAGCCCACCGCGAAGCAAGAGAGTCCATCTTCGTGACGCGCAAACTCCGGTTTTTAGTGCCTCTTGACTATATATAACAGACTCCCCCTGAGCCCAAAGTTCAGACAATCTGACCTTTCAACTTCCCAGCTCTTGAATTGTGATGCATCCTTCTACTCTACGAACTATGAGCTATGCGAGGTACTTCTACTCCGTGAATTGGCTAGCCTTTGTCTCGTTTTGATCGCATCTTCTGAGAGGGATGAATTTCATGAATCCTAAGGGCCTTCGTGAAGGAAGGGGATCCCCAAGGGGACTCGGGTCATCGTGGAGTACTTATGATTCGCGAAACACCCTTTATTTACACATGATCTACATTCTAAGGTAGGGTGACTATACTTATCAAAGCACATTGCTTCACGATACCTTGATTCATGAGGCACCTTTGCTTCGCGAGGCAGTGCTCCGCGAATGTCTTTCCACTTCTTGAAGCACCTCCCATATGCACCTCTGCCTTATGCTTAGGCTAAGGCACCCCACTTCACGAAGCACACCCCTTCATGAGTGCCCTCCGCCAAGCAGAGCAACAGATCTTCACACGACCCCTACCTATGAACCCCTATGTTTGGAAGTTCCTTTTCTCATGCGCCCCTCCAGGTTTTCACGATGTGACTTCAGAGTCTCTTGGATGATACTGCCCATTGCGTTGCTTCTCCTCATGCTTCTTCGGTTTGGCACACTAATGGATATTGCTTCTTCATATAGCCATGCTAATGTGGGAACCTCGATGGTTCGCTCTGTGACACCACCTTACCAGACTTTTCTTGTCCTCTCTCTGCACCAAGGAGCAGAGGGTACTAGTTATGTAAGTCCTAGGGGTGCAAAGGAAACCCACCTCGTACGAGCTGTAGGACATTAAACTGCCAATAACCTTAGTCCTAAACACATGACGTTGAACTGTGACCTCACCCTGTGCCTCGTACGTGGGGTACCCCCACCTTGGACATTCTCCACACCCACTGGTCTCCACAGAAGATGATATCCTCCTTATGGGAGTGGCATTTGTCCACAGGGGAAGGGAGACCCTCTCGGTGTAAGCCCCTAACCTTCCTGTAGGAGGCAGTATCCCTGCTCCTTATTTCATATTCGGTCCCCAAGGCCAGCGAAGGGCATGGTAGGGATCAATGATGCTCCTTTATTCGGTCCCAAGTCCCTCTCCCGCTATGATTTTTTGCCATTGGGCCTCCATCCTAGAGTAAGCCCCGACTTCTCGGGCTGCTAACCATGCATGATCCCCTGTTTCCCCTTTTGGCTGCTAACTATGTGTAAGCCCCAATTCACTTCCCACGGACGCACCTTTCACGACGTGATCTTCAGGTCTCTTCTATCTTCTGTTTCTCACACCGATCATGACTCACATGGGCTTAGAGTGAGCACGAACCCTGACATCCACCTTGGGTCACCTCAGAGTGTAAGCCCCAAATGACATAACCTAAACTACGAGGACTTTGATCCTTTCCAAGGAAAGATATGTAGGAAGCCTCTACAAGGTTCAAGCCCATCACCCGGTTGTCCCGACACTACTCCACGTCGGTTCACCAACACCATGGGCAGCTTAGAGTGTAAGCCCCACACCCATATTCTGAACTATGAGGACTTTGATTCTTACCAAGTTAAGGTACGTAGGAAGCCTCCACGAGGTTCAAGCCCAACAACCATTGGAACCCAGGTCGACCTTCACGTTGGTTCTCACCCACCTAAACTACGTGGTCTTTGATCCTTGCCAAGACATGGTATGTAGGAAGCGTCCACGAGGTTCAAGACCAACACCGATCATTCTGACCATCTATACATCGGTTTACCAACTCAGTGGGCAGATTAGAGTGTAAGCCCTATACCCACATTCTGAACTATTAGGACTTTGATCCTTGCCAAGGCAAGGTGCGTAGGAAGCCTCCACAATGTTTAAGCCCAAAAACCATTGGACCCCAGGTCCACCTTCATGTTGATTCTCACCCAATAGAAGTACGTGGTCTTTGATCCTTGCCAAGATAGAGTACGTAGGAAGCCTCCATGAGGTTCAATCTCAACACTAGTCATTCCGATCATCTTCATGTCGGTTCACCAACTCATTGGTCCGCCTCAGAGAATAAGACCAAAATGCCCCATCAGAACTACAAGGATTTTGATCCTTTCCAAGGCAAGGTACATTGGAAGCCTCCCTAAGGTTCAATCCCAACAACCATTAGACCCCAGGTCCTCCTTCACGTCAGTTCCCGACCACTTAAACTAGGAAGTCCTTGTTCCTTGCCAAGACAGGGTATGTAGGAAGCCTCCATGAGGTTCCAGCCCACCAACAGCCAGCCACTCCAACCCCCTTCACGTTGGTTCACCCCGTCCCAAATGAAGTTAAGCCGTGGAACTCTTTCAGCGGAAAGCCGTTGTCACTCCATTCAGCGGTAAGCCTTTTTCACTCCATTCAGTAGTAATCCGTTGTCACCTCAATCAGTGGTAAACCATTGAAACCCCATCCAGTGGTAAGCCATTGTGACCTCAATTAGCGGTAAGTAATTTACACCCCTATCCAGCGGTAAGCCATTACGACCTCCTCCAGCAGTAAGCCGTTGAAAAACCCAATCAGTGGTAAGATGTAATTAGATGAACTATGTGGACTTTGATTTTCTGCCACAAGGATATGTAAGAAGCCTCTTCAAGGCTCAAGACCAAAACCATCATCATCCTCATGACAGTGTCATCTCATTCACCATCCCCTTCACAGAACCTTACATTAGCCATCCTGATTCTTACCCGGGCCTCCATATCCCAGTGGAATCATGCCACACCATTCCTTGTTCCATTTAACAGTATTTGGGAAGCCACCCACATGCGGGCCCCAATTTTGGAATTCCCTCCAGGTGGTTTCTCCATCTAATCCACTCTAGTCAGTGTTCTGATCAGCCCGATCCATCTTCGCCAGATGTTAAACTTGCGGAATACCCTATGTTAAACATGGGAAGATGAGGAAAACCTCAGATACATGCCCATGGCATATGATTCCCTGCATTCGATGTGGGATGACTTGGGCTTCTGTGCCCTTGAGAAGCCCTATAATAAGGGACAGAAGACAGACACACCAATCCCCCAGTTTCCAGACACGCCAGTGATGCCCAACATGACTACTCCTCTAACCAAAGGTTGCTGCCCTGACTGAACCCCTTGGAATGTCCTGATAGAAGTAGCGTAATTAACTGGTGTCCATGAAGATATGGCACCGAGAAGAGTTTCACGAACAACATCTTAAGTCTATGAGGGAGACCCGGACTTGGTGACGAGTTCCGAGGAGGAATCCATGGAAGAAAGAACCGAAATCCCATCATTCCATTTCGATCAAGGAGCAGACGTCCCTAAATTAGGAGATGTGTAATTATTATGTTGGAGAGTGACCAATGAGGTCACATAGAGTTAGTTGGCTATCAAGTTTGGTTGGTTGAGTTTTTTGGTCTAGTTGTACTTCCAGTTTCATGTTCAAATAATGTTCAGTTTATCTTTTATATAACTATGTATTGGGCTGTCCATTTATTTCTGTTGTTTTTGTAATTGATTATTTTTGTGGGAAATCATTCCCTGATCACTCTATGGATTCCCTTAGTGCTTTTCACCATCCTGATAGGACCAGGAACGCCTCTCAGGACTTATTGCAGAGCGACCTGGGTGATCGGTTCAGGGTTGACTTGAATGGTTCGTGTCATTTACCTTCCAATAATGTATTACTTTGATAATGGGAATTAAGAATACTATAAGTGATCTCCCACAGTTTTCATCCCTAATTGATACAATCCTTGATATAAGGTTAATCATATATTCTATTAATAATTATGCTCTAAATTTTGGAGGATCGATGGAAGCATCTCTAGATCAACCCTCTCAAGTCACGTTGCTCGAAGATTCTAAATTAACACCATATCTACCAAACACCTGATAAAATATTTAATTAGCCTACCTAGTATAAAAAATGATCCATGTACATAAATGGGATTCTAATATGGTGTAATTCCTAACCAACCTTCACCTAGACCATCTATCATTTTAAACTATAAATGGCCTCACATGTGTAAGTCATAAAGAAAATATTTCTAGGTCTCTTTCACCCAATATTCCATTTTGTATAACTCTAAACTACTTGAGATATATAATTTTTATATTATATTAAAATAAATGATATAACAATACTAAAAACACTACTTTAAAAGGGAACAAAATGCTCCATGTCACATGAACTTAAAAGAAATTCTATGCCTCATTAAATAACATTGAAATATGAAGGTTCTGATTCCCTTCATAGGGATATATAGTTAGCCTTTATCATGGGTGAAATCCCCACCCCTATACACCTATTTCCTCATTGAATGGTGATAAATTCCAAAGTGACCTACTGTATGGATATAAATAGTAGAGTAACCAACCAATAAAGGGGAAGATGGAGAACCACTTCTTTATACAAATAAAGAACCACTCATATATACAAATGTCAATATTGATGCATGATATTAATAAATTATTTTCTCAATAGGGGTAATCAATTTTTTTATTAGAGAGTATTTCATGAATATATATTAAATCTATAAGATATTCCTAAATTAGGAAATAATAATGATCAAGAGATGAGTTTACCTACAATCCTCTCAACCTAAATGCACAATTAAAAGAATCATTAGTTCATTATAATGACTACCCAGTTTGGAAAGTGGGTATGTAGAAAAAAATGGGGGAATAGAAGAAGACAAGAATAAAAAATGGTAAACCTGATGTGAAATATTTTACCCATGAAAGAGATCGATTGATTATTCCCTCTTGTTTATGATGCAACATGAATGAGTTTCTTCATTGTGGTTTACCCTTAGATCTCTCCCATAAAACATAAATAGATTTATCACTCAAAAAATCATAAAGCATAAAATTCACTAGATTTGATAAATATAATAAAGGATCATCTTGGGTACTCATGAATCACTAAAAGGTGGATCCCCAAACTCATGACTTGGCCAAAATGACTACCAAATCACTTTAACATATATGCTTTTTTCACCCACTAAGAATCTTTAATTCTATGTGCTGAATACACTATTTTAGGAATACAACATCAATGGTTCCATCCAAACTCTAGAGGTAGGTCATGAAATCCTTTCAGAGATAAAGACCCATAATCCATACCATTAATGAATATATAGTAAGTGACAAGTGTCCTATATCACCACATTAAACCACTTCAAAATCATCTATCTATAGAGAAGAAACACTGATATCTCTTATCTTAGGGAGGTAGAGGAGGTTGTTCAGTCTATCCTAATTGAAACCTATAAAATGACTAGGGGGGATCACATAAATCATTTATACCAAAATCACTAATTAGATTCAATCTTTTAGGAGGCTACAAAGGAAGATATTTCCATTTAATCCACTTCATTCATCTATACTAAGGAACTAGGAGGAGTGATAAATTAGAGTCATCCACTGTCTAGTCCCAAAAGTGGGCCTCTATTACCATGTCCACCAATGTACTTTGTGTCATTGTTTATGCCTTAGAACAAACTACGTTGTACTTTATATTACATGTATTTTAAAATAAGTTAATATTAATATAATTATGTCATCATATATTGACTATCCTTCTACATGACATTAATATAGTAATGTCATTGGGTATCTGTTGCATCGAAAAAGAGCATAAAATCTCCCCGCTATGATGAGAACCTTGAAATTCCATGATGATATTCTTAAATATAGTTCCATGTTCAGATAAAATTCTATGATGGGGCACATAGTATGTTACCTATTATGTGTGAGTACTCATAAGTGGATGAGACTTCTTCTCATTAAGTTCTAACTTGGTAATCTCAATATGAGAGATTATGATAACATACCCACTAGTAGAAATTTTTCATGTTTTGGTGTCATAAGATATTTCTATATGTTAGTGTGTATAATGGTAGTTGGTCTTTAAAATTAGCATTAATTATTTTCATGAGTCACAAAATTAGATTAATTGACCAAAATGACGACTCCATATATTTGTGGGAAGTAGGGTAAATTAGGTGTGTCATATATGACATGTGGAAATCATAAACATAGGAAAATAATTACAATGAATTGAAAAGGAGGCTATTTTCTTCTTATGTGGAAATCATAAACATAGGAAAAAAATTACAATGTATTGAAGAAGAAAGTAGTTATATCTACTTTATGCATATTCATCAAGTATCTATTCACCTATAGTGTATTAAAATAGAATAGTTATAAAATATAGATGTAATTAAATATAGGAAATAGGCTAGAATAGAAGGTTTATGGAGTGAACTTAGGATACGAGAGAAGAAGATTCCTATATTAGCTAAGGGGAGATCATTACTTTTTATTTCTAAATAGATTGATTCAAGTTTGTAATATGTTTCATCAAAACATTTATCTCAGTTTTCATCTAGACATAAAGATATATTATTTCACATTTGGAATAAATACGATCATGGTAATTTGATACTAATATTTTCGTTTAGTAACTCTTGAATAACAAATATACATTGCAAAAAATAATGAATATAAAATATGGGAATCTTACTTGATTATGGAAATATAATTAATTATCAAATAAAACTAAAAATTAGTGGAATTATTTATACTATAGCAGTGTTTGAGTCTCAATTGAGCTAAAATACATAGTATAAAAACAAAATACTTATCATGTTTTAGATAATGAAACATTTTTAATAAAGGTTCATCAAAAATATCTTAGAGTTAGATAAACATGTCCATGTGAACTATTCTAAATCTAAAGGCAACTTCATGAGATACCTTTAATTATTTTTTATAAATGACTAGTGAAGTAAAAGAGTTCACTTGGTAAAGATTGAGATATTTTTGAGCTAGATTGTCAAAGAAAATATTATCCAAGTTATAATTGATCAAACATGTGAAGTAAAAGTAATACCAAGCTCAAAATTACTTCATATACATCGGTGTCATGATGGTGGTGAAATAAAGATCAATGATTGGTCTTATATATATAATGAAAATAATCCATTATTCCTTCCAAGAAATATTTTTAAAAATAGAAGTAAAAAACTCACTATATTACAACTATATTGTCTAACAGATATTATATTAATTGTGATTTGATAAGAATATATTAAGAAACTACCACAAGTGTTTGTTGAAAACTATTTGTTAATACTAGGGTTTTTCTGTAAACCAACAATCAAACACTAAGGTTCATCCAAGTTAATGATCTTATATCCACTATAGATATTAACATCTAGTCCAAACTAACTATAATTACATAAAAGAAGCCAATATTTTTAAATATAGTGGGAAAAGACTTAACTTTTATGGGTTAAGGATATAGATATACTTGGGTTGGCATAGGAATACTAGACACCACTAATTTTAGTTGGAGGAGTAGTTCTAGAGACACATACTAATTAGGAATTCATAGTCTAATAGGTAGTTTATATTAACCGTAGTGGGTGATACATATATTATTTTTCCAGATTAAATATTCCTAAAAAAATAAAGAGATGGTGATATTACAAGGTTGGAAAGTATGTATAAATTCAAGTGACAGACTCTATGTATCAAAATTTAGGGTCATTGTATTTTCATCCTTTCTAAAACTTGTTACTACTAGTGAGTATTCAAGAGAAACTAGACTTGGATGGTTCTATGCGGTACCAATAAAACATTATTAATTAATGAATGATATAGTCTATGGAAAGACCTATAAAACAATCATCATGACTAAAATCATTTTTGAATTATACTTTTCATAGAATACTTCTATGATCACCATATTGGGATATTGATAGTCAATGAAATCTAAGTGGAGGAATCATTTCAGAAGATTTATATATGATGTGAATAAAAGGAGTTCTTATGTTGTATGTATATAATGAATAACCAGAATGGGATAGTTTCATTAAAAAATTATAATGAGAAATTATGATTGTATAAATTTATTTATGAATAAATCATGCATAGTGATCAATAAATACTCATTTAGAAATAAATGAGTGACATGTGTCTCAAATAGGTTACAAAGTGCAGTATAATCTTTTAAGATAAACATGTTAATAACATATTGAAAATAATTATTGTGTATTACTATATTTTAATACCATGGAAAGAAATTTTATCCATGTATGATTTAAAATAACAATGGTGTATTAGGGAACAGGATATAAAAAATGTATCAATGGGTTTTATAAATCTAGTCATAGTACATATATTAAAATAATATTAAAAAATAAAAGCTGAAACAATTCATGACCATATTATTGTTGGCATATAACCCTTCAAGTAGAACATGCATGAGGATAAGAATATATTATAGAGATTAAAAGAATTTAATTATCTTAAGTAGTATGAGTTCATATCATATGACATTATACACATTGAAGTTTGATATTTACGATGTATAAATAATTATAGGTGAATATTTAATGGATCCAACATAATTTCATCAAATTAGAGTTAGAACTATTTGACAATACTTGGAATTTGAGTTCCTGGTGTATGGAGAAGTGGGAATACTAGAGATCAAGGGAATTTTACACTTTATTTCACTTAGTTCAATTTTATCCAGTATCAAAGAAAATTCTAAGGTAATAATAAATAAAACCTATTATAAAGAGTGGTTTCCATATCTTAAATAATTGAGTTTTTTTGTATCTTATGATGTAGCTTCAGGAGTAGTTTAGAAACACCATGATCCAATTTTGGGTTATATCAAAAGAAAGATTCATATCATTATTATGATAATCTTTTACTATGGGATTAGTCAAGATGTTAAGACTTTGACATGGAAATGAAATATGGACACTAGTTTATATCAATACTTAAGGGATTTTTCAAGGTAATAATTTTGTTTTAAGTAGATTAGCTACACAGACATGTGGAATTACCAACCCTGGTTATAGAAATTTGATTGGCCTAACAACTATATCCATAATCATCAGAAGTATGTTTAGCATTTGAGAACTAACCAGTCATTAATTGTTGACTCTAGTGCAATTGTTAGTATGTTGGAGTTTGTTCCCTAGAACTAACTACTTTGTACTTTGGCTTACATGTATTTGAAAATAAGTGATTATAAATATAATTAACATAACACATATTTATTTTTATTCTGAATAACATTAATGTGATAATGTCCTAGAGCATTTGTCACATTGAAAAAGGGTATACTAGTTCCCTGATATGATGAGAATCTTGAAATTATAGGATTATATTCTTAAATATAGTTCTTTAGTTGGATTAAATTATAATATCGGGAATATATTATATTTAATTTCAAGTACGAGTACTTATAATAGAATTAGACATCTTCTCATGAAGTTCTCACCTGGTAATCTCTAAGAAGGAAGATTATGTGAAAAAACACACCTGTAGGAACTTTTCATGTTTTGGTGTCATCAGATATTTATATATGTGAGAATATGTAATGGTACATAGAATTTATGATTATCATAAATGAATTTCAGGAATCACAAAATTAGATTTACTAACAAAAACCACGATGCCATATGTTCACAGGAAGTAGGGTATATTGGGTACATCAAAAATGACATGTTATTAATGGATAAATTGAGGAAGGATTTCCCTTTAAAATTTATGGAATTTCCTATCTTGAACCTTTGATTAGAATAGAACTATCACCATAAATTCCATGGATATTGTGGAATGATGTGTTTATTTCAGATATTCAAAGAAATAAGAATCAAGTATATTGGTTGATGAAATGAAAGTTCAACCTGCATGATGAGATAGTGTGTCAAGGGGATTATATTACATAGAAAGAGTTATTATGTGGTTGTTAACATTAATATATCAAGTTCTTTCTCTTGGGTTTCATGACTTCTTTCTATACAGTAATCTTGTACTTTAGAAAATCCCACCTAATTTCAATGAGAAATAATCCTAGAGGTTAACAAACTAAGTATTTTCATTGATCTTGATTAAATTATATTTGAATTTAATTATTGGGATAAATATTATTCTTAAGACTGGAGAATAATTTTATTCTAGTTTTATTGATAATTGTTTTTCTAATGGTAATAAATAATCATTGATTCATTAATCGATAATTTATTTAAGAAAAATAATATTTGATAAATATTTATTTTATATATTTAAAATAGAATATTTATTTTATGATTTAATATTTAAAAAATATTTATTCTTTAGACTGTGTATAAAATATTTCTTTATAAATAAAATATTTATTCTACTATTCAATAAATAAAGAGGATTTGGAGTGGATTAAGATCATGTTAAATGATGAATATTAATGTGCAAGCCTGTAAAATAATATTTTTCATTACATGAGTTAGTGCACACGATAAAATAACAATAAAAATAATATTATTATATCGTATGGGATTTCATAAGGATTATTATATTTTTAAAGCGATGTTATACAATTAAATAATTTCTTAACCTAAAACTTAGCTCTATAAATACATTAATATGTCTACTATTTCGGGTAAATTGAAAAATCAATAATTGAGAATCATTGCATACAACAAGCTTATACCTCAAATTATTCATTCTCTCAAATTCTAAAGAATAAGAAAAACTTCTTCAAGCCTAAAATATCTTGAAGTGCTCAAGAAAAATAGTTCAATATGATTGATCCAGATCTATAGCAGCCAAAAATCAATAATTTTCATTCATAGATCAAAAGAGGAAATGTAGATCACTAAGAAATGAATTTTACACTTGGGTATTACAAACACAATAATGGTAATCTAAAAATGGTTTTTATATGGTTAACATCTTCATTAAAGAGAGTTCATAGGATGAGGCAACATTTATTCAGATCTAATATAAATTAATTATAAATTTAATGTGAAAATATTCTCTCTAGATTATAGATTCTCTCATGTAAAAATTATATGGAAATGTTTTTATTGGTCATGATGTTTATATATTGTAAAAATTTGAGAACGATCCATCAAATCAATAAAAAACATTATGGTTATTCACCCACCATGTTTCTTTTGCTGCACCCTAAACCATCACTTAGTACCCGTCATAGTAACTCCCTATAACATTAGTATATATTTTCCTTTAATTAAATTCTATTTTTTAATAACTTTCTCCACATGAAATACCAAACTAAAATGAACTATGATACATTTTATTATGATAAAATAATAAGTATTGAAAATTTTCCATTTTAACAGAGTCATTGAATCTGTTGGTATAAATAGAAGTAACTATATAATGAAATTAATAAATAAATTAGAATAAATGCCATCATGTAGAAGAAGTTAGGATGATATAATCATTTTATTGTCAAACAATTTTATATTCTTATTATTACATGTATTTCATGAATGTTTCATTTATATAAAATTAAATTTTAAAGAACAATAGAGGTTTTATTTAACATAAATTCATTGATAAAATTTAATTCATATTAAATAAGTAATCAATCTTAAAAAATTAAAAATAAAATTAGTTAATGATAAAAGAACTTTTCTCAATGAATTATACATTTTCTATATATAGCGTTTTTTTAAACAAATTGATCAACGTTGATTAATTTGGAATTTATATAAGAATATAAATTAATTTTTTCACTTGGAATATAATATGAATATATTCATTTTATGTTTGAAAAATACTTTTATTCTTAAAACAATTTTTATATGTTATGCACAATTATATTAAAAATTATTTTCTATAAACCATAGAAATATAGGATAATAAAATTATTTTTAAATTTACGACTAGAATATACAAATATGCTAATAATATAATTTTCATTTCTAAAATAAAAATAAGTTAACAAAGTAAATATTAGTTACCACGATAAGATATTTATTTTTCAAAGATTTTTTATAAACGTTGTGTAATATTTATCTAAATAAATTAAATTGATATATTTTAAATTACATCTCTAATATTTTGTTTAAACAAATAAAAAATATAGTAACACTCATTTAATTTTTAATTTATATTAAATAATAATATTAAAACTTGATGTATAAAATGATTTTTTTTACAAAATAATTTTTTCTATATCTTATGTTTTAATTTAAAAGTTATATTTTATCATAATTAGAAATTTAATGAGATAAAATGAATTAAAAATTATTAAATATAATGTATGACGTTTTTAATAAGAGTCATATTATATTTTTATTAAAAAATAACTGCCATGGTAAAATTTTAATCAAGGACAATAAGGGTAAAAATCATTAAATTAAAGTGGCCCAAATTTTGTTAATTTGATGTGAAAGTTAGACCTTATATAAGAAATTTAATATGTTAAAAAGTAATAAATACATGTATATCCAAAATTTCCTCACCTAAATCACCTAACACTAATGAAATTCCATTCTTACCCCTTACTCACCATTTAATTATGAGGAAAATTCCCTCTTTTTCACTTATAAAAGGATCTCACTCCCACCCACATCAAGATAAACCTATAAATAAAAATTTATATAAAACCTAATAATTTTACCTATAATATAACCCATTTAAATATTTTTAATCCCTTGTTTACAATGAAATAACCCACATCCCCAAATTCCAAGGTGTCTTTCAAGAAAAGACTCAAATCCTTAACATGAGTATTATCCACCCCTTAGTCTTTTCTTATTTATATTTCTCATCCATACAACTAAATACAAAATATAAACATATTAATATAATTAAATAAGTATCATTGGTATATTTAAGTTTTATTATATCCATGGTATAACTATTATCTATTCCCCTCTCATCCATTTAAAAAATGAAAACATCGCTTGTGTGTTAGTACAAATTACAACCTCTATGGAAGACGTGGTTCACATTTCATCACCAAATTACTCAGATTTTTATGATAATATATTTAATGAATAAATAAAATATATACGAAATTATTATTATTCTATAAATATAAATCATTATTTACTTTCTTTTCTTTCCATTTGTTGGAAAATGAAAACATCACTAGCGCATACGTGAAAACTACCACCTCCATGGATGTTGTGTTTTGTTTTTAATCACTACCTTATAAGTTTGACACTAAAAATATATTTTATGAATTTATATGATATCAAGTATTAATATATATCATGAATATAATTTCTAAAGTATTAAAAAAATCAATGATTATTATAAAGTACTATATTGATATCAGTAAATTACCCAAAAAATGCCTGTTGCGGATTTCATATTCATGAATGATGAATAAAAAATCTCACAAAATGAAATTATAACATTATAAATCATCAATTAACATATATTAAAATAAAATAAATTATCCAATAATAATTAACTTGGTATAAAATTACAGGTATTGACATCTATTTTACAAAACATGTGCGAAGTAATAAATGTCACTGTCATTTGATGAAGAAAATAAAAGATAACTAAATAATATACTTATAATAAATGATTATAATTGAATAGTATAAAAAATAGTAGATATTAATTATTTTTTGAATTATTTTATAAATATGGTTAAGTTTATTATATAGGAGGTTAAAATGATTTCATGGAATTTGAGAGTTAAGGTAAGGGTTTTTTCATATAAAAATTTCTTATTTGAGACAAGTTTTTTATTATGAACACATTTTCTTTGATATGGTGTATAAAATGCCTCTATAAAATACTATATTTTGATTCATTTTATATTCATTTTATTTAAAGTTACATATCAATTTCTCTATTTAAATAACATTTGATTAAAAAGATGGAAAATATGTAAGAGTTTCTCATATCAGTTTTTATTCTTTGAGACATTTTCCATATCCACACTAGTTTTATTTTTTATGGTGTATATACTACCATATAGATTCAATTTTCATAACTTTCATGAAATTTAAGGTATTTATACATCCATCTAAATTTCTCTTTTTTCAAGGGATTTAAAATCAAATGTTGCCAAAGTCGTATGGTTTTTTATTAAATCAACCCCCCATTATTGAGTTATAATATTTATTCTTGGAATTATTTATTCCATGTTTAGTTTATTCCAATATAAAGTTTTATTATATGAATTTTTTCACTTTATCTCTTGGAAAAATGAAAATTAAATTTTAAATCTTATTCCTTGATTAATTTCTTTCACATTAAACTATAAAATTATTAAGAATAATTCTCTTTTTCTTTAAAGACCATTTTCTTAAAAATATTTGTTATTTATTCCAATAAATTTTTTACATTAATATTTTTAAATTGAATTATGAATTATCTCTTATTATATTCATATTTTTATTTACCTATTTTCAAAAATAATATTTATTACTCATTTTATGATATGGGTTCCAATAAAGGTATTTTAAAATATTAAAAAGGGTTTTCCTTTCATGATTGTATGTTTTATCTTCCACTATAAATTTCCTTTGGATAACATTTATGACATTTTCATGGATACACTATTGAATATTATTTTGAAAAATAAATTGTTTCTAAGGTTTTCACTTCACCTTTTAGAAAATTACTTTTTAATATGACTCATAACTTCATCTATTTTGACTATGTTAAACTTTTTTTTCTAAAAAAGAATTGAGGTTTCACTTTTACTTTCATATTTTACTCCAAAATACCTAACTCATATGATGTTTTGTTTTATGAATCAACTTATAAATTCCTTTATGAAATGATCATTTTGAATTATTGATTTTTTAGTATCAACTGATCTACTTTTGATATTACATTATGAAATTCCATTTGTAAATGATATGAAACCCATTTTCTTTCCATGTGTTTTCATGATATGATTGAAATATTATGACACAAATATTTTTGGGTATTTATGGGTGGAGTCTTATATATCCCTCCAATGTATTGGTTAATGTTTTATATCTTATTAGATTATTATATAATATACAGACATCATGGGTTTGTTCACATCCTTAATTTGTAGACATCATGGATTTTTTACAACTTAAAGCGTAGACATCATGTGTTTTCTCACAAGTTAAAGAGTACAAATTATGGGTTTTTTCACATATGTAATGAATGGAAATCAAGAGTTTGTTCACAACATAAAACATATAAATAATGGGTTTGATCACGACTTAATGTTTGGATATCATGGGTTTGTTTGCATTTTTAATTCATGGATATCATGGAGTTTTCATAACTTAAATAACATGACTCATTAGTTTTCTCAAAATTTAATGTATGTGTATCATGGGTTTGATCACAATGTGATGATTTAATGTGCTTATATTTGTTTCATAGTTCTTTTTTGTGATATGTTTCCATGAAATGATACATTTTTATGTCCTATACCTATGGTTATGTTCCATGACCCATGTTTATTATCTCACAGTCTTATTATACGGTATATGATTGTTCATTTCAGATTACATGTAATATTATCACAACTTAGGGAAAACTCTTTTTATTCCATGTTCTTTTTAATAAGATATTTCTCCCATGCTCATGTTTTCTCATATTATTATTCTCTAAACCTTTATAACTCATTGATATGTTTTACCCTTACTGAGCATTTTCCCTCACCCATTTATTTTGTTTTCATTTTATTAGGTTATAAAGATTACTATAGCCTATTACATGTCTACAAGGAGATCTAATATGATGTGATTATATAAAAATATTAAAAATTATGTGAAATAATATTTTTATATAGCTAATCTCCAAAGACATTAAACCTTTGGGTTCTAGGAATTTATGATCGATGTGAGATGTAATGATTAAATTATTGAAATATATGTATGTTTAGATTTGTTCATCTCACTTGGTATTGAAGATAATTGTAAATAATATTTTTTAGTACCAAACCTAGGAGTTCAGTTTTGAAGCACCTCATTTATAGATACCCATATTTTTTTTACATAAATATTACATCTAATTAAATGAATATTCATTATATAACATTAAGATCCATGCCAGAATCATATAAGTTTAATGTATTTAGAAACTTGGATATATAAAAAACTTGTTCATAAGATATCAACATCATCTCCCACTATGTTCTTCATAACTAACACCATTCTTATACCTATCATACTTTCATCATTACTAGGGGAAAGGAAATATAATAAAGGGTGATCTTAAAATATCAACGTGGGTAAAAAGGGAGATAAAAATGATTAGTTAAACATAAAATGAGCATAAATATATTAGAACATGAAATTAACATTTTAAAACCATACCCTATATATTAAATATCATAATCTTGAGTCCTAAAATAAATATTGTAACTTCATAATTCAAGAATCATATAGTCAAATAACATGATCCACAAGAACATAACATTGGTATATTATCATGTCATAGAAGATTTTAATAATGTGAGGCATAATCATAATCATATAAATTTTATATCAAGGATACTCACCAAGACCTTCATAATGTGTTAGTCTTGGGATAACCACCGATGTACCTTATTTTGTATTTGGATAACCTTCGATGTAACCTCTTTCAAACTTGGAATAACCTTCTATGTACCCACTTTTTTTTTGAGATTGGGATAACATCCTATGTAACCTTTGAGATCATAATAAAATAATATTTACCAAATGTATTTTATAGCTATATAATTTTAGGTCCAACCAATATATAATTATAAATCTATTCATATGTATGCCATAATATTATAAAATTATTCAACATAACTTAACACGGGGAAAAGAAAATGGGTTTTATCAAAATTTCATCATTATAACCATAAAACATATAGATAAAGTGTAAATATGGTATAATTGGATCATATCCATACTAAATCCTAATAAACATTAAAGGATGTTATCATATATAAAAGATTCCTTTAAAGGACCACTAAATAATTTCTTGAGGAAAATACACTTTTCATTTATAAATAAAATATTAAAATATAAAAATTTTCTAAATATTAAGGGAAATAATTTATTTTACAATAATCTTTGTTACTTTTAAAGTATGATTGAAATCATTGAGTGTTTATGATGGTAGGAAATTCCATTTATGTCGTGTATGTTAAAGAAATAATTTCTTTCACATTTTCAGTAATAATTCAAATCTATCTTATTTCAAAAAGGACTAGAATATTCTTTTTAAATCATTTTGTAAAAATTAAATCATGTGTACAAATGAAATTAAATAATCATAAAAGAAACTAAAATCATTTTTTAGTTTTTTTATAAAACATGGATATGGAAGAAAAATGATTTTTGACTGAAGAGAGAAATAATTTTGTTTTTTATTAAAAAAAATTTCAGTCTCTTGAGTACATAAAGTGAATAAAATTAAATTAAAACATATATTTTCAAGAAATAATCAGATTATAATAAAATGAAATGGATTTATCAAGAAATTATAACATAATTTATTTCAATGGAAATTCAAGCATAAAAAATCCTAATTAAAATGAGATTGAAAAATAAATCCCTTACTGCATTGGTAACTTTTGAATCATATGACCCATGAAAGAAGGAACATTAGATATATATTTATATCCTACAATTTTCATGATAATAAGTATAAAATAAATTCATGTTTAGTATATAAACCATATAAAAAGTGGTGATTATGACATGTTTCTTATAGAAATAAAAGTGAGATGAAACTCCTTTACCTTGAGTTTTATTTAATTCGAAAGTTTTTCAACCACTAATATAAACAATTAAAATATGTTATAATTATATAAAAGATTCATTTGTTTATTATAATATCATATATGTTCTACTTATACCATTTTAACACCCATTTATTAATAACTATTTATTAAAATCATTATTTCTGGGTGTTCACTATTTCGTTTTTCATTAGAATTTTGATTCAGTAATTCTAGTACATGGACTTGGATCATAGTTCAATCATATAAAAAATTATAACCATGATATAAATATAATATATATTAATTATATATATAGTTATATTCATCCATAAATTTTATAGATAGAAAAATGAATTACATAGTTGATGGAGATGGTGTGTTGTATATATGCATGAACGATGTTTTCAATTTTCGATAGATGGGACTAAATAAAATTAAGTAATAATTAAACTTTCCAGAATCATTATTATATAATACATATCATATATATTCATTAAATATATCCTTATTAACATCCATGTAAAGTGGAAATGAAAAATGAATCACTTCGTTTCATGGATGAGGTAGTCCACACGTACGCATAAGCGACATTATCATTTTGCAATGAATTGGAAGGTAAGAAGATAGATATTATATTATAATTTTAGAAGAGTAATAGTTTCATAAATATGATATATAATCTTTAAACCAAATATAATAACCATCTATGAATGATGACGGTGAATAATGAATTGTATCACTACTTGGAGGCGGTAGTCCACACATATTCACAAGAGATACTTAATAGAGGGAATATATTGGTGGTTAAATAATCATAATAAAATTTAAGTATATTTAGGATACTTATTTTATTATTTTATTATGAATAAAACATATTTAGAGGAAGTATAAGAAGAAATAAATTGAAGGAGTTTGAATAAGATGATTACCTCTTCTTCAGTAGGACTCCTTTAAGTCCTTTATTAAGGACCATTGGAATTATATTTTAAGAAGACTAGTAATTAAAATTAAATTCAAGGTAAGTGTAGAAGATAATTTTTTAGGATCTGGTAGAGATATATGGATCAAAGTGGTGTAAATAAAATATACAAGTGGTTTCCTTTTATAGGGGAGGGAAAAGACACACTTGGAATTACAAAACGATTAAAATAAAATTAAGTCACTCTTAAGAAAAATGATTATAAATTTAGAAATATTCATAAAAATATAGTATAGGATATAAATATACTCATAAAATTAAATTTATATGGGTCTTTATGTCATTTTAAACCTTATCTTTTGGTTTAACCCCTCTGTTTACATATTTTAACCTTAATTGCGGTAATGGCTTTTTCAATCTTAAAGGGTTATAATTTTACTTATAAGTAAAATATTAACTCATAAATGGAAAAGGGGTGAAATTTTTGAAAATTTATAATCTTAATTGTCCTATTTAAATATTTTAATGATTTAAAAAAAAATTAATAAAATATTATTTTTCATAAAATATCATTAATGTAATTTTTGACACTGTTGAGTTACTCTGACTTTAAAGTCCTGAATATAGTTATGGAATTTAAATAAAAACATTTAACAAATACCTAACATGTTATAATTATATAAAAAATTCTTGGAATATAATAATTCCCCCAAATGGTACTAGTTTTAATATTTATAATATTATTTATTTAATTTTTCAATTAATTGAATAAACAGAGTTTCAGTGTTGCGTAATAATTTAAGGTAATTATTCAATCACTAAAAATTATAAATAAATTAGCATGATAAAAAATTAATTATTATTTAAAATAAAAATTTCGAACCAAAATTATCCTATTTTTATTATCATGAACAAATTTAGAGACATTAAAGTCAAGAGAGCGATATTTTGGTTTTTTCTTTACTTAAAACAATATAAACATAATTATTAATGGAAAATCAAACCCTAATGCACTTTATTAGAATTATGGATGTATATGGTAGAATTTATTCCATAAAATTAAATAACGGAACATGTTGGGTTGATTTTCAGACCTCATCTCATGGTTTTAACTATGTTTTATCAGTTTTCCCTTACCAAGGTGATAAATATTTCTCACTGTTACTATTCATAATTACAAAAACTAAAAGGGACTTATTTACCAAATTTGAACATCCTAATACCAAATATGTTATTCATTTTTTAATATCCTATAAATATAATTGAAAAAAATAAATTTTAATATAAATTCATACCACACAATCAAAAACTATGTTTAGAAAAACATTTTTAAGAATAAAAATTAACATATATTAAAACCATGAATATTTCTGGTTGAAATATAATTAATTATATTATTATGAATTAAATGGATAATAAGTCACATTTAATACCAAATATATTATATACAGGTACTTTTAAATTATTTTATTTAATGAAAAGAAATTAAATTATTTGAAAAAATCATTATTTTTCACTATTAACTGAAAAATCAATCATTTTAAAAAAACTCACAAAATTTTACACTATTTAAATTATGATATTTTCATTTAAAAAATTATTTTTATTTTACAAACTAAAATTTTAAATTTTTTTGAAATTAATTATAATTTCTATACACAAAATGCAATAAAACTATTTTTAAATAAAATGACATTTTGAAGAATAAAATGACTTTTCTAAAAGTAGAGTGCTTATTTCCAAATTATTAGTCAATTAATTTTTATTGAGTAGTAACATGATAAATATATTTTATAATTAATTTACTCATATTCATACCCACCAATTCACTGACTATATTTTAATGGTCACATTAAAATAATAATATTTTTATAATATATCTCAATTTACTTAAAGGTCAATATTGTATATTATGAAAGATATTGAGATTATTATTATTATTTAAAACTAAATTTTATTGGTGTAAAATTCTCCCCTATTAAATAAAATGTTCCCTTAGTCATCAAAGGTTCAATATCTAAATATAACTTTATTGGAAACCAACATCATAACGAGGGATAATAAAACTTCCTTTAAGAAGAAAAAGTGGAAAACATAATGATTACCAGAAATATCACATAATCATGTTCTAAGATAAGAATAAAATTATTGGGAGGTTAAATTATATAAATGAAGTAGAAATATATAATATAAGGATTAATATAAAGTTATAGAGAACATGTTAATGAGAACGTTAGTTTCTATAAAACTATAAATCTGTGGTTGGTGAAAAGACAATCGGTTCATCAGAAATGAAAGTTAAAGTATTCAATTTTTATATCAATATTATTTTCTAAAGTTTAGGTATTACTTTACTATCATGATATAGAACAACATAAAATATAACTACCTTATTTATTTCTATTTAATATGGAAAATTTTATCCTTTGGTTGTGCTTCGATGAATTTCCACTCCATATCTTACTTTAATAAATGAATATTCAAGATGTTATTTTTCAAACATGAATCACTAAAATTAACTTTTAATGGATCATAATATCCATTAGAGAATTATAAGTCATTTTTTTTATCTCTTTATCATGAAAATTAAAATGGTTAGCATGAGTTATGCAGTATGAAAAAATACAATACATTAATATTTAAAACCACAACAATATCACCCAAAGTAAAAATTAATCCATTACATAAATAGTTAACCACATAAATCTTCAAAAACATGTCTGACCAAATTCAAAACCTAGAAATATGAAATATTTGATATTTTTTTCAATATTAACTCTAACTCTTATCCCCCAAAAAATGAAGTAGCGCATAATGTCACATACTAAACATGTGAATACCTTGATTCTATTAAAACATGCTAATAACTTTAATGACTATAAAAAATTAATGAAAACATGTATGCTTAAAAAAAATAGCACTATCCTTATTCTTAAAATAAAATCACAAACTATTTAATATATTCCATAACTTAAAAAAAGAAATAAACCTCATCAAAGATGACCTAAATCAAATATTCATCAAATAACTAACCAATTTTAAGGTTACCAATACTATCCCATTTATTTCATCAATATTAATCATCTCTTTATCCCAAATAAACATTATTAACTCAACATCAGGAATATATTATGGGTTATCTATTCCTTAATCATTTGTTCTCTAAAAATATCACCTTACCACTAAATAACTTTTATTGGTTATTAGTAACATTCAACATATGCTTTCAAATACTTTAAGAAAAAATACTATAGAATGATACTCATATGTTTTATGATTATTATAAGTAGAATATCATTAATATAACACTTTTACAACATAATTCTTAAATCATAATAAATACACACATCAATACTTTCACTTCAACTATTAGAATTGTAAAGGTCCTTACTTGGTCTAGGAGGTAACCCATTGAGTAGAAATTGAATTAGATAATGATCAATTTCCCCACATATAATAAATTTAATTAATAATCAATTAATTTCACCATGACCCTAGTTTCCACACATAAAACATCTTTCCCTTCCTTCGATACATTCTCATGGGTTCTCCTTCCCACATTATTGACATTAATAATATTAAACTTTATTTACTTTATGGTCATTACAATATGAACTTTTACAAAATTCTATCTTCCACTTATTTTAAATGCTAGGAAAATCATTAAATTTTATATCTTTAATAATATATGATGATATTTAATTAAGAATAATCACCAGGCTTTGACTTCCAATTCCTATTTCATTTAGTTTCTCATGAGGATAATCATTCCATTATCCATTACATTCACTATTAACATGAATCCTCATGGTTCTATCCATTATCTAAAACAAAAAACCATAGTTTGAGAAATAATAAACATATTGAGAGATCATGAAAATTATTTTATATAATTTCAAAATCATGACATATTTTTTTAATATATGACACCTGAGGTTTATCCTTGGTTATCCATGATCATCATATATTTAAATCCTTCATGATGGTTCATAAATAAATTGTGAATTAATATAATAATATCCTTTTAGAGTATAAAAATAGGTGTTCATTAAGGACACACTCACCATGAACTAGAATGACGGTTGACATATACTCGACCGAATCCTTTCAGGGTTATTGTAATGAACCAATGTTTGATCAATGGAATTTACTTCTTATAATTATGTCTTATAGTTTATTCACATAATATTTCATATATAACATAAAATAACCTTGTAAATGAAGAATGAGTGAAATAAAATGCATCTCTAGAAGTTAAGGAACATTTATAAATGAAATAGAAACTTGACCTTTGGAATAGTAATGCGACCCTTATGAATAGTAAACCATCCAATTAAGTAGTAACCTCACCAATAAAAGTATAAATAAAATTTATCTATCTTATCAGTGTCAATATGATATAATTATATCATAGTAAAAGTAAATAAATATTTTAAAAACTATTAATTAATTGTTGGTATTTTTGTAAGTCATGTATATTTACTTAAAAATTTAGGATTAATTAAATAAATTAAAAGAAAATTTATTTTCATAAAATTTATTCAAAAATATAATATTTTAATGTCTTATGATTATAATACAATTTTATGAGATCTTAATTAATTTTTCAATGTGTTAGAAAATATGTTTTAATTTTAAAATTTATAATTTTCTAGTAAATTACGATTTTAATTAAGAATTAAATTTACCATATTTAAAATATTATTTTTATAAAATGGATTTAATTTTTGTATTATACATATTGAAAAATGGTTAGGGAGATTTTTTGGGATTTTTCTGAAATACATAAATTTTTATGAATAGTAAAATACGAAAATTTACAATATATATACATTATAAGTTAAATACACTATTAATTTAGTTATGTATGATGTAAGAACCATTTGTTATAACTCAAATTATCTTATTACTATATTTAGTCTAAATAATCATCCCTATTTCTTGTATTAAGAAAAATAATAAACTAATGAATTAAATATTGATAAAACTCTCGTATCCTCCACTATAAAAACCAACCATCACCACCTCTTATCCTCACACCCTTAAAGCCTTTCTTACTATAATATTATCATGCTAATGGAATAATTCTTCATCATCTCTCATTCCCCCTCCTTTTATACTAAAAATGAAAACACCGACTGAGATGTGTTAATTTATCACATTCAAGGACGAAAGGTTTTAAATTTAATTTATCATATTCATGGCTAGTCATGGAACCATATTCATGGCTAAACCTGATCATAATATATTCATTTCATCTTATTTAATGTTTTTTAATCATCACACACACATTATATCAAATATTAAATCAAAATAAGCTCGTTGTGAGAAAAACCACTCAAAATAATCCAAGCGACTATCATTCAAATTTTATCTAATGATTCATCCTCATACCATTTAATAAAAAGAATTATACAACCATTTTATATCATTAAATTTCATTAATATACTATAATTACACTTCTAGACATCAAATTCTATTTTTCATGAACTTTCATACTCTTATATAAGCGACCCGATCATGAAAATTAAGAAGACAAGCACTCATGAATTATAAAATCGAACACTATAACTCATTAAAAAGGCAAAAAAAAAAGATCATAATAAATTGATAATAAATAAAATTAATATATAATAGGTTCATTATTTATTAATGAATGAATCTAATTTTGTTATCCAGGACATTAAGATCAAGTGAAAGACACCTTCTGACTTAAAGTATGGGATTCTACCCGAACCTCTATTATTCCTTCGAGTTTCTCTATCTATATTTTTACCCTAATGAAGTTATATTTTATTTTTATGTACATATACCAAATTACATTTATATTTTCCAAACTCATTTATTAATATCCATTCATCATTATATTTTGTGGATATATATATATTTTTAAGTGGTTCCATTCGTAATTTTTCCTGATAAGCAAGTCCGTTTTAAGGAAACTTCCCAAATTCTTACCCTATTTAAAGTGCACTCTATAATATATTTTAAGGAACCATTGTTTTCATAAAATATTTATTTTTATTATTTAAACCTTCTTAGTTCACTTTTGGTTTTATATATAATATTATTCCCTTTTCCATTTTAAATGATCTTTAGTATTTTCATTAAAACCACACTAAAATGTTTTAATGATAAAATTTCTTAAATAATATTCTTACATGTTATAAATTTTGTTAGAAATCACTTACCATTATATATTCCTATTTTCCTTTATGAATTTTCACTTATCTTTTAGTTCCTTTATTTCATGTACACATGTATGATACACCCATTTATTATGTTTATGACATGATTATGAAACCCATTTATTTACATAGGTACCCTTATGTTTATGTATGATTGATTATGTATGATTATTTATGTGGAAAAATTATTCAAGAAACTATTAATATGGGTGCACCCAGATATAAATCCAATGAATTGGGTAAAGTTTAGTCTCATGAGACTGTATGTGCAATGATCTTGGTGGTTAAACTTGAATCGTGCTCCATGTGCAATGGTCTTGGTGGTTATCCTTGACTCATGCTACTCTATATTAAAATAACCTTGAATAATGCTAAATTCATGTTTTATATTTCTTCCACATTACCATGATTCCACTATTATATGATCCCATGTTCTAAATGTTAAGATTACTTATGTTTTATCATCTACCATTCCTCTTTATATCATTATGTTATGACTTCTAACCCTTATGCTAATATTTATTCTTATGTTTATTCCCTTACTGGGATTTTAGATAGAACCTTTTTTCAAGTTATCTCTTGGTTATCCCATAACTATATAAGGGATTAATGGAATTTAGGATCTATTTATGAATATTAGATAAATAATTTTTTTATTTAGTTCCATGTTTTTAGTTTTATGTACCTAGTCTTACAAGACACTAAAATCTATGACCCTTGGAATGTAATTTGGTGTTTAAATATACTTAAAATCATGTAATGATATGTGTAAAAGTATAGGGTTTATATTTTTGGTATCATAATATAGAATAATAATTTTTGGATATTAAAAATAGAGCACTTTATTAATAACCCTAGGAATAAGCCTAAGTATAACAAAACATCCCTAACATTTTGGTAAGTATAGATTAAGTGGTTTATTGAGAAAATAAATCCCTATATGAATACTATAAGTGGATGTAGTTCTGGAACAGATGTACTCAGGAGTGAAAAATCTGAAAAGGTGTTACACACCAGACTTAGGGTAACCTGGTACCTGAAAACGTGCCTTATTGTGAACCTAGTTTGACACTCCCAGGGGACAGACTTGGGTAAATTCATAAGATCTTTCAAACCATTATTAAGGGAACAAAAAATATCCCATAAGAATATATGTTAAGAAAAAGATCAATGATAACCCAGATTTAAACATAGGGAATCACAAGTTAGGATATAATTTTACTTGATAAGTTTATCCTTTTATGTTCAAAGTTTTATTTTATAATTATTAGCTAAGTATCAAACCCCCCCTAATTGAACATTATTTTCTTAGTTAATGGATTGAAATAGAAGAACACATGCCAATAATCAATGTGACAAGTAATGTAAAGATTGAACTAATGATATGCCAAATATGATGAGAACAGGTGGATAAAACTTCATGATAATAATTACTCATCTGGGTCAAGTTATGAATAATAAATTGAATCATGTGAAACACCATACTTATGTAAGGAAAGAGAATGTTGCTATCGAATCCTTCACGTGGAAAATGCCTCCCATGTTTATTGGTTATTCTGATCTCCTCCTCATGGAACAATGTATTAAATCCATAGAAAAGATATTATATATCCTCCAGTACTCAGAAGAAGAGAAATTTGTGATGGAGGTCTGTCATTTTGAAAAATAAGCTGATCAGTAGTGGACGCTGATTAATAATATGAAGTCCAAGGAGAAAATTGATTTCATGGATTGAGAGGAATTCAAAGAATGGTTTTGAATAAATATTTTCCCCGATCCCTCCTTCTCAAGATGGAATGAGAGTTCCTCAGATTTAAGTAGAAAGAATATGAGTATATCAGGGAATATGAAGCTAACTTTACAAGGCTACCAAGGTTTGAATACGGCTTTGTCATGAACATCAAAAGTAATGTGGATCGCTTATTTAGAGGACTAAAGCTGAGTCTACGAACAATGTTGGAAATTCAAGACTTTGAAAGTTATGAGGAGACTGTCTATTGTGCCCTAAAGGATGAAATGGAGACCAGATACTCTCAGTAGTATTGTTGTCCCAGTGAAAAAAGTGGAAAATGGATTCTAATTTGGGTGGATCAGAAAATAAATCCGATGATGGAAAGAATATTGAACATCCCATGTGTCAAAATTCTGGGAAGGAGAATCCTAGGAGCTGTCTAAAGGGAACTAATAATTGCTTCAAATTTGGAAGAATGGAAAATATGGATAAGAACTTCCAAAGGGATATAAAGAATTCTACTAATGTGGAAGAAGAAAGGAAGGTTCAGATCAGCACTCAGCCTACAGTGCAATGTTAAAACTCCAAGGAACATGGGAATTATGTGAACAATTTCTCTAAGCCAAGGGTTATCGTAGGCAATCAATAATAACCTCCAAAGAAACAAGGAAGTGCTTATGCTATCACTACTACTGAGGTGGAGCCGAACAATGATGTAGTAATAGGTACGTTGGTTATTCATTCAAGAATTGAAAACGTAGTATTTGATTATGGTTCTATGGATTCTTTCATATCATGCAAGTTTAGTATAATTATTCAATCACCATCTCAAAATTTCAATGTCGAGTCATTTATGAGAACAAAAAAGGGGAAATTATTGTATCTAAAGTATATAATCCTCCCCGATTAATATTTATGGACTGAAACTCCCATAAAATCTCATCATACATCCTTTGGTAGAGTATGAGGCTATTTTTGGCATGGATTGGCTATATTTATATCATGCCAACATCAACTGTCTGGAAAGGGAGATAACTCTTCACATCCTAAAGCATCCTCCAATATTGTACAAGTGTTAGGAGTAATATTAATCTCCTTTAGAAACATTATCACACGTGTGGATACTAATACCTTATGAGAAATCATATCTATCTCAAATGATTGAGACAAACAAAAGAATCATTGTAACAGCCTGAGATTTTATAAAAAAATATTCATTTTAATTTCATTAATGTATTGTGTTGTATGCTACACCAAAAGGAGCTTGAACAACACGCATCCTTGACTTGCCTTGCATTACACACAATCACGACCTTCCTCGATAGCGTGTGTAGTACGCAGTAATGAGTTTTACTAAACAACAATATGCTATTAAAATATTATTAAAACTAGCCGTTATGAATAGTAATAACCACTTTTTGAAATTTTGTAAATTTTATTTTTCAAAATGGTCTTCATTTTTGGATTCGGAGTATCGAATTTAGCCTAAGGTGAAATTTTGGTATTTTTCTGATAACTTTCATATTCTGATGAATAGTGAAAATTACTAAATTATAATTAAAAACAAATTTTTTAATAGAAATAATTAATAGTGATTAAATTTTAATTTGAGTGGTTTTAAAGTATATTTAGAATATATTTTTACAATTTAATACAATGTTGACCATTGGATGTAATTTCACATTTAAACCAGTCATAAACAAGTGTCAATCTTTTGATAATTATTATCTCTTAAGAACACACTATTTGTTTTGATGACGGGAATTAATTTTTAAATTAATTAATGCAACTGATATGTTTTTAATTTTATAAAATAGACATCATTTTTGAATTCATAATATCAAATATAGCTTAGATCTAATTTTTGGTATTTTTCTGAAAACTTTTAATTTTTGATAAATAGTGAAACCACTAAGTGGTAGTTAAAAAAAACTGAATTTTTCATAAAACCTAATTTTACCGCTTCTGTGAGTGGAATTTCAAAAATCCGAGAGACACGGTTAATATCAAGGATTAAAATGTGGTTCAATGAGATGAAAATAATTTTTTGTGAATAGTAACTTTTTACTTTTTTTTTACCATGGTTAAAAGTAAATAGGGTAATTAAGGGTAAAAATGATATTATTATTACCCTAACACATGTCCTAATTCTATTGGACAAGTGTATTTCGACCAAAAACAACCTTAGGAATACAATATGACCATTTAGGCCCACTTGGATTAGATTAGGACATTTATTATTAATTTATTTAAAGAAGGGTTAAAATAGTTAAAATCAAAGTTTAATAAGTAAATCATTTTTAATATGGGGTTATACATAAGATAAATTCGACTATAAATATTCATTATAAAGATAATACGATTTCCTACATAATGGGATTTTATTTGTAATTTTTAGACTTTAAATAAGTTAATTTATTTATGACACAACAATGATGCAGTAATTATCTTATTAATGAAATATTGACATAATTGATGTTATAAATACCCAAATAAATATAATTTTAGACTTTCTATGAACTAAACTAATTTTCTAGGTTAATATGACATGTTAGGATTGATTTAATTAACTTTGGTCGAAGTAATCATTCTGTTATGAGTTTCAAAAAAATCAACTATTGAATAGTGTCAAAATTGACATAAAATAGTTTTTAAAACAAATATTATATTATTAATTGTTATTTTAATCATAAAAATATAAGTTTCATCCCAATGACTTAGATAAGGTTATATATATTAATAAAACACAACTTGGGGGTCGCTTGGATGTATATGGTAAGTTTATTAACTATATAATATAAAAATACAAAGTGACATGGTAAATGTCAATCTAATTAACTAAGAGTTAAAACTAAAAGATAAGGTTAATATAATGACCTAAACTTGTGTAAATTCTATTTTATGAGAGGATTTCGACCCATCCCCACCTTTGCTTTGAAATAACTCAATTTGGATCTATTTAAAACCGAACATGACTTTATAATAAAATAATATTTTTAGTTATTCCAAAGGTGCCCTTCTCCTCCCTTATAAAAGGGCACCTCCTCCCCCTCTTCCTCACACCACTTTGAGCCTTAAAGATCGGCCAACCCTTGCCAATTTCTTCTCTCCACTTCCCTAGAAATATCCTCTAGGTTCTGGTCTTCTTCAAAGACCTATTTTAGTTCCCTAAAAGGAGGTCTCAAAGAAGCACTTCAAAGAAGAGGTAATGTCCGTTACCGATTCTTTCATCTTTATTTCTTCTTACACTTCTTCTTCTTTAGTTGTTTCATTATGAAGTAATAACATCAGTATCAATAATATACTGATATGTTATTATAAGTGTGAAACAACCCTATTTCACCATCTATCCATCCTACGGAAAAAGAAATCACCGCGCGTGCGTACGTACGGAATACCGTCTCCACGCCCTGGTGTAATCTATTTTCCACCACCATTTTAATTGGATGGGTATAATGGTGTAAATAATGACTATATATGACTATTATAAAGTTATATTGATTCTGAAATAGTATACATACACTCCAATATAATTCCACAATCATAGGAACGATATCATCACTCGTGTGTACGTACGGAATACCGTCTCCACGATGTGATGCGACTCGTTCTACATGATCTTCATTTCATAATGATTATATAAATGAATTGAATGAATGAATATGATATATATTACACTAATACCATTCTGAAAATGAGGTATCTATAACCTAAATAGAATAATAAGAATTTATTCGACAAAATACGCATAAGAACAAACAGTTATAAACACCCGATTAACAAGTAGCAATGAAATATTACTACTAAGAAGCTAAGAATATGACCATATATGATATAATAAAAATAATTATGATTCTGGAATAAGTCAATAACATTATTTAAATCATTATATAGGAGGTTCGGACAATTACGAAGCAAATCGGACCTAAGGTAAGGGAAAATATCACAATCTCATTTTTATCCGAGATTATTTATACTTTGAGATTTATTGGGGTGTATTTTATCATCCACATACATGTTTCCTCAATATGTAATATTTATATCCTTATACAATAGCTTATATCTAATTTTACCCTTCGGTGAGTTTTTAGTAAAAGATATGAAAGGAATCTTTTGTCGTTTTTCGTACGAGGTACTTTTTGACTTTTCCGACAGAAGTACGAATAATGTTTTTTTAAGTTATTCCGCATGAATGGATTTTTAAAACATTATTTCCAAGAAGCTTCCTTTACAGGTTTTCAAGTTTATTTTTAATCAAATTCTTTTAGTTTAGAATTTTACGACATGTTAAGAAAGGAAAAGTGTTTTTGAAGCAGAAAAGATATTTTCCTCAAGAATGAAGTTCAAGTGTTTTATCAAAATTATTTTCCATCTAAGATAATAAAGGGTTCTGTTTCTATAACTATTATTACATGGATTTGATTATTTTGTGATGGAAATATTTTTTTATTAATTCTTTTATCTTATATGAATTGTTTTATGATGTCATGATGTTTAAGATTCCCATTTTTATTACATGGGTTATGCAATGATGTATGATTTATGATTTTGTGGCACACATAATAATGGTATCATTATGAGATGGGTGGGACCTATATCTCCCTCCAATGAATTGGGTAAAGATTTTATATCTCATGAGATAGACATGGCTGGAACGGTAGGTTATACCGGTTCAGTGAAACAGGACTGAAACGAGGGTGGTTCAGAAATGGACTTTGTCCACTAAGATAGTCTTGGCAATGAGTCTTGACTAATAAGAAATGATTCTCTATGATTATGTGTGTATGCCACAAATTTTCATGTTTTAAGTTATGATTATTGGGATTACATTTCACTACTATGATTTATCCCATGTTATTAAATTATGATCTCTTTTGTAGGTTAAGATTTCCAAAAGATATGTTCTTATGAATATGACGTGATTGATATTTCTTTTGTTTACCCTTACTGAGCATTTGAGCTCACCCTTTTATGTTTTCTTTTCCCCAGTACATAAAGAAAGGATTTAGGTTTAGAAAAAAGGAATATCTTTATGGGAGATGTTGAAGATCTTTCACCACGATTAGAAGATTATATTCCGAGTTTCCAAAGACACTAAACTATTACGATCCTTGTGTGTGTATTTTTGTTATGTACTAAGTATTCCGCAAAAGTAATGTAATGTCCATGTACGTCAAGATTTGGGTCTCTACAGTTTGTATCAGAGGAAATGTTTAGTCAACCTTTGTAAACTTGGATGCAAAAACGTTAGTGAGATCCCTAGAGATATTTCTAAGGTATGTCTAGGGATGTCCCTAAGGATAAGTATACGTATAGGATATAGTCCTAGAACTATGGTAACGATATTAGATTAAACCAAGGATGTTAGATATTGAAGTTACTTTCCCTTTATTATGATTTTTGCCTCTCACACTATTCTTTTTGGGTTTTAGAAAATGGCTGGAAACAAGATGATTCACGATAATGGAGGATATGATAGACAATGGAATGATATTCTTCATGAGAAACCAAATGAAATGGGATTTGGAAGTCCAAACATCATTATTATGCCGAATCAGTAATATCATAATATGATCAATAAAGTAAAATTTGGTAAGTTTCCTGACTTGGCTAATAAGAGAAAGATGGAGTTTCATGATGATCATAGAGGAAAGAAAGTTCAATTTACCCTATGTAAATCATGTCGGAAGAGACATCAAGGAGAATGTTTCAAAGGAACTGGAAGATGCTTTGGGTGTGGAAAAGAAGGACACAAAGCCAGTAAGTGCAAAGGAAAAGGTTCAGTTAACACCAGGGATGCGGATAATGGTATTTCTACGACATCAACAATGGTTAAATGTTTTAAATGTGGAATGTACGGGCATTATGCAAACCAATGCCCTAAGGGAAAGTCTCATGAAGAGAATCAGTATGGTCGTATGGGTAGTATTTATGTGGATGATGATGAAGAGACTATAAATGATATGTGAGATGAAATAATTGTTGAAGCTCGGTCAATGGTTTAAGAATGTAGTGGAATGATTACATGTTTATCATGTGTAATGTTGTATAAGTAATCTCATGGTACTATGGAATAAAGTGACATCTAAGGATTGTTACACTGTTGTCTTTCCTTGAGTTTTGAAAGTGTATGATTAATGTTACCAGTATCCATGAAAGGTTATTCAGATATTTTTGGAATGTAGATGATATGCGCATAATGAATGGATAAGGAGAAAATTAAATGTTTGATAGTATTCATGAGCTCATGACTGATATAAGGAGAAGGTTATATCATGGTTTGAGTATATAGAATTTTTGGATTTTGGTATGTGGAAAGAGTTAAATTTTGACAGCATTCATGTTTTCACTAAGGTTTAATGGGTATTCATTTTTCAAGAGAATACATCATTAAAGTATTCACATGATTGGAATGTGACCAACAAGATATATGGGGGATAAATGATGGTATTCACATGCTTGATTGACAACATTTCAAGTTATCGTTTTCTTTATACTATGAGCTTGGACCGAAGTATTTTAGATAAGCCTAAAGATTGGAATGGATTATGATAACCATAAGTTAGTATTGTTTAAGGATAGAACTTTTTTTTTGATATTATTTATGTGATGTTATAGAAATGTAGTTTTAGAAAAAAGGACAACCTGCAGGACGGGCGACAGCCCATCGCGTCGGACAAGGCTGTGGGAATGGAACCCACAACCGAAGTGCGACTGGCCTTTATCACCTACCACTGGCCTACAGAAAGTCCCTGTTTAGTAGAAACTAGTTTTATTATATTAAGAAGTATGAAATATGAAGTATAAGTCCATTTTAGGAACTATATATGATTAATCTCACTATAGATGGACTTATGTATTTTTTGATAACTTTTCTAACCTTTTGTTTGAGACAGATGGAATGACCCATCATTCTATCACATGATCTGATAACACATCACGAATGACAAATTCAAATTCATTTCTATAAGAGATGAAGTGGAAATTTTCCAAAGAATGACAAACGGTGAGACTATACCAAAATCACGAAAGTATTTCTTCTAATTTCATCAACTTTAGGGAAATGATCTTGAAAACCAAAAATATTGTCCTAGTGCTCTTATATCTGATGATTCAAATGGTACCTTAGATCATCACAAATTTATGGCTTTGGGATTGCTGGATTTTCCATATCCATGTTCTCTACCACTCTCCATCAGAACATGATGGTTATATTTCTCTTCCATATCCATATTTTCACCTATGTGGAAACCCAGTGATTAGTTTATTTGGGTAATCATTACATTTCATACTTTAGTTTTTAATGCCATGTTTTGGTATTCTTTTTTACGATGTGGGTTTCTATTAAAGAAACTTTCGAGTAGTAAACCATTTATAACCCTGACGAATTTTGAGGGCGAAATTAATTTTAAGGGGGGTAGAATGTAACAGCCCAAGATTTTATAAAAAAAATATTCTTTTTAATTTCATTAATGTCTTGTGTTGTACGCTACACTAAAAGGAGCTTGCACAATATGCATCCTTGACTTGCCTTTCATTACACGCAATCACGACCTTCCTCGATAGCGTGTGTAGTACGCAGTAACGAGTTTTACTAAACAACAATATGCTATTAAAATATTATTAAAACTAGCCATTATGAATAGTAATAACCACTTTTTGAAATTTTGTTAATTTTATTTTTCAAAATGGTCTTCATTTTTGGATTTGGAGTATCGAATTTAGCCTAAGGTGAAATTTTGGTACTTTTCTGATAACTTTCATATTCTGATGAATAGTGAAAATTACTAAATTATAATTAAAAACAACTTTTTTAATCGAAATAATTAATAGTGATAAATTATTAATTTGAGTGTTTTTAAATTATATTTAGAATATATTTTTACAATTTAATACAATGTTGACCATTGGATATAATTTCACATTTAAACCAGTCATAAACAAGTGTCAATCTTTTGATAGTTATTATCTCTTAAGAACACGCTATTTGTTTTGACGACGGGAATTAATTTTTAAATTAATTAATGCAAATGATATGTTTTGAATTTGATAAAATAGACATCATTTTTGAATTCATAATATCAAATATAACTTAGATCTAATTTTTGGTATTTTTCTAAAAACTTTCAATTTTTGATGAATAGTGAAACCACTAAGTGGTAGTTAAAAAAAATGAATTTTTCATAAAACTTAATTTTACCGCTTCTGTGAGTGGAATTTCGAAAATCCGAGAGACACGGTTAATATAAAGGACTAAAATGTGGTTCAATGAGATGAAAATAATTTTTGGTGAATAGTAACTTTTTACTTTTTTTTACCACGGTTAAAAGTAAATAGGGTAATTAAGGGTAAAAATGATATTATTATTAGCCTAACACATGTCCTAATTATATTAGACAAGTGTATTTGACCAAAAACAACCTTAGGAATAAAATATGACCATTTAGGCCCACTTGGATTAGATTAGGACATTTATTATTAATTTATTTAAAGAAGGGTTAAAATAGTTAAAATCAAAGTTTAATAAGTAAATCATTTTTAATATGGGGTTATACATAAGATAAATTCAACTATAAATATTAATTAGAAAGATAAAACGATTTCCTACATAATGGTATTTTATTTGTAATTTTTAGACATTAAATAATTTAATTTATTTATGACACAACAATGATGGAGTAATTATCTTATTAATGAAATTTTGACATAATTGATGTTATAAATACCCAAATAAATATAATTTGAGACTTTTTATGAACTAAATTAATTTTCTAGGTTAATATGACATGTTAGGATTGATTTAATTAACTTTTGTCGAAGTACTCATTCTGTTATGAGTTTCAAAAAAATCAACTATTGAATTGTTTTAAAATTGACATAAAATAGTTTTTAAAACAAATATTATATTATTAATTGTTATTTTATTCCTAAATATCTAAGGTTCGGAAAAATGGTTTATATAAGGTTATATATATTAATAAATTACAACTTGGGGGTCACTTTTATGTATATGGTAAGTTTATTAACTATATAATATAAAAATACAAAGTGACATGGTAAATGTCAATCTAATTAACTAAGAGTTAAAACTAAAAGATAAGGTTAATATAACGACCTAAACTTGTCTAAATTCTATTGGATTAGATGATTTCGACCCATCCCCACCTTATCTTAGAAATAACTCAATTTGGATCTATTTAAAACCGAACATGACTTTATAATAAAATAATAGTTTTAGTTATTCCAAAGGTGCCCCTCTCCTCCCTTATAAAAGGGCACCTCCTCCCCCTCTTCCTCACACCACTTTGAGCCTTCAAGCTCGGCCAACCCCTGACAATTTCTTCTCTCCACTTCCCTATAAACATCATAGAGGTTCTGGTCTTCTTCAAAGACCTATTTTAGTGCCCTAAAAGGAGGTCTCAAAGTAGCACTTCAAAGAAGAGGTAATGTTCGTTACCGATTATTTAATCTTTATTTCTTCTTCCACTTATTCTTATTTAGTTGTTTCATTATGAAGTAATAACATCAGTATAAATAATATATTGATATGTTATTATAAGTATGAAACAACCCTATTTCACCATCTATCCATCCTACGGAAAAAGAAATCACCGCGCGTGCGTACGTACGGAATACCGTCTCCACGCCGTGGTGTAATCTATTTTCCACCACCACATTAATTGTATGGGTATAATGGAGTAAATAATGACTATATATGAATATTATAAAGTTATATTGATTCTAAAATAGTATAAATACACTCCAATACAATTCCACGATCATAGGAACGATATCATCACTCGTGCGTACGTACGGAATACCCTCTCCACGATGTGATGCGACTCGTTCTACATGATCTTCATTTCATAATGATTATATAAATGAATTTAATGAATGAATATGATATATATTACACTAATACCATTCTGGAAATGAGGTATCTATAACCTAAAGAGAATAATAAGAATTTATTCGACAAAACACGCATAAGAACAAAAAGTTATAAACACCCGAATAATAAGTAGCAATGAAATATTACTACTAAGAAGCTAATAATATGACCATGTAATATATCATAAAAATAAGTATGATTCTATAATAAGTCAATAACATTATTTAAATCATTATACAGGATGTTCGGACACTTACGAAGCAAATTGGTCCTAAGGTAAGGGAAAATATCACAATCTCATTTTTATCCGAGATTATTTATACTTTGAAATTTACTGGGGTGTATTTTATCATCCAAATCCATGTTTCCTCAATATGTAATATTTATATCCTTATACAATAGTTTATATCCAATTTTACCCTTCGATGAGTTTTTAGTAAAAGATATGAAAGGAATCTTTTGTCGTTTTTCATACGAGGTACTTTTTGACTTTTCCGAAAAAAGTATGAAGAATGTTTTTTTAACTTATACGGCATGAATGGATTTTTAAAAAATTATTCACAAGAAGCTTCCTTTACAGGTTTTCAAGTTTATTTTTAATCAAATTATTTTAGTTTAGAATTGTACGACATTTTAAGAAAGGAAAAGTGTTTTTGAAGCAGAAAGGATATTTTCTTCAAAAATAGAGTTCAAGTGCTTTATCAAAATTATTTTCCATCTAAGATAATAAAGGATTCTGTTTCTATCCATATTATTACATGTATTTGATTATGTTGTGATGGAAATATATTTTTATGAATTCTTTTATCTTATATGAATTGTTTTATGATGTCATGATGTTTAAGATTCCCATTTTTATTACATGGGTTATGCAATGATGTATGTTTTATGATTTTGTGGAACACATAAGAATGGTATCATTATGAGATGGGTGGGACCTATATCTCCCTCCAATGCATTGGGTAAGGATTTTATATCTCATGAGATAGACATGGCTGGAACGGTAGGTTATACCGGTTCAGTGAAACCGGAATGAAATGAGGGTGACTCGGTTCAGAAATGGACTTTGTCCACTAAGATAGTCTTGGCAATGAGACTTGACTAATAAGAAATGATTATCTATGATTATGTGTGTATGACACGAAGTTTCATGTTTTAAGTTATGATTATTGCGATTACATTTCACTACTATGATTTATCCCATGTTATGAAATTATGAACTCTTTTGCAGGTTAAGATTTCCAAAATATATGTTCTTATGAATATGACATGATTGATATTTATTTTTTTTACCCTTACTGAGCATTTGAGCTCACCCTTTTATGTTTTCTTTTCCCCAGGACATAAATAAAGGATTTAGGTTTAAAAAAAGGAAGATCTTTATGGGAGATGTTTAAGATCTTTCACCACGATTAGAAGATTATATTTCGAGTTTCCAAAGAAACTAAACTATTACGATCCTTGTGTGTGTGTTTTTGTTATGTACTAAGTATTCCGCAAAAGTAATGTAATGTCCATGTACGTCAAGCTTCGGGTCTCTACAATCATGCTCAAAGAAATGCCCAACCTGAGGGATTACACTGATGTGTTCCCCAAAGAGTTTCCTAGTCTTCCTTGTAATCAAGAGGTTGAGTAATCAATTGAACTTGTTCCTAGGTCTCTAACTATATCAAATACACCTTATAGAATGGACACCATTGAGCTAAAAGATCCAAAGATGTAGTTACAATAGAATCTGGAGATGGGTTTTATATTCCCGAGTGCTTTACCATGGTGTGCACCAGTCCTCTTTGTCAAGAACAAGGATGGATCAATGTGCCTATAAATCGATTATCATGAGCTCAATAAAATCATGATAAAGAACAAGTATCCCCTGCCCTAGATAGATGAATTGTTTAATCAGCTACATGGAGCTAGTAATTTTTTAAAGGTAAATCATTATTTAGGATATCACCAATTAAATTTGAGGAATGAATATATTCCCAAGACTAAATTTCAAATGAGGTTTGGACACTATGAGTTCATATTTATTACCTTCAGACTCACTAATTATCCAAAAATTTTCATGTACTTAATGAATAGATTCTTTAGATATTACCTTGACAAATTTGTGGTAGTCTTTATCGATGATATTCTGATATACCCCAAGAGCAAGGAGGAACGTGAGGAGAATTTTAATACTATTCTGAATACTTTGATAAGGGAGAAAATTTATGAAAAGTAAAATATGTGTGAGTTCTGGATAGAAGAAGTTTCATTCTTGGGGTATGTTATCACCAACAAATGGATATATGTGGACCCTTAAAAGAGAAAGGAAATGAAAGAGTAGCACATGCTATCATCTTTAATAGAGATTCATAACTTTCTTGGTCTAGATGGATATTACCAATGATTTTTGAAGAACTTATCATGATTGTAAAACCTAATAACTAAGATTATACAGAAGGGAGTTATTGGTCAGAGTGGATACTCCAGAGTGGGGTGAATTGAGTTCCAATTAAAATTTATTTTAAAAAATTTATGATTAAGAAAACCCCCCCATTTTAAAAACAGCCCAGTTAATTATAGAAGTATAAATGTAAATGTTCAATTGTTCAAAAAGTTTCTCAAAGGGTGATTAATCCTTAGATGAATCAGGGTAGAACACCAATTCAAATTTTGAAACAAGTTTACGAAATTAAACAAGTACACACAATAACCAAAACCAACTATCAAAGTGTAAGTAAAAACAATTTTATGTTTTAGAAAATGTATGCAACGGATAATATAAAAATAGAGTATATGAAGATTTTCACAATGAAGTAAAAAAGTGGTTCAGTCTCAAGCCAAGACCTAATCTTCTCCACTTGGTGATCACCTGCCACCAAATAGTTTATATTAAAACTTGATACACATCCTGTATCGAGATTTACATCAGTTATATAAAACTGTCCAGTAAACACACCCTCTAACACATTTCTTCATGGGAAAGTAAAAAAAACAGACCACACATGGTCTCTTCCACAATTATACTTGGGAATCAAAGATAAGGTGAAGTTTGATGTGAGTTTAGTTAATATCCTCCACTTCAAGCTCAGGAGATAGTGTGTGATATAAACAGACACACACACTTCTTAAGGATGTTAAATAAAGAAACACAATAGAGTATTAATGATGAGAAAGAGTTTAGAAATCTCTATGTGTTTTTAGTTCAGCTCTTGACTCCTTGGAATGATAAATGTTGAAGTTTGAGTCAATCTCTAGAAGTTGTTTCCAAAATAGAGTGTTGCAACTCCAGTTTCAAGATTTCAGTATTCTCCTTCTGATGTTGATCAAGAGTTGATGAAGCATAGAGGGAAGAGATGAGTTTATCCCAGAACGATCTTCGTGATGATTGTGGGTTCAGGATCTTAGTGCTGGATGGTTCGGCTTTTTGATCTGGCAAGTAAGCTCTATTAAACTTCTCTTTAAACCCTTTATTCCCGTCTGCGTATATGTTTCTATTCTTGTTTGCATCCTCTAAAAATCATTTTTTTATTTCTTGGTCTTCTCATTTTATATTTTAGGTCCAAAAATGGTAATGATTAGATCACGTGCATGATTTCTCGCACCTCATACTGTCCACTGTATTGTCTCCTAAAACGTTTATAATCAGCATTAATTAATGTCAGAGCATTTATTTTATCAAATATGACCGTTAGAAAAGTATTTGAGAAATTGAAAAAGTATGGAATAATAAGCACTGGTAGACTGGTAATGATAGCCTTCATATCATTAGGTATATCGAAAATCTCCAACTGTAACCTTTAACAGTATGCTCACATCAGTAACCATTTAACGATGACATTGTCGCGGTAAACCTGTAACAGTGACCTTGTAGCGGTAACCTTGTAACAGTAAGCTTGTAGCAGTAACCTTGTAGTGGTAACCATGTAACGATAAGCTTGTATGTATAACCATGTAGTGGTAAGCTTGTGACTATAACCATGTAGAGGTAACATCTGTAACAGTGACCTCTGTACTCAAATGAATTTTTCACTGTGAGATTAACCAATCAAGTAGTGGGATTGAAAGTATATGAATATTACTCTATAGTAACAGGAAGAATTAATGAAACATAATTAGCAAAGAATGAAGACATTGTTCTAACTTAAATGAAAACAAGATTTCGGATTATCAAAATGTGATTTGGGATTATCAAAATATGATTTGGGATTATCAAAACAGGTGAGTCCAACAATCTCCCCATTTTTGATAATAAAAAATTATGGAATTTCTAAGAGTTTTGAATCAAAGTAAAACACATCTTCTAATGTCATTGAATCAGATTATTTAAGGTTTGAATATTTTCTCCCCTGTGAGAATGACATCTCCCCTTGTTCTCCCCTTTAATATTTTCTCCCCCTTTGTGATTAACAAAAACCGTACAGAACAAACAAAAAAAATAGTGGAAAGAGAGAATCTTTAACAATAAAATAGGAGTACATTACAAAAATTGATACACCAATCCCTATCAACTAAGACAGTCCACAATAAATCCACATCAGATATTCCCAAATGAGATTTGTCCTTGGAGGTTGAGGATGTAGGTCCTGAAGGTGGAGGGATAGTCCGAGGGGTGGCAGTTAGCAAGGTAGAAGGATCTACAACCGAGGAATTAGTAAAACAGTAGTGAGTAGTTTTCTGAGTTATTGTAGGGGTCAAGCTTCTAATAGCCAGGGTATGAGTCATCAAAGGACCAGTACTTGTGGAACCTGAAGTAGTTGAAGAAGCAGTTAGGCCGAGGGGTGGTAGTTAGTAAGGTAGAAGGATCTGCAACAGAGGAATTAGTAGAATGGTAGTGAGTAGTTCTCTGAGTAATTGTAGGGGTCAAGCTTCTGATGGTCTGGGTATGAGTCATCAAAGGACCAATACTTGTGGAACCTGAAGTAGCTGAAGAAGCAGAAAGAGTAGGAGGAACTATGATTGGAATGCAGTCCACATGGAGGAAAGGCAAGGGAAGATTCTTAAAGTCCATAATGATACTGCCACCTCTCTCCATAGATGAAATAAAATCATTCTTATTCTCTATAAAATTTTCCAAAGTAGGAGTCAATTCTTTGAGTCAGAAAACCTAATCCTTAAAGTCCAGAGTGATAGGTGGGACCCTTATGTTTTCCAAAAAAAAAATTGAAGTGACCATCCATATGATGTTTGGTGTACACCCATTTGTAGTAGAAATCAACTTGATCCTTGATGGCCTTTTGATCTTGAGAAGGTCCCCTTAAATAGTTTTCCATAAGATTAGGAATTTCCCTGGTGATGGGAATAACCTGAGAATCTGAGGAACTACCACCATAGAGATTTGACACTTCTTCTCTGACAATGGTCCTGAAATAATCAATGTCAATTGGAGGAGAAGATGAAGTGGAAGCAGATGCAGCTAGGGGAGCCAGAGAGAAGGCCACCGTTTCCATGAAAGATTTTGTCAGCCCACTGAACAGTCTCTTGAAATCATCATCTTGCCCTTTCACATGTGTTTCCATAGATTTCTTGAAATCCTCAAACACTGTGACCATTTTCTCAAATATAATTTTGACATATTCAAGGTCTCTTTCCACTTTGGTCCTAGAAGCCATATAAGCATCTAATTTGGAAATAGACTATTTCACAAAAACCTTAGAATCTTCCAACTCTTTTACTTGATTCTGACATTCCTCAACCTCTTATAACACAGATGAGTGAGAGGTAGAGACTATGCTTTTCACTACAGATGTTAAGAGTACTTGATTTTGAGATATTGTTCTTTCCATTTCAGTGTTTTGGTCAGTAATTTACCTCTTCATTTTTGATTGGAAATATTCAAGGTCTGTTTTTCTGACATATTCTCGAGGGAAAGTGGTTTTTGAAGGGAAAAAAGTGAGTTTTTTCACTAAGGGTCTTATGTTTGGCCTCTCATCTTCTGAGTCACCATAGTCTATACACAATACCATAAATCCAGGGTCCTCAGACCAATATTCAATTTCGTTCAAAATTGCAACTGAGCCTGTAACAGCAGGTTCCTCTCCCTAAATCTGAGAAATCTCCAGATCGACCACTTTCATTTCCTCCAGACCTCCTTGATCAACTGCAACATAAGGAAGGTTCACTTCCACTTCCACTTCCACTTCAAAATCCTTAACTACTTCGAAGACAGGTCCAACCTCAACTAAATCAGTAGCTTCTTCTTCTACTCCACTTTCTACCCTTACTATATGTCCTATTAGAGGACTAAGACATAGACATTCCTCTTCATTTTTAGCAGTAGCTGTCTCACAGTTAGCATGACTTGATTCATATTCCTCATCCTCATCTGTGGTGTCTCTAACTTCTCTTAAAACAATTTCAGTCCCTTCTTCTCCACTGGTCTCCTTATCACTATCCCTTAGGACAACTTCCCTTCTATGCAATCTCTTTGATGGGATAGGCTCACTAAAGGATACAGTTGTCATACGAGGATTTGAGGTAAGGTCAGGGTCACTTCTGTCATCAATAGGAGAGTCCTATCTTCCTTGCACAACAACAACTTCCTCTTCTTCTACATCTGAATAGGTAGGCTCATCTTCATCAGGCTTAGGAACAAGGTCTCCTTTATTCTTAGGCCTAGTGGGATGAGTCATAAGATTAAAATCTTCATACACTTTTGCCTCATCATTCACCCATATCCTCAGCCAAGGATTCCAGTTAATCTTCATCAATTTTCAAATCACTTTGGTGATGCAATGTATGTATTGCACAACAGTAGTTTATTCCTTATCTCTAGCAACTCCTTTCACTTTCAGTATAAGAGATATCAGATTGGCATGGAATAGAGCATTTGATTTGGAACTAGTCTTGATCATATCTTCCAAATAAGCCATCAGCAACCTACATAGGTTGATCTTATGTCCATGCTTCAACAAATACAAAATGAATATGTTCTGATATTTCAAAATAGCGAAGTCCCCTGTCCTGGTATTTATCACATGCTGAAAAAAATTTGAAAACCAGCTTATCCTCTCTTGCCATCTCAACAGCAATGACTTTCCTAGAGTTCTATTCTCTACAAATTCAGCAAAAGATTCTTCATAGAAAAATAACTCACTAGTGGTAGGCACCACTTTTGAGTAATAGACATAAATTCCTTCATGAGAAATCCTTAAACACTCAGATAATTCAATAGAGGAGAAACTTAAATTTACTCTATTTACTCTGGAAATTATTTGATGCTCATCCTCAAAATGTTAAAACTTCAGATATTCATAAAACTCCTTCACCAACTTTGGGTAATAGGGTCCATTGTTGTTTGCAAAAAATTCAACCCAGCCTTGAGCTTCCAGCGCCTTAAGCACTAACAATCGGCTTGAAAACAACCACTCTTAACTTAATTCCTTCTCGGCTACTATCTCCAGCTTGGATAAATGCGGCTTCAGTACCTTTTCCAATGTATGGCTTCTGCTACTCGATTCTGCTCTAGGTCTCTTAAGATCAGGCGTATCTCCTTCATCAATGACAACTGGCCTCTTCAATATATCCATTAATCCAGAGCAGTTCGAGGTTTCAATAGAGGTTTAGGTTCTAGGATTTTAGAGCCAGAGGTTTAGAGGAGGGTTTGATGTGGATCAAAAAGTGGGCTGTGTTCTATTTTTATCATTTTGGGATAGAAAAATAAAATAGATACAATAAATAAATAATAACAGAAAAACATTTCATATTCCGTTTGAGATAAAAAAAACAAAAAGTCTTCGACTTAGAATGTCCATTAGTAAGGAGGAGTCTGTGAGGTCTAACGGTGTGGTCCTAACAGTGAGGTTCAACTATGAGTTCCTAAAAGTGAGGTCCTAACAGTGAGGTTCAATGGTGAGGTCCTAACAGTGAGGTCCTAATAGTTTATCATACCTAACTCATGTTTGATGTAATTTAACCTCTTAGAAATCAAAGTCTTTGTGAATATATCAGCCAATTGGTGTTCAGTACCAATGAATTCAAGAGTAATATCACCTTTCTGAAAATGATCTCTCAAGAAGTGATGCCTTACATCAATATGTTTTGTTCTAGCATGATACACTGGATTCTTATATATTTTAATAGAACTTATGCTGTCACAGTTTATAGAGACATGTTTGAATTGATATCCATAGTCTAGTAGAGTGTATTTCATCCACAGAATTTGAGCACAACAACTACGAGTAGCTATATATTTAGCCTCTGCAGAAGATAATGCAACCGAATTCTATTTCTTACTACACCATGATACTAGTGATTTGCCTAAAATGGGACATGTTCCAGAGGTGATCTTTCTGTATAACTTACTACCAAAAAATTCAGCATCTGAATAACTTATTAAATCAAAAGGTTGTCCTCTTGGATAAAATAGTCCTAAATTTATAGTACACTTGAGATATTTAAAAATCCTTTTAACAAAATTTAAATGAGATTCTTTGGGATTTTCTTGAAATCGAGCACATATGCATACACAAAACATAATACCAGGTCTACTAGTAGTAAGATAATGTAAAATCCCAATCATACCTCTGTAATTGGTTTGATCCACTGATTCTCCAGTTTCATCACCATCCAATTTGCAAGTGGTACTCATTAGTGTATCACTTACTTTACTACAATACAAACCAAAACGTTTTAAAAATCTTTATTATATTTATTTTGATTTAAAATAATACCATCTTTGTTTTGAAAAATTTGATATTCAAGGAAAAATTTTAGTTCCACCACTAAAATCATTTCAAATTCATTTTGCAACATTGACGAAAAGTTAGTATATAAATAATGTTTAGAAGATCCAAAAATTATATCATGTACATAAATTTTTTACTATTAAAACATCTTTGGAAATCCTTTTAATAAAAAGAGTATGATCTAATATCCCTTTTGTAAAACCTTTTGAAATGAGAAAAGAACTGAGTCTATCATACCAAGCACTTGGAGCTTATTTTAGACCATATAAGGCTTTAAGAAATTTAAAAAAATTATTTGGAAAATGGGGATTTGTAAATCCATAGAGTTGTTCAACAAATACATCTTCAATTATATATCCATTTAGAAATGAACTTTTAACATCCATTTGATAAAGTTTGAAATTCAGATGAGCTGCATAAGAATGTAGTATCCTAATGGATTATAGTCTAGCTACAGGAGCAAAGGTTTCCCCATAGTCTAGTCCTTCTTCTTGACTATACCCTTGTGAAACTAGTCTATCCTTTTTTCTAACTATATTTACATATTCATACACTTTATTTCTAAACACCAATTTAGTGCCTATGGTTAAGGTGTCCTTAGATCTGTCTACTTGTTCGAAAACATTTTTTCATTCAAACTAATTCAATTCTTCATGCATAGCCATCACCCAAAATTCATCATTGATTGCATCATTGATATTTTTAGGTTCAAGCTATGAAAGAAAAGCTTGATGTTCAACTTGGTTTCTCAGAGAATCTCTAGTTTGTGTACCTTGGTGTAAATCACCTACTACAACATCTAAAAGACGATTCCTTGGAGTTTGAATACCTATAGAAAGAGTTTAACTAGATTCATCATGGTTGTCTATTGGTTCAGGATCAACAGGTGCAAATTCTAGAAGATTCCGAGAACTGGTTAATTTTACAGTAGGTTCACTATCATTGTCATTAAGATCCATAATTGACATATCTTCCTCAAGATATTCAAGAGAGGTTTTGGATTCATGTGGATAAGTCTCATCAAACTTGACATGAAATAACTCTTCCACACATTTATTTTTTTATTGAAGACTCTACAGGCTTTACTCGAGATTAAGTAACCTAGGAAAATTACTTTATCACTTTTGGAAGAAAGTTTGTCAAGATTATCTTTAGTGTTAAGGATAAAGACTTTGAAAACAAAAACTCTAAAGTAAATAACCTTAGGATTTATATTATTCCAAAGCTCATAAGGGGTCTTCTTAAGAGCTGGTCTAATCAAGACTGTATTAGTAATGTGACAATCTATATTAACAGCTTCGACCCAAAAGTAAATAGGAAAATCATATTAATTGAGCATTGTCCTAGCAATCTCATAAAGAGTCCTATTTCTTCTTGCAGCGACTCCATTTTGTTGAGGTGTTCTTGGAGTAGAGAAGTTGTGATTATATCCATTGTGTGAGAAGTAAGATTCAAACTATTGATTTTGAAACTCACAACCATGATCACTTCTCAAGGTATTGATTCTAAGTCAACTAAGGTTTTCCAAAAACTTGGAGTATTTGATAAAATAAGAACAAACTTCAATTTTGTGAGCCAGAAAGTATACCCAAGTGTACCTAGAAAAATAATCTACAATAATATAAACATAATTTTTCACATTTAAGATTGAAACTCTTGATGGTCCAAACAAATCCATGTGAACCAAATCAAGTGGTTGAGAATTAGAAACTTCTTTCTTTGGTTTGAAAGAAACTTTGTGTTGTTTTCCCTTTTGACAAGGATTACACACTTTGTTAAGAGGTAATTATAATTTAGGTAAGTCTATAACTAAACCTTTCCTAGTCATTTGGCTAAGTAAGTGCACATTACAGTGTCGTAGTCTTCTATGCCATAACCATGATTCCTCATGAAATGAATTTAAATAAGAAACATTTTTCTTAGCTAAAGAATCCATATCAACTGTAAAGACCCAGAAATTTCAAGGGAATTTTTTTCTTAATTTTCTTTGGAATTTTACAAGAACGCAGTTTCTGACGGCACCTGATTCCGAGGCCCGGTGTGCCCGGAATCATTTTCCAAAGTTTAGCTCGGGCACGTTCAGTGAACGAACAGGCGTGAATTTCTAACTTTTGAACCGGTGCTCAGAATCAAATTCCGAGGGCACCGATGGAACCGTCGCGCCGGTAATTGCTTAGGAACGCCTTTTCTGGAGTTGTGTTTTCTCATTTTGAATTATTTAAATTTGTGGTTTAAGTGTTAGTGAAATACAATTTTCGTTAAGAATTTTATTTCCCTTTCCATGAGTTAGAACCTAAGTGTAGGAGTTAGGGTGGGACCCACTGTTTGTTAGTTTTTCTTGAGTGGATTAAAGGTGAGGTGGGGCCCACACGAGCCCCCACATTTTCAATTTCCTTAACTCCCTAACTCCTCTTAAACCTCCACTTAAGTTGTGTATCTCTTATAACTTTTTAACTTCCAATTAATTGGGTGACTTTACCTCTCCTCTCTTTATGTATGGAAACACCCAATTCAATTATTTAATTTAAGTTTTGAATACTTGAATTGTAGATTAAGTTAATAAAATAAGGGTGAGCCTTATTTTATTTTGGTTGGATGTTGTGTGTGGAAATTGAGGATAGAGCTTGAAAGTGCGGCCGATTGTCGCCTATCGACCGTTCAAGGTTCCGGTGCTCTGCTAATGTGTATAGCAGCACTCGGGTCGAATCCTCGGCGATGATACTTTGTAGTAGTTGTTTGTTTTTAGTTGATTGTATTTTGATTAGGGGGGTTTGTTTGTAGAGCTTAATTGAAATGATTTATGGATGATGTTTGACTTACCAAATTGATAAAGATTGGGGTGAGTTCATCATTAGGTTAGTTAAGCTTGTGATATCCTCGAGCTTTGCTTTATATTGCATTTAAATTAACACCCATGTCACAAGATGATGTTGATTAGAATTCTTAAGTGTTAAGGATTTAAACCAAGACTTAACTTAACTTAAGGTTATAATCTCAATCATATCTTATTTATGGTTGTGTATTTATGGTTCCAATAATCCATGGAAACCACATGTTAAACAAAACAAGTCATTAATCCATGACATGTTAAGTCCAACATACACAATGTTAATTCAAAGAATATTCATCGAGAAGAAGCTCTCAATCACTTAACATACCTAAATTATAACTCACCCCAATGAGAGATTTACTCAGCCATTTGGGTGATTAATAATCTGGTTATAATGATTATGATTATAAATTAATAAGAGAAGAAAAAGAAAGGGATAAGAAAAGAGTGGTACGTCGACACACACACACGAACAATGATGATAATTAAAAACGAACTTTCGATTGAATGAGGAAGCTAAAGAAGGTAAGGGGATTGAACTGAATTTAAACTATTTTAAGAACATTAATATTAAAATACAGAAGGTGGAAGAGAATAAGAGATATTGAAGAAGTAACTTGCATTAAAACAGAATTACAAAGAAAGGGAATTACAAGATTACAAAAATGAAGAACACAAAAGTAAGTGAAAAGAAAGAGAGGAGGAAAGGTCTCTCAAGTGAAAACTTGAGTTTGGCAGGTCCTCCCAAGCCTTTGGCAAAGCTTTGGTCGTGCCAATATTATCTCCTCTCTTCTGAAATGCCAACCCCTCTCAAGGAGAGAAGGGGAGAGTTTTTATAGCCCAAGGAGTGGACTGTTTGCATTCCCAATCTGTCCCTCCACTTGCTTCGCCAATTGAGCTATACAGACAGCCAAATCTTCAAATAAATCCTTCTTCAAAGTTGTATACAATAATGGTGGCCGACTACTCTCAAAATTTGGAGGCATTTGTACAATTGGAGCCAAAGTTATGGCCGGTTTGTTAAACAAAGGTAAACTGTCCATTTCTATCCATTCGTTTTTCGATGTCCAAAATGTGAATGGATTTTTTAACAGGAAGATGCCTTCAAATTCGAATGACTTCTTAAACAAAGTCGGCCGAATATATCTCCTCTTTCACACCGAAAAATCTCAGCTCGATTGGATGCTTACATCAGGAGATATGTCATGCATACTATACTGATTTTAATTCTCGGCCAGAATGGTGGGCTGGACTTCAAAGGTTTATTTGGGCCCCTTGTACTTGGATTTGGGCCATACAATTTTTATCCAAGATGCAATGTAGTGTCCCCCGAATTATGGTGGAGATTGAAGGTCTTTGGACTTCTGGATTGAACCCAGAAAATCAATCTTCAAGGATGGTCCAGTTTGTTCACAGATTCTTTGGTCTTGTTTGTGAGGACCATATGACGCTTCAAATGGCAGAATTGGCTCATGGTTCCTTCTAATGAAATGTTGTATATTGAAAGGAGAATCCTACAAAACAAGAACCACACAATTTGGATCAGTATAGTGATAGTTATAATTAAAACATTAAACTGACTCAATTTGACTACTTCTAAAAATGCTCAAATATTATACTTAATATTAAAACATTAATATTTCACACAAATTATGCACATTTCATATAAAATAAGTAAAGGGGGAATATAATAAGTCATGAAAATATTAATAACATCAACTCCCCCACACTTATATTTGCGCGTGTCCTCATGTGCAACAAATATAAAAACATGACAAAAGCATTTTCACTCACCAACAAATATTAAAATTTTGTTTTCTCCAATCAGGGGAGGTTTAGACTATTTTACTCATCCATAATGAATTCCATCACAAATTTGGTTCACAATAATGCATCATAAACAATTCATTTTTTCATGTTCAAGGTTTGAATTGGAAAATGTAGGCACTCAAAACTTACTCCTCTCAAGATGATAAAAATGTATTTTAGGAGGTTCACTCATTCACCAACAAAAAGTGAAAATCAAGAGTTTGTAAGAGCTCTCAGCTTCCATTCCCAAATCTAATGTGTACAAGAATCAAGAGGACTTTTAAGGGGTTTTTCAGTGGCTATGGGATGGTAGGTATATAATGTCCAAAGGAAAAGAGGGGTTAAAAACACCAACATGGAAAAATCAATGCACATTTTTTTTGAAATTTGAATTGAAAGGAAATAGAAACACATATTTACAAGGGCATGAATGTGTGATGAATGAAAAGTGAGGGAGATAGAAAATGGAATAGGGTGAGATTATGGAATATGTACAACATGGAGGACTTCCAATAATGACACAATACAAGATGAGTCAAGTGTTCTTTTTTTTTTCTTTTTTTTCTTTTGCTCTTTTTTTTCGAAAGTCGTGCTTGAAAAAAAAAGTCTCACAGTCATCTCCCAACCCATGCTTGATCTCCTCATGGAACTAATTTTAGTAGTTATAACATGATCAAAGGTTGATGATGAATGATTTTTGACCCACCCAAGACACAACCCATTCCTTTTTTTTCATTTTTTTAATATAATTTTTTATCATTTTTTTTGAACACTTTTCAATGACTTTTGTACAAATGACAATTACACATATACACCCCAAAGCTCACAGAATTACAACCTCTCCCCCACACTTGAATGGAAGCTTGCCCTCAAGCATATGATGACACATTGAAAATCAATGAAAGTACGCCCAAAAATGAAGTCTATTCCCCCCACACTTAAATTTCAATAAATTATACAATGAAAATCCATGAAGATGTTGGGTGGGACAAGGTTTTAGGCTTGTAATGTGGCTATCAAAAGAAAGGTTTTCATAGGCTCAAAGGGGATTTCAAAAGTAGGATCAATGTAAGGGTAACAGGAGGCTATTTGGCTATTCTGATTCTCATGTGGCTTAGAAAATGCCTCTATCATATTAATGCACACAAAAGATGGAAATTCAGCTCGAAGGTCCACAAACTCAAGACTCACAATCAGTGGTGAAGACACACAATGAAAAAGATGGCCATAGATGACCTTGGCATGAAGGCTAATGTTATTCCTCACGGTAGGGGAAAATCATTTTCCACCAAAAATTGTTCATTCAAAATGTTTGTTATTGACACAAAATTGTTTACCCAAGTTTGAGATAAAAATTCAATATATTTGAGTTTAAAACAAGCCTTTGGACTCCCCAAAATGGTTGGACAAAATTTCAATATTGGATGATGAGTAATTATGACACCCCTTTTTTTCAATTTTCATTTGTTTTTAATTATTTTTTTTTTAAATTTTTTTATTTTTTAAAGACAGATCCACACAAAAGAGAAAATAGAAAAAAGGTTGTGGAAGAATGTTGTAAAAAAATGAGAGAGAGATAGGAAGAAGAAGAAATAGAGAGAATAAGAGAGGGAAGAGAGATTGAGGAGAGATAGAGTTGAAGGGAAAGAGGTGCCCCCTGGTTTGGATTTGGCGGGTCTCCATTTCCATCTAGTGGTGGGTCAATGGAAGTGGATGTGGAACCTGAAGTGAATGGCCTCTCATGGTGATGCTTTAACCGGTGTCCATTTACCGTGAATGTTCTCTTTTAAGAAGGGTCTTCGACTTGCACTGCACCAAATGGGTAAACATTAGTAATAATAAAAGGTCCATCCCAACGAGAATTGAGCTTACCTGGGTGAAGTCGAAATCGAGAATTGAAGAGCATTACCTTTTCACCTTCATGAAATACCTTTCGAAGAATGTGCTTGTCATGGAGTGACTTTGCCTTTTCTTTGTAGAGAATGGAGTTCTCATACGAATCGAGTCGAAGCTCCTCCAATTCAGTCAACTGCAACAATCTTTCTTCACCAGATTTTTCACAATCAAAATTACATGTTTTGACAGCCCAAAATGACTTATGTTGGATTTCAACTGGTAAATGACAGGCTTTACCAAAGACTAGACTAAATGGAGACATCCCAATGGGTGTCTTATAGGCTGTTCGATAGGCCCAAAGTGCTTCACCAAGTCTATCGGGCCAGTCTTTTCTTGTGGGCTTAACAATTCTTTCAAGCACTCTTTTCACTTCTCTATTAGAAAGTTCAGCCATTCCATTTGTTTGAGGGTGATATGCAGTGGATGTTTTATGTACAACCCCATTCTTTTTCAAAAGTGACTCCATGGTTCTATTACAGAAATGAGTTCCTAAGTCACTTATCAAAGCACGTGGTGTTCCGAATCGATGGAAGATATGAGTTTTGAGGAACTCACTCACAGTTTGAGCATCATCCTTCCTAGTGGGTTTGGCCTCGACCCACCTAGAAACATAATCGACCGCAAGAAGAATGTATGAGAATCCATTGGAAGGGGGAAATGGTCCCATGAAATCGATTCCCCAAACATCGAAAAGCTCACAGAAGATTAATGGCTTTTGAGGCATTTCGTTTCTTTTGGAAATTGTGCCAAACTTTTGGCAAGTGGGACATGATTGACAGAACTCGTGTGAGTCCTTGAAGAGTGAAGGCCAAAAGAATCCAGAATCTAGGACCTTTCGAGAAGTCCTTTGTGGTCCAAAGTGGCCACCTCCAGGCATTGAGTGGCAGAATTCCAAGATGGAGGATTGTTCAATTTCATCAACACATCTCCTAATTACCATGTCAGCCCCGGTTTTCCAAAGTTTATTATCTTCCCAAAAATAATGCTTTGAATCACTTTTCATCTTTTCTTTTTGTTCTTTTGAAAAATATTCAGGGAAAACACCGGAAACGAAGTAATTGACAATTGGGGCATACCATGGTAACTTTGGAGTGAGAGATGAGAGGTGTTCAGTTGGAAATTCAGGATCAATTATTTCAGAATGAGAAGAATTAGAAATTCTACTCAGGTGGTCAGCCACAGGGTTTTCTTTTCCAGGTTTATCTTTTATCACAAGGTCAAACTCTTGGAGCATTAAAATCCATCTTATTAGCCTTGGTTTGGAATCACTTTTCTTAAGTAAGAACTTTAATGCTGAGTGGTCCATGAAGATGGTGATTTTGGCACCTAAGAGATAGGGCCGGAATTTATCCAAGGCAAAAACCACAGCTAAAAGTTCTTTTTCAGTCACAGTGTAGTGTGATTGAGTTTCATCCAATGTTTTTGAGGCATAAAAGATGACATGAGGAATGTTTTCTCTTCTTTGACCAAGAACAGCCCCAATGGCCCTATCAGAAGCATCACACATCAATTCAAATGGTAAGGACCAATTTGGGGGTTGGATTATTGGAGCAGTTGTGAGAGCAGATTTGAGTTCAATGAAGGCTCTCTTGCAAGCCTCATCAAAATTGAATGTGACATCATTTTGAAGTAAACGAGTGAGTGGGAGGGAAATCTTGCTGAAGTTCTGAATGAATCGCCGATAGAAACCGGCATGACCAAGGAAGGACCGAATTTCTCGAACTGATTTGGGTTTAGGAAGTGATTGGATCACCTCAATTTTGGCTGGATCAACTTGGATACCCTCTTGAGAAATTATGTGCCCTAGAACAATCCCATTTGAAACCATGAAGTGACATTTTTCAAAATTCATCACAAGGTTGCACTTGACACACTTTTGAAGGACCAAAGAGAGTGAATGTAAGCAAGATTCAAATGACTCGCCATAAATGGTAAAGTCATCCATGAATACCTCCATGCAATTCTCAATGAATTCAGAAAAGATACTCATCATACACCGCTGGAATGTTGCAGGAGCATTACAAAGGCCAAAAGGCATTCGCCTATAGGCATATGTTCCAAAGGGGCAAGTGAATGTGGTCTTTTCTTGGTCTTGAGGTGCGATTGGAATTTGGAAGTAGCCGGTGTAACCATCAAGAAAGCAATAGTGTGACTTTCCGGCCAATCTCTCAAGCATTTGGTCAAGGAAAGGAAGTGGGTAGTGATCTTTTCGTGTTTCAGCATTCAATTTGCGATAATCGATGCACACACGCCATTGGTTTTTCACCCGAGTTGTGACCACTTCTCCATGTTCATTTGTGACAACTGTTATCCCGCCCTTCTTAGGAACAACTTGAATTGGACTAACCCATTCACTATCAGAAATTGGGTAGATAATACCAGCTTGAAGAAGCTTGATAATCTCTTCCCTAACTACCTCAAGTATGAGTGGATTGAGTCTTCTTTGAGGTTGCCTAATTGGTTTGGATGATTCCTCTAGATGGATGTGATGCATGCAAAGGGCAGGGTTGATTCCTGGAATATCCTCTAGGGTCCAACCTAAGGCATTTTTGTTTTCCTCTAACACTTGAACAAGTTGGGACTCCTCAGTTTCAGAAAGTGAAGCAGAGATAATGACAGGGTAGGAGGGATCATGGAAAAGGAATGCATACTTGAGGTGTGAAGGAATTGGTTTTAGATCAGTTTCAGCCTTGATTTGAGAGCTAGACAAGTTAGGAGCAGGAGAAGGGATTCTAGATGGGTTTGGATCATTTTCCTCAACACTATCCAAGGTGGAGCAGTAGAGATCAGAGTTGATGTGGGATTCAAGAGAGTTTTCAAGTTCCTCTAGATTGATGGAGTCTATGAATGAGAGGTCCACATCAACTTCACCATTTATGACTTTGTTAATCATGGTGCAGATTTCACAAGATCCTTTATCATTAGAACATGAAGAACATGGTGGATTGGGGTTCGATTGAATCTTAGAAGTGTCCTCAAAAGCATGGATTGAGAATGCAGAGTGATCCTCAGATGGGTATCGCATGGCTTGGTAAATGTTGAACTTGACCAGTTGGTCACCAAATTCCATGGATAAGATGCCTGAGTGGACATCAATCTTGGTTCTCGCAGTCATGAGGAATGGTCTTCCTAGAATTAGGGGATATCGAGAAGAGGTCGTCTCACCTTCCATGTCAAGGACATAGAAATCAGCTGGGAAGATAAGATCATTGACCCGAACAAGAACATCCTCAATTATCCCCTCAGGACTGGCAGTGCTTCGATTGGCTAATTGAATGACAATACCCGTTGGGTGCAAGGGACCTAGACCAAGGTTGGAGAAAATGGATTTGGGCATGACATTTATTGAGGCTCCAAGGTCTATGAGTGCATCATCAAAGTTGGAACTCCCTATTTGACATGGAACCGTGAAGGTCCCTGGATCTTTGCACTTTATGGGAATAGACTGCTGGGTGGAAACATTTTCAAAGGTCCTAAGTTGCCTCTTATGGGTGCACAATTCCTTAAGAAACTTGGCATACTTAGGGATTTGTTTGATGGCATCTAAGAGGGGGATGTTCACTTCAACACGTCTAAACATGTCAAGCATTTCAGGATCAGGTTCAAAGGACTTCTTAGGCTTGGAGATGGCTTGAGGAAAAGGAATTGGGTTCCTTAGAGGAATGGAAGGAGGTGAAGGAGTGGATTCAAGTTCCTTTTACAGCTTTTTGTTCTTTTCATTTTCTAGATCAACATTGAAAGGGGAGGTAGAGGAATCAGCACGGGGCATAGCAATTTGCTTTCCCGATCTAAGTGCAATTGCACTTACATTACCCTTAGGGTTGGGTAATGGTTGAGCTGGGAGTTGGGAAGAATTTGATTGTTGTTGCTGGCTCAGGTGGGATGCAAGTTGACCTATTTGGGTTTCAATGTTCTTGAGGCTAGAACGGGTGAAGGAAGCAAGATCTTCCATGACACTTTCCCATGGTTGCTTGGAAGAAGAGGCTTGTCCCTGGTTGGGATTGCCTTGATTTTGGTTCTTGGGAAAGAGATTGTATTGGGTGGGGAATTGGGAAGGCTCGTTAGGATAGTGGAATCCAGGAGGAGGATTGTTCCTTTGAGGTTGAGGAAAAAAAGGATAAGGTTGATGGAAGTTACCACCACCTTGACCATATTGGAATTGGTTTGGATTTTGATGAGGGAACTGAGGAGGATGAGAAATGGGATTACCATACCTCAGAGGTGGGTTAAAGGTAGAAGAGAAGGGCTCAGAGTGGGGTTGGTTGAAGTTTCTAACAAACTGACCTGATTGTTGAGGGTTGAAGTTTCGCTGAGCATATGCCGCATTGAGCTCCATTGGACTAGATGAATCAGATGGATCATCTTGAAGTTGTGGACATGTGTCAGTCGGATGAGATGGAGAGTTGCAGATTCCACAATTCTTGATAGGTCCAGGGAATAGTGACTGTGGAGAAGATGAGGTTGGGGCTTTGGTAGCCACCGCTAGTTGACGCACAAGACCAGTAAGTTCACTCATCCACTCAGTCATCTTGTTGGGCTCTATGGATTGATTCTCTTGGGCTTGTTTCACTTGAGCATGTGCTCGAGTATGGAATTGCTGCGTGTTTGCAGCCATGTTACTTATGAGATCTCTTGCAGCTGCAGGAGTTTTGTCAACAAGAGCACCGCCACTTGCGGCATCAATGAGAGTTCTCTCCATAGCCAATAACCCCTCATAGAAGTATTGGATCAGGAGTTGGTCAGGGATTTGATGGTGTGGACAAGTTGCCACAAGCTTTTTGAACCTCTCCCAATACTCATGGAGTGATTCATTAGGGAATTGACGGATGCCACTTATTTCCTTTCGGATAGAAGCTGTTCGGGAAGCGGGAAAGAACTTCTCAAGGAAAAGTCTCTTCATGTCAACCCATGAGTTTATGGAACCAGGTGGGAGGTAGTAGAGCCAAGACTTGGCAGAATCCGCTAGGGAAAAGGGGAAATCTCTAAGCTTGATTTGTTCTTCAGAAACCCCTTGAGGCTTCATGGTAGAGTATACTACTTGGAACTCTTTAAGGTGGAGATGTGGATCCTCACCGGCTAGCCCGTGAAAATGAGGGAGAAGATGAATCAAACCCGATTTGAGTTCGAAGTCAGCTTCAATGTTTGGATATTGAATACCAAGAGGTTGGTAATTCATATCAGGGGAAGCAAGTTCTTTCAATGTTTGTTCCCTAGGATTGTCCATATCTAATTCAATTGGTTGAATGAGGACTGGTTCTTGAATTATTTGAGTATCTCTTATGTTCCTCCTAAGTTGGCGAAGTGTTCGCTCAATTTCAGGGTCAAACAAATCCGAGGGATTGTTTGTAAGGCTACGGGGCATTCAGAAAGATTTTGGAAGAAAGAGGAAGACGGGTTTTTCTTTGTATTTTTTCAGTTTATGATTTTTAAGAGGAAGACGGGTTTTTCTTTGTGTTTTTTTCAAATTTTGTTTTAAAATTTTGTATTTTTTTGGTTTTTTTTTACAATAACCAGAAACTAAAATGAAGAACACAAAAGTAAGTGAAAAGAAAGAGAGGAGGAAAGGTCTCTCAAGTGAAAACTTGAGTTTGGAAGGTCCTCCCAAGCCTTTGGAAAAGCTTTGGTCGTGCCAATATTATCTCCTCTCTTCTGAAATGCCAACCCCTCTCAAGGAGAGAAGGGGAGAGTTTTTATAGACCAAGGAGTGGACTGTTTGCATTCCCAATCTGTCCCTCCACTTGCTTCGCCAATTGAGCTATACAGACAGCCGAATCTTCAAATAAATCCTTCTTCAAAGTTGTAGACAATAATGTTGGCCGACTACTCTCAAAATTTGGAGGCATTTGGACAATTGGAGCCAAAGTTATGGCCGGTTGATTAAACAAAGGTAAACTGTCCATTTCTATCCATTCTTTTTTCGATGGCCAACATGTGAATGGATTTTTGAACAGGAATATGCCTTCAAATTCGAATGACTGCTTCAACAAAGTCGGCCAACTATATCTCCTCTTTCACACTGAAAAATCTCAGCTCGATTGGATGCTTACATCAGGAGATATGTCATGCATACTATACTGATTTTAATTCTCGGCCAGAATGGTGGGCTGGACTTCAAAGGTTTATTTGGGCCCCTTGTACTTGGATTTGGGCCATTCAATTTTTATAAAAGATGCAATGTAGTGTCCCCCGAATTATGGTGGAGATTGAAGGTCTTTGGACTTCTGGATTGAACCCAGAAAATCAATCTTCAAGGATGATCCAGTTTGTTCACAGATTCTTTGGTCTTGTTTGTGAGGACCATATGACCCTTCAAATGGAAGAATTGGCTCATGGTTCCTTCTAATGAAATGTTTTATATTGAAAGGAGAATCCTACAAAACAAGAACCACACAATGTGGATCAGTATAGTGATAGTTATAATTAAAACATTAAACTGACTCAATTTGACTACTTCTAAAAATGCTCAAATATTATACTTAATATTAAAACATTAATATTTCACACAAATTATGCGCCTGTCACGCGGATGACCCGGGTTCGATCCCCGGCAACGGATCCATTTGAAAGTGCGGCCGATTGTCGCCTATCGACCGTTCAAGGTTCCGGTGCTCTGCTAATGTGTATAGCAGCACTCGGGTCGAATCCTCGGCGATGATACTTTGTAGTAGTCGTTTGTTTTTAGTTGATTGTATTTTGATTAGGGGGGTTTGTTTGCAGAGCTTAATTGAAATGATTTATGGATGATGTTTGATTTACCAAATTGATAAAGATTGGGGTGAGTTCATCATTAGGTTAGTTAAGGTTGTGATATCCTCGAGCTTTGCTTTATATTGCATTTAAATTAACACCCATGTCACAAGATGATGTTGATTAGAATTCTTAAGTGTTAAGGATTTAAACCAAGACTTAACTTAACTTAAGGTTATAATCTCAATCATATCTTATTTATGGTTGTGTATTTATGGTTCCAATAATCCATGGAAACCACATGTTAAACAAAACAATTCATTAATCCATGACATGTTAAGTCCAACATACACAATGTTAATTCAAAGAATATTCATCGAGAAGAAGCTCTCAATCACTTAACATACCTAAATTATAACTCACCCCAATGAGAGATTTACTCAGCCATTTGAGTGATTAATAATCTGGTTATAATGATTATGATTATAAATTAATAAGAGAAGAAAAAGAAAGGGATAAGAAAAGAGTGGTACGTCGACACACACACACGAACAATGATGATAATTAAAAACGAACTTTCGATTGAATGAGGAAGCTAAAGAAGGTAAGAGGATTGAACTGAATTTAAACTATTTTAAGAACATTAATATTAAAATACAGAAGGTGGAAGAGAATAAGAGATATTGAAGAAGTAACTTGCATTAAAACAGAATTACAAAGAAAGGGAATTACAAGATTACAAAAATGAAGAACACAAAAGTAAGTGAAAAGAAAGAGAGGAGGAAAGGTCTCTCAAGTGAAAACTTGAGTTTGGAAGGTCCTCCCAAGCCTTTGGCAAAGCTTTGGTCGTGCCAATATTATCTCATCTCTTCTGAAATGCCAACCCCTCTCAAGGAGAGAAGGGGAGAGTTTTTATAGCCCAAGGAGTGGACTGTTTGCATTCCCAATCTGTCCCTCCACTTTCTTCGCCAATTGAGCTATACAGACAGCCGAATCTTCAAATAAATCCTTCTTCAAAGTTGTAGACAATAATGTTGGCCGACTACTCTCAGAATTTGGAGGAATTTGGAAAATTGGAGCCAAAGTTATGGCCGGTTGAGTAAACAAAGGTAAACTGTCCATTTCTATCCATTCTTTTTTCGATGGCCAAAATGTGAATGGATTGTTGAACAGGAAGATGCCTTCAAATTCGAATGAATTCTTCAACAAAGTCGGCCGCCTATAGCTCCTCTTTCACACTGAAAAATCTCAGCTCGATTGGATGCTTACATCAGGAGATATGTCATGCATACTATACTGATTTTAATTCTCGGCCAGAATAGTGGGCTGGACTTCAAAGGTTTATTTGGGCCCCTTGTACTTGGATTTGGGCCATGCAATTTTTATCCAAGATGAAATGTAGTGTCCCCCGAATTATGGTGGAGATTGAAGGTCTTTGGACTTCTGGATTGAACCCAGAAAATCAATCTTCAAGGATGGTCCAGTTTGTTCACAGATTCTTTGGTCTTGTTTGTGAGGACCATATGACCCTTCAAATGGCAGAATTGGCTCATGGTTCCTTCTAATGAAATGTTGTATATTGAAAGGAGAATCCTACAAAACAAGAACCACACAATTTGGATCAGTATAGTGATAGTTATATTTAAAAAATTAAACTGACTCAATTTGACTACTTCTAAAAATGCTCAAATATTATACTTAATATTAAAACATTAATATTTCACACAAATTATGCACATTTCATATAAAATAAGTAAAGGGGGAATATAATAAGTCATGAAAATATTAATAACATCAGAGCTCTTCATCTTCATCTTCGACGAAGAACACCAAGACTTCGATGAAGAACGCTGTCACCATAAGAAGAGATCAACGTGCCGTCTATTCTCCTCTTTGCAGCTGGTGTTTTTCTGAAGATCGACAATGCACCCTCTTTCGATCTTTTCCCCGTGTCAACGAAAAGGAGACACCACTTCCTCCTCAGGAGTTCTCTGTCAACTTACGGAGCTTCACTTCGCGACGTCTTTTTCCGTGGTGAACCCCTATTCAAGCTATGCTCATGTAGGGGTTTATTTAATTATTTTCATTCGTAAATTCTACTTTTCCGTCTATCGTGAATTTATGACCATTTTCTATCGATTAACGAGAGGGGGCCGGACCGCACAAACACGGCCGACCCTCCTCAAATTTGGATGTTGTTTCTATTTTGGTCGGGACAGAATGGCGTGGTGCCGTCGCACCACGCGGGATCGTACGACAAGAAATGCGCGGCGCCGTCGCGCCGCACTGTGAAGTTGAACAAGGACGCGACGCTGTCGCGCCGTGTCAAAGAAAACAGAAGACATCGCGGCTGGAGCGGGGCCGCGACAGAGGGGCGCGACGCCATCGTGCCGTGCCGGACGAACCAAAACCATGGCCGGTTCTAGGCCGCGACGGAGCAGGGTGACCGGCGGCCGGTTCCAGGCCGCCGGTGTCGGAGCAGGAAGGGGACCGGCCGTCACCGATCCCATGGTGGCAGAAACCGGCCGGCCGGGGCGGGCCGGCCGGACAGGAGGATAGCCAAGGGTTCAAAACCCCGGACGGACAATAAAAACGACCCCCATTAAAGGGGGGCCGCAGTTACACCAGGGGGGCAGGCGCCCCCCTGCCAAACGGCGCGGCCGGTTGGCCGAGCGCCTGGCCAGCGCGCTGGGCGCGCTGTGCCCAGGCCGGGCCGGCCGCTGGGCCGTTCCGCCAGGCTGGGCCGCGCCCAGGCCGGGCCAGGCCATGCCGAGCCGGGCTGACCCAGACCCGGGTCGGGTCGACCTAGTTCGTGCCGACCGGGGGGTGTCGGGCCGGGTCGGCCCGGGCCCGAAACCCCCATTTTCGGACCCTCTTTGGTTTTTTTCCCATATCTTGGGCTACAGATCTCCGATCGATGAACCGTCAGTGGCGATGTGATCCTTGGATCGAGAAGGTTGTTTTGGTATATCGCACTCAAGGTTTTAGAATACTTTGGGTTCGGCCGGGTTGGTTCGGATACGAAACCAACCGGGCCCTCGGAGCGGAAACACTTATATCTTGAGCTCCAGACGTCCGATTGACGTGCCATCGACATTGATGGATTCTTCTAAGTGAGACAGATCTTTTGGATTACTCCGCTCGAGGTTTGGATGCCGTCGGAGTACGGTTGGGTTGGTTCGCTCACGAAACCAACCGGGCCCCTAGAACGAAAAAGCCAATAACTCATAGACTGGGCGTCCGATTGACGCGCCGTCTGTCTTGTTGAATTCCTCTTGATGAGATGGAACTTTTTGCATACTTCACCCGAGTTTTGGATGCAGTTGGATAGTTTCCGGGTTGGATTGTACCCAAAATCCAACCGGGCCTCTGGAACGGAAAAGCTGACATCTTTCAGACTGGACGTCTGTTTGACGAACCATCAGTGGAGTTGGTAATCACATTGAGAAATGGTTCCTTTGAGTATACCCTATGAGAGTTCGGGGTACAGTTGAGATACGGCCGGGTTGGTTCGCTCACGAAACCAACCGGGCCCCTGGGACGAAAGGGCTAATAACTCACAGACCGGGCGTCTGATTGACGCGTCGTCTGTTGCGTTGAGCCCCCTATGATGAGGCGGTCCTTTGAGATACTTCTTCATGGGACTTTGATATACTTGGAGTATCGACCTGTAGCTCGTGTAGCGGAACCTCCCAGAGACGAGCATGCGGAGTACGGAGAACGTGTAACCGACTGAGACCTGACGACTGCTTGACCGACTTGACTTGGAGTGAGTCGACTAGCCCAGTGGACGGAGCACTACATTGTTTGGGTGAAGACCCATGGTGGACGGAGGACTACCTATGTGATAGTGCAAACCTGCGGTACTCGTCCGGAGAGTACCTCAGCAGGCTAATAGGGGGTGTGCACTACTGTGTTTGGGTGACATACCCCGACGGGAAGCACTACTGTGTTTGGGTGGTTGACCCGCGGTACTCGACAGGAGGAGTACCTCATTAGTATTAGGTTAGTGAGCCGTACCTCGGAGTCGTGACAGGACCACTGTACACTCCAGAGACGAAGCTCTTCTGCAGTTATGGTTTTGATAATGAAATTCCTGCTTTGAGTTGAGACTTTTGACCTTTGTGTTGCCTCATGATTGAGATGGGTCACTTGATAACTTTGGTTTATGTATGGGCATATACCTGGGTAGTGGTTATCCATTGATTTCAAGATCTTGGTGTTTTTCATCCTAATTGAGATGGGTTACTTGATAACTTAGGTATATGCATGGGAATATACCTAAGTAGTGGTTATCTATTGAGATCTACATTGTGGTTATCCATATTGGTTTTAGTGAGACGTTGCGGGTCTTGGGGTCCTTACTGAGTATCGTTATACTCACCCCTACACAGGCTATGACTGCACCTCATTGTGTTGGTTGCAGACGACGGTAGTGCTGACGGCGGCCGAGTGTTCGAGGACTGGACTGAACCCGGAGGTGGACTACACGACGAGTCAGTACCTGGAGGTGGACTACACGACGAGTCAGTTTCTGGAGGTGGACTTCACAGAATGACGATACTTGGAGGAGGTTGACGGGTGAGAGCATTGTGGAGGCTATCTGTACCTACCCTTCAGGTAGGATCCGTGGTGGACGATCCAGGAGCTACGCCATCTGTACCTACCCTTCAGGTAGGATCTCAGGAGGATGACCCAGGAGCCTCTTCCGTTCTTCCAGCTGTTGTACTTTGTATAGTTGTAGTTGTACTTTCATTTGGGTTTGTATTCTGGCCCATTTACCTTTCATCACTTCTCTTTGTACTTAGTGTTTTGCTTCCGCTTGTACTTTGTGGTGTTTTGTTTACTTTTATAAAGGCAATACCTTCCCAGTTATCGGGATTTATGCCTTTGGTGCTAGTTGCCAGCCCCTGGCCTATGGATGGTGGGGTTGGGGTAGTCATGGCATGGGCCCCAAGGATGGGTCATGAAAAATTGGTATCAGAGGAGTCGGTTCTACTACAGAACTTATATCTCTGATATTTTCTTTCTGTGAAGAAATAGTGTTAAGGGTACCGAGTGTGGTCTTCAGTTCAAGGAGTCCAGTGTTGGTGTGGGCGGCTGAAGTATCCATACACCAGGACCCTGAAAATTGAATTCCGAATTTGTGCACGAATACACTGATTGCATGTGTGTTTCTAGAAGTTTTATTTAAATATCAGCTCAAACCAGGTCAGCTCACCAGGTATAATCGGTTGACCGTGTCACGTTGTTTCTTTCAGGATGCCTTTTCTCGGACGACCAGCTAGAGCCCAGAGGGATATGCGTACTGACAGCCTGTTGAGCGACGAGTCTTTGGTACAGGGCCCTCTTGCAGTTGAGGCACCAGCAGAGGCACCAGCGGTACTACCATACATTGGGCCACCGATGCCACTAGCCCCAGCAGTAGGCGATGCATGCCACTTGAGTGCGCTGCACGAGTTCCAGCGCCAGAGGCCACCCAGGTTCTGGGGAGAGATGGACCCGCAGGTGGTTGAGGTTTGGCTGGAGGCAGTGGTGAGAGTCTTCAGGCTAGTGGGGACGCCTGCAGACTTCATGATGATCTTTGCTGCCAGCCTTCTTTAGGCAGCAGCAGGCAGGTGGAGGAGCCACTTGTTCCAGTTTTGCGACGGGATGACCTTCGCATGGGAAGACTTCAAGACCTTCTTCAGGGTGGAGTTTGTGCCAGTAGCTCTACACCCCGAGCTTGTTCATGAGCTGCTGCCTTTGCCGCGTGTTATTCGATCAGTAGCCGAGTCATCTGTGGGCAGTAGACAGATGATGTATAGGTCTAGGAGGACCATACCAGCAGTTGGGCGATCTCGGGTTTTAGGATCGGTGGTGCGGCACACCCGGGGTGGGGTCAGAGCCAGCCGTACGAGGAGAAAGAAATGTTATGAATGCGTCAGGAAGGGTCACCTGGAACGTGACTGTCCGACCCCCCGCACTGTCGATCCACAGGCGTCGGAGGAGCCCCCGAGGCAGAAGTTGCAACGAGTGCTTGAGCAACAGCCGAGCAGTGGACAAGGAAATAGAGCTCCGAGAGTAGGTAGACAGGAGCAGAACTAGTGGATACATCCCTTGTACTTCTAGTTCCATGCTGCTGTTGTATTCGTGTCTTTGTACTATGAGCTGCAATAATAAAAAGACACTTATCTTTGTTTTCTTTCCTGTCATTTTGTTTGGTTGATACTGAGTGGTCCCGGTTAAAAACTGTTGAATTGACCCTCACTATAGAGATTTATTCTAGAGGAGACCCAGTGACCTCACACTGATGCCGACAGTGTGAATCGACCCTTGGAGGCGAGAGTGACAGTTGGATCTCTTAGTAGTTACGTCGAGGCCTTACGACGTCATCCATGGCATGAATGCGTCATTCTTGTCAGGATTGACTGTATTAGGCATTGGGCGTGGTCCATCCAGGGGATGAGACCAAGTTTCTATTTTCGGCATAGGAGAAATTTTAGCAACTCTTTTAGATCATATGCAAAGAAGGTACAGATCATCCAGGAGCGAATGAAGACTACACAATGCAGTAAGAAATAGGAAACTGGCTCTAGTCTTAGAGACTCGAGCATGTTAAATATTTAAAGAATAAGAATATTTAAGGAGAGATGAGTTTGCGGAGCAGCAGACGTGGAGGCAGAGCTAAGAGAGCAGCACAAGGTGGTGTACATCTTAACATACTACAACCACCCGCCTTTGTTATCTCCTCCAGGCTCATGGAGCTGGAGGGCGGAGGAAGAGTACGGCTGCATGCGGTCAAGGAGTGTGACCCAATGGCTCTAAAAATGATTCAAGGGATAGTCTGTGTCCACTAATAGCTGATGTAGTAACGAACGTCGATATGAATCATTCCTTGATTTCACAAATCTTGTCCCAAAGCTAGAGTTTCCGGTAAGCCGTGGACTTGACCCTCACGTCTGGAGATACCATGGGAGGAGACTCGATAATCACAATTACACTGAAATTGTGGTCAGACCCTCGAGGCGAGAGTTTCGATTGGAATATCTTGGTGGCAGCATCGAGGCCCTACGACGTTGGTCTAAGTATGGATTGGATCCACAGTTCATACACCGATTGACTGTATTAGGCAAAAAGGTTGTGGTTTAACTATGACATCGGAATGGGTTTCCTTGGTCGGTGAAAAGGAAACCCCAGGCAGCGCAGGATAAACTCATGCACAGGAGGGTGCGACCGATCACTCTTGAGTCGGTCAAACTTACCCTCATGGAAGTAGTCATTTTGAGTTCCAGTTCCAAACAGGAGTTGGAGACCTCTAGAGTTTGAGGATGACGATCACATCCTTATACGGGTCTCACCTCGACGAGGTTTACGGAGACGTGGCCAGGTCGACAAGTTATCTCCGAGGTTCAATGGACCTTTCTAGGTCCTCAGCTAGGTAGGCGAGGTGGTTTACCGCTTGACCCATCTACCTCAGTTGCACCAAGTGCACGACGTTTTCCAGGTATCTCAACTGAGGAGATACGCGCTCGACCCTTCTCATATCATCAACCATGAGGAGCAGGACGATGGTGATGGGGTTACTTCCACAGAGGTTCTAGTAGGGATCGAGGATCGACATGAGAAGATCCTACGAGGAAGTTCAATTTCTCGGGTGTGCTTTCTTTGGCAGTACAGAATCTCCAGGTAAGGACATGAGAGCGGGAGGCTCAGATGTATGCTCAGTACCACTTTTGTATCCATAGTTTGTGTTTAAGCTTTACGAGGACGTAAAGCCCTGAGGTGGGAGTAATGTAAATACTCGGAAATTTCAAGGAAATTTTTTTCCTAATTTTCTTAGGAATTTTACAAGAATACAGTTTCTGACGGTGCTTGATTCCAAGGCCCGGTGTGCCCGGAATCATTTTCCAAAGTTTAGCTTGGGTACGTTCAGTGAACGAACGAGCGTGAATTTATAACGTTTGAACCGATGCTCGGAATCGAATTCCAAGGGAACCGATGGAACCGTAGCGCCGGTAATTGCTTAGGAACGCCTTTTTTAGAGTTGCGTTTTCTCATTTTGAATTGTTTAAATTTGTGGTTTAAGTGTTAGTGAAAGAAAAATTTCGTTAAGAATTTTATTTCCCTTTCCATGAGTTAGAACCTAAGTGTAGGAGTTAGGGTGGGACCCATTGTGTGTTAGTTTTTCTTGAGTGGATTAAAGGTGAGGTGGGTCCCACACGAGCCCCACCTTTTCAATTTCCTTAACTCCCTAACTCCTTTTAACCCCCAACTTAATTTGTGTAGCTCTTATAACTTTTTAACTTCCCATTAATTGGGTGACTTTACCTCTCCTCTCTTTAAGTATGCCAACACCCAATTCAATTATTTAATTTAAGTTTTGAATTTTTGAATTGTGGATTAAGTTAATAAAATAAGGGTGAGCCTTATTTTATTTTGGTTGGATGTTGTGTGTGGCAATTGAGGAGAGAGCTCTTCATATTCATCTTCGACAAAGAACACCATGACTTCGACGAAGACCCCCACCACCGTAAGAAGAGATTGACATGCTGTCTCTTCTCCTCTTCGCAGCCGGTGTGTTTCCGAAGATCGAAGACGCACCCTCTTTCGATCTTCTTCCCATGTCAACGAAAAGGAGACGCTACTTCCTCCTCGGGTGTTCTCTGTCAACTTACGGAGCTTCACCTTGCGACGTCATTTTCCGCGGAGAACCCCCATTCTAGCTATGCTAATGTAGGGGTTTATTTAATTATTTCCGTTCGAAAATTATAATTTTTCGTCCATCATGAATTTACGACCATTTTCTATCGATTAAAGAGAGGGGGCCGGACCGCACAAACACGGCCGACCCTCCTCCAATTTGGATGTTGTTTCTATTCTGGTCGGGACGGAATGGCGTGGTGTCGTCGCACCACGCGGGATCGTACGACAAGTAATGCGTGGCGCCGTCTCGCCACGCCGTGAAGTTGAAGAAGGACGCGACGCCGTCGCGCCGCGTCGAAGAAAACCGAAGACACCGCGGCCAGAGCGGGGCCGCGGTGGAGGGGCGTGACGCCGTCGTGCCGTGCCGGACGAACCAAAACCGTGGCCTGTTTCGTGCCGCGATGGAGTAGGGTGACCGACGACCGGTTCCGGGCCGCCGATGTCGGAGCAGGAAGGGGACCGGCCGTCGCTGGTCCCGTGGTGGAAGAAACCGGCCATCCGGGGTGGGCCGGCCGGACAGGAGGACAACCGAGGGTTCAAACCCCCAGCCGGCTAACAAAAACGGCCCCCATTAAAGGGGGGCCGCGGTTACACCAGGGGGGCAGGCGCCCCCCCTTTCCAAATGGCGCGGCCGGTTGGCCGAGCGCCTGGCCAGCGCACTTGGCGGACTGTGCCCAGGCCGGGCCGCGCCGGGCCGGGCTGACCCAGACCCGGGTCGGGTCGACCCGGTTCGGGCCGACCAGGGGGCCTCGGGCCGGGTCGGCCCGGGCTCGAAACCCCCATTTTCGGACCCTCTTTGGTATTTTGCCCATATCATGGGATAAGGACCTCCGATCAACGCACCGTCAGTGGAGATGTTATCCTTAGATCGAGATGGTCGTTTCGGTATATCGCACTCAAGGTTTAGGAATACTTTGGGTTCGGCCGGGTTGGTTCAGATACGAAACCAACCGGGCCCTCGGAGCGGAAATGCTTATATCTTGAGCTCCAGACATCCGATTGATGTGCCGTCGACTTTGATGGATTCCTCTAAGTGAGATCGATCTTTTGGCTTACTCCGCTCGAGGTTTGGATGCCGTCGGAGTACGGTCGGGTTGGTTCGCTCACGAAACCAACCGGGCCCCTGGAACGAAAAAAAATAACTTACAGACCGGGCGTCCGATTGACGCACCGTTTGTCTCGTTGAATTCCTCTTGATGAGACGGAACTTTTGGAATACGTCGCCCGAGTTTTGGATGCAGTTGGATAGTGGCCAGGTTGGATTGCACCCGAAATCCAACCGAGCCCCTAGAACGGAAAAGCTGATATCTTTCAAACTGGACGTACGTTTGACGAACCATCAGCGGAGTTGGTAATCATGTTGAGAAAAGGTTCCTTTGAGTATACCCTATGAGAGTTTGGGGTACAGTTGAGATACAGCCGGGTTGGTTCGCTCACGAAACCAACCGGGCCCCTGGGACGAAAAGGCTAATAACACACAGACGAGGCGTCCGATTGACGTGTCGTCTATTGCATTGAGACCCCTATGACGAGGCGGTCCTTTGAGATACTTCTTCATGGGAAATTGAGATACTTGGAGTATCGACCTGTAGCTTGTGGAGAGGACCCTCCCAGAGACGAGCGTGCGGAGTACGAAGACCGTGTAACCGACTGAGACCTGACGACTGCTTGACCGAATCGACTTGGAGTGAGTCGACTAGCCCAGTGGACGGAGCACTACTTTGTTTGGGTGCAGTCCCATGGTGGACGAAGCACTACCTGTGTGACAGTGCAGACCCACAATACTCGTCCGGAGAGTACCTCAGTAGGCTACTAGGGGGTGTGCACTACTGTGTTTGGGTGACATACCCCGGCGGGAAGCACTACTGTGTTTGGGTGGCTGACCCACAGTACTTGACAGGAGGAGTACCTCAGCAGTCTTAGGTTAGTGAGCAGTACCTCAGAGTCGTGACATGATCACTGTACACTCCAGAGACGGAGCTCTTCAGCAGTTACGATTTCGATAATTAAAATCCTGGTTTGATCTGAGACTTTTGACCTTTGTGTTACCTCATGATTGAGATGGGTCACTTGATAACTTAGGTATATGTATGGGCATATACCTGGGTAGTGGTTATCTGTTGATTTCATGATCTTGGTGTTTTCCTCATGATTGAGATGGGTTACTTGATAACTTAGGTATATACATGGGCATATACCTAAGTAGAGGTTATCTATTGAGATCTTCTTTGTGGTTATCCATGTTGGTTTTATTGAGACCATGAGGGTCTCGGGGTCCTTACTGAGTATCATTATACTCACCCCAGCACGGGCTATGCCCGCACCTCGTTGTGTTGGTTGCAGATGACGGCAGTGCTGACAGAGGCCGAGTGTTCAAGGACTGGATGGTACCCGGAGGTGGACTACACGACGAGTCAGTACCCGGAGGTGGACTACATGATGAGTCAGTATCTGGAGGTGGACTTCACAGCGAGACGACACTCGGAGGAGGTTGACGGGCAAGAGCGTTGTGGAGGCTATCTGTACCTACCCTTCAGGTCGGATCCGTGGTTGACGATCCAGGAGATGCGCCATCTGTACCTACCCTTCAGGTAGGATCTGAGGAGGACGACCCAGGAGCCACTTCCGTTCTTCCAGCTGTTGTACTTTGTTCAGTTGTAGTTGTACTTTCATTTGGGTTTGTATTCTTGCCTATTTACCTTTCATCACTTATCTTTGTACTTAGTGTATTTCTTCCACTTGTACTCTGTGGTGTTTTGTTTACTTTTATAAAGGCAATGCCTTCCCAGCTATTGAGATTTACGCCTTTGGTGCTAGTCGCCAGCCCCTGGCCTATGGAAGGCGGGTTTGGGGTAGTCACGGCACAGGCCCCGAGGATGGGTCATGACATCAACAACATATACATTCTCATTTCTGAGAGTAGTAAATATTAAATCATTTTTAGAATTAAAAATATTACATGCATCATTTTCAAACTTGACATTAAAACCATCATCAAACAACCGAGAAATACTTAGTAGATTGTATTTTAACACATAAACAAAAAGTACTTTTGAAATTAATATAGTATTAGGGTTACCAATCTGGCCTAATCCGACGATTTTACCTTTATAATTATCACCGAATGTGGCATATCCACCATCAACCTTGATTAGGCTCTTGAAGAATGAGTAGTCTCCTATCATATGTCTTGAACATCCACTGTCCAAGTACCATATAGTCTTATAGGAACTCTTTAGGAAACATCCCTTCAAAACAAATTAGACATGGGATAACTTTGGTACCCAGGTTTTCTTGGGTCCTGAGAGGTTACCAAGTAATATTTTAGGAACCCATACTTGTATCACAGGTTTCCTATTATCAATAGATATATTTTGAGACATAAAAAATTTGTTTGTTCCTTTAGATAATTGTTTTTGAAGAAATGATCCAAAACATGAACTAGATGTGAATTGTCAAGATTTTGGAACAAATTTAGTTTTAATAAACCTTCTCTGTCCTGGATGATATCCTAGACCAATTGTATATTTTGGGGAAATCTGTTGTCCTAGCATCTGAATCATGGTATTCCTACCAGCAGTAAAATTTTCAAGATCTCTCCTTAATTGTTCATTGGATAATTTGAGTTCAGTATTTTGTTTTAACAACTAAGCACATTTTTCTTTCTCAACATCCAGATCAGATTTGTTATTAGTATTTAAAGCATGTTGTCTTTTGAATAATTTATATTTATCCTTGAGTTCATTAAAATTATACACAAGCATTCTATAGTATTTAAATAGTTCATCCTTAGTCATATTCTCATCATTGTTTGATTCACCTTCATTCCTAGAATAATAATCATTAGGCATAGGGTAATTTTGTGTTACCTCAGATGTTTCTACCATGAAACATAAGTTGGCAAGATTTTTACATTCACTATCAGAAGCATCAGATCCACTGGAGCTGTCTTATGAAGCACTATAGGTAGATTTTATAGCCTTTTTATATCCTTTTCCCTTATCTTCATATTGCTTCCAAAATTTCAGCTTGGGGCAGTCTTCCTTCACGTGACCTTTCTGTTTTCACTCATAACAAATTATTTCATTTGGGTTGTCATTCCAATTTCGGTCTTTCTTCAATTGTTATTTACTATCATACTTTCCCTTGTAGTTTGACTTCCTAAATAATCTCTTCTTTCAGTAGAATTTTTTGAATCTTCTAGCAAGATGACCCATCTTCTCATCACTATCTAAGCCTTCATATGTGGAAGTATCTACAGGAGCTTGAACTTTTTCTTTAACCTTGTTCTTTGAGGTACCAGTCTTAAATGCTACAGATTTCTTCTTTGGTTCTTCATCTATTTCTTGATTCACCTTATGTTATTCTTCATACATCATAATCTTTATAATTAGTTCCTTCACTAGAAGTTTTCCTATGTCACAAGATTCTCTGATGGAAAAAGAAGTCCCTTTCCATCTGTCAGGTAGGCATCAAAGAAGTCTCATAATCTGGTCCTTGCTATCCACTAGTTTCTCAAGGAGACTCATAGTATTCACTATCTCATTGAACCTGAGATACATGTCAGAAATGAGTTCATTAGGATTCATTTTAAAGTTATCATATTTAATAGTGTAAGTATTTAATCTTATTTCATTAACATTGGTTGTTCCTTCATGAGAAATAGCTAAAGTATCCCAAATCTCATATGAAGTTTTACCAGAAGATATTCTACTAAATTCCTCATCACCTAAAGAACAGTACAAAGCATTCATAGCTTTACATTTATTGTTATATGTAGATTTAGTCAACTGAGACCATGTGTCTCTAGTAGTAGCAAGTAATGTATGTTTTTCTTCAATTGTGTCCCATATTTCAGGTCTCATGCTCTCTAGATACATTTTCATTTTTAATTTCCACTGAGCATAGTTATTTCTATTAAATAAAGGTGGCCTGTTAGTAGCATCACCCTCAAATCTATTTTCTATAGATACTTAGAATATTAAAGAATTGAAAGTTTAGATGTGATATAAATTTTAATATCTTTAAGATACAACTAGATTCACAGTTAAAAAGAATTTGCACACTGGATAAAAAGTCCTTTGATAACAAATGTTGGTCGGAGTGGATACTCAAGAGGGGTGAATTGAGTTACAATTAAAATTTCTATTAAAAACATTATGATTAAGAAAACCCCCAATTTTAAAGACAGACCAGTTAATTAAGGTAGTAGAAATGTAAATGTTCAATTGCTCAACAAGTTTCTCAAAGGGTGATTAATCCTCAGATGAATCAGTGTAGAACACCAATTTAACTTTTGAATCAAGTTTATTGAATTTAAAAAGTACACACACTAACCAAAACCAACTATAAAAATGTAAGAAAAAAATAGTTTTATGTTTTAGAAAATGTATACAGTAGATAATATCAAAACAGATCATATGAAGATTTTCACAATGACGTAAACAAGTGGTTTAGTCTCAAGACGAGACCTAATCCTCTCCACTTGGTGATCACCTGTCACCAAGCAGTTTATATTAAAACATGATAAATATCTTGTATTGGTATTTACAACAGTTATCATAAAATGTCCAGGGAACACACCATCTACCATAGTTCTTCGTGGGAAAGTAAAAAAAACAGACCACACACGGTCTCTTCCATAGTTATACGTGGGAAACATAGATAAGATGACGTTTGATGTGAGGATTGTTAATATCCTATAGTTCAATCTCATGATACAATGTGTAATCTAAACACACACACAAACTTCTCAAGGATGTAAAATAAAAAAATTAAAAAAAGTATTTATGATGAGAAAGAGTTTAGAAAGCTCTATGTGTTTGAAGTTTAGTTCTTGACTCCTTTGAATGAGAAATGTTGTAGTTCAAGTCAATCTCTGGAAGCTGTTTCCATAACAAAGTGTTGCAACTCCAAGTTCAATCTTTCAGTATTCTCCTTATGATGTTGATCAAGATTTGATGAAGCACAAAGGGTTGGGATGAGTTTATCCCAGAATTATCTTCATGATACTTTTGTGTTCAAGATCTTAGTGCTGGATGGTTCGACTTTTTGATATGGAAAGTAAGATCTATCACACTTCTCATGAAACCATTTATTTGTGTCCACATATATGTTTCTCTTCTTGTTTGTATCCTCGAAAAATATTTTTTTTAATTTCGTGGAATTCTCTTTTTATATTTGAGGTCCGACAATGGGAATGAGTAGATCACATGCATGCTTTCTCATACCTCATACTATCCATGACATTTCCTCCTAAAACATTTACAATCCACATTAATTAATGTCAGAGCATTTATTTTATCAAATATGACCGTTAGAAAAGTATTTGAGAAATTGAAAAAGTATGGAAGAATAAGCATCAGTAGACTAGTAATGGTATCCTTCATATCGGTAGGCACATTAGAAATATACAACTATAACCTTTAACAATATTCTCACATCAGTAACCATGTAACGGTGAGCTTGTCACAGTAAACCTATAATAGTGACCTTGTAGTAGTTACCTTGTAACAGTAACCTTGTAGTAGTAACCTTCTAGTGGTAACCATGTAATGATAAGCTTGTAACTGTAACCATTTAGTGGTAATCTTGTGATTGTAACCTTATAGAAGTAATATCTGTAATAGTGAACTCTTTACTCATATGAATTTTGCACTGTGAGCTTAACCAATCAATCTGTGAGATTGAAAGTATATGAATATTACTCTATAGTAACAGGAAACATTTATGAAACATAATTAGAAATGAATAAAGACATGGTTCTCACTTAAATGAAAACAATATTTGGGATTATCAAAATATTATTTGGGATTATCAAAAAAGTTAAGTCCAACAAGAGTGAAGTTTTTCTGGACTCAAGAATGTGAAGAAAGCTTTAAGGATCTCAAAAAGAGGATTATCATTGTGACCGTACTCACACTTTTAATAATTGGAGAACTATTTGTGGTGTAAAAATAGAATTCAAAGAAGGGAATATGATGTGTAATAATGAAAAAATGACAAATTGATAGCATATACCTCATGGAAGATGAAAATTAATGAGAAAAACTATCCCATGCATGATCTGGAGTTGGCATCTGTGATCTTTGTGTTGAAAATCTGATGGAATTATCTATATAGGGAGATGTGTGATATATATAATGACCAAAAGTGTCTCAAATATATATTACCATATAAATAGATTAATATGAACCAATGAAGATAGTTAGATCTCATCAAGGATTATTAATACTCAATCGAATATCATCCCGGTAAGGCAAATAAGGTAGCAGATACTCTGAGTAGAAAGGATCATGCATCTTTATCAATGATGATATTTGAGAAGGATCCAATATTCTTATATTTACATAGGTTGAAATGGAAATAATTAAGGGATGAACATCATCAATCCTTCTCAAATTATTTCTTAACCATCCCTCATGTTTAAAATAAAGAATGATCAAAGAAAAGATGTGTAAATTTTGAAAAGGGTGGAAGCTATTAGAAAAAGGAAATCATCTGAGTTCAAGATTGAAAAGGAAGGAGTTGTAATATTTGGTTCATGACTTTGTGTACCATATGATATATAGATAAATAAGGGGATTTTGAATGATGCAAATAGCTCAAACTTCTCTATTCATCCAGGGATCATAAAGATGTATCGAGATCTTTAGGAGAATTATTTGTGGGACAATATGAAGAAGGAGATTATTGAATATACATCAAAGTTACTAATATATCAACAAGTGAGGCATGAAATATAAAATTTTAAGGGGATTATGAAACCACTACCCATACCAACATATAAGTGGAAGAACATTACCATATACTTTGTCACTAGACTTCCAAGGACATCCAAAGGAAACAATCCTATATGGGTCATTATGGATCATCTTATAAAGACCAATCACTTTATCACAATTCTAGAAGAATTATTATTGGATCAAGGTTCATGGATATATATCAAATAGGTGGTAAGGATGCATGGAGTACCAATATCAATTATATTCCATCGAGATCTGAGATTCACCTCGAAGTTATGGAAAAGTCCCCAACATGCTCAAAGAACTGAACTAAACCTCAGTATGACCTATCATCCTCAAACTGATGCCCAATATGAGTGAACTACTCAGAAATTGGAATATATTTTAAGAGTGTGTCCTATGGAATTCAAAGAAGGAAGGGTCCAACATATTCCATAGGTCAAATTCTCCTACAATAATAGTTTCCACTCTAGCAACTGAATGGCTCCATATGAATCCCTTTATGGGAAAAGGTATAGAACCCTGGCGTGCTAGGATGAAGTTGGTGAGAGTAGGCTGTTAGGAAATAAAATGGTCAGAAAAATAGTAGAAAAGGTGAGTGCCATTCAGAAGCACATCAAGGCAGCCCAAAGTTGAAAAACCTGTAATGCAAACAATCATCGATGAGACCCTGAGTTCAAAGTTGAAGACATGGAATTCCTACACATATCTCCATGGAAGAAGGTTAATAGATTTGGGATTAAATGAAAACTAAGTCTCAGGTACATCATCCACTTAGATATTTTGGATCGTTTCAGAGCTGTGGCCTATCGACTAGCACTTCCACCTACCTTGTCTACAGTACATGATGTATTCCATATGTCTCTTAAGGAAGTACATACCATATCCTTTACATTTACTATATTTATAGGTGGTACAATTGTAGAATGAAATTTCTTATAAGGATAAGACTGTGATGGTATTGGATCATAGAGATAAAGTTATACATAAAAATACCACTCAATTGGTAAAAGTACTATTACAGAACCATAAGTATGAAGAGGTAACATGTGAATTGGAGGAAGCGATGAAGGAAAAGTACCCACACCTATTTTTAGCTTGGAATGTAAAAACAATTTCGAAGGAAAAATTTCATAAGGGGGAAAAATGTAACAACCCAATGTTTTATCAACATAATTACATTCTTATAATTATGTATCACAGTATAATCACATAATATTACATATATAACATCGTAAAAACCTTATAAACGAATAATGGGTGAAATAAAAGGTATGTCAATAAGTTAATGACATTTACCGATGAAATGATAACTTGACATTAAGAATAGTAATGTGACCCTTACGAATAATAAAATAGCCAATTAAATAGTAAACTCACTAATTAAAGTATAAATAAAATTTATCCATATTATTAGTGTCTATATTATATAATTATATCATAGTAAAAGTAAAAAAATATTTTAAAAATTATTAATTTTGTGTTATTATTTTTACAAGTCATGTATATTTAATTAAAATTTTATGATTAATTTAAAAAATTAAAAGAAAATTAATTTTTATAAAATATTTTCATAAAATAATATTTTTATGTCTTATGATTATAATAAAATTTTATGAGACCTTAATTATTTTTTCATTGTGTTAGAAAAGCAGTTTTAATTTTAAAATTTTTATTTTTCAAATAAATTATGATTTTAATTAAAAATTAAATTTATCATAATTATAAAATTATTTTCATTTAACGGAGTTTATTTTTTTATTCTATATGTCTAAAAATTATTAGGGTGAAATTTTGTGATTTTTATGAAATACATGAATTTTTGGTGAATAGTAAAATATGATAATTTACGTTATATATACATTATAAGTTAAATAAACTATTCATTGAGTCATGGATGATATAAGAACCATTGGTTATAACTAACAAAATATTATTACTGTATTTTATCTCAATAATCATCACTATTTTTTTCCTGATCAAAATAATAAACTAATGAATTACATAATGAGAGAACTCTCCTCTCCTCCATTATAAAAACCACCCTCACCACCTCTTCTACTCACACCTTTTAGGCCTTTATCCTTATCAAAATTCTAATAAAATATCTTTCAAATCCCCTCCCCCACGTATAAGATCTCTTGGTCTCATCAAAATACCAAAACCTCTTCTCTAAAGAGTCTATCAATGAAGATAAATTTAAGAGGTAAATTCCTCTTTTCGTTTATTTTATTTTCTATTGAAGTTACTTTCTTTTCTCTCCCCACCCCCATCATTGAAATTTTATGATAAATACATTAAATTAAATATACTATAATAATTTCTTGATAATTTAATAATTCTTCATCATCTCTTGTTCCCCATTATTTTATACTAACAATGAAAAAACCGTTAGAGATGTGTTAATTTATCACATTCAAGGACGATGTGTTTTCAATTTCATTTACCGTCTTCATGGATGGTCATGAAACCATTTTTATTGTTTAACCAGATCATAATATGTGTGTTTAATTTTATTTAATGTTCTGTAATCCTCATACACACAATATGTAATAAATTAAATCAAAACAAGCTCGTTGTGTGTGAAACCGCCCAAAATTATCCAAGCGATTGTTATTGAAATTTTATTTAATGATTCATCCTCATCCCATTTTATAAAATGAATTATATAACTATTTTATATTCTAAAAGTTTATTAATATAATATAATCACACTTCTAGACTTCAAATTCCATTTTACAAGAACTTCTATACTCTCATATAAGTGACCCGACCATGAAAATTAATACTAGAAGCACTCACGAACGATAAAATCGAAAACTATAACTCATAAAAAAGGGAATAAAATAACTTAATAAAATGATAAAAAATTAAATTAATATATAATAGTTTATGTATTTATTAATTAATGAATCTAATTTGGTTATCCAGGACATTAAGATCTAGTGAAGGACACCTTCAGACTTAAGGTAAGGGATTCTACCCGAACCTCCATTATTCCTTCGGGTTACCCTATCCTTATTTTTACACAGATGAAGTTATATTTTAGTTTTATGTACATATTATAAATTCTATTTATATGTTTCAAACTCATTTATTAGGATCCATTTATCATTCTTTTTTAGGGATATGCATATTTTTAAGTGGTTCCCTTCTCAATTCGTCCTGATAATCAAACCCATTTTAAGAGAACTTCCTGAATACTTACCCAATTTCATGTGCACTATATCATAAGTTTTAATCCAAAATTATTTTAATAAAATCAATATTTTTATTATTAAAACCTTCTTGGTTCACATATGGTGTTATATAAAAGATTATTCCCTTTTCTATTTTAAAATCTCTTAAGTATTTTCCTTAAAACCACACTAAAATGTTTTAATGATAAAACTTATTAAATAATCTTCTTACATGTTATCACTTATATTTGACACAACTTAACATGATATATTCATACTTTACCTTATGAATTCCAATTTATGTTTTAATTTATCTCTTTCATGGGAAATTTCATGATACACCCATTTATTATGCTTTTTGACATGATTGTGATACCAATTTATTTATACAGGTATCTTTATGTATATATATGATTGATTATGTATAATTATTTATGTGGAAAACCTATTCATGAACATGTTAATATGGGTATGCCCACATTTCACTCCAATGAATTGGGTAAGGTTTATTCTCATGCGATGTTATGTGAAAAAGTCTTGATGGTTAGCCTTGACTCGTGCTCCATGTGCAACGGTCTTGGTGGTTAGCCTTGAATCATGATACTCTGTGTGCAATGGTCCTTGAATCGTGCTAAACTCAAGTTTTCTGTTGCTTAAAAATTACTATGATTCCATGATTATATGATCCCATTTTCTAAATGTTATTATTTCTTACATTTAATCATTTACCATTCCTCTTTATATCATTTTGTTATGGCTTCTAACCCATGTGCTAAGATTTATTCTTATGTTTATTACCTTACAGGGAATTTAGATCATCACTATGTTCAGGTTATCCCCTGGTTATCCTATAATAATTTAAGGGATCAAAGGAATCTTGGAGATATTTATCAATATTAAACAAAGAAAATTTTTATTTAGTTCCATTTTTTTAGTTTTATGTACCTAGTTTTCGAAGACACTAGACTCTACGATCCTTGGAATATAATTTTATGTTTAAATATGTTTACAATCATGTATTGATATGCGTAAATATCTTGGGTTTCTATAGTTATTACCTCTAGATTCATATGTTCCAAAACCATATCCACTTTTAGTATCTAAAAAATTATATTTTTCTGGTGAAAAAACACTCTTTTCTTTACCAAAACTTAGGAAGTTATCCTATATATATAATTATCCTAATGGTTCTCAGTAAATTTTCTCATCCTAAATTCTAAAGATAACTAAACTATTATCTGAAACCAACTATAGAAACCCATAATTTACATACATAAATATTACATCTTAATAGATGAATATTTAAAACATAATATTAAAATAAACACCAAAATCTTATAGGTTTAATGTCTTTGTAAACATGGATACATAAAAAACGTATTCATAGGAGATATACATTATCTCCCACTAGGTTTTAAATAAATATCACTGTCCTTATACATACCATACTTAAAAGATTTATTCATAACCATAGTAAAGGAAACAAACTATAGGGTGAGATCAAATTCTTAGTTAAGGTAAAAAAGGGAGATAAAATGATCATAAGGGTATGAAAACTTGAGTTTAACATTTTAAAACCATATCCCATATATCAAAGTTCCTAATCGTAATTCATGTAACAAATCTTGACATATCATAAGACATGAATCATAAAAGGGTCAAATAATGTGATCTATGATATGATAACATTGGCATAAGTTCATGTTATAAAAGTTTGGAATAAAGTGTGAAATTATCACAATCATAAAAATCTTATGTCAAGTATACCCACCAATACATTCATAACATGTTAGGTATGATATAACCACCTATGTTCCTACTTTGGGCTTGGGATAACATTCTGTATACCCTCTTTTAGGATTGATATATCTTATAGTGTAACATATTTTTTTTGGGATTGGGAAAAACTCCAATTTATCATTTAAGATAGTAAAAAGATAATCTTTACCCAATTAATTAAAGGGATATATAATTTTGGGCTCACCCATAAGATAATCATATATTCATTCATATTACTTCCATAAGATTATAAAAATATTCATCATAACTTAACCCATTGAAAAGAAAATGGCTTTCATCAATATTTTATAATCATAACCATAAAAAATCGAAAGAAATAATAAATATGGTATAATTGGATCATATCCCCAGTAAATACTAGGTAACATCAAATGATTTTATCATAGATGAAAAATTTCTTTTAAAAGATCACAGAAATAGTTTTTGAGAAAATACTCTTTTCATTTTTAAATCAAATCCTAAAATATCAGAATTTCCCAAATAATAATGGAAATTTTTTATTTTAAAATTAACCAATTGACTTGTAAATTAATTTTCAAAGAATTGAACTATTATGATGGCAGTAAATTCTATTCATGTTGTGTATATAAAAAATCAATGATTCCATTCTCATTTTTGATGAAAATTCAAAAATAACTTATTCAGAAAACGATAAGAAGGTTCATTTTAAACCATTTAAAAAAAACTAAATCATGGATAAAAATGAATTCAAAAAATAATAAAAGAATATTAAAAAAATTATTTTAATTTTTTTTAGAAAACATGGACATGTAAGAAAAATTATTTTCGATAGAAGAGAGATATAAATTTATTTTTCCTTAAAACATTATTTCTATTAATTGATTTCTTAAAGTGAATAAAATTAAAGGAAATAATTTATTATCATGAAATAACCACATAATAATAAAATTAAATTTATTTAATATTTAAGGATCATATAATTAACTTCAATATAAATTTAAGAATAAATAATCCTGATTATAATGAATTGGAATCATAATTCCCTTATTGCCTTGGTAAATTTTGAATCATAAGAAAAATGAAAGAAATAACCATAGATGGATATTTATATACTATATTTTTCCTTATAATCATCATAAAATACATTATTTGGAAGTATATAAACCACATAAAATTTATAAGTCATGCATATGGCATTTGTCTCATAAAAATAAAAGCGAGAAGAAAATCCCTTACCTCGACTTGTAATTGCTTCAAAAGAGATTTAACCTACTGTATAATAAATTTAATGTTATTATAATTATATAATTGAGTTCTTTAAATACTTATAATTTCATATATTATCCCATTATAACATTTTTAAATCTATTTATCAATAAAACATTATTAAAATAATCATTTCTGGGTGTTCAATTTTTCACATTGCATGAGAATCTCAGTTTCTTAGTTTTGGTCCTTATACAAGTATCATAATTCCATAATATCCATAATTTTAAACATGATATAAAAATATTATATATTCATTATATTTATATTTATATTCATCCATAAAATGTAGATATATAGAGATAAATTACACTATTCATGGAGGCGACTAGTCGTACGTATGCATGAACACTGTTTTGAATTTTCTAAAGATGGAAAAAATAAAGATAAAAAATAATTACCATTTATATAATAATTATTATTTTAGATATGTCATATTTATTCATTAATTATATCCTTATTTCTATATATATTAATAAAAAATGAAAAACGAATCACATTACTTTGTGGAGTTTGTAGTCCATACATACACAAGATCGATATTATTGTTATCCAACAGATTGAAAGGTATAAAGGTAGATGTGATATAATAGTTTTTGAAGTATAATTATTTCATAAATATCTTATATAAACTTTAAACCCATCATAACAACAATCCATGAAAAATGAAGATATATGATGAATTATATCGCTATGTGGAGGTGGTAGTCCACATACACGCATGATCGATACTTGCACTTCCCGTTTGATGGAATAGAGTGTGGATATTAGTGGTTACATAATCATAATAATATTTAATTATATTTAGGATACTTAATTTATTATTTTATATTGAATAACAGAGATTTATAGTAGGTAAAAGAAGAAGTAAATTGAAAGAGGTTGGGTAATATGATCACCTCTTCCTCGATAATCCTACTTTAGATCCCTTATTAAGGACCCTTCAAATGGTATTTTAAGAATACCAGAACCTATAATTAATTTATATGAAATTTTATAATATAAATTTTCAGGTTTTTTTGACCTAAGTGGCTCATAGTGGAAAAAAGAAAATATATAAGGGGTATCCTTTTATAAGGGATGGAAAAGACACACTTGAAATTTCTAAAATCATAAATTGTAATTAAGTCCTTATCAAGAAAAATGATTCCAAATGAAAATATATTAAATTTAAATGTGTCTAAGTTATAAATATACACATAAAATAAAATTTATATAGGTTTTTATGTAATTTTAAATCTCATCTTTTGGTTTAACACATTCATAAATCAATTTATACTTTAATTATGGAAACAACATTTTTATTTAAAAAGCGTTATAATTTTACTAATAAGTTAAAAATGATATCATAAATGGAAAAGAGATGACATTTTAGATCATTTATCATCTTAATTTTACAATTTAAAGAGTTTTATGATTTTCAAACAACTTAATAAAATATTATTTTTTCATAAAATATCATTAATGTCATTTTTGACACTATACATTTACTTTGACTTTAAAGTCATCAAGATTGTAAGAAAATTTAAATAAAAACTTTTCAAAATTCCCTAACATTTTATAATTTTCTCAAATATTCATTTTTTCATAATAATTCACCCAAATTTTATTACTTTTAATATTTTTAAGACCATTCATTTTATTTTACTATTAATTGAATAAATAATGTGTCAGTGTTGCGTAAGAATTTAAAGTAATTATTAAATCACTAAAAATTATAAATAAATTACAATGATAAAAATTTAATTATTATTTAAAATAAAAATTTACAACCAAAATTATCCTCCTTATATTTTTTGAATTTGTTTTAGATATATTAAAGTCAAGATAGTGAAAATTTGAAATTTTCTTTACTTAAAATAATATAAATTTTATTATCAAGGGAAAATTGAAAAAAATGAAATATTTTTAATTTTGGGATGTATGTGGTCAAATGTGTTCCATAAAATGAAATAAGCATATGTTCTGTGTTTATTTTGTGACCTCATCTCATGGGTTTTATACTTTTTTACTCATTTTACCCTTATCGAGGTGATAAATATTTATCATCTTTACTATTCATAATGACAAAAAATAGAAGGTGAATATTTACCAAATTTAAAAATCATGATTCAAAAAATGGTATCCATTTTTCAAGATATAATATCTATAAATGGTAGAAATCAATTTTATTATTAATGCTTAAAAAGCAAAGAAAAACAGTTTTTTGAAAATTTCTTTTTAAGAATAAAAATTAACTTATATAAAAATCTTGAATATTTGTGATTTAAATAGAATTAATTAGAATATTATATACTAAATAGATAATATGTCACTTTTATTTTAAATATAGATTATAATGGGACTTTTAAATGACTTTATTTAATGAAAATAAATGGCAACATCGGAAAAATTGGCAGTTTCACTATTCATTCAAAAATCCATCATTTCTGAAAAGTCCCAAAATTTAACCCCATCAAAAAAAGATAATATGAATTAAAAAATAATTTTTATTCTATAAAATAAATTTTTCTATTTTTTTAGAAATTAATTATAATTTACACCCACAAAATACAATAAAAAACATTTTTGAATGAAATACCTTTTTGAAGTATAAAATGAATTTACTAAAAAACGAGTTATTATTTCATAATAATTAATAAATAAATTTTTATTTAAAAATACCATTATACATATATTTCATAATTTGGTTACTGATTTTCATACCGGCCAATTTAATGACTGTGTTATAACAGTCATATTTAAACAATAATTTGTTTATAATATATCTCAACTCACTTATAGCTCGATGTTGCGTGTTAATCACTCTATCAGGATTATTATTATTTTAAAATTAATTTTTAGGGGTTTTATATTGGTTGCTATATATTTATGGTGAATTGGAGATGATTTCCAATAATTATAGGAAGGAAGCATTAAATCACATTGAGGTAAGCATAGATGGTTGGTTCCATAAGACCATCTCTGAAAAATGAATAAAACCTCTAAATAGGTCCTAACCATAATGATAAAACATAAATATATAGATAATATTTTAATAAATCACCATGAATATTCTCCTTATGAAAATAGAAGCACCATTCATAGAGGCCCTCCCCATGGTGGTCATCAATAAGTCAACAAAAATGGAGGTTCCCCCATGACCGAACACAAGTAGGAAACCTAAGAGTTCCTCCCTAGAGTCCTCATTGTGATGGTCCTCCTAATATCCAAGTGAAAATTAGATATAAAGGAACTACCTATTGAAGTACATCATCCAATAATCACATATGTCCTCCCCATGATGTATGTTGAAGAGGTTGTTCTTATAGTGCAAAGCTCAATATGCAGGGAGTTCATCCCATTTTCAATAAAGTAATAGCTAATGATCATTAAGGTCCACCCCATGATGTTCAAGAAATATGAATCAAAAATATAATTCCTATATATGTCAAAAAAAAAACTTGCAACCATATATTTCCTCCCTATGGTGATCAAGAGAATAGCTTTGGAGGGAATCTCCATGGTATATGTTATAGAGGTCCTCACTATGAAAATATATATGGAAAAAGAGGAGGATATACCCATGATTAAAAAATGAAATATATAACCATGGAGGAACTATTTATATTGATCAAATAAATAACCAAAAGGGAGCTCCCCCCATGGATGTGAATTTGAAATCAACAAACATGGAGGTACTCCCCATGGTGATTATTGCAAAGGACCTTCATATATTTACATGTCTTTTTGGTGCATTGGAAAATATAAATTCAGATACACTAGGAACTCCACCATCATCTAATGGTGTTTTATCCCAAGAATGGGAAAACTGAGGTAACAATAACCATCAGTTCCTCCCCTAAACCATACAACCCTGGATATAATTGAGGATATTCAAAATAACCTTGATCCTCTTGATGAAATAGAGGGTAAATGACCTTCGTAGTCATAGATGGTGAAGGAAAATCTCAATGAATATTAATAAAATTAAAACATAATTTGGAAGGAACTTACTAAATATATGATACCAATAATGTTTTGGACCATTGGAACATCTTGGAATAATGTTCCTGAGACTCTAAAAGAGAAATATATACCTAATATCCATCAAAACTTATTGTTGACTCTACATCATCGAAAATTTAGAAATGTAAGATATTAGAGATATAGTGACCTCTACAAAGAAATTATATGAATTGTGTTTCCATATCAATATGGTCTTACTTTTAGTGTCTCATAATCCAAAATTATGGAAATAGTGTGAGTGCCTTAATAAATCCTTCCTCAATAGTTTAACGATAATTTTTAAAATGACCGATGATGTTTCAACAAACATACCCATCATAGAGTGGTGAGAATGTTGAGCTATATAATTCACTTATTTTGTAGTCGAGTAAGGTATTAATGGTAGCGAAGCTTGTAACACTGTTTCTTTAAGCCTATCAGGTCCTAAGTTTGCATATCCCAGTAGTTCAATCCAAATAAAATTATATATCCCTTAAAAATTATAAAAGGAAAACTCAAAAGGAATGAGTTATTAATATAATATTTCATAAATTCTCTAGAAAAGTGAATTAGGTAACTAATTTGTAAAAATAAAATTCCATGAAATTTGAAATAATTTGACTTGATGATACTTATCATCTAGAGCATCCATAATGAACACTACAACTATATCATGACTGAGTATGATCCCAAAATAAGACTAAGTGATGAAAAAAATCTTTATCAGAAACATTAGAGAAACATTATCCCATAGGATTAGGGGAATTTATACCTCCAGCAGCACCCCTATAATCATTAAATTTAAAAAGGGGTATACTATGAATATGGAAAATAAAGTCCACCCGATCACATTTGGATGGGTTTTTTTACCTCCTCATTCTTTAAGAAATTTATTCTTTTCCATATTAGGGGTTATTCCAGAAGAAGTACCTCTATAGTTCACCATAATGGAATTTCATGATTTATCCTCTAGGGATCATGATTAGTGAAATTAATGGGAGATTCACTAAATATCACTATTCACAATTTATTTTCGATCCCACCTCAACTTGTGTGCTGATGGAGGGGGTGAATAGACTAGTAAATATATTTTTTAAAAATAATTATAAAATATAATTAACAAAGTTAATTTTCAGAATATAATTAAACAATGATCATAAGTAATTTCTATATTAGTTTCATTAAAAGTGGACCTACTCTACACTTGTACCACTCTAATCTTAAAGAGATAAATTGTGATCTATTTATATTTTTTTAATGGGAATCATAATACTATTACAATATCATTTTCTATAAAGTGGAGGTATAACCACACTGAAACTCTAATTTTTTATGTGTATTTACAACCCAATTAAAAGGCCAACTTTAGACTCTGATATTCACAACTCGAATGGTCCTGAATTTAGAATTTAGGAGTCATGACCCAAAAAAAGAAATAGATAATTCTTTTTAATTGAAAATCATAAATAGAAAGTATAAGCATAATTTTGAGAGATAAGAAGTTGTTTTATAGACATAAAAAACTTGGACCAAATAGATAAAATATGAAAATGATAATTACATGTACTAGCTATTGAGTAACTGATAAAATCGTATCATTAAAGTAACAATAGTTGAAGAATAAGTTGATCAGTACGTGAGAGTTTATCCAAAAGATGAAGAAATGATCACACGAGACTTCACATAGTTATAAAACACTTAAAAGTTCACAACATTATTTTTGAGGGAATGGTAATCTTTCACAGTTGTTATCAATTATATTTGATCAATAGCAAACCTACTTAGCCTCCCTTTAAACAGAGAATTGAAAAGACTAAAAAAAATATTAATTAGGTAAAATAATTATAAAAATATATTTTTTTTCCAATATTATTGAAAAAATTATCTAAAAAATTGAAATATGTTTTAAGTATAATGATGAAAATAGTAATTGAAAAATAGTTTAATAAATTCAAAAAAAAATCATCATAAAAATTGGCTAAACACTCCATTCAAAATAAATTTCAAAATTAAAGGGTTAAAAAATATCTACACAAACCCATAAAAATATTATGTTTAAACATTGAAAATAAAATTAAGATTTATATAAAATTTTTAGGATAATGATATTAATAAAAATAGTTAACAAAAAAAATCAACAAAATAAAAATGAGAGAAATACTAAAAAAGAGTATTAAAAAATATATCTTGATATTATATTTTTAAAAATTTAATTTAATTTAAAATTTATAAATGGTAGTAGAATGAGATATATTTAATGATTGAACTTATAGTATAGTTTCTAGTAGAATAATACTTCATGGTCATAGTACACAAACACATATTACGATCAGAGTGTACATTTGCACAAGGAAACATATAGTCAGACACTTCATCCCTTGTTTCACCTCATAGTAGCTCGCGTCCCCTTCTTATGGTCGCAAGTGTTCTTATAGTCACAATTATTCTCATGTGGGTTTTTTAAAATACACAATCATGCATCCTATAGTAATAATACATCCTCTATAACTTACAAAATCATGAATTTTTAATCTAACTTCATCTCCAAAATCATTTAATTCATGCTCAAACAAGAAGAAATGAGTTTATGTAAAATGTGGTCAAGCATAAAAGAAAGACTTTAGTTCTTCACATTGTCTGATTAGTCAGATGTATTACTATAAAAGCCAATGATATAAGGTTTACAACCAGAAGCCTCATGAAACTTCAATATACTTTTCAGTTTTATTATAACACATACAAAAAAATGATACTTCAACTGGTCTAATATCACCTCAAAACTAGTTAAATGAGCAGGACTTTATAGGAGATCGATCTTCAATCCCCAAGGTCACATGAATGGTGGAATCATTATCAAACTATGAAGGAAGAATCTATCATGGTTGTAAATTTCACAAATCATAGTGGTATATAAATAAAAATAATGTTAGTAGATAAATTTTAGTTTCACGGTAGCAGATAAATTTTAAAGGAAATGAAGAATAAATATAAAATCACAATTAAAAAAATTTAAAAAGGCATGAAAATAGTACTCATAGAAGTAGAATGGATACACATAGTAGAATAATGTGATACAGTACACGAGAACACAAATTTTAAAGGGGTAAATGATAAAAAATATTTTGAATTTAAATTAATGAACAAATATACAAATAACAGGTTATACGAATTAATAAATAATTAGTAAATAAATTATTTTCAAAATATAAATTATAAATATAGGTTTAAAATTTATGGAATATGAGATAAAAGTACTATAAGAAATTATAATTATGGATTTTATAAATAACTGTTAATAAAATTACTTAAAAAATAATATTAAAATAATGGTAAACATCATGAGTTTTGTAAGTTTTCAAAACACACTCAAAAAATCAGATTGAAAAACACTTAATATTTACAATATCATTAAAATAAATTTAAAAACACCAAACACTAACAATTAATATATCTATTTTGTATCTAAATATATTCAAGTGTTTTATATGTGTTTTAGTTGTATATTGAATGATTTAATATAAGATTCATTCTTGATATTAATGTTTTATGTACTCTTGTGGTTGGCATGACATGTAGAGAAATATGAAGGGAAAAATGGAAATTAAGGAATGTAATGGTGTGGAAATAAATATTTATAATGAAGCTATTATAGATGATTAAATCCAAAAGGATGGACATTTCCTTTGAATGAAGGTTTCCCATGATGTTGGACGATCACAAGATGTTTGGTAGGATAGAAAATGAAGAATCTGAGAAAAAATGAGGCTTTCAACATTGAAAGTACATGATTCACATTGTGAATCAAGTAAATGATGTGTAAAGTATACAAGTAGTGAATCCATTGCAATCTGTGGGAAATTCAACCCCACACATTTCACATCGTTTAAATATTACAAAATGTGAAAACCTTTGAAAGACAAAAAAAGTGATTTTTATGTATCATCAATAGGGGCATATCTCTTTGAATAGAATGAACATTATATGAAAATATTGACCCTAAGAAGGTAGAGGATGATATATAAGCTTATGAATAAGGGTTCAATCCAAGATATTAGAGGGATTCTAGGCATAGAGGTTTAACAACTGAGAGGTTTCCACTAGGGTTCCAAGCTTCCGTACGTAGGTTTATATTCCCCTTTCCATTCTCATACTTTAATGTAACATTGGATTTTTTATTTATTTAATTAAATTTTATTTTATTTCTTTCTTTCTCATTCATTATATTTTATTCTAACTCATAAGGTTTTGGGTTTATTCATCCTTGAAGATCACCCAACGACGATCAGCTAAATCTATTGGGGAGAGTGGAATTGGATGAAATAAGTGTGTACCAAATTGTTCAAATTATTTCTTCACAAAAAAAATGAACATATTCAATTGGAATTTTGTTTCAACTCATTATATTCATATATATTATTAAATCATAAACCAAGTGTGTTTGGTAGCAGGCAAAACCCAACATGATAAAGACAATTAATTCACAACCACTAGATTTGATTATTATTTAAACTTTTCAATATAATCTTAAAGAATCCTAGTATTTTAATTCCTATTTTCATAAAGAATTATGGTTATAGAATATATTGATATGGATTGAACATTTATTCTATCGATAAAATTGATTGATTGGGAAACCAATAAGTATTGTTGTATTTCAAGTACAGTGAGGATTTATTTTTAGAAAAAATTCCAATAGAAGCTGGTTTCTCTCTCTTATGACTTTATTGTTTTTATATATGCATTTTAAATATATAATTTGTGTCATTTAACTTGTTTAAAAAATCAATTGAAATTGGGATGATCTGAACATTGATTGAGAGATATCATTGTTGCATTCCCCACTCTCTGTTGGATCGACCCTATACTGCTACTTTACTATTCCTCTAGGGTAGTTTGGGATAATATAAATTTTAATTTGATCAATTATAATGAATAATGAATGAAACTATTTGGCCCTGTCAATAATCTTCGAAAAATTCCCCCTTTTTTGAAAATTAAAAGACTAAAAAATATTTTTAAAAAACATTATTAAAAATTATCCCCCTTTTAAAAATTTATCAAAAAGTAAAAAATGTAAAATAATTAATTAAATAAATTTATTTAAAAATTACCCATTTATAAAATAAATAATGTTTATTTTAAAATAATCCCCTTTAATTAAATAAATAAAGGAAAATTTGAATAATGAATAATAAATCTCCCATAAAACATAAAATATTAAAAGTGCCATTCTATTCCTGACTAAATGAATATAAAAATAGTGTATAGGTGTGAGAATTTATGAAAATATGTATTTATAAAATTGTGTCTAGATTTTAATAAAATTATATATAATCTAACATACCAAGTTAAAATTTATTTTTATAAAATATAGAAGAATACAATGGTTTAGTAAAAATATTACTGATTAGATTTTATGTAGGCACATATTCAAAAACAATATTAACTTTTTAACATAGTCTTTAATAAAATGAAAAAACATGCCTATATACTTAGTTAAAAAATGCATTAAAGTGGTCTATGAGATATAAATAGTTGATAATTTATCATAATAATTAGGTATGTTTTAAAAATTAAAACCAAAGCCATATACAAACTATTTAGTCCATAAATATTGAGAGAAACAAGATACAACATAGATATAATCACTTTCACCGATTAAAAAAATAATAAAGTTTTGTTTTATTTAAAATCCATGAAACTAAATTATTACCAATAAAGTGGCACATAATTGAAATACCTTTTCTTCAAGCCTATATCCTCCAATGTCAGAGTGAGAGGAGCTAATTATGTTAAAACTATTTTTTTCTAGAATAAAACAAATTAATATTAATTGTTCCTTTAATATATCTGATATTACATTTGACAACCACTAATTGAGATTCCATAGGATATGATTGAAATATAGAATATAAAAAATGTTAAATGTTATATCATGGTTAGAAGTAGTTAAATACAATAAACTACTATTTATGACTCTAAAAAATATAGAATCAATAGATTTTATAGAAGCATTAAAACATAACTTACAAAAAATAATTTATTATTAAGAAAAATGAGCACAAAGGACCTTGTATTAACATAAAGAAAAGTTAAAAAATGTGAAATGAAGGAATTTTACATTTGTCTCGTAGAAAAAAAGAAACCATGTCACTAGGCAAGGTTGACTAGTATTGGCATCCCTCCACATCCACCCCTTTGTTCGCCAGCCCATAAGCTATATAATTTTTCTCCCTATAAGAATGTGTGATGAAATAGTTAAGGAGGATAGCATATGAAGGCAATTTACCCATTTGGCATCCAGCCTCCTTGAAGGATGCTTTTGACCCACTCAAACAACTTACACAAGGGTCGTGGAATCACATTCAAACAATAAATTATTCCAAGATATTTTAAGAGTAGTGTCAACTACCTTTATGTGACCCATAATCTCTGATTCAAGTGTAATAAATATTTCCACAAGGTCCATACAAAACTTTGATGACTTCCCCATTTTAATCCTTGAATATAGATCCATAGCCCGAGGGGCCTGGATTCCACCAAGAAGCTCCATCGATATTTCACTTAATCCATCCTACAAATGGGTGTGTCAAAAAGACTTCCAAAAACTATTGAGAGGACGAAAAGTTACCAAAAATGTTTAGCCTCTAGAGGATCATCTAGTCTTCAACTGAGTTTATACACTTTTTCGAGTAAAGTGAATTTGCTATATGAACAACAACAATAATTGAGGCCAACCCATGGTTAGCAGTGAAGCAGAGCCTGCAATGCTACATTGTGTTTCTACTGCTCTAGATATAATGAATAACTTTAACAAAGGCCACATAAAAGAGAACCTTAAACTGCTTGGAAATATTGAAATTGAAAGAGGCATACATAAAGTCTTGGACAGAGCCTGTACATGGAATACGAATGTCCAAAATCTACTGTACGACCATAAAAAGAGAAGAGGCCACCTTGAAGCTTAAGAAAAGATGATCAATATATTCCCTGTGCTACATGAAAAGTGAAAATCGAGAGCATAAGGAAATACCAACTCTTTTAATATTAGAATCCACATAAATTGTTTTAAGAGTCAGCCTCTATAGGAGAGTAAACCATGATGGAGTCATCCATTTTTTGGATTTTTACCAATCCACTGCTACTCAACCAAAATCATATGCTTGTAAAAACTTTTTGAGTTAATAAATCCATTTGATGACCCTTCCCAGATCAGCGCATCCTTTTGATTGATAAAATCATACCAGTTTATGATGTTGAAAATATTTTCTGGAAGCATATCCATATTATTCAGCTACCCCCTAATTGTAATGTTATGATCAACATCATGGTCCCCTAGGTTGATTTGATTAATAAGTGGTTCACCAACCCATTTATCATACCAAAAATGAATTAAAGAATTCTTGTTGACCATCCATTTAAGTGACTAATTATTTTCAATAAAATTGACCTTATCCCAGGCCAGATGGAAGAATATATATATCTGAGTTTTCCTTCAATAAGTCTTACAATGAATCTACTCTATATGAAGTCCAGAATAGAGGATTTAGTGTTGATGAGCTTCCAAACAAATTTTTCTAGAAAAGACTGGTTGAAAGCTTCTAGGTTCTTAATACCAAGGCCCCCTAGGGAATATGGTAAGAAACAATTCTTACAAGGAGTGGAACTCATCTTTCTTTCCATTACGTTTCCACTCCAGACAAAATTTTTCAGCATTTTTTATCTTTCTAATGATAGAGACCAGCCAAAGATACACAATAAAAGAATAAACTAGCTTCAAAGTTATCACATGATTGACAAGGCAAATGTGCCCAACCATTGAGAGAGATTTCCCCTTCTAATTGAAGAGGGTTTTCATGATTTCATCCATATCCTTAAAGAAATGTTCTTGTCGAGGTTTTCCCCAAAACATTGGGACACCAAGATATATAAAAGGCAATGTCCCATCCTTAATTCCTAGCACCGAGATGAGGCACATCTTCCTTGATGTTGGAATGATCTTACCAAATTAAATAGAGGACTTAATCCAGCTAATGAATTGACCAGAAACATTTTCATAATTCTGTAGAGACTTTTTGATATTGATAATATTTCTATTTCCCCCTTATGTAAAGATGAAAATGTCATCAGCAAAGAATAAGTGGGAGGGAGCAGAGATTTCTCGACCTACTTTGATGGTGGAAAATTATCACTTGTTCACCATGTTGAGGAGAATTCAACTCAAATATTCCTCAGCCAAAGCAAAAATAATGGCCGAGAGGGGATCACCCCGCCTCACCCCTAGAGAAAGTAATGTATCCTTTTGGGGACCCATTAATGAGAATGGAGATGCGGGCTGAGTCAAAAATCCCCCTGAGCCAGTTGTTGAATTTCTTGCTGAAATCGAAACTCTGTAACACCTTGTCAATAAAACCCTAGTCAATTATGTCAAATGCTTTGGTGATGTCCAATTTGAGAGAGATGTTTCCACCTCTAGTTTCTTTCCTAAGAAAATTAACACTCTGAAGTAGAGGGAAAACACTCTTTAATGTTATGACCTTTTACAAATCTAAATTGATTCCATGATATAATTTTCTCTGAGGCACGAAAAGCCTATTTAAGAGAATTTTAGTAATCACCTTATAGATGGTGTTGACAAGGGAAACCGACCTAAATTAAATAATCTCACTATCATTCTCAACCTTGGAGATAAGGGTGATAAATTGCGCATTGAATCCTGAAGGGAAATTCCCATCCTTAAAAAATGCCTGACAAGTTGGAAAACACCATTTTGAATGGTTTCCCAATAAGTCTGAAAAAATTCATTAGTAAAACCATCTATCCCTGGAGAGCTTTCCTTCTGGAGCCCAAAAACAACCTCCTTAATTTCAAATTCCATGGGAATAGCTGTGAGAAATGTATTTTCATACACTATGACAAGATTTGGAATGATATTCTCTCTTATCATTTCATTTTTTGGGGGTCTTTTGAAAATATTCTTATAGAAGGAGACAATACAGTCAGATAGTTCTTGTCTATATTCTAAAATACAATCCCAATACATTAGTAAGGCAAGTGGATTATTCATCCTTCTAACTCTCTAAAGAGGATGAATGTATTTTGTGTTTTTGTCAACATCTGAGAGCCACTTTGTTTTAAAACTATCTTTCCTGATGTTGTCACGAAGCCTGACCAGTCTCCCTAACTTGGAAGAAGTTTCAGCCTCCTGCCTTAGGTCTCTACTAAAATGGTCCTTAGTAATAGAATCTTATAATTCATGTAAAAGACATTCCAGGCTATCAATTTCAGCATCCAACAAGATAAATCTGTCCTTACTCCACTGTTTCAGCTTCATTTTAACCTCGTTAAACTTCAATAGGAACATTAGAGGATTAACTCCAATTCCCTCTGTCCCCATATATCCTGCACAATTTTTTAGCATTCTGGGAGGGAGGCCCAAGAACTATTAAAACTAAATGGAATTGGATGTGAAATGTCAATATTCAAGAGACTCATAAGGATAAGGTGGTGATTTGAATTATGCTTGGCCAATGTGACACATGATATAGACTTCCAAATAGCAAGATAGGAATCATTGAAAAAATCTCTATCTATTTTACTGGCTCTCATTCCATTAAGGTGTTTCCTATAACATGTGAAAATGTCCCCCAAAAGATTGATTTCAGTCAAATTGGAGCTCTCAATAAATTCTTGAAAATCATCCATGGATAAATTGTTGACAACTGGACCAAATTTCTCCTCTGCAAGTAGAATGGAGTTGAAATCCCCAACCATAATCCATGGATATGAGATTAAGTTTTCCAAATCAAAAACTTGAAACCATATCATTCTCCCATCAATGTAACTATTTTGGGAATAAAAAATTGAACAAAAATCTTTTTAACCATACTCCATAAAGTATCAAGTGAGGATCTGGTTGTTCTCATAAGTAATTTTTAGGTCGGTAACAAATTTATGCACAAAAAACTAGATTCTGTCTAGAGATCCCTCAGACCAGACACAACTTAGAAGAGAGTATCCTGCCCTACAAAAAGTGTTTTCCATATTTGTAGAGATAGAATTAGGCTCAGAAATTCCTAAAATTCCAAGTTTATACTTACCTGTAATTAGCTATATGGAACCCAATGTGTCAGGGTTGGCCAACCCGTGACAGTTCTAAAAAAGTATCCTCATTAATTCGTTGACTTAGGGATGATTCCACCTCGCCATTAGGATCCAAATTACGATGCTTTTTAGTAGATCTTGTTGAATATGCAGGGGCCTAAAATGAAAAATCTTGAGGAACATCCAGCATAATATTCTGTGGTGTGTATATACCTTTATTTTCCATAGAGTTATGGATATATGAGTCTATCACTTTCGTGACAGATGTGTCCTATGCCTGATCGGCTGTTTCAATTTCAGCTCTATTGAAGCCAGTGACAGAAAAAATATTTTCAATTATTTTATTCTGAATTTCAACGTTTTTAATCCCACAAATGTGATATTTAAAGGGAAATTGTAACAGTTTATGTTTTAGGAGTATTTTTGAGCTTAATTGAAAAAATGGCTTGTTTTGGATTTAAATAGTTTTCATTTATTTTAATGTTTTGGCCATAAATATTTCTTAACTAATCCAAATTGCATAATTATTCTATTAATGGTTTCTATGTTTGATTATATTCATTTTATCCTTCTAGATCCAAAGCTCAATCAATCATTTGGAAGCTCAAATCCAGCTCACAAACTAGGCCTCGAAAGCTGTGTACAGAACTGGAGAATTTTTTTGTTAGGACCATATCCCATAAATGGCCAACACATTGGAGATGAAATTTTCCATGGAGATGGAAGAAATAAGTAGGAAGAAATTTCAGTAAAATATCCGCATCTTTATCTTTCATGTTCAAGTCCATTAATGCGTTGGAACTCGGTGTATTGGAATACAAACCGTCATCCTAGTGAGATTAAATGTCATGAGTAAAGAGACCATATCTCTCTCCAAACATGTCTAATCAAGCTTAAATCTCGTGGGTCGATAGAGGATAAGTAAGGTTACAACTTTCAAGAAGGATCAATTCACAAATTCTGTTATTAATGAGACTATCCACACACATGCATCCGGTGGACAGATTTTGGAGCCAAAATGTCATCCCCTCTCCCTATAAAAGAGTGTTTCCTTTTCATTTTAAAGGGTTGGAAACTTAGGAATATCCATTGTTGGATATTATATGTAATTTAGTTTTATATTTTATTTTATTTTCATTCTGTAATTGCATTTCATGTTTTAATTATGTGTTCTCTTTTCTATACTTTTCTATCTCTCTTTTGTTTTCTCTCCCCATTTTCTTTTCACAATGAACTCCTATGCTCATGATCATGAGTAGCTAACCCAAGGATGTTCCCAGGGGAGTAATCTAGTGATGGACCCATGTCCTTAAAAATTAATATTTTATTTTTTTCTTATTTACTTAGAGTTAGGCTAAGGGGGATCTTAGTGGGAAAGGCGCCTTTGTGTCTCCACTTGCCACCCAGGCTTAACTTTCACTTCTGTCACATTCTCCTTCGATCGAGGAGGTGGATGTACGATACCTCAGTGATCATTGAGTGTAGTGCATATTCATAACCATAGGAAGAAGGGTATGTTGATGCATGTGATGGAGAATGTTCATTAAGTAAATTAGAAACTAATAATGACATGATGAAGGTTCACTCTGGATAATCTTCTGTGAGGATCTCCTTTCTGTCTGACATCATTCTGTTTGCATTCATTGTGTTTGCATTGCATCTGCACATTTACTTTTAGTATTTCACTATAATTTCTAAAATATAATTTTAATTTATTTTACTTCATATATATATATATATATATAAAGTGAATTATAAGTAGTGAGTGACTGACTGCAAAAGGCTCCTCAAGAGATCGACCTAGGTCATCTACTATGCTGCACTTAATATAAATATTTTTGAGAGTGTGCATGACAATGATTCATCACCCAGCCTTATCTTCAACCCGTCTTCGGAAACAATCCCTATGATCTGATGAGTCAAGGATCTTCACCTCAATGTATCATGATACTCTTGTCTCATTAACTATAATAGGATCCAAAGAGCACTGATTTAGTGCCAAAACACCATTAATGTCATTATTAATAAAATCTAAAACAAAGTCTTTAATCTACAATGAGAAAGCGACCTCAAAGAAATCATATTAATAGTCTGGGTCAGCCTACTCCTCCTGGTTGTTCATGCCTTTACCCGAGATGCCCTTAGGTTGCTCAACGTACTGCTCCTCTTCCATTACCAAGTCAGCCCATGAAGGGATATAGACCCCTTGAAAGCCTGATGAACCACCCTTAATCAGACCATCTCCCCGCTCCCTCCCCTTTCCAGACTTATCTGTTTCTTTTCCATGATAACCTTGCCTCCAAGTCGAGGCAATGGCGTCTAGTTTAACCAGCTTTTGCAACACCCGACAGTTGTTCACCAGATGACCCACCATTTTGCAGTGTTCATAAAATTTGTGGGGATTCTCAAATTCATATGAAATATCCAACTGATGATCCTATGTGGCTAGAAAGATACGACTAGGAGGTGTAACTTCCATGTTAATTTCAATAAGTACCCTAGAATACATACCCAGATCACTATTGATAGAATGCTGATAAACTTTCAGAGGGGTGCCCTGTCCTGAGGCAATATCACTCAATATCTTGGGGTGCCAGAAGACCAATGAGAGACCATGGATTCTTGTACACACCTAATCCAAGGAGTGTCGCTGCTTGAATGGATTAAAATTGGCCTCCCATTCTGAGAGTTAGAGGAAACCTAGCATGAGATTTAAATTTCCATTTCATCAGACCGCATCAAGATCACTCTTTCTTTCTAGAATAATCTGGAAGAACCATTTATTGATTGGCATGAGTCTCCAGCCCAAGAAACCCCATCATTGAGAGATCATGCTTACCAGATCTGCATATGATCATGGTTTCTTGCCTCTCTCATACGATGTTCATCTAAGCACAAAGAATTTAAAGAGATCCTGTCGTGTTTAAGGGATTCAAAATCCACTGTCACCGAAATGGATCCATCCTCTAAGCATCTGAGAACAAGTTATTTACAAAATTCAGATGTTGAGGGTTCTACTAGAGCTTCTGCAAACGATATTTATTTTTGAGAGAAAGAAGGAGCAATGATATCCGTGCCCCCTTCGTAGGGGTGAAAGCCATTTCACACTCCAGATCAAATGAAACCAAGATTGAAAAGGAACTTAGGTGAGAGAAGGCTCTCCATTTCTCTACTTACCACCATCCTTCGAATCCATTTCAATTACAACAAGTACTAATAGGGGTTTTAAATGTTTTCTAAGAATCATGACCAAAATACTGAACCAAATTTTTAGCATATTTGGATATATTCAAAAAATTTATACCATTTATTTAAAAATTTTGAAGTCAAAAAAAGAATTTAAATACTCTCATAAGACTAAAATCAAACTCACCTTCCATTAAATTTAAAAAATATTTAAAAATAAAATCATTTAAAGATTCCAAAATAGTATCATCAACACAAATTTGAATAATTAAAATACCATTTGAAATCCTTTTAATAAATAAATCCTGATCAAAATTAATATTTGTAAAATTATAGTTTAATAAAAACAAATGAAGTCTATCATACCAAGTATAGGGTTCTTACATAAGGCCATATACTAATTAGATAACTTAAAAACATGATTAGGAAATTTTTTAATTTCAAAACCATGGGGTTTTTTACATAAAATTCATCAGAGATAAAACCATTGAAAACACACTTTTCATATCCATCTAAAATAAATTAAAACTATTAAAATAAAAAAAGGAAAATGAAATTATAATATATTAAATTCTATAAATAAGTGTCAAATAATCATTAAAATCTATACCTTATTATTGATAATCACCTTGGGAAAAAATCTTGGATTTATTCTTAACAACCTATTTGGATTCATCCATCTTATTTATAATAATCCATTTAGGTATAATGAAATTCATATATAGAGGGGTTCAATTAAAGAAAAAACATTATAATAATAAAAGTGATTAATTTCATTTTTTATAAAATAAATCTAGTTAGAATCATTTAAATCAAAATCACCACTATTAGGAACAAAATCAGAAGTAAAACCAAAATAAAAAAAAATAAAAATAGAATTACAAGTTTTAATACCAAAATAAATATTACCAATAATATTTTCAACAATATTTCCCCTATGAATTTTCCATGATATAGGATGAGGTCGATAAGTAGTATTATCCCCCTTAATTGATTTATTAGTATCTTGATATTTTTCTTCTCTAAAATTAAAATCTCAAAATTCATCATAAAAAACATCCAAATAAAAATTCAATTTCATATTATTTTAATGGAACATAATTATTTCTTTATAAAATCTAAAATACTTAATAATATTTTAATTACTAAGGAAAATAATTTCTTCGCTAGTTTCATCAAATTTATTTAAATTATACTAAAAATTTAAAATAAAACACATGACATCAAAAAACTATAAAATAACCACCTTTAAGATTTTTACATTTAAAAAAATAATATGGATTTCTCTTAAATAAAGGTCGAACAATAATTATATTTGAAAAATAAAAAATATTAAAAAAGGGTTCAACCTAAAAATACATTGGAAAATTATATTCGCACCATATAGTTCTGACCATTTCAATAAGAGTTATAGTTTCCTATTCTACAACACCATTTTTATATAGTTCTTTAGGAGTAGAAAAACTATGATAATAACCATTATTTTTCTTATTTTTTTTTCAAAATATAAATTATAAAAAACACCTCCTTTATCATTAAAAATTGAAACAATCATTGAATCTTTTTCTTTTTTTACTAAATTTCCAAAATAAGAATATAGAGAAATTAAAATTATTTTTTTAAGAAAATAAACCCATGTAAATCTACTATAATCATAAAAAATAAATAAAGTATATTTCTTCCATATAAGGATATAAATTTTATTTAGACCAAATAAATCATTATGTACTAATTGTAAAAATCTATCAATACTTTTCAGATTGATTTTTCTGAAAGAGACTTATATTTTTTCTATTTCATACAAGAATATTAAACATAAAGCTGTTCTTTATTTATAGTAAGAAAATATAATACATTCTTCTATTTAGAGATATTATATAATTCTTTTTAATTAAGATGACCTAATAATTTATTCCAAATAATTTTATCACTCTTTATAAAATTAAAAATCATTACATGTTGAACTCGTAGTTCAGAAAAATCAATATTATAAATATTTTTTGTATGGTCACTGTAAAATAATAAATAATAATACCTAAAAACTAACCACATATCATTTTGAAATTTATATATAATTACATAATAAAATAATTAAAATATACCAATTAAATTATATTTTAATCCTTTAATATATAAAATTTTAGAAATAAAATTATAAATAGAAATACCAACTTTACTGAAACATTTTACTTTTCTTTTGGAATCATTTACAAATGTTATTGTGCCTCCACCAAATTTTTTATATGTGATAAAATTTGATGGGTATATGTTCATATTTTTAGATTATCAAATGTCTGTGCACCATATTCCATTCTCGAGATATCAAATACATTTTCCTATAAAAATAAATTACTTGGAAATTTTGGTACCCAAGATACTTTGTTTCTAATCAGATTAGTAAAATAATTTTTAGGTACCCAAAAATAATTTAAACGTGAATTGTAATTTGTTCTAGATAAATATGATTTATAAATATGAGTCTTAGTAAATCCTATATACTATTTAAATATAACAAAAAAAATCATTTTCATAGTATCCTTTCATACCATATTGGAACATTGTTAGAGTATATTTACAACCTATTTTTAATTTTAACAAAATTCTTGCAATAAATTTGAGGTAATATCCTATTATAGACAACACCATCTTTATTTCTACTTTTCTAAAAAAATAATTTTATGATACTTTTTATGCCCTTATATAAAAGTGTACAAAATATTTATAAGACATTCAAATTCATTTTAAAAATTATTATTCAATTAATGTGCAGATTTCAAATCATCATAAACACTTGAATGAGAAAAAAAGAAATATTACTTGGTTTTTCACTCTTATATAAAATCAATTTATTTTTAGAAATATATTTCATATTATTTTCTTTAATATATTTATGTAAATAAACATCTTTAAAACTTTCTTTTTTAGTCTTTCAATTTATTCATTTAACTCAGAAACATTTGGATTTTTAGAATAATAGTTAGAATCAGAATAACTAGAATATAATTTATAACCACCAACATTGTTCGTAGAGGTACTAAAACATATATTATCATATTCTTTCTCGTTTATAGTTTCTTCACTAGAATCATATTCTTTGGTACAAATCCAATTAGTTTTTAATTACATTTTATCATTATTTTTATATTTGTCTTTGTTCTTTAGTTTTGGGATCTAGGCTTGATATTCTATTTCTTTATGCACTAAAAGAGTAACATATAAAATATAATAACTATTATTTAAATTATTATTTCCTTTACATTTATCCTTTTAACAGTTCCTTATAAATACTATACATTTTCTCTTTATTGTATCCTATTCAATAATATTCTTTAAATTTATTTCATACTGAAGAAGTGATCCAATTAATTCATTGAGAATATAATCATTGAGTTTATTTCTTTCATCGATTGAAATATACTTTTTATTCCATTTATTTAGTTGAGATTTTCATGATAATTAAATAAGTTCCATATTCTACAATGTTTCTCTAAGTGAAGTAAGTTCATTCATAATGGTATTGAATCAACAGAACATCTATTTTACAATTATAGCTTCACCCATCTTGATGTCTTGATACTCGATCAAAGAATTCCAAGATTAGTTCAAATCAAATTTTCTGATCCAAGGTTATTAACTTGTAAAATTTTACATATCTCTTTAGAGGACTTATATGAATATACATGATTGAAAACATTATAGTTAATAGTAGATTATTATATCTTCAAAACTTTATAAATTTAAAATATTTAGTTGAATAACTTCATATAAGAGTAACTGGGTCAGAATCAGGTTACTTTCAGGGTTTTACCATTACATTAAAATGATAAATATTTAGTTTCTTGAGGTAATATAACATTTGAGTTTGCTAATATCTATAACATATTCGATCAAAATGTGAGGGTATATTGGATCTTGTTTCTGGAATCTTAAAGGTATTTCCCTTACAATATGAATTATAGGAAAATGTTATCAAAGTAAATAATAAAAAATAGACTATATATCTAATAGGAATAGACTATTCATACTAGGTGTTTGATACCATGAAAATAAATAGTATATCTAATCTATACTTAATAGTGTTGAACCTTTGATACCAATTTTTAGGCTAGAGACGATGATGATATATGGTCAAGTGGGGGTGAATAGACCATAAAAATATTAATAATAATTTAAACATAAAAAATATTCACCAAATTAATAAATAGAGTTAATCTATAGCAAAAAATAAGAGAATGAGTACAAAGAATTTTTATAGCAGTTCAGTCCAAAGTTGACTTACTGTACTCTTATTTCTCTCTCTACTTTATGAGAGATAAATTATTAACTACATTTATTTTTTAAAGAGAATTATAACCTGATTATAAGATCCATTTATAAAAAGTGGATGGATAGTGACACTAAAACACTAACTTTTATATGGGGATTCACAACCTGTAACGACCCGAAATTTTTAATAAATCTTGTTTCCTAATTTTATGTGTTATTTTATTTTATTTTTATACTCAACAAAAATGTTTCATTTGATAACATGAGTATAATTAAAATGATACTGTTGGGTTTTGACTGTTAGATGACCATTGGCCAATATGACCGCTGGAAACTAAACGTTTTGATTATTGTCTCTAAATACAAGTAATCTTGGTTAATTAATATAGAAAGAAGATTCTATGGCCTCACCCAGTAGTCTTGGACCGATCGAAGCCCATCTAATAGAACTTGGGAAGGAGGTATCACCACTGGGATTTGCTCTGGACCAAATCCAAGCTGAACTTCATCGTGTGAAGCTAGAACGAGATCGCCTTCGCGAGAAGTTCAAACTGATAGAAATTACTACTAGTGCGATGTTGGCCGAGCCTCCCTCGGATTCTCTCACCTTAGCACACCTTACACTTAGGTCCTATGCTGGTGTGATAAGGGGCTATGTAAGGAGACCATAACAACCTTGTGTAATCCTTTGTTTTAAATAAAAAATGGGATTTCTTCTTATGATGAAGTTTATGAATTTTCAAATGACCATATAAATATAGTATGCATATTTTTGATGAATTTTAGAAAAAAGATATTTTAAAAATGTTTATGTAAACCTTAAATAATTAAAAATGTGTAATGATATTAAAAAAATGGTCTTCTACAATTATATTCAGTATGGAATTTAGAGTCTAATAAGATCAACATAATTTTTGATGAATAGTAAATTATGAATAGTGATTTTATGTTTAGGATTAGTAATGTGACCAAATGGATTAGTAATTTAACTTAAATAAAGTTTTAATATAATTTAGACACCTTGATTAAGTAATGAGATTCAATTAAATGGTTAAATAACGGTTTCATAAATTATTATTCAAGTATTAGTTTTTTCGGGTGAATAGTGTTTTTAATTAAAAATTAAATTAAAAATATTTAGAAAATTACTTTTATAAAATGGATTTCATTTTTGAACTCAGAGCATCGATATTATGTTAAGGTAATTTTAGGGTTTTTTTCTGAAAAAAATGAATTTTTGGTGAATATTGTATTTATTTAAAAAAATAAATTAAAAATATTTAGAAAATAATTTTTATAAAATAGAGTTCATTTTTGAAATCAGAGCATTGATATTTGGTTAAGGTGCAATTTTGGGATTTTTCTGAGAAAGTTTAATTTTCAGTGAATAGTAAAAATACAGTTTTAGGGGTTCGGTATGTTTAATGACATCATAACTATGTCATGATGATGTCATGAGATATTTTATGGGTCAGCCGACCAAAGGTGATGAATTATTGTATGGGGAGCCCCATGTGGCCTAACTTTATGGGAAATACCATGGGAGGGCCCATGCTTTTGAGAAAACCACTTGTGAGGTGTCCCTTGGCCATTAATGCCTTGTCCCCTCACTTTCCCTATAAATACCAAGCCATCCTCTCATCCATTTCGAATCCCCACTCCTCCCTAACGAATTTCTGGTCTCATTACCTCCCAAGGAGTCCTCCCAAGGTTCCCCCAAGCCCTTAAGGTCCCAACCTTTGAGTTTTAAGAGTTACCTTTTAAGGTAAGGGATCCGACCTCTCTCTTTCTTTTCAAGAAATCTCTTTTATGTCATTTATTTTATGCTCCATGTTATTATGTTAAAGTATGTTATTTTATACTCCTCTTAATGCCCTTTTCATGTTAATATAATGATATATTCCCTCTTACTCTCATTATTTCGTTTTATGAAGTTTTAAGTGGCACCGTTAGGCTACCGAAATTTTTCTAACGGATTCTTTCTCCCTTCTCATTTTCCAAGATCTATTTTCATGTAAAGTATTTAAAGTTCCTTTTTATTATGTTGGGGTATGATCTCTAAATTTATCATAATGATATTTTATGATCGTATGATGAGAGTCCCCATTTGATCTCTTCAATTCAGTGTTTTGAAGTTTTAAGTGGCGCCGTTAGGCTGCAGATTATTTAAGTGGTTCTTTCACCTTTCTCCTTTTTCAAAGTTCTAATTCCATGTCAAGTCTTGAAAGTTACTTTTTATCATGTTGGGGTATGATCTCTAAATCTATCATACTGATATTTTATGTTTATATTATGAGAGACCCTATTTGATCTCTTCAATTTAGTATTTTGAAGTTTTATGTGGCGCCGTTAGGCTGTCGAATTTTTAAGGGATTCTTTCACCCTTATCGTTTTCAAGATCTATTTTCTTGTCAAGTCTTTCATGTTAATTTTTATTATGTTGGGGTATTATCTCAAAAAATATCATACTGATATTTTATGTTCATATGATGAGATACCTTATTTGATCTCATCAATCCATTTTTGGATGTTTTAAGTAACACCGTTAGGCTACCGAATTCTCATAAGAGAAATCTTATTTTTTTGTCTTCCTTTCAAGTTTTTCATTTCATATGGTATATCATTCAAATTTCATTACCGTGTTCTTAAATACTTTATATTATGTTACCCTACTGTTTTATGTATCATTTTTGATTGGGTGACCCATGTCCCCTCCCTTTTCAATGTTTTCTAAAACTATGTATCATAGACGTTATGCTGCATAGTTTTCATCTAAAAATGCCTCCCTCTTTATCTCAAAATTATTTTATGTTATTAAGTGAATACTCAAAGATCTTATTTCTATAGGGGTATTCACATATATATCAAAATTTTCTATTTTAAATTCTGGTATTTACATACATGAAGCCCGCTTTCCCTTTTCCATGGGTTTAAAATGACATAAAGATCATGTCTTTAAAGAAGTTTTTAAAATGTTATGATTATGAAATGAAACCCATTTCCTTTATGCTATATGGGTTGTTTATGAAATGATTGATTATGATATATTTGGCTCAAATTATAATAAATACATGTCAAGGGTGCACCCATATAGCGCTCCAATGCATTACATAAAGACTTAATCTCTAGAGATGACCTTTTAGACTGATACCTTGGTGAATAACCATGGTAATTTTTAATGACACCTTGGGGATGGACCTTGGTGAAACGAAATGATTTTCAATATTAAACGTTGCAGCTACATATTCATGTTATGAAAAATTTTATTTTTATTATGATATATCTCATGATTTCTTTCTCATGCCTTAAAGTTCTTTTCATGACCTTATTGAAGTATCTCAAGTTCACATGTAAAATGTTTCTCTTGTTTCCCTTACTGGGCCTTCTGCTCACCCTTTCTTTTGATGTATGTCCCTTGGTTATGAGATGCAGTAATAAACCTAGGATGAACATGAGGAGAAGCCTTTCAAGTGTTTAAGAAGAATGTTTTATGTTTTCATGTTTTAAGTTCCTGGTTTCCAAGACACTAAACCTTTAAGATCCTCGGTTTTGTAAAATGTAATGAAAGTTTATGTGATATAAAGGTGGGACACTATAGTTGGTATCAAAGGATGGTTTAGTTATTTGTGGAAATTAGGATATTAAAACTTTAGGAAGAAGACTATAGAAAAGTTTATATATAGGAAATCTTCCTGGTATTTTGGTGAGTATTGAGTAATGTGTTGCCATGAAAATACATCCCTATCTGGATATGAGAAGGTAGAGGTGGATATGACACAGATGTACATAGGGGTACAACCCGAAAACACCGCTTTGAGCTAGAAAAAAACAGGAACTGTTACACGACAACAGGCCTTGCTGCACTCTTGGTTACGACACTCCTAGGGGATATGCTTTGGTAAATTCATAAGCTTAGTATGCACAATTGTTAAAGGAACAAAGATAAAATAAAATAAAGATAAGAATATATGATCATGGATAAACTAGATGGGAACCTAGGGGATCACATGTTAGTGTATACTATTCTTCTACAAGTTATCATTATATGCTTTAAGTTCCTTTTCATGATTATTGGCTAAGTATTTAAGCCCCTAATTATACTTTCTCTTCTTAGTTAATGGTGGGAAATGGGAGAACATGTCCTAACAACCAATGTGATAGGAAATGTGATGATTGTCGTATTAATATGATAGAGATGATTAGGGGATTAAAAGATGATTATTATTTTGGAAGACATTCACTATTTTGGGGACTCTATATGATCGACGTAAATAGATTACTACGGTATTTTCATTGAGGAGTAAGGTTGACTTATATTTTGAAGAATAAATGAATTTAAGGTGGAATTATAGTAATTTAGGTTACTTATGGGAATGATTAACCTATTTGGGTAAAATATGTTTAGGTTAGGTACTTTTGTTATAAGATGTTAGGTTTGGTTGATGTTGTTTGGAGATGAACAATGAAGTTTATTTTGGAAGACTATGTTATCAAATGATTCTTCAATTTGGGTTTCAATCTTAGTTTGGTTTATTTTGAGGAATTTTAAAGACTGTTATTTATGGAATGGTCTATGATGAAATTTGGGTAGTACCATAGAACTTTGAAGATTTAAAAGTAGTTTCCATTCCTATGGGATTATTTCATTTTGAAGAGTTGTTTTACCTCACCCTTTCTATTTTTGGGATAATGTTTAAAGATAGAAGAAATATATAGTTGATCTTTTGTGGATTATGTGAATCTCTAGAAGATAATTCTTGTGCTTTTGATGAGACCAAGTGTTTTTTAATTCTCATCGTTTGGAGAAAAGATTAGATTTGGTAGAGACTTATTAAAGGATGAAACTCTACTAGAAGGTAGGTATATTTCTTTACGTTTTTGTTCTATGTTATAAATTAATTCCTCAAACTTATGAAAAGGAACGTAAAAAAAACATTTTTGGTTTACGTTTCCTAATAGGTAATCAAAGACCATTTACACACATCGTAAGTTTGTTATTTTCTTGTGGTTAACTTTCTCCTAATCATGTTTTCTATCACTCTCCTTTAGAACATGACCCTTTGATTTCTCCTCCATGTCCATGTTTTCCTACATGGAATCCTAGTATGGGTAAACTAAGGTGTCCCTTGTACTTCCTTTTCTTTCTTTTAAAGTAATAGTGTTACTGACTCTTTCTCCGATGTGGGACATTCAATGAAATTTCAAAACCCAATTTTAAAAATTGCGATGACGCAATTTCTTAAGGGGGGAAGATTATAACGACCCGAAATTTTAAATAAATCTTGTTTCCTAATTTTATGTGTTGTTTTATTTTATTTTTATACTCAACAAAAATGTTTCATTTGATAACATGATTATAATTAAAATGAGACCGTTGGGTTTTGACTGTTATATGACCATTGGTCAATATAACCGCTGGAAACTAAACGTTTTAATTATTGTCTCTAAATACAAGTAATCTTGGTTAATTAATATATAAAGAAGATTCTATGGCCTCACCCCGTAGTCTTGGACTGATCGAAGCCCATCTAACAGAACTTGGGAAGGAGGTAGCACCATTGGACTTTTCTCTGGAACAAACCCAAGCTGAACTTCATCGTGTGAAGCTAGAACAGGATTGCCTTCGCGAGAAGTTCAAAATGATAGAAATTACCACTCGTGTGATGTTGGCTAAGCCTCCCTCAGATTCTCTCACCTTAGCACACCTTACACTTAGGTCTTATGCTGGTGTGATAAGGGGCTATGTAAGGAGACCGTAACTGGCTTGTGTAATCCTTTGTTTTAAATAAAAATTGGGATTTCGTCTTATGATGAAGTTTATGAATTTTCAAATGACCGGATAAATATAGTATGCATATTTTTGATGAATTTTAGAAAAAAGATATTTTAAAAATGTTTATGTAAACCTTAAATAATTAAAAATGTGTAATGATATTCAAAAAATGGTCTTCTACAATTATGTTCAGTACGAAATTTAGAGTCTAATAAGATCAACTTAATTTTTGATGAATAGTAAATTATGAATAGTGATTTTATGCTTAGGATTAGTAATGTGACCAAATGGATTAGTAATCTCACTTAAAGAAAGTTTTAATATAATTTAGACACCTTGATTAAGTAATGAGATTCAATAAAATGGTTAAATAACAGTTTCATAAATTATTATTCAAGTATTAGTTTTTTCGGGTGAATAGTGTTTTTAATTAAAAATTAAATTAAAAATATTTAGAAAATTATTTTTATAAAATGGATTTCATTTTTGAACTCAGAGCATCGATATTATGTTACGGTAATTTTTGGTGTGTTTTCTGAAAAAAATGAATTTTTGGTGTATAGTGTATTTATTTAAAAAAATAAATTAAAAATATTTATAAAATGGAGTTCATTTTTGAAATCAGAGCATTGATATTTGGTTAAGGTAAAATTTTGGTATTTTTCTGAAAAAGTTGAATTTTCAGTGAAGAGTAAAAATACAGTTTTAGGGTTTCAGTATGTTTAATGACATCATAACTGTGTCATGGGGATGTCATGAGATATTTTATGGGTTGGACAACCAAAGGTGATGAATTATTGTATGGGGGGGCCCCATGTGGCCTAACTCCATGGGAAATACCATGGGAGGGCCCATGCTTTTGAGAAAACCACTTGTGAGGTGTCCCTTGGCCATTAATGCCTTGTCCCCTCACTTTCCCTATAAATACCAAGCCATCCTCTCATCCATTTCGACTCCCCACTCTTCCCCAATGAAGTTCTGGTCTCATTACCTCCCATGGAGTCCTCCCAAGGTGCCCCAAGCCCTCAAGGTCCCAACCTTTGAGTTTTAAGAGTTACGTTTTAAGGTAAGGGATCCGACCTCTCTCTTTCTTTTCAAGAAATCTATTTTATGTCATTTCTTTTATGCTCCATGTTCTTATGTTAAAGGATGTTATTTTATACTCCTATTACTGACCTTTTCATGTTCATATAATGAGAGATCCCCTCTTACTCTCATTATTTCATTTTATGATATTTTAAGTGGCGCCGTTAGGCAGCCGAAATTTTTGTAACGGATTCTTTCTCCCATCTCATTTTCCAAGATCTATTTTCATGTAAAGTATTTCAAGTTACTTTTTATTATGTTGGGGTATGATCTCTAAATTTAACATACTGATCTTTTATGATCATATTATGAGAGAACCCATTTGATCTCTTCAATTCTGTATTTTGAAGTTTTATGTGGCGCCATTAGGCTGCCAAATTTTTAAGTGGTTCTTTCACCTTTCTCCTTTTTCAAAGTTCTAATTACATGTCAAGTCTTGCAAGTTCATTTTTATCATGTTGGGGTATGATTTTAAATCTATCATACTGATATTTTATGTTCATATGATGAGAGACCCTATTTTATCTCTTCAACTCAGTATTTTGATGTTTTAAGTGGCGCCGTTAGGCTGCCGAATTTTTAAGGGATTATTTCACCCTTCTCGTTTTCAAGATCTATTTTCTTGTCAAGTATTTAATGTTACTTTTTATTATATTGGGGTATGATCTCTAAAAATATCATACTGATATTTTATGTTCATATGATGAGAGATCCTATTTGATCTCGTCAATCCATTTTTGGAAGTTTTAAGTAACGCCGTTAGGCTGCCGAATTCTCATAAGAGAAATCTTATTTTTTTGTCTTCCTTTAAAGTTCTTGGTTTCATATGGTATATAATTTAGATTTTATTACCATGTTCTTAGATACTTTATATTCTGTTCTCCTACTGTTTTATGTATCATTTTTGAGTGGGTGACCCATGTACCCTCTCTTTTTAATGTTTTCTAAAACCATGTATCATAGACGTTATGCTGCATAGTTTTCATCTCAAAATGCCTCCCTCTTTATCTCAAAATTATTTTATGTTATTAAGTGAATACTCAAAGCTCTTATTTCTACAGGTGTATTCACATATATATCAAAATGTTCTATTTTAAATTCTGGGACTTACATACATGAAACCCACTTTCCCTTTTCCGTGGGTTTAAAGTGACATAAAGATCATATCTTTAAACCAGTTTTTAAAACATTATGATTATGAAATGAAACCCATTTCTGTTATGCTATATGGGTTGTTTATGAAATTATTGATGATGATATATTTGGATGACATGATAATAAAGACATTTCAAGGGTGAGCTCAGATAGCACTCCAATGCATTGGGTAAAGACTTAATCTCTAGAGATGATCTTTTAGACTCATACCTTGGTGAATAACCTTGGTAATTTTTAATGACACCTTGGGGATGGACCTTGGTGAAACGAAATGATTTTCAATATTAAATGTTGCAGCCACATCTTCAAGTTTTGAAAAATGTTATTTTTATTATGATATATCTCATGATTTCTTTCTCATGCCTTAAAGTTATTTTCATGACCTTATCGAAGTATCTCAAGTTCACATGTAAAATGTTTCTCTTGTTTCCCTTATTGGGCTATTTTCTCACCCTTTCTTTTGATGTATGTCCCCAGGTTATGAGATGCAGTAATGAACCTAGGATGAACATGAGGAGAATCCTTTCAAGTGTTTAAGAATAATGTTTTATGTTTTCATGTTTTATGTTCCTGGTTTCCAAGACACTAAACCTTAAAGATCCTCGGTTTTGTAAAATGTAATGAAAGTTTATGTGATAAAAAGGCGGGATTCTATACAACCTAATTTCATCACTAACTTTAGACTATGAGAGTCACAGCCAGAATGATTCTGAATTTAAAATCTGGGTTTCACTACCCAAACAAAGAAAAAAATAATTATTTTTGACAGAAAATCATTAATAGAAAGTCTGAGAATAGGTGTGGGAGATAAGAAGAAGTGTTGCAGAAAAAAGAAACCAGAAAGAAATAGAAATTATATAAACAATAGAATTATTGGTATTAGTTCTTAAGTAATGGACAAAATCATCTCACAAAAGAAATAATGGTCAAAGAACATGTGGTTCTGTACTTGAGGGATTTTCCTGAAGATGAAACATTGACCACACATGAATTTAAATAATTGTAAAATACTTCAAAATTTCATATATTTTTTCTCAAGGTTATGATGATATTTTGAATCTTTTATCGATAATATTCGATCTCTACTAAGGCTAATTGACCTACCTTTAAATATAAAAATTAAAAGACCAACAAAAACCCTCCATAAGTTAGAAAATTCAGAAAAATAATAAAAAATTCTAAAATTACTGTAATAATTATCTTAGAGTTATAAATAAGTTTATAGGATAATCATTAAAATAGTTGTTCCGAAACTTTAGAATAAATTCAAAAAACAATATCCAAAAAAATAGGTTAAACAATCCATTTAAAATATATTTTCAAATTAATCAGTCAAAAAATATCTTCGAAAATAATTTAAGAAAATTATATTTAAAAGTTTATAATATAATTAAAATTAATATAGTCTTTCTGAGATAAATATATTAATAAAAATAGTTAATAAAACTTGTAGTGAATTTTTTTTGAAAAATACTAAAAACATATTTTCATAAAAATATATCCAATTATTAAATACATAAAAAATTATTTAATTAAATTTTTAGACATTCTAGTAGAATGATAGAACCCATAGAATGTACCATACAGAAGAAGTATTCATGATCACTACCCACAATTATATTCTAAGGTCTCCTCTCACGGTTGCAATCCATGGTCGTATATTACAGTGGCAGTCTGCAGTCGCATGTGGCAACATAAAATCAAAATCTTCATCCACAGTCCCACCTCACTACAATATGTGTTTCCTTATTATGGTAATAATAGACTCATGTATATTAACACGTGTTTCCTTCTTCTGATCGTAAGTTTTCTTCTTACATTTCCAATGATTGTCAAGAGAGATATGGAAATTGGACACTCATGCAGCTAAAATAATCACCCATCCTTTATAACTCATGTAATAATGAATTATGAATGATAATGAAGCTCTAGAATCATTTATTTATTTTTAAAATAAGAATAACTGTGTTCCTATAAAATTTGGACAAATTATAGAAGTAATACTTTGGGTTTGATCATTGAATACTTGGTTGAATGTTTCACTATAAAAGATGAGGACAATAGGTCAACAACAAAAATATTTCATAGGATCCACTATATATATCTATTTGGGTTTAAAATCTACAAAAAAAGACTTAAAATAAATTGATATACTCTCAAAACGAGTTATATGAGTGATACTTCATAGGATATCTCGCTTCACTCCTCATGGTCAAATGAATAGTTAACTCATGATCTTTGTGTGAACGAAGAATCCATCACTATCACATATTTCAAAACACAGGATAATAGATAAATAAAAATCCATGGTATAAGATAAATTTTAAATCCATAAGGACAAAAACATTCTAAGGTTATGGTAGAATAAATATAAAAGAACGGTAAAAAAAACTAAAAAATGCATGGAAGTAGTACTCACAGATGCAAAATGGGTGAACATGGTAGAAGAATTTGATATAGTTCACAATAGAATAATTTTAAAAAAAAATTAAATACTAAATATTATTTTGAATTTAAATTAATGAAAAAAAAAGTTATAAGAATTTATAATTAATTAACAAAAAAATTATTGAGAAAATATAAAATATAAATGAAAAATTAAAATTTATGGAATGAGAGATAAAAATAAAATGAGAAATTATAATTACCCATTTGATAAAAAACCATTAACAAAATTAATTTACAAAAATAATATTAAAATAATGATAAACGTCATGAGTTTTTTTATAATAGATTATAATAAATTCCTTAAATGATGCATATACAATGTCAAGGATCCTTATGAATCTACTATAGATAAGGATATGATTTGGTTTTATGATTTGTGTTAGTGAATTTCATTTATGAAAAACTTGAAGACAATATGGAGAATGATATTAGTATCAAAGAATGTGATGAGAAGGCATATGTTCTAAATCTGGTTTATGTAAAAATCCCAAATCATTTCATGGTGTGTTTTATCAATTATTTCTGAGATTAAATCATTTTGTTATGAATGTTTCAGGGGATCTTAATTGTTTAGGACTATTTTTGGATGATCAGATGGTGTATATAACCATTCACAGTGTCACACCTATGCGTCTGGGCATGAAAATATCCATTAAATGGGATGGACACCTATCTTGATTGATTCAATGCGTGAAATAAGTGGTCACACTGTGATCCATGCCTGGACACTTTTCTTATTTTTATTTATTAGTTAATTAATTAACTATGTTTCTGAAATAGTAAGATGGGTTCCTCTTATCCAGTACATGCAATTCCTCTTCCTCTCATTTGGTTTTCCTCTCTTCCAAATAGATTTATCCCTTATTCATTGATATAATTGACTAGTTTTCATTTCTATTAGAAGATAGAGACCATTCTATCATTATGTATCTAACCCTTCATAGTTTTTTTCATTATTAAGTAATCTCACATAGATTTAATCTATTAATCCCCACTTCTAGGGTATTCTTCTACTTCTCTAATTTTTACAATTTTAGCTTTAACCAGAGGTCAATATTAGATGAGTGGACATCTTTAACCATAAGTTAAATGGTTTTAAAGGTACCCCTCATAGTCTCACCATTTTTTATATGTATGATATATAGTGTTATTAAAATACAACATGATTTTCTAAAATTAATAATTAAATGTTGTGTGGCCCTAATACTTGAAGTTAAACGTCCCCACAATATATTAGTGGTCTTTAGGTGAGTGAACAAAGTTTTATCAACCACTTGTGGTGTGAAAGACCCTAGAAATGAAATAAAAAATTTAAGGGGGACCTTAAGGGTTCCTTGAACTTAATTAATTACTGTATATTTTATTGACGGTTTCTACGACATAATTTAGAATCTAATTCACTTATTTAATATGCAATAGTGGAAATGATTACATTAACTAAGTTTATAGAGTGAGTTATATAGGGGTTAGTTAAAAGTATGGGATCCATAAATAACTATTTATAAGTAGTTAAAAAATGAATATGAATAAATTACAACAAATAATAAATGGGTTTTCAATAACTTTGAAAATCACTTGAATATTACCTTTGTTTTGACCTTATTCTTTTTTACATGTTATATTTGGATAACATTGGATTGACTCCTAGGGATCTGAAAGGATTCCTAAGTTCTTTAGATCACCTAGGATCACCTCCTAGGGGTTGATAGGAACACTTGAGTTCTTTGGAAAACCTAGGACAACATAATAAGGGTTGAAGGAGATTCTTGTCTAATTTGGACTACCTAGGATGATCCTCCTAGGGGTAAGTGATGACACTTGATTATTATAGACAACTTAAGATTGAAACATCCCAGCTTTTTGATGAGGTATATATCCATTTAATTTCCATTTAATTACCTATTTTAACCCTTATAAATGTGTTTAATAAGGTCACATAGATTACTATGGTGTCTGGGGATTTTTCTGAGCTCAGATCCTTATCCATTAGAGGAAACATCTAGGCCACATGGTTAGTAGAAGCCCTTCCACCCATCCTGCATGGTAAGATAAAACCATGTGAGGTGATCCAGGGGGATTGAAGAGGGACACTTGATAAGACTAAAAAATGTGGCCCAGGACGCATGTATATTAATCATATCTCAAAAAGGGATAAAGGCAATTCACATGGGTTGTGTACAGTTAGGAAAATTGTGCACCTAGCCCATGTGTGGAGTGTATTGGGGCAGTGTTGGGCACATGGTTGGCGTATAGGTTGGCCAACTGTGCGACCAAACCACGAGACCCATAAAATTAATGTGAAATAGATATTTCAACCATCCTTTTATTTAACTTACTCCCATCTTTTCCTCTCTTTTATCATGAACAATAGGCCCTCCCACATGAACTCCTCCTCCATGAATCTCTATAGGATTTGAATAAATTTCCTCATTCTGACTATATTTTATTCACCATCATTTGTATTAGATAGCTCAAATTTTGATCTGTGATCCTATTTCTTCCATACATTGTTTATCTTCCTATGTTTTATGCTATTTTGGTGTGAGTTAATATTCCCTATTTTCAAATATTTTGTCAAATATTTTATTTTCTCCCATTTTGCTTCAAAACTAAAGATGATACTGGATGAGGATTCATCCATGGCCCTAAGATAGGTGTTCTAGTAATTTTACCTAATATTTTTGGTGTTTTTATATACTTTTATGTTGGGACACATGTCATACTTTTGTACAAGATTCCTTATAAGTGTTTTCCATCTTAAATTAATTTAACCAGTTTGAGATACTTCTATCGAACCATGTTAAACTATTATAGGATGTTTAACTCATTGATCAACAACCCTTTCGGTGTGTTAAGATAATTTATCCCCTTTATATAAATTTTTGAATGACTAATAACCTCTTAAGTTGTTTATATTGACTTCAAAAGGGGAATTTATTTGATTTAAAAAGTAAATTGTTAAGGGCAATTGAGTAAAAGTTAGTGGAAATACCACATCAGGTGTTATAATTAGTTAATGAATTATATGAGTCATTGAACCATTGGTTATATTAAGTTAATTAAATATAAATTCCTTATGATTATTATGATTATACCTTGGATATTTGTTTTATGGACAATGGTTAAGATACTTGTTGAGCAAGGCGTTTTACGCTCTCTTATGTTGGGTGTCAGTAAAGGAATATCACAATGTTTACTTGGAAAATGGGCATGAAGTTCTATGTTCCCTTTCATTGAGCATTGGGAATGATGAATAACCCTACTATATCAAGTTATAGGCATGTTTTCTCACATTATCATGAGATCTAGGGCCAGTACAGTTGTTGAAGCCTATAACTCATCTGATTATGCTTGGATGACTTAGTTAGGCCCTAATTCCAGCAACAACCTAGTATCTATGTATATGTCTATATACTTCCTCAAATATATATAGTTTGTATATATATACATGTTATTTATTATTATATATAAAATTATTTACATGGTAAACTGGTATTATAGTTATTTAGGCCTATTCCGAAGTAGGAAATGTCATCTAGGTTTCATTTAGGAACTTGAGTTGATTTGTTTATGTATTTAATTACTATTAATTATTTGTTATACCTATATAATGACATTCTACACACACTGACTAGATTATTCTAGACACCCCTCATTTGGGCCGCTGATTGGTACGCAGACATACCTTATGGATATATGTAGGGATAATGGAAATCACCCAGTCAATAATGATTGATTTGATTTTGTTATATCACAGGATAATGAGAGTAGAGTACAGAGTGTATGCTCGTGATTCTAATAGAGATGTCTCTTATTTTTTTTATTTTTTTATAGCATGTTGTATATTCATATACTCTGTAACATCCCATGTAAGTAATGAATAATATATATTCTTATCTATGTCTATTTATGAATTAGATAGTGTTTTAGAGGCTTAAAATGAGAATAAATCCAATCTTAAGCATGGAATACTCTAATATTTTTAAAATATTGTTTTACCGCATTTTGATGGAAAACCATTTTTAAATCTAATTTTTGACAATTTTATAAGCTATATTTGTCAAAATAAACTTATTCTTTATGATTGGGACATTGAAATTTACTTTGGATAAATTTCTGGTATTTTTCTGATAATGTTTATTTTTTTAATGAATAGTGAAAAGTGTTGTATTTTAATTCAAAACCTCATTTTAATATAATTTATTTATATAGTTAGATTATCTTTTTAATTAGGTTTAAAGAGAAATTAGAATATATATTTACCATTTAATCCAATGGTGGTCATTGGAATTAATATCACATTGAGATTGGACATAAACGAGTGTCAATCTTTTGATAGATATTGTTTCTTAAAAACACGCTATTTGATTTGACAGTGGGATTTAATTATAAAATTAATTAATTCAACTTCTATGTTATTAATTTGGTAAAATAGACATAATTTTTTAATTCGGAATATTGAATATAGCTTAGGGTGAATTTTTGGTATTTTTTTGAAAAACCTTAATTTTTGATGAATAGTGAAACCACAAAGTGGTAGTTACAAAAACTGATTTTTCGTTTAAATGGAACTTTACCACTTCTGTGATTTGAATTTCAAAAATCCAATATAAATGATTTTCATTATTAAGTAAAATGTGGTTAAATGGGATGAAAATAATTTTTGATGAAAAGTAACTTTTAAGTTTTATTAATCGCGATTAAATGTAACTAGTGTGATTTTAGGTAAAAATGATATTATAATAAAATGAAAATATCTTGAAACTTGTCCTAAACATATTGTATGAGTCATATCCGGCCCATACAACCCATGGGTCGATTTTTGGGACCCCATGGAGCCACTTGGGTAAGATAATGACATTAATGCCTTTTATTTAAAGTAAATGTAAAAAATAACACAAACATGTATTGTTTTACTAAAACAATTTTTACATGGGGTTATACAAGTTAGAGTTTGGAATATAAATAGTAATTGGAAATATAAAGATATTTCCTACATCATAGTATTTTTTTATAATTTTTAGACATTAAATAAATTAAATTATTTATGACATCATGATGACACAGTGAATACCTCATTATTTAACGATTTAAATAAAGTGAACATATAATGTAAAATATAAGACCTACACATGTAAAAAACATATTGGATGGGTGTATTTCGAACTATTATCACCTTATCCTCTAAATACATCAATTTGGGACCTTTAATATCTGAAACTCATTTGAAAAAAAAGTAACATTTTATACCTTTCCAAGAGTGCCCCTCCTCTCCTCTTATAAAAGGCCCCCACCTCTACCTCCTTACCCACACCTCTCAAGCCTTTAGATCGGCCAAGCTCTAATCATTTTGTCTCTCCACATCCCTCTCCTAATCCTAGAATCCTTACCTTAGGCATAAATCTCTTCAAGAAACCCTTTTGGTTCAAGCCAAAAAGAGTTACCCGATTTTAAGGTAATGTCTTCACTTGTGTTCTTTTGTTTTATTTTGCTTCTCCAACCCCCTAAACTCTTTTTATTAATTTCTTTTGTAACAAATAAAATATCTTAAATATACTAGGATGTTTTTATAAGAAGTATTCGAGCTACAATTACACACACCTACCTCTAATGGTTAAAGAAAATACTGTTTCTGTTGATGGTGAATTTCTGCCTTACGAAACGATGATTGTTCAATATTCTTTTATCACCTTAAAAGGAGGCCATTAAGATGTCACTATATTTATATATGATATATAATATGTTTATTTTTTCCTTAATCTTCTGTATTTTTCATTTCTGACATACCTTTATGGTTTCCATTATGGGTAAACGTGATATCTTCATTTTAGGAAGTGTGGACTACCGCCCCCTCAAAGTGATTTGATTCGTTAATACCATATGTGGTATGTATAAAGGATAGATTTAATGATTTTATATATGATAACATACTTGAATTATAATACTATTATGTATCATTATGTTTTAATTCCATTAAATATGAAATAGAAATGGAAGTAGCGTTCATGCGTACGTACGACTTACCGTCTCCATGAACGGTGCATTCCATTTCTTACCTCTAAATGTTATGTAATATTATAAATGCATGTATATAATGGATATATATGATATATACATAATTAATATAATTCTGGATATAATGTATATTTTACACCATGAACAAACTTGTAAATATAAAGAGTTTATTTTTGAATCAAGTAGCAATGATCGACAAAATGACCATTATTAACTTAAATAATTACATAGTGTTAATAACATGGTTATAAGTGATATTAAAGGAATAATGAACTTGAAAAAGGTTCTTAATCAATTAGAAATTAACTCAAGATTATTATTCAGGAGGTTAAAGAACGATCGAGTCAAGTCAGACCCGAGGTCTGGGACATCATCTCAATCTCCTTTCATTGAGGCATATTTTGCTTTATACACAACTTTCTTTTATACTGTGTATAAAACCCTTTGAATTTTACGTTTATTCAAAAGGAATATTTTTATACAAAACATTTACTAAATGACAAAAGGGAATGTTTTTTTGTCGTACGTATGCGATGACAACGAATTCTCCGTTGCTGTGACCATTATTTGAGTTTCAGCTTCCTCTATAAGCCATAACTTTTTTTGAATGAAAAATAAATACCATGTTTTACTTTTCTTTTATTTTGGTATTGAAAATGGTTTTCATAATGTTTTTATATAAATGTTTTGTATTGATATCTTGTGATTGAAAAGTGGAAATGTTATGTTTCATTTATGCATGTTTTATGTGATACAATTATGTTATGGTTCTTGGACATTATTATGAAGACGGGTGGTTTCGTAATAAACTAAGTGTGGGTGAGCCCGATATAGCTCTCCAATGAATTGGGTAACGCGAAGGAGTTAAACGTTAAGGTTTATCAGAAGGGATTTAAGGAATATACTGTGATGGGTATTCCAAACATAACCATGAGGGTTACTCCCTACATAAGAATGTTATGAATGCTTCAAGTTACCTTTTCTGTCTTATGATTTCTATGATTTTTTTTCATGATTTGAGGAGGTATGTTGAAGTGCTTATGTTTTATGGGTAAATTATGAATTCATTGATTCTTTTGTATACATGTACTAATGTTTCCTTTCTGTATTTTTATATCCCTTACTGAGCTTTTTATGCTCATCCCAAGTTTTTGAAATGTTTTTCACAGGTCAAGGGAAAGGTACATGATGTGATGATAGTGTCAAGGAAGTGTCAAGAAAGAATCCATGATTTATTTTAAATATGTTTCTGTTGATGGGAAAAATGTGTACCATCTTTTATGTAACCACTTTGTCTAAATGTGGAATGTAATGCATGTTTTACGATCTAATTCTCTAAAACTCTAAACCTGAAAAGATCCTCAACGTGTATTCTTTAAGTAACCCAAGATTAAGTAATGTTTAAGATTGGGGCCTTATAGTTGGTATCAAAGGTCTGTTTAGATAACTTTAGGAGTTAAAATTATATTAAATTATTATCCAAAAATATATATATATATTTTTTATTGGTAAAATTGAAATGATATAGAATTTGAAGATTACCATGTTGCTTTATCTAAGACATGTTTGTTCAGAATGGGTTTCCACAGAGGAAGCGGGGAAGCAGTGCTAGGAAGGCATACAGAAGGCAATGACCTTCCGAATCAGGATCCTGAGATGGTCGGAATTGGAACTGAACAGTTTTTTGCAGTAATGGCGTAGTTGACTCAAGCGATAAATGGTGGTGGTATCCATGCATGAGATCAACCAGATCAACCACAGAGGAACATGTTAGTGGTGGAAAATTTCATGTGGCAACATCCCCCATCATTCAGAGGATCATCTGACCCTGTGCTAGCTGAAGGGTTGATTAACGCACTGGAGAAGATTTTCGATGTCATGGGGTGTTTATACAATCAAAAGGTTCATCTTTCTATTTACCATTTGGAGGGTGAAGAAGATCAGTGGTGGTCGATGGTTAAAAATATCAAGGACGCTGATGAGATTGATGATCTCGATTAGGATGAATTCAAAGGTATGTTTCTTGAGAAATATTTTCCTAAGTCTGTTCGACTTAGGATGGAAAAAAAATTCTTGGAATTGTGGTAAGAGGAAGACTCAGTGGCTGCTTATGAAGAAAGGTTCACTCGATTGGCAAGGTATGCTCCAAATTTTATCCGATACCTTGATAGTAAAATCAATCGTTTTTAGTCAGGATTAAAGCCAAAATATCGAAGGGAATTAGATTCTCATGAGTTCAAAAGTTATGAAAAGCTTGTTTGATGTGCTGATAAGGTGGAAATGGAGTTTTCCAATGATCAAGTGTTCTATAAAAACCAACATAAGAAGAGACCGAGATGGCAGGAGAAAGGAAATAATTCTTCAAAAAGGTCTGATGGTAAGAAAACTAAGTTTCCAGTTTTTGATAAATGTGGTAAAAGGCATGCTGGGGAATGTCTTCTGAATTCTGGAAAGTGCTATCGATGTGGTAACATGGGACATAAGGCTCGTGATTACAATGAAAAAGATCAGGGTGATGGTATGACCAAATTTGATTTATAGTTAGTGAAATGTTTCAAGTGTAATGAGATGGGTCATTATGCAAATGAGTGTACAACAAAGAGCTCTAGTGATGGGAAACCATCATACTACAAGCAGAAATGGGTGGGGAAATCCTTTTCAACTAATTCAGTTGATGTGAGGACATCAAATGTAGTGGTATCATGTACTTTGTTTGTTTTTTCCGATTATGCCAGTGTGCTGTTTTATTCGAGGTCTACACATTCTTTCATCTCTGAAAATGTTTTGAGTAAAATGGGAATTCCATCTCAAGAAATGACTCCTGAACTTTTGGTAAAAACACCTGGGGGAAATGTTGAGGAAAAAATAATTTATAAGAATCTTCCTATCCTTATCCGTGGAAATAACCTACTTGAAAACCTTATTGTTTTACCTCTAGTAGAGTTTGATGTTATCCTGGGTATGGATTGACTCTCTATTTACCATGCTAAGATTAACTGTAGAGCTAAAGAAGTTTCTTTTCAGAAAGAATTTCAGTTTGTATATAAGAATGAACCCTTACTATTGATAACATATCAAGAGGCTGAGAAACTTGTAAAATATGGAAATGAATGTTACCTTGCACATATCTTTGAGAACAAAGGAACCGTTCAGATTAATGATGTGCTAGTGGTAAATGAGTATCTTGATGTTTTTTCTGATGAGTTGCCTGGAATAATACCAGATCGGGAAGTTGAATTTACCATTGACTTAGTTCCTGATGCTAAACCAATTTCAAAACCCCCTTATCGAATGACATAAATTGATCTTTTAGAGTTGAAGGAGCAATTGTAAGATTTATTAGAGAAAGGTTTCATTCAACCTAGCACATCACCATGGGGTACTCCTGTTTTATTTGTTAAAAATAAAGATGGTTCAATGAGAATTTGAATTGATTATAGAGCTGTGAATAACATCACTATTAATAACAAATATCTTTTGCCTCATATCGATGATTTGTTTGATCAGCTCTAGGGAGCTCAATTTTTTTCAAAGATTGACCTGAGATCAGGGTACCATCAGTTGAAGGTAAATGAAGAAGATGTTCCGAAGACCGAGTTTCATACAAGATATGGCCATTATGAATTTGTAGTAATGCTTTTTGGTATAACCAATGCACCTTCTGTATTCATGGACCTTATGAATAGAATTTTCCATGAGTTCATGGATAAGATTGTGGTTGTTTTCATTGATGATATTTTGGTGGTTTCTAAAAGTAAAGAGGAGAATGAAAGACATTTAAGGGTTATTTTGAAAACCTTAAAAGAAAAGAAATTGTATGGGAAATTCAGAAAGTGTGAGTTTTGGTTGCAAAAAATTTCTTTCCTTGGTCACATTGTTTCTAATGATGGGATAACTGTTGATCATGCAAAAACAAAGGTAGTTGAAAAATGGCCAAGACCCAAAAATGTAACTGAGATTCGTAGCTTCCTTGGTTTGGAAGGCTATTACTAAAGGGTTGTTAGAATTTTTTCCCAGTAATCTAGTCCCATGACTAAGCTAACTCGGAAGGGTGTTGAGTTTATCTGGACAAAAGAATGTGATGATTATTTTCAGGAATTAAAAAGAAGATTGGTGAATGATCTAGTATTGGCACTACCTTTCAGTACTACTAAGTTTGTTATGTACAGTTATGATTCATTGAAAGGACTTGGTTTCACCCTAATGCAGAATGATCAGATAATTTCTTATTCTTCACGACTGTTGAAAACACATGAGGTAAATTACCCTACACATGATTTGAAATTAGCTGCTGTTGTTTTTGCTTTAAAAATTTGGAGGCATCATTTGTATGGAGTAAAGTGTAAAATATATACCGATCAAAAAAGTTTAAAGTATATATTCACTAAGAAAGAATTCAACATGAGACACAGTAGATGGATATAATTAATCAAGGATTATGATTATACAATTGATTACCATCTGGGAAAAGCAAATAAAGTGGCTGATGATTTGAGTCAAAAAAGTAATGCTTCATTAACAATGTTACGTTTGGAATGTGATCCTTTGGTTAAGGATTTGATGAAATTTGGCATAGGAGTTGTTGGTGCAGGATGTCCTTTTTTTCAGGTATCTGTGAAATCTTCTCTATCAGACAGAATTAAGAAAGCACAGAAGCAAGATAGTGAGTTGCAGAAAAAGGTAGAGCTGGTTCAAAAGGGTAAGTTGCCTGAATTCAACATTGATAATTATTGTGTTTTGAGATTTGGGAAGAGATTGTGTGTGCCTTGTGATTCATAGTTGAAGAGAGAGTTGTTATGTGAATCTCATAGTTCTCCGTTTTCAGTTCATCCAAGCAATACTAAGATGTATAGAGAACTTCAGGAGTATTACTGGTGGGACAGAATGAAAAGAGATATTGCTGATTTTACTATGAAGTGTTTGACTTGTCAACATGTTAAAGAAGAGAGGCACTTACCGAAAGGGATGCTTCATCCATTACCAGTACCAAAGTGGAAATGGGAGAATATATCCATGGACTTCATTGTGGGATTGCCGAAGACACCTTAAGGTAATAATGTAATCTGGGTTATTATTGATCGCTTGACCAAATCTTCTCATTTCCTTGATATACGAGATAATTTTTCCCTAGATCAAATTTATCGTTTGTATCTTAAGGATATAGTCAAGTTACACGAAGTTCCCCTCTCCATTGTATCCAATCATGATCCCAGGTTTATTCTAACTTTTAGAAAGACCTTCAGAAGTCGTTGGGTACTGAATTAAATTTTAGTACGACTTTTCATCCTCAATCAGATGGGCAGTCATAACGAACGATTTAGACTTTGGAGGATATGATACATGCTTGTTCGATGGATTATCAGGGAAGTTGGGACAAACATATTTCTTTGGTTGAGTTTTCTTATAATAAGAGTTTTCATTCTAGTATACAGATGGAACCATTTGAGGCATTATATGGGAAGTGGTGTCGAACTCCAGATTTCTGGGATGAAGTGGGTGAAAGGAAGTTGATGGGACCAGAATTGGTAGAAGAGTTGGAATAAAAAGTTCAGATGATACAGAGACACATGAGAATGGATCAGTGCAGGAAGAAGAACTATTCAGACAATAAGAGGAAGGATATCTCTTTTGAGGTAGGAGATCATGTTTTTCTCAAAGTATCACCATGGAAAAGTGTGATGTGATTTGGTAAGAAAGGGAAGCTGAGTCCAAGGTTCATTGGACCATATGAAATTCTGGACAGAGTTGGATCAGTTGCATACCGAGTGGCTTTACCTCCGATTTTATCTCAGGTACATAATGTTTTCCATGTTTCAATGTTGAGGAAGTATATGCCAGATCCATCTCATGTTTTGAGTACAGAGGTAGTTCAGTTGGAAGAGAATAAATCTTATGAGGAACAATAATTTCAAATTCTTGATCACTGGGAGAAAGTGTTGAGGAATAAGGTGATTCATCAAGTAAAGGTTTTGTGGAAGAACCACATGAGTGAAGAGGCAACATGGGAATCTGAAAATGCAATGACGGATAAATACCCCCACTTATTCGATAAGTAAATAAATTGTGGGGACGCAATTTTCTAAAGGGGGGAGGATGTGACATCCCAAGTATGTAATGAATAATATATATTCTTATCTATGTCTATTTATGAATTAGATAGTGTTTTAGAGGCTTAAAATGAGAATAAATCCAATCTTAAGCATGAGATACTCTAATATTTTTAAAAGATTGTTTTACCGCCTTTTGATGGAGAACCGTTATTAAATCAAAATTCTGATAGGTTTATAAGCTATATTTGTCAAAATAAGCTTATTATTTATGATTGGGACATTGAAATTTACTTTGGATAAATTTCTAGTATTTTTCTGATAATGTTTATTTTTTTAATGAATAGTGAAAATTGTTATATTTGAATTCCAAACCTCTTTTTAATCTAATTTATTTATATAGTTAGATTATATTTTTAATTGTTTTTAAAGTGAAATTAGAATATATTTTTACCATTTAATCCAATGGTGGTCATTGTAATTAATATCACTTTGATATTGGACATAAAGGAGTGTCAATCTTTTGATAGATATTGTTTCTTAAAAACACGTTATTTGATTTGACAGCAAGATTTAATTATAAAATTAATTAATGCAACTTCTATGTTATGTATTTGTTAAAACATACATCATTTTTTAATTTGGAATATCAAATATAACTTAGGGTGAATTTTTGGTATTTTTCTGAAAAACCTTAATTTTCGATGAATAGGGAAACCACAAAGTGGTAGTTACAAAAAATGATTTTTCGTTTAAATAGAAATTTACCACTTCTGTGATTTGAATTTCAAAAATCCAATATAAATGATTTTCATTATTATTTAAAATTTGGTTCAATGGGATGAAAATAATTTTTGATGAAAAGTAACTTTTAAGTTTTATTAATCGTGATTAATGGTAATTAGTGTGATTTAAGGTAAAAATGATATTATAATAAAATGAAAATATCTTGACACTTGTCCTAACCCTATTGGACGAGTCATGTACGTCCTAGACAACCCATGTGTCTATTTTTGGGACCCCATGGAGCCACTTTGGTAAGATAATGACATTAATGCCTTTTATTTAAAGTAAAAGTAAAAAATGACACAAACATTTATTGTTTTACTAAAACAATTTTTACATGGGGTTATACAAGTCATATTTTTGACTATAAATAGTCATTGGAAATATAAAAATATTTCATACATCATAGTATTTTTTTAATAATTTTTAGACATTAAATAAATTAAATTATATATGACATCATGATGATGCAGCGATTACCTCATTATTTAACGATTTCAATAAAATGAAAAGATAATGTAAAATCTAAGACCTACACATGTCAAAAACCTATGGTATCGGTGGATTTAGAACTCGTATTACCTTATGATTTAAATAAATCAACATGGGACCTTTAAAATCAAAAACTCATTTGAAAATAAAGTAACATTTTATACCTTTCCAAGAGTGCCCCTCCTCCCCTCTTATAAAAGGCCCCCACCTCTACCTCCTTACCCACACCTCTCAAGACTTTGGCTCGGCCAAGCTCTAATAATTTTGTCTCTCCACATCCCTATCCTTATCCTAGAAGCCTTACCTTAGGTAGTAAGCTCTTCAAAAAACCCTTTTGGTTCAAACCAAAGGGAGTTACCCGATTTTAAGGTAATGTCTTCACTTGTGTTCTTTTGTTTTATTTTGCTTCTCCAACCCCCTAAAATATTTTTATTCATTTCTATTGTAACAACTCCAGTATCTTCAATATACTAGGATGTTTTTACAAGAATTATTCGAGCTACACTTACACACACCTACATCTAATGGTAAAAGAACATACTGTTTCTGTGGATGGTGAATTTCTGCCTCACGAAACGATGATTCATCAATATTCTTTTAACACCTTCAAAGGAGGCCATTAATATGTCACTATATTTATATATGATATATAATATGTTTATTGTTTCCTTAATCTTCTGTATTTTTCATTTACGGATTACTTTTATGGTTTCCATTATGGGTAAACGTGATATCTTCATTTTAGGAAGTGCGGACTACCGCCCCCTCAAAGTGATTTGATTCGTTAATACCATATGTGGAACGTATAAAGGATATATTTAATGATATTATATATGATAACATACTGTAATTATAATACTATTATGTATCATTATGTTTTAATTCCATTAAATATGAAATAGAAATGGAAGTAGCGTTCATGCGTACATATGGCTTACCATCCCCATGAACGGTGCATTTCATTTCTTACCTCTAAATGTTATGTAATATTATAAATTCATGTATATAATCGATATATATGATATATATGATATATAAATAATTAATATAATTCTGGATATAATGGATATTTTACCCCATGAACAAAATTGTAATTATAAAGAGTTTATTTTTGACTCAAGTAGCAATGATCGACAAAACGACCATTATTAACTTAAATAATTACATAGTGTTCATAAAATGATTATAAGTGATATAAAATGAATAATGAACTTGAAAAATGTTCTTAAGAAAGTATAAATTAACTCATGTTTATTATTCAGGAAGTTAAAGAACGATCGAGTCAAGTCGGACCCAAGGTATGTGACATCGTCTCAATCTCCTTTCATTGATCAATATTTTATTTTATACACAACTTTATTTTATAAAGAGTATAAACCACTTTGACTTTTATGTTTATTCAAAAGGAATATTTTTATACGAAGCGTTTACTAAATGAAAAAAGGGAATGTTTTTTTGTCGTATGTATGCGGCGACAACGACTTCTCCACTGCCGTGACCATTTTTTGAGTTTCAGCTTCCTCTACAAGACATAACTTTTTTGAATGAAAAATAAATACAATGTTTTACTTTTCTCTTATTTTGGTATTGAAAATGGTTTTCATAATGTTTTTATTTCAATGTGTTGTATTGATATATTGTGATTGAAAAGTTGAAATGTTATGTTTCATTTATGCATGTTTTATGTGATACGATTATGTTATAGTTCTTGGGAATTGTTATGAAGAAGGGTGGTTCCGTGATAAACTAAGGGTGGGTGAGCCCGATATAGCTCTCCAATGCATTGGGTAACCCGAAGGAGTTAAAACTTAAGGTTTCTCTAAATAGATTTAGGGAATATATTATGATGGGTATTCCAAACGTAACAATGAGGGTTACTCCCTACGTAAGAATGTTATGAATGCCTCAAGTTACCTTTTATATCTTATAATTTATATGATTTTTTTTCATGATTTGAGGAGGTATGTTGAAGTGCTTATGTCTAATGGGTAAAGTATGAATTCATTGATTCTTATGTATACATGTACTCATGTTTCCTTTCCATATTTTTATATCCCTTACGGAGCTTTTTATGCTCATCCCAAGTTTTTGAAATGTTTTTCACAGGTCAAGGGAAAGGTATATGATGTGATGATAGTGTCAAGGAAGTGTCAAGAAAGAATCCATGATTTATTTTAAATATGTTCCATTTATGGGAAAAATGAGTATCATCTTTTATGTAACCACTTTGTTTAAATGTGGAATGTAATTCATGTTTTACAATCTAATTATCTAAAACTCTAAACCTGAAAAGATCTTCAATGTGTATTATTGAAGTAACTCAAGATTAAGTAATGTTTAAGGCTGGGGCCATATAGTTGGTATCAAAGGTCGGTTTAGATAACTTTAGGAGTTAGAATTCTATTAAATGGTTATCAATATATATATATATATATATATATATATATATATTTTATTGGTCAAATTGAAATGATATAGCATTTCAAGATTACCATGTTGCTTCATCTAAGACATGTTTGTTCAGAATGGTTTTCCGCAGAGGAAATAGGGAAGCAGTGCTAGGAAGGCATACAGAAGGAAATGAACTTCTGAATCAGAATCTTGAGATGGTTGGAATTGGAACTGAATAGTTTGTTGCAGTTGTAGACGCCGGAAAAGTTCGTTGTTCCCAAACGAAGCTCCGGATGCGGAAAGCGAGGTCATATTTGGAGTCGGAAGCACGTTTCGGAGGGCCTGAAGGGCTTGCGCGGAATTTTGGAGGCCCGCGCACAAAGTTGATGAGCCGCGCGAAAACCTCCCGGGATGCGTGCAAAGCGCTGGGCCGGCGCGCAATTTTGCGCGCCAGTAGCCCGCGCGACTCCCTTGCGCGCCGGTCCCGATTCTGCGCCGGCGAAGAGAATTTCGCGCCCGCGAACTGGATTCCGCGCCCGGGGTTGCCTATAAATATAAGGCGACCCCCGACGTTTTGAGGGTTGCCAGAATTCGAAAGGTCTCTCGTGCGCGCAATCCAACCCCTTCCGCGCGCAATGCCGATCTTCAGGTAACCTCTTTTCTTTCGCGCAAGAAAGCCTTGGGGTTCGCCTTCGCGTGCAATCCCTTAGGCTCCTTTCCTTTGAATAAATATTCACCCAAAGGCATTTGCGCGCAAAAGAAGCCTCTTGCGCGCAATTGCCCCCGGGTGCGCGCAATCCAACCCGATTGCGCGCACCCCCCATTTTCAAAGTGGCCATTCATTAGAGAATGAGCCGTTGCCCCCGTGTGCTATCCGAAGCCCGGTGCGCGCAATCTCTACCATTCGCACGCAAAGTGCTGGCCCAATTGCGCGCCAGCCCGCCCATTTGCGCGCCGACCCGCGGTATTGCGCGCAAAGCTCCTCTTTTGCGCGCAAGCTGCCAGGGTCGCCCCCTTTGACCCCCTGAGGGTACCCGCCTGCGTGGCGCCCGATGACCTTCATCCCGGGTGCCCGCAACGTGCGTTGTCTTCCCGTGCGGCCCTCCAGGCCTGCGCGAAGTGACACGGACCCATTAGGCGGCAGCATACGTCCAACATGACGTTAAACTGTGCCACGTCCGCGCTACAAGACGTTAAACTGCCAGGCGTTTACGTCCCGCATGACGTTAAACTGCACCATCGTCCGCGCTGCAAGACGTTAAACTGCCAAGCATCTTCGTCCTCAACACACGACGTTAAACTGTACTTCATCCGGCAAGACGTTAAACCGTCCGCTTCGTCCTCAACACACGACGTTAAACTGTACTTCGTCCGGCAAGACGTTAAACCGTCCGCATCACCTGATCCCGTGTCTCGCACGCAGGATCCCCCCGGTCTGGATGTGGCCCCCACCCGCGCGTCTCTGCAGGGATGTCGGGATTGGAGTGGCCTTCGCCCACGAGGGTAGAGTGTTACAAACAGAACGAACTACGTGGACTTTGATCCCTGTCTTCTAAACAGGGTACGTAGGAAGCCTCTCCGAGGTTCAAGCCCACCACCTGGTCGTCCCGGTCGTATTTACGTCGGTTCGTCCATCAGTGGACCCCTCCCGGGTTCACACTTGCGTTGATTCACCTATGAATCCGCCTCTGTGGGGGACTGCACGTGTGTATCTCCATTGTGCTTCCCCACTGCCCCTTTTTCTATTTTTCCTTTTATCGTCCAGCATGACGTGAAACTGTGATTCACCCGGCCGTTCCATCCCCCCCTGTGCGAGGTGGTTCGGTTCGATCCTTCTCCAGGTAGCCTCGATCTCCGTGTGAGTCGGCTTGCCAACGTCCAACATGACGTAAAACTGTGATCCACCCGGCCGTTCCATCCCCCTCCGTGCGAGGTGGTTCGGTTCAATCCTCCGCCCGGCGGCCTCGATCTCTTCGTGAGTCGGCTTGCCGATGTCCAGCATGACGTTAAAATGTATATCCGAACTACGCTGACTTTGATCCGCGCTAACGCGCGGTACGTAGGAATCCCCTACGGGGTCCAAGCTCCTCACTCCATCATCCACCCTGATCCTTACCCGGGCCGCCACATCCCGGTGGGGTCATGCCATTTCATTCCACTCCACTTCACTCGGGAAGCCGCCCATGTGCTGGCCCCAGCGTCGGAGGTTCCCCTCAAGGGGTTCTGTCATCTCATCCACTCCTCGTGTTGATCAGTCCGATGCCGTCTCCGCTGGACGTTAAACTCGCGGCATACCCCGTGTTAAACATGGGAAGCTGAGGAAAACCTCAGGTAACACAGTTCCCCGCACCCAGTGCGGGATGCCTCAGGCCATCACGCCTTCGAGAAGCCCTATTAGGGACGGAAGGCAGACATGCAGAGGCGCAGTGTTAGGACACTCCCCCAACACCCAGAGCCACCCGGTCTCCTCACCGCAGGTTGCTGCCCCGACCAGACTCCTTGGAGCATCTGGGCGGAAGCAGCGTAATTAACCGGTGTCCATGAAGATATGGCGCCGGGAACGAGATTCACAAACATTCTTAAATCTATGAGGGAGACCCGGATTAGGCGACGAGTTCCGAGGAGACGTCCACGGAAGGAGGAGCCGACGTCCCATCATCCCGGTTTCGATCAAGGAGCAGACGCCCCTGAATAAGGGACGGATGCCGCCCGCCTTTGGAAAGCGGGACTGCGGGACCACAAGCCGCGCGCCCATCCCCTCGGGTTGACGGGTGCACGCGCGAACGCGTCCTGGCGGAACAGCGTAACCCGACGCACATCCGCACCGAAACAGAAAAAAGGTGAACCCGACGTGAATCTCTTCTCCTCAATACGAAGACCGATGGCTTTCAGAGGTGTTGGAAGACCAGCATGCTGCTCGACCGAGCATTCAGTTTTACCCGACAGGGGCTGGGGAAGGGAAATCGGGCACTCCGTCTCGCGACGTCGAGGGCCTGGGTTCCCCCCCATGGAAGGCATCGTGGCACTAATGGTTGGTTGTCGATTCCTTTTCCTGTCAGTGTTAATGGGTTCTTCTCCCTGCTTTCAAAAATCAGGTCGCCCGATCCAGTGCCCGATCGCCACCCGCCCACTGGCGCAGGGGTAGGGGAAACACCGACGCGGCTACTCCGCGCGGTCCCGCCCGTTCCACAGCCGTGCCAGCAGCCGCAGCTGCGGGGCAACCACGCCCTCTCTCCCCCTCGGAGGTCATCCAAAGAAGGGCGATCAATAACTTGGTGCGGAGATATAAGGAAGAGGGAGTCATCCCCACCAGGGACATGGCTCGCCTAGACCTCGAGGGAGCTGCACCTCGCCACCAACGCCGCCCCCGAGGGCCGCGCAGGGAGGCACCGCTGCCTACGTCGACGTCCAACCGTTTCGGGAGTTTATCCCCGAAACGCTCCGACAGTTCCTTCCCCTATGCGGATGAGGTGGAAGATGCCCGGGACCACCCTATCCGGGATTCGCCCCAGGGATCTGCGATGAGGGCTCCTGTCAGGCCACAGCGGCATCGCCGCCAGGCCTCTCAAGTCGAGGAACAGGCTCTCCACCTACCCGCGCCGCTCATCCCGACTCGTCTGTCTCGACGCCAACGTCGGGCTCGAGCGGAAGAGGATGCCCACCTTGGGGCCCTAGCAACAGCGGCCGCGTTGGCTCAAGCCACTGCTGGCTCCAGTCGCCAGGCCCCTGCGCATCCTGAGCAGGGGCACTTCTATGCCCGACCCGCATCGAGGCCCCGACCGCCCCAAAGGCAGGTTGGGTTGACTCTCCCGGTTGCTGGTACAGACAATAGCCACCGCGGACCACCTCGCGGTAGCGCTATTCGCCAACAGGGTATACTCTGTGTGGCCGATCCAAGAGGCATGGGTCACCCCTCCTTCCGATCTCGGCCCGGAGGCCTGCCCGGAATCATCTCTCCCCGCGTCTTTCGATATCTGTCCCGGTGCCCCTCGCACCTTGGTTTCCAGTCCTCTTGGCCCCAGCACCAGTGCGGCCGGAGGACGCCAGGACAGAGGTCAGCCCTGCCCCGAAGAACCACCCAGGGGCAGGAAGGCAAGGCGTCGACGCCGAGGGAGGAATGTTACGGAATTCCAGACAGAGATCCGACCGGTTCGCTTCTCTGATTCGGAGGAGGAGTATGATTCGGCGACAGAGCCCTCCCCCCAATCCCACCAGTTAGGGGCAGGGGTAGGAATGCGGCACGTCAGCCTCGTACTTCCCGAGAGCGAGATCGATATGATCCCTGCTTCTCTCCGAAGGTATATCCGGAGTAGCGAGGTCCTGGTAGACCCCCAAGGATCAAGCTTGCGGTTGGTACCGGCCCCTCTGGAAGCGCCTTCTTCCTCGATCGGAGAAGCCGGAGACTTTTTCTGGGGACCGACGGTCGAACCACGATCTAGTGCACCCCCGGCGAGCACCGACGCTACAGCAGGATGTTCGCTCGCCAGCCCGTCCTATCGTGATGTGGTAGCCAGGGCACCGCCACCCTCAGAGGGCGGCCCGGGATATGGAGGCCAATCGGCCTGCTCGCCGTATTCACCACCGGCCAGCCCGTCGGCCCGGCGGCCCGCCTCGGCACCACTACCGGTTCCCCGTCCATTCCCAGCCATTGAAGAGGACCAAGGAGACCTGGGTCCCGAGTTTGAGTCGTGGAGCTTCTGGACCGTCCTTGCAGAGGGCCACTTCCCTGAGAAGTTTTGGCCAGTCGCAGGACCAGACTTTGATGCACCCGAATCGCTCACCCCGGATGAGTTCGAATGCTTCCGCCAAACTCTCCGGGAGACTCACTCCCGTCTTCACCGCCTACAAATGCCATATCCCGGGAGTCAAGTGCACCTGGAGGATATTGGTGAGCAGTGCCGTCAAATTGACCTGGCCACGCTCCCCGCGGTTCGGCACCCCGGGTCATTTGGGCACCACGAGGCCCTCCAACAACGATGCGTTGAGTGTTTTCAAGTACTCCGCAAGGTTATCGAGGAAGCCACTCCCCACGTGTATATCCGTGGATGGGGGCAGTACGCTGCCCTACGCTTCAGTGCGATCCGCCGACAGCCCGATTCACTGGGCGGCCCTGAGGGTACATCCCCAGGAACGGAAACAGTCAACATGGCTGACCTGTCGGGGGATGGGAACGGTTTGGAACTTCTCGACGGGGGCTCTCCCCCCGAAGACAAGCCGCTGTTGGATCCATCGGTGAGAGTTACTCGTCATCAGAGGAACCTCCTGGGACTCCCCGCACCCACTGAAGCACTGACGTTGAGCCGAAACGTCAGTAAAGGTAAAGAGCACGGCGAGGCCATAAAGCCCGCCGACCCATCTGCCTCCACGCAGAGGGTGGACGAGGATCCCGAGAAGGCTACGCTACGTCAACAGCTCGCCGAGCAGAAGAAGCTGGTTGACCAGCTCCTCGCCGAGCGCGCTGCAGAGCAGCGGCCTGACTACGGTGATCCTAGGCCCGGACAGCAGGGACAGGAACAGCCACTCCTCAATGAGACTCTCCTGGGTAACCGTGATTATGCCGGGTTCGCCGACAGGAGAGAGGCCATCGCCTATGGCAAGAGGGCGCGGTATGTTTCACCACACCCTCCCGAGCGGCGTGACTATCTGAGAGACCCCGCTCGGATTCCTCCCGCTGCCCCAAGGGCCGCTCCGCCCCCCATCCCACAAGCTGCCGAGTTTGACGACCCGGCCGACGACCCGATTGAAGGACCATGCAATGCGCTCGTGGTTAGAGATCCTCGCCAGGACTGGAACCCATGTCCGGACGATCCGATGGCGGCACTCATCGCCCGCTTGGAGGCCTTGGAGACTCGGCAAGTGGCGATCCCACCGGACGGCAAGCCGTACCTAGCATGGGTGGATGACATGCCGGCGCCTCCGGGATTCGGGAATCCCACTTTTTCCCCCTTCAACGGGACTGGAGATCCGCCACAGCATTTGGCCCATTTCAACTCGAGGTGCGGGCCTATGCTGGGGACTCCGGCGCAGCAAGAGGCCGCTAAGCTTCGCTGCTTTGTCCAGACACTGGAAGGGCCAACATTTGTCTGGTACAGCCAGCTCCCCGTCGGGTCGATAACTAGCTGGGAGGACCTTCGTAGACAATTCCTCTACCAGTTCAGTTCCACGACCCGGAAGACGAGTATCACAGACCTCTTCAAGTGCAAGCAGAGGCCTGATGAGCGAGTCGCGGACTTCATCGCCCGATGGAAGGGTCTCACGTATTCCCTTGACATGCCATTGACTCAGGAGCAGTTGCTGACAATGTGCGTCGGGAACGTCAAGACCGAGCTGGTCCCTTCCTTGATCACTCATAATTACCCCGGAGGGTTCAGGGACTTCTCAGACAAAGCTCAACGTCTTGAGGAAGCCCTGCAACAGGCTAGCCAGGCACACCCGCTGCCTCCTATGATTCCTGCAAGGAGAGCCAGCAGGGCTGAGCCCGCTGCTGTCGCCCAGATAGAGGCTCCCAGGCCGTTGGAGCTGCTGCCGGTGAGACCAGCTCCACAGCCTCACAGGAATCCGCCTCCACGGGCTCAGTTCCCGGCCCAGCAGCGGCAGCCTCAGAACCGGCCGGCCCCTCCGCGTAATGTACTGCCGCAACCCAGGCGAGATAATCAGGGTCCACCTCCTCGGCAGGCCCCTCCAGCCCCTCGTCAAGACCACGCTCCCAGGGGCCCGCGATACCTGACCTACTCATTTCACGAGGATCAGGTCCCCGGTTATTTCCGGAGCGCCCTGGAGCAGAGGATTGTGCGACTGCCTGAGTGTTGGAGGCCGGAGGAGGCACATCTCACGGATAACCCCCGCTACTGCCCCTACCATCGGGCCCTTGGGCACACCATCCAGTGGTGCTATGTGTTTAAGGATTGGCTCCAAGACCAGATTAACAACAATGTAATCAGGTTGGGCCCAGCTCCGGCACAAGTGGAAGGCGTGTTCGTGGGATCAGATGACGATAGTGGCAATGAGGACGAATGGCAGCTGGTCTCCGACCGCGGATCCCAGAAGTATAAAAACTGTATGGCCCGCAAGACGATCATTCGCGCCCATGGAATCATCCGTGCGCGCTTGAATCAGCCTGAGCCCCCAGAATCTGCGGATGCTGCTTCGGCATCGTCGTCCCAGCCTGCCTCTTCCAAGAAGAGCAAACGGCGGCGGCGCAAGAAGGAAGAGCGCGCCCCGCCAGTTCCGCCACTATCCCGCACTCTCGGCGATTTCATGCCCCCGGAGATGGGGATCCCTCATCGGATCCGCCCAGTGGTGAATGATTCGTCCGATGACAGTATTGGGTACGTTTCGGTTAATACCGTCGAGCTGGTAAATCCCTTTTCGGTTCCCGACGTTGAAGAGCACCAGGTGGACCTCCCTAGTGTCCCCGGTCGTCGCCACCGTCGGAGGAGCCGCAACAACAGGAGTCACCGGGGCACAGCAGTTGGTACCTCCAGCCAGGCCGTGCACGCCACTGAGACCAGGCAGCAGGCTCAAAACCGAGCTCAGCATGCGCAGCCCCCCCATCCGGGGATGACGGATTCACCTCCGCCACTGTTTGTGGTATGGGATCAGGCAGAACCGCCTCAGCCGCGTCGCGATCAGCTCCGCCCTGCCACGAGTCCATCCCGGCCTCCTGACCCCAGTACGGTGACCATTTCCCGGGCTTCAACCAATGAACAGCAAGATGCGCCAAGTACCAGCCGGCCGCCAGTTCAACCGGCAAGGCCCATCATGCCTCCAACCGCAGAGCAACCTCCTGCAACCAGGGGCTCGCGCTTGGCCAAAAAGTATGATGTCCTGAAGCACTTGGCCGACATCCCAGCGAGACTCTCCATCCTTGAGGCTCTGCGCATGTCATCTGAGATGCGCGAGGCACTCGCTGAAGCCCTGAAGAGCCCCCTCCAGTTTGAGACAGAGGTTGCGGCTGCAGAGGCCTTTCATGCCGAAACGATTGAGGACGCCGAATGCCAGGCAGTTATCTCGTTTTCTGGTAAGGATGAAGACCCTCCTATACAGGGGAACATTCGTCCGCTGTATGTTACCGGCCAGTTCAATGGCCTTGAAGTCCGGCGCTGTCTTGTCGACACGGGGTCCGGGATTAACCTGATTCCCACTCGGACGCTCCGGAGATTGGGGTTGTCTGAGGATGACTTGATTCCCTCCGACCTCAGGATCCAGGGGTACGACCGCACCGAGCAAACCCCGGTCGGCAAGATACGTTTTAAGACCCAGTTCGGTGATTTGGTTGCCAACACCGAATTCATGGTAGTCTCTCAAGAAACTGCGTACAACGCATTGATGGGCAGGCCATGGCTCCACCTTCATGCGGCGGTTCCCTCGTCATACCACCAATGCCTCAAATACTCCCTTAATGGTCGAGTAGGCGTGCTTCAGGGAGATGCCTCTCCTTTTGCCTCATGTGAAGCCCGCTATCTGGACGCGGACTATTACAAGAGAAAGGATAAGCAGATCCTGGCAGGTGAGGTCGAGCCTGTCGCTGTTGCAAGTGATCCCTGGGCAAGTTTGGATGACGCTTATGTCCTCCCGATTCAACGGTTGGACGTAGCCATGGTCTCGACGGCTTGTGAGTCTCCTGATGTGATGACCGCGACCGCCCGTGCCAGCACCAGCGGCCCAGTAGGATCTGGTAGCCCCAATGCAGTTGCCAACGCAACCTCTCCCGTGGACGATCCCTCCCCGAGTGGAGAGGACGTGGAAGATGCACCCCCAGCTTTTGAGGAGGGCGTCTCCGCCACGGTCGATGAGTTAGTACAAGTGAACCTTGGAACCGAAGCAGATCCGAGACCCACATTGGTCAGTGCCGCCATGCCCTCTGAGGAGCGGCAGCAGTACGTGGACTTTCTCAGGCATCACCGCGATGTGTTCGCTTGGGGCTATGACGAGATGCCGGGGCTAGATCCTCAGGTAGCCGTCCACCGCCTTGGTCTCCCGGCGAACCATCGCGGGTTCAAGCAGCCTCCCAGGAAGATGCACCCATTCCATGGTGCCATGGTTGAGGCCGAAGTTGACAAGCTTATCAAAGCCAACTTCGTGAGGGAAGTCCAGTACCCCAAATGGCTGGCCAACATTGTGCCGGTCAGGAAGAAGAACGGGCAGATTAGAGTCTGCATCGACTTCCGCGATCTCAACCGCCACTGTCCGAAGGATGATTTTCCCCTTCCAGTGACAGAGCTGTTGATTGACGCCACAGCAGGGTTCCAAGCCCTCTCCTTCATGGATGGATACTCCGGATATAACCAAATCCGGATGGCCCCTGAGGATGAGGAGTTTACTGCCTTCAGGGCCCCCCAAGGTACCTTTTGTTACCGGGTCATGCCTTTCGGCCTGAAGAATGCAGGTGCCACCTATCAACGGGCGATGCACCGCATGTTCAAGCCAATCCTCGGCACACTGGTGGAATGCTACGTCGACGACTTGGTAGTCAAATCGCACCAGCGTCAGGACCATCTCAAAGATCTTGAGAAAGTGTTCGGCTTCCTACGGTCTCGCTGCCTGAAGATGAACCCGTTGAAGTGTGCCTTCGGGGTCACCTCCGGAAAGTTCCTTGGATTTGTGGTAAGATACCGGGGTATTGAGATCGACCCAGAGAAGATCAGGGCGATTAGCCAGATGCCTCCCCCAGGTAACATCCGGGAACTGCAAGGGTTCCAAGGCCACTCAGCCTATATACGCCGATTCATCGCGAATCTGGCCGGAAAGTGTAAGCCCTTTTCTCAGCTCATGAAGAAAGGTGCCACCTATGTATGGGATAAAGAGTGTCAGACCGCTTTCGAGGAAATCAAGCAGTACCTGCTGCAACCTCCGGTTCTGATGCCGCCTATATCCGGGAAGCCGCTGGTCCTCTATGTGACCGCCCTGGAACGGTCCCTGGGTGCCCTTCTCGCCCAGAAGAACAACGAGGGAACAGAGAATAGCCTCTATTACCTCAGTCGCATGCTCCTCGATGCAGAAGTTAGGTATTCCCCCATCGAGAAGAGTTGCCTGGCACTCGTATTTGCCGTACAGAAATTACGACACTACTTGCAGCACCATGAGGTACAGTTGGTTTCTCGGGTAGACCCGTTGAAATATATCCTGAGCCGGCCCATGTTGACTGGCCGTCTAGCGCGGTGGGCTGTGATTCTCCAGCAGTTCGACATCGGGTATGTGTCTCAGAAGGCCATCAAAGGGAAAGCATTGGCAGACTTTCTGGCTGCTCACCCAACCTCCGCGGATCAGCCGCTGGATCTAGGCTTTCCTGATGAGGCCATCCTCTCGGTCGAACGAGCCGGTCCATGCTGGCAGATGCACTTTGACGGTGCCTCCCGGAGCCCCACCGGTAGAAGACTTGATAATCCTAAGCTCAACAGAGTGGGTTTGGGTATCGTCTTCATTACCCCGGAGCAAGCCGTGCTGCCATACTCTTTCCTGTTGTCAGAGGGCTGTACCAACAATGAGGCGGAATACCATGCCCTCATCACCGGCCTCGAGTTAGCTCTCGAGATCGACGTGCCCCATATGTGTGTGAAAGGGGACTCCGAGTTGGTTGTTAAGCAGATCAATGGAGACTATGTTGTCAGGAACCCGGAACTTGTGCCACTGCTGGAGTGCACCCTCCTTCTGATGGCCCGGTTCCCTTCTCGGCCAGAGATTGTCCATATTCCCCGGTCGCAGAACGGTCGAGCAGATGCTTTGTCCAGCCTTGCTGCGTCACTTGCGGATCCTGAACAGGATAACCTGACCGTCCGCGTAACGCATCGCAGGCTCATCGCTCCCGTTTTCCCGGAGGAAGATCGCGGCCCGTCGGTAAGTAACCTCACCACGGTTTCCCCTACGCCCGGAGCCCCGAGTACCCCAGATGTGGCAGTCGAACCAGCCCCTGATTGGAGGACGCCTTTGGTTGAGTACCTCCAACATGGCATTCTCCCGCCGGATCGGGTAGAGCGCGAGCGAGTTCGACGCCGCGCATCGCAGTTTTTCCTCCAGAGCAGTCCCGGCCTGGAGCAGATCCTCTATAGACGCGGATTCGATGGTGTTCTCCTCCGTTGCCTTCAGGGAGTTGAGATCCCGCGAGTCATGCAAGAGGTTCATGCTGGTTCATGCGGCGCCCATCAGACTGGGCCGAAGCTGTCCCACCACATTCGGAGGTTGGGATACTTCTGGCCCTCCATGATCCATGACTGCATCGAGTATGCCAGGAGGTGCCATGCGTGCCAGGTTCATGCGAACTTTGTGCATCGGCCGCCGGAGCCTCTCCATACCACCAGGTATTCTTGGCCCTTTGCAGTCTGGGGGATGGACGTTGTGGGACCTTACCCGCCGGCGACGGCTCGCCAGTGCCGGTTCATTCTGACCGCCACGGACTTCTTCTCCAAATGGGCAGAGGCGATTCCGCTCAGAGAGGTCAAATCCTGTTCGATCGCTGACTTCGTGACCTCCAACATCATTCATCGATTTGGAGTGCCTCACGCTATCCTCACGGATAACGGAGCCAATTTCCGAGCAGCCGAGTTGAAGAAGTTGTACGCCAAATACAACATTCGCTCGAACCATACATCTCGCTATCATGCGCAGGCGAATGGACAGATCGAGGCGTTTAACAAAACCCTCTCTAACATTATGCAAAAAATGGTTGGTCAGAACAAGAAGAGTTGGCCGGACAAGCTCCCCAACGCCCTCTGGGATTATCGGACGACGACTCGCAATTCCACCCAGATGACCCCTTATTCTCTGGTGTATGGATCTGAGGCCGTCCTGCCCATCGAGATCCAGTTACTGTCCTTGCGCACTGCGGTCTACGACCAGCAAGCGCCGGACAGAGCTGCTGAAGCCCGTCTAGTCGAGTTGGAAGCACTGGATGAGAATAGACTTCGCGCCTTGCACAACTTGGAGAGGCATCAAAGCAGAATGGCTCGAGCTTTCAATAAGAAGGTTCGCCTCCGCTCCTTCCTGCAGGGTGACCTGGTGCTAGCCCTAAGAGCGCCAATGATCCCCGGCAGGAAGCCACCCAAGTTGGAGCCCAAGTGGGAGGGACCTCTTGTCGTCCACAAAGTTTATCCCAATGGCGCGTACTCCCTAGCGACTATGGATGGTGAGCGTGTCACTCCTCCCACCAACGCTAGGTTCCTCAAGCAGTACTTCGTCTGAGCGTACTACGTCCTGCACGATGTTAAACTGCATACGTCCAAGCTGCACGACGTTAAACTGCCTAGCATATCGTCCGCGCTGCAAGACGTTAAACTGCCAAGTGTTTCGTCCAACATGACGTTAAACTGTACCTCGTCCAAGCTACAAGACGTTAAACTGTTTAGCATTCGTCCAACATGACATTAAACTATACTACATCCGAGCTACAAGAAGTTAAACTGTTCAGCATTCGTCCTGCATGACGTTAAACTTCCTCTCAAGAACTACGTGCGGCTTGATTCCCATCCTTATGGGATACGTAGGACCGCCTGAACATTCATGTTTCAGGCCCAGCCCCATCCTTCGGGAATTTCCATCCCATCTCGGGCCCTTGGCCCAGTTGTCCCCGGGTGTGCGGTGTATGGTGTGAGCGCGAGGCTATGCCCTCATTCACGTCGGTTTGCTCGTCACGCTGTACGCCCCCCCCCCCCCCCCCCACGTTTGGGGATGCCTTCTGCTCCCCCCTTTTTTCTCTTTTCATCCTGCATGACATTAAACTGCCCCTCAAGAACTACGTGCGGCTTGATTCCCATCCTTATGGGATACGTAGGACCTCCTGAACATTCATGTTTCAGGCCCAGCCCCATTTTCCGGGAATCTCTATCCCGTGTTGGGCCTTTGGCCCCAGTTCCCCTCCTTTTTGTGCGAGGCGTGTGGCGTGAGCGGGGGATTATGTCCTCGTTCACGTTGGTCTGCTGGCCGCGCCATACGCCTCCCCCGTGTGTGGGACTACCTCACACCCCTCATCGTCCTGCATGACGTTAAACTGCCTCTCAAGAACTACGTGCGGCTTGATTCCCATCCTTATGGGATACGTAGGACCGCCTGGACGCTTGTGTCTCAGGTCCAGCCCCGTCTCCTGGTTGATCACGGGGATCTACCGTCTTTTGGTTGCTCTTAGGGTGAGTCCCCCGACCCTTTCCGGTGATCTGTTAACATGTTTTGGGTACATTGGTCTATGACCCGTGGTGTCAGATTCAATCCCGACAAGTCCTGTGTTGCTTTTCGGGCCTCACGCTTCCTCTTGTTTGAGCCTTCACTCAAAGGGATCCTCGTTAGCGGTTTGGGTGCGATGCCTCAGTGCTCTCCTACCGCTCCTGGTCGATTTACTGGTGGGTCCTGGGCCGCAAATCGATATGAATCCTGCGATTAAGCGGTTGATGCTCGTTTGCTTGCCCAGTTCTAGGCTGACGCGATCGGATGTTGTGTTGCGAATATGGTCAGAGACATCCTTGATCGCCATGTCGGCTCTTTTAGGCTCCGAACATTGGTTGCGCGGTCCTCATCACACTCCGCCTTTGTGCGTTGTAGTGGAATCTCGACACTCTCCTCATACTGACCTTCAGTACACCTTTACACGTTAGGCAGGCCAACCAGGATAATGGTGTCTGTCGAGGCTCCCACGATCTGAGCACCAAGGGTATATGCTGATGTCCTCCCTAAGGGCCGTGTATAGCTGGACCCTCATCCCCATAAGGAGGAAGGAGTCGCCCGAACAATCGCGTTTTGGGCCCAGTATATCTGGAGGCTAGCATCTCTGCCCCTCGGGTGATGGACATACGCAGGCCCCTATCCCAGGATCCTTCTCCTGGAATCGTGCGTGACCGCAGGGCTGGGTATGTTCCCACCTCCGCTGAGTCCGCCGCATCGCGATAAGCGGATTCCTCCATGGTCCGAACCACACGACCTTAAACTGTGTTGTCTGGTCCTACCACACGACTGTAAACTGTGATCGTCTTGGCCGCCCGACGAGAAACGGCACTGCATCGTGATGTCCTCCTCAGGGGGCACTCACGTTGGGCGCTGGTTAATAACCACGCCATTCATCAATGCCTTTCATGGCTTGATTATTGTGGCGACGCCAGGGATTCCTTAATCACAGGCATGTCGCTGTACGAAAAACCATCCATCTTTAAGGACAAACAAGAAATATCAAATACCGCTTCTTCTGTGTGCGAGGGTCAGACCCGCACCCTTCCCCGCGCTGGTGCCCGATTGTGTTGCGCCGCGCTTCAAGAACTACGTGTGGCTTGATTCCCATCCTTATGGGATACGTAGGAACGCCCGGATGTTTGAAACTTCGGGTCCAGCCCCCCACCTCTTAAAGATTCCCCCCTTCTCTGGGGAGTCCGCCGCCTTCAGGCCACCCTCAAGGCGTGTCCCTCGACCCCTTGCAGTGGTCCACTGGTGTCAAGAGTACTCTGGTTTATTGCCAGGAGGGTCAGGTTTAGCTTGGTCAGGTTCCTTCCATTTTCAGGCTTCGTGCTCCCTTTCATTCGGACCCATCGCCTACGCCCTGGGTGGAGCCCCCGTGAACGGTTTGGACACAATGCCTCAGTGCTCTCCCACCGACTCTGGCTGGTGCCCCCAATGGGCTCGGGCAGCAAATCGATATGAATCCTGCGATTGAGCGGTCGATGCTCGTTTGCTGCCTCATTCCATCAACGGTTAGTGCGATATTGATGCTGATTTTCCGCCACGGTCGGTAGTACTCCCATATCGTCACGCCGGTGCCCCCAGTCCTTGAGTGAATGGCCACATGATTCACATCACATTTTCCACCTCCCATTCTGACCAGGAAAAATCTCGACACTCTTGACACTATTCCCCAGTGCATCTTCGCATATCCAGGGGATAGGACCACGATGCGGTGTACTTTGAGGTTCTTATGGTCCGAGCTCTAAGACCTTAAACTAAGATCTCCCCCTATGGTCCGAGCTCTAAGACCTTAAACTAAGATCTCCCCCTATGGTCCGAGCTCTAAGACCTTAAACTAAGATCTCCCCAAACGGGGTTCTGTGTCCTGCATGACGTTAAACTGCACTCGCAGAACTACGTATGGCTTGATCTCCAGCCTGATGGAGTACGTAGGAACGCCCGGGCATTTCGACTCGGGTCCAGCCTCAGGGATCGCTAAGTCCCGCCCCTCCTCGTCGCCGGCCGTCTGGCCTGACTTCGGGTAGAGTGGTGCAGTTGTGATATTCTCCCCGATTCAGCTCGGGATGCCCCATCGCAATGATGGGAAGCGACGGTTTCCTCGTCAAAGAGGTTCTGTCTGAGAATTGGGGTGATTCACGGCCAGATTAGTGCATCCGCCTAATACGCTTTCCCCACGGTGGCGCAATTTTGAGAGCGTTGGATTCTATCCGAACAAATCGTCACTTCGCCCCACGCTTCGCATGCCCTGTTGATCTGGATTTCCACCCTTGTGCCTGAAGGAACCCCCAAAGAGGCATTGATGATGACATGTGATCCGCCTCCTGCAATATGGATGATGACCTTCGGTCCGTCTATCGTAGTAGTATGGTCGATTGATCCATTGTCCGCTTGCCGTCTTGGGCATTTCCTGGAAGGCCAACCGTTGTGGATTTCTGAATTCGGGACACGCGATTCACCCTTTCTCATTTCCCTATGTTCGGATAAAATCTCAACGCCCCTAGCATTGTCCCGCTCGTGTGTCGGAACAAGTTGGGGGGATGATACATTGATTAGGCTTGTGGTCTCCTTTCCTAGGAATGACCTCCCTCTTTTCTCTAGAAATCCAGGCCCAATTACGGATGCCTGAAGCTTGGTTAACGCTCCAGCAAGACAATGAATTGTGGTTGAGCATGTTAAACCAAAAGATGCAGATAAATATGGTGATTCATACAAATGGATCAAAATATTGCGTAGCGGAAGCAAATGTTTTGGGAATGGCAAAAACAAAGCCCCTAGGGATTAGCGTGCTGGATAAGTCTTTCTAACGCCGCTACCCTTTGGCTGGCGGCCTCCAGGGCTGCTTCTCGCTCTCTGCGTGCCCTCTCCTCATCGGCGGTCGCAGCACGCAGTTCGTCGATCCTGGCCTGTGCACGCTCCCGCTCGACTTGGAGTGTGACCATCTGTTGGCCCGCCTCCGCCAGCTGTACCTGGGCGTCGATCAGTTGGGCCGATAGTTGCTCCACAAGCTCAGTACACGCTGCGACGAAGGCCTCCTTCTCTGCCGCCTACCCTTCGAGACGCCGGACTTCCTGCTCCGCCGCGAGGAGTGCCCGCGTGCTCTCCGACATGTCCCGACTTTGTGCGACGTCGGCACGCCGGCAGCTCTCGCGCATCATTTCGGCCATGAAATCACGGACTGTCAGATGGAGGCGTTGAGCATCAGCTCCCCTGGCACACAGGAAGCGCATCCAGGTTTGAAGTGATCCCATGCGCCCCAGCCACTCCGATGGGTCTCGCTTAAGGAAGCGCTGGATGCACTTCCACCCCCTTCGGCGCGCTATCTGGCTCTCCTCGACCGCCTCCGCGTCCGAGTCGTCCATCTCCTCGGGGTCGGCAGGCCGGTAGGCAGGGAAGGCAGCCAGCAGGTCTGCTGCAGGGTCCGCCCCTGGGATGTCCTCATGGGGGATAGGTTCCCCAATATCTGGGCGACCTTCTTCTCTCTCCCCAGCGGCGTTGACACCCTCTTCAGCCCCCGACCTCTCTCCGATGTCAGCACCGCCGACGTCCGTAGCCCCTTGATCAGCAGTTGGTGGGGCCGGCTCGGTGTGGGAAGTCTGTTCCGGAGCAGGCGGCATGTCTGCCACCGGTCCACTCATGGATGGCCCGGGTTCGGCAACCCGACGAGCCTCCAGCGTTGAGATCACTGCGCAAGGCATGCCGTGGTTAGTCACGGATCGTCAACGGCAAGCACCAGCAGTAAGGTAAGGAGACTTACGGGAATCCAAGGCGTCACCTTCCGCTATCCCGGCCGCCGCAGGAACAGTTGCAGCAGGGGACCCCTCAACGCTTTTCAGTTCAATGATGGGCGTCTGGCCCCCGCCTTGTCCTGCTGGCACCTCTCCTACTCCCGCTGAGGAAGCCTGACCAACATCCGTGCGCTCCGGAGAAAGGTGGAGAAATGGGTTAGAAGCTGCATAAGATAATGGATGAAGCAGGTTGAGTAGGGATAGAAGCGGACCTTGAGGAGCTCAGTGACATCAACATTGTCAGAGCCAGCCACCTCGCCGCTCTCCCGCGGGCTCCCCTGATGGGATCTTCCCTCGGAGCCTTCATCCTCCCCCATCTCCTCCTCTTCCTCGGAGTCATTGCTACTGTCATCTTCCGCCGGCGGCATCTGTTCTGGAGCGGGCTCTAGACCCAGCATCACCTTCACCAGAAGGTATGGCTCCGCACGCTGACCACGTTGGCGCGCGTACTCGTCCATGGCCGTCAGATACGCATACTGCCGGTTGAAGTCCACCCTGTCGGCAATATGGAGGCGCCCGACCTCTCGCAGATGGATTCCTTCTCTAAGTATCTTTCGCCAGATGGCGTCGGTCCCCAGTGACTGCCGCAGGGTCATCCAGGCCGACCACAGCGCCGGGAAGACTGCATCGTGGGAGGGTTCGAGCAGACGCCTTACCTGCTTCCCAGGCCGCTCTTCGACCACCACACGTGCCCCCTCTCTGGGCGCCGAGGTCGTAGCGGCAGCCTGCGATGTGCCCGCCGCCGAAGTCCCTGCTCGCGCCGGCTCCGCTGCTTGGCGCACCTCCGTTCTCCCCCGTGTAACGGCGCCTCGCCTCCTTCCTTGACGCCCGGTCTCCGCACGGGTGACCTCGAGCCGCCGAACTGGCTTCCGTAGAAGCCCCTCGGGGTACGCGATGGCCCAGTGTTCGGCGTACTCGGTTGCCAAGCCTGCGTCGACCCCAGTAGGAGGGAGAGTGATGACGTCGCCAGAGCCAAAGGCGACAAACATTAGCCACATCTGGCGAAGGACGCCAGGGTTCATCTCCTCCCGGACAGCAGTGAATACCCTCTTCGGCATCCGTTGAAGGCACCCGAACTGCCTGGCGAACCGGGTTGGCACGTAAGGCTCGCAGATCACCTTCCCGTCGATCCGAGCCACGAGCACCCCACCCCGCATGTTCAGGAAGTATTCATGCTGCTCCAGCGGGCCCTGCCCGTTGTCGATCATCTGGCCGACGGGAGTGGGGAACGGGCTGAAGTTGAAATTTGCATGATTGCCAATCCGAATCCTCATGCCCTCTTCACTTAGGGTCATCGGAGCGACCCCCGCAATGTTCAGCAGGGAGGGTCGCAGACCGTTTCCTGGAGGAATGATGGCGTTCGGAAACGTGTACCCACCAAGGTGAGCAGCCACCCAGCCGTGGAAGAATTGAAAGGGCCCACAGATCCTTCGTGGCGACCCCCCTCGTGAGATGCGTCCCAGGATGGCGTACAGCTTAGCCAACACTAGGACCCCGAGGTTATATCTTTTGTTGGCGGCCATAGCGCCCGCCATCGCCAGCGTCGCCGGGCGAACGCCCATTCTCGCGTCCCGCACTGGCAAGAGCCACCCACTCAGAAAGGCGGCCAGAAACGCCGCGTACCAGACATTTGGGTCCCGGGCCTCGATGACGCGGTACCTCCATGAGCGGTAGTCATCTGTCTCCAGGACCCGCCAGTACGACCCGTTCCGGCTCCTCTGAGCCGCGGTCGGGCACCGCTTCCCCCTGCCTGGCATCTTGACCGCCGGGTCATTCTCCAAGAACTGGCCGAACCACTCCTTGTAGGCTATGTCCTTCTGGAAGTCCTTGATCCCGAGCCGCTGCGTAGCCAGGTCAAGCAGATGCCAGGTCAGAATGGGAGTCCGTGACCTGTCTTCCCAGGTGTTCTTCGGAGGCAGGAACTCATCGTACTGGTAACCCTCCAGCGGGATACTTCCGATGCAGTGGATGTCCCAGAGACCGATGCCGTCCTCCCCATGGTGAAGATGGAAGGTGTTGGTATCTGGGGACCAGTGGGTGAACAGCTCCGGCCCGAGCTCGGACTGCTGGTAGAAGTGGAACTGCGACGTCCACACCGCCTCAAACAAGCCGATGTACCGCAGCTCCTCCGCGAAGTGATCGCAGGTGTGACGTACCCAGAACGCCCAAGCCCACTCACTGGTGAAATTGCCCCCAGATCGCAAGTCCCAGTCCTTCAGCCAGCCCTTGGTGTCGTCGGTGACACTCTGGCGATATATGCTCGAGTAGAGGGCTGGAGAATTCTCCGCAGTAGGCTCACCCCCGTCAATGGTTCGCGTCCTCGGGTTCAGGACGTAGACATCTAAATGCCTGGTCTCCTTGGCAGGGTGCCCATTGTTGGTGATGTTATAGCGGGGAAGCTCGTCCTCCCGAGTCACCCAGGTCCGTGGCGCGTCAACCTCGAACCCTGGAACCGGAACCTCATCTAGGATGCCGAAGTTCCAGAGCGGCAGGTTGTCTGACAGTGGATATGTCTTCTGGGCCGGCGTCAGCAAGTCGAACAAGGATTGATTGTTCGAAACAATCTCCTTGGCTCCGTAGACCTCCTCGTTCGTCGCCATCTCAGCTCTGTGAGTGGCGGCATCCCCCTCATTTCCTTGATGCGCGGCCATCTCAGAAGCTTCGGGAGTCGTGCGGGTTAAGGGATGAAGCGTGTGGAATCAGATGAGGCTGGTAGAGAAGTTTGAGAGTTGGCGCGCAATCCTAGTGGACGGCGCGCAATCGGGAAGTCCGTCGCGTAAAACCCCGGGTGTTCGCGCAAAAACAGGCCGAATTCCGGACAGGTTTGCGCGACGAGCGGGCGAATTCCGCGCCGGAAAAGGCAAATTCACGCACGAGAGCTCGAATGATTATCGCGCGGAAGGCCAGTGTACGGTGCAGGGGACCCAGGGCCCCTATTTATAGGCAAGGCCGGGAGTCCGCGCTGCGCGGAAAGCGATTTGCGCGACCGCGACAGCAAATTTCGCGCCCGACGCCTTTTTTTGCGCGCCACCGTCCCGCGCCACCCAGGACTTCGGCATTCCGGCGTCTCCCTCGGAACCCGATCGTTGCGACCTCTCGCCGATCAGATTCCGAGGGGGGGCTTTTGTAGACGCCGGAAAAGTTCGTTGTTCCCAAACGAAGCTCCGGATGCGGAAAGCGAGGTCATATTTGGAGTCGGAAGCACGTTTCGGAGGGCCTGGAGGGCTTGCGCGGAATTTTGGAGGCCCGCGCGCAAAGTTGATGAGCCGCACGCAAACCTCCCGGGATGCGCGCAAAGCGCTGGGCCGGCGCGCAATTTTGCGCGCCAGTAGCCCGCGCGACTCCCTTGCGCGCCGGTCCCGATTCCGCGCCCACGAAGATAATTTCGCGCCCGCGAACTGGATTCCGCGCCCGGGGTTGCCTATAAATATAAGGCGACCCCCGACGTTTTGAGGGTTGCCAGAATTCGAAAGGTCTCTCGTGCGCGCAATCCAACCCCTTCCGCGCGCAATGTCGATCTTCAGGTAACCTCTTTTCTTTCGCGCAAGAAAGCCTTGGGGTTCGCCTTCGCGCGCAATCCCTTAGGCTTCTTTCCTTTGAATAAATATTCACCCAAAGGCATTTGCGCGCAAAAGAAGCCTCTTGCGCGCAATTGCCCCCGGGTGCGCGCAATCCAACCCGATTGCGCGCACCCCCCATTTTCAAAGTGGCCATTCATTAGAGAATGAGCCGTTGCCCCCGTGCGCTATCCGAAGCCCGGTGCGCGCAATCTCTACCATTCGCGCGCAAAGTGCTGGCCCAATTGCGCGCCAGCCCGCCCATTTGCGCGCCGACCCGCGGTATTGCGCGCAAAGCTCCTCTTTTGCGCGCAAGCCGCCAGGGTCGCCCCCTTTGACCCCCTGAGGGTACCCGCATGCGTGGCGCCTGATGACCTTCATCCCGGGTGCCCGCAACGTGCGTTGTCTTCCCGTGCGGCCCTCCAGGCCTGCGCGAAGTGACACGGACCCATTAGGCGGCAGCATACGTCCAACATGACGTTAAACTGTGCCACGTCCGCGCTACAAGACGTTAAACTGCCAGGCGTTTACGTCCCGCACGACGTTAAACTGCACCATCGTCCGCGCTGCAAGACGTTAAACTGCCAAGCATCTTCGTCCTCAACACACGACGTTAAACTGTACTTCGTCCGGCAAGACGTTAAACCGTCCGCTTCGTCCTCAACACACGACGTTAAACTGTACTTCGTCCGGCAAGACGTTAAACCGTCCGCATCACCTGATCCCGTGTCTCGCACGCAGGATCCCCCCGGTCTAGATGTGGCCCCCACCCGCGCGTCTCTGCAGGGATGTCGGGATTGGAGTGGCCTTCGCCCACGGGGGTAGAGTGTTACAAACAGAACGAACTACGTGGACTTTGATCCCTGTCTTCTAAACAGGGTACGTAGGAAGCCTCTCCGAGGTTCAAGCCCACCACCTGGTCGTCCCGGTCGTATTTACATCGGTTCGTCCATCAGTGGACCCCTCCCGGGTTCACACTTGCGTTGATTCACCTATGAATCCGCCTCTGTGGGGGACTGCACGTGTGTATCTCCATTTTGCTTCCCCACTGCCCCTTTTTCTATTTTTCCTTTTATCGTCCAGCATGACGTGAAACTGTGATTCACCCGGCCGTTCCATCCCCCCCTGTGCGAGGTGGTTCGGTTCGATCCTTCTCCAGGTAGCCTCGATCTCCTTGTGAGTCGGCTTGCCAATGTCCAGCATGACGTAAAACTGTGATCCACCCGGCCGTTCCATCCCCCTCCGTGCGAGGTGGTTCGGTTCAATCCTCCGCCCGGCAGCCTCGATCTCTTCGTGAGTCGGCTTGCCGATGTCCAGCATGACGTTAAACTGTATATCTGAACTACGCTGACTTTGATCCGCGCTAACGCGCGGTACGTAGGAAGCCCCTATGGGGTCCAAGCTCCTCACTCCATCATCCACCCCGATCCTTACCCGGGCCGCCAGATCCCGGTGGGGTCATGCCATTTCATTCCACTCCACTTCACTCGGGAAGCCGCCCATGTGCTGGCCCCAGCGTCGGAGGTTCCCCTCAAGGGGTTCTGTCATCTGATCCACTCCTCGTGTTGATCAGTCCGATGCCGTCTCCGCTGGACGTTAAACTCGCGGAATACCCCGTGTTAAACATGGGAAGCTGAGGAAAACCTCAGGTAACACAGTTCCCCGCACCCAGTGCGGGATGCCTCAGGCCATCACGCCTTCGATAAGCCCTATTAGGGACGGAAGGCAGACATGCAGAGGCGCAGTGTTAGGACATGCCCCCAACACCCAGAGCCACCCGGTCTCCTCACCACAGGTTGCTGCCCCGACCAGACTCCTTGGAGCGTCTGGGCGGAAGCAGCGTAATTAACCGGTGTCCATGAAGATATGGCGCCAGGAACGAGATTCACGAACATTCTTAAATCTATGAGGGAGACCCAGATTAGGCGACGAGTTCCGAGGAGACGTCCACAGAAGGAGGAGCCGACGTCCCATCATTCCGGTTTCGATCAAGGAGCAGACGCCCCTGAATAAGGGATGGATGCCGCCCGCCTTTGGAAAGAGGGACTGCGGGACCACAAGCCGCGCGCCCATCCCCTCGGGTTGACGGGTGCACGCGCAAACGCGTCCTGGCGGAACAGCGTAACCCGACGCACATCCGCACCGAAACAGCAGTAATGGTGCAGTTGACTCAAGCGATAAATGGTGGTGGTATCCGTGCACGATATCAGCCAGATCAACCGCAGAGGAACATGTCAGTGGTTGAACATTTCATGAGGCAACACCCCCCATCATTCAGAGGATCATCTGACCATGTGCTAGCTGAAGGGTTGATTAAAGCACTGGAGAAGATTTTTGTTGTCATGGGGTGTTCAGACAATCAAAAGGTTAGTCTTTCTATTTACCCTTTCAGAGGGTGAAGCAGATCAGTGGTGGTCGATGGTTAAAAATATCAGGGACACTGATGAGATTGATGCTCTCAATTGGGATGAATTCAAAGGTATGTTACTTGAGAAATATTTTCCTAAGGCTGTTCAACTTAGGATGGGAAAAAAAATCTTGAAATTTAGTCAAGAGGAAGACTCAATGGATGATTATGAAGAAAGGCTCACTCGATTGGAAAGGTATGATCCAAATTTTATCCGAGACCTTGATAGTAAAATCAATAATTTTTACTCAGGATTAAAGCCAAAATATCGAAGGGCATTAGCTTCTCGTGAGTTCAAAATTTATGAAAATCTTGTTCGATGTGCTGAGAAGGTGGAAATGGAGTTTACCGATGATAAAGTGTTCTATAACAACCAGCAGAAGAAGAGACCGAGAGGGCAGGAGAAAGGAAATAATTCTTCAAAAAGGTCTGATGGTAAGATAACTAAGTTTCCAGTTTGTGATAAATGTGGTAAAAGGCATGCTGGGGAATGTCTTATGAATTCTAGAAAGTGCTACCGATGTGGTAAGATGAGACATAAGGCTCGTGAGTGCACTGAAAAAGATCAGGGTGATGGTAAGACCAAATTTGATTTATAAATAGTGAAATGTTTCAAGTGCAATGAGATTGGTCATTATGAAAACGAGTGTACGACAAAGAGCTCGAGTGATGGGAAGCAATCAGACTACAAGCAGAAAGGGGTGGTGAAATCCTTTGCAACTACTTCAGAAGATGTCGGGCCATCAAATTAAGTGGTATCAGGTACTTTGTTTGTTTTTTCAGATTCTTCCAGTGTGTTGTTTGATTCGGGGTCTACACATTCTTTCATCTCTAAAAACATTTCGAGTAAAATGGGAATACCACCTCAATAAATACATCTGAACTTGTGGTAAAAACACCTGGGAGAAATGTTGTGGAAAAAAGAATTTATAAGAATCTTCCTATCCTTATCTGTGGAAAGAACCTACTTGCAAACCTTATTGTTTTACCTCTAGTAGAGTTTGATGTTATCCTGGGTATGGATGGTCTCTCTATTTACCATGCTATGATTGACTGTAGAGCTAAAGAAATTTCTTTTCAGAAAGACTTTCAGTTTGTGTGCAAGAATGAACCCTTACTGTTGATAACATATCAAGAGGCTGAGAAACTTGTAAAAGATGGAAATGAATGTTACCTTGCACATATCGTTGAAAACAAAGGAACTGTTCAGATTAATGATGTGCCAGTGGTAAATGAATATCCTGTTGTTTTTCCTGATGAGTTGCCTGGAATAATACCAGATCGGGAAGATGAATATACCATTGACTTAGTTCCTGTTGCTAAGCCAATTTCAAAACCCCCTTATCAAATGGCTCAAATTGAACTTTTAGAGTTGAATGAGAAATTGGAAAATTTATTAGATAAAGGTTTCATTCGACCTAGCACATCACCATGGGGTGCTCCTGTTTTATTTGTTAAAAAGAAGGATGGTTCAATAAGACTTTGCATTGATTATAGATCCATGAATAACATCACTGTTAAGAACAAATATCCTTTGCCTCATATCGATGATTTGTTTGATCAGCTCTAGGGAGCTCAGTTTTTTTCAAAGATTGACCAGAGATCAGGGTACCATTAGTTGAAGGTAAAGAAAGAAGATGTTCCGAAGACCGCATTTCGTAAAATATATGGCCATTATGAATTTGTAGTAATGCATTTTGGGATAACCAATGCACCTGCTGTATTCATGGACCTTATAAATAGAATTTTCCATGAGTTCTTAGATATGTTTGTGGTTGTTTTCATTGATGATATTTTGGTGTTTTCTAAAAGTAAAGAGGAGCATGAAAGACATTTAAAGGTTATTTTGCAAACCGTAAAAGAAAATAAATTTTATAAGAAATTCAGTAAGTGTGATTTCTAGTTGCAAAAAATTTCTTTCCTTGGTGACATTGTTTTTAAAGATGGGATAACTGTTGATCCTGCAAAAACAAAGGTTATTGAAGAATGGCCAAGACCCAAAAATGTAAATAAGATTCGTAGCTTCCTTGTTTTGGCAGGCTATTACCGAAGGTTTGTTAGAAATTTTTTCCGGTCATCTAGTCCAATGACTAAGCTAACTCGTAAGGGTGTTAAGTTTATCTGGACAAAAGAATGTGACGATTATTTTCAGGAATTGAAAATAAGATTGGTAAATGCTGTAGTTTTGGAATTACCTTCCAGGAATGGTGAGTTTGTTATCTACAGTGATGATTCATTGAAAGGACTTGGTTGCGTCCTAATGCAGAATGATCAGGTAATTACCTATGCTTCACGACTGTTGAAAACACATGAGGTAAATTAACCTACACATGATTTGGAATTAGCTGCTGTTGTTTTTGCTCTAAAAATTTGGAGGCATCATTTGTATAAAGTAAAGTGTGAAATATATATCTATAACAAAAGTTTAAAGTATATATTCACTAAGAAAGAGTTGAACATGAGATAGAGTAGATGGTTAGAATTAATCAAGGATTATGATTGTACAATTCATTACCATCCGAGAAAACCAAATAAAGTGGCTGATGCTTTGAGTCAAAAAAGTAATGCTTCATTAACAATTTTGAGTTTGTAATGTGATCTTTTGGTTAAGGATTTGTTGAAATTTGGCATAGAAGTTGTTGGTGAAGGATGTCCTTCTGTTTTGTTTCAGGTATCAGTGAAATATTCTCTATCAGACAGAATTAAGAAAGCACAGAAGCAAGACAGTGAGTTGCAGAAAAAGGTAGAGCTAGTTCAGAAGGGTAAGTTTCCTGAATTCAACATTTATAATGATTGTGTTTTGAGATTTGGGAAGAGATTGTGTGTGCCTTGTGATTCACAGTTGAATAGAGAGTTGTTATCTTAAGCTCATAGTTCTCCGTTTTTAGTTCATCCAGGCAGTACTAAGATGTATAGAGATCTTAGAGAGTATTACTGGTTGGACAGAATGAAAAGAGATATTGCTGATTTTACTATGAAGTTTTTGACTTGTCAACAGGTTAAAGTAGATCGAAAGTTACCGAAAGGGATGATTCAGCCTTTACTAGAACAAGAGTGGAAATGGGAGAATATATCTATGGAATTCGTTGTGGGATTTCCGAAGACACCTCGTGGTAATAATCCAATCTGGGTTATTGTTGATTGCTTGACTAAATCTGCTCATTTTCTTGATATATAAGATAATTTTTCCCTAGATCAACTTTCTCGTTTGTATCTTAAAGAGATATTCAGGTTAAATGGAGTTCCCCTCTCCATTTTATCTGATCGTGATCCCAGGTTTATTTCTAACTTTTGGAAAGGCCTTCAGAATTCGTTGGGTACTGAATTAAATTTTAGTACGATTTTTCATCCTCAATCAGATGGGAAGTCAGAACGAACGATTCAAACTTTGGAGGATATGCTACATTATTGTTCGATGGATTATCAGGGAAGTTGGGACCAACATCTTTCTTTGGTTGAGTTTTATTATAATAATAGTTTTCATTCCAGTATACAGATGGAACCATTTGAGAAATTATATGGGAAGCAGTGTCGAACTCTAGCTTTCTGGGATGAAGTGGGTGAAAGGAAGATGATGGGACCGAAATTGGTAGAAGAGTTATCAGAAAAGTTCAGATGATACAGAGACATATGAGAACGGATCAGAGCAGGTAGAAGAGTTATGCAGACAATAGAAGGAATGATCTCTCTTTTGAGGTAGGTGATCATGTTTTTCTCAAAGTATCACCATGGAAAAGTGTAATGCGATTTGGTAAGAAAGGAAAGCTGAGTCCAAGGTTCATTGGACCATATGAAATTCTGGATAGAGTTGGATCAGTTTCATACCAAGTGTCTTTACCTCCGAGTTTATCTCAGGTACATAATGTTTTCCATGTATCAATGTTGAGTAAATATATGCCATATCCATCTCATGTTTTGAGTCCAGAGGTAGTTCAGTTGGAAGAGAATCTATCTTATGAGGAACAACCGATTCAGATTCTTGATCACAAGGAGCAAGTGTTGCGGAATAAGTTTATTCAACATGTAAAGGTTTTGTGGAAGAACCACATGAGTGAAGAGGCAACATGGGAATCTGAAAATGCAATGAGTGATAAATACCCCCACTTATTCGATAAGTAAATAAATTATGGGGATGCAATTTTCTAAAGGGGGAAGGATGTAACATCCCTAGTAAGTAATTAATAATAGATATTCTTATATATGTCTATTTATGAATTAGATAGTGTTTTAGAGGCTTAAAATGAGAATAAATCCAATCTTAAGCATGAAATTCTCTAATATTTTGAAAAGATTATTTTGCCTCCTTTTGATGGAAAACCATTTTTAAATGTAAATTTTGACCCTTTTATAAGCTATATTTGTCAAAATAAACTTATTCTTTATTATTGGGACATTGAAATTTACTTTTGGATAAATTTCTAGTATTTTTCTGATAATGTTCATTTTTTTTAATTTATAGTGAAAAGTGTTGTATTTTAATTCAAAACCTCTTTTTAATATAATATATTTATATAGTTAGATTATCTTTTTAATTGGTTATAAAGTGATATTAGAATATATTTTTACCATTTAATCCAATGGTGGTCATTGGAATTTATATCACTTTGAGATTGGACATAAACGAGTGTCAATCTTTTGATAGATATTGTTTCTTAAAAACACGCTATTTGATTTGACAGCGGGATTTAATTATAAAATTAATTAATGAAAATTCTATGTTATGAATTTGGTAAAATAGACATAATTTTTTAATTTGGAATATCAAATATATCTTAGGTTGAATTTTTGGTATATTTCTGAAAAACCTTATTTTTTGATAAATAGTGAAACCACAAAGTGGTAGTTACAAAAACTGATTTTTCATTTAAATGGAACTTTACAACTTCTATGATTTGAATTTAAAAAATCATTTATAAATGATTTTCATTATTAAGTAAAATGTGGTTAGATGGGATGAAAATAATTTTTGATGAAAAGTAACTTTTAAGTTTTATTAATCGCGATTAAAGGTAATTAGTGTGATTTAAGGAAAAAATGATATTATAATAAAATGAAAATATCTTGACACTTGTCCTAACCCAATTTCATGAGTCATGGCCAACCACGAAAACCCATAGGTCGATTTTTGGGACCCCATGGAGCCACTTGGGTAAGATAATGACATTAATGCCTTTTATTTAAAGTAAAAGTAAAAAATGACACAAACATGTATTATTTTACTAAATCAATTTTTACATGGGGTTATACAAGTCAGATTTTTGAATATAAATAGTAATTGGAAAACTAAAAAGATGTCATACATTATAGTATTTTTTTATAATTTTTAGACATTAAATAAATTATATTATTTGTGACATCATGATGATGTAGTGATTACCTCATTATTTAACGATTTAAATAAAATGAAAAGATAATGTAAAATATAAGACCTAAACATGTCAAAAACCTATTGGATGGGTGGATTTCGAACTATTATCACCTTATACTCTAAATAAATTAATGTGGGACCTTTAAAATCCGAAACTCATTTGAAAATAAAGTATGATTTTATGCCTTTCCAAGAGTGCCCCTCCTCTCCTCTTATAAAAGGTCTCCACCTCTACCTCTTTACCCACACCTCTCAAGCCTTTGTCTCGGCCAATATATGATCATTTTGTCTCTCCACATCCCTATCCTCATCATAGAAGCCTTATCTTAGGCAGTAAGCTCTTCAAGAAACCCTTTTGGTTCAAACCAAAGGGAGTTACCCGATTTTAAGGTAATGTCTTCACTTGTTTTATTTTGTTTCATTTTGCTTCTACAACCACCTAAACTCTTTTTATTCATTTCTTTTATAAAAAATACAGTATCTTCAATATACTAGGATATTTTTATAAGAATTATTTGAGTTAAACCTACACACACCTACACTTAATGGTTACAGAACATACTGTTTCTGTGGATGGTGAATTTCTGCCTCACGAAACGATGATTGTTCAATATTCTTTTAACACCTTCAAATGTGGCCATTAAGATGTCCACATATTTATATATGATATATAATATTTTTATGTTTTCCTTAATCTTCTGTATTTTTCATTTATGGCATACCTATATGGTTACCATTATGGGTAAACGCGATATCTTGATTTTAGGAAGTGCGGACTACCGCCCCATCAAAGTGATTTGATTCATTAATACCTTATGTGGTATGTATAAAGGATAGATTTAATGATATTATATATGATAAAATACTGGAATTATAATACTATTATATATCATTATGTTTTTATTCCATTAAATATGAAATAGAAATGGAAGTAGCGTTCATGCGTACGTACAGCTTACCGTCTCTATGAATGGTGCATTTCGTTTCTTACCTCTAAATGTTATGTAATATTATAAATTCATGTATATAATGGATATATATGATATCTAAATAATTAATATAATTCTGGATATAATGGATATTTTACCCCATGAACAAACTTGTAATTATATAGAGTTTATTTTTGACTCAAGTAGCAATGATCGACAAAACGACCATTATTAACTTAAATAATTACATAGTGTTCTTAAAATGGTAATAAGTGATAAAAAAGGAATAATTAACTTGAAAAATGTTCTTAATCAAGTATAAATTAACTCAAGTTTATTATTTAGGAGGTTAAATAATGATCGAGTCAAGTCGGACCTGAGGTATGGGGCATCGTCTCAATCTCCTTTCATTGAGGCCTATTTTGTTTTATACACAACTTTCTTTTATACGGTTTATAAACCCCTTTTAATTTTACGTTTATTCAAAATGAATCTTTTTATACGAAGCGTTTACTAAATGACAAAAGGGAATGTTTTTTTTGTCGTACGTATGCGGCGACAACGACTTCTCCTTCACCGTGACCATTATTTGAGTTTCAGCTTCCTCTACAAGCCATAACATTATATGAATGAAAAATAAATACCATGTTTTACTTTTCTTTTATTTTGGTATTGAAATTTTTTTTCATAATGTTTTTATATGAATGTGTTTTATTGATATCTTGTGATTGAAAAGTAAAAATGTTATGTTTCATTTATGCATGTTTTATGTGATACAATTATGTTATGGTTCTTGGGCATTGTTATGAAGACGGGTAGTTCCTTGGTAAACTAAGGGCGGGTGAGCCGGATATAGCTCTCCAATGCATTGGGTAATGTGAAGGAGTTAAACTTTAAGGTTTCTACAAAGGGATTTAGGGAATATGCTGTGATGGGTATTCCAAATGTAACCATGAGGGTTACTCCCTACATAAGAATGTTATGAATGCCTCAAGTTACCTTTTATGTCTTATGATTTCTATGATAATTTTCATGATTTTAGGAAGTATGTTGAAGTGCTTATGTTTTATGGGTAAAGTATGAATTCATTTATTATTATGTATACATGTACTCATGTTTCCTTTCCATATTTTTATATCACTTACTGAGCTTTTTATGCTCATCCCATGTTTTTGAAATGTTTTTCACAGGTCAAGGGAATGGTACATGATGTGATGATAGTGTCAAGGAAGTGTCAATAAAGAATCCATGATTTATTTAAAATATGTTTCCATTGATGGAAAAAATGAGTACCATCTTTTATGTAACCACTTTGTTTAAATGTGGAATGTAATGCATGTTTTATGATCTAATTATCTAAAACTCTAAACCTGAAAAGATCCTCAAGTTTATTCTTGAAGTAACTCAAGATTAAGTAATGTTTAAGGCTAGGGCCTTATATACTCTATATCCCCTATATCTGCATTTTGTACATTAGCATTACATGAAATCATTTTGTCCATGAATAAATCTATGGATTGATTATTATTACTATTTCCAGGATGTTTATCATCAACTATTGATTATTTTTCTTACTTCCTCTATGCTTATAATTATGGTAAACTTCCATTATTTTTTGTTTGTTTATATTTACCCATGTTCCACTCGGATAAAAAATGGTATAGTGTCCCCACTATACCAAGCTAGACCCTCATTGCTAGTAGGAAGCCTTTAGTGTATGGGGAGGCCCACATGAGCCCAAGATACCCACCATCTTGGGGCATTGTTTAGTGGATCATGGGTCTGGATTTTACAAAGTGGTATTAGAGAGACATTTTTTTCATTTTGTCTTACTATTTTTGTATTAGATTGGTGACTAGGAATGTGTTGGAATTTGGAAATGAAGCTTTTCCTAGGAGTAGCTAAATAATATATAGGAGAAACCCAAATTACTTGGAATTAGATATTATTATTATAGATTTGTTCATGTTGTAGTTGTATTGATTTCATTGTTGGGTTTCAGAGACGTTTTATGTCATTTTCATTATTATTAATATTGTTGTATTTGTTTACCCTTGGTCTAGTATGTAAAGGATGTAGTAGCTCATGAATCATCATAGGAAATTTAATACTCATATTCAAAGATTTTGACCATGCCACGTTTACTTACAGGGTGTATTTTCTGCTGCATATATTTTGATGCATTGATATCTATTTTAAAATTTGCTGAATTTTTTTAAAGGTATGGAATAATTGAATTAATTAAAGTGTATTCATCCATATAATTTTTCCCATATATATTGATGATGTCACTTCAATTAACAAATTATACCATGTTTGATACATGACCCCCAGGTTTCATGGGATGAAACAATAGATGGTTTGATTGATTAAATGATAATGGTAATTTATAAATAAAGTATTTCTATAAATTTAGAACAATGATTAATTTAATCAAATTATTTATTATTACTTGTTATATTTTGATTCTATATTTAAGGGATATGTTGTAGTTACATGATGTTCTAATTCCATGTTATATGGAGTATGAATTTTTTAAATTAGAAATGGTGACACATCTAACTAAAACATGCTATATATATATAATAGAGTATGAACTTAAATAAAAATAAAATATTAAAATAAATGGTTTCTACTAAATGGGGAATTCCAATTTAAAATTAAAGGTTGTTATCCTATATAACTTGAAGTTGAAACTCCATATAACGAGACCTTAGTCATCTGATATGAGACCATGACCCAAACCTAACCTTAGAAACAGGTAGTTAGGAGTGTTTCTTACCTTGTTATAGTCTTTATAGACTTCCTTAATCATATAAACTTGTATTTAAGAGTAGGAATAGATAGATCTATTTGAATATAGGAATGATTACACCTATCCTAGTCATTTATATGCAGCATTTTCAATTTTTGTGTTCTCTTCTAAGGCGTGAATTTGGAATTATAGAATCATTACACCATGATGAACTTGAGTCATATGTTTGGACAATGGTTAGGACAATGCTATAGAGGTGGTGGGACCTAAGACATCAATATTTCCTCCAGTAGTTCCACCTATGGAACCACCTCTAATTCTTGAGTTGGGAATTTACACTGAGATTCAAGAGGGTTTCCTTTGTATGATGAAATCTATGCAAGAATTTTATCGACCAAACTCGATGATGGAAGAGTTTAAATAAGAGTTCCAGTAGTAGCTCCCACCTATATTCTTAGGCGGTGGTGGAACTCAGGATACTGAGACACAGCTTGAGGACATGCTTTCTATATTCAAGCATATAGAAATGTCTTCAGAGAGGGGGGTCAGGATCTCTACTTATTTGTTATATGGTTCAACCAAGTGATAGTGGGATGACATTACCTTGGAAAAAAAATGTCAGGATATGATCTGGAGAGATTTCCCAATGGTATTTTAGGATTAGTTATTTCTGTAGAAATTTATAGATGAACAAGATTGAGAGTTCATGAACTTGCAGTAGAGATCTATGTCTGTGATGGAATATTATTCCCATTTTATTGTTCTTTAGTGATCCAAAGTGACTCTAGATAGGGATGAGTTAATGACTGTGAGGTGATTTTAGGATGGGCTTGTATACACCATGTGGTCATAGGTTAATTATTTTTGGATGACTAATATTTATGAGATAATAAAATAGACCTAATTACAGAGTGGAATTTGAGGGAAGATGAAGGCGTGATCTAGGGTGTTTCAAAACCCAGACTGTGTAGTATTTCCTCTAGTAGAAAGAATCATTTTTTTGAGGTTTCTCATGGGGGCTATGGTATTAATACCTATCATGATGACAATTTCAATATATGTCATTAGTGTAGGTAACTGAGGTACATGAAAACCTAGTGCACGTGAGATCCAATTGAGTGAATAGGTTTTGGAAAGATAGGTAATATTCAGTACTTTTGTAAGAACTTTACACTAGTTCCTAGTGAGAGAGTATCTACATTGACTCCAAATTCTGGAGTGGGGATAGTTGTACCTCTTCAGGAATGCAGTTGAAGTACCATAATCCACTTAGGATGAGGTGGTGATCAAGGTAGAGGGAACCAGACCTAGGATTCACAACATCAGTAGAGGGGTCCTACTCAATGTGGTAATGTTGTTTCTCAGGGTCATGGAATAGGTTAGGTTTATATAGTGAAAATCATTATGAAAGAGTATAGAACATGGCCTGATACAGTTTGAGGTACTATTCTAGTAGCCTCTACTTTAGTGTCTTATTTATTCGAGATAGGTGCATCCGAATCTTTCATATCTATGAAAATTCTATACATTTTGCGTCTCAATATAGGGTACTTCTATGGTGTGATGATACTAGATACACCGTTGGTTATCCTATCAGAGAGTGTTTTATAATGAAAAGAATGACCCTTGAGATATGCGGTTATCTATTTGTATGGAATATTTTTATCCTTGATATAACATGGTTCAATGTAATTCTTGTGATGTAGTGGTAATTCCCTATTAATTCCATACAGATTTTTATTACTGGAAGGTGATGTTTACGTCACCAGAGGGTAATAGATATATTTATAAGGGAGAATGTGACATCCATTCCATTTGATATGGATTTGAGAATTAGGGGTTCGGAAGATTGAAAACTCAAATCACTTGTCCTTTCTTAGATGACCAAGGATTGAAACCCACCCATTTCCATCATGTGGTTGATTATTTCCGGGATGTATTCCATGATGAATTTTCTGGTCTACCTCTATTGTGAGAGATATCATTAACTATTTATCTAGTGTTGGGAGTGGCAATAGTGTCCAGTACTCCATACAAGATTTCACCTATGGAACATCAGGAGCCTAATAAATAGTTATAAGGCTTGGAAAATAAGGGTTTTTATCCAACCTAGTACCTCACCGAGGGGTTCAACAGTCCTTTTTTCAAAGAAGACTGATGGTACCCTCATAATTTGGGCTGATTACTAATGGATGAACCAGTTCACAATTAATAATCAGTATCCACTTCCTCATAAAGAAAACCACAACAATTATCTATGAGGGGAGAATGTTTCCTCTGTGTTCAATTTTAGGTTAGGTTACCATCAGGCGCATGTGAGACCATCAGACATGCCATGTAGGAAATTACAGAGCATATTTGGTTTGTATGAGTATTTGGTTATTCCCTTCATACTCATTAATGATCTAATAGTTTTTATTACTCTGATGAATTGGTTTTCCATCATGTCTGGATTAATTGATGGTGGTATTAATAGAAAAAATCTTGGTGTATTCACACACACAAAATGACCATTTCCAATACCTTGAGATCATGTCGAATACATTGATAAATAACTATATTTATGTAAAGATCACAAAATTATACTTTTAGATAAAAAATACCACTTCTTAGGTCACATAATCTTAGAGTCGAGTGTATCAGTAGAACTAGAGAATCTGAGAGCTGTAGTTTCCTCAGAACAACCCAATAAAATTTTTGATATACAAGGTTTCTTAGGGCTATTCGAGTATTATAGATTCTTTGTCTAGGATTTTTCATGCCTATTATCACCTCTTAAAGGCTTTAAATTGAAGACTATGGAATTTATATGGTCATAAGAATCCAAAAAATAAATTTAGTAATTGAATGTTAGGTTGAAATTAGTGCTGATACTGATTCTTCTGGAGCCTAACTAAAGCTATATAGTTCATTGTGACACATTAGTCATCTTCATGGGAGCATTTATAATGCAAGATGAGCAAGTCACGTCTTAAATATTTTTTCAATTGAGGTATGATAAGTAAAATTACCCAATTCTTGACCCCGAGTAAGTTGATGTAGTTAATTATTTACTTTGTTAGAGGCATTTTTTGTTGGAGGTTATTTATTTGTGTTCAAAGATCTCAAAATCATTAGGTATATCTTTATATAACATGATATGAATCTTAGAAAATGCATATGGGTTGAATATATAAAGTCATTGGACTTTTATCTTGCCTATATGACTGGTAAAGGCAATGCATTAGCCAATGATCTGAGCTAGAAGACTCAGACAGATGCCTTTTAGGCAGAAAATGGTCAGTGGCAGCTTATAACCATGTTTTAGTAGATACATGTTTAGGTTTAGGAGGATCCTGGGAAGATATTCCTCACTCTTATAGCAGTGACCTCTAACCTTTTAGAATGGATAAGATTGAATCAACTTTTAAATACTGACATCCTAGTTTTGAGAGAGTATTTTAGGTGATAATGCATCGCCTGATTGGATTTGGAATGAGGATGAGACCTTACACATTCATGGGAATCCATGGGTTTTAATAGACATAAGAGAGGAGTTGGTATTCTAATCTCATACCTTAGTATGTTTAGTGTATCTTGGAATCACTAAGATTTTCCAAGACTTGAGCCACAAGTATTTGTATCCAAGTATGAAACATGACATAACTGGATTTGTTACTTAGTGTTCCACATATCCACAGGTGAAGACAAAACTATAGTAACTGATGGTACTTTTATAGCCATTGTCCAATCTTGAGTGGAAATGGGATGTTTTCACCATGGATTTGATGATATGTTTTTCTTTATCTCCTTGAGGAAATGATATAGTTTGGGTCATCATTGACCAATTGATGAAGGTCACCCATTTCCTACCTATTTGGGAGACATTCTCAGTTGATGAGCTAGGGAGGTTATATGTTAGGGAGGTCATACAAATTCAAGTATATTCGCATTCTATCAGACCAGATAGGGAATGTCATTTCACATCATGGTTTTGGAAGGGGTTGTATAAGGCCTTAGGTACACAAGATATTTAAATCATGGCATATCACCCTTAGACTGTCTGATACATAGAGCGTATGGTTTAGGTGTTAGGTGATGTGATCAGTGCTTGTTTCCTTGACTTTTGGGGTTCTTGAGAGAAATATACACCCCTTGTTGAGTTATCTTACAATAATATATTTCAAGCCATCATCCATATGGATCATTATAAAGCCTTATATGATCAGCCATTACATTCACCACTGTGCTGGTTGGAGGCAGGTGAAGCAACATTGCTTGGTCCACATATCGTTCATGAAACTTCATATCAGTTTTAGCTAACCCTGAAGTGCATGATGAGTGATCAGTCTAGGTATCATTTATATGAAAACAACTATTGATGAACTCTTTATTTCAAGGTTTGGGATCAGGTTTTCTAGAACTAATCTCCTAGGCCAGACCAATGATAGATTAAGAGGTAAATTAAGCTAACTCCAAGATTTATTATACCTTTTGAGATCCTAGAGAGAATCAGACCAGTTTCTTACAAGATATAAATTCTATAGAGATACTAATCTGTTCATGATTTTTTTCACATGTATGAAATTCATCAGTATTACCCAGAACCATTTTATCTTTTACAACCTAAGGAGTTTTATTTATATGTGGATGCTTATTTTGAAAAGTACCTAGTGCGTATTATGGATATGAGCATGAAGACTCTATAAGTTAGGCTAGTTCCAATAGTGTAGGTGCTATGGAGGCATGAATGAGTATAAGAAAAGAACTAGGAGTGATAGGATGATGTACATGCTCAGTGGACATATCTTTTCTTAGATGATTCATTACTACCCTTAAAAGGGAAACTTGGGGGTGAGTTGTTCTATGGAGGGGAGGTTGTAAAGTTACAAATTTTTAATATGCTATAAAACCTTTCAATTTATTTTTAATTACCTATTTTAACCCATATAAATGATCCCAATGAATTTATAGAGGTTACATGGGTGTTCAAAGGTTGTTCATAACCCAAAACTCTGACCTTTGGAGGAAACAACTAGGTTACATGGTTAGTAGAAACTGTGCATCCCAATTAGCATGGTTAGATAAAACTATGTGGAGTGATATTGGGGGGTTGTAGAGGGATTAAAAGTTAGAATAAACCATGATAACGAGGATTCATGGCCATTCACCATGTATTATATAAGGGATATTGGCAATTCATATGGGCTGCACATGGTTAGCCAAATTGTGCACCTACCTCATGTGAGGGGTGTCTTGGGGCAGTACTAGGTGCACAGTTTGGGAAACTATGGGAAAAAACCAAGAAAAAATTAAAATTTGAGTGAAATGAAGATTTATACAATCCTTCTATTTATATTAATCCTCTATTTGCATCTCTTTTCCTAAGCATAATAGGCCCTCCTGCATGAGATCCTCATACATGGTTCTACCTAAGATTTGGAGCCATTTACGTTTCCTTCGCCATCGATTACATTGGATAGCTAACATAGAGATCTAAAATAATCTTCATTCCTTCAATATTTTATATTCCCATATTCTATGCTATTTTATTGTGAGATAATACACCTTATTTTCATGTATTTTTGTCTAATGATTCATTTTCTCTCATTATACTTCAAACCTGAAGCTCATACCAGACAAGGAGTCATCTAAGGGCATAAGGTAGGTGGTTGAGCAATTTTACCTAAAAGTTTAGATATTTTTTTAGCCTTATATATTTTTTATATATTTCATAATTTTCCATGTGATTCCTTACAATTATTTTCATACTTAAATTAATAGAACCTTATTGTGATACTCCCATAGACCCATGTTAAAATATCAGAGTACATTTACCTAGTTAATCTATAACCCTTTGGGTGTTTTAAATTAATTTCCACCCATTAATATAAATATTTGATTTACAAACCACCTTCTAAGTGGTTTTTATTGACTTTAAAAGTTTAATTTACTTTATTTCCAAAGTATACGATTAAAAGTAATTGAACACAAGTGAGTGGAATGGCTACATCACATGTTATAATCAGTTAATGGATTATATGACTCATGGTAACCATGGTTAGATTGGGTTAATTAAATATAAATTCATTATTATTATTATGATTATACCATGAATATTTTTATTTGGACAAGGGTTAAGGGACTTGTTGAGAATTTTGTTTCACACTAGCTTATATTGTGTGTTGGGAATGGTGTCTCACAATATTTACTTATATGATGGGCATAAGGTTCCATGTTCCCATGCATAGAGTATTAGGAATGAAGACTCACTCTACTATCACGAGTGATGAGAATAATGTCTTTCAGTATCATGAGAGTTAGGGATAGTACCCTTGTTAGATCCTATAGCTCCTATGACTATGCTTGGACACCTAAGTTATGCCCTATGTCCATCTAAGACCTAGTATCTATGCATATTCTTATATATATACTCACACATAAATCATATATACACATATAAATATAATCTATTGTTACTTATAAAAATATATAAATGGTGAACTAAGATCAAATTTATCTAAACCTATGCTAAAGCTGGTGGTGTTATCTTGGTGTCCTCTAGGAATATCATCTAATTAGTTTATTTTTTTAGTATTTTGTATTATTTCTTATACCTAAAAACTAATATTTTATACACAAAACTAGATTATTCTAGACACTATTTGTGGTGGCCTACTGATTTTATCTTACACCCTTCTTAGGTCACTGATTGGTAACTAGAAAGACATTATGGTTGCATGTAAGGAAAAGGGAAAACACCTAGTCATGGATTCTTGATCTGATTTTCTTATAGCATGGGATCACGGGGGAAGAGGATTGAGTGTATGTTTATGAATCTAGTGGAGATTTATTTTGGTTTTTTTTTTCATAGAATGTTTTATATTCATATACTCTATATCCCCTGCATCCCCATTTTATATATCATCATGATATAACATAACTTTTTATATGACTTATCCTATGGCTTGATTATTATAACCATTGCTGGGATGTTCATCTTCTAGTGTTGATTATTGTTCTTTATTTCATTATGTTTTTAGTTATATCTTGATTCCACTATTCCCTTTTTATTTATAATTACTGCTATAAAAATATAATAAAAGAGTGTATTGTCTCCCCACTGTGCCACCACAGAACCTCGCTACTAGTCAGAAGCCTCTAGCATATGGGAAGGTTCACTTAAGGCCATATAAACCACCTTCTTAGGGAATCGTTTAGTGGATCTTGAGTAGAGACATTACAAATATCACCACCCAATTGTTGGTAATGATTCTTGATTAAGTCTTACCACATAGGGGAACCTCTTAAGGTTCAACACTATTTCCCAGTGATACACTATGATCAGATACATTAGAAACCATAAGAAGAAGGTGTGGTCGATCCCGGGTTCAACCATAGAACCCAAAGATTGATTATGTTTATATTTATTTATTTATTGGATTTATTTTATTATGCACATCATCATAAAATATATACTCATATTATTTGTTTTATAGATACTATTGGTGGTGGCCTTTTGAGTCCTAATCACACTTTTTTTGGACAACTGTTTAGTACTTGAGCAGACGTCATGGTTGTAGTACAGGATAAGGGGATATACCCTATGACTGATGCTTGATTTGGACAACTTGGATTGAGTATTTTAAATTGGGACTATGTTATTATTGGTGGATTTTCTTAGTTATTATATGTTATTATTTTTGGGATATTGGTGTTTATTAACTTCTTAAATTTATGAATCTCTTGACATGTATATATATATTTTTGATATACCGTGGGTTGGGTTTGTTTATTAGAACTTACTATGATATATAATTACATATATATCTATATGTTAATTATTTTTATTATTTTCAATATTATTTAGATATGATATGAGGGAATAGTCTCCCTATTATACCAACTTATACCCACATTAGTTTTCCACATCTTTTAGCATATGAGGAGACATGCCTAAGGTCACTTGCCACATCAACCGAGACAATGATTAGGGGTGTATTTCTTGGGGAAAAAATCAATTGGTATCAAATATATTTCATTTGTATGGCTATTTGGGTAAGGAAAATAGTAAATATTTAATTATAAAAATTTGGTACAAAATTTTTTCTTAGGAGTGCCTAACCCACATACGAGGAAATTCCACATCACTAGGGTTGAGGTTGATATTTTGGTTGTAATTTTTGTGTTTGACCTATTTCACAGAGAGTGATGAAAATGATTTTGAGGTTATTGATTTATTGGATTTTATCAATTAGTTGGAATTGAAATAGGGAATGAGTTCATGAATCATGACAATAATGTTGGATTCATATATCAATCACATAATTTATTAGGACTATTCATTTGGATTATGACATGGGTTATCAGGAAACAACTAGGTTCACCCTTGAACCGGATACCTAATATGGCATATGGAAAGTATTGAACGGGGTTCTCATCCCCAGGATTTGGTGAAAAGTGCCCGGGCATCAACCAGAACTCACTGGAAATGGTTTCAAAGGATAAAAGAGATACGTCAATAAATAAGTAGCTGAAGGAGAATAAGAAAAGGGGAAAAATAAGGAACTTCCATATAATATATAAACCAATATGATTCAAGATTTAAAAATACAAGTCTGATGACCAATAAAAAAATTAATAAGTAAATAAAATATAAAAAAGACACTAGAAATAAGACTCCATATAAGATCAGTGAAATACCACTTGAACCTCCAACAAACCCAAACCAAGAAATCCATAAACATCTAATAAATCCAAGTGGCCTACAAACCGCTATTATATAAGAGTGAGCTAAATAACCCAGTAGGTTTCCACCCACCTTCCAAGAAAACGACCATTAAAAGTAAATCCATTTCATTCTTGTTTGAAAATAAATATACAAAATATATTTCACTGATTTTATCATTTAAAACAAGCATCAAGTTGTTTCCTTTGAAAACTCCCCTAGTTTTATAATTCTGATATTCTTTTTAAATAAAACCTCAATTTATTTTCCTTTAACAAAATCATTGATAAATTATAGTTAAAATAGTTTTAAGGAAATGTTTTAAAGAAACCAGAATACATTTTCACAAACTGTAAGTAACTATACATTTAAAAATATATCATTATAATGGTATCCTAGGTTATTAAGGGGAATAATCAAGAACAGAGTGAACATGGTCATAAATTAAGAAAATACCATGCACCATATAATAATCAACACATTAATTGACCCTTTTGAACACTTGGTCTTACCCAACATGGCCAAACCAAGGGTAAAATCCCTAAAGGCTAACCTAAGTCCCTAAAAAGGGCCACAAGACAAAGAATAATTCTAAACTAGTGTACATTTGTACCTAGAATTCCCAAAAAAAACTAGGTCTTCCCGTGACTTATAAAATGAGGCCATCATGTCAAAGTAATAATCATACCATATAATCATATAACAAACATCCATTTGTCTCACTCACATTTTTGAACACCCACATAATAATATCCATTTTATCTAAGAATAATAAAACATTTCTACATCCCCCAATATTGATACTTATTATAAGAATTTAAACATCCATAAATTCTATTACATATAAAGGGGAATGTCATATGGGTTTCCATTTATAAGAACTCATTAAATGTTTTAATTGGGACTTGAAATCATTATTTAAGGATAAAATGAATGTACATTCCTTTCGAAAAACAAACATATAATTTATCATTTCATTACTTTAATAAATACAAATTTTCAAATAATTTATAAAAAAATATAGAAATACACCTATTATTAGAAAAACACTTTTTTCATAATTTTAGAAATTAAAATTTCATATAATTTATAAATACAACTATCAAAGAGAAAAATAGTAATTTATATTTGAAAAAAAAATCCGTGAACCTTTAAAATAGATTTAAAGCTCAATTTATATGAAAAAAAATTCATTTTCACATTTGTTGAAAACTCAAGGAAATAATATCACATTAATACACCTAACCAAATAAAAGTGGTAAAATTAAATATATTGAAATCCCATGAAGAAATCATAAGAAATAAGAATTATAATTTTAAAGAGAGATGCATGGGAGTCCTACCTCAAATCTCATCACTTTTAATGACTGTGGAGATGATTCAGCACGAAAAAAATCCAAATTGAATTATAAAACCAAGAGAGATCCCCATAAAACTAAAACCATCAAAATAACCCAACTAATAAAAAACCTATATCTAAAATTTATCCTCTATGGAATCTAGGTTTTGAGAGGAGATATTTACAAGAGAGAAGATATGAGGAGATCTTACCTTGAAGAAATAATCCCAAGACGTGATGAAACCCAAAGGATCCACCATGAAAAAAGAGATAAACTAAAGATGTAATTTTTGGAGTCATGAGTGTTTAATTATAAGGATAAATAACCTTTAATAGGTTAAAAATTATAATGGAAAAATTTTCAATGACCCATTATTAAAACCAGGTCGACCGCTTTCACTACGTGAATCACCATTCATGGCGTGAATAGAATTTCACCCTAAATAATCACATTGTGGAATTATAAATCATGGTGTGAATTTATTCCACCCAATACTGTGAATAATTCATTATGAGATTTATGAGATAAGGGTAAAAGTGGTTCATGGTGTGAAACCATACTTCATAGTGTGAACTACTATGGTCTAATGTTTCAGGCATTGTAGATTCTCTTAGGCCATCCAAAACAACCGAAAATATAATATTAAGAATAAAGTAGGGTAAAAATAAAAAATAATAAATAAAAATGGAAATAGAGGTTTAGATGCAACAATTATACCCACCATTTCACTTTCTACCATGAAAATGTCTCAAGGTCAATGATTAATCAAGATAAAGAGAGAACTTACAACTCAGGTAGAAAAATATAAGCAAGGACATACGTTAGAAATACAACCCAAAAAACTAACTTTTATCAACTCAAAGCACTATATAAGAATGAAATAGTCAAATATATTTCACTAATTTTTATTTCTTCATTCTCTAGATGATGATTACTTAATTACCAAATTGATGATAACCACATTGGGCAAAGGCTTGATGAAAACTCAAAACACTACACCGGATCTTTTTAAAAATAAAATAGTAATGAAATACCCATAAGAATCAAACCTATAAGAAAAGAAAACAATATATATCTAGAAAGAGAGAGAAAAAAGTTGGAAATTTCTTAATAAGAACCACACATTCTACCATTAGATCAATTGAGGGTAACCTGAGAATGTGCTTCTGGAACACTGGGTCCTGGTAAATCCAAGAAAAAATTCATAGCAAAAATAACACCACCTCCGTGGTAACATAAAACCCACCCAATATTTTATATATAAAAACATTAAAAATCAATGTCCTATATAATCCCACAATATATAAAATGACAAACATAATTAAATATTGAGGTATAAAAATTTTCAATAGAACCAATACCACACAAAGGATATATAAAAGAATACAAAATAAAATGAATCACATATAGATCATCTCTAATGTTTGAAAATCCAAATGATTCTCTTTCTTTATTCATTAATAGAATAAAACACCCCCACATCAATTCAAATAACATGTAAATTATATGCACTCAACTCTCCCAGATGAAAAATGAAAGATGTTCTAGATTATGCCAAGTGAGAGACTGAGGCTAGAAGATATACATCACATGGAAATAAAGTAAAAAATGATTAATTTATAAAACTAGGATTCATAAACTACAGGATACCTCAAACCATGATGAATCCAATAAAGAATTTCCATCCCTCTCAAAAGCTTAGGATCATTTGGAAACTAAAGAGTATACCCCATATTAAGAGTTTATAGGTTCATGGAAAACCAAAGAGATGATTCAAAAAATAACATACTCACTTGATTACCAAACAATATGGAATACACAAGGTTAAGGGATCTATAATCCCATTCAACATTTACAAGGAGGTAATAACTGATCCTTGACAAAGAGAAAGAGATAGGTTTTTGAAATGAAAAAAATTAATATATCAAAGTCTCCAAACCATATTATAGTTTCCATTGGATTTAAACTCTTAAAAATCAACTCATCAAAAGTTGGGAAGCCAAAAAAAATAATGATCATGTGAAAATCCATATAAACCAAATTCTTAAATCACTAATATAAAATGCAATAATAACACTTGTAATTTCAAAAAATCATCACTCGAATTAAAAAAACCAAATTACAACTCCTTACATCACTTGAGCAATAGGAGGAACCAAATTACATCAAAACAAAACTAAGAATATATTTATATTAATATAATTTTTAACTGTTTCAATCAATGGATCATCATAAGTGATAAATTTTTCTGTATTTTTATTATAGGAAACTCCTCTCTTGAAACCTTATAGATGACCCAAATATCTATAATCATGATACGTTTTAAGAGTTCCCTAAAAATCCGGCTTGTTATATCACATCTTTCTATATTCAGAAGAAACCGTTGTGAAGAAACAAAATGTACTTTTAATACCAATATCTTCTAGGTTGGACTTTGTGTGCCTCCTTATTCCCATTTTAGTGCTTCCCCCAATACACTTGAGAATAATAGAATCCTTTAACACCTCTTGTTCTCTTTCCACACCTGCTTCAACTCTATGATCTTTCTTCACCACCATTTCATAAGATTCATGGCTTAAGGAAAACACATCCAATGTAAAATATGGCTGAATTCCTTCCCCAATACACCAAGCCATTATAGAATCATCAAAAGATTCCAACTCGATAAAACAATTTCCAAACTCCAACACCATTTTATCTCCTTAATGTAGGCCATTAAATTACATCAACTTCTATACCTTCCTCACATAATTAAATAATTAATGAATGAGCCATGATATGAAACCTTTCCAATAATGGTTCATCTATGTCTTAGAATGAATAGTAAAATTCAATTAATTCAAACTCAGTACCTATAGCTTGAAGGTTTTAAACATAACGTTAAAAGATTTAAGAATCTCAAAATGAAAGAAAATATTTTCAACCTTTTTTATCCATACCACTGATCCTTGATAATCTTATTTAATAAATAAATGAAGAGTAATTTTAAATTATTGAATTAAATAATAATGTTGGGGAAAGAGAGGAAGAATAAAAATCTTTGATATTAGAGAATATATAACAACCTTACCATGATCTCCTAGATCCACCAAAGAGCTAACCGGGAGGGGACTTCTCATATATTCCTTGTAAGATTCCATTAAATCTGAATGGGGGGAGGGTACTCTAAAAATAAGAAACATTAACTCCATGAAAAAAAATTTAGAACTCAAACCCCATAAATCAAAACATATATGAATAAGAAATACCAAAACCCTATTTAAAGAAAACTAAAATATAATATTTTAACCAAAAATATTTTTGAAAAACTCATGTTAGAAAAATAGATTTCATTATTTAAGAAACCATTATTTATGTTTTTTCTTATCTTGGTTAAACACTCATGAAATCCAAATATTTTTAAAAAAATCTATTTTAAAAAGATTTAAAACTTAAAACCTTTAAAATATTCTAGTTAAATTTCCTTAACATCACTTGAAATACTTAAAAATAATTAACGCTTTTCCAAAGGTAATAAATTTTTTTTACAAAATCCAAATATCATTTAAAACAAAAAAACTCTAGACACATTTTCAAAACCAAATATTTTATTGAAATTATTTATTAATTTCTATAAAATCAAAATCTTATTTTAAAAATAGGTTTCAAATGTTCCATTTAAAATTTTAATTTTAAGTTAATCTCAAACAATATAAACACTCATGAAAACACCAGAATTATCCAAAATTTAAACTTAAATAAAATGGAAATAGTTTAAAATCTATAAAGTAAGAGAAATTCCATAATTAATGAGATTCAATACAATTCAAGGATTAACCACATGGTTTGGAAACCAATATTTTTACCATATGAAGACTAATGGAAATCCGTTAGTTCAGACACTCAACACATAGTTTTCAAAACCATTTATAGGTACCTTATGCACATGAGTTTCTCTCTATTTCCATTATAAGTCATAAATCACCAAACATTAAATATAAAATTTCTAAAACAACCAAGAACAAAGATAAACCGCAAGAGAAACTCATCCCAGATGACCCTAGAAACTCTGATCTCATCATAAAAGGTGGAGATCAAGATCCTTTTCTTGGTGTGCTTCCTAGGTTCTAAAAATCATAGCAACAATCTACCAAACTAGTGCAATTAACATGAAAAATATCATTGGATAATTAATTTTCATAGACTAACCAAGTTCACCCTTTAATTGGGTATTGCAGCTTAATTGTGATAAGGCCAAAAGGACATTCTGGATCCCCACGGGTTCAAAATAATCACTTAGGAATCAACAAGAATTTATTTTGAATTATTTCACTTGTTAAAAGAGATAATTTAATAAATAAGTATCATAAGGTAAAAAATAAATGGGGAATAATCTAGGAACTTCCATATAATAAATAAAAAACATGATATGAGATCTTGGAATAAAAGGTCGATGGATGATATAATAAATAATAAGTAAATAAAATACAGCAAAGCCACTATAAATGAGTATCCCCATGTAAGAAAGGAAACACCACTTTAACCTTAATCAAAACCCATACTAGAAATCCATTAATATCCACTCCATTCAAGAGGCCTTATAACCTATATTATATAGGTGTTAGCTAAACAACCCACCAATTTAAAACCCACTAACCCAAAACATAACCTTTAGAATTAAATCCATTTCAAGTTAGTTTGAAAATAGATATACAAAACATTATTCACTAATTTTATCATTTAAAACAAGAGTAAATTAATTTCCATTTAAAAATACCCCACTTCCATAATTATGATATTCTTTCTAAATAACATCACCATTTATTTTCTTTTAACTAAATAATTCATAAATTGTAGTTAAAATAGTTTTAAGGAAAAACTTGAAAGAAACCAGAATAAATTTTCACAAACTATAAGTAACCACAATTTGAAAAATATATCATCATTATGAAATCTTAGAAAATATTGTTAACATATTAATCTATTAATAAAAGTATGTGCATCAAATAATAATCAAAAAATCAATTAACCTTCCCAAACAGCCATTATTACCCTGATTGTCCTAACCAAGGGGAAGCATCCCATAGGATTACCTATGCTTTCACTAAGGACCACTAGCTAGAGGATTATTATAAACTAATGTATATGTGTACATAGACTTCCAACCTAACTAACCAGGTATTCCAATGAAATATCAATGGATATAAACTTTTAAATGCAGTAATCATACCATATAATCATATCATAAAACAACCATTTATATTGATCACACCACTAAACACCCACATTGGAAAATCCAATTTATTTAAGCATAAAAAACATAACAACTTCCCTAAAGAGGGATACTTATTACAAGAATTAAACCATCCATAAATTCTATCACATATAAATAAGAATTTATTATTATTTTCAATTTCCTAGAAATAGATAAATGTTCCAAATGAGACTAGAAATCATTCTTTATGGATTAAAGAAATTAAAATCCATTTGGAAAACCAAAGAAAAATTTTATTATATGATTACATTAATAAATACATGTTTTAAATCATTTCTCAAAATGTAAAAACATATATGAGCATAAAAAAAATAATTTTACAATTATTTTAGAAATAAAAATTTCTTATAATTTATAGTTAAAACTATGAAAGAGGCGATTAATAATTTTAGTTTCCAAAATAAGTCTTGAAACTTTAAAAAAATTAAATACTAATTCATATGTGAAACTCCCTTTTTGTAATTTTTTAAAAACTGAAGAAAAATTTCAATCTTTAATATACTACCCAAATATAAGTAGTGACAATAATGACCTCGAAATCCCAGGAAGAATGCATAAGAAATCATTCCAATTTTAATGATAGATTCATGGGAAACCTACCTCAAATCTCACCACATTTCAATGAATGTAAAATTAATACACCATGATACAAGATATGCATGCTTACAAAATTAAGAGAGATAATGTGAACCCTAAGAGTTAAAAATCACATAATTAGGAACAACCCTAGACCTCAAATCTTTCCACCATGGATTTTATGTTTAGGGATACAAAACATATAAGAGTAATTACAAGAGGATATCTTACCATGAAAAACCAACCTCATGATATGAAGAAAATTGAAGGACCCACCATGGAGGAAGAGAGAAACCAATTACATGCTACCAGGAGTCATGGGCATCAAATGAGTGAGAAAAGGACCAAAAAAAGTGTTAAACTCTATCAATGTAATAGTTTTAATGAAACACTATTAAATCTTAGTCGACTAAATTCATGACGTGAATCACTATTCACAATATGATGGAATTTCCCCTGAATAATCATGATTTTAAATTATGATTCACGACATGAATAGATTAGATGTAGTGTGGTGAATTATTTGATAAGGTATTGATGATATAAACATAACATTGGTTCATGGTATGAAACCAACTTTCACAACACAAAAAATTGTAGTCTATAGTTTCCAGCATTGTGGTCTCTTTTGGGCCCTTTGAAACTCTTGAAAACTAAATAAGAAGAATGGATCATGGTAAACAACTAAAATAAAATAGATAAAAAGGTGAAAGTGTGGTCAAGATGTGACAAGGACTAGTTATTTAAAGTATCAGAAACTATTTATATGGTCTTTTTCAATAATAATTTATAGTGTAATTTTACTTATTGGATTCTTGAGAAATTGAGAACTCATAATGAGATTAGATAATTCGATTATTATTAGGTGTCAGTTAAATAAAATTTCAGTTAAAACTTATATAAAATTTTCAACTGTAACATATAATCCAAATTTCATTTAATCAATCCTTGATTTTCAAACCCTATTTAATGTAAAAACCAGAAATTATGATAATTTGAATCCAATATTTATTCATGTGATGTTGACATAATTTTAAGAAGGGGTAAATATATATATCAAGAGAACCTAAGTTATGATATTCATATGATATGAGATGAAGATAATAGAGGGTATTTATTCTTATTATCTATTTCCTTAGACTGTGATATGAAGAACCATTATAGAAACGTGTTCTATGGTATGCATTTATAATTCTAAACTAATTCTTATGTAATGGACATTGGTAGAAAATTGGGAGAATAATGACGATAATTCCACAAAGATTATTGGGATATAATATCCTGTAGCACCGGGGTAGGTGATGGATTATTATATCTGAGCGAGCTTACTATGAGGGATGAAGGAAATGAAAAGAGAGGCTCTACGAGCTGTCCTAACAATGTTTGATTAGACTAGATAGTTTTAGATATATCACCCACCATTATTTAACGAGGATGGTGGTACTTAGGTAGTTGAGTTCTGGATCGAGTCTATCTGCAAGATTATTGAGAAACTATAGATGCCTTTGGAAATGAGGGTGAAATTTGAATTTTATATTCTTATATGGTCCAAAAAATGATGGGTGAAAATTCTTGTCAAGGTTGATCAATATGTGGGATTATTTTGAAAGGATTCATTGACCTATTTATTTGATTTTTTTCCCAAATACCTTGAGAGCTAATACGGAAAGGGAGTTCATACACCCTATATAAGGGAATATATTGTTCCTGTACTATGATAATCATTTAATTGAGATTAAATGCTTTCCCCTAAAATTTTTGGTGATGAGATAGTCATGGAAGATTTTTTGAGGATGAGATAAGTTATGATATTTGAGTTCTGGTTGAAATTTTCAATTTTATATATTTCTCTAAGGTTGTGAACCAGGAACTTATTATGGAGAGGAACCTAAAAATAATTAATGTCACAATGAATATAGATTGTTTTGGGAGGACCAATGGAGGGTATTAAAATACCATAAAGAGTTATTTTGCTAGTTCAAACTGGACTAGTTTTAGAAAAAGTAGCTATGGTGGAAAATAATATCTTCCTCCTAGAGGATGTACCTTTTTTAGTTTCATTAGTTAGGATTGCCTAACTATATTAGTTCTCATTGCGACTGAATACCCATTTAGTGTTGTGAATGTATTAGTATTGGTAACATATAGACATTTTTAAGAGCTCTTAGTTGATTCATAGTGATAGAGGATCTGGATTGGTTTAGAGTTTAGGGGATAGACTCGGTGTTCGATGTTGTTTTATTTTTTTAATCTGGAACTCTGTTATTTTTTTTGTCAGGGGGTGTATCTTGATACATGAGGAATAGTTCTGTAGGTTCCCACCTACCATTAAAGTGGTTTTTTCAATAAAGTAAAAAAAATGGATTGTGGTAGGTAGGGCTAGACTTGGTGTGCTGTAGTAGTTGGGTTGTAGGAGTTCCACAACCATTTGGGTAAGTATAGAGGAAAAAATTACTAGGTATAAGGAAAACAACACCAGTTGGGTAGTGTAGATTAGGGATCTCAGATAGAAACTCAAGGACATGGTGTAGTCTAGATACATGTTGAAAAACCTACTTCTAAATTATAGGATGCAGATCTCTATGTGTTCTGAGGTATGATATTGGTAGCTTCTACTTTGGTATGCACCTTGTTTAAGACATGGGGTTCACATTATTTTATATCTAATTAGTTTTTGGATGACCTAGGGATTACTATAGAGTATCTATATGGGATTATTTATTTTAAAATTCCATTAGGATTGTGATGTGAGGGAATTTACCACTATAGGGAATGTGTACTAGAGATTGGTAGTTATAAATTATTATGTGATATATTAATGTTATTGATGATGTTATTGATTTTTAGTATGGATTGATTAGTACTATATCAAAACCATATTAAAAATTTTAATTAACAAGTTTCTTTATTTTCTCCCAAGGGTGGTGAGTATGTTTATAATGGAGAATGAGATATTTTGGAATGTTATTTTGGTAATGACCATTGACATATGGGCATGATTAAAACCTAGGTTTCAATTATTGTATTAGATAATAGGAAGTCCTAGAAGATTACTTTCCCTCCCATGTAGGATCAGTTATAAGACATTTTTATAGAATATTTCTCTAGGTTTCTACCTGAGAGAGTGGTTGATTTTACTACTGAGCTCATACATGGTGTTAAACCTATTTCTATTCCTCTTTACATGATGGATCTTGTGAATCCATGGGAGATCAAGGGTCAATTAGAGGAATTGGAACCCAAGGGGTTTATATGACAGAGTGTATCTCCTTTGGGTTATCATAACCTATTCACCAAGAAAGTGAATGGTTCATTGAGTTTATTTATAAACTATTAGAAAATAAATATGATAGAGGTAAAAAATTGGTGCTTTCTTCCATGTATTGATGACCTGCTTGGTCAGTAGAGTGTTTCTTCAATATTTTAAAAGAATTATTTGAGATTAGGTAATCACCAGTAGACTGTGAGACCTTAAGATATTCTTCACACCACTTTTAGTATAATTTAGGATTTGTTTGATAATTTTGTGATGCAGTTTGGTTGATGAACACACCATTAGTATTCATGGAATTGATGAATATGGTATTCCACATGAACAAAAATTAATTTTTGGTTGTTTTTATTGTTGAATTTATTGTATACTCTATTTTTAGGTAGGAGTATTCATGACATCTTGAGGATGGGTTGGGTACATTTATGGAGACCCTACTTCATGCCAAGATTTCCAGGTGATGCTTTTAGATAAATGAGGTAGACTTATTAGAGAATATTATATCTGAGGCAATAGTGTCTTTAGACATAGATAAGGTAAGAGAAGTTTTTTCTTGGGAGTAGCTGTAATCACCTGTAGTTTCTTCAACGGAATTATATGGATATATTATTATGTCATAGTTATTAATATAATATTATATAATGCACAAGCACCAAATGATGGAACCAAAAATATTTTATTATATTTAGAGAATAAATATTTCCATAATAATTAAAAGTATCAAAATGGGGAAAAATTAGAAAATAGGATGATAAGAATAGGAAAATTTGGGTTTTCTAGATCCCAAAAAATATTTGCAAACCCGAACAACACTATGGAAATGAAGGAGGATATTAGTAATGAAATATCCATTTTAAAAATTAAAATATTTATATGATCTTGAGAAAAAATTTAATGAAGAATGAATGAAATTTGAGGTATTTATAGGAAGTAGGAATCCCGTATAGCGATTACAAATATGATCATTGGAATAATAATATGACCATTGAAATAAAAACCTAACCATTAAAATAACAATATTTCTATTAAGAATTGTAACCTGAATGCTAGAATATTAACCTCACATATGGAAGTGTAAAATAATATTTTGGTATCCTATAATATAAAAATATAATATATTTAATCAATGGTACATGTAAATAAATGTATTAAGTATTATAAATTAATTTTTTGTAAAACCAAAATTTTTTAATTGAACTTTATAATAAAAATAATTATTTAAAAGAAATTTTATTTTCAAAAAATGGGTTTATAAATTAATATTATATTGTATTATTATTATAATATAATTTTATGAGACTATAAGTAATTTTTAAAAGGGTCAAAAAATCGATCATAATATTCATATTGATATTTTTTGAATAAATGAAGAATTTATTTAAAAATTTAATTTCTCATATTTTAAAAAAATATCTTCAAAAAATTGATTTAATTCTTGGATTCTTCACATAACAAAATGTTTATGTCTTTTTTGGTATTTTTTAAAGTAGTTTAATTTTTGGCGAAGAGTGAAATAAGGTAAAATGTGGTATTTAACATTATAAGTTAAATATAATAATTATTAGGTCCTAGATGATTTAAGAACCCATAATTTCACAATTACATGGACTATTTACTATATATAGTCACAATAGTCAATAATATTGATAGTATAGAGCCAAAATAATATACAAATCATTATAATATTCAAAAACACCCCTCTCACCCCCTTATAAATACCACCCCTCACAAACCCTTCTCCTTACACCTTATAAGATTTAGAACTTGTCAAATATATCCCCAATTTACATCTCAATAATATCCCCCATGTACTAGTGTTGTTGTTATAATTTAAATACCAATATAGCATTTCTTCAAGTTCTTAAGGGTTTATCCTCATTTCCTAGGAAGACACTCTTCAAGGTAAGGGAATTCTCCACTTCCTCTTTCCATTCAAGTACTTATTTTTTGGTATGTTTTCTAATTTTTTAATTGATTTATTTTCATACACCTTTTTATTATCTCATTGCATACAAAATAGTTTTTCATTAGTTGGATACATTAATTCACTCCCATTATACTCTTTCCTTAATCTGTATTGTATATCATCATGCTGTCGAATTCATTTCATGAATTTTAATCATTTATATAATATATTATTTTATTTTAAATACCCAAACCCATTATCTATCTAGGTCAATTTACCTATATGTAAAAATAATTTATTTATTCATTGATTTACATGTATGAAACTACCATTTCCTTTTCATGGGTTAAAAATAATGTAATGTTCAAGTGTTTAAGAACTTATGTTCTCAATGTTTTTATATAAAACCCTTTAATTATTATCCTCAGGTTATTGATGAAATGATTTATTATAATCGATGTAGATCACATGAATTAAAACATATGAAGGATATAACCTAATACCACTCAAATTTATTGGGTAAATAATTAATCTCAAAAGATGAAATGTTTTACAATACCTTGGTGAATAACCTTGGTATTTATGTTTTAAGACACCTTTGTGATAAACCATGGTGATATTCTTCTAAATGTATCAGTTTTATATTGTTTCCACATTTCCATGTTATTTATATTTTAATTATTATTATTATATCAGGTTATGTCTCATGTGTTATCAGTGATTATCGTTCATCTTCCATTTCCTTTTTTATCCCTCACTGGTCTATATTTTCTCACTTTTCTATAGATGTATGTCATAAAGAAATTAATTAGAGTGAGGTGAACTAGGAAGGATTAATAAATGAGTATTTTAAAAGGATTAAACTCTTCTTACTTTATGTTTTTTTTGCAATTCATGTATTACATACCTAGTTTCCAAGACACTAGACCTAAAAATATACTTCAAAGATTGTTAATGTAATATTTTATAAGGAATTATATGAAAAGCCATGTATTAAAAAGGTAGGATTCCTTAGTGTAATAAGAATGTTTTGTAAATACACCAATTTTTGGGATTTACCATTTATTATTAGAGTTTTATCTATTAATTTTATTAATTGGTAGCACTAATGACTTTCATAACAAAACATAAAGTGAATTTCATTTGGTACAATGATTGTGAGAGTGATTTTCAATAGATAGAGGGATGGTTGACCACAAAACTGATCCTGAACTTACCCAATTTGGATGGGAGCATACCTTATATTGTAATTAATATAGTGTTGATCTAGGAGTCGTAAATATATAGGAATATTATGGATTCATTTATAAGTCTAGATAGAGGGGGACACATGATTAGAAACACCCCATGCATGACCTTAAGTTGGAAGTAGTAGTACATTCCCTGAGATGTTAGAGGAATCATTTATTTTGGGAGATATTTGTGGTGTATATCAACCAAAAGATCCTGAGATATATCTTATAAAAATGGGACCTAATCCTTTGGTAGAAAATCTAGGTTGAGTATCTCTATACCTTTGATTTTGAGTTAGAATGCACCCTTGATAAGTGAAAAGTAGTAGCTGATGAACTGATCAGGAAGACACAGAATCAGGTGGTCTAAGAGTCTATAAATGAGTGATAGTTTGTGGAACTTTTTTCTAATATTAATTTAAAAATTCATGAGTACTAGGATCAATCAGCCCTTACATCCTTATCCATAATTTCGTCACTTCTGAATAGAATAAATAGGAGGAAATTAGCATATCTCAAGTGTTTATCCCTAAGGGAGAATATATTTGGTTGGGATCTGCCACCATACTTGATCCTTGATGAGGATGAGATTAATCATGTTTATGGTCATGTTTTAGTTCTCACAGAAATGTTTGAGGAACATTATCAAGATTAACACACCTCAAAGTAGAAGGTAAACCAGGATTTAAAATGATATATTGTGATATGTGCTTGTAATATTGGTGTCTAGGGATGAAGTGGGATGTCATGAGCTTTTTTACAAAGTGATACACCTATCAGTAGATGAAGGATGAACACCAGTGTCTCATTGGTATTATACAAACATTACATATTATGGTGTATAAATTGGATGAAATCTCCATGGATTTTGTAATGTCGTATCTAAGGTAACCTCATAGTAGTAATGCAGTTTTGGAGATCATGGATCAGTTCATAAAGGAGGATCATTTTCTATTGATCTGAGAGACATTTTTATTGGATGAATTAGGACATATATATGGTTGATATATAGTGTTCTTATATATTATTAATTAGAATATCATTTTAAAATTATATTATCATTTCACAATATATTTCTAGAAGTGATTGTAAAAAGCATTGTGTATACAGGTGCATATATGCACTTCCTATCATCCATAGACAAATAAAAAGTAAGATTATGTTATTTATTTCTTAGAGGACATGCCAAGAGCATGAGTCCTTAATTTTGGTGGTTCCTTGGAGAAACAATTTGAGCTGGTGGATTTTCCTACTATTATAGTTATCATATGTTGATACAAATGATGCCATATGTGGATTTATATAGTAGGGTGTACTATTCACCTATGTGTTGGCTAGTGGATAGTGAGTCATCAATGATTAGATTGAATCTCATGCAACAGACTTCTTAGAATATCTAATAGATCTATACGTAGATGGAGACCACCAATATTTGGTAAAGTTCATATGAAGATAGGTTATTCCAACCACTTAAGTTTAAGGTGGGTGACTAGGTATTCTTACGGGTGTCACCAATGTTGTGAAACCGTAATATTAAAAGGTAGTGGAATCTAGTTCCTAAGTAGTTGGGGCTATTCGATATAGTAGAGAGGATTAGTCTAGTGGAATGATAGTTCAAACTACAACTACATTTAAGTGATATGTAAGATGTATTCCATGTATCATAGCTTTAAAGATATTATCCTAATCCATCTCACATTCTCTATATTGATGAAATTGATCTTACGTCTGAAATTGTTTCTAAGGAATATCAAGTTCACATAGTTTATCTTAGTCATAAGGCTATTCATGGGAAGACAGTTCCTCTAGTGCAAGTATAATGGCATCATAGGTGTATCAAAGAGGAAACATGGGATAAATAATCTAATCTGTGGGATCAAGGGAGGGAGTTTTTCTTTCTATAAGGAATAATTATGTTTAGAATAGTAGATCAAGGATTAAATTCTATATAGAAGGGAGTTTATAAAAGTTTTCCCATTTTCATTGTTTATTTTTTAATTTTTTTGTTTAACCCTATTTTTTTCACCTTGTTATAAATTTTTGTGTGTGTAGGGGGTGGTAATGTCTGGGAAGTGTTTTCATAATATTATATTGGGTTTATAGTCAAGGGGTTGTATACTACAAGAATTAATAGCATGAAATGTATGAATTACGGTGTAAAAATATTGGGGAGTGGGGAGGGACCCTTGCCTCAATTGATTCATGATGTGAGGCAAGTGGTTACACCAAAAACCATGTATGACCATTTTTTTTAATTATTTGATCAAATTATTAGTTGGGTGTTTAAAATAGAAAGATGCACTAATCTTTCCGTGGCATGTGAAGAGTCGACATTGAGGTGAAGTGATGAGCGTTCCAGTTCGTTTCTGGCGACGTCGAGGTGAAGTGAAGAGCAGCTCCGACGATGGTTCCACACAGCAGGGTGGCGCGTGGTGATCCAGCGAGTGGATGAGTGGTTGGTTTCGCCATGCTTCTCGAGGTGTGCGAAATGAGGTGATAAAGTGATTTGATGAAGCTCGAGGCGGTGCGTGGATCAAGGTGTTGAAGGCGGTTTCTTTTGGAATTTTTGAAGTATCTTGTTTGATTTTTGATTTTCCTGCTGTAGTGATGTGGTTTTGAAGTGTTTCGGGTTCCGGTTACCCTTAAACCGGTTTCATGGGAACCGGCTACCCACAAACCAGCCATTAGAAAATAAAAAAAAAGGTTTGCGTGGAGTATATCCTTATATCTTTGACCCTTCTTGGTTTTTTCCTCTTCCAATTGAGATCACACTAATTTCAAAAATTATTCCCTATTTCCATTGTATTCTTATAATTTTCTAATTTTTATAATTTTGTTTCAAAATAGAGGTTAATATTGGATGATTGGACACCTTCGAGCATAAGGTAGTTGTTCTTGATGCTATCTCTCAAATAATCACTGTTTTCATTGTGTGTATGATGTGTGGTCACATTGATATAACATATTCTTGAAATAAATTAAAAATTAAATCTTATCTTTCACTAATCCTTGAAATTAAATGTTCCCACAGGTCGTGAGTAGTTAGATGTTGAGTTATTAGAGTTTTATCCACTACTTATGGTGTGTGAGACCCTAGAAATGGAATAATAAATTTAAAGGGGTGACCCTAAGGGTGACTTGGAGTTAATAAATGACAATGTATTTTATTAAGGATTCCTAGGGTGTACTATTGGATCAAGTGAAAGAGTTTATTATATAATCTGATAAATTATTAAATTAACTAATATGATAAAGTGAGTTATTTTGTGGTTGTTGATTAGTATGGTATCCCATAATAAGTAGTTTTAACTAGTTGAAAAATAAATATGAGTAAATTAACCTAGATGATAAATGGTTTTTCTATGGTTTTGATAATTCCTTTGATTTTACCTTTGATTTCTACTTTAACCCTTTTTACATGTTATATTTGTGCCACCTAGTATCACCTCCTAGGGGTAAACTAGGACACCTGAGTTCTTTGTTCCACCTAGGATCAAATTTTAGGGGTTGGTGGTGATGCCTAAGTTCTTTGGACGGCTCGATATCACATCCTATGGGTCTTCGGTGATACTTGTATACTTTGAACCACCTAGGGATCATAGATGATTCTTAGTTATTATATACCACCTAAGATCACCTCCTTGGGGTCAGAAATGATGCTTAATTACTATTAACCACATAAGGGGTACCTCCTTAGGTTTATAACTTTCTCCTGATGATATATTATGATTAGATACATTCGAAACAAGCTGAAGGAGGTATGGTCAATCCTGAGGGTCACCATGGAACCTGTGGATCGATGATTTTTTTATGGCTTTATTTTATTTTTCACATTGGAATACACTACATACTCAGACTTGATATGCTTAAGATTACATTTCTAGTTCCCTAATGATTCGTATTTATACCCTAATGGGGCCATCATTTCATACCTGAGAAGACCATATGGTTGTAGGATTGTACAAGGGAAAGCACCCTAGGTATCATGCTTGATTTGGATACCTGGGATAGAGCATGGGTGATTTGGAATGGGATAGAACTTGGAACCACTTTTTGTGGAGTTTCCTAGTCTTTTTTCATTATTTTATGATATTGGTGTATATTATCTACTTATATATATATGACTTGATTGACTTGAATATAGATTATTTTGATATAGTATGGGATAGGTTTGTTTATTGGAAATTATCGTGGTGTTAGTTTACCGATTTATTTATATAATTTTTTATTTTTTCCATTATTACACTCTAATATGAGTGTATAATATCCCCATAACACCACCTTAGACTCTTAATACTATTTTAAGCATTTGGAAAATAGGATAGAATAACTAAGGTAATGTGAAACCATCGACCAAGACATTGATTAGGGGTCCTTGGTTAGGGGATGTAACTTTACACACCAAGATGTGAGAAGTGGGTGTATTGAATTGACATCAAAGGTAGACTATGATTTGGGATCTCTTAAAAACATCCCATTTCCATCCCTTTATTGGGATTATAACAAGGAAATAGTTAAAGTTTTAGTAATATCTATAAAACACAATCCACTTAAAGAAACTAACCCTTTTTTTATAAGGAAAAGATTTTCTTTTATATTTAAGTTAGTTTTATTGAGGTTACTTAACACAAAAGTAATCAGAGGAGACATACCCATTGATTGTAACTATCAGGTTGGCACCTTCATACCTCCCATGGTTGAAAACTTTAAATGAATAGAAATCATTCGAATGGTACGAGATTTGTTTAAACATTCAATCAACTTGAGTTTAAAATAGCCAGTTTACATGACCCCACAACTAAGTGATTATTAAGTACTCCCTATATTGGAAAAAATAATACTTCTAATAAATAAAGTTACCCTAGGAAAACTTATTCTAGTTATCAAACATGTGTGCAGATAGGTCGACCATACTAGGCTCTATAAGTTATTCCCTCTCAGATATCAAATCTAGTAGTAATACCAAAACAACTTCTTGAATATATTAAATCTATTATTTCTCAAATGAATACCAAGGAATAATGATAACCACTAGTACAATTATAAATAAGGATATATACCTAGTGGATAGATTTGGATTCTCATCTTCTTAACTTTAGGAAACCCTTATTCCTAATAATTAATGTAATGGGAGATCAAAAATAGATTCTTATGAATTTTGAATCTTAATGTGGAACTATTTTGGGAACAAAAAAAGAAATAAATACCAATAAAACATATATATTTAATTTATACTTTAGAAGATGCAATTTTTTTCAGTATACAAATCTATAAGATGGACCTACTTCCATCATAGAGGATATTCAGTGAAAGTTCCTCTACCAATTTAGTTCAACATTGATGAGGATGAACATCATTTACCCGTTGAATTACAATTAGTGAAGAAATATAGAGTGAGGGATTTCATCACTAAATATATGGTATTAACCTAGTACTAAAACATGAATCTATTATAAGATATTTTCCTAAAAATATGTATAGATAATCTCTAAGATGAGTTACAAACATTACTCATCCTATTGAAGTATCCAAGTAGGTTATGATAATTTTTTATATTATCCCAATGATTTGAGGTATTCTATTTTTTGATCCAAAACAAAACCTTGGTCAACATCCTCAACTTAAAAAAATAAATTTGTAATGGTAGAAACTATGAAATTTTATCTCAAATTGAAACAATTTCCAACTCTATCTTCTGATACTATAAACTATAATGCAATACCTCCTCTTAGGTAGCATCAACACCACCCTCATCATGATAGGAATAAGAAATAGAAATTATTAAACATTGAGGATATAAATAAAAAATTATTTTCCTTATAGAAGGAGAAGGTCCTATTTTGACACCCTAGGTCTTAGGACAATTTTCTTTCCTTGAACTATATGTCTATCATTCATATTTTTTCCTTTTTATTAAAACATTTTAACCTAAGTATAAAATATGTCACACAATATATGAATCAAAATAAGAATGATTTATTTCTTCATAGTGCAATATTATATAACAATTACATAAAACTAAGTATCACATACCATTTATTATTATATACCACCTAGGAAATCCCTTGGACCACCTTAACTCTTAAAAATCACCATTTGTAAAACTAAACTTACAATAAAAAAATATCATGAAAGTAGAGGATATTTTATAAAATAAAAAATAAAATGTAATGGAATTAGAATTTTGATTTAAAATTTAATAAATTAATGAATTCATAGGATTTATTGTGGTTAATATTTCTATTATATATCCATTTTAAAGGGATATATAAAAGTAAGGTATATACCAGTAAACATGTTACAAGTTTGGAAGTTCCTGTATATAGTTAATATAAATAATGTTTTTATAGACGTAAAAAATGTACATTTTCATTTTATATAATTTATTTTAAATAAAATATATCATTTTTAAATATAATTAAATTATTTTAATTCATTTATAAAAATATCTTTTATTTTAAAGAAATAGTTATTTTTTTAATTTTAATGATTGATATCAATAAAATATACTAATAAAATTCAATAAATAAAGAGTAAAATAAGTTAATTATATCCAAGAAATAATTGAGGAATAATATGGAATACTAATTTAATTATTTAGGGTTAAACAACATTTTTTTAATTTTTTTCTTATATAATATATTTTTTTCTTTAAAAGATAAATTTCTCACATTAGGAATATTAAATGAAATTTATTATTTATAGGCATAAAGAATGAATGACCCTTCATACATTGATTATAAATTGGTTATAAATGAAGACAAAATCCTTTAATGGTAAAATAATATATTTCTAAAAGAATTGTTTTCCCATGTTTAATATATTATTATCTTAATAAATTAAATTAATTACTGTTAAATAATAATTTTAACGAAATTTGTTTATAATATAACATTCATATAATTTTTATTAAATGAAAATAAATAAGAATAAATTAAGTTTCTACTTAAAAATATGTTGTCTAAAATTGTACTTTTTTGTGTGTAATGTGTTATTATATTAAAATAAACTTTTATAATTTTTATAAAATGAATCCTATAAAATAGATTTTATATTTTGAATAAACATTTACAAAATATGGAATAAGTTTAACTTTTTTATAAGAAAACATAAGTTAAAAAAGTATATGTTAGTTACCACGGTAAACATATAAGGGTAATTTTTAAAGAATTAGATTATTTATTTATTTTTTATTTTCATCTAAATAAATCAAATTGATTTATTTTAAACAATTAATCCAATGTAATTTTTATATAAAAAATATTAACACTAATTTAATTTATAATATATTGTAAATATAAATAATAATTCCTAATGTTTTAAAAGCTGTTTTTTTAAACAGACAATTTCACTCTATATATTATTTTTTGATTTTAAAACTAATTTTCGCATATATAGGAATATAATTAGATTAAATTATATCCAATTTGAAATTATAATGTCTAAATTGTGTAATAGGGGTTATGTTTTATTTTTAATAAAAATATTATTACCATAGTAAATAATTAAACTGGGTAAAAAGTGAAGAATATGTAATCATCATGGATCAGTTTTTTTAAATAATATGATATTTAAGAATTATAGAATTAATTTTTTAGGAATGGAAGTAAAACATAAAAAACTCACTAATATTTCTTCACCCAACCCACATAACTCCCATGTGATTTCATCTTTACCCTCCACTTAACATATGTTTTTGAAGAAATTCCCATCATTTTCCCATAAAAAAGGATATATCCTTTATCCCTTCAAACCACTCCTCTCCTTTTGAACTCTCTTGGATCCATACAAATTTTTACTCCCTCAAATAATTATTTGAAACAGGTTAACTCCTAGTTTAAAAAAGGAATTCCAATCCTTTTATTCTCAGGGAAGACACTGAGAGAAGGTGGTATTTAGTGAAAAAGGTTAAAGTGATTTCATATAATTTGGGAGTAAATGTAAGATTTTATCAACTCAAATTTACATCCATTGAGATATTTTCCAGATTCAACACCTATTTTATTTTTTATTGTATATACTGACCAATGTGTATGTTTTATTATATGTTTCATGAAATTAAAGGGACTTACAGGTCTATCTATTGTTTTCTCTTTCAAGGGCTTTTGATTCAAAGGTTACCGAAGCCATGCATATTTCATTACCAGTCTCACTATGAAATTAATATTGTTTATGAATAAGTATTTCATTAGGTAAAATTAGATAATATTTATCATTAACACTACATTGTTTTTCAAAACCTCTGGTTATTCTTGGAGTTTACAAGCATGCTTACCATTTCATCTCTCTTTGGTTCACAATTTTATTAAAAGGGTGTTTGTAGTGGACCTTATCTATTATTTTTTGTTAGGAACATTTATCCAATATGTCTATTTTATATATACTATTTTATGGATTTAATTACATATACCTTTGTAGTTTCTTATGGTCCTTTTAAATATACATTAGTTTCTTTACAAAATGAATTTTCTTTCAATGTTTTTGGTATGTGAACTTTCTATTAAATTTGACCTTATTTAAAAATGTGTAAGAGAAATGTATTTTTTAAAACATTTTCCATTTAATTGAATTTTCCTTCCATATTCATAAATTTTCTTTAGTATACTTCCTTATAAATTTTACATGGTTTTCTAATGTTTTTTATATTCTTGTTTTGGTATAAATTATTTTCTTTTGAAATTAATATTTTAAAAATTAAAGGGAAAGTCTTTCTAATTTTCAACGTGATTTTATAATACTCTTATAAAAGTGTTTTCCATCTATTTTAACATCCTTTAATGTTTACTATTATTAAATGAATATATAATATAATGATATGAACCACCTGTTTTCTTTGGAAGGTTTATGATAATGTCTTATGAATGTTTTCATAAAACACATTTCCTTCTAATGGGTTAATTATGCTATGATGAAATTATGAATGTTTTCAATTTATCACGACACATCTAAGTATGTTTTATCATTTTGAGATGGATGGGTCCATAATATCCATTCAATTAATTGAGCATGTTTTTTATATGTCTTGAGATGAAAGTAGTACAAAAATTGTTATCCCAAGCTCCAAAGTTTACTCAGGTTGTTATCTGAATCCAAAAAGGGTACACATGTAGTTTCTAAATCCTAAATGGGTACACAAGTAGTATTAAAATAAAAAAGGGTAAGCGGGTAGTCTCCCAATCCCAAAATGGTAGATAGGTATTAGGATAATCCGAAATGGTTACCCAAGTTGTTAAATTAAAATTTCTATAATATGGGTAGGTGGTTATCCAAATCCATTAGGAGATGAATGTCTTTATAGTTAATCTAAAAACATGCTATTATTTTATTTTATGACAAAGTTTTAGGTTTTTATGTTTTTTACTCAGGGATCTTGATTATTGACTCATGTTTTTAATCCTATGAATAAATTATTATTCTATTAAAAAAACCTCATGATATGACTTAGGAGTTATGATATATGTCTTATTAGGTATGATTTATTTTATGTCAAGTCCATGAACTAGATTATGTTCTCATACACACATTCCTATCTTATGTTCACATATGGTCTTAAATTGTTATCTGTTATGTTTACCCTTACTAACCATATGATGTCACCAATTTATTATATTTTCCTTTATCCTAGTTATTAATAATACTATTGTGTATAATATATCTATAAGGGTATCATATGTGAAATATATTTGTGTGATATATTGAATAATGTTTGTAAAATAAGCTAGTTAAGTATATAGTCTATAAAGAAACTAAACCTATAGGTTATGGGGTGATATCTATAACGATACGTTATGTTTAAATTATCAAATTGACATAAAATGTTTCTGTGATATTATTTAATTGTATCACTTCATATCAAATCATATCTAATTTTTTTATTTTTTAGCACATGATCCAAGATTTTGGTCTGGTATACCCCACCTGGGGTATTTTATTGATTCCTTGGAAAATAACTTGGTTAAATTAGTAAAGATAAAAATAGAGAATTAATTTTGTTTGAATAATTGACCCAATTACTACCCTTATCATCAAAAGTTAGGGAACAACATTAAATACTAGCTTATCATTAAATATTTCATCTAGATTATGATTGTAGTTGGGAATGTAAATATAGTAATCCCCTAACTTAGGTGAATCATGTGTCTATTTCTTCACTCAAATAATAAAAATATTTGAAGGAATCATGATATATAAATGTGTAGAAATTTGATGATTGGATTTATAAAAAATTAGTCAACAACATGAATTCTGTCATCAAAGCTCTACTGAATTAACTAGTCATGGCCCTAATTCTCCCTATAATAACAGAGGAATTATTTTCTTGTTCATAATCTTCCATAATTTAACACAACTAACATAAAAAAACAAACCCTTGAAATAATTTACCACTAAGGTCCCCCAAGATAGTCCATACCCTACCAGATTTGCTTTCCCCAATGATGATAACAGTTGTTCTGAGGGGACTTCACTAAGACGCAAGAGGGGGGGGGGTGATGAATTGAGTTCTCGAAAATTTCTTCACTTTGAAAAACTACTCTATTTTATAAAGGAATAACTTATGTTACTTTATTAAACATAATAAGAATGAGAAATAATTCACTTAAAACTAAGTGATCAGAATCAATGATTTATAGTAGTTCAAGTAATAGGAATCCCCTAGACCAATACAAAAACACTCTTCTCTAAAATCATGGTGATTTTCACTAGATTTTTCCTTTTTCTAGGGTATGAAGTACTACTTACATAATCTATGTAACTCAGTGAAGGTAGAAGATAATTATTACAATAACACATGATCTCTCAATCGAGCACCAACATGGATTTAAAACCAGCAATCCTTAATATTATTTTTCCAAAAAACATTTATAAAAAAAAGAGAAAAAAATGTTTTCATATTTAAAACACAATTGTAAAATAAAATTGATAGAAGGAATAAATATCTAGGAGTGGTGATTTGAATATATTAAATCATTAGGAGATTCTTATGAACAACATCAAAGATAAATGAGATAGAATCATTATAGGTTGCGAATCATATTCTACTTATTATGTAAAACAGAGTTGTACATGAAATCTTCTAGAGAGAGTTTTATTAGAATCTTAATCAGGTGATTATATTCTTCTTGATATCTATTTTTCAATTATGATATATATTTAAATGCATAAAATAAAATTTCTTTTAATTTCACACACAAATCCATAAAATCTACAACTCTTAATTTAAAAACCCATGTAATTTTCTCAGAAATACCCAATAAATAGTAAATACTAATAAATTATCCTTGTAAAAATTTAGTTTATTAGTAATTTTCTATTATTATAATATTCTTAACATAATTAGGTAATCTATAAATTAATGGTCACACGATAGCCCTAAAAATTTACTCAAGTACCTGAATGGTAATAAATTTTGGTTTTAACATTAAGTAACTGATTTTATTTCACCACATAGGTAAATTATTCACCTTTGAATTCACATAGATGAATTGATCCATGTAGTTGTTTTACATGTAGCCAATTATATATTTTCTTAATTCTGTTCAATCTTTCTTGACATATCCAATTTACTTTACATAGCTAATTTTATTCACATATCCACTTTGTTCACATAGACTTTTCACTCCCAAAACCATATTTTGACATAGTTTAAATGAATTAAATTGCCTTGTGGATTCATATAGCTTATTTCACCATGTATCTAAATAACATAGCCTATTAATCCATGTCACTAATTTATTTAGTCCTTTGGTATACATAGAAGATTTCTCCTGTAGGTGACACATCCATATAGGTGATTTTCATGTCAGTTATTTCACAATGAATCCAATGCATGTAGATGAATCCTTCATGTTGGTGATTTCTATAGCCAAATTCTTGACATATCCTTTTATTCATGCATCCAAATACCTCACTTGAAATCATCAAAACCTAAAGTTCATGGAATATGTTTGGAAAACCTTAATAGTCCAATAATATCCTCCCTTTTTAGGATCAAAAAACCCATAAGTTATTAAACATTAAATTTAATGTTTTAATTGAATTTTATAGAAAACTATAATATATATATATATATTAATTTTAAAATGTTGTGATTCTCATAATCACATAGATACTTATAACCATTTTCTTAAACTAAAGGTAATTTTTTAACTTCCCCCATTTTGTGTTAATGAAATGGAAATGTAAATAGAATGTAAACATTGTTAATGTATCATTTAGATTAATGAAATATTTAATTACAGTGAGGATAATAAAATTTTAACTATAAAATTAATGTAATTTTGTTAACAAAATAAAAGGATCAAAAAATAAAATGAAAAATTTCACTAATAAAATCCTAAGAAATGAATAAAGGTGAATTTTATTAATTATAAATATGTATTTACATACATACACTAAATAACCACAATAAAAGATACAATATATCAGTCAAAAGACTCTATCTTTTGAATAGGGTCTTACTGAGAAAGTGGTATAGGTAGATTTATTTTGAAGGTAGGGTCATTTCTAGTTGTAGTTAGTGTTTCAATTGGATAAGGAATGAATTATTTAACTAAGGAGGATGACTATGAATTCTTTTTAGAAACCCTTGACCTATACTAAAATCATATGGTTTGATAATAAAAAAGGAAAATTATTTATAATTTTAGAGGATTAGGTCTATTTAATAGAACACTTAGGTTATAGGGAAACATCCTACTTGGATTTATCTTTTTGATAGATTGGGGGTGGATAAAAAAAATTCACCTTCTATGTGGAACCTCTGGAGGTATCTGAAGGAGAAGTTCCCTAATTTATTCTTACTCATAGATGATATAGTGAATATACACACATTTATATCCCCTTGAGGATATCTATCTTAAAGATGTCAATAATAAGAATGTATTATTGTCTATGCATTTGAGAAATAGAGAAAAAATAATTTCTCAAGACCACTTTGAAGGAATATAGACCACTAGAATAGAAACATTAAGGAGCACAGAGGAATGGGGTATATTCAGTAGTGGATGGAAAAAAGATGTAATACTAAGAACTTCTTCAAGATCCAGTCCATATATTTTTATATTATAATCATTATTCCATTTATATATTATTTATTTCTATCCATACTAGCTAGTTTCTCTATAAAAAATTTAACTACTTTCTGAAGATAACTTAATTGAGGTTGATGAACTATATTATTAAAATCAATTGGAGTATTTAGAATAGGTACATGTTCTACAAAATAAACAAGAGAAACTAGAACAAATGAGATAAGACATGGAAGAATATAGACAAATAACTCCTTTCATGTAACCGAAACTAGAAAAATTAGATATTATATTTATTTTAAACTTAATTCTGTTATGAAGATTATTAATACATTCCTTGAACTTCTTCATAGACCATTTCAAAAAAATTACCAACTACTGATGGATTTTAGACACTAGTCCAAGAGATATAAAAACCACTCCTTCAGTATCCTTATAGATATCAAAGATCACATTTAACATCCCATTAGATTCATCATAAAATACCACTAGTTCATTTAAGGACCTATTAGTTCATACAAAATGATTCTTTATAGCTTCAATGGTGTCTTGGAATTTACCCATAACATCCCTTTTCAAAATTTTCATTATAGCTAGTGTAAACTTTTCAAACCACAGGGATTAAATATTTGAAGACATAAAATTCTATTCTGAGTGCAACTAATTAAATCCATTATGAAAATCATAAACACTTGAAGGCCAAGAGTTGGAAGTTATAGAGGGATGAAAATTATTTATGAATTTAAATTGTCTTAATACAAAGTTTTAAAGTGTTTAATATTTCCTTTATTTCAGTCTTTATTGACTTTCCCTCATCAAAAACATCATGAAATATTCATGGTTGAACCATTAAAAGATTCTGGAACATATATCTTCAAGATGAACCCATAACACCAAAATCATTAAACTTAGTCTTGGTATGGTATATATATTTCATATATTTAACTAGATCTCTCATCTCTTCAAGATCTCTGGTACTTACTTCAGAACTAACTTGCTGTATGATCACACTATGATTCACGTCTTTATTTCACTCTTACACCAATATTTAAAAATAGTTTTGTATTTGAAATTACAAATTATTTAACAAATTTCACTTCCAATTTTATTGAATAATTTAAATTTTATCACTTTTAAAAAGGTAAATTCTAGTTGTTTTAGTGATTTTATTGTAGGAGGAGGTCATTTGGAGGTCCAGAGATGATCTTGAAGGGAAATGGGCCAAACTACATTGAATACCAAGGGAATATCTCCATTAATTTGCATATTTCTCAAAATTAATGTTTTAAAATGGACTGAAATTTTGTGGCTAGGTCTTAAACCTGACGGGATATAACTCATATCATGAAACTAAAGCCTAATTCTTCCATCTGGTGCCCCATCCGAATTGATTTGTCCAAGGAGAAAAATCTACACAAATTCAAAAGTTACGTTCAGTATATCTCCAATGGCCCCCAAATGTGACATTAAGACATATAATAGGCTATAAATCAATTATCCCCTTTTATAAAATTCATTAATTGTCTTTTTACTTGTAAAAAATAGAGATAGAAGTGGTATAACGAAAAATGGGTTCCCAATACCACTTCTCATTTTGTCTATAAAAGGGAACCATGGGCACCCCATTTAGAAGTTAGACCAAGTAGTGAAGTTATCAAATTTTGGAGTTAAATATGAGTCATATACTTGTCCTATAATTTTTGGAATCCACTATCCTCATAGGGGGATCAAGGATGAAAAAAAGATCCACCCCACCTTCCTCGTCCTCCCGATGTTGGGCTAAATAATGGGTGATCATTGCGAGGGAGACACACAATTAAAGTGGGAGTTCAGGCACATAAATATACACTATTTTGGTGTATATTATGGTTTTGAATTTTTATTTTATATGTATATTAACTTTTTTGATACATTTAATTGAAACACTTTTTATCTCATAACTGATCGACGTGCAATTTTAATTGTGTGAGTTGTGTTGTTCCGGTTGGAAAACTTAAGAATCCTCTTATTTCCCAAACATTAGTGATTGTAGTGTTACTTTACAAAACATAATCCATGATAAGGGGTTATAAATTTATTACATGATTTGTATTTCAAATTTTAGTTCTATTTTCATCATTTTAAGAGGCTTGTGGGTAACCTAGATCTTGGTTAACCCTCAGCCAAATGATTACACTAAAACCTAACAATCCATTAATAATTAGTAACTTTTTAACTGGTGTATTAACTTATCAATTATAACATAATTATCATATATTTGTAAAAATCCATTTCTTTTTCAACTATTATAATATTTAAATTAAGGCATTTTTTTAAAACTGTTTTCAAAACCACCCTTATTTTAATCATTGTTATTAAAAATACACACTATAAACCACCAACGCTCATTGATATATGAACTAAGTTCTGAAATAGACTATAAAATAATCTTTAAATAATAATAATTTAATGTTTCATGAAAACATGTTCAAAATGTGGCACCATTTTCAGGGAGCTCTTAGGTTTTTAATGCGTGTTTTTGATATGTTTTGTTGTTAATTTTGTGAATATTTATTTATTTTATCTTCTACCTTTTCATATATTTTTGTGTTATGATTAATTTGTTGTGTATGTTTTGTTCACGATGCATCCTACTATGGGATATTTACCACATTTTGAACCCGAACCAGAGAGGATCCTATGTCAGGAACAATGGGACGTACTAGAGAACCCTTTCTAAGGGGACACCTGAAACATTGAAACATTTCTTGATCCTTCTATTTCTTATGGAACACACATTAAAAATTAATATAAATTTTATAATATGGAAGAAAATAGTATAACAGTAAAATAAATAACCTCACTTGATGTTGAAATACTACCCATATATATTAAAATGCAAGGGTGGGCACTCGATTTTGAACTATAATCTAGTTTAATTCACTTATGGGCAAAATTTCATGGACTCGCTAGAGACGAACCACATAAGAATTTAAAAGAAATTTACAATATTTTTTCAACCTTAAAACCTAATAATTTGGATTAAGAAGAAGTAAATATGAGGACATTTCCTTTTTCATTAGGAGATACTACATGATATGGGATTTACTATGTTAATTCACCCATTAGAGGTTGGGAGGACATGAAATTACTTTCTATTAAAAAATAATTCCTAGCCTCTATAACTAGAACTATAAAGAAAAAATATGTGGTATAAGGAAATATCAAGGGGAAATGATTCATAAATATTGTGAATGATTTAAAAGGCTTTGTTCAATTTTCCTACACCACCAAATAAGTGATCAATTGTTAATTCAGTATTTTTATGATGGTTTAATTCCTAATGATCGAAATATGATTGATTCTACTATAGGTGGTTTTCTAGTTGATAAGACCCCAATTTCTGAAAAAATCCTAATTTAAAACCTAGAGTAGTACACTTAAATTTTTTGTTCAAGACCCAATATACCCATTCGAGGTGTCCATGAGGTATAAAGCACTGAATTTGAGAAGAAGGTGGTCATGTAGTTTGAAGAGGTAAGTAACCTTATCCAATTACTTTCTCTTTCCCAAGGGAAGTACCAATATCATTATCCTATTATGGCATCCATTCTTCATACACCCACTATTCTGACCAATTCCCTCAACAAATAGGGACTTATGATAGTTTGAGGCAGTTTTTCTTGGTCACCCCTACAATCAACCCATTTGGAAAGAACCTTACTATCCATCCATCCTTGGATGGAAGGAAAACCAAGAATATAGGAATGGGGGTTGGTGGGGTGGTGGTATTCAAACCAACCTCATAAAAAATTGAACCAACTGGGGTACAATAGTCATCCACCACCACCACCCAGAAATACCCAACCACCACAAAGGCTTTTCCAACACCCCCTCCAGAACCTGAGCCTAGCCTAAAATACATAGTGAATCAAATGACTTCCAACAATATATAATTCCAATAAACCACCCAATCATCCATACATTACCTAAATACTCAATTATGACAACATTACAACTTTATAGGGGAAATCCAGAGACATGGGTTTTGCAAACTACCCTCTCAACCACAAGTCAACCTTAAGGATAAAGGAAATGTTTGTTCCATAATCCTTCATAGTGGAACTAAACTTAAAATAAAAATGACATCTCTAATAGTGTCATACCATCCCAATAAACCATCCATTCTGATGATTTTGAATGACCCAAATAAGAAAGAACTGTTTCCTGAGAAAAGCCATGGAAAAGAAAAGAGAGATTCATTTGATGATCTACTAAGCACAAAAATTCCTCTTACATTTCCCCTAAGGGCCACCCAACCAAGATAAAAAATTAACATGATAAATAAATATTGAACATTTTCCAAATTATATATGTTAACATTCCCTTGATTGATTCTCTGAAGAAAATTCCAAGATAAACCATGTTTATGAAGTAAATGTGAACACAAAAAAGGTGACTTTGAGGTGAAGACAATGTATGCTTGGGGAATAATGTATCAAATTTGATAGATCCATCACTTCCTACCACATTCAATGATCCTAAAATATTCTCAATTATGTTCCCCATAGGGGAGTATTCATTTTCCAATGATATACTTTATTTGGGTGCTTCTATAAATGTGATGCCTCACTCTATTTACTCTCTATTAAAGGTTATATAACTAAATACCACATGAATTTTTGTTCAAATCGGCAAATTAGAGTACAACACACCCCACTGGTGTGTTAGAGGATGTTCTTGTGATGGTGAAAATTTTAATTTTTCTTTTTTATTTTTATATGCTAAAAAATTAAGATGATAGGATTAATGGACATTCCCTAATTATAATAGGGATGCCTTTCTTGAAATATTCGAAAACTATAATATATTTACATAATATTATGTTATATATGGATTTTTTGGTGAAATTTTCCACTCCAATATCCTTGATTCCAATATGTACCCCTTAGAAGAGTATTCCTCACTTTCTGTTTTGTATAATTGATGTAATACATTCCCTTAAAAAACTTCCTTTCTTTCACATGGTCCCCATTTTGAGTTTTCATTATTTATAGACATTCTAGGTAACAAATAATGCATATAATTTTGTATCGGTTTATAAAAATTCCATACATGTTTGTTAATTGATGATTTTTTGAACACTGAGGATACGATGACCATCGATGATAATTCTACACATATAAAATCACATTCTTCATCTGAGGATGATACCATTGAGCAGTTAGATAAGATAATTAACCTATAACTATCACATTAACTTCCATTAATCCAAAATATACCTGAATTGGAACTGAATAAACTACCTCAATATTTAAAATATTCTTATCTTGAGAATGGAAACATGTTGCTTTTCATCATTGCTAGTTCACTCCCTCTAGAGCATGAATTGTGACTTGTTGAAATTTTGAGGGATTATAAACAAGCTTTTGGATGGATACTTGATGACCTTACTGGTATTATCCCATAAATTTTCACACATCATATATTGTTAAATGATGAGGCTAAACCAGTGAGGCGGGAACAACGTTGACTGAACCTGAACCTCCTAGATGTTTTTAAATAGATGGTAACAAAATTATTGGATGATAGAATCATTTAATTCATATCTGATAACTAATGGGTATGTCTAGTTCATGTAGTTCCTAAAAATACGGTCTTACTATAATTAAAAATGAATATTATGAATTCTTTTCAACCTGTGTGCGGAATTGTTGGTGTGTCTACATAGACTATCATTGACTAACCCAACACACTAATAAAGACCATTTTCCATTTCCATTCACCGAACAGATGATAGAGAGGCTTGTAGCAAAGTCCCATAACTATTTCCTTGATGGGTATTCTGGATATTTTAAAATCCATATTTCCCCTGAGGATTAGGAAAAGATAACCTTCAGTTACCCCTTTAGCACATTTTCATATTGGAGGATTCCATTTTGTCCGTGAAATACTCTAGGTACTTTCCAACGATGCATGGTTAGTATTTTTCGGATTACCTAGAGAATTACATGGAAATTTTCACAGATTATTTCATTGTTTATATCTCCTCTTTTGAGGAATTCTTGAGTAGTCTTGGTTTAGACCTACGTTTTTGTATTGAAAATAATCTAATTTTAAATTATGAGATATTACATTTCCTGGTGAGACAAGGTATAGTATTGGGACATGTAATTTATGGGGATGATATCCATGTAGAAAAATCCAAAGTGGGCGTCTTTTATTTTCTACCATTCACCAAAAATTTGTGGGATGTTTAGTCATTCCTAGTTCATGCAGGATTTTACCGCCATTTCATTCATGAATTTAGTAAGATTGAACTCACCCAATCCCACTTACTGCAAAAAGAAAAAGAATTTTTTTACAATAAAGAATGTGAGGAAGATTTTAAAAAATTGAAAATGATGATCACATCACCCCTAATAATTAAAATCACCATAGTGGGATTTACCATTTGATATCATGTGTGACACCTGTAAATATGCAGTTGGGGTAGTCTTATCACAAAGGGTCAATCTATCTCCACATTTCATTTCTTATGACTCATGTTCTTTGGACCCTGCCCAAGAAAACTACCCCGAAACTGAAAAATAATTCTTTTCCATTGTGTTTTCCTTGGATAAATTTATGTTATAACTTTAAGAGTCCAAATTCATCGTGTTATCAGAATATGAAGACCTCTAGTATATCCTTAATAAACTTGAATAAAAACCACATCTCATTTACTGGATTCTCCTCCTTCAGGATTTTAATCTATAAATTAGATATAAAAAAGGATAATAGAATGTGGTGGATGAACATATCAGTTGGATCCTCTAATACTCATGATTGAATCATCCCACTGTATTCCCATAAAAGACATGGTTCCTTTTGAGAAATTTATTGGAGTGAATGATTATTTTTCTTGGTATGCCAAAATTATAAATTATTTGGTAGAATCCTGTATTATTATTGATTTAAAAAAACAAAAACAAAACCAACCTTATAAAACACAAGTTATGTTGGTACATTTGGTATAACCCCTACCTTTGTAAAATATGTAGTGATTAGGTCCTCATGAATTGTGTTCCCAATAGTAATTTTTAGTCTATCCATAGGTTCTACCACACTCTTGCCTGTGGGGGACAATTTGGTCCCCAACAGATGACTCAAAAGGTCCTAAATTCTGGTCTCTTGGCCAACATTATTTCAAGATGCCAATGTTTTCTGTAAATCTTTTCCTAACTATAAAATAATAGAGAATGTCTCTCGAAGCAATGAAAATACACAACAAACATTTCTCTTCCAGGACATATTCTATGTTTAGGGCGTTGAATATTTGGGGCTTTTTACCAATTCCTTTAGAAACTTGTACATTATTCTTTCAGTTGATTATGTGTCAAAATGGGTAGAGTCACGGTCCATAAAGACAGATGATTCAATGATAGTTATGGAATTTTTTAGAACCCAAATATTTTGTAGGTTTTGATTAACTAGGTTTATCCTTATGGACTAGGGTTTTTATTTCTATAACCAAACATTTCAATCAATATTTTGTTGGTATGGGGTTGGGTATAGAGTTTCTACAATATATCACCCAAAAACAAATGGTCAAGCCGATGTGTCTAATAGAGAGGTAAAATAAATTATTGAAAAAATGGTTTAACCCAACATAAAAGTTTTGAATCTTAGACTAGATGATATGTTATGGGCTTACCGTAGTGCCATTAAAAATACCATTGAAATTTCACCATATTGGCTTGTGTTTGGAAAGAGTTTTCACCTCCCTATTGAGGTTGAGCACTCGGTCTACTGGTCCATTAAACAATTCAATTCAAATATTTTTGGTGTAGGTACTCAAAAGAGGCTACATATTCAAGAGTTGGAGGAAATGCGTAGATATTCATAGGATAACTGTCGGATCTAAAAGAAGAGTACCAAGGCTTACCACAACTATCTCACCCTTCATTGTCATTTACACTTTGGGAAGAATGTCCTCTTTTATAATGTAAGAATCAAGTTGCATCTAAGTAATATTCATTCTCACTGGTTTCGATGATAAACTATTACTAATTTTTATCCATTTTTTGTTGTTTTGGTTCAAAATAAAGAAACCAAACAAACCTTCACTTTCAATGGGCAGTGGCTGAAACACTTTCATGAAGCCATTTTGGAGTCACCGATTGAGGACCTCCAAGTTCAAGAAGAAAACTACCAATGAATCCCACTAGGTTTTATCCTTCCTTCTCACATTCTATTTTGTCACAATGAGAACACTACAAATTATATGTAACACCCCAATATTCCACGGTACATTTCCTTTTGAATAATACAATAGCTTGCATTGTAGGCAACTTGGAGTTTTAACACACCATGACCTATCAAACTAACTGTTATGAAAAGTAATATCCACTTTTTAAAATTTTATATATCATATTTTTAAAATGGGCTTTCTTTTTAGATTTGGAATATCAAAATTAGATTAGGGTGATTTTTTGGTATTTTTCTAAAAACCTTCAATTTTTGATGAATAGTGAAAAATAGTGCGTTATTGTTTAAAACTGAATTTTTATTTAAATAATTATTTAAAATATTTAAATTTATTTTATGTAAAAATAGATACAATATACCAATATTAGTTAAATTTAATTCATTGGATTCATTTTATAAAAAAATTAGATATATAAAATTTTATTGAACTTTTTACCCTATTTTACCCGGCTTCTAGGCACGTTAGCAAATTTGCATAAAATGCAATTTTACCACTTCTGTGAATTGAATTTAAAAAATATAAGAGACATGGTTGATATCCTTAAGTAAACTATGGTTCAATAAGATTAAAATAATTTTTCGTGAATAATAACATTTGACTTTTATTTACCACGGTTAAAATAAAATAGGGTAATTAAATGTAAAAATGATATTATTATTACCCTAACACATGTACTAATTCTATTAGATAAGGGTATTTAGACTAAAAACAACATTATGAATAAAATATGATCCTTTGGTCCACTTGGACTAGATTAGTACATTTATTTTTATTTTATTTAAAGAAGACTTAAAAGTATTAAAATCAAAGTTTCACAACTAAAACATTTTTAAGATAGGATTACACATAAGATAAATTTGACTATATATATTAATTAGAAGGATAATAATATTTCATACATAATGGTATTTTATTTATAATTTTTATACGTTAACTAATTAAATTTATTTATAATAGAATGATGATGCAGTAACTACCATATTAATGAATGATTAAAATAATTGATATTATAAATATCCAAATAAATCTAAATTGAGACTTTTGATGAATTAAAAGAGTTTTATAGGTTTATATGAGATTTTAGGGTTGATTAAATTTATTTTTTCAAAGTAATCAAGTTTTTAGGACTTTAAAAAAAATCAAATACTAAATAATGTCAAAACTGACATAAGTGCGTTTTTTAAAACAAATACTTTATTATTAAACGATACAATATTCATAAAAATATAAGGTTCAGACAAAATTCTAATATAATAATAGATATGTAAGTAATTAACCACTTGGGGTTCTCATGGCATTTTATATTAAGTTTTTTAACCATATAATATAAAGATACAAGGAGACATGGTAAATGTTAAACTATTTTACAAAGAGTTAAATCTAAGAGATAAGGTTAATATGACAACCTAAACCTATATAAAACCTATTAGTTGAGATTTATTCAACCCATCCCCACCTTAGACTCTAAATAAATCATTTTAGAGTCATTATAAACCAAAAATATGATTGTATAATAAAATAATATTTCATGCATTTCCTAATGTGACTCTCACCTCTCTTATAAATGGGTACTTCTCCTTCTCTCAAAATCACACCTCCCAAGATATTTGGTTCAGCCAACGCCTACCCAAATATCCTCCCAGCTACCCTAAATTCTACCTAGAGTCCTTAATTTGATTTGAAATTCAACATAGGGATCTCTTTTGATCAACTCAAAAGGAAACACCCGAAGAAGAGGTAATAATTTCACCACCTCTTTCAAAGTTATTTTATTCTTCCACTTCTTCTTTCTTTGTTGTTTCCATACCAAAATAATAACTCCAGTACCTTATACATAATGTGATGTTATAATAAATATTGTACAACCATATTCATTATTCTACCCATCCTATGAATGACAAGTCACCATACATGCATACGTACGGCTTACTGTCTCCAAGACGTGGTGTAGTTTGTTATTCAAACACTTCATTATTTAGATGGGTATAAAAATGAGTATAACTGATGTAAATAATATATATAACATGTTAATTATTCTTTATATGTTATATAAAATCCTATTACATACGATTTCACCATCAATATAATGCTATTTTCACTCCTGGGTAAATACAGATTACAGTCTCCACGAACGCGATGAAATTGATTCCCCATCATAACCATTCAAGAATAAATTTCATTTTATAATTAAAAAATAATGTTTATGAACACAATATCAATATGGATATGAATCAAATTCATCTTACCCATAACAAACATGACTTACGTAAAAAAACATATAATGGAAAACAAATCAGTTGACACCCAAACAAATGATACTACTGAAATATTATTAATAAATCAATATTAGAAAATCATATATGATATCATATTTTGTATGCGGTTCTTGTATAATTTGATAAAAATGATTTTACTATTATACAAGTGGTTAATTTACCCTCAATCAAGGAAACATATAAGGTAATGGTTACTTTTTCAATATCTTCATTATCCGAGGTTGTTTATACATGAGTATCTACTGGGACCTCTTTATCATCCACATCCGTGTTTCTTAAAAATGTATTTCAAAAACATTTTTACTATTTCTTATACTATGGGTTGAATTCATTTATACCCTTTTTTGACTTTTTATAAAATGTTTATAGAGGAATATTTCTGTCTTTTTCCAAATAAAGTACATTATGACGTTTTCGACAAATTAAGGTAAGAATGCCTTTTTTTAACTTATACAACGAGTGTGGATATTTTCCACCATTATAAAACATTAGAAGCTTCCCTTACAAGATTATAAGAATATTTTAAAAATAAATGATTTCTTTTAAAATTATTTTAATTTTAAATGATTTCAAAATAAAAAGAGATATTTCTCTCAAATAGTTTTGATTTCATCTATGTCAACATTCTTTGATGGATTTTACACTTGTTTGAAGTTGATAAAAATCTTCTATATTTTATTGAAGGTTTTGTGATATGATTGACTATGGATGTGTTATTTTTATACCACTCATGGTTTATAGTTAATGGATTAACATTTCATATGCTAGTATTAATACGAATGTTTATGTTATGTTTCAACCTTTTCATATGAAAAATGCCTTGGACTTAGTAAGTGATGAGTGGAGCTAACTATAGCTTCTCAATGCATCGGTAGGTTTCATGAGACGAACTAGTGTATTGGAATAAGGCCTTGAAAAAATCTAATTTGTAGTCTCAGCACGAGGCATCGACTATGTGGTTATGATGTCTGGAATTATGCATTCCATCATTATGAAATTGGTTATTGATATTGAATTTGATTATTTGACAAGTAGAATATCCATGTGAATAAGTAAATGGAATTATTTGATTAATATTTTATATATTATGATGAAGTTTATGTTTAGAAGGATTATTTTTTAGTCTTATACACTGACTTAAATATTTATGCTTATTTATGAAAGTTTCCGCTATATTTTTATCTTTATTGATCATCTGAGCTCAACCCTTTCTCTGTTTTGTTTTTACTTGGATGTGATGAAGTATTTTATGGTTAACCTGTAGGGATAGTCTAGGGAATACAAGTGTGTTAAAAGGGGATACAATGTTATTGTTGTTTTTATTTCACGATGTAATGTAAAACTTATGTATGCATCTAGTACTTCCAAGGATACTAAATTAATCAAACTTTCGAGACTTGATCTCTTGTGATCATGACAATGTTATGTAATAATATACCGACTCTGGGTAACTACGGTTGGGGCATTACAGTTGGTATCATAGTAATTTTAGTACAAAACTTGGAAGCTAGATTTAGAAAATCTATGATTAGAGAACATTACCCTAAGATAGACTTTGAGGATTAGTATAGAATAACTTCCTAGAATTTTGTTAATGTAGAGATTTTGTGTATTTCCCATGAAATACATCACTGTATGGATACAAGAAGGCAAAGGTGCCTCTGGCACATATGTACCTAGAAGTAAAAACGCCAAAAAGGAGTTTTGGTATTGACCCGTGGTATCCTTGTACATGAAAATGGGCCTTGCTGCACTCTTGGTTACAACACTCCAGAGGGATATGATTAAGATAATTAACATTTTTATTATAAACCATTATGATGGATTTATGAGTATATACCTCCTCAAATAAAACATTTTTATTATTACCGATTATATCCATAAACTTTTCAATTTACGTTAAGTATTTTACAAGTTTGGAATTATGTATTATGATTCATAAACTAATCTAGTGTATTCCATTGTTTAGAAATTGCGCCTAGTGGAAGGAATGGAAACCATATCAATGAATGTAATCCATGTAGGGATTTCCCTCCAACTCAAGATAATTATAGTGGAGCTGGTGATGAAATTGGTGCTGTTCAGCTTATCACCATACTGGGACAACTCACTCGAGTTATGAATAATAACCATAACCTTATGGATCACCCTGACCCACAACGTGGCAGATCAATGTTGTAAGAACCGGGACCTTCTTTTCAGTTATGTTTTCCTTTTCTGGTCTTTTTTGAGAAACAGAGGAATTTCTATAAATTTCCAATGTACATGCCATGTACTTTATGAGTACATGCTGTGTACTCAGTTACCATGGGTAGTTTTGTGCTGGATGTGTAGTTTCCATACACATGGATGTGTGGGGGTGACTTGGAGGCCACCTAAAGTGAAGTACAGAAACATATAGTACACGCCGTGTACTTAAAAAGTACACACTGTGTATTTTTTTTCATTAAATGAACCGAGGTCGCATCTAATTGATAGAACACACTTCTTCAAGGTTTCATTCGACTAAGAGCTCCCGTAAAACCACGATATTCCTCTGAGCCCCTAACCGATAATCTAATCTCCGATTTGACCGCCATCAATTGCGTTAGGATCGCCTTAGTAAGCTATCCCTTCTTCTTGAGCTTTGTTTCATGATTCCTCTTCTTTATCAAGTTATCATTTATTGAATATTTTAGACGTTTTTGTAGACGTACAATGTTCCTGGGCGATTCAAGGCATGCAGTTTACATATAGAAATATCCCAATGCCGAGGTAGGTGTTTTGTGCCTTTCCGATGAATACCTTTGAGTAATATGTGCAATTTTTCCCAATACCCATGAATGGGGTATTGCGTGTTTATCGTTTTAACCCTAATATTTTCCAGCTATGCTGGTATGCGTGAGTAGAGGTTAATTTATTGTGAATAGGGTGATTTTCTATAATTTGGAGGTGTTTCGCATGCATTTTTTCACTATGACCCTTGTGTTCCGCTTAGCCTGTTAGTCTACCATACTTCCCAAGCCTAGTTGTAGGATGGTGTAATTGATATCTAACATGCTTGTTATTTTGTAGACTATTTATCCAAGTAGTTTTATAGGTTTAATTTGGATATATTTCCTTTTTATGCTCTCTTAACTTACACAGGGCCGCGAGAACTTGGTGTAGCAGGCTATAAGGGGAATTGGCCATGTGAGCTCCCTCATAGAGTCCTAATCTAACTTAGACTATAATGGGAATCGACCATGTGAGCTTCCTCAGAGATTCTTCAAGAACCTAGGGCTATAAGGGGAATTGACCATCTAATCTTCCTCAGAGAGTCCAAATTTAACTTAGACTAGAAGGGGAATTGACTGTGTGAGTTTCCTCAGAGAGTCTTTGAGAACCTTGGGCTATAAGGGGAATTGACTGTGTGAGCTTCCTCAGAGATTCGTAAAGCACTTTTGACTCTAAAGGGAATTGAACATCTGAGGTTCCTCAAAGAGTCTTTATATATTCTTATGACTGAACCAGAGGGGATAGTCTACGTGTACTTCCTAGAGGGTTACCTTTCTTGATTAACTAATTATTTGATATGTGGAACTGTTTATTGCTGAGTACTTCTTTGTTTAATTCATATTTGATTATTACCTGCCATATATATTCACTGACTATTAGGCACAGATCTTTGGGTGGTTGCTTACTGGGATTTACTCTCACACCGTGTTTGGATCATGATTTTGGGCCCAAACAGATTATATTACTGTAGGTATAGATAAGGGCAAGCGCCCTTTTACTTCAAGTACTTGATTTGCTGTGGAGCTGGAGAGCATGGGATCAAGCTAGGGCCTGTGATGTTGAGGAGATGCTTATTTTTTTTTATTTTGTACTTTGGTTTAGTACTATTTTCATTCCAGTATTGTGATTTTTTTGGATGCTTTCTTAGATATATGTATCATGCATCGTTATATATAGGATTTATGGTTGTTTCATTTTTAGTCTTCCACTGTTTACTTTCATTTGGTATTTTACTGCTTCCGCTAGTTTTTATCTATTCTACTTTAACTGTGTACTCTGCCAATGAGGGCACAGTTTTTCCACTATCACACCCAAGACCCTCACTGCTAGTCGGTAGCCTCTGCAATTTGGGGAAATCAGCTTGAGGCCATGTGACAAACTAGGTATGGGGTGCCTCTAGGTGGCTTTTGCAATCGGGACGTTACAAAGTTGTATCATAGGAATTATTTTCTCTTGACTTACTGTTTGGAGCCTTTAGCTAGGGATAGGATGGAATAGGTACTTGGTAATAATTTGTTCCTAGGAGTAGCAAACCTGTGTACATGAAAAAGAAAATCTACCATGTTTATTGCAATTTTTATGGTTTTGAAATTTTATGGTTGATTTGATTTTCACCATTGGGTGACTCACCAGTTTTTTACTATTAATATTGTTGTTATTGAGGTTCTATTTTTGTCGCAACCCGATGAGATGAGGGTATTCCATCTCATACATTATATAGTCACTTGTTAGAGTTCACTTGTCATGCATTCTTACCATGCCATTTAGGGTGCATTAGCAATTTCATGCTGTTGTGATAGGTGTTGTGTAGAATATTCATGATGTTGTGATATATGTCATGATAGAATACCGTATTTTTGTTAGAGCATTGATTGTGTAAGGTTTTTCTTGAATGAACGCCAAACTCTGGTTCATGAGGTGTTATGGGTCCTCATGGACCAGAATTTTGTGGATCATTTCTCTGTTATCCTTTTTTATAACATGTATAAGTTTCCACGATTTGATTAGTGGGGGAGTATGGGCCTTCACAGATCAGAATTTGGCACTTATGGGACCGTTTCAGTGCTTTTCTGGGCTCTGGAGTAGTTTCTGAGGCTTGCTATCCAAAAAAACTCAGAATACAGCCGTGTAGTTTTGACTACATGCCATGTGTTCTTCTGTTCGGGAAGAAATTGTTTTTATTAAGTACACATTGTGTACCGTATGTACACGTTGTGTAGTATCTAACCGTGTCATAGGCAGTGTGGGAAGAGACACGAGATAGGGATATTCTTGTTGGAACACGTTGTGTACCAGATGTACACACCGTGTGTCTAGAACCTCTGTTCACCAGTGTGACTAATGACACAGAGAAATAAAATCTTAGGTTTTACACACTGTGTCAGTCTTACATACACCGTGTAGTGTGATCCTGGAGTCTGTTCGTGTAGTTAACAACACGGGTTGGTGAAATCCTCTAAGTACACACCGTTTCTATCTGGAACCCGCCGTGTAGTATGAGCCATGTAACCGACCTTGTAGCTAACAACATAGGTTGGTGATGTTTGTATAGTACACGCCATGTCTAGAACAAACACACCGTGTAGTCTTGTTCTATGAGAAACCATGTGGTTTATCCATGTAAGGGAACTGAGGTAGGGAACCAGGATTCAACTACACATCGTGTAGTGGACATACATGCCGTGTATCTATGTTTTGTGAAATTTGAAGGCTTTCTTTCTCCTGTTCCCTTATTGTGCTTTTAGCTTTTAGTCCTTGAAAATATTGTTCTAAGGTGTGTGCTTGAACTTGCATATTCATGCCACTGAGACATCCTCCGGTTGTACACCAGTTTCCAGGTGGTGATCAGACATCAGACATGGCTGATCAGGGACTTCCAGCAGATCCTCTAGTTGTACCAGCCTTGGAATCAGCCGCTACACCTGACACAGGTGATGATGCATAGTTCAGAGAGGGTTTCATGTGGATAATGCAAACCTTTTAGGGAGCACCATCTCCTGCACCGTTGATAGTATATTTGACATGGGTCTTTCAAAAACAACATCTTCCCACTTTCTCAGGGGATGTAGGACCCTAGGCTATAGAGTCATAGCTAGAAGCCATGCATATGATCTTAGAGAATCTGGAGATATCTCCAGAGAGGAGGGTGATGCTCGCTATATAGATGTATTGGGAAACTACCAAGAGGTGGGGGGATGTGGTCTCACAAGAGGGACACCTGTAGAATATGGCTTGGGTTAAGTTTCAACACGTCTCCTATGATTAATTTTATCTGGAGACCTTTAGGGCCGATAGATCTTGAGAGTTCATGAGTCTGGAGCATGGTATGCTTTCTATTATGGAGTATTCCTCTCGCTTCTCCGATCTATAGAGCTTTACACCCTTTCTAAGGGGAGATGAGTTGTTCTTTTCATGAAAGTTTGAGGAAAGTCACAGATAGGATGTCTGATCCTAGGTGAACATATCTATGTTGACTTTGATATCCTCTATCATCAACCAGGTAATGATTACAAAGAGTAAGTTAAGGGATTCTGGAGCTGTGAGCCAGGCGGTTCGGTATCCAGAGTTAGTATTCCTCCTCCTGATAGCAGGATGAGGCTTTGGGAGACTGCACTTAGAGATCAGAGTAGGCAGGATGCATCTTCTGGTAGCTAGGTGGTGTGCTACTAGTGCAGAATGAGCAGGCATACGAGGCCACATTGCCCGAGATACCCAGTGGAGTGCCAATCGTGCGGCAAGATGGGTCACCTTCAACGTTTCTATTAGAAATTCTCACTAGAAGTTGGTGACAGGGGTTCTTTGATGACTCCTCATTCAGGAGCAGCACCACCAATTTCCCACCAGTCTAGGAAATTAAGTTCTCCCGGATGTTGAGGCCGAGGTGGAGGTTGTGTCCATGGCAATCAGTTTGTGGTCTTTTTGCGACAACAGGGTGGATCAGCTCAGAGTGGTCGGGCAGGGTCACAGGGCTGCGGTGCAGGCTAGACATTTGCAGTGGAGCAGAACCTCTAGGAGCAGGATCCCGAACCCTCTACAGTTCGAGGTACAATATTAGTAGACTTAGTTTTAGCTTCTGCTCTTTTCAATATAGGGGCTTCCCATAGCTTTATATCTATTACCGTCTTGGAGAGCCTTGGTCTCTACATCCTTTCTTCTACTGATATATTGACGCTAGACACTCTATTGGGGATGAGAACGACTAGTGTACGTCAGTGAAGAGAGTTCCCTCTTGGGGTTGTTGGATGTCACTTTTTATAGAATCTCTATGTCCTCAAGATGACATACTATGATTTAATTTTCGGGATGGACTTGTTAGTTCTCTTCCAGGAAGTTGTCGACTATTATCACCGTAGGGTGAGTTTCCCATCACCAGAGTGTAGAACATTTCTTCATAGGGGCAAGTGGGATGTCCAGGAAAGCAGAGCAGGACCCGAGCATCATGGGCTAGGAGAATTTACCACCCAAATTGCTAGTCTATACCTGTATTACTAGGGGACTTCACAAATATACTTTCTTCCAGTGGTGGATCGTTTTAGGGATGTCTTCCCAGAATACTTTTCAGATTTTCCTCTGAAGCGATAGGTAGTCTTTTCTATTGATCTCATTCCAGGAGTGGCACCTATATCCATTTCTCCTTATAGGATGTCTACAATAGAGTTGTAGGAGCTCAAGAAGCAGTTGGAGGAACTTCAGGGAAAGGGTTTCATCTGACCCAATAAATCTCCTTGGGGTTTGCCTATCCTATTTGTGAAGAAAGTAGACGATACCCTTAGGGTTTGTCTAGACTATCAGAAGTTGAACCACTTAAAGGTCAAGAACTGATATCCCTTTCCTAGGATTGATGATCTCTTTGACCAGCTTCGAGGAGCCTGGGTGTTCTCGAAGATTGACCTGAGATCTGGTTACCATCAATTGTGCATTAAACTATTTGATATACCTCTCACATACTTTTTGAGTAGGTATGGTCTATACGAGTATATTGTTATGCCATTTGGTCTTACGAACGCATAATAAGTTTTCCTGGCACTGATGAACTGAGTGTTCCATCCTCACATGGATTCTTTCGTGGTGGTCGTCGTGTATGATATCTTTTTGTACTCTCACACTCGACACGACCATGATACCCATCTTGAGATTGTTTTGAGTACACTGAGAGAACATCATTTATATACTAAGCTCTCAAAATTCCACTTCTGGATGGATCAGATTCACTTCTTGGGTCATGTTATCTCAGAGACAAGAGTATCAGTAGACCCAGAGAAAGTGTGAGTAGTAGTTTCCTGGGATCATATGAAGAATTTATTTGATGTATCGAGTATCCTAGGGATGGATGGATACTACAGACACTTAAAACAAGAATTTTTATGCATAGCAGCACCACTCACGGGTTTGAATAAGAAGGGTGCAAAGTTCTTGTGGTTAGATTCTTGTGAGTTAGTCTTTCAGGAGCTGAAAGGGAGATTGAATTCAGCATCAATACTAGTCTTTCCAGAGTCGATCAAGATATATACTGTTTACTATGATGCATTCGATATCGGGCTTGGAGTTTTCTTATGCAGGGAGAAGGAGTCGTTGCGTACATGTCTCAACAGTTAAGGCCACGTGAGAGGAATTACCCAATGCACGATCTTGAGTTGAAATCAGTTGTTTATGCTTTACGCTGTTGGAGACATTATCTATTTGGAGATCATCTTGTGGGTTTCAGAGACCAAAAAAGTCTCAAGTACATCTTTGCTCCGTGTGAATTGAATTTGAGACAATAAAAGTGGGTTGAGTACCTTAAATCTTTTGACTTTTACCTTGCCTATACGCCAGGGAAGGGGGAAACACAGTGGCTTATGTTCTGAGCAGGAGGACCTAGGTACAAGAAGATTAGGATGCCAAAAATGAGTTAAATATTATGGCTCTATTCACTATGATGCATTTGGAGGTGCACGACAAATAGGGGCAGACATTTCTTTCTTCTCTAGTTGTTACCTCTACTCTTCTTGATCGAGTTCGAATGAGGCAACTATCAGATTATGAAGGCCTAGTCCTACAGGAGAGCGTGTCAGGAGAAGACCGTATTCCTGGATGGATCATAGGCAAGGATGAGATATTTCATTTCTAGGGGTGAGTATGCATGCCATCAAACATACACAAGGAGCTGAAGCGGAACTTTCAATCCTCGGTTTGGGAAGTTCTTCCTGGTGTCACCAAAATGTATCATGATCTACACCTTCAGTATTGGTGGACTGGTATGAAGAGATATGTTTCTGGTTTTTTCATGAAGTGTTCCACCTTTCAACATGTGAAGGTGGAGTATCAGTGACCAGGAGGGATTTTGCAGCAGTTACCCATTCCTGAGTAGAAGTGGAATGACATCGCGATGGATTTCGTGACAAGGTTGCCGAGGTCACCGCGAGGGAATTGAGGTAGTTTGGGTTGCCATTGTAAGACTCACAAAGGTTTCCCACTTCTTATAGATCAAGGATACCTTCATTGTTAATGAGTTGGGATGGTTTTATATCCATGATATTGTACATCTGTTTGGAGTTCCACACTCCATTGTTTCAGACATGGATGTCTGTTTTACTTCTCGGGTCTGGCAGGGGATTTAGAAGGCTTTGGGTACATAGGTACTTTTGAGTACAACTTACCACCCCCAGATAGATTTCCATTCCAATCGTACAATTCAGGTGCTTGAAGACATGCTCTGATCATGGATCCTGGATTTTAAAGGTTCTTTGGAGAAGCACATACAACTTGTAGAGTTTTCCTACAACAATTGTTTTCAACCAACTATTCAGATGGCACCTTATGAGGCTTTGTATGGTAGGCCATTCCAATAATCCTTATTTTTGCTGGAGGTAGGAGAGGCATATTTTTTGGGACCTCATATTGTTTATGAGACCATAGAGCAGAGAAAGTTGATTCAGAAGAGGATGGCTACTGTACAGTCTCGACAGATGTTTTATGCTGATTAGCAGAGATGACCTCTAGAGTTCGAGGTTAGGGATCGAGTTTTCATGTGGGTCACATAGAGGTTTGGGAAAAAGAATAGTTAGGAGACATGGTAATCTTTCACTGAGGTACGTCGAGTCATTTGAGGTTGTGGAGAGAGTTGGTCCGGTTACCTATCGGTTATAGTTACCCTAGAGGTACCAGGCTATGCACGACATTTTTCACATTTCTTAGCTTTGATGTTACTTTTCAGACCCATCTCATGTCTTTCAACATGAAAAGGATGAGCTCTAAGTGGATGCGTCATTTGAGGACCATCTTATCTAGATTGTTGATCATAGTATGAAGGTTCTCCATGGACAGTCTGTTCCTATGGTACGGGTGTTGTGGCAGCACGAGCGAGTATAGGATGAGACTTGGAAGTGGGAGGCCGATGTATGAGCACAGTGGCTGGAGCTGTTCGAGGTTTCTTATTTTATGCCATGCTAGGGAAATTCAAGGACAAATTTCTTTAAGGGGTAAGTTTTTAATAACATGAAACTTCATTTCAGGCATGTTTTCCTTTTCTGGTCATTTTTGAGAAAAAGGGGAATTTCTAAAAATTTCCAAAGTACACGCCATGTAATTTATGAGTACAAGCCGTGTACCCAGTTACCATGGGAAGCCATGTGCTAGCCATGTAGTTTCCACACACACATCCATGTGGGGGTGAATTGGAGGCTGCCTAAAGCAGAGTACGAAAATGGAAAGTACACACTGTGTATTTTTTTCATTAAATAGACCAGGGTCGTGTTTAATTGACAGAAAAGCCTTCTTATTGGTTTCGTTTAGCCGAGAGATCCCGTACGACCATGATCATCCTTCGAGCCCCTGACCAAGCATCTGATATTTGATTTGACCACCGTTGATTGCATTGGGATGACCTCGGTAAGCTCTCCCTTCTTCTTGAGCTTTGTTTCATGATTCATCTTCATTCTCAAGTTATCCTCTGTTGAATGTTTTAGACATTTTTATAGATCTATGGTGTTCTTAAGAGATTCAAGGCCTAAGGCTCACATATAGCAATCTGCCAATGCAGATGTATGTGGTTTGTGCCTTTTAGCTAAAAGTCTTTGAGTAATATGTGCAATTTTGCACAATACCCTTGAACGGGGTATTGCATGTTTACCGTTGTAACCTTGATATTTTCTTGCTATACAGGTATGCATGATTATATGTTAATTTAATGTTAATAGGGTGATTTTATATGATTTGGAGGTGCTTCCCATGTATGTTTTCTCTATGACCCTTGTGTTTCGCTTATCCTGTTTGGCTACCATGCTTTCCATGCCTACTTGAAGGATTGTGTGATTGATATCTGACATGCTTGATATGTTGTTGACTATTTAACCAAGTAGTTATATAGGTTTACTTTGGCCATATTAAATTTTTATGCTCATTTGACTTACACAGGGCCATGAGAACCTGGGGTAGTGGGCTATAAGGGGAACTGACCATGTGAGCATCCTTAGAAAGTTCTAATTTATCTTAGACTATAATAGGAATTGACCATGTGAGCTTCCTTAGAGAGTCATTGAGCACCTTGGGATATAAGGGGAATTGACTATGTGAGCTTACTTAGAGAGTCCTAATTTAACTTAGACTATAAGGGGAATTTACTATGTGAGCTTCCTCAGTGAGTCTTTGAGCACCTCGGGCTATAAGGGGAATTGACTGTGTGAGCTTCCTCAAAGAGTCTTAAATCACTTTTGACTATAAGGGGAATTGATCATGTGAGATTCTTTAGAGTGTCTTTATATATTATTATGACTGAACCAGAGGGGATAGGCTACGTGTACTTCCCAGAGGGTTTCCTTGATTTATTAGCTGCATATTTGATATGTGGAACTATTTATTGTTGGGCACTTCATTGTTTACTGCATCTTTGATTATTACCTTCCACATATATTCACTGACTGTGAGGTACATATCATCGGGAGGTTGCATACTAGGATTTAGTCTCACACCCTGTTTGGGTCATGCTTTTGGGCCTAAACAGATTATATTGCTGGAGGTATAGATAAGGGAAATCACCCTTCTACTTCCGGTACTTGATTTGTTGTGGAGCTGGAGAGCATGGGACCAAGTTGAGGCTTTCGATGCTGAGGAGATGTTCATTTGTTTTCTTTTTTTACTTTGGTTTAGTACTATTTGTATTCCAGCATTTTGATTTGTTTGGATGCTTTCCTAGACATATGTATCATGCATCATTATATATAGGATTTCTGGTTGTTTCTTTTTCAATCTTATGCTATTTACTTTCATTTGGTATTTTACTACTTCACTAGTTTTTTCTGTTCTACTTCCACTGTGTACTCTTCCAATGAGGGAATATTTTACCCACTATCACACCCAAGACCCTCACTACTAGTCGGCAGCCTCTGGTATTCGGGGAAATGCGCATGATGGTATGTGACCAATCGGGTATGGGGTGACTCTAGGTGGATTTCGGAACCGGGATGTTACAAATGTTAGACCACTTTATGAGGCAACAACCACCAAAATTCAATGGGAGTAAAAATCCATTTGTATTTGAGAAATGGATATGTTCCTTATAGAAAATATTTCATGCTTTAGGGGGTAACGAAAGGGAAAAAGTTTTCCTGATAGTTTATCGCCACACAGGAGATGCATATCAATGGTGGTCATTAATTCAAAACACAAAGGAGGATGAAGAAGTTTCAAATATGAAATGGAGGGATTTTAAAGATATTTTCTTATAAAAATACATTCTGCATGACCATAGAGTATATTTGGAAAGGAAATTTCTGAGTTAGAGGCAAAAGGAGGATAAGAATGTCGCAAAGTATGAGGCTAAATTTACAAGGTTAGTAAGACATGCAACATATTATATATGTAACCCAAGGAGTAATATTGATTGATTCTTAAATGGGTTAAAACCATTTCTCCATTGAGTATTAGTCTTACAATCCTTCTCATCATACGAAGATATTGTCTCATGTGATATCATGACAGAAAAGGAATTCTCTAAGTCTTACGGCTTTAAAGCGAAGAAATAAAAGAAGATATCTGCTAAACACTCTGGAAGTGGAAATAAGGGGAAGAAGGGAAAGTCGAAAATCCATCATACAGTAAATGTGGGAAGAAACACCCTTGTACTTGCCTAAAGGGAAAGGGAGTTTATTACAAGTGTGGTGAAAAAGGCCACCACGATCGTGATTGTAAGGGAATGAAAGAGGATATCAATGTTGAATGCTACAATTGTAGAGAAAAGGGGTATTAGGAAAATGAATGTCCTAAGAGCCCATGAAACATACCTCTAAAAAGTCCAAGGGAGCAAGGCCAAGCTTATGAGATCACTACTACTGAGGTTGAAGCTCTGAAAGATGTGGTGGCAGGTAATTTAATGGTTTCCCCAAGTTTATCCACTACTTTATTTTATTTTGGATCATCACATTATTTCATATATTCCCAATTTGCTAAGAAAATTAGATATTTCCAATTTTATTTAACAAGGGAGTTGTCAGTAAAAACTCTTAAGGGAAGTATCTTGGAAACAATATTTTGTGAATCTGTCCCATTAGGGCATATAAATATTATTTATCTACTAATCTCATCGTCATACCCATAATTGAATTTGATATAATCCTCATTATGGTTTGGATTTCAGACCATGATGTGAAAATTTATTATAAGGTGAAATAGGTTACAATTTTCGATGATGACAAGGAGTACCTTATCTTTAGAGGAGAAACATCACCACCTGATTCTTATCTAGATCCACCCCCAAAAGCTCAACTAAATTTAATTATTAGGGAGGATGAGAATGAAATAACTATGGGTGAGGAAAAGAATGTTCAAATAGAGGATGTACATATTTTTTAAGAATATGTTGATGTGTTTCTAGAGGATTTACCTGGATGTCCTCTAGAACGAGAAATTGAGTTTTCAGTTGATTTAATTCCTGGGTCAATGACTATATCGAAGACCCCTTATAGGATGGTCACTGTGAAATTAGTGGAACTAAAGAATCAACTAGAGGAATTGAGTGATAAGTGATTTATTTTCCCTAGTGTTTCTCCATGGGGAGCCCCTGTTCTTTTTGTTAAGAATAAAGATGGATATATGAGATTGTGCATTAACTATATGGAGTTTAATGATATAACATTAAAGAACAAGTATCCCCTACCTTGCCTTGATGATTTATTCGATCAACTTTATGGAGCTCAATATTTCTCCAAGATTGAACTTTAATCTGGATATCATCAGTTGTGTGTAAAGAAGGAAGATATTCTGAAGATAGCATTTCATACCACGTATGGGCATTACGAGTTTACAGTAATGCCTTTTGGACTGACTAATGTACCTGATGTCTCCATGGATCTAATGAAAAGAGTTTTCAATGAATATCTTGATGACTTTGTAGTGGTATTTATTGATGATATATTGGTATACTCCAAAATCTCTGAAGATCATAAAAATCACTTCAGCACTATTCTAAAGACTCGTAGAAGAAATGAATTATATGGGAAGTTCAAAAAGTGTGAATTATATTTTCATGTGATTTCATTTCTTGGCCATATTTTCTCTAAGGATAAAATCTCTATTGATCCTTCAAATACTAAGGCAATCCAAGAATAGCCAGCAATGACAAGTATAACTAAGGTACATGGTTTTATTGGTGTAGCAGGTTATTATCAGCGTTTCATCCAGAATTTTTCCCGATTGGATAACCCATTAACCAATCTCACATGTAAAGGGGTTAAATTTGTTTGGAAAAAATAATTTGAATATTGTTTTGAAGAAATAAATAGAATATTTTCTAATGATCCTATATTTAACCTACAATCAGGGAATGATGAGTTTGTTATTTATAGTGATGCATCAAGGAAAGGAAGGGAATGATGAGTTTGTTGTTTCCTTATGTAGAATGATATAACTATTGCATATACATCACATCAGCTAAAAATTCATGAGAAAAACTATCCCCCTCATGATATTGAGGTAGCAGCTGTAATCTTGGCTCTGAAAATAGGGAGACAATATCTCAATGGTTAAAAATGTGAGATTTATACTAATCAAAAGAGTTTTAAGTTCATTTTCTCACAAAAATAAATCAACTTGACAAAAAGGTGATGGCTTGAACTACTCAAGGATTATGATTGCACTATAAACTACCACCTGGGGAAGGAAAATAAGGTGGATGATGCTTTGATAAGAAAGGATCATGGATTTTTGAACAAGATGAGTCTTGAAAGGTATCCTATTTTCTTGGATCTAGAAAAGATGGATATGTGAATAATCATGGAAGGTTAAACATCAATACTTTATCAAATGGATTCTAAACCATCTTTACAATAAAGGATAAATAGTTCTCATACTAATTATGAGAAGTTTCAATAGAAGATTAAAGTTGTGAATGATGGGTGATTGAGTGACTTCATATATAAAGATTGAATTTTGAAATTTGGGAAGAGACTTTGTGTTCCTGATATACCTGATCTAGAAATAGAATTTTTTGATAATGCTCATAGCTCCAATTTCTCTATACACTCTAGTAGCACTTAGATGAATAGAGATTTGATGGAACATTTTTGGTGGGACAACATGAAGAGGGATATTGCTGATTATGTATCAAGATGTATGGTTTTTCAACAGGTGAAGGATGGAAGAAAATATCCTAGAGGAGTCATACAACCTCTTCCCATACCTGAGTAGAAATGGGATGATATTACGATGGACTTTTTCATGGGACTACCAAAGAATATTATAAGGAATGATGAAATATGGGTCATTGTTGATCATCATACAATGTCAGCACATTTTCTTGATATAAGAGAATATTTAACTCTTGAATGTTTAGAAATACTATATATTAATGATGTTTTAAGACTTCATGGTGTACCCCAATCGATTTTTTTTTATCGCTATCCCCATTTTACATCAAGATTCTGGAAAAGCCTTATCAAGGCCCTGGATACTGAACTTCGATTGAGAACTTCCTAAAACCCTAAAAAAGATGGACAATCAGAACAGAATATTCAAACCTTATAATACATGTTGAGATCTTGCTCACTAGACTTTCAACGTATGTTGGATCAATATTTACCTTTGGTAGAATTTTCCTATGACAATAGCTTTTATGAAAGTATTTATATGGCACCATATGAAGCGTTTTATGGAAAGCGAAGTCACAGACTAACTTGTTAGGATGATGTTGGTGAAATAAAACTGGTAGGGATAGAAATTATTGAGGAAACAATAGAAACAGTGAAGGTTATCCAAACCCACATCAAAGCAACTCAAAGTAGGCAAAAGAGCTATGCCGATAACCGAAGGAAGGATTTGGAATTTCACGTAAGTGATCATGTTTTCTGGATGGTATCTCCAAGGAAGGGTGTTAGACAATTCGCTAAGAAGGGTTAATTAGGTTCTAGGTATATCAGACCGTTCGAAATTATAGAACGAATTGGAGTTGTAGCTTATCGTTTTCCAGTGCTGCCAAGTCTCTCCAAAGTTCACGATGTGTTCCACATATCACTGTTTAGAAAATACATGACTAACAAAATACATGTACTATACTATGAAGAAATAGACCAGGAACCCGATCTATCTTATTGTGAAGATCCTGTCAAGATTCTTGATACCAAAGAACAAGTGCTGAGAAACTGGACAAATCATTTGGTAGAAGTTCTTCGGAGAAACCATAATATGGAGGAGGAAACGGGGAACCCGAGGAACATATGATGAAGAACCACCCGAATCTTTTTATGTAATAATATTCTATAAATTTTTAGGAAGAAATTATTTGAAGGAGGGAATAATGTAAAACCCCATGCTTCTATGGTACATTTCCTTTTAAATAATGCAATAGCTTGCGTTGTACCCAACACGAAGTTTTAAAAAACCATGACCAATCAAACTAATTGTTATGAATAGTAATACCCAATTTTTTAAATTTTTTAAATTTCATTTTTCAAAATGGAATTCATTTTTGGATCTGGAATATCAAAATTAACTTAGCCTGATTTTTTGGTATTTTTTTGAAAACTTTCAAATTTTAATGAATAGTGAAAAACACTCAATTATTGTTTAAAAAACAATTTTTATTTAAATAATTATTTATTTTATTTAAATTTATTTTAAGTCAAAATAGACACATAATACATATATTAGTTAAATGTAATTCATTGGATTCATTTTATAATAAAACTAGATATATAAAATTTTATTGAACTTTTTACCGTCTTTTACCCACCTTCTAGGCACGTAAGCAAATTTACCTAAAACGTAATTTTACCACTTCTGTGAATTAACTTTCAAAAATATGGGAGACACAGTTGATATCAGTAAGTAAAATGTGCATCAATAAGATGAAAATACTTTTCTGTGAATAGTAACTTTTGACTTTTATTTACCCCAGTTTAAAGAAAATAGGCTAATTAAAGGTAAAAATGATATTATTATTACCCTAAAAAATGTCATAGTTATATTTGATAAGTTTATTTTGACCAAAAAAAAACATTAGGAATAAAATATTATCCTTTTTTCCACTTGGATTAGATTAGGACATTTATTATTATTTTATTTAAAGAAGAGTTAAAAGTGTTAAATTCAAAGTTTCATAACTAAAACGTTTTTAATAAAGGATGAAACATAAGATAAATTCGAATATAAATATTCATTAGGAATATAATATAATTTATACATAATGGTAATTGATTTATAATTTTTAGACATTAAATAATTAAATTAATTTACGGCACAATGATGATGCAGTAAATACCTTATTAATGAATGATTAAAATAATTTATATTATAAATATCCAAATAAATGTAAATTGATACTTTTGATGAATTCAAAGAATTATATAGGTTCACATGACATGTTAGTGTTGATTAAATTAATTTTATCTAAGTAATCAAGTTGTTAAGACTTTAACAAAAAACAAATACTAAATATTGTCAAAATTGACATAAGTGAGTTTTTTAAAACAAATACTATATTATTAACTGATATAATAGTCCAAAAAATATATGGTTTGGCCAAAGAACTTATATAATATTATATATTTCCTTAATGTAACACTTTGGGTTCTATTGTCATTTTATAGTTAGTTTATTAATCATATAATATAAAGATACAAGGAGACATGGTAAATGTTAAACTATTTAACCAATAGTTAAATCTAAAAGGTAAGGTTAATATGGAGACCTAAACCTATATAAAAAATGTTTTTGAGTGGTTTTAAACCCATACCAACCTTATTGTAGAAAAAAATAATTTTTGATCCATTATAAACCGAATATTATTGTATAATAAAATAATATTTCAAGCTTTTCCTAAAGTGACCCTCACTTCTCTTATAAAAGGCTACTTCACCTTATCTCAAAATCACACCTCCAAATACATTTGGCTTGGACAACCCCTAATAAAATATCCTCCCAGCAACCCTCAATTTGTTATAGAGGCCTTAATTTTATCATAAAGACAACCTAAGGAGCAATTTTGATCAACTCAAAAGGAAACACCCGAAGAAGAGGTAATAATTTCACAAGATCTTTCAAAGTTCTTTTCTTCTTCCACTCCCTATTTCTTTTTTGTTTCCATACCAAAAACTTATAACTCTAGTAACTTATACATAATGTTATTTTATTATAAATATGGTAAAACCATATTCAGTATTCTATCCATCCTATTAATTACAAGTCACCATACATGCATACGTACGACTTACCGTCTCTACGTCGTGGTGTAGTTTGTTATTCAAACACTTCATTTTTTGGATGGGTATACTAACGAGTATAACTGTATTAAATAAGAAATATAACATGTTAATGATTCTGTATATGTGACATACCATTCAATTACACATGATTTCACCATCAATAGAATAAAATTGTCGCTCATGTGTACGTACAGATTACCGTCTCCACGAACGCGATGAAATTCATTCCCCATCACAACAATTCAAGAATAAATTTCATTTTATGATTAAAAAATAATGTTTAAGAACTTAATATAATTTTTATATGAATATAATACATCTTATCCATAAAAAACATGACTTATGTTTCAAAACATATAAAGGAAATCTACTCATTTAACACCCAAAACAATGACACTATATAAATATTATTAACAAATCAATATTAGAAGATCATATATGATATCATATTTGTGTATGGAGTTCTTATATAATTTAATATAAATGATTTAAATATCATACAGCAGTTTAATGAACCTTCAGTCAAGGAAAAGTAAAAATTAAGGGTTAATTTTACAATCTCTTTATTATCCAAGGTTGTTTATACATGAGTATCTACAAGGAGCTCTTTATCATCCACATCCATGTTTCTTAAAAATGTATTTCAAATTTTTTTTTCTATTTCCTAATCTATTGATTAAATTTATTTAAACCCTTATTTTAATTTTTATGTAATGATTATAAATGAATCTTTCTGTTGCTTTCCAAACAAGGTACTTTATGTCCTTTTCGACAAATTAAGGTAAGAATGTATTTTTTTAACATATACAGAAAGTGTGGTTATTTTCCACCGTTATAACACCTTCTAAGCTTCCGTTACAATATTATAAGAATATTTTCAAAATAAATTTTTTCTTTTATAATTATGTGAATTTTAAACGATTTCCAAATAGAAATAGACATTTATCTCAAATAGTTTTGATTTCATCTATGTCAACATCCTTTTATGTATTTTACATTTGTTTGAATTTGATACTAATCTTCCATATTGTATTGAAGGTTTTATGATATGTTTGAATGTGGATGTGTTATTTTTATACCATCCATGGTTTATGGTTAATGTATTAAAACTTCATATGCTTGTTTTAAAATGAATGTTTATGTTATGTTTGAACCATTTCATATGAGAAATGCATTGGACTTATTTTGTGATGGGTGGAGCCCATTATAGCTCCTTGATACATTAGTTGGTCTCATGAGACAAACTTGTGTCTTGGCACAAGGACTGGGAAAAATCTTATTTGTAGTCTCAACATGAGGACTTGACTATGTGGTTATGATGTCCGACATTATGCATTCCATCATTATGAAATTGGTTATTGATATTGCATGTGATTATTCAACTTGATAAATATCCATGTGAATCAATAAATGGAATTATTTGATTTATATTTTCCATATTATTCTGAAGTTTATGTTTAAAAGGATTATGTTTTAGTCTTATACATTTCATTAAATGTTAATGCTTATTTATGAATGTTTCTACTATATTGTTATCCTTACAGAGCATCTGATCTCAACCCTTTCTATGTTTTATTTTTCCTAGGATGTGAAGAATTATTTTATGGTTGACCTACAAAGATAGGATATGTGATATAAGTGTGTTCAAAGGGGGTAAAATGTTGTTTTTGTGTTTATTTAATGACGTAATATAAAACTTATGTATATATCTAGTACTTTCAAGGATACTCAACTAATCGGTATTTTGAGACTTAATCTCTTGTGATCATGCCAATGCTATGTAATAATGCACTGACTCTGGGTAACTGGGGTCAGGGTTTTACACTCTAGGTTTTGGGGTATGGGTACGTTCCTGTGTTAGTTAGGAATTTTCATAATCTTTTTTTTTTCAATTTTTATCTTTCTGAATAGTATTTTTAACTTTCCCCCTAATTTTGCCCTCTTTTTACACCAGAATTATCTTTTTTTATTCCCACTTAATCATGGGAAATTATGCCACATTAATCATATAAATTGTTGAACATGCATGGGGTATTTCCCTATTTCAAGTTGGTTTAACATGAAAAAAAATCAATAATAAAATGTGAATTTCTTCATGAATTAAAAATTGTGGTGTGACTTTCTATTGAAAATTATTTGTTTGTCGATGATATGAATGGTTGTATCATTTTGAAACCATTGAGAATAATAATACCCTTTCTATGATTAATTTAAGGGGAAATTGTGTTGCTTAATTTCTCCATATACCTTTTCACCCATCATGATGTGTGAAAATTTTTACTTAACATAAGATGAATATAAGTTATGTTAATTTTTCTTTACCTTCCAAAATTATTTTTTCATATGTTTGTTCCTTATTCAATATATTTATTTACTGTACCAGATTGACCTATGGATGTTTACCAGTTATTCGACTATTTTACACCCAAAAACAAACCAAAAAAATAAAAAAAACATTGAGGGGAGCAATGAAATGTACAAAATATGGGGATATATAGGTTGTGAGCTAATTGTTTGAATTCTGTGAATTCACAAGTGAGTTGGTATAGAAATTTTATTGCAAAGGATGTAGGGAAGGTTTGGTGGAAATAATCATGTAAGTTGACAAATCTTAAAATAACCCATATTTACTCAATATAAAGTGGAAGGAATAACATGGAATGTTTTTCATAGACACACCTAGATAATTAATGACATGATTAAATTTTGAATTATTTTCTTAGATTTTCATCATGCATATCTTGGAATTTCATTCTGATATAATCTTTGAGACATCTTTTTCTATAATTACTGAGAATAACTCCTCGATGTGATTTTCGATTTGATCACATTTCCATCAGGAATTAAATTTTCATTAAATGTTAAATATTCATGAAGTTTAGAATATCTCCATGGATATTTTTTGGAAATTTGAATTTTTTCAACAGTGAAAATGTTTGGGTGTGGGGGTGTGATCACACCTTGATTCACTACATTATTTCATTCTTACACCACTATTTGAAACTGGTTTTGTATTTGAAATTAAAAATGTAATAAAAATTTCAATTCTAATTTGTTTAAATAATTTAATTTTTATCAATTTCAAAAATGTAAAATCTACATGTTTTGGTGATTTTATTATAGGAGGAGGTGATTTGGAGGGCCGATGATGATCTAGAAAGAAAATCAGCCAAACTGCATTGAAGACCAATGAAACATGTCCACCATTTTTCACATTTCTAAAAATAAGTCTGTTGAAATGGGATGAATTTTTGTGACCAGATCCATAACTTCATGGGATACAACTCATCTCCAAAAACTAAAGACCAATTCTCCCATCTGGTTGCCCATCAAAACTGATCTATTCAGGGGACAGAATCTGCATGAATTCAAAAGTCTGGTTTGGTATATTGGAAATATATCCCAATACAAGTATCCAATGGCCACCAAATTTGATATGGATACATTAAATAGACATTTCAACAACTCTACTATTTTTTCCAAGTTATTATATGGATTTTTTCTTGTCTAAAAACGAGATACAAGTGGTATACCCAAAATTGGGTGCCCAAAACCACTCCCCATTTTTTCTATAAAAGGGAACCAAGGGAGCCCCATTTGTATGTTAGACCAAGGAGTGAAGGTATAAAATTTTAGAGTTATATAGGAGTAATATCCTCATCCTACATGTTCTGGAGGCCCCTATCCTCATAGGGGGATCAATGATGAAGAAGCAGATCCACCTGAGCTTCCTTCTCCTCCCGATGTCGGGCGAAATAGTGGGTGATCATTATGAGGGAGCTACACACTTGAAGATGGAGTTCCAACACCTAATTATATACTTTTTTTATATTGTGGTTTCTAATTTTTCTTTTATATGTATATAAACTTTTCTTGATCCATTTAATTGAATTTTTTTTATTTCATAACTGATAAGTGAGAAATTTTAAGTGTGCGACTTGTGTTATTCCGATTGGACAACCTAGGAATCCAATTATCTCCCAAAGATTCGAGATTTTAATGTCCCTTTAAATACCTTAATTCATTTTTAGGGGGTAGAACAAGACTATATGATTTTTATATCAAGGCTTAGTATTATTTTCATCATTTTAAGAGGCTTGTGGGTACCCAAGAACTTGGTTAAACCTCAATTAATGGATTACACTAAAACCTAATAATCAATTAAGAGAAAGGAATTTATTAAGTGTTGTAGTAACATAACAATGATCACATACTTATAATATATTTTTTTCAAAATAATCTTCTTTATCAATAATTGAAATTTTAAATTTGGTCATTTGGTTTTTAAAACTATTTTCAAAACCCCCACTATTTTAATCATTTTTATTAAAAATAAATACTACAAACCAACAATGCTTCTTAAGAGACGTCTTGGGTTCTTCCCTAGACTATAAAATCATCTTTAAATCAAAACCAATTTGATGTATCATGACTATACTTTTACTACACCAAATGGAATGATTGAATATTCTTAATCAGCTCTGTTTAGATAGAAATTAACCCCACCAAATTTTCAAAACTATCCTTGGAAATAGTGGACTCTTTAAGTTCTCATATCTCTTCCTTAGAATATTTTAAATCCATTTTCATGTCATTATAATCTTATAAAGTATTAAAAAACTAAATTATAAGAGGAGGAAAAACATTTCATTTCATAATTTTCTGAACCGTTACTAGCTAAGTTTGTCTCCTCACACATAAAAGGGGTTTTCATGGTGGAGGTGGTGTATGAGATTGTTAAATAGTTTCCATAAACACATCATAAGCCCAATTTATATTAGCAATATATCCTGGGAGAATATGATGCATTGAATAATTCTCTAAAATTAGTTCATATATTCCTTTAGTATATAAAACACTAGGCACAAGCACAACTATCCTTTATTAAGGATTTAGAATAGTTCTCTAAAAAACTGGTTCCACATGTTGATCACTTTCAATAACTTTTGAAATTATAGTAGATTCTTATCCTTGAAAATGAGTTAGATATTCTAATATAGTACTTAACTTAGGAAACCATGGATCTATTCTGGCAGCTTGGGACTTTGAACCTCCCTAACAGACACCATCTCAATAGGTTCTACAACACTAGGTGGAAGGGATTTGGATGTATATCCATAAACCACTCTTTCTTGACCAATATTCTTTATGGAACTTGATTTAGATTCCCAAAAGTACACAATGGTCATTAAAATAATTGAATATAGGGCATCACTCTTATGAAATTTCATTGCCTCTCCCTCATTAAAATCAACATTATTCATCTTTAAAATTCAAGAGATCATCCTACTATAAATATAATAATCACTTTTCATTTGCCTTTATAGTAGTGATACATGAAATGAATAACATATCTTGGTAGGTTGAGATTTATACTATCAATTAGAATACATAACCCATACATTTCTTCAAAGATAGATTTTTCTATATTTCATTCTCTATGGGTTATCCTAGTTTGAAAAAATTATAGAGAACATTCCACTCAAGTTATATTTCCTTAAATATGTTTTTTTCAAATGTAGAGGTTCCAAATAGAAACTTGACCACCACTTTCAGACATATATAACATATTCCTTCAATCATATTACTGAAATTATACTCCCCTCATGGGGAAAGTGAAATAACTCAACCAACTCAACAGATGAAACATTCACAAAATAACCATTTAAATTTAATGAAATGAAATCCCCTATTCTCACAAACTATAACTCAACATTTCTCAAAAAATCATTAACCACTTATTCAAAAAATAATCTATTTTTGTTCTAATAAAAAAACTCAAAATCTTGAAACTGAGGAAAATTATTTACTAGAATATTCTTAAATTCCATCCATTCTATATCGATGGAATTTACAACAAGAACCTTATGTTACAAACATATACCACTAAATTCCTTTTATAAACCATTTATACCCTCATATACGTGATTTGATTTTCCTATGTAAGATAGGTTGGTTGGAGGACATGATATGAATGAGAGGTTAGTGGTGATAGTTTTTATTTTAGGATAAGTTATGTACGAAAAGGAAAATCTATCAAGTGCCAAATAAAAATTATGTCACAAACAAGAATCTTAAAATTCTTACATAACTGATTGGTTTTGGGTCAATTTTTACTTATTAAAAACAAAATAAAAACTAAAAGAAATGATTTTTTATTTTCTAAAGACCACAACACTTAAATAGAGAAACAAAATACACTGAATTAATTTCCATAAATTATTAAAAAATAATAATTAATAAATAAAATTAAAATTAAATTTTTATCAAAATAAGATAACTTAGGTACATTTAAATTTGAATAAACCTAATTTTATTTTAATAAATTCAAAACATTAACGTGCAATTGGATTAATAAAAATATCTGATAACTGATTCTTAGTAGAGATAATATCAAGAGTAATATGACATTTTTGAGTGTGATCTCTCAATAAATGATGTCATAGTCTATATAATTTTTTCTAGAATGAGTTAAAGGATTATTTGAAATGTTTATAGCACTTTTGTTATCAAATTTAATTTAGAATTGATTATAATTGAATCCAAAATCCATTATGGCATGTTTCATCCATAAAAACTATTCATAAAAACTACTTGTAGAAATTTATTATAATTCAGTAGTAGATAATGAAATACAATGTTGTTCATTACTAGATTATGATACCAGGGATTTACCTAGAAAATTATAGGTTCCATAGGTACTCATGTTATCTGATGTACAACCTCAAAAGTTGGAATTTTAATATGAAGTTGAATTAAAATTAAATGTTTCTAGAAAAAGTAATTTAGTAGAAAATTTTCCTTTTAAATTAATTAATATTATTTTTTCTCTTTTTAAATGAGATTACTTATAATTATCCAAAAATATAGCATAAGGACATACTTCACAAATAATGTCTGGTCCCAAAGAATTCAAATTTAATAAAATTACAATTATTACTTTATAAATATTATTTTCAACTGGTTTTATAGTTTTTTCAAAGTCATGATTTTAATTAGAACCCATAGTAGTTGTATTTAATTTACCAATTTCAATTAAAAACATTTTAAGTAAGTCAAGTATGTATTTGATTTGATTTATCACATTCCAAAAATCTTTTTTAACAAAATAAAAATTATAGAAAATAATTTAACTCCCCCATCATGCTCATTTCAAATTATTTATTTCTTGAGTTTTTAAAATTAATTACGAAGTATTTTATTATTTGAACCAAAAATTACATCATCAACATATATTTGAACCAAAAAATATTTAAAGAAGATGATTGTTTTAAATAATGTAGGATCTTATACTCCCAATGAAATAATATTTGACAAAAGAAAATATCTTAAACATTCACATCTTGCTCTAGGTTCTTATTTAGAGGATATAAATTGCTTTAGTTTGTTTTAAAAATGTTATTTTGAAAATGGGGATTTTCAAAACCAATAGGTTTCTAAACATAAACACCCTCCATATTAAATCCATTTTAAAAAGTATATTTTCCATCAGTATTATATAATTTTAAATTCATACTTGATTCATTGGATAGAATAATCCTAATTGATTCTAGTCACGCTATATGTAAAAAGGTATCTTCATAATCTATAATTTCTTGTTGATTATAAACATTAGATAGTAGTCAATACTTATTCTTAATAATCACATCATGAAAATACTTTTTATTCCTATAAACCCATTTTTTATCATAACATGATAGTCAAAGGGTCTATGTAACAATCCAAACTGTTATAAATAAAATTCCACTTTTTTTGATATATTTAAATTTCATATTATGTATAATGGTTATCAAAAACACATTCACTTATTTAGTTTTATTATATCCTATTTAAAATACCGTTAAGAACCATAATCATTGATAATATATCCATTTAAAAATGATCACATGATTTGTATAAAAATAGGGTTTCAATAAATCTAATTGACACAAATAAACGAAGTGATGACCTCTACTAGTAGGATCATTTCATATAAATCCCATTTATAAGAGATTCTGAGGGAGGAAGAATCACTGGGGTTTTCTCTTGACCAAGCCCAATTTGAGATCCAAAAACTTAAGCAAGAGTGAAACCATTTAAGAGATACGTTCAAGCTCATCGAGATCATGACCAAAACTATATACGCCGAACCACCCCATGAAAGTCTCACTGTCACACATCTTACTCTTAGGGTTGTCTCTGATATATTAAATGGATATGAATCAAGACCATATAATAATGAGTAAGTACATTATTTTTTATTGAATAATGAATATATTTTCATACTATTATGGTTATATTATAAATAATTTTTATTTTGATATAATAAAACACAAATAATATTTTTTGGAAATATTAAAATTCAATTTAGGAATTTATTTTGATGAATTGAAGTTTTTTTGACATAGATAATATTTTAATAAAATATTATAAATAAATAATATATATTAAATATAAATGATCAAATAATTTTTATAAAGTAAAATTTAATTTCTATAAGGGTTCAAAAACTGTTAATGTCAAAAAACCCAACATTTTTTAATTAATGAAGATTTTATTTTGAAAGTAAAAATTCACATATTTTTAAAATTATTTATAAAAAATGAATATTATTTTTGGAATCATAATGTCAAAATTATCCAATGTTTAATTTTTCAAAAATTGATGAGACAGTGGAATTTACGACTAAAAATTAAATACCATTAAAATTTAATTTGTGTATTATGACATCATAATGAACCAAAAGTGATATAATAAATACTATAAAAGGTATATAAAACCAAATATATGTTTTTAATTTAAAATAATGTGATTTTATATTTATTTTATTAATTTTATAAAGCCATTATGAATCCTCCAAAACCAATTACATACTTTATGTTTTTAAAGTCATTTCCCTAAGAGTATGATTCACCTCTACATAATAAAGGGAAATATTTTATTAAGTTAGGAAATTTTACTTATAAAATAATTTAAACCATTCCCATTTGTAAGAAACCATGGGGAAAAACCATGATATTGTTTGTGGTTTTGGTTGTTTTGTTATGTAGATCCCAAAACCTAAATAATAAAGAAATTCATTTCTTTTCCTATATAAACCCAACCATTACCCCATTTCTATTGACTAAAACGCCTTTTAGAATGTTTATAATCTTCCCTACACTCTCTATAGTCATTAAAAGGTTCCAAATCTCTCATCAATCCCCTACCAATCATTTGGAGTCCCACACATATAATATTTCTTTCTTTTCATTTACATTCAAACACTTATTTTATATTATGTCTGTTAAATTGAATTTTATTATACTATAATACGTTTTTAAATAATAAACTTACTATCAAATAAATTTATAAATGTTTATACCCCCCTTTAACTATCATTAATCCTACAATTATCCTTTATGAACACCCATTACCATGCTGAAATATTGTTAGGATTATTTCCTTTATTTAAGTTTTTTCATCAACTTATGCATTAAATTAACAATTAATAATCTTTGAAAATTTTTATCCATGAATATATTACATAAATTTTATTTATATGTGATTAGATACCCTATTCTCTATCATCAAACCATTTTTATTAATCTTGACGTGATGCTGTTACGATGCTGAAATTTCTATATGATTTTCCTTGCCAAAACAATTGTGTAGTGAATGCCATACCCATTTCCTATCAAGGGTGTTCAAATTTATGCACATATAATTTTTTATCTAGGAATTAAATATATTTATTTCTCACTCAATGATAATAGAATAAGTTATTATGATTAATGAACCCATGTTGTATGATCTATGTGGCACACTTATGAATGGGACTGAAATGAATGTGATGGGTGCGCCATGAATTATATAGTGCTCCAATGAATTCGGTAATGTTTACTCTCATGAGACATCATGTTTGTATAGGAAGTGAACATAATTACATTATGGGACTTTTTATATCAGTATGTCTTGGAATTGTATCCTTAAACTATGTTTATGATGCAGTGTTTTAAGTTGTTGCCACATTTCCCATGTTCCCTTTATGGTTATCATGCTATATCATGTCTAAATGTTCATGTTTATGATTCCTACTCATTTTATGCCCCATAAATAAGCCTATTTCATAACATGTATCTCTTTATTTCATGTTTCTTCAATTAATGGGTTTTATAACTCACCCCTTTCTTATGTTTTCCCCCAGGTTATCCCATACAGTTTTAATAGCCACAGAATTTTAGAAGCATATTAAGGAAGTTTTCATTAATTTCATTATATCACATGTTTAAGATGTTATACTATATACCTAATTCCCAAATAAACCATAATTATAGATTTATTAGGTTTTATTTAGTGTAATTTTATATAGTAAATCTTGTATTAATATGTAATAAATAATATAGTTTGTATAGTTTGTATCAATGGAAATGATTAATTATTTCTGGGATTAGGATTATAAAGCTCTAGAAAAATACTTAGGGATAAGAATAAGTATAAGAAAACATACCTAAAATTTTCTAATTATAGAGTAAGTAGTTTATAATTAAAATAAATCTATGTTTGTATACTACAAGTGGACATGGTTTGGACATAGATGTACCCCAACTAACAAATCTGACAAGGTGCACTAGGCCTGATTCAGTGTGACCTAGTACATAAATTCGGGCCCTACTGTGAACCTCGTTTAACACTCCCAAGGGATATGCTTTGGTAAATTCATAATATCATTACAAACCATTATTATGGGAACTAAAAAATACCCATAAGAGTACATGTTAGGAAAAAATATTGGATGACATTGATTTATGCCTATAAATTCATAAGTTAAGGAAATAAAATTAATTTTTATGTTATCCCTTCAATGTCATTGGATTCCCCCTTTATGTGTTTAATATTATAAAAATAATCATTCATAATTCGCCCTTTATTATTTAGAATAGATAAAAATATGAGGAATCAGGTAAACAATCAATGCAACAAGTAATGTAATGACTGCCCCAACAAGATGTCCATTCTCATGGGAGCTGGAACTGCAAAATTCATGATTATAATCACTCAGATGACTCATTTTCTAAATAGAATTACAGATCATGGGGAGAATCCAAATTAGATTAAGATAATAAAAGATACAATTTATACTTTTATGCGATAAAGGCCAGAAACTTTTAATAGATCATCTGATCCCTTAATCAAGGAATAATGGATAAACTCCAATGTGATGATCGTCCCCATCCTTCAATGTTTTGAACAAGAGAAGGTTCTCCTATATATTTATCGTATATAGGTAAAACCTCATCAGTGGTGTATGTTGATCAAGAATACAAATCCCAAGGTAGATATCGAAGCGATGTCGTGAAAGGAATTCCATAAAATGTTTTTTGATAAATATTTTTCTCACTCTCTATATTTAAATGGAAAGGTTTTCCTTGAACTTAAGAAAAAAGATGAAAAATATATCCGGACATATGAGGAAAAATTCACAATTCTTTCATGATACACCTCAAGATTTTTTGCTACCCCTGAATGAAATGTTGATAGTTTATTTAGCAGGAAAAAATATAGTCCATGAAATGCCATGGTTATCCGAGTCTTTGATAGATATGGGGAAATTGTTCAATGTACCATAACATTTGAAATGGAAATTGGAGTATCTCAAGGGTATCATAGGTATTATAAGAGAATATTGGAGTCTAATTCTGGTATTTAGATGGAGAAATATAATAGTTCTATGAAATTTCAACATCCCACTTGTAAAAGGTGTTGAAAAAAGAACCCTATAAATTACCTAAAGGGAATGAAGAAATTATTTAGGAGTGGGAAGGAAGGACACCTAGCTAAGAATTACTGCAGGAGAAACCTACTAATGTGAGGGAGGAATTGAATTCTCCCATCAACCCTTAGTGAATTTTTCTTGGTTTCAATTTCAATAAACTAGGGGACTTTCCAAATCAATGCACTAAGCCAAATATTTAAATAGAAAACCAACAAAATCCATGGTGGAAACGGAGATATTTTTGCATTAAAACCACTGAGGTGGATCCCGATAATGAAGCAGTGATAGGTATTCGATTTATTCATTCAATAATTGTGAACATAATTTTTTATTATGGTTTTATGTATTAGTTTATATCATGAAATTTTAGTAGAACTATTCAAACACCACCACAAATCTTGTAATTAGAGTTGTCAGCAAAAACAAAAAATTGGGTTATTATTTCATCAAAAGTATATAACTTCTCCCATGTCATAATTTGTGAGATGAACTTACCAAAAAACCTTATCATATTCACTTTAGTGAAATTTGATGCAATTTTGGGTATGCATTTACATTACCTATATATATACAACATAAATTTCTGTGAGAAAGAAATCACTCTTCATATTTCTAATCAACCTCAAATTTTACTCAAGTGAAAGGAGGAGGATGAATCTTTTGTAGCAATAAAATATCAAGAATGTATATTATTTACCTATAATAAAGAGTATCTAGTAAAAATGATTGATTATAAGGAAATAATTATCCTTGAAGACATGACCATTGTGAGGTAATATTATGATGTGTCTCCCAAGGAATTTCCGAGTCTTCCTCCTAGTCGAGAGGTTGAATTTTTAATCCATCTTATATCGGGAGAATTGTCATTATCCATGACTCCATATAGAATGGATTTTGGGGAACTTAAAGAGCTTAGTAAACAAGTATAGGAGAATATAGATAAAGGGTTTATATGCTCAAGTTCTTAACTATGGGGTTCCCCAGTCCTCTTCATCAGGAATTGATTATCATGATCTAAACAAAATCAAGATTAAGAAAAATTATCCTTTTCCAAAAAATTAACGACCAGTTCGACCAACCATGTGAATCAAAATATTTCTCTAAGGTGGATCTTTGGTCGGGATATTATAATGTAAGGGTGAAGAAGGAAGATATCGACAACTCTTGTATGAGAACTATGAGTTCATAGTGATTCCTTTCAGGCTCTCTAATTATATAACTATCTTCACGGTGTTTATGAATAGAGTCTATAGGGATTACATTGAAACATTTGTGATTTTATTTATATAATACATTATAACATACTCTAAAACTAAGGAGGAGCATGAGGGTAATCTGAGAACTATGCTAAGGACCTTAAGAAAAAAGAGTATTTAGGAAAAGTGAAGAAAATGTGAATTTTGGTTATAGGACGTCTCATTCTTGGGGAATATCATCACAATCAATGGGATAACCATGGACTCTTCAAAGATAAGAGAAATTGAATGATATATGAGGCCAAAATCTGTGACATATGTCCACAGTTTCCTTGGATTAGTAGGGTATTATCATCGATTTTTGATAAATTTATCATGGTTTTTAAACCATACAACCAAGATAACTCAGAAGGGAGTTAGGTTTTATTGGAATGATGAGTGTGGAGAGAGATTTAAGGAACTGAAAAAGAGGCTTATCACTGCCCCTATGCTCAAACCTACCAAAAGTGGAGAAATTTTTGTAGTATTCAGTGATGCTTCAAAGAAGGCATTGAGTTGTGTGTTAATTCATAATGATAAAGTCATAGGATATGATTCAAGTAAGTTGAAAGTTCATGAACATAACTATCAAACACATGATCCGGAATTGGCTGTAGTGATCTTCTATTTGGAAATATAGTGACATTTTCAATTCAGAGAGAAGTTTGAAATATATATGGATCAAAAAAGTCTCAAATATATATTAACATTGAAATATCAGAATATGAACCAAATAAGATGGTTAGATAGGATCAAAGACATTGAATTCTCAATTCAATACCATCCTGGCAATGAAAATAATGTGAAGGATGCTCTAAGTAGGAAAGATCCATCAATTCTATCATTAATGTTAATTGAGAGAGATCCAATCTTCTTATATTTGGAAATTATGGGCATGGGAATCCTAAAAGAAGGAAAATTGTTAATCCTTTTATAAATTATTTCCCAACCATCCCTTATGGAGAAATTAAAAGATGCTAAAAAAGATGATCTGGGAATTTAGAAGAAAGTGGAAACTATATGGAAAGGGAAATCCTCAGAGTTCAAAGTTAATGACGGAGTTGTGAGATTTGGGCCATGAATATGTGTGCTATCAAATCCTGAATTAAATAGGGAATTGTTGGATGATTCACATAGTTTGACTTTCTCTATTCCCCCAAGATTCAAAGATATGTATCCAGATATATGATAACACTATTTTTGGGACATATGAAGAAGGAGATTGCTTAATATGAATTAAAGTTCTTGGTATGTCTGCAATTGAAAGAGGAAAGGATAAAATCCAAGGGGATGATATGGACATTACCCATACCTACATGGAAATGGGAAAACATAACCATAGAATTTTTCACTAGATTTTTGAAGACATCAAGAGGGAATAATTCTATATGGGTTTTGGTGGATCATCTTACAAAGGCTGAACACTTCATTGTGATTTTAATGGATTTATCGATGGATCAACTTGCACAGATATTCATTAGAGAAGTGGTGATGTTGCATAGAGTACCACTATCTATTGTATCCTATCGAGATCCAAGATTCACCTCTATGTTCTAGAAGAGTTTCCTAGATGCTCTAAAAATTGTGTTGATCTTCAGTATGATTTATCACCCTCAAACTGATGGCCAATCTAAGCAGACTATCCATACACTTGAGGAAATATAAAGATAATGCACAATTCACTTCAAAGGAGGATAGGACCAACATCTTCTTCTAGCCAAGTTATCTTACAAAAACAACTTCCACTTGGTCATCAAAATGGATCCCTATGAAATCCTTTATGGGAAGTGCTATAGAACACCTATATGTTGGGATGAATTTGGGGAACAAAAACCAATAGGTCCTGAAATGGTTGAGGAAATAGTGGAAAAGGTTAAGATTATTCAGCATCAAAACAAGGATGCTCAGAGTCAATAAAAGATTTATGCTAACAGTCATCAATGAGACCTAGAGTTAGGTGTTGGAGGCATGGTATTCCTCTACATATCTCCATGTCAGAAAGTGTTGAGCTTTTGGAAGAAGGGAAAACTTACTCCAAGATACATTGACACCTTTGAGATCCTTGATCACATCAGAGTAGTGGTGTAACAACCCAAAATTTTATCAATGGATTTCACTTCTTATAATTATGCCTTGTTGTATAATAAAATTAGGATTCACAATGAAATATAATGATACTAAATACTATATGACCATTAAACACAATATTTCCACTTCTATGATTTGAATATCAAAAATTTGATATACGTAGTTGTGTTTAGGGTGATTTTTGGAGTCTAATAGAACAAACATAATTATTGGTGAATAGTAAAATACCCTTATGAATGGTAGTGCTACCCTTATGAATAGTGATATACCCATATGAATTGTTATATACCCATATGAATAGTGATATAACCTTATGAATAGTAACATCACTTTTTTTGATTAATGTAGAAATCATTAATGAAGAATATCAACAGAAGTACAAGTACAAATCCAAGAAGGAAAATTGTCCAACTAGAGCTGGATGGAGTCAAAAGGGCCTGAGACCGCAAGATGATGGGCCACGTTGTTTCGTTACCTTTTTGTAAAGGAGAAGGTTCAAGAAGAGAAGCACTGGCAGAGTGAGATAATTCTCCTAATGATGATTCCAAAAGACTGGATCCCACCATCGTTGTGGTTAATACCATCAATTATAGTAAGGAAGTCAGACTTAATAATAATATCTCTCCATCCACATTCCAATGCAAGCAACAAACCAGTAAGGATGGCCATGGCCTCAGCAACCGCTTGTTCCCAGAAGGTCTGATGTGGATCAAATTTTGCAGCAAAGATTTTCCCTAGATGATTAAAGTCCAGGAGGCTAAGGGCAACAAGCCCATCCTTTGGGAGAGACACATCCACATTAATTTTAAGAATCATTTCCATTGGTGGATTCCAATGAGAGGGAGAGGTGATGGTAGCACCTGGAATAAAATGATAATTGTGGTCCTTCCAGCCCTCAATCCCAGAAGAATCCCTTTAAATCTAGAATTCATGGGGTTTTTGAGCTTGATGAAAAACGACATCATTATGATGGGCCCAAATAATCCATTCCAAAGTGCAAATAGAACTTGAAAGAGCCAAGGAAAGAGAGGAGAACCAACACGTCAGAAGATCGGGGAGGTCAGAGGCCAATGCCAGTTAAGCGGTAGAGGCCGGTACCCATTTACTCCAAACTTTCTTAGCTCTCGGGCAGTGAATGATTGTGTGCAAAGGAGTTTCAATAGTGCCCGGGCAGAAAGGGAAAAAAGCATAATTGGCTATATATCGGTAAGCGAGAAGGCTCATGGTTGGGAGAGTACCAGTGCAAACCTACCACCAAAATTTCGGAATTTTAGGGGGAATGTCAAGTGTCCAGATCTATTTCCATGGTCCCTCATTTGGGCCAACTGGGTGGTTTCCAAGGTCCAATATGTAGCTAAATCACACTGTGTATTCACCGGATATGTCTTTGGTCCAGAAACGATGGTCGGGGCCTGCGTCAGGGATCTAGAGAATGCTAAGGATGATTCTTTGGTCCCTTTCATTAAACTAATAAAGGATCTTTTCCAAACACCACCCTCTTCCCTAGTTGGAAAAGAAGCACTTGACAGTAACCTCACCTATGATAGTATGTATGTAGGATTTAAGTGAAAGCATGATGTACCTATGTTTTGGAATAAGTAAACAAATGTTTTAAAAACTGAATTTTTCAATTAGATTATTATTTTATTTAAAAATTAAATTAATGGTATTTAGAAAATTATTTTTAAAAAATGGACTTCATTTTTTGATTCTACCCATTTAAAAATGTTTAGGTTGAATGTTTTAGGATTTTTCTGAAATACTTGAATTTTTGGCGAAGAGTGAAACACCATAATTTACAAAATAAGATAAATAAACTAATTAATGAGTCATGTATGATTTTTTACTAATGTAAGACCAATTGGTTCATATTCACATGATAAAATTACTTTATTTTTTCATGGAAGACTAACTATTAATTTTATTGTGGAGAAATAATTAATTAATGAATATTATTTTGAGAAAACCCCTCTCCCCTCCACTATAAATACCACCCTTCACACCCTCATTTCTTCACACCTCTCAAGCTTCAATCCTTGTATAAACTTTGCCCAAACATATTACCTATCCCCTATCCCATGTACAAGATGCTTCTGGTCACATAAAAGGACCAATCCAAAGTTCCTTGAGGAGTATCTTAAGAGGATAACTCAAGAGGTAATTCCCCCTCTCTTTTCCATTAATTTCCTTGCAACTTCAAGTTCTTTTCTTATTATCACACCACCTATCTTCATCCACATGGTATGGTAACTCTATAGTTATACATATAATGAAATGTTATGATAATAATGGTATATTATATCATCCAACCCTCTTCTCCTCTTCATTTTATTTTTGAAAGGAAAAAGTTGTTTGTGTGGTGTTAATTTACCCCCTTCAAGAATGAAATTTTTTCAATTTTATTTTCCACCATCAGATTTGGTCATGAAACAATTTTATGGTTGAAACAGATTATGTTATATGTATTATATACTATTTGATGATATGGAAGTATCTTATGTTCATATTACAAAATTCTTAAATAAAACTAGTTCGTTGTGGTTGAAAAACCGCCCGAATTAACCCAAGCGATCTTCATTAAATTCTAACTAATTATTCATCCACATGGTATATAACATATTTAATTATAAGATCATTTAAAATAATTTAATATAATTAGTAAAATTAAATATTAGTTGTGGATATTTATCCATGTTTTACACAAACTTCTATTTATGAATACAAGTGAACCTTTCAAGAAAACCATAGAAACGAACATTTCTAAAAAATGAATTTAAACTCTATAACTCGTCCAAATGCCCATAAAATAACCTAATGAAACCATAATAAACAATATTCATGTAAACATTTTTCTCTAATTATTAATTAATGAATCTAATGTGATTATAAAAAACATTAATGTGACATAATCAATTAGATACAAGGAAAGGGGAAATTCTCAAACCCAACATTATTTTTTTGGGTTCTCACTATTTCACTCTATTTCTGGTGTGGTTACTCCTTAAAAATCATTTTTTTAATCAGTAAATTAAATATTATAGGATATAAATGATCTCTAATGGATTTTTTTGTCAAACATAATGTTTTCTAAAAGAACTATCCTTTCAAGAACACACCTTTTACTTCTCACTCAAGGTTGACGATTCTTGTATCATGTATGTTGTTCCCTCTTTCTTTTGGGAACCCAAAGTTTATTAATGTGTTATTATTAGTTGAAAACCATTAATTTATATTTTTATGATTGTTATATTTTATATTTGGAATGCATGGTAATGAAAATTTTATGATGTGATGTGTGCGCCCATAATTATATAGTGCAATATGAATGATTCAATGTGACAGGTGCACCTAGAATTATACAACACTTCAATGAATTGGGTAAAGTGATGAAACTCATGAGTTAAAGAGAAATTATGAGTGAACATGATTATATATTTTTTAAAAACTATCTGTGGTAGTTAACCACTAATACATGATGTTTTCTTTATGCATTACCATAGTTCAAGTCTTTTAATAATGCTTCCTAACATGATTTTGATGATGATGTTATGATTATTCTCACCCCATGGTATATTGTACTTATATGTCCTATTACCTTTCTTTTAGATCACCCATTTTTATGTATATCCTCAGGTGACTACATGTATTAAGGGGAAGTCAAGTTCCAATAAGAATCTAGATAAGAAGGAATTAAAATAAATATTTATGCTTGATGTTTTAAATATAATGTTTTGTCCGAGTTTTACCAAGACACTAAACCTATGTTTCCTCATGGTGTAATAATATTGTGATGTTTATATTTATAATGTTCTAATGGTAATTTTAGAAATTCTGGGTCACTATAGTTGGTATCAATGGTAAGGTTTAGTTAATTTGGGAATTAAGATTAGTGAACCCTAGAGAAAACCTCTAGTATGAGACTAAGTACAAATATGAACACAAGAAGCATTACATAGGGATCCCATATGTTATTATTTTAGTTTAAATTATACCAATAAATATGTTATTCATGACTTTATTACTTATGTTTTGTTCTAACCTTTTCTATATTTGAAGACGGTTGGAACTAGGAGAAACTATGCCAACAACTCGTGCAAGGCCCAATGCAACGATTAACCGAATGACATCTCCAATGCTTTAGAATGTGGTGTCCAAAACTTCATGGTGATTCGTACCCTGTTATCTCAGGTTATGAACAATAAATAGAATAATTGGGAACTTCCTACTCTACCAAAGAGGGAGAAATTGGATATCATGTGTTTTATGTGACAATGACCACCGATATTTAGTGGATCTTCTGATACACAAGTTCCGGAACAATGGGTCCACTCTATGGTGAAGATAATTTCTCTGCTTCACTATTTTGAGACAGATAAGGTGAATCTTTCCATTTATCATCAATACAAAGAGGCTGATCATTGGTGGATTTTGATTAAAAACCCCAATACAAGGGAGGAAATTGAAGAGATGGAATGTGAGGACTTTAAGATCATGTTTCTCAACAAGTATTTCCCACGAACTATTCATACAAAGATTGAGAGGGAATTCATAGATCTCAAGAAAAATGAAAGATAATATTTCACAACCTATGAAGAGAATTTCACAAGGATTTCAAGGAATTATTTGGGTTTTGTTATCAATAATGATAGAAAAATTGATATATTCTTTAGTGCACTAAAACCACACCTTCGAAAGGCTCTTTCAATTAGAGACTTTGGGAGTTAAGAAGAATTTGTTCAATGTTCTCTGAAAGTGGAGATGGAGTATTGCGAATGGTCCCATGGATATGTCGATAAGAAACAAAAGATGGAGTTTCAAGCTGGAGGATCTAATGATAATGGTAGGTAGAAAACTCAATGACCCACATGCCAAAAATATGGGAAGTTGCATCATGGGAACTTCCTAAAAGGGATAGGGAAATTATTCATGTGTGGTAGAGAAGGAAACCATGCTCTAGAGTGTCAAAAAGACATGAAAAGGAAGGATAATGTAGTGAACGAAAGGAGAGAACCACCCATGGTTCAATGCTACAACTGTAGGGAGCAAGGGAACTAGGAAATCTATTTCACTAAACCTCGAGTTCTCGAGGGTAATAAATGTTAGAAACCACCAAATCCAAAGGAACAAGGGAAGGCTTATGCCATCACTACTACATAAGTAGAGAAAGATAATGATGTTGTACATGGTATACTTACTATTCACTCATGAATGGAAAAAGTCTTATTAATTTATCATTGTATAAATTCCTCTATATCTTGTAAGTTTGCTAGAAAAAAAGAATTTAATCCCTGAAACCTTGAATTAGAGATATCTATAAAAACACCAAGTGGTGCAATCATTGAAACCCAAAGGTTTGAGTCTTATCCTATTGATGTATGTGGGATGATTCTTCTAGTGAATCTCGTAATACTTCCCTTGGGGGAATTTGACGCTATAATGGGAATGGATTGGTTCTAGTTATATAGAACAAATATCAACTGTCGGGATAAGGAAATATCATTTAATATTCCAATCCATCTCATGCTCCTTTACAAATTCAAGGAAGATCACGAATCTCCTTTGAAAAATACATCAACGATGTGGGTGTAGATTCCCTATGAATAAGCATACCTCTCCCAAATGTTTGAGTCAATGGAAAGTGCCAAACTTGCGAAAATGCCTACTGTGAGGGAATACAATGATGTATTTCTCGAAGAGTTACCCAGACTTCCCCCAGATGGTGAGGTAGAGTTCTTAGTAGAACTCATACACGAAGCTAATCATATCTCAAAGTTTCCCTATAGGATAGCTCCTATCGAACTAGAGGAGTTAAAGAAGAAGTTGAAAGGGAATTTGGAAAAAGGGTTTATACCACCTAGTGTATCACCTTGGGGTGCACCAGTTCTCTTTGTGAAGAACAAGTATGGAACAATGCAGTTGTGTTTCAATTATTGTGAACTCAAAAATATCACCATAAAGAAAAAGTATCCTCTTACTAGGATTGAATACGTGTTCGACCAATTAAGAGGAGATCAATACTTCTCAAAGGTGGATCTTTGTTTTGGATATCATCATCTAAAGGTGAAGAAGGAAGATATTCAGAAGATTGCCTTCCATACAAGGTATGTGCACTATGATTTTCTGGTTATGTCCTTCAGACATACTAATGCACCTGCATACTTCCTGGATTTAATAAATATAGTCTTTATACATTACCTCGAAAAAACATTGGTAGTTTTTATCAGTGATATTTTCATCTAATTCAAGATAAAGGGGGAACATGAAGAACATATAAGACGTGTGTTGGTGACATTGATAAAGGAGTAGTTGTACGCCATGTTCAGCAATTGCGACTTTTGGATGAAGCAAGTCACTTTCTTGGGATAGGTGATTACAGGTGAGGGAATTTCTGTAGACCCTTATAAAACAAAGGCGACCAAGGAATGGCCCATCCCCTCTAGTGTCACCAAAATCTGTAGTTTTCTTTGATTAGATTTGTAATACCGATTTTTTGTGATAAATTTCTCATGATTTTCAAGCCTGGTAACTAACTTAATAAGGAAATGGGTAAAGTATGTTTGGACAGAATAATGTGAGGGAACCTTCAAGGAGATAAAGAGAAGGTTGATCACCGCACCTGTACTCACATTACCGAAGAGTGGATAATGTTTTGTGATATACAAATATTCTTCAAAGAAATTTTTGAGTTGCTTACACATGAAAAATGATAATGTGATAGCCTAAACCTCACGACAGTTGATGATCCATGAGTAGAACTACCCGACACATGATCTAGAGCTGGCAGCCGTGATATTTTCCTTGAAAATATAGAAACACTATCTTTATGGTTAGAAGCATGACATACACTGGAAAGAAGACTCTAAAGTATATATTCACACAAAAGGAGATTTGTGTGAATCAAATAATACAGTAAGAGCTAATCAAGGATTACAAATGCTTTATTCACTATCATCCTTGAAATCCAAACAAGGTAGCTGATGCTCTTAGTAGAAAATAACCTGCTACTATATCCATGTTATAGATTGAGAAAGACCCAATCTTCTTGGATATGAAAAGGATGGAGTTGGAAATCATAAGGGCAAGGGATACATCCTACCTATCCCAAATGATTTCACAACCATCCATCCAAGAGAATATTAAAGAGGCAAAAAAATAATAATCCGGAGTTACAAAACAAAGTGAATTCAGTAAAGGATGGGAAGCTGCATGAGTTCCATATGGACGATGATGGTGTGATTCAGTTTGGAATGAGGCTTTGTGTGCCTTCATCACCTGGGATAAAGAAGGAGATATTGGACAATTCACATAGCTCAACATTATCTATCCATCCTGGTAGCACCAATACGTACCAAGATCTTCGTGAATGCTTTTGGTAGGATAACATGAAGAATAAGATTGAAGAATATATCTCAAGGTGCTTGGTATGACTGAAAGTTAATGTAGAGTGACAATAGTCCAAAGGGTTGATGCAGCCATTGCCTATGCCCATGTGGAAATAGGAGAATGTAACTATGGACTGTGTCACGGATCTCCCAAAGACGTCGAAGGGAAATAATGAGATATGGGTTGTGGTTGACCGACTCGCCAAGACTTCCCATTTTATCGCTATTCAGGAAGATATCATGATTGAACAACTTGCAAGGATATATGTGAAGGAATTGGTTAGAATTCATGATATTTTACTCTAAATTGGATCTGATCATGATCCACGGTTCACATCTAAATTATGGAGAAGTCTTCAATATGTTTTGAGTACTGAATTAAATTTCAGCATAAACTATCACTCCCAAACTGATGGCCAATCTGAATGGACTATTTAGACACTTGAAGGAATGATAAGAGCCTCATATTTAGAATTCAAAGGTGGATGTGATCAACATCTCTCATTGGTGTAGTTATCATACAACAATAGCTTCCAATTGAGTATTCATATGGCTCCATATGAAGCTCTGTATGGAACACAATGTAGAACTCCAACCTGTTGGGATGAACTTGGGGAATGAAAGACACTTGGACCTGATCTTGTGCAAGAGATGACAGAGAAGGTTCAAGTCATCCTGAAACACATCAATGATGATCATAGTTGGCATAATAGATATACTGACAACCATCAAAGGGACTTTGATTTAGAAATTTGGGATAAATTCTTCCTTTGAATATCACCAGGGAAGAGAGTCATGCAGTTTGGAAGGAAAGGGAATATAAGACCAAGGTACATTGGACCCTTTGAGATCCTTGACCAGATAGGATCCATTGCCTATCAGATTGAACTTCCAATGAATATTTCTCAAGTTCATGACATGTTTCATGAATCACTCATGAGAATGTACATACCATATCCCTTACTTGTACTAAACTCAGAGGTAGTACAACTAGAAGATGATCTCTCTTATGAGGAGCAGCTAGTGAGGATCTTGGACCAGCGAGATAAGGTTTTACGTAACAAGACAACACACCTTATCAAAGTGTTTTGGAGGGACCATGAGTTTGAAGAAGCTACTTGGGAACCATAGGAGGAGATGAAGGAGAAGTACCCACACCTGTTTGTGTAAAATGAAATTTTGAGGGTAAAATTTCATACGGGGAGAAGAATGTGACGACCCAAAGTTTTATCAATGGAATTCCATTCTTATAATTATAAATTGTAGTATATTCAAATTATCAATCAAAATGAAATATAATGATACTAAATACTATGTGACCATTAAAAATAATCTTGACACTTCTATGGTTTGAATTTCAAAAATCTGACATACACTATTGTGTTTAGAGTGATTTTCGATGTCTAGTTGAACAAACATATTTTTTCGTGAATAGTAACACACCCTTATGAATAGTAATGGAACCCTTATGAGTAGTGATATACCCTTATGAATAGTAACCTAACCTATGATAGTATATATGTAGGATTTAAGTGAAAGCATGATGTACATATGTTTTTGAATAAGTAAACAAATATTTTAAAAACTGTATTTTTCATGTAGATTATGATTTCATTTAAAAATTAAATTAATTATATTTAGAAAATTATTTTGGAAAAATCTAATTCATTTTTGGATTATACACATTGAAAAATTATTAGGTTGAATTTGTTAGGATTTTTTCTGAAATACTTGATTTTTTGATGAATAGTGAAATACCATAATTTACAAAATAAGCTAAATAAACTAATTATAGAGTAATGTATGATTTACTGCTGATTTAAGACCAATTGGTTCCGATTCACATGATAAAATTACTTTAATTGGTCATGGGAGACTCACTATTACTTTTATTGTGGAGAAATAATAAATTAATGAATATTATTTTGAGAAAACCCCTCTCCCCTCCACTATAAATACCACCCTTCACACCCTCATTTCTTCACACCTATCAAGCTTCAAGCCTTGTCTAAACTCTTCTAAAACGTCTTAAATAGTCCTTATCCCATGTCTAAGATTCTTCTTGTCACATAAAAAGACCAAACCAAAGTTCGCTGAGGAGGATCTTAAGAGGATAACTCAAGAGGTAATTCCCCTCTCTCTTTTCCTTTAATTTCCTTTCAACTTCAAGTTCCATTCTTATTATCACCCCACCAATATTCATCCACATGGTATGGTAAGTCTATAATTATAAATATAATTTAATTCTATGATACTAATGGGATATTATATCATACACCCGCCTTCTCCTCTTTATTTTATTTTTTAAAGGAAAAAGTTGTTCGTGTGGTGTTAATTTACCCCTTTAAGAACGACATTTTTTCAATTTTCTTTCCCACCTTTATATTTGTTCATGAATGAATTTTATGGTTGAAAAATATTATGTTATTTATATTATATCATATTTAATGTTATGGAACTAACTTATGTACATATTACAAAATTTTTAAATAAAACAAGTTCGTTGTGGTTGAAAAACTGCCCGAATTAACCCAAGCGATCGTCATTAAATTCTAACTAATGATTCATCCACATGGTATATAAAATATTTCATTATAATATCATTTAAAATACTTTAATATCATTAATAAAATGTTATATTAGTTCTGGATATTTATCCATGATGTACACAAACTTCCATTTACGAATACAAGTGAACCATTCAAGAAAACCATAAAATCGAACATTCCTGAAAAATGAATTTAAACTCTATAACTCGTCCAAATGACCATAAAATAACCTAATGAAACCATATTGAACCATATTCATGTAAAAACGTTTATTTAATTATTAATTAATTAATATAATGTGATTTTAAAAGACATTAATGTGACATAAGCGTTCATATACATGGAAAGGGGAAATTCTCAAACCCAGCTTTCTTTTTTGGGGTTCTCACTCTTTCACTCCATTTTTGGTGTGGTTACTCCATAAAAATAATTTTTTTCATAATTAAATTAAATATTATAGGATATAAATGTTCTATAATGGATTTTTTATCAAACACAATGTTTTCTAAAAGAACTATTCTTTCAAGAACACACCTTTTACTTCACACTCAAGGTTGACGGTTCTTGTATCATGTATGTTATTCCCTCTTTCGTTTGGGAACCCAATGTTTATTAATGTGTTATTATGAGTTGAAAAACATTAATTTACATGGTTATGATTGATATTTGTTATATGTTTAAAGCATTATAATGAAAATGTTATGATGTGATGTCTGCGCACGAAATTATATAGTGCAATATGAAAGCTTGAATGTGACGGGTGCACCTAGAATTATACAACACTCCAATGAGTTGGGTAATGTGATGAAACTCATGAGCTAAATTGAAATTATGTGTGAAAATGATTCTGGATTTTTTAAAAACTATGTGTGGTAGTTAACCACTAATACGTGATATTTTAATTTTTTTTTGCATTGCCACAGTTCAAGTCTTTTAATAATGTCTCCTGTCCAGATTTTGATGATGATGTTATGATTATTCTCACCCCATCATATATTTTTCTTATCTGTCCTATTACTTTGATTTTATATAACCCATTTTTTATGTATAACCTCAGGTGACTACATGTATTAAGGGGAAGTCAAGTGCCAATAAGAATCTAGATAAGAAGGAATTAAATAAATGTTTATGCTTGATGTTTTAAATATAATGTTTTGTCTGAGTTTTACCAAGACACTAAACCTATGTATCCTAATGCTGTAATACTATTATTTTGTTTATATTTATAATGATCTATTGGTAATGTAAGAAAATTATGGGTCACTATAGTTGGTATTAAAGTCAAGGTTTAGTTAATTTGGGAATTATGATTAGTGAACCCTAGAGAAAACCTCTAGTATGAGACTAAGTACAAATATGAACACAAGAAGCATTACATAGAGATCCCATAAGTTATTATCTTAGTGTAAATTGTACCAATAAATATGTTATTCATGACTTGATTACTTATGTTTTGTTCTAACCTTTTCTATTTTTGAAAATGGTGGGAACAAGGAGAAACCAGGCCAACAACTCGTGCGAGTCCCAATACAACGATAGACCGAATGACATCCCCAATGCTTTGGGAAGTGGTGTCAAAAACATAATGGCTATTCTTACCCAACTATCTTAGGTTATGATCAATAAATAGAATAATTGGGAACTTCTTACTTCACCAAAGAGGGAGCAACTAGATGTCATGTGTTTTATGCGGCAATGACCACAGATGTTTAGTGGATCTTCCGATACACAAGTTATGGAAAAATGGGTCCACTATATGGTGAAGATCCTTTCTTTAATTCATTATTCTGAGATAGATAAGGTGAATCTATCCATTTATCATCTAGATGGAGAGGCTTATCAATTGTGGATTTTGATTAAAAACACCAATCCAAGGGAGAAAATTGAAGAGATGGAATGTGAGGACATTAAGATCATGTTTCTTAACATGTATTTCCTAAGAACTATTCATACAAAGATGGTGAGGGAATTCATAGATGTCAAGAAAAAGGAAAGAGAATATTTCACAACCTACAAAGAGAATTTCTCAGGGCTTTTAAATAATTATATGGGTTTTGTTATTAATAATGATAGAAAAATTGATATATTCTTTAGTGCATTAAAACCACACATTAGAAAGGATATTTCAATTAGATACTTTGGGAGTTAAGAAGAAGTTGTTCGATGTTCTCTCAAAGTGGAGATGGAGTTTTGAGAATGGTCCCATGGCTATGTTGATAAGAAACAAAAGATGGAGTTTCATGCTGGATGATCTAATGATAATGGTGGGAAGAAAACTCCATGACCCACATGCCAATAATATGGGAATTTGCATCATGGGAATTTCCTCAAAGGGATAGGGAAATGATTCAAGTGTGGTAAAGAAGGGAACCACACTCTAGAGTGTCGAAAAGACATGAAAAGGAAGGATAATGTAGTGAAGGAAAGGAGAGAACTCAAAAAGATCACCATAAAGAAAAAGTATTCTCTTACTAGGGTTGAATACTTGTTCGACCAATTAAGAGGATCTCAATAATTCTCAAAGGTTGATCTTTGCTTTGGATATCATCAACTAAAGGTGAAGAAGGAATATATTTAGAACACTTTCTTCCATACAAGGTATGTGCACTATCAGTTTCTGGTGATTACCTTCAGACTTACTAATGCACCTGCAATCTTCATGGATTTAATAAATATAGTCTTCAGATATTACCTTGAAAAATTTTTGGTAGTTTTTATCGATGATATTTTCAACTACTCCAAGAGAAATGAGGAACATGAAGAACATCTAAGACTTGTGTTGGTGACATTGATAAAGGAGTAGTTGTACGCGAAGTTCAGCAAGTGTGACTTTTGGATGAAGAAAGTCATGTTATTGGGGCAGGTGATTATAGGTGAGGGAATTTATGTGGACCCTTATAAAACAAAGGTGACTAAGGAATGGCCCAGGCCCTCTAGTGTCACCAAAATCTGTAGTTTTCTTTGATTAGCTGGGTACTACCATTTTTTTGTGGGAAATTTCTCATGATTGTAAATCCTAGTAACTAACTTAAAAAGGAAATGTGTAAAGTATGTATGGACAGAGTAATGTGAGGGAAGAATCAAGGAGATAAAGATAAGGTTGATCACCACACCTGTACTCACATTACTGAATAGTGGATAATGTTTTGTGATATACAAATATGATTCAAAGAAATGATTGGTTTGCATACTCATGAAAAATTATAATGTGATAGCCTAAACCTCATGACAGTTGAATATCCATGAGTAGAACTACCTGATGCATTATCTAGAATTCGAAGCTATGATTTTTTCCTTGATAATTTGGCAACACTGCCTTTATGGTTTGATGTGTGACATATACACTGAATAGAAGAGTCTAAAGTACATACTCACACAAAAGGAGATTAGCAAGAATCAAAGAATATGGTAAGATAAAATCAAGGATTACAATTGCTTTATTCACTATCATCCTAGAAAGGAGAACCAGGTAGCTCATGCTCCGAGAAGAAAAGAACCTGCTACTATATCCATGTTATAGATTGAGAATGACCCAATATTCTTGGATATGCAAAGGATGGAGTTGGAAATCATAAGGGTAGAGGATACATCCTAACTTTCCCAAATTATTGCCCAACCATCCATCCAAGAGAAGATTAGAGAGTCAAAAAAATAATCTGGAGTTACAAAACAAGGTGAATTCAGTAAAAGAAGGGAAGCTGGATGAGTTCCATATCGACGATGATGGTGTGATTCGGTTTGGAATGCTGCTTTGTGTTCCTTCATCACCTGGGATAAAGAAAGAGATATTGGACAATGCACATAGCTCAACATTATCTATCCATCCTAGTAGCACTAAAATGTACCGAGATCTTCGTGAATGCTTTTGGTGGGATAACATGAAGAAGGAGATTGAAAAATATATCTCATGGTGCTTGGTATGACTACAAGTTAAAGTAGAGTGACAATAGTCCAAAGGGTCGATGCAGCTATTGTCTATACCCATGTGGAAATAGGAGAATGTCACTATGGACTGTGTCATGGGTCCCCCAAATACATCAAAGGGAAATAATGCGATATGGGTTGTGGTTGAACAACACACCAAGACTTCCCATTTTATCGGTATTCGGGAAGATCTCTCATTTGAAAAACTTGCAAGTATATATGTGAAAGAATTGGTGAGACTGCATGGTATTCTACTCTAAATTTGGATCTGATCATGATCCAATGTTCGCATCTAAATTATGGGGAAGTCTTAAACATGATTTGAGTACTGAATTAAATTTCAGCATGAACTATCACTCCCAAACTAATGGACAATCTGAATGGACTATTTAGACTCTTGAAGGCATGCTAAGAGCCCGATCTTTAGAATTCAAAGGTGGATGGGATCAAAATATCCCATTGGTTGAGTTTTCATAAAACAATAGCTTCCAATCAAGTATTAATATGGCTCTATATGAAGCTCTGTCTAGAAATCAATTTAGAACTCCAACCTATTGGGATGAAGTTGGGGAATGAAAGATTCTTGGACCTGATCTTGTGCAAGAGATGACAAAGAAGGTTCAAGTCATCCAAAAAACATCAACAATGATCATAGTAGGGAAAATAGATATACTGAAAACCATCAAAGGAAATTGGATTTCGAAATTTCAGATAAATTATTCCTTTGAATATGACCCGGGAAGAGATTCATACAGATTGGAAGGAAAGGGAATATAAGACCAAGGTACATTGGCCCCCTTGAGATCCTTGACCAGGTAGGATCCATGGCCCATCAGATTGAACTTCCACCGAATATGTCTCAAGTTCATGATGTGTTTCATGAATCACTCCTGAGAAAGTACATACAATATCCCTCACTTGTACTGAACTCAGAGGTAGTACAACTGGAAGATGATCTCTCTTATGAGGAGCAGCGAGTGAGGATTTTGGACCAAAGAGATAAGGTTCTACGAAACAAGAAAACACACCTTGTAAAAGTGTTTTGGAGGAAACATAAGTTTTAATAAGATACTTGGGAACCATAGGAGGAGATGATGGAGAAGAACCCTCACCTATTTGTGTAAAATGAAATTTTGAGGGAAAAATTTCATAAGGGGAGAAGAATGTGACGACCCAAAGTTTTATTAATGGAATTCCATTCTTATAATTATTCCTTATATTATAATTAAATTATGAATCAAAATGACATATAATGATACTAAATACTATGTGACCATTAAAAATAATCTTACCACTTCTATGGTATGAATTTCAAAAATCTAACATACACGGTTGTCTTCAGAGTGATTTTCAGAGTCTAATAGAACAAACATAATTTTTGGTGAATATTAAAATACCCTTATGAATAGTAATGAAACCCTTATGAGTAGTGATATAGACTTATAAATAGTATCCTAACCTATGATAGTATATATGTAGGATTTAAGTGAAAGCATGATGTACCTATGTTTTGGAATAAGTAAATAAATGTTTTAAAAACTATATTTTTCAAGTAGATTATGATTTTATTTAAAAATTAAATTAATGATATTTAGAAAATTATTTTGGAAAAATTAAATTATTTTTTGGATTCTACACATTGAAAAATGGTTAGGTTTATTGTTTTAGGACTTTTCTGAAATACTTGAATTTTTGATGAATAGTGAAATACCATAATTTACAAAATGAGCTAAATACACTAATTAAAGAGTCACCGTATGATTTTATGCGGATGTAAGACCAATTGGTTCAGAATCACCTGATAAAATTACTTGAATTGGTCATGGATGACTCACTATTACTTTTATTGTGGAGAAATAATAAATTAATGAATATTATTTTGAGAAAACCCATCTCCCCTCCACTATAAATACCACCCTTCACACCCTCATTTCTTCACACCTATCAAGCTTCAAGACTTGTCTAAAAACTACCCAAACATCTTAACTAGCCCCTATACCATGTAAGAGATGCTTCTGGTCACATAAAAATACCAATCCAAAGTTTCTTGAGAAGTATCTTAAGAGGATAACTCAAGAGGTAATTCCCCACTCCCTTTTCGTTTAATTTCCTTTCAACTTCAAGTTCTTTTCTTATTATCATCCCACCTATGTTAATCCACATGGAATGGTAACTCTATTATTATAAATATAATGTAATTTTATGATACTAATTGGATATTATATCTTCCAACCCCTTTTTCCTCTTCATTTTATTTTTGAAAGAAAAAAGTTGTTCGTGTGGTGTTAATTTACCCCCTTCAAGAATGACATTTTTTAAATTTTATTTTCCACCTTCAGATTTGATCATGAAACAATATTATGATTGAAACAGATTATGTTATATGTATTATATCCTATTTAATGTTATGGATCTAACTTATGCACATATTACAAATTTTTTAAATAAAACAAGTTCGTTGTGGTTGAAAAACCGCCCGAATTAACCCATGTGATCGTCATTAAATTCTAACTAATGATTCATCCACATGGTATATAACATATTTCATTTTAATATCATTTAAAATTCTTTAATATCATTAATAAAATGTAATATTAGTTCTGGATATTTATCCATGTTTTACACAAACTTCCATTTACGAATACAAGTGAACCTTTCAAGAAAACCATAAAAACAAACATTCCTAATAAATGAATTTAAACTCTATAACTCGTCCAAATGCCCATAAAAAAACCGAATGAAACCATAATAAACCATATTAATGTAAAAAAAGTTCTTTAATTATTAATTAATTAATAAAATGTGATTATACAAGATATTAATGTGACAGAAGCGTTCAGATACAAGGAAACGGGAAATTCTCAATCCCAACATTCTTTTTTCGGGATCTCAATCTTTCACTCCATTTTTTTTGTGGTTACTCCATAAAAATCATTTTTTCATAAGTACATTAAATATTATAGGATATTAATGTTCTCTAATTTATTTTTTTGTCAAACATATTGTTTTCTAAATGAACTATTCCTTCAAGAACACACCTTTTACTTCGCACTCAAGGTTGACGGTTCTTCTATCATGTATGTTATTCCCTATTTCTTTTAGGAACCCGAAGTTTATGAATGTGTTATTATGAGTTGAAGAAACTTAATTTCCATGGTTATTTTTGATATAATTTATATTTGGAAATCATTATAATGAAAATGTTATGTTGTGATGTGTGTGCCCAGAATTATATAGTGCAATATGAATGTTTGAATGTGACGGGTGGACCTAAATTATACAACACTACAATGAATTGGGTAAAGTGATGAACCTCATGATTTAAAGTGAAATTATTTGTGAACATGATTCAAGATTTTTTAAAAACTATGTGTGGTATTTAACCACTAAGATATGATGTTTTCATTTTTATGCATTGCCACAGTTCATGTCTTTTAATAATGTTTCCTATCATGATTTTGATGATGATGTTATGATTATTCTCACCCCATGCTATATTGTTTTTATCTGCCCAATTAATATGATTTTAGATCACCCATATTTTATGTATATCCTCAGGTGACTACATGTATTAAGGGGAAGTCATGTGCCAATAAAAATCTTGATAAGAAGGAATTAAATAAATGTTTATGCTTGATGTTTTAAATATAATGTTTGGTCCGAGTTTTACCAAGAAACTAAACCTATGTATCCTCATGGTGTAATACTATTGTGTTGTTTATATTTATAATGATGTAATTGTAATTTAATATAATTATAGGTCACTATAGTTGGTATCAATGGAAAAGTTTAGTTAATTTGGGAATTAGGATGAGTGAACCCTAGAGAAAACCTCTAGTATGAGACTATGTACAAATATGAACACAAGAAGCATTACATAGGGATACCATAAGTTATTATTTTAGTGTAAATTGTACCAATAAATATGTTTTTCATGACACTATTACTTATGTTTTGTTCTAACCTTTTCTATTTTTGAAAATGGTGGGAACTAGGAGAAACCAGGCCAACAACTCGTGCGAGGCCCAATGCAATGATTGACCGAATGACATCCCCAATGCTTTGGGAGGTGGTGTCCAAAACTTCATGGTGATTATTACCCAACTATCTTAGGTTATTAAAAATAAACAGAATACTGGGGAATGTACTACTTCACCAAAGAGGGAGAAACTGGATATCATGTGTTTTATGAGGCAATGACCACCGATGTTTAGTGGATCTTCTGATCCACATGTTGCGGAACAGTGGGTCCACTCTATGGTGAAGATCTTTTCTGTGCTTCACTATCCTGAGAAAGATAAGGTGAATCTATCCATTTATCATCTAGATGGAGAGGATGATCAATGGAGGCTTTTGATTAACAACACAAATCCAAGGGAGGAAATTGAAGAGATGGAATGTCAGGACATTAAGATCATGTTTCTTAAAAAGTATTTACCATTAACTCTTCATAAAAAGATGGTGAGGGAATTCATAGATCTCAAGAAAAAGGAAAATGAATATTTCACAACTTACAAAGCGAATTACACAAGGATTTCAAGGAATTGTTTGGGTTATGTTATCAATAATGATATAAAAATTGATATATTTTTAGTGCATTAAAACTACACCTTTGAAATTATATTACAATTAGAGACTTTGGGAGTTAAGAAGAAGTTGTTCGATGTTCACTCAAAGTGGAGATGGAGTTTTGAGAATGGTACCATGGCTATGTTGATAAGAAAAAATGATGGAGTTTCAAGTTGGAGGATCAAATGATAATGGTGGGAAGAAAACTCAATGACCCACATGCCAAAAATATGGGAAGTTGAATCATGGGAACTTTGTCAAAGGGAAATGGAAATGCTTCAAGTGTGGTAAAGAAGGAAACCATGCTCTAGTGTGTTGAAAAGACATGAAAAGGAATTATAATGTAGTGAAGGAAATGATAGAACCAGCCATGGTTCAATGCTACAACTGTAGGGAGAAAGGGAACTAGAAAATCTATTTCACTAATCCTCGGGTTCTCAAGGGTAATCAATGTCAGCAACAACCAAATCCAAAGGAACAAGGGAAGGATTATTCCATCACTACTACAGAAGTAGAGCAAGATAATGATATCGTAAAAGGTTTACTTACTATTCACTCAATAATGGAAAGAGTGTTATTAATTTATTATTGTATAGATTCATTTATATCTTTCAATTTTGCTAGAGCTATAGAATCAAAGCCCTGAAACCTTGAAGTAGAGATATCTATAAAAACACCAAGTGGTGAAATCATTACAACCTATGGGTTTGAATCTTATCCTATTGGTGTATGTGGGATGATTCTTCCAACGAATCTCATAATACTTCCCTTGGTGGAATTTGACGCTATAATGGGAATGGACTGGTTCTAGTTATATAGAGCACATATCAACTGTCGGGATAAGGAAATATCATTTAATATTCCAAACCATCCCATGCTCCTCTACAAATGTGAGGAAGATCATCAATCTCCATTGAAAAATACATCAACGGTGTGAGTGTTGATTCCCATTGAATAGTCATACCTCTCCCAAATGGTTGAGCGAAAGGAAAGTTCCAAACTTGTGGAAATTCCTACAGTGAGGGAATACAGTGATGTATTTCCTGAAGAGTTACCTAAACTTCCCCCAAATGGTGAGGTAGAGTTCTCAATATAACTCATACACGAAGCTAATCATATCTCAAGGTTTCCCTATAGGATAGCTCGTATCAAACTAGAGGAGTTAAATTAGAAGCTAAAAGGGAACTTGGAAAAAGGGTTCATAACCCCTAGTGTATCACCTTGGGGTGCACTAGTTCTCTTTGTGAAGAAGAAGGATGGAACATTGCAGTTGTGTATCGATTATTGTGAACTCCAAAAGATAACCATAAAGAAAAATAATCCTCTTACTAGGATTGAATACTTGTTCGACCAATTAAGAGGAGATCAATACTTCTCAAAGGTGCATATTTGTTTTGGATACCATCAGCTAAATGTGAAGAAGGAAGATATTCAAAAGACTAACTTCCATACAAGGTCTGTGCACTATGAGTTTCTGGTGATGCCATTTAGACTTACTAATGCACCTACAATCTTCATGGTTTTAATAAATATAGCCTTTGGACATTACCTCAAGAAAAATTTTGTAGTTTTTATCAATTATATTTTCATATACTCCAAGAGAAAGGAGGAACATAAAGAACATATAAGACTTGTGTTGGTGACATTGAAAAAGGAATATTTGTATGCCAAGTTCATGAAGTGTGACTTTTGGATGAAGCAAGTCACGTTCTTGGGACATGTGATTATAGGTGAGGAAATTTATGTAGACCCTTCTAAAACAATGGAGACTGAGGAATGGCCCAGACCCTCTAGTGTCACCAAAATATGTAGTTTTCTTTGATTAGCTGAGTACTAATAATTTTTTGTGAGAAATATCTCATGATTTTCATGCCTGGTAACTAACTTAACAAGGAAATGGGTAAAGAATGTTTGGACAGAATATTGCGAGGGAAGCTTCAAAGAGATAAAGAGAAGTTTTATCACCGCACTTGTACTCACATTACCAAAGAGTGGATAATGTTTTGTGATATACAACTATGATTCAATGAAATTATTAGGTTGCGTACTCATGAAAAATGATAATGTGATAGCCTAAACCTCATGATAGTTGAAGATCCATGAGTAGAACTACCCGACGCATGATCTAGAGCTAGCAGCCCTGATTTTTTCATTGAAAATATGGCAACACTACCTTTATAGTTATAAGTGAGACATATACACTGAATCAGAGAGTCTAATGTATATATTCACACTAAAGGAGATTAGAAATCATCAAAGAATATGGTTAGAGATAATCAAGGATTACGATTTCTTTATTAACTATCATCCCGGAAAGTCAAGAAAAGTAGCTGATTCTCTGAGTAGAAAAGAACCTGCTACTATTTCCATGCTATAGATTGACAAAGACCCAATCTTCTTAGATATGCAAAGGATGGAGTTGAAAATCACAAGTGTAGTGGATACCTCCTACCTTTACCAAATTATTGTGCAACTATCAATCCAAGAGAATATTAAAGAGGAAAAAAATAATCTAGAGTTACAAAACAAGGTGAATTCAGTAAAGGAAGGGAAGATTCATGAGTTCCATATCGACGATGATGGTGTGATTCGGTCTGGAATGCGTCTTTGTGTGTCTTCATCACCCAGGATAAAGAAAGAGATATTTGACAATGTACATATCTCAACATTATCTATCTATCTAGGTAGCACCAAGATGTACCGAGATCATTATGAACGCCTTTTATGGGATAACATGAAGAAGGAGATTGAATGTCCCCACAGTTGGATTCTTAGGGTAGTCCGAGGGCTCTGAAAGAAGGTCCGGGGGTTGAAGTGAAAAACCGATTTGAAGGCCTGGAAACTCAAGAACAGTTATTGTCACAAGAGGATACAGATTCAGGTGATGATAGTTTTAGCCAACTCTCAATTGACAGCCTGGACCAGTTCCAAGGGAAAGGTCCCCACAGTCCAAGAAGGAAGAAGGGGAAAAAAGGAAAGTGCGACTCTGGCAAATGCATAGTTGTTCAAGGTAAAAAAACCAAGGGGCGCAAAGACTACTCTCACTTTCCGAAACCAATGGAAACCAGGTTGTCCAAGAAATGTGGAAGCAAGGAAAGCAAAGGACTTAAAAATGGGGAAAGTGGGATCCATGTAGAGAATCAAGAGTAATAGAGGAAGAGGGTGAGGAGTTTCTAAGGCTCATCTGCCACTCTAAGGAAGAGATGTTTAAAAAAGTCCTTCGGCTAAATGCATCAAATGAAGATATTTTAAGGATTTATGAAAGACGCTTGCAGACTGAGGCCATAAAGGATCAAGAAGCATGGATTGACGAGCAAGACCAAATAATCGTCCGAGGCTTCAACCAAGGAAGTATCAACATAGAGGACTTCATCCAGATAATGGACAGAATGATTTCTCACCTTGAAGCACTTATTAGGGAGGATCCAGACATCCAGGTTAGTACTCCACACTAGGAATTATACAGAGCATCTGACTCAAATAACCTTAGTCTTCTGTTTAACGATTCTGTGAGCTCTTTCAGCACGTAGTCCTTGTGTGCGAACTTTGGTTTCCCACTTGTCCTTAAAGTGGCTTAATAAAAAAATTATGGATGGATGAATGAATAAAGAGATTGCATAATATATCTCAAGGTGCTTGGTATGAATGTATGTTAAAGTATAGGGACAATTGTCCAAAGGGTTGATGCAACCATTGCTTATACCCATGTGGAAATAGGAAAATGTCACTGTGTACTGTGTCACGCGTCTCCCAAAGGCATTAAAGGGAAATAATGCGATATGGGTTGTGGTTGACCGACTCACCAAGACATCCAATTTTATCTCTATTCGAGATGACCTATCACTTTAACAACTTGCAAGGATATATGTGAAGGAAGTGGTGAGACTGCATAGTGTTCCACTCTCAATTGGATCTGATCATGATCCAAGGTTCACATCTAAATTATGGATAAGTCTTAATCATGCTTTGAGTAATAAATTAAATTTCAGAATGACCTATCACTCCCAAACTGATGGCCAATTAGAATGGACTATTCGGCCTCTTGAAGGCATGATAAGAGCATGATATTTAGAATTCAAAGCTGTATGGGATCAATATTCCTATTGGTTGTGTTCGCATACCACAATTGCTTCCAATCGAGTATTCATATGGATCCATATAAATCTCTGTATGGAAAGAAATGTAGAACTCCAACCTGTTGGGATGAAGTTGGGGAATGAAAGATACTTGGACCTAATCTTGTGCAAGAGATGACAGAGAATGTTCAAGTCATCCAAAACACATAAATTATGATCATAATCAGTATAATAGATATACTAAAAACCATCAAAGGAACTTGGATTTAGAAATTTGGAATAAATTCGTCCTTTGAATATCACCAGGGAAGAGAGTCATGCATTTTGGAAGGAAAGGGAATATAAGACTAAGGTACATTGGCCCCTTTGAGATCCTTATCCTGATTGGATCTGTGGCCTATCAGATTCAACTTCCACCAAATATGTCTCAAGTTCATGATGTGTTTCACGAATCACTCCAGAGAAAGTATATACCATAGCCCTCATTTGTACTGAACTCATAGGTAGTACAACTGGAAGATGATCACTCTTATGGGGAGCAACTAGTGAGGATTTTGGACCAGAGAGATAAGGTTCTGCGAAACAAGACAACACAACTTGTCAAAGTGATTTGAAGGAACCATAAGTTTGATGTAGCTACTTGGAAACCATAGGAGGATATGAAGGAGAAGAACCCTAACCTTTTTGTGTAAAATGAAATTTCCAGGGCAATATTTCATAAGGGGATAAGAATGTGACGACCCAAAGTTTTATCAATGGAATTACATTCTTATAATTATTCATTATAGTATAATCAAATTACGAATAAAAATGACATATAATGATACAAAATACTATGTGACCATTAAAAATAGTCATTCCACATCTGTGGTTTGAATTTCGAAAATCTGACATACACAGTTTTGTTCAGAGTGATTTTCAGAGTATAACAAAACAACCATAATTTTTGGTGACTTCTAACATACCCATACGAATATTAATGGAACCCTTATGAGTAGTGATATACCCTTATGAATAGTAACCTAACCTATGATAGTATATATGTAGGATTTAAGTGAAAACTTGATGTACCTATGTTTTGGAATAAGTAAAAACATGTTTTAAAAACTGTATTTTTCATGTAGATTATGATTTTAATTAATTAATAAATAAATATTATTTATAGAATTATTTTTTAAAAATCGAATTCATTTTTAGATTATACACATTGAAAAATGGTTAGGTTGAATTTTTTGGATTTTTCTGAAATACGTTAATTTTTGATGAATAATGAAATACCATAATTTTTAAAAAAAATCTAAATACACTAATTATAGAGTGATGTATGATGTTCTACTGATGTAAGCCTAATTTATTATTATTAACATGGTAAAATTATATTAATTGGTCATGGAATACTCACTATTACTTTTCTTTGGGAGATATAATAAATTAATGAATATTATATTGAGAAAACCCCTCTCCCCTCCACTATAAATACCACCCTTCACACCCTCATTTATTCACATATATCAAGAATCAAGAAATGTATAAAATCTTCCTGAAAATTATCCCTAGCTCCTATTACACATCCAATAAGCTTCTGGTCTCATCAAAAGACCAATCCAAGGGGCCCTGAAGAGGATCTCAAGAGGATAACTTAAGAGGTAATTCCCCTATCTTTTCCTTTAATTTCATTTCAACTTCAAGTTATTTTCTTATTATATCCCCACATATATTCATAAAAATTGTATGGTAACTCCTATTTTATACATATAATATAATTATATGATACTAACAGGATGTGATATCATCCAACCCCCTTCTCCTCTTCTTTTTATTTTTGAAAGGAAAAAGTGGTTCATGTCGTGTTAATTTATCACCTTCAAGTAAAACATTTTTTCATTTTTCTTTTCCACCATCATATCTGCTCAAGAAACCATTTTTATGGTTGAAACAGATTATTATATATTTATTATATCCTATTTTAAGTTCTAGAATGAACTTATGTACATATTACTAAATGTGTAAACAAAACAAGTTCGTTATGGCCGAAAAACCACCCAAATTAACCCAAATGATCATCATTAAATTTTAACTAATGACTAATCCACATGGTATATAAAATAATTCATTATAAGATCATTTAAAGTACTTTAATATCATTAATAACATGTAATATCAGTTCTGTATGTTTATCCATGTTCTACACAAACTTCCATTTATGAATACAAGTTAACCTTTCTAGAAAACAATAAAAATGAATATTCCTAAAGAATGAATTTAAAATATATAACTCATCCGAAGGCCCATAAAATAACCTAATGAAACCATAATGAACCTTATTAATGTACACAACGTTCTATAATTGTTAATTAATGAATCTAATGTTATTATACATGACATTAAAGTGACAGAAGCGTTCAGATACAAGGTAAGGGGAAATTCTCGAACCCAACTTTCTTTCTTCGGGTTCTCACTCTTTCACTCCAATTTTGGTATGGTTAATCCTTAAAAATATTTTTTTTCATAATTATATTTCGAACTCTGTTATATACATGTTATTTATTGTATTTTATTTCAAACACAATGTTTTTCAAAAGAACACTTCTTTCTAGAACAAACCTTTTACTTCTCACTCAAAATTGACAGTTCTTGCATCCTGTAGGTTATTCTCTCTTTCTTTTGGGAACCGAAAAGTTTATGAATGTGTTTTATGATTGGAAACCCATTAAATTACTTGGTTATTATAGATATATGTTCTATGTGGAAATAATGATAATTAAAATGTTATGATGTGACAGGTGCACCCAGAATTATATAGCATAGTACGAATGTTTGAATGTGATAGGTGCACCTAGAATTATACAGTGCTCCAATGCATTCAGTAATGTGATGAACATCGTGAGTTAAAGTTAAATGATGTGTGAACTTGATACTAGGTTTTTTCGCAAATATGTGTGGTAGTTAACCACTAAGACATGATGTTTTCATTTTTTATGAATTTCCACATTTCAAGTCTTTTAATAATGTTTCCTCTCATGATTTTTATGATCAAGTTATGATTATTCTCACACAATTCTATATGGTTCTTATCTATCCTCTTATTGGGATTTTATCTCACCACTTTTTGATGTATATCCTCAGGTGACTACATGTAATAATGATATGACAAGTGACAAAAAGAACCTAGAGAAGAAGGAATTACATAAATGTTTATGCTTAATGTTTTAAATGTAATGTTTGGTCCCAGTTTTTCCAAGACATGAAACCTCTAGATCCTCTTAGTGTAATACTATTATCTTGTCTATCTTTATAATCATTTAATAATAATGTAAGAAAAGGCTGGTTCACTATATTTTTCCTACTGATTATTACTCCCACCGAACCTATCTCAAGTGCATGATGTATTCCATGTATCCCTCTTGAGAAAGTACATACCAAACCACCCAAATGTAATTAATAAAGTGGTGGTAACATTAGATAATGACCTTTATTATGAGGAGTGTCTCGTGAATATTTTAGATCATAGAGAAAAAGTTATATAGAATAAGACAATATAGCTGGTCAACGTGTTGTGGAGAAACCATAATTTTGAAGAAGCAATGTGGGAATTATAGGAGGCGATGAAACAAATTTACCCTCATATATTTTAGGGTAGTAAAAGAAAATATTGTGGGTGGAATTTCTTATGGGAAAAATATTTTAATGACATGAACTGTTATAAATAAATTTCCATTTTTTGAGGTATTTAAATGTCTTATTGTGTAATATGGAAATAGAAAACACATTCAATTTTTTTTTTCAATATATATTATTTAAAATACCATTAAGCATCATTTACATTGATAATATAATGTTCTAACAATGAACACATGATTAGTATAAATATATGGTTTGAACAAATCCAATTTACATAGACAAAGGAAGTGATGGCCTCAATAATAGGATCATACCCAATGAATCCTATTTATCAAATATTCAAAGGGTATTAGAATCATTAGGAATTTCCATTGACCAAGCCCATAATGAGATAAAACAACTTAAACATGAGATAAACCATTTATGGGAGAATTTCAAGCTCATCTGGATCATGACCCAAACCATGTACGCAGAACCACACCATGAAAGTCTCATGGCCTTGAACCTTACTATTAGGGATTTTTCCAGTGTATTTAAGGGATATATATCAAAACCCTAGAATTATGAGTATGTAAATTTTTTATATAATAATGAATATATTTTAACCTAATATGGTCAATTTATATATATTTTTTATTTCGATATAAGAAAACACAAATTGAATTTTTGAGAAATATTCAAATTCAATTAAGAAATTTACTTTTATAAATATCTAGATTTTAAAAATAAATAATATTTTAAAAAATATTATAATTAAATAATTTTTGATAAATATAAATGATTATATAGTTTTTTTTGAATTCAAATATAATTTTTACAAGGGTTTGAAAACTGTTATTATAAAAAACCCAACATTTGATTAAAAATATAAATTTTATTTTAAAAATGAATGTTCACATATTTAGAAAATTATTTAGATAAAATGGATATTATTTTTGGAATCATAATGTTTAAATTATCCAATAGTAAATTTTTCATAATTTTCTAAGATTGTCAAATTTCCAGGTAAAAACTAAATACCCTATAAATATACTTTGTTTATTATGACATAATAATGACCAAAAAGTGATGTAATCAATACAATAAAAGGAATACACGACCAAATATATGTTTTCAATTTAAAATAATGTGATATTAAGTTTATTTAATAAATTTTATAAATCCATTGTGAATCCTTGAAAACCATTGTGTTGGAATCACCTGTTTTGAAAATCCCAAATCATGTTTCATTTATGTGATAATAATATTTTCATTCTATGTTAATCATGTTTCATTAATGTTCCTTGTTTCTATCAAGTAATATTCATAACATTTTAATCTAACTACTTGATTGTTTATGCTTAAATTTTAAAATTTATCTAAGTGCATGGTCACCGATGCAAAAGTCAGTGATGCAATGGTCACCATTGCAAAGGTCACCGATACAAAGGTCACAAATACAAAGTTCACTGATGAAAAGGTCACCGATGAAAATGTCATTGATGCAAAGTTCACCGATGCAAGGGTTACCTATTCAAGGTTACTGATGCAAGGTCACCGATGAAAGGTCACCGATGCAAGACTACTATTGGGAAGGTTACCGATAGAGAGTTACAAATTGAAGGTTACTGATGGAGAGTCACCGATGAAAGGTTACCGACATAGAGTTATCAATTGATGGTTTCCGATGGAGAGTCACTGAGGAAAGGATACCAATGGAGAGTTATTGGTGGAAGGTTACCAGTGGAAAGGTTACCAATGAATGATGCCGATGTGCACTTACTATTGAAGCCCACCGTTGTGAAGGATACCATTACCAGTCTGCCGATTCTCTTCTATTCCATACTTTTTCAAGTTCTTAATATTATTATAACAGCCATATTTGGTAAATTTAATGATTCTGACATTAATTAATGTTGATTGTAGACATATCAGGAGACCATATCTTGACAGTATGAGGTACGAGAAAGATCGCACGTGATGTACGTTTTCCTATTGTTGGACCTCAAATATAAAAGATAAGATCGGGGTAGAAAAAGAGGGTGTGCATGGGATGCACGAGAAGAGAAAGTACAGAAGTTAAGAAAGGAAAATACATGAGAAAGAACCTACTAGAGAAAAATGAAGAACCATTCAATCACTTTCACTGTGAACCCCATGAACTTCAAGAAGAACATTTTGGGAAAATGATTTCAGGAAGCCTTCTATGGCTCATAAACTTTCAATCAACTCACAAAACAGAACACTCAATTCCTAAAAGCTAGAACCTAGATTTGTGACACTCTATTTTGTAGAAAAATTCTTGAGAAAGTCTTGAACATCAAATTCATCACTTCAAGTATTCAAGAGCAGAACCGCAAACACATATAGCCTTCTGAACCCAAACTCATCATATTTTCTACAATGTGTTCTTTTATCTGACATTTTTGAGAAGTGTGTATTTATGTCATACACACTGTCTCTGGTTCTTGAACTATAGGATATATAAATCCTCACATCAAACTTCCCTTACTCCTTGTTTTCCTATGTATAACTATGGAAGAGACCGAGTGTGGTCTGTGTTGTTTTTCATTCCCACGAAGAACTATGGTAGAGGTTGTGAGCCTTGGATAGTTTGTGAAAACTATTGTAAATCTAGATACAGGCTGTGTATCAATATTTATTGTTAATATAAACATCTTAGTGGCAGGTGATCACTAAGTGGATAGGATTAAGTCTTGGCTTGAGATTGAACCTCTTGTTTAACTTTACTATGTACTGTATTTTTTATACATTGTTTTAACTATTTTCCACTGCTTATTGATAAAACATATAACTGTTTTTCATTTAATTTGATAGTTAGTTTTGGTTATTGTGTGTATATGTTTAATTCAGAATACTTGTTTCAAAAGTTGAATACCTGTCTTACACTATTTCAACTGATGACTAATCACCCTCCGAGGAACTTGTTGACCAATTAGACATTTAGATATCTAATGCTATAATTGATTGGGCTCTTTCAAATTTGGGGGATATTTATAAGAATCTTTTTTTAACATAAATTTTAAGCAGGAACTCAATTCACCCCCTCTTGGGATTCCACTATGACCAACACATTAATATAATCTAAGGTTTTAAAACCTTTTTATTAAGAGTATGAATCACCTCCACATAATCAAGGTCATTATTTTATTAAGTTATGACCTCATCCTTATATAATAATGAAAACCACTCTTATTTGGTATAAACCGTGGGTAAAAACGATAGAAAATTTTATGGTTTTTGTTATTTTATTATATAGATTACAAAACATAATAATAATGAAATACCCCTATTTTATTATATAAAACACACAAATATCCAATTTATATTCACTAAATCTCCTTGTATCACATCCATAATATACCCTCCAATCTATATAGTCCTCCCAAAAAATAGAAAATCTCTCAAGAAGCCCTTACCAAGAATATGGAGTTACCCAATCCAGTAAGGTATTTTTTTCTTCTCATTTCAATTCAAGATCTTATTTTATGTTATGTATCTTAAATTCAATTTTATTATATCAAGATATGTTCTTAAATATTCCCCATACTATAAAATTAATTTATAAATTATGATATCCTATTTTAATGTCATTAATCCTCCCATGATCCTTTATGTAAACCTGTTAGCAAACAAAAATATTGCTAAGATTATTTCATTTATTCAAGTTTCTTTATCAACTTATTACTTCAATTTAAAATTTATAATGTTGGGATATGTTTTAACATGTACCCATTTCTTAATATTTTATGTATATGTGATTAGATACCACTTATCTCTCATCAACAAATTTTTATGAATCTATAAGTGACACTGTTATGTTCCTGAAATTTCACCACAATTTTCCATTCAAAACAATTGTGTAGTGAATACCGTACCCATTTCCTATAAAGGGTGTTAAATTTAATGAGAAAATTATTTTTTATTGGGTACTTACATATATTTTCTCCACACTCATTTTGAATTGAATAAATTATGATGATGAATGAATCCATTTTGAATAATCTATATGGCACACTTAAGCATGATAATGAAACAAATGCGGCGGGTGCGCCTGTAATTATATAGTGCTCTAATGCATTAGGTAATGTATAATCTCATGAGAAGTAATATTGGGATAGGGAATTATCCTAATTAATTTATGGTACTTTTTACACCATGATATATTGGTAGTTTTTTCAATAACCTATGTTTATGATACAATATTTTAAGTTGTTTCCACATTTCTCATGTTTCCTTTATGATTATCATTCTATATCATGTCTAATTATTCATGTTTATGATTCATACTCTTTTTATGATACATTGATATTCCTATTGTCTCAGATGTATCACCTTATACCATATTTATTACCTTTTTGGGCTTTATAGCTAACCCTTTTCTTATTTTTATCCTCAGGTTATCCTGTGCAGTTTTAAAAGCCATGGAATTTTAGAATCATTTTAAGGAAGTTTTCAATAAAGTAATTGTATCCCATGTTTAAGATGTTATTCTATATTTATAGTTACTAAATACACAGGAATTATCAATATTTATTGTTATACTGAGTGTAATTTTATGTATTAAATTATATATTAATGTGTCATAAGGAATACAGTAGTTATATTTTGTCAACTAAATCCCAAACCATGTTTCTCTTGTACTGGTTTAATTTCACTTGCATTATTATAACCCAACTTTAATCCACTAAGAATTTGTCTATAATATTAGGATCCGGGTAGTAGAAAATTATTAAATATTTCCTATACTTATTCTTTTTCTAATCCCTTAATCTAAGCTTCCTATAATGGTTTGTATGGGATGGTTCTCAAAGTTTATTGGTTGTATAGGTAGCACACTTTATGTTTCACTAGTGTCCATCCTTTCAAGATTTGGTTATGTAATATGAGGTCTTAAATCATCATATATTTTATTCTCAAACACAGTTTTAGGTATAACGTTTTCAAAATAATAACTTAGCTCATCAAATTGAGTCATTTTTTTTTCAAAAGGATCACTTTAATCTAATTTCACATGCGTTTATTCTTTAATAATATTTTAAAATTCATTAAAATCTATATATTCCATAGAATAAGTAGAGTTTCCAAGGAATATTCCTTCATCATCCATTAAATCTAATTTACCATGATTATCCTCGGTATTTACAATATAAACCTGACATGAAAACACTTTAAATTATCCAACCTTTGGATTTATATTATTCTATATCCAATTGGGTGTTTTATTAAACAAAGTTCTTATTATAACTTTGATTATGAAATAAAATTCTGTATTTATATATTAAACCCAAAAATGAGTAGGTAAGTAATATTCATATAACATTGTTCTAGAATTTTTTTTCAAATTCATATTCCTCATTTGGACAACATAATTTTATTGAGGTTTCATAGGGGAAGAAAATGTTTTTTTGATTCTATGTTATGAAAAATATGAATTGAACTCATAATTTTCAAATTATTCTCCACGGTTACTTCTTAAAGAAATAATTTTGGAATTTTTATATTCATGAACCAATTAAAAAAACTAAAAAAATAGGGTTGGCTTTGCTTTTGACACTTAAAATGAAAACAAAAGTAAATCTAGAAAAACTATTAACTAATATAAAAAAATATTTATCCCTTATGATTTCAATTATATAGAGCATAAATGAATCCATATGAATTAATTATAGCTATCTATAAGTAGAAAACTACTTAATTTGTTTAAAATATTAATTTTGTTTCTTTCAGATTTTTAATGCATCACATAGTTTCTTTTTATTAAATTTTAGTTGAGATAGATCTGGAACTAAATTCCTTTTGGAAAATTTTCACAAAAGAATAAACATTACAACAAGCCAATATTTTATTAAAAACCCATTATTAATTTTTTTCATCATTTAAATAATTTACTTTTTTCTTAACCAAATAATTAATATCTAAAGTATTTACATTCCATGTTCTAGGTACCTTATATTTAAGAATTTTATCTCTAAAAAATGAAGATGAATTATATGAAAAAAATAACCATCATGAAAATGATTTGCAATAATTATCTAATTATGATTTAATACTTTTATATAATGAAATTTATTTATGAGGACTGAGCTTTTATTACCAACAGATCCAACTTATATAATTTTTCTTTTCTCATTGTCACAAAAAGTGACATATACTCCATTAAATTTTGATAAGAAGTTTAAATTAGTGAAATATAAAATCATATATATTGGTAATCCACTTTACATATACTATTTTTCATTCTTACTCTTGGAACTTTTTCTTTTAAATGAAAAATCAAACAATAAATTATTTTGGTACCCATATTTTCTTGAGTCCAATAACGTTCACAACTAGAAATTTGGAACCCAAACCTATTTATGCTAGATAAAAAACCTAGAACATAATTTTCAAAAACTTTTGAAATAAAATAATGTTTTACACCACTAAATTGTGGGTATTTCAAACTATAATAGTTATCATAATTCCCTAATTCTTCACAACAAAAACAGGTAAATTTACCGAGGTTCTTGTTATTAGATTTATATAAAAAAATGATTTTTTTAAATATTTATATTATCACATTAGATTCCTATACCAAACTTATTTTTATGAGCCTTATTGTTTATAAGAATTTGATATAAACAATTTTCAACTTTTTGATAAAACACTTTTAGTATATTTGATGTCTTGAACTTCATTTTAAAAATTTTAAATCTTACTTCCCTATTCAATACATGATTCAAAAAATTTTATATATTGTTTTTTAAATATGAATTTTTTTTAATTAATTCCTCTTTCTCGTTATCAATAACATAATACGTCTTTCAAATCTTTTTATTTTTCTTTTTCAAAGATTCATACAAAGTTTCTAGTATAGTAAAATATCTATTTAATTCCTCATGTGAGATATTTTCATTTTTAGATTTAGACTCATGATTAGAAGAATAATATGATTGTACCTAATTAGAGTATTCCATAAGAAATATTGTTTAATTATTATTATAATTCTCATATTATTATTCTAATTATTTTACATCACTTAAATCCTTTGAATCACTCAGTGTGGATTTCTTGTCTATCTTGGATTTATTTTTTTCTATCTTTCATTAATTACTTTTTCTAAATAAAATTGGTTTCTTGTAGTTGTGGATAATCCAGTTTGATGTGTCAAATATTTTTTGAATTCCTAGAATCTCACTTATTCATAATTACCCACAAACATATTATACTTGGTGAAGGGTTTTCTTAAAACATATTATCATGTTATATAATTTTTTGAACTTCCTAGAAAATTGAGAATGATCAATATATGAAGAACAACTATTTAAATTATCTTTATCAAATGTATGATATATTTTAATATATTTGTATTTTATTTCAACATTTGTAGTTGATACTTTCGAAGAAGAATTATCCTTTTTAGCTAATTTGTGTTCTCCAAATTTTGCTTTTATCCCTTACTCATACATAATTAAAGTTCCAAGGAGATATTTTATTTTTAAATTATTGACCTCTATTGATTATGTTATTGCAACGTAGATCCCACTCCGTCTTAGTGGTATAATTATGAGGATTTTAAAATTTTGGTATGGATAAAAAATATATGATCTTAAAGAACAAACATTATTCACACCTCAATAATATTCCATTAGTATAGTTGAATATTTCACCATCCATTATTCTAAACATATCCAAATTTAGTTTGGAATTATTATATATGAGATCTCTCACATTGACTACACCTTCATAGGAAACCACAATAGTTGTCCACATTTCATGGGATGTTTGAAATAGAGAATCTAAATTAAAATCATCTATTCCTAGTACACAAATTATTTTATTCATTTATTTATAGGTTTGATCATAAATGTATTTGGTATCAGTATCCCATGTTTATAGTTTTGTTTTTATAATTTTACAAGGCTCCACATCTTTGAGATAAACATTTACACTAATGTTATTTAAATAGATGGACATCCATGCATTCTAATAACCATAATTGTCACCATTAAAATAAATAACTCTTACCATTGATACACATTATCTATATTTATTAATTTTAGGAATTTTCAAGATTATCTTTAGAATTCAACCTTCGACAGATCTAAACTCAAGAGTCACTTGATCTAATACAAATTTTTGTCCCAAAAAGATTACACTAAGAATCAAGAGGGGGAGGATGGGGGGAATTGGGATCTTGAAAATTTGTTCACCTGGAAAACCAACCTCTTTTAGAATTTACTAACTTAAAATATTTTCCTAAACACAAGAAACAATGTAAATAATAACAATAAAGAAAGAGATCATATTCAAATATTTTTAGTGGTTCAAGGAAAATAAATACACTAGTTCACTCCACAATCACTCTTATCCACAAGTTTGGTGATTTTAACAATACCAATACTTTTTGTAGAAACTTTCATTCCATTTATAAGGACTTAATGACTGATTACAGGCAACCGATACTTTTTAAAATAACACATGAGCTTTCAAGAGTGATTTAGGAAGCCTTTACAACCAAAAATTTTCATAGTTCTTTTTTAGAGACTTTTCTAACAAATGAGAGAAAATAGATTATTCAAAGACTGAAAAAAAAATTTCAAAATAAATTTCAGAGAAGTAATAAATATTCAAGAGAGTTGATATAAATAGATAATATATTTAAAATAATATTTGGAAACAACAATAAAGTTGAATGAGATAACTCCCTTATAAATTTCAAAGATTCTTCTTTTTCTTATGTAAAATAGATTAGCACATGAGAGATTTCAGAGTGAGAGATATAGAGATAGATAGAGTTCTTATTAGAATCATAATCATGTTCTTGTATTATTATCAATATATAAACTTTTCACTTTTGAGATATATTGAAATGAATGTAAAAACTTATATTTTAATCTCAAACACAGATCCATAAAATCCCTGAATCTAAATTTTAAAACACACATACTTTTATATAAAATACCTCAAAAATAGTAATGACTAAAAATTTATCATTGTACTTGTTTTCTTTTTTGGTAATTTTATCTTATTATAATATTTTTACCATAATGAGGAAATATATCAATTAATGGGTGCACTATAAAGTCCCAAACCATCACATTAATATTTATTATATTGAGAAAAAAGCACACCAGAAAGAACATGTGTTGTCCTGTGGGGATAGTCATTAGTCTGATAATTTATATAGGCATATAGGTGGGCCTCTGGTCAGTGATCACGTGTCTGTAGATAAACTGGTGGTACTTAATGGTCAAAGTATCATTAATCATGTTAAGGAGGGGTGTCTGTGCTCTCTGTAGGACCCTATTTTTACATTGGTATCAGAGGAAGAACATATCCTTATGTTTTTTGGCACTACCTGGGTTGAGATACTGGGTCTATAATGAGGATGCTACGCACTAAAGGGTGGGGAGTGAATGTAATACCCCAAAATGTTGAAGGGTTAAATGAGTAAATGATATTACTCATTCCAATAAGGTGCAACGTTATTTTAAGGATCCTACCTCATTAGAAATCCACAATTAAGATTGTTTGGTCTAGTCTAGTGATCAAGATTAGTTAACTTCTGGGTAGTTTCCTAGGGTGTGTGTGATTTAGGAAAAAGAATATTTGAAAGAATATGTGTTGATCTGTATGGAAAATCACTAGTTAGATAATCCATTTAGTAATGCGTGTGCACCCCAGGTAGGGGACCACATGTCTGCGTGGCAACTAGTGGTACATTGAAGGCCATGAACCAACATCCATGTTAAGGTGGGGGTGTCTGTTCTCTCTAAGGGGCCCATTTTTTACACAAAAAAAATCATTAAATCCTCACTTAAGTGCTTCAATGGTAATTAATATAGGTTACATTATGACATATTTTATTTCAAATCACCACATAGTTGAATTATTCACATTTGAATTCATATCAATGAATTGATCTATGTAACCATTTTTTATTTTTTTGATTATATACATAGCTATTTTTCATAGGCCTTTTTCAAGTTTCTAATTAACTTCACATAGATTTTTTTTTCATGTAACCAATTTGATCATGCTTGATTTTTAACCACATACACAAATTTTGATGTAGCTAAAATTAATTACATATCCATTTGGATCCATGTATCCCATTTTACAATGTATCAAAATTATGTATCTGATCAGTTTATGTAATAATGTATATATCCAATTACCTATTTACATGACATATCATTATAAGTGATTATTACATAGCTGTTTTGGTGAGTACCTGATTTCTGTAGGATAATCCTTAACATATGTTACTAAAATAGCTGAATGTTTGATTTAAATTTTAATACATGTATCCAAATTCCTCACATAGCCAATTTTTCTAGTCTTAGGAAAATAACATAAAAAATTCCTAGAATAATAGATTTGATGAATTTAATAGAAGAAACACTTAAAACAAGATAAAAGTTTATGAACACACTTAAGAAAATCATCAACAATATATGAATGTGTATTTTAGATCAGTAAAACCTAAATTATATCAGATATCTTGGAACAACAATAGTTATACAAAAGGAACTGCCACACCAAATAGAATTTTCATCTCATATGGTGCTAAAATATGATTATGTCAATGTTATCCAATGGATATATCCCTTCTCTGAAGGGGAAGGTTTTTATAAAGTGGAGTTACACACTATCAATCATGAAGGACATAAAGTCAAGGAAGACAAGCCAATGGTGGACTCCAAAGTTTGGGTACCATTTTGGTTAAGATTATACATGTAGTTGAATTTTAAAGACATGTTATCCAAGAAGTTTAAAAGGAAATCAATCTAGTCCAAATCCTTCCTAGACCCATTCTAATCTGATTATATTAGTGACGTTACCCAGTGAGGATCCAAGTATCACTCAGATTGGGACATGGTGAATCAATGCTATCTTTTTATTTTATGTTTTCTTTCTTTTTGAAACAACCTTCACCTCCTGTTAAATAGTTCTTCCCTGTTGAACATACACAACCACATGAACACAAGATTTATAAGGTTCACTACTCAACAAGAGTATCTATGTCCTTGGTATGGTATATAAATAATTTATTACCACACAATCCATTATAAAATAATCTTTTTATGTCGAATACAATGAGTAGGATATACCCTTACACTCGTGTAGCACTTGGAAAACAATCTTCAAGTGTGTGTGTACCCTCTTAGTACAAATAAGAAATTATAGCATTTCAATTCTTTTTTAAAATTGAATAGGTGTATTCTCTTAACTAGAAATCTTCACTATCCTAACATGAAGCTGGTAAGAACAATCTTATGCACAACTGAATACATGAGAGGAATAAAAATCTTTCAGGAACCTTTTTAAGTGTCTTGCGTGAAACTTTTATGACACACACACAAGATTTGAATTTTGTCGTGAAACACCTCTTGCACGCAACTTCAGTCTTGCACGCAACTCTCTTCTTCCGTACAACTCTATTTCTTTCACGAACCCCCATTTACATAAAATTATGTCATGCCTAAGAGATTGGGATTTCTCTAAGTGTCTATCCTTAACAAATTTTAGGGCTTCACATCTTATTTATAGACCTCATCGACCCCTACACGCATAACCCCTGATGTGTCTTGCAAAATCCTGACATTTCATGAATAACCCCATTCGGCATCGGATTGGGAGTGCAATTCTTTTTTGCGCTAATCTCATCCTTTGTGCACTTCATGCAATTGCCCTTTTTCGATCTTTGGACCTCAAATCATGCCTTGCGTGCAACATTCCAAACTCCCTTCAATTTTTCATGCAAAAACCAATCTTTCATATAAACCTATCCTTTTCCATATTTTGATATTCAGATGATTGAACTCTACTTGTGCGCAACATACCAATACATCTTCAAAATTGCACGCATCACTATTTACCAAAATCACATTTCTCCAACTCCTGATTTTCAGCCCCAAAAATTTTGCAAACACTAGGAAACAACGCCACCTTAAAATATGCTTCGGTAAGAACACCAATGTTGCTTCACTATCATCTGGATTATTCAACAACCAACTGCTTTCATCACAAAACATATCTTCCGTGATATATATTATTTGATTGAACACATTTATCATTGTCATATTCTCAATAGAATGTACTGAACCTTCCCTATCTTCCACCAACATCTTTTCTTCCAAACAAAACAGAATATGACTAGCATCACCTTTACTCCCCCTTTCCATTAAAAGGCTTGCATCCCAAGTTCTTATAACCTATGATATTTGGGAAATACAATTCAGAAAATCATCTCTTGGTTTTCAATTCCTTTGAAAAGTGAATTGATTTATATTCTTTGACAACAAAAGACAATACTCTATAACCAAAAACTGTTCTTACATAATTCTCCATACAGCTTGGTCCCAAAAATCTCCCCTTTTAGATTTTGGTATTAACCCTGATTCATAAAAAACTGAACTTTGCATCATCAAGCAATGGATTACTTATCAACAAATCTAATCCTACGTGAGCTAACTCATTGTAGGAAACCAAAATTATTGGCATCCAAAACCATGTTGTCCAAAACTAGTGACTATGAAATTTCATGATCGTATCTCCTCAGACTTCTTCAGAACATCTTCCAATCTTATACCTCAACATTCTTCACTTATCTAACTTTCCAAGAATACAAAGACACTTTTTCCTACAACCACTCTAACAAACAATTAGAATAGTTCACACACATATATGTCAGATTCACAGCTTACCCACAACTCCCTCTTTATGCATGGTTCCATAATGATAGATTTATGAAGAAATTCACCCCCTTGACAAAACTATCCAACAGTTAGATGAGAGTGGGGAAAAAATCATGTATCTCAAACTTGATATGAAGGAAGTTGCACACCCATGTTCTACTTCAATTTAGAAAATGGTTCCTTCAGTAAAGGTTTTGTGAATATGTCAGTAACTTGTTCCGATGTAGGAATCTACTCCAGTTTCAATTCATTATTCTCTAACTACTCGTTGATGAAGTGGTACTTTATGTCAATGTGTTTTGAACTATAATGTTGTACTGAATTTCTTGTAATATTTATTACACTCTGATTTTCACATACCAAAAGTAATGGTAGCTTCACATCAACAAGTAGATCTTCTAACTAAGTCTTCATCCACATGATTTGGGTAGCAGGTTGAGTAGCCACATCATACTCAGCTTCAACTGTGCTTAGATTTAATGAATTCTATTTATTTTTATGCTAACTATGAAAAATTTTCCCTATAAAGAAAACTTCACCAGATGTGGATCTTATATCATCAAAAATTCCTTCCCAATCCACATCTGAATACCTGAAGAGATAAATATTTTATGATCCATCATACGTAATTCAAAAAATTATTCTGCCTTTGATATATCTATGAATTCATTTTCGAGCAATCAAATGTGATTCTTTAAGAGCACTCTAAAATCCTGCACATAAGTTAATGACATAGATGATATCGGTTCTTAACGTAGTCAAATATGACAGACTTCCTATCAGCTTTTGAAATTCTTTCTGATCAAATTAATTTCCTCCTCCATATTTAGACAACTTGGTTCCCACTGAAATCGGTGTGGAAACTGGTTTCAAATTTTCAATGCCAAACTTCTTCAGAAGTTCCATAGCCTAAATTTCTTGAAAAATAAAAATATGGCTCCTCTTTTGTAAATTTTTCAACCTAAGAAAGTATTTCATTTCTCCCAACATAGACATCTCAAATGACTTCTTCATCTCCTCAGAAAATATTTTACACGATCTTTCATCATTTCCAGTAAAGATAATGTCATCGACATAAACAATTATTATGATTGAAAACTCTATACATTCTTGATGTAAATATTTCTATCAACTCTACCCTTCTTTATATTCATATTCCTCAAAAAAGTATCTAATTTAGAATACCATTCCCTCAGAGCCTATCTTATTCCATACAAAGCCTTCTTTATCCTACTTACATAACTTTAATCTTTCCCAGTAATAAATACACATGGTTGACCAATGTAAACTTCCCGGTAATGATCACCATTTAAGAAAGAAGATTTTATATCCATGTGAAATATTTTGTAACCTCGTTGTATGAAAATAGTAAGAAGGATTATGATTATTTCTATCCTTTCCACTAGAGAAAAGGTTTCATCAAAATCAATGCCTTCAATTTGTGAATACCCTTTTGAAACCAATCTTTCTTTGTTTTTTATCACTTCACCTTCTTTATTCATCTTGTTTTGGAAAACCCACTTTGTAACAATAATGTTTTTTTTGTACGACTTGGGTACAAGTTCCCAAGTATCATTGTTATCTATCTGATCAAGCTCTTCATTCATCAACTAAACACATTCTGGATACTCAAATGTTTTATTTACATCATTTGGTTCAACATTTTAATCAAGATAAGTGTGTGTTCTAACATTCGTTTTTCTTCTTGTTTGAACCCTCTGATATTGATATCCAATAATGTTCTGAGCCTCCACTTGTTTTATCAGCCTAGGATGGGTTGTTCGAATTTCATTATCATCACATGAGATTGCTAAGTCTGATTCATCCTCTTGAGTAGGATTAACATAGTCTGCAACATTTTCAAAATTGTTAACAAAATATTCTCTATCCTACTCAACTTCCACATCAACATATGACTGTTTTTCTTTCTCAAAATTTTCTCCAACTTTCAAATCTGTGGAATCAATAATTCATTCAATTTTTTTGTTGAGACATCTATATCTTATTGCTTCTAGAGAAAAACCAATAAAAAGTACATCATCTCATATTTTCTCAAACATTCCAAGGTTTCCACCTTTATTCTTTATAATTCATGGACTCCGAAAAATTATTAAGTGTTTCAGACATGGAGTTTTTCTATATAACATTTCATATGGAGTCATATTTGAATTTGGCATATAGAAACATTGGTTCTGAATGTGCACAATAGTGCTCATGTCTTGAATCCAATAATAATGAGAAAGACTATGTTCAATTAACATAGTTATACCCATTTCCACAAGACTTCTATTATTCCTTTCAGTAACCCCATTTTTTGAGGTGAATATGGTGAATTAAATTCAGGCCGAATTCTATGCTTCTCAAGATAAAATTCAAAATCATCATTCTTGTAATCACCACCATTATCAGTTCTCAACTTATTCACTGAATACTCACACTGCTTCTCTTCTTTCCTCCTGGTACTCTTAAACATTTTCGGAGTATCTGAATGATGTCTCATGTACATAACACAAGTAATGCAAGTAAAGTCATCAATGAAAGTAATGAAGTACCTATCTTCATTTTCCTGTGCTTTCCCATGGGCCCAAAAATATCAGAGTGAATAAGTTCCAAGGGTAGTTTTGAAATAATGACAACTCTTTTAAGCACATAGTTTGTAATCCTTTATCACAAATTGTGCATCACTAATCCCTTTTTCTTGATAAATCAGGCATATCTCAAACACTATCTCACTTTCATAATTTTTACATGTTTCTTTAACACATGTTCCCAATACCTTTATTCCATAATTGATTTTCATCCCCCATACCCATGTAACAAGATTTTTTCACTTCTCTAACTTGAAAAAAGTTCCTTTTTTTACACTGGCCACTTTTAATCAATTTTATATTTTCTTCACTTTTCACAAAAAACACATCTTTCTTGAAGATAACTTTGTTACCTTTATCACAGAGTTGTGAAACACTTAGTAAATTATGTTTCAGTCCATCAACATATAATTTTTTTCTTGATTTCATCTTTTCTTTCCCGATGATGGCTAATCCAACACCTTTAATCCTCAAAGATTCGTCATTACCCTATGTCATTGTTCATTTTTTGAAGTATTTTACATTCTTCTATAGATTTAAGTCTCCTATCATATGAGAGGAACACCCACTATCAAGAATCTAAGGAAGTTATCATTTTTTAGATTTTGAAGAGGTTTCGATGAAAATATATATTTGTTCTTCCATTTCCGACACATTCTATTATGCTTTATCAAATTTCCTAACTAAGTCAATGTGTTCTGGCCGGAAAACTAGGTACTATTTCTTTTCAGACTTATCAGACCTGTTATTTTTTAACATCTAAAGACTCCAGCTTCTAAGGATTATTAAGAAAATTTTGTTGCTCTAGTAACACAATAAGGTTTCCCTTATCATTATGTCCAGGTCGATCACATATTTCACATATAGTTTCTAGTGGTTGAAAACTATTGTAAACATTCACACCTACCATCTCAGATATCTTTATAAATTTATTAGGAGATTTTCTCTTTGGAAATGATTGAATCTCCTTCAATAATTGTATTTAAAAAGTTGTGGAATAGTTGTAATATTATTGGTTGAACCAACAAAAATTTTCCATGGGTCCAAATCCACAATAATACCAACAGTATCCATAGAATGAATATTTTCCATGAAAACATCCATATGGATTGGAGTTTTGAACATGCTTCTTAACAATCTTCTTACTAGAATTCTACTGAACATCAACCTTCATATTTTCAATTGTAACTTTCTTCTCCAACCATGATTTCTATTTAGTCTTACCAGAACCAGAAGTGGTAGACATATTCCTGGACACAAGTTTTTTATATGCTTCTAATTTTTCAATGTTTCTACCTTTGACAACATACATAGAATTTCTAGCATTTATCTTATCAGTACCCATTCCATCTTTATTTTCAGCCTTTGAAGTAATCTATTGTTGATCAATATTAGTCTCATTCTTAGCAGAACATTCACCATATTCTGTAATAGAGTTTTTAACCTTGTGCTTATTTCCTCAGCATTATAAAGTTTATGATGGACATGTTCCAACTCATCTTCTTATGCCTTCAGATTTACTTCCAGATGATCATTATGATTATTTTACCTCTTAAGATAATTTTTCAGATCATCAATATCCTTTTAATATTTTTATTTTTTATCAAGAAATCATTCTTAGTCATTTGATGAAGAGTTTTCATTTGTCAATTTTTTTCCTTCTCAAGCCTTTTGATATTTCTAAAACATTCCTTTAGCTCTTATTTTAGATACTGTTCAAGATGAGTTTCTTCTTCTTCAGTACTACAACTCTCATAATCATCATTATTCACTATTGAAAAAAAGGTACTCTATCTAGCTTTCTTATCAATATATTTTTCATATTCTGTCTCACTATCTTCTTCTTCTTCTTCTTTTTGTGACAAGAATATTCTCCTTTTTGATTTTAAGAACTTTTTATCCTTAACTCTGCAAGAATATCGATTTTTCCATCCTGTTTCTTGGATGACATTCTTGGTCTTCTGTATTCTTCATCACTGTATTAATCTTACCTCTTCTAGAATATCAATAAATGATTATATGTAACCATATCATGGTCATAAGGGTATTATAATATGATCTTAACATTTGAAATTAATACACAATAATTTTTAACTCATAATCACAAGTCATGGAATAAATCATGGAATATCATAAGACATGAATCATAAAGGAATAAAATAACATGATCCATGAGTGTATAACAATGGAATGAAACCATGACATAAAAGAGTGGAATAATCATATCCATACAAATATTATTTCAAGGCTATACACAAATGCATTTAACACATGTTAGTCTTGGGCTAACCACCCACGTAACTGCTTTAGTCTTGGGATAACCTTCTATATCATGAAAACAATTATCATTTCATTATAGATTAACCCATGGAAAAGAAAAGAAGATCATAAATATTTTATTATCAAAATCATAAAACATACAAAGATAGAATAAACATAGTAACATTGGATCAAATTTATAATAAATTAGAATAAATATCAAATGATATTTTTATTGGTGAAAATACCTTTCAAAGTTCATTGGAATATTTCTTAAGTAAAATACCCTTTCCATTTTGAAATAACTTATTTAAAATATTAAAATTCACAAAATACTATTGGAACATTTTCTTTGAAAATAACCACTAAAACTTATAAATGAACCTTAAAATTTATGAATATCCATTATGGTTGGAATGTCCATTCATGATGTGTTCTTGTTAAACCAAATATTCCTTTCAAATTTTCAGTAAAAAAGTAAACAACACCTCATTCAGAAAATGGCATGAAGATTCCTTTTAATTTTTGTATTGATTGTAAAACAAGGGTAGAAATGGATTTATAAAATAATTGGTTAATTTCAAAAGATTATTAATATTTTTTAAAATAATATATGGATATGGATGAAAAATGTTCCCTGCTAAAGAGAGAAATAAATCCGATTTTCCTTAAAAACATTCATTCTAAATCAAGAGTACATAAATATTGGAAAATAAAATGAAAACATGATAAATAAAAAAAATTAATAGAGTATAATAAAATAAATAATATTTGGTAGAGATATATCATATTATTTTATCATCAAAAATTTAAATATAAAAAATACTGATAAAAAGAGAGATTTAAATGTGAAACCCTTACCTTAAGTACGTATTGATTTATAAGAACTATAAACTCCTATAAAATAAATTTAAGTTTATTATTCTCACATAAAAGGACCATATAAATACCTATGATACCATATATTATCAACTTATAAAACTCAAAAACTAATTTATTAATAATTATTTAACAAAATATTAGTTTCTGGGTGTTTACCGTTTCATTTTACATGTATGTTTCAGTTTAGAAGTTATGGTAATTTAATGTTGATCTTGATTATATAAGATCTTGAATATTCATCATTTCATAATTCTTAAATTTTATCATTATAAAAACTTTAAAATCTATTAATATAAAAAATGTTAAAAAATGAATTATATCACTTCATAGAGATGGGAGTCCGTATGTAAGCACAAGTGATGTTTTCCACTTTTCAATGGGTAAAATGAAATAAAGGTAACTAATAATTAAAATTTATAAAATAATAAATTTTTTATAAATAATATATATATATATATATACACATTAAATAAATCACAATAACCAACCATTAAATATGATGATAGAAAATGAATAATATCACTATGTGGGAGCGGTTTTCCACATTTATGCACAAGTGATGCTTTTATTTCTCATTTATTAGAGAAGAGATGGGAAATTTTTTTATATAATAATAATAATATATAAATATATTTCTGATACTTTATTCATCATTTTTGGATGGATACAATAGTTTTTGAGAAGGTGTAATAAGAAAAAAATGAAAGAGTTGGGTTAAGATTTATACCGCTTCTTTGAGAGACCTCATTTGGATTACACATTAAGACTTGAAAGATTGGAATTATGAGAAGAAAATGGGATCAGAGAAAAGTTAATAAATCTAGGAAGGTGTTTGTATAGGTCTTGTCCAATATTGACGGCTAAAATTGAATGAATATATGAGGGTAAGTGGCACTCTTTTATAAGTGGTGGGAGAGACACACATGGAATTTTTTATAAGATTTAAAAAATATAAGGTCACTTTAACGAGAATGTGGATAAAAATTGAAAATTATTTGAATATAATATAATATAAGTTTTACATATATTTTTAAACATTTACAGTTGTTTATATGTGATTCCCAAAATTATCTCTTAGTTTAACCCCCCAATATGCACGTTTTAACCATAATTATGGTTACACAATTTTACATTTTAAATTATTCATTATGAAAAGAAATAAAATTGGCACTAATAAATTATATTAATTAATATGATTAAAAATATACAATCCATTTTAATTCATATAATCTATATATTTGGTAGAATTTAATTTTAAAAAATCTTTTAAAACACAATGAAATTAGTTTTTAGAAAAATGAAATTTTTAGCATAAAACTATATTTACTTCCACACCATTGATTTTTAAAATAATTAAATGAATTTTATTAAATTTTATTTAATATATAATATATGAAATTCATTTAAACCATCAATAAATACAGAATAATTTAATTTATTAAGAGAAAAACACATTGGGTGCATTAAAATAGTTTTTTAGAAAAACGTGTTTTTAAGCCGAAAAATGAACTTATAGAATAATGGAATATAATGTAGATTCCTATATAATTTATTATTATTTTCAAAATTTAAGGATAATTATTTTAATTTATTATAAAATTACAAACATAATGGGACTTTTAAATTAATCTATTTAACGAAAATATATGATAGTATTAAAAATAATGTATTTTTCATTATTCCCTGATATTTTTGAAACCTAAAAAGTAACAATAATAAAATATTGACATTATAATTTCAAAAATTATATTTATTAACTAAAATAAAAATTATTAAAATGTTATAAATTTATTATATTTTCCACCTGAAAAAGGTAATAAAATCTTTTGTGAAAGAAAATATATTTTTTGAAGCATATAATTACTTTACTGAGAATCGAGTATATATTTATTATGAAATAATAAATAAATATTCATTATTTAAAATTTTAATAAATATTTTAAATAATTTGTTTATTAATATTCATACTAGGAAATTTAACAGCAATGTTATCATCGTATTATATATCACAGTTCATTTAGATTTAGGATTAGATGTAAGGAAAACTATCAAATAACACAGGTTTATTTGAAAATAAATACAAATAAAATTTCATGAATTTACGTTTAGATAGAATGATAATTTTTTTTAGAATATCCATTGATACATGATTGGTTTTATATAAACCCTCAAAGGATAACACATTGATTATGATCTTTTCCTCCCCTCATAGTGTTAGTTACACCCGATGATCTCTCACACTCCTAAGATAGGTACGATCGAGATGTAAATTACAAAACTCCAACATTGTATCTCAAATGAAAATAGATCAGTCTATCTCCTAATACCAAAAAAGAAAAATATTAATAAATTAGCGATACTCAACCAAATAATAATTATTGTGTTTCTATCACCATCAATGAACCTGGATGAGGGAATTTGGGAACTGAATAAGTACTAAGTCCATAACTAATTAGTTCTTCCATAACCACTGATTAAAAAGAATAATACATCAATTTACTTAAGAAAAATTAAGATGTGTTCATATATAATTATTTATAGATACATGTGTTAGATCCCCAAGTAGGAACTCATCATTTTGGTTTACCAAATAATTATTATGATTATAAATTTGAAAAAAGAAAATTCATCCAACTAGTATTTACAAATTAGAAGCCAATATTGATAAATTAATCAAACATAACTGCATTAAATAATTTTAATACACAAAATGTAGTGCTAAAAGTTTCTTCATTTAAAAATAAAGGTTAAATATGAGTTCTCAATTATTTCAGAGATATGAACCTTCTATTTCTAAAGGTTTTCTATCTTTTCATTATGATAGAACTACTGATTGATTAATCAACTAGTTTTAAAGATATCTTATTTATGGAAGGGTATTCTAGTTACAACATGTTCGAATTTTACGTATAATATGAGTAATAGACTAGATTTAGGGTACCCCAGTGGGTATATTAATACTGGGTAATTCCTATTGGATTAAATAATGATGAAATAAATTACCAATGTGAAATACACCATATATTAAATTACATTATTATAATGATATTGGAATGATATGTTGACAATCTAGAAGTCAAATCTCACTAGTTTTGTGACCACCTTTTGAAATTTGCTGTAATTTTTGAAATATATTTCATCAACATATCTTGAAAATGAATGTTCTAAAATATGAATCTAGGGTGACATTGAGAAATTCCTTGTCATTGAGGTATGCTTTCAAGGAATCAAAGTTAAACTGAAGACAAACAAGCCAATACTTGATATGACTCTTCCATAATATCTTTTGGAGTTAATAAGATTCTATGGACATCTCACCTATATTATTTTATTCATTGCAATTAATCCTAGAAAATACATACCCTTCACAAAGATAATAATGAAAAGAGTAACTTATCAGTGATACAATCAATCCTATAAGGCCTTTATGACATAATGTATAATTTTCTTCATCTTCTATTATTAATGATACATATAGAACAAAAAACTCATAATTATATGGAAAAAATGGAATGGTTTCTTGGTTCCCTCATTTCCTAGAAAAATAGATCAAGAAATGAGAGTTGTATTTACTATCTCAGTAGAATATTGTTGGAAAAGGAGACTTGGTACATCGATATCAAGATGAACTACCTTGAACTATTCTTCATGATGTTAAAACATAAAAATTCCTAAAAACATCATAAATTCCATATGATTTATCATGTGGACCCTCTAAAATACATCTCAGTCACCCCATGATTATGGGATGATTGAAAAGGTTGGCTATTATCCTATAGTAATTTAATATTCATTTTTTATCCTAGAAGGTGATCTAGGAACAAGAACATGTATTTTTTCTTTTAGAATACACCACCTCTAAATATATACCATTGAATATGGAACTCCCAGATAAATAATCTTTCCCTATCAATGATATTTTCAAAACATAGGAAATTTAATTTTATGGTGATTCTCAAATTCCTACCAAGATAATAATGGAATTCTTGAAACTCAATAAGGTCTAATTGGGTGAGGGGGTTGTGTTCATTTCTTTAAAAAGGTATTCGTTACCTATTCTTTCCTCCTCTATGAAGGATGAACTAACAATAAGGAATAATACCCAACCTTATCATAGGATTGAAACTATATTTTTAGATGTTGATTACTTGATTAAAGTTTATGTGTGATTTAGTGTTGGTGATTGGTGAAAGAAACGAAAATAATGTTTTCTAGAAAGAGGAACTGATATTCATACTTTATTATATATGTGAATTGATTTCACAGTTTCCTTCTGAGACTCTTCTACCTTAAATTTCATGCTCATAAAATAATTAATCTGATGTATTGGAATATTTTGGTTTTACCCAAGTTGATTTGGATCAGGATGAGGTAATGATTCACATTGAAAACCATAGGTTTTATCAGTAATGATATGGAAGAAATCAATAAATTTAGCACCACTATAGGGAAAAGTGAGTCATAACCCTTAGTGGATGACATAAAAACTAATTATATGTCCCCTATATTGAGTTATCTCTAAATTGGGTCTCTCCCATTGGAACAATCCAGTAAGGAACAAATTTATCAGTGGGTAGAAAATTTCATCCTAAAACTCATTATTATATAGTAATACCCCATTTTTTCTTGTAGTTATCATCTTTAAAGTATTATGATATTATTTTAAATCAAAACAATTTTATATTTTTGGTTGTCAATTTTTAATGATTGCATACAAATTAAATAATTTTTTATGTACATGTCAGACTCATGAAAAAATCATTTATCAACCCATGGATCTGTTTTATACTATTAAATATTATTCTCTATTCACTTTTTGGGGGATAGAAGTCATGTTTCCATAGCCTTTGTCCACAACTAGGAAGTTCAAGTTCATCATGAATGATATTGATTTCTTCTCCAAATACACTAAAGTTATACCTATAAAGGGGCTTCGTATAAAGGATATAATAAACTTTATTAAATGGAACATCATTACCAAATTTAGAGACCCTCAAATAATCCTAATAGGCACTGAAACCAAATAACATGCCTCCAAACGAAAGAAACAATACATGGATTTTAATATTCATTCTAATAATTCATCCTGATATCATGCGATTAAAATTAGATAGATAATGTCCTTCAATAAAAATCTATTTAATTTCATTTATAAGATGATAGCGAAGGATAATAATTGTGGGCTATAAAAACTACTTCATAATTTATGTGATTATCACACCTCAACTTATACTAAAAAATAGTTGACCCCATACACACTAGTATATAAGAAAAATGTAGTCATTTCTATTAATGTTTAGTTACCTTCACTTCACATAACCATTTGTGACTAATAATATAAATATTAGTAGCCTCATTTCCAGCATAATGAATTAGAATGAATTTATTAGAAACGGATACACATACTACATAATAATTTTTTCCATTAGAATGATGTCTAATAAGCATTTAACAAGAAGTTTGTCCTATAATAATTCATCTATAGAGAATTGGTATTGTATTTGATAATTTCATGACCCAACCCAACGAGGTCCAACCCATGACTACCCCAAGCCCTCTTCCAATAGGCCAGAGGTTAGAGACCAGTTCCGAGTAGTAATTTCACCAAAATAGGATGAATTATCTTAATGTAACTATACACATGCACATATCTCCAAGAGCACACAATATTGAAATGTAAAACCACCAAAACCACTGCATGAATACATCTATGATATCATAATAGAGTACGATAGTAAAGTACTAAAAGATGAAAAAGGGGCCAAATATAGGCCAAAAAAACTATAAAGAGTCCATCATAATGTAAAAAAGATTACTAGAGTAAAATGGAATCTCCTGATAACCACCTTGATTTGACATGATCATGCTATGCTCCGCCTCCTCCATGTCCTACTAGGACTCCATCAACAGGTCCATCATCTACATAAGACACGACACATGTATGAAATTCCCATGCATGGGTGAGTATAAACATACTCAGTAGGACACCCCAAAAATACTAAACATGAACCAAAAAGTATAGTTAGATCAATGAAATACATAATAATCATTGTATAATAGAAACACCCAAATATAATCAGGAAAGACACCATGATACCAGTCATTCGTAATTGACTATCAGCCACCAGATTCTATTCGAAGTAACACTCATTCTAGGAGAGTCCACTCATGAACCATGAAATCATCACAGACGCTTGATGAAGCGGTCCTGGTTAATGGGACCCACCCATGAAATCTCACTAGTCTAAGAAGACCTTGATACATAGATAAGGGGTCACACCTAAAACCGCTAGGGGACACCACAAACCCAATCTGGATCCACCTGCTATGTAGGGGATCTTATTTAAATGATACCAAAGATACTACTGATATGAAATTATATATAGAGGATCAATTCCCTTATTAGGGAGGTCATTCAAATTCCTTAAACCCCATTTAGTGAATAAGGATGATAGAGTATCACACTCCAATCTCACGGAGGGACACCACAACTCTATTTGAGACTCAACGTCTAGAGGGGATCACAAACCTTTGATGTATATTTATTTCTACACTATACCCTTAAGTGAAAGGACCAGGTGAACACACTAAACCTATACTAGACTAAACTATTGAAATAAAGATCTAAAAACACTCTCGAAGGGGGTATACAACATGTACCCTGGGGTACACTACATGTTCAATTATCCCCAAGTCTTCCCATGTGGTAGAGCCTCAAAAGCATGTAATTATCAATATAAATGGAATTTAGATGGAGTACACAACATATAAAGACACTTGAAATCCTTCCCAATTCACCTAGCCATGTCTGTGTATAGTGGTCGTGTATGTGAATTAGCCTATGTACACATGGCTATTTCTATTTCCAAGTACACGACATACCACTAGATGAGTAAATTTTTCCATGTCTATGTACTCATTAAAATAAAATCAAAGCCACCATGAAGGTGTAAAATGGTGTGTGACCGAGTCTCATGACATGTGATATTTTAGTTTGGCCAAAACCATTGCACCGTAGCTAGGGGGCTCACAAGATGTGTAATCACAAAATACACTTCATGTTTCTTTGGATTTTCCAGATCCATTAGGGATCTATTCTGCATCATCTTTCAAATTTCTGAAACCATTACCCTTTTTGTAACCTAAATATCCTATGTTATCAATCCTTATCATCATCACCGACTGGAATCTATGTTCAAATCTGCATGGAAAAAAATCCATTAGAAAAAAAACTGTCACCATGTGTCAAACACCAGAAGAATGGGAATTGAAAATCCATTCATTCCTCTCCCAATCATCCAACCCAATCGCTTCACCACAAATTCCTCATCGAACAAGAGATGAAACCACGTTATCAATCCATTTCACCAAATAGTGATCACACAACAATAAAATAATAGGTATTTCGTCAAACCAAGGGCTAAAAGAAATGACATTGATGAACGTGCAAAGAATGGGTTGAAGAAATACAAAAGCCAAAAAATGCGAGGAATAGACATTGACCATAATTAGTTTAGCCTCAATGAATTGTCTTAGAAGGATACAAATGAAGAGGTATAAACCAAAACAAACAAACAAATAATTCTATCAATTTAATTCTACTAACGATGCACATATTAATTATATTCAGGTAATTGATCTGTGTTTATCTGAGATTAAGAAACTAGATGAAAATCACAAATAATAACATTCTTCATAGAGTTTTGATCGATAATTGATGAAGAATAAGTTCATTTACGTCATTTATGAGATCTTTAAACTCATTTGGTGTAAATATCCACAACCCTCTCCCGATCCATCATCGTTCGTCCAGAAAGCCCTCCAATAGTTATCCAAATATCCAATGTTTGAGAAGAAAACCCTGATGAAATACTATAACCATATATATAAATAGAAATTATGTATCTATGTCAAAAAAATAAAATAAATCCTATAGTTAATTTATTTTATTAAATTTTCATCCGTGAAAACTTTTTAAAAAATTAACCTTAAGGAAATTGATTATGTCGCACCTAGGGTAAACCCACATTCTAATCCAAACGGTGCCCTCATATTTCTAATCCAGACCCCCTTTCATGAATTATTCCACATTTCTTGGAAACAATATTGTGATTTCTATTTGATATATTTAATAAATTTCAAAAATTTATTCTAGGAACACCATGCCTCAAAATCACACCCTACCTTAGTGCCTGGTCTCTAAAATAATTTATATAATATCCAAAAAAATTACACATAAAATTATAGTCATTAAATTCTCCCCACCATAATGATTTTCATCCCAAAAAGAGATAAATGACTGTAAAATATGAGGGTACTAGGCTTGAATTTGGGTCTCCCGCTTCTAGGTTCTATCGTGTAGATTCCCACGTTTCCACCAAATACAAACAAGAGATACCAAACACCCATAAATGATCCTCTCATGTAGAAAATTTATCTCCAATGAGTAATCTAGAAAGGTATCTCCATCCTCAATGTCTAGGTTTCCCCAATACATAACGTGTGATGGTTTATTCTCGTATCTCCTCATCCAAAACGTGTGGAAGATGTTGTTTAACCAGTCTAACTATGGTGGTTGAGTTAATTGATACACCACCTTAAAAACGCTACATAATATCTAAGAAGGAAGAATGAAACTCACAAATAACTTGTCACCATAACCAAATATACTCAATCCACATCATGGTGAGACCTTCTGGAACATATGGTCTCCCTCCTTGAAATCCAATGGTCTTCTTCGTCAATTTTTGTTATACATATGATTCTTCTATGCAGTCTTCATCTACTACTAGATGATCTGCACATTCTTTCTAGTATCTTGCGCCATCTTTGGGCCCATGGGTGATGAATAACCTATATCGGCCCAACAAAGTGGTGACCTACTAGGTCACCTATAAAAAGTGTTAAATGTTGTCATACCAGTGGTGGAATGGTGGATTTGTTTTTTACAAACACTCCACCAAAAGTAGGCGATATTACCAATAACATACTAAGTCTAACATGAAGGACTGTAACATGTACAACAAGACCTGTATAGTCTACTCTTTCTGAGCATCAGTCTAGGGGTGAAACACAATTCTCAAGTGTAATTGAGCCCCAAAAGACTCTTGAAACCCTATTCATAACTGAGATGTGAAGCAATAATCATGATAAGAGATGATCATCAAAGGAACCCAATGAAGGTGGATAATCTCCTTCACATAGAGGCTCGCAAATCTCTCAACATAAATATTATCTCTAATTATTATAAAGTGACATGAATTGGAAGGTCGATCTAAAATCACCCAGATAGAATCTTGTTCCATGTTCTTATGTGGTAACCCCATCATGAAGTATATGGAAATCCCATCTAACTTTCACTATGGAACCTCAAGGGGTTGATCTAAACCCACTAGAACCTGGTGCTCTGCCTTCACCTACCCACAAGTGAGGCATTGAGAGAGAAAGTATGAAAATCCATTCTTCATTACTAGCCACCAAAACTGACATAATAGGTTCTTTTATATCTTTTCCAGATCTGGATGTACTGTTGAGGGGGATCTATGAAACTCCCAAATGACTTTGTCTCAAAACATCAAAGGTACCATTTTCTGTACTTTAAAAAGTATATCGTTCTGTCCACCTTCAAAATATACAATAATAGAATGTAAAATGGATATAGAAGAATGTAAAGTCTTATAGTATATATCTCCTTGCTAAGAATACCTAAAACAATGTAAAAGAAGTGGGGTAATAAAAATCAATTGAAGATATGAAGCACCATCCTTGTCCATGAAGGACAACTGAAAATATTATAACTACTTTGACACATCGAACAATAGTTAGGAATAATATATTCTGCTAAGAGAATATTCTTCCATGTTACTCTTTCTTAGAGTATAGACAATCTCAAAATTATATTACTAGAGGAACTCCTGCCATTGCCTCTATCTCAAGTTATGATTATTCTACGATAAGATATACTTACGAATATTGGGGTAATATTAATCGACCAACCACTTACCCATAAAGTAGTGTCACCAAATTCTCAACCTCTATCTTATCTCCTGAGAGCATTGCTGTCACCATTACATCCAAATGAAAGGATGACTCTTCTGAGTAAAAAATGTCATGGGTAATTTCAGTCTGGAGAAGTTGGGTATGTGCCTATGATAATACCCTTACAACCTATGAAAAACACTCATTTTATTAAAACTATCTAGTGGCTCCCAAGAAAGTACTACCTCAACCTTTTCTTGAACAACTGCTACTCTAGCCTCTGAGATGATGTGTTTGAGAAAGTGGAACTTTCAAATCCAAAACTGAAACATCAAGAGAGTCCTATAAAAATGGTTCTCTTAGAGTGTGTCCAGGACCATCCTCAAGTGTCTCATGTTCTCATCATTAGATTTTTAACACACAAAGATATCATTGATGAAGACTACCGTGAACCATCTGGTGATATCCAGAGATGAGGTAAATCTTCAAGAACCATGTCACCCCTCTCAACTAATCAAATAGACCATTGATCCTCGGTAGTGGATACTTATTTTCATGGCCACATGATTAAAGCCCCAGTAATCCCCACATAAACTCAAACTCCAATCTTCCTTCTTTGTGATAAACACTACTTTTACCAAGGGGAAACATGAGGTCTCACAAATCCATTAACCTACAAGTCCTCAAAATGTACCCTTAACTCTCAAAGATATAGGGGATCCATTTTATATGTTTCTACAGATATTGATAACATCCTGGGGTGCAATTAAATGCAGAAGTAAATCAATTAGTGGGGAGATAAAACATGTACATCCTTAGGAAAGAAATCCTCATACCCTGCCACCACCATATGAAATTTATTTCCCAAAGCAACACTACCCCAAGATTAATGATGGCCAACTAGTGAGTATTTGGCCTCAATATTCTATTCCTGAGACCATCCTTCCCTTTCATGGTCTCATTTTCACCAACAAAGAAAAACCTCATTCTATCACTACATACATACAACATCCAATTCCTAAAATACTCACGTTGGGATGAACTATGGATAGCTAGTCCACACCAAATATGATTTCATAAGGTTATAATTCTACTAAAAATGGATTCCATAAAAATATACCACCTTCAAGAATCAGATAGAACTGTCTCTACAAGTGTACAATCATTTAGTCACCACATATAAAAATCTCCAACCACAATGGCTGATCTAATGGATCAATCAGAATCTCTAAGTCTTGATCTTGAGAAGAGGAAAGAAAGGAATTAATAAATCTTGTGTCTTTCCATACTAAATATAAAGTAGAAAATACACATATTGTACCTCATATCATCCAAATATCCTTGGGGTTATAGGCCTCCATAGCCTGCATCTAGACATTCCCCTATCCAAAAGTTCCCGAGCCTAGCACAGACCACTAGGTGGTGGTTTTGGTAATAGATCAAACCACTGACCTCCCACTACTACCCTATTGGTCCCTATACCATGTAAGACACCCTAAAAACCACCCTCATCCAGCCTCTACCTCTATCATGGTGGTTATCTGATTGTCTCATGATCAAATGTACGATGGGTCAGACAATCCCGAGCTAGATGTCACTGACCATCACAGGAGAAACACTGCCACTACCTTGGTCGATTCAATCCACCTTGAGATACCTACACCATTGAATTTTTGTCATGTGATTTCCTCATAAAGCTTCTCGAATTCTTGGACCATTTTGACTATTGTCAACTTCCTAATTCCATGGTATCAGCTATTGGGTGCCCACTACATGCTCCCAATGCCGGTTCCTACTCTGCCATAAGTTTTTCCACCACCAAGGCTCACTCAAGTACCCCAGCATAGTTAAGGATGTAAAGGGATACTACTAAAGCCAAGATGTCTCAGTGTAAGACATGATCAATGGTATGATATTTGAATAACTAATCATGTACCATATGCAAGGAGTAACAAGAGAGATCATTAAACATCATCGAGTAATCCACCATGGTCAAACTAGCCTACTATAGATTCAAAAGCTCATTTATACATACTGATCATAACATGTCAAGATAGAACTACTCACTGAAGAGACACTCAAAGTCTGACCTGGAGAGAGTTGTCTCATCATGTGACTGAGTCACCGGGATCCACCATCACCCAGTAGATCCCTGAACAAGACTCACTAAGAGGACCTCCATCTAATATTAAACCATCGTCACTAGAAAAAAATGCACGTGACTACATCAAGTTAGTACTAAGATACCTGGGGGTCTTGCTCTCTTCCAAACCTTAAAGGTTGCTGCCTTTAATACTTGATCAATGTACTCAGCCCGGGTGCATTCTTATCTAGTACTACTAATGAAATATGCTACTCAATGGGTGATGTTATAGCTGGTAAACCACCTATAGGTTCCATCTCAGTATAGGACTGTGTAACGATGAATCTTCACTAAGTAGATCATCTTCATGATCACACAAGGGAATCCTAGATGGATGTTTGTATAGAGGTATCCTAAAATAAATTTAATTGTACCATGGTCAAATATTATATATGGGGAAATGAATCAATATTCAAATTAAAAAAACAAACATAACTATATGATGCATGTAAAAAATATTTTCCCTAAAACAAATGTTTACATGTTCCAAGTTGAAAGGAAAGTGATCAGAGTCCTAGTGTATGGATAAATCGACCACCACAAGAAATATTTATTCCATGCTCTGAAAGCTGAAATCAAAACACTAAAAACTATTTCCCACAAAAAAATCTCACCAAATATGGTTCTAAGGTAGAACTAAATCCTATGATACCACTCTATAATGACCCGACCCACTGAGGTCCGACCAATGATTACCCTAATGCAACCTACAATAGGCCAGGGGATAGAGACTATCACTAAGTAGGAATATCTCACAAATAGGAGGCATTAGCCTAAAATATTTGTACGTACAGACACATCTCTAAGACCGCACAATTATAAAATGTAAAAACTCTGAAACCAATGCATGCAAACAACGAATATACTGCAAAATAGTATGACGGTAATATACTAAAATAGGAAAATGTGGAACAAAATCCCCCAAATAAATAAATATCTAAAACTTATCCAAGGGATAAGAATAAATTAAATTTCAATATCCCCATAACTACCTCGATATGACAAGTTCATGCTATGCTCTAACTGCTCCCTATCCTTTCGAGACACCATTAAAAGTTTCATCCTTTTCATAAGACATGACACATGCCGGCAAATCCCATGTAGGGGTTATTATAAAAATACTCACTAGGACACCCCCAAAAATACTATATATGAAACACAATGTATTGTTAGCTCCAAAAAAGATAAAATAATCAAGTTATAAAAGAAAAAATAAGAAATACTCAGGAAATAATCCATACCACCGGGTAGCCATAAACAATTGTCAGCCATAAAATATTTCATGATAAAATGATTATTCTAGGAAATTCCTCTTCATTAGACATGATATCATCTGAGAAACTCAATAAATATGTCTAGATCATTGGGCCTACCCAGGAAATATCACTTTTCTAAGAATACCCTAATACTTAGATAGGGGTTTACGACCAGAACCATTGAGGGACATCATAAACCCAATCCGGATCATGCTGCCATGTAGTGGATAATATATCAATGATACCACAAACCCTACTGATATGATATGCTAGATGGAAGATCAAAGACTTTCTTTAGGAGTTCACACTGATTCCACAAACCCCATATAGGGAATATGGATGATAGAGGATCACACTCCAGTATCACAGAGGGATACCACAACTCTATCAGATACTCGACCTCTATTGGGGATCACAACAATATGAGGTGGATTTAATACCACACTGTACCTTCAAGGAAGATGACCATGGGAACACACTCAACATATACTCGTCCAATCTGAAGAAACAAAGAGCTACAAACACTATTGAAGGGTGTACTTGGTGTGTAACAGGGGGTATACGATATGTCCACCTATCCCCAAGTCTTCCTATTTGGTAGATCCTAACACGACATGTAAGTATCAACATAAATGGCATGGAGAAAAAGTACACTATGTGTAGGGACACACAACAACCTGTTCGTATCGCTTGGACATGTTTGTATATGGTGATCATGTCTGTGTACCGACCTGTGTATAGATGGTCCTGTCTATGTCAAAGTACACAGAGTTCCACTGGCCACATACTTTTTACAATATCCATGTACTTCCTAAAGTACATTCCTTGCCATCATGGAGGGGTCATAGGGTGTGTGACCAAGTCATATGGCATGTGATATTAATATTTTTATGGAACACTAGCACCATGGCCAGGGGGTCCAACATGGTGTGTAATAAAAAAACACACAATGTTGCTTAGAATTATCTCGATCCATCAAACATCACTTCCACATCAGCCCATGATTCACCAGAGCCTCCGACCTTGTCAGAACCTGTAGATCAGAGGTTTTCCAAGGCATACCATCCTATCTAGCTAGAATCTGATTTCAAATATGCTCAGTAAACATTCCATCAAGAAAAAATTATCATCACGTGTCAAATTTTGGATGAATGTGAATCACAAATCCATCCATTCCACTCCCAATTATCTATCATCATTGTATTACCTTGACTACATCATCGATCACGAACCGAACCCATGGTATCAGTCTATTGTGCTGAATAATGATCACATTACTATCGAATACCAGTTATTTTGGTGAACCATGGGCCAAAATAAATGACTGTGATGAATGTTTGAATAATGGTGTGAGAAATAAAAAATCTACAAAGCATGAGGAACGAATCTTGACCGTTTTTTATTGGGAATTAATTCATCATCTTAGAAGGAGACAAATGAAGAGGGATATATCAAAAAAAGTAAAATATTCCATCAATTTAATTCTAGAAATGTTGAACATATCAATTCTATTTGTGAAATTGATCCTAAATCATCCATGATTAAGAAACAATATGGAAATCACAAAAAAACCCTATACATGGAGTTTGGATCAACCATTGACGAATAAAAGTTACGTTTAGTTCATTGATGAGATCCAAAAACTCCGTCATCACTATGATCCACAACCCGATCCTGATCCGTCATTTTTTGCCAACAAATATCTCAAATAGTTTCTTGAATCTACTGGGTTTTAGTGGAAAACCCTGAGGAAATCCTATAACCATTTATTTAAAGAGGAAGCATGCCCCTACATCATAAAAATAAAATGAATTCTTTAATTTATTTGCTTTATAAATTTCACACCAATGATACTTTTTTTACATAGGCCCATATCGGCATTTATTATGTCATGCATATGATAAAAACTGTGATATAAACTGAATAATGGAATCACATTTTTGATCCTGACACATATTTGGTGGTTATTTTACTTTTTAGAAAAAATGAAAGAATGTTCCATTTAATATATTTAATATATTTCAAAAATTTATTCTGGGAACACGAGGGCTCAAAATCACACACCATCTTAGTACCTGATCTAAAAAATAATCCATATAATATCCAAAAATACTACACAAAAAACCTGAGTCATTATAGGGAATAATAATTATACTTGGAAAGAAGTCACCAAAGCTATAGTAGAAATGGGAATAACATTACATGTTAGATAATGTGTACTCTAATGGATCTTATTACCTAATCAAAATGGATGGAGAGAATATTAAACATATAACTATGATATGTTTTCTTAAAATATATTTTTCATAACTTTATGACGGGAACCAATTCCATCCTTCATGACTTTAAACTACATAAAAGTGGTTCTAGCTGTATGATATTAGATTAAAAGATAGAAAGGTCCATGTAATATAATACTATATTTAATGGAACCAAAATCCTCATTATACGAATTTAAATTGAATGTAATATCATCATTGTCACATGAATTTAATCTACAGTTCACCACGTCTAACCCACATAAACATTAAACTGCTTGGAACAGTCTATCTAGTATGACCTAGTTTACATACATGATATTCTGAAACATGTAAAACGACAGTTGTATTGTTTTCCTTGCCCATAAGAAAAAAATAAAACCAAAATATCCCTATATAAAATAACTGTGTGTTAATTTCTCCAGGTTATTATAGGATACATAGCGCAACCTGATTTTTCTACCACTAGACCAACTATAAATATCATTCAACCAAAACCTTTTATCCTATCCTACTGATTGAGCCTTCTTCAGTTTACATTGTCTTTTTTCCCTTAGAGATGAACATTCAAATGGAATAATTTCATATTCCTAATACATAAGTTTCAAATCAACTCAAGGTCCTTTTTAGAACCATGTGTAGATTGATTCCTATAAATTTAGGATACACAATGACATATTAATATCACACTATAAACCAAATTATAAATTTCACTTTTAATTCTATTAATTACTCTATATTACTATTTTGGTTCCTATACCGATTCATGATTGATATTCTGGTGGCCCTGCATCCCGATGGAACCATTTTTCCAACTTTTCATCAAGACCTCATTTTTGAAATTTGGGTTATTCTCCCATTCTCTCACCAAGGTAATCATCCATTTACCTAATTATTCCACTAAAAATGATCCAAAACTATATAAAGACTATTTATACGATCTATGTGTGGTTTTATTCCTATAATTGTTGTATATATGGTGATTTACAAATTTCCTATTATAGACCTAGTCCAAAATTCTATTTTTATCCCATTATCCCTTATCCCATTATAGCATTTAGGATCAATTCACATTATGTTTCTCATATATGGACTAATTATAGTATGAAATCATTTCATTCCACCTATGTAGAACCCATATTAGTGTAGAGACTTATCAAATAATGACATGTGTCCTGATTCATACAATCTTAGGATATGTAGTGATATTCAAATAACCTATCTTGGACCTAGCCATAAATTCCATTTTCATCCCACTCTCTCTCATCATCGAAACACACAAGTTTAACAACTAAAGTAAGGGTTTACCTCATTGACCCTATGTTTAAATGAGAATTTAAATACCATTTACTAAATTATGTGGGTATTGATTACAGTTATTATAGGATATATAATGACATTTTAGTAATTGACCTTGAACCCTGACTTTAATTTATTTACCATTAAACCCGACCTACTGTCTATTCTCCACATTCATATTGGGTATTTCTATATTTGATTTTTAAATTAGATTATATATTTCTTTTCAATAACCATGTGTGACATTGTTTTTTTATTATATGTAGATATATTCTAACCAATTTTCATGAACCTAGCCAAAAATACCTAGCCACCTTTCCCCCCCTTTCATGGAAAATGGTAATGAGTATGTTGAATCCTGATGGACGTCTCTGTTTAGTGATAGTTAATTTTACATGTATCCATCCTGACTATAATCAACAACATACATGTTTTCATCATGAAGGAGAAGATTATATAATCCCATATACACTAAATAACATTTAACAAGAACACTTCATTCAAATTTTGTCCAGTAATCATCCTAAATTTTCCTTTTTAATGGTTCTATAAGGGAAATGTCATTTTGAATATAGTCAAAAAATTTCTAGAATATACATTATCATTTCCCCTTTTTTCAATTTAAATAATTCAAATCATTATTTACAATCCGTTCATCATTAGGTAAAAAGTCATTTAGAGGCTTCTAGATACCAATCACCTATTTGGGTTTCCACACTTCTCCATTAGTTTTAATAGTATTAACATTAAATGCATGAAACTCTCTATGAGGAAATATATAATATCACTAGGCCCTCTATTCCCAAAAAGTTTTACCTTAACCTCATTTATATATAAACCATATCATCTTTTGTTCAAAGCTCTATGGAATTAAACTTCATACCTATTTTGGTAAAATATGCTAGACCATAATAATTATTCCCCTCATGGTTTGGATTTCAATCCCTAAAACTATTAAAGGAATGATAAATAGTAACCAATAGGTTGAAAACCCATAAAGGGTTTTGTGGAAAGAATTTGAGTCTCCACCCAATAGGCCTGAACCTTGCATAGCATAAGAAAAATATATGCCATTTATTAAAATAGGTAGAAATATTATCAGGTTAAAAACCTGAAAAGAGAGGCTTTATAAAATTCCATATTCTTAACTTATAAGTCATTACCTTTCCCAAATTAGGTAAAATCTAGTGATAAAATTAAAAAGTTAAAAAAGGTTCTATAGAACACCATCCAACCCTATAAAAGTCAATCTGTGCTCTTTAGTTCTTAAGATTTAAAAAAATGTTAGTTCATCCTTATATTCATCACACATATTAGTTTTTATGATCTATATATAATTCACGAAGTTGTAATTTTAGGGTATTTAAAGCTTATTAAGAATTGATTGTAGCATAAAAATCCTGCTAAATGATTTTAATTATATTGAATCACGAATTCCCTCATATCTAAATGGACTAAACTTAGCTTATTATGGTTGAAAATGAATTTTATATCTGAGATTCCTATATCCATCCGTTAGTAACATTTTAAAGGGAAAAAAATATTTAAATATTTTATTTGAAAGTTTCACCTATACTTGTGAAATTAATATACACATGATTTTTTAGGAATTACTATATCTTCATAGGATCACATGCCTTATATATGATTTGTTAATCATATCTTCATCATTTGAATCAATTATATTGAGATTATGATTTAAAAAACCCGTATGTATTAAATTTTAATGTGGATTTATTGAATATGATGATACTCCATGTGAGTCTAATTAATTATCATGAATCAATAGTCAGAGTAATAAGAATTTGATAAATCGGCAGTGATTTTGAAAAAAGGATTTTTATTTAAGAAAAAAGGAAGAAGTATCTAAAAATATAGAGTGTCTTATTAATTGTTAACCTAAAGTAAGAAGAGAGAAAATTGGGGGGGTATACTATAATGTATATTTTTTCATTTCATGAAGTTGGAACACTGATCAACATATTTTATCAATAGCTCAATGATGTTTAGTAATTTATTCAAAATATACGACCTCCCCCAAAATTATAACCTTGGTTAATCAAAACGACATATTCTTCTACCTTTTAGCCTCTTTATATAGCTTCTAGTGTTCCTTAGCTATCAATTTAACTCATTTAATTATTCATAATGTTAGATTACTAATTCTATCCCTTCATCATCTTACTATTGGTGCCCTACCGCCATTATAACTCATTGGGAATGTTCTTAAATTCACATTACCATGAGATCTATAAAATAAAATAAAAATTCTATTTTTAGATCCATCCAAATCCTCTCTTACCAATACTTTTGATAGATTATTTAATTTACAAAGACATGAATATTATTGAAGTCAAATATACCATACCTTAATGTGAAATTCTTGTAATGAATCTTGGGAATGTTTTGTTATGAATCATCTAGAATTGTTTAAAAAATTTTCCTCTAAATATTCATCAAAACTTATTGTCTCATGTTTTATTGAAGTTAGGGGACAATAGATCTGAATCAATGTTTTTTGGGGAGAATGAGACATAATCTAGAACTGGTTATCTTAATGTAAGCTCAAAAATGAAGATATTATAGCCTTGAAATTCATATAGTGACTGGGACACTGGGATAATAACCGAATCTATTTGAAACAACATAGCCACTAGTATTACCACTACAAATTATTAGAAAAAAATTACATCAGTCAATGAGTGTGACTGTCAAGGAAAATAAGTGATATTTTTTAACTATAATACAAAAATTTTCATTTCCACTCACTACATATTATTCACTGGTTAATTTGATGGGAATTACCATAATAATCATCACTACCTCTCTAGTTACATCACTTTTTGGTGTAAGGGGGATGATTGTAATCACTAACACCTGCTCCTAAATTGTAATGATTGGTTCATCATCACAAAGTGAACCCATTTTAGAATCACTATTTAATTCCCCAAGAATGACCAACAGGTCTTAGAAATACCTTGATTAATGTGGGATAGAGATATCAACTGGTAAGTACATTAGAGATATATCCACATGCTTGAGGAATGATTTATGTATGTTCTATATAGATATATCTTTGAAAATTCAAAACCAGAATTACCATGATATATAGAGAAGATAAAAAAAATAATTAATAGAAGGAATTACATTCTTCTATGTATTAATTTAATTAAATAAAAATAAAGATATATATGAAAAGGAATTGGATTTATTTCCCCATGACATCTATCATGAAATTTCTCTCTAAAAAAACATGAAATTTCCTTAGGATTTGACATTAAATTATACTTTGAATCATCATAACATTTTAGTTGATGCGTTCAATGGAATAAAGAAGGTGTTAATCTCTTGATTAGTAGTTTTATAAGGTGGGGAAACCCCTAATATGCCTCCCACTATAACTAAATTCCTCAAAGGAGTCTTAGATTATTCTTTTGCTGAAGCCTCCTTCTCAATGACTATAAAATTGTCTTTGGAAATCAAGATTCTGTTAGTGGTGAAAAAGGTTCATCTTGGGACTGAGGGGATTTCTTTCACATAGTTGGGTCTTTGACCAATATGGAGTTGTAGTATATAGGTACTTTTATCCCCCCAACATGATGTATAAGTCACTATAGTGAAAGGGAAAAATATTTTATGGATATCTTGACAAGAAACATAATAGATGACCTGACTGGGGGTATATATCCAGTTTAACAGAAATGGGTTCATTACCCAATAAAACTCATTATATTAATTTTTTAGGACACTAAACATAGGGTTACATTTTTTTGAAGTGATACTTTATAATTAAAAGGGATTTATATCAGTGTCAAGATATTGATTTAAGGGTAATGTTAGAAGACTAGCCCCTTTCACCAGTAAAAATGTGTATGGATAGTATAATAGTCCTTAACTAGAACCTAATTATAGATATTAGTAAATTTAGTATTGTTTCCATTTTATAATACCCAATAACTAGTAAGGTATAGAGAATATATCATCTCTCTATCAAAAATATCATTCTTTGACCTAGTGATGTGTCCTCTTCCATTAGTGTAGTTAACCTCAATACACTACCTATCAAAGTGAAAAACATAGTGTATTGAGGAGAAATTGTCGATTTTAGAGAAACCTAGACCATTTAAAAGAAGAAAATATTTTTGAATGTGAAATAATACCCGAATTAACGTTAAAATTTCTAAAAATAATCTCAGGCATTCATATTTACAGTTGGAAAGATCATTCCATTCATTATTAAGTGATTGGTTGATCACCCCTTCTATCTTTCCGTTTACAATATCACCCATACCTATCTTATGATCAAGAATCGATAATTTATAACATGCAACAACATCTATTGGTCCCCAATATACATGAAAAGTTTTATTGGAACATTCTCGGGGATGATGATAATGGAGGCTTTCAAAATACATATTTATAGGATTCATACACCATCTTGAAGCACAACCCATATATATTTAGATACTTTAATAACTAGATATATTGTTTAAAAATGGATGTCCTAAAGGTATTAATAATAGGAAAATAATGTTAGAGGACCATCCATTGTACTTGAAGGGGTTTTGGGTTCCTACATATATAATTATTTTTCCTGACCTTCTATCCTCTATTTAGGTATTTTCTCACTAGCTCTGGCTTGATCTCCTCACCCTTGTATCAGGCTATGCTAGTTATTCAATTTTTATTTATTAAGTTTCCTATGAGGGATTTTCCTTAGGAATTATAATATATCTACCATGTTTATATTACTTTGAGACTTCCTAGTGAATAGTCTCACCATCTAGGAATTAAGGTCATTGATCACTATGGGGACCATTTGAAATAACATGTCATTGGGATACAACGACATCTAAGATCATGCAAACAGAAGTACTAATCCAATGCCACAATTTTAAGAGGTAAATATTATTTTTTCATATGTGGTATCATAATTCATCATCTTCGACAATTTTAATGCAAGAATAGTGTGTTTTTAATTATTTAAATCTATGGGTGGTGTTGGAACATGCCTTTGTGGACATTTTAATTCACAAGAAAACTTATATGGTGTACATGATTTAAAAATTTAATTGAAGTCCAATCACTCTAAACGGAATCCTATTATTAGTGAAATTATAAATGACCTTATATCATACCTAATATAGCCCTCATCCATAATTTTCCCATTTGAAACATTCGTATAGGGAAATAAATTGAACTATGAATGTATCTGTTTACACTGAAAAGCTTGTTCCACACACGTGTACACAGAATCCATGATACAATACTCATTTGAAAATATCACATAATCTGAGGGTATAAGAGTATCTTCATTCCCAAAAAATGAAATGGGATCTCCATATATCACCAAATTTCTCACACACTAAGGAATGGATATTCCACAAAATCATTTCCCAGTCCTGTGATGTAGTGGAGAGAATCTCCCACTAGGAATAGTCTATATATTTCATCCATTGATGAAGAAAAAAGGAACTGAAACTATAAATACCATTTTAAGGGTCTTATGGGATTTTTTATCCTTATAAGACACTTTTATAGGGAATCATTATATCCAGTGGAGTATCTATCTTAACAATATTCCATTTGACTATTCATGGAGGAAAAATAGACTTATGGGTCAAAGGTTATGTCCATTCAAGGATGGTATTCATTTTTTATCATGAAATAATTTTAAAAAAGAATATTTTAATGAAGAACTAAGTTTATCCATGAATAATTCCATTATTAATGGAGAAGTTATTTAAAAATAACCCTATATACTCATGAAGTAATAATTTGAAGACACTTACTATTTCTGATGGTGAAGTAAAAACCCTATGTGACTATTGTATCCAATTTGTAAGCCTTCATCACTCATTAATTTTCAATGCTACTAAATATTTACTTCATAAGATTTTATCATTTAAATATGTTCTATGATAAAACAATCTCTCTATGCGGCTTCACATTTGGATATGTAGTTATCTAACACCACCAACAAATACCCCATACCCACCTCAGAAGAAACATTTATTGGTACAATGGAGAAAATAACATATTAGTGACATAAAAAATTAGGTAACTCGAATGGGCCCTACTAGATCTTCCTTTCATGAGGGAATCTCTTTGTGTCAAGGATCCGAATTAAATAAACCAATGATGAAACATCTAAAAATTTCCCTTTCTAAATTAGAGGAATACTAGGTCCCTTCGTAAATGAGTGGCTAATGAGGGGCCTTTTCGAATGAGGATGAATTTGGGGCATGTGATACCCCTTCATAAATGAGAGCTCCATATAAAAATTTAGACACTCTTCACAAATGGGATACCTATGAGAGGTCCCTTCATGAGTATACTATAAAATAGGCCCAAAAAACACCCCTACTCACAGCAAAACACATGCATATATGGGAGATAGAGACACCATAGAGTGTTCAAATCCCTCTATTTAGTTGTACTCAATCCTTAATTAATTGATGTTCATTACATCACTTTTTAAATCATCCAAGATAGAAAATTGAACCTTTTTAACACTCATTATTCTATCTAGACTAGCCACTTGGGTTTTATTAATCCCAATTACCTTTATGGGGTCCTTCCAGCAAGGTTGAAACCATGAAAAATAACATTTAAGACCTTATCCAAAAAAAACATACATGATCAGGTCATTAGGAATTATAGAGTACCCTCTATTGATCATGAATTACCTTTATGAAAAATTATATCCTAGGTTTTCTTCTTAGACTGATATGAACATAAAGGTAATAAAAATAATATATTCCCTTTATAAATGGGACATATATCATGAGGATATTATTGAGACTTCCCCATGACCAGAATACTCATCATGGATGACCTATATCCAACACCCAATAAACCCTAGCTATTAGTGATCTCCAAACTCTACATAATGAGTCATGAATTTGTATTCCTCCTCAATAAGTGTCAAACCTAACCATATTCTCAACGATGATTTAATAATGAGAAGTATCAATGATATAGATACATCACCCATGGGTCTACTATTAGGTGTAACACCTGAGATACCATATTCACCAAGGGAAACTACGAGGTCAGGTACATATGAGAAGCATCCCTGCCAGTTTTTATAGAGAACAGGATGAGAAACAAATATGTAAGACTGGATATTTTCTCATGGGGACATATCTCTATGAATGCAATCATTATTTTCCCTAAAAATAAACTGAAAGAATGTAGATTCCCCTATGAGAAAACCATGAATACACCCCAATATCATCCACAAATGACCATACTCCCTACAAGTATTCATATCCTTAAGGGGACATAATCCCCAATAGATGAATCATATAAGGGACAACCATGCACAATACCCACTGAATCTTTAATTTTCTCTCATTTCATTAGTCATACATGTTAGTTGTATAATGTAAAAATTCATGAAAAGATTCCTATAATAAGATGCTAAACTACATGGTGTAGTCCTGTAACATGACTTTAAATTATGAAACATGAACTATGCGGTCATTGATTCCAAATAACTATGATTAATATGACACCTCTTTGTGATTCATACTAAAAAACATCTAAAACCTTATTTCAATATTGACATATTCCCTATGAAAACCAAAATCAAACCTTTACTAGGCCATATTACCTATAGAGATCATAACTAAAAAGGGATATAACATCTACGATATAATCTTGAATTTATTGGGACATAATCCCTATAAATAATATATTCTCAATGATCCATATTCTCAATAATCCAACCTACCTGAGAGGGATATATTTTCTATTAGAAGAACAAAATATTTCCTCTACTGTGTATGTCCAACACCAAACATTAGTAGGAAAATTCTTCCAATTAGTTCAATATTCATAATTTTATACTTCATGGAATCAAGAATGAATGAATAAAATTAAAATAAAACTCATTAGTCTTTATCACATAACCATAAAAAGTATGTTTTTTATGGTTATGTGGAACTCAACTATGTGGTTTCAGATTCCCTTTATTATGATACAAATGAAGCCTTTGTGATATGCTTGATCCCAATATCAAAAAGCTTCCCCCCATAATGGATTGAGATAAATTCCAGAGTACCCAACTATATGACCTTAAACCCTATCATAATCAATTAATGCAAGATATATATATATATATATCCTTTAATAAATGTAACTTTTCACATCGATGCATGGTTTCAATCAGATCATTGGCACATGGGAAATTGGTACTTAATTGGGATTTGATAATAACTAAAAAACACATATTAAATATAAGATACCCTAAGAGTAGGAAATAATCCTTCCTTAAAAGGTGTAGATGAACCCATCTCCCATCCTCTAAACTAATATAAATTCTGAGGCATTGCTGGTAATGTCCCAATAACCTCCCGCCTTTGTATAGTTGTTATATATTGACTTAAAACCCTATGATATGGGAATACATTATAAGATATATCGTCAGAGACATGATAAGACAAACATCTTTCATTGAGAGGGGATGGTATCCCGATACTACTTTAAAGAATGACCTAAATTGGAATAAACAAAATCACAACTCGTAAATAGAGCTCATAATTTTTTAAGTTCACCCCTACCACCCTCGAACCATCTAGAAATAACAAAAGATACATAATAAGTATTTTTATGATATAAATATAAAGAATTAACTAATGAATAATTGATATCATTGAAACTTCTAAGCTAATGAGTCTTCCCTCTTCAAACCTAGTATCTATCACAAATGTTCATGGTCCCACTATTTTGTGTGAGTCATAGACCAACAACATGTAACAAGTATTTCATATCACAAGAAATTCTATGAGGTGAGTTTGGTGATTTATTACTAGGATAACTGTATAGTCCCACAAATTATATTATCCTAATTCCTTTTATGTAAAGAAGGTTTTTAGAGTTCATATATTAAGAATTATGGGGAATACCATTTTGAACAATGAGCCTATACCCTAAACATAGTTAACTAATAATATGTTCATGCACTTTTCAATATTAATTCCTGTTCTTGGATAGAGATCCTTTATAAACACAGAAACCTTAGTATCCTAGTGTCAATAGTAACTATTTTAAATTGGTACTAAATACAATAATTCACATCCCAATTTAATGAATAGTTTAGTTTTCTGGGTAAAAAAGATACATAATTTAATTAGATTTTACATTTGAAAACATAAAGTTAAACATAATATTTTATTTGGGGTCATATTTATTCCCTCTTGTATATCCCTACATATCAATCACAATAAACTTCCTAGAACCTAGGGTAAAGGAAACTTAATAAAGGGGTGAGAACAAATTTTTATAAAGGGAATGGATATATTAGAAGATAAATAAGAAATGAATAATATGTAATTATTAAATAATGATAAAATAATGCATCATAAATAATCACTTAAACTTAAAACTTATCAAAGGATATAAAAACTATTAAAATAATCTAATGGGAATCAATAACTAATTTTGTAGGGTTAGAAATCATAATTTTAGACATCTGAAATTACTATTGAGTCATTTTTACAGGATATCTAAAAATACCATCAAGGCCTTATGAAAAGGAATCTATATAAATGGGTAAGGCCTCAGTCGAATACCAAATATAGTTTATATTATGATACCTAATGATGCATTGAAGGGATAGGTAATTACATGCCCAACCCATCACTTAAGAATCCTACTAAATTCATTATATTAATAAATAACACAACTTAATAAAAATTCCTTAAAAATAAATAACTATGAATATTGGAAGAGATAACATATAGTGTAATAATAATTTACTCAGTAAATCTGATCACAAAACATATAAATAAATTCTTAGGATGATATCATAATATTATAACCTTAGTAAAGCATAATATTTAATAAAGGAAGATGATTTAGATGAAAATACATTAAAATATCACTAAAAAAATTATTTATGAAAATATGATTTTTCACTTTGAAAATAATTATTTAAAAATATAAATTTTTTCTAAATACTTAGAGTTTTTTTATTCACATATATCCTTATGAAATTTTAAATTAATATTCAAATAAATGAGTGGTCATTATTGTGTGAAATTTAATTCATTTTGTTTAAAAAATCCTATCATACTTATATAAAAAGGTAAAAAAGTAGCTCATTTAGAAAATGACAAGAAGATTAATTTTATTTTTTTGTAAAAAAGTAAAACAAGAAAAAACATTACATTAATTAATAATTATATAATTTGAAAAACCAATTTTTGAATGTTTTAGGGAAAATATGGTTATATAAGAGAAATATTTCAAACCAAGTTGAAAAACGGGGTTGGTTTTCCTTAAAATGATCATTTAGATATCATGAGTACTTAAAGAGAAAAAAATAAAAGGGTATTTTTGATTTAGATAAATAAAAATAGTAGAAGAAAATATATTTGGTATATGATAGAAATATCATATAATTTCCCTGTAGGAGAGTTAAATATAAACAATCCCAAAAAATGATGAGATTATGAAATAAAACCTTACCACATGTTTAAATTTGTATCTATCTGAACCTAATATATAATAAATATAGGTTTACTATACATATATTCAATAAAAATAATAATATATATCATACCATATATGAAGTAATTATAATCTTTTATCACATGTTTATTAAAAATTCATTGTTAAAATCACTATTTGGTGTAATAAGTACTTCATTTTTCTTATATGTTTTGGTTTAATTGTTTTGGTACTTTTAAATTTATTATGTTTAAATATTATATATAATGTTAAAAGTGATATAAATATCTTATATAATGATTATATATCTATTTATATTAATCAATAAAATATTGAGATAGAAAAATTAACTACACCGTTCATGGAGGTGTTAGGTAGTACGTACACATGAACATCATTTCACTTTTCGATGGATGGAACAAGATCAAAGTAAATAATAATCCAAATTTATTGAATAATTATTATATCATATAAATAATTCATATTAATTAAATTTATCTTTATTACCGTAAAAGTGAAATGGAAATGAAAAACAAATCACATTACATTGTGGAGGTCGTAGTCCACACGTACACACGACCATCATTATTATTTTCCAAATCATTAAATGGTAAAAAGGTAAATGGGATATTTCAACTGAATAAGTTTAATTATTTTTTTAATATCATATTTAAATATTAAAATCATTATAATACTCATCCATAAAATATGGTGATGAATAATAAATTTTATCACTGTATGGAGATGTTAAGCCTTATGCACACACAAGTGATACATTCATTTAACATTTAGTAAAAAATAAGGTGGATAACATTGATTTAATGATCATAATAATAGTTAGGTATATTTAGTATAATTATGTTTTTATTTTATTATAAATAAAATTTATTTAGATGAGGTTTAAGTAGAAATAAATTGAAAGAAGTCAGGTAAGATGATTACCTCTTCTTCAGGACATCTCCTTAAGATCCTTCATTATAGAAACTAGAGTTGGTGTTTTTAGGGGAAAATAACCTCTATAACCTTTATAATTAAATTTTTAAGATTAATAGAAATGTATTTTCTCTAATAGGTTTATAAAAATGATCTAAATAACTGACGAAAGGGGTGTCCTTTTATAAGTGAGTGAAATAACAAACTTGGAGTTATTAAAAAGATTAAAATATAACTACATAATTATCAATTTAAATGACTAAAAATTGAAATATATTTGAATATAAGGTAGTATATAGTTTAAATATAATCAATTAATAAATATGTGAAAAGTTTATGTAGTATTTTAAACCTTATCTTTCGGTCTTACCCCTTAGTTAATTTATTTTAATCTTAACCGCTGTAACATCTTTTCCACTCTTACTGGGTTATAATTTTTTGATAATGTGAAAATCAGATGATATATGGAAAACATTTGAAATTTTATACTATATATTATAATAATTTTCTTCTTAAAATATTTTAATAATTTTTAAATTATTTAATGAAATATTAATTTCCAAAAATAGCATTTCTGTTAGTTTTTACACTATTCATTTAATTTTTCTTTAAAGGCATAAATAAAAAGTTATAATTATAATATAATATATTTATAAATAAATTATATTTCATATTAACTTTTAAAATTCCCAAAATCATATAAATAATTAAAATTATACTACTTTTAATATTTTTTAAATTATTTATTATATTTTTTATTAATTAATTAAATTATGCATGATCATTTTATAATCATTTAAGGTAATTATATAATTAACAAAAAACAAAAATATGATTCCTTAATTAAAATAAATTAATTATACTCAAAATATTTTTTTATATTCATTCATAACTTTCTTTTTTCCATATGTTGACACATAATAGATATTTAAAAGTAAGAGAGTGACATTTTGTATATTTTTTTTCATAGAAGTGGCCCTTAAACAATTAAAATATCATCATAAGATTATAATAGTATAATTAACTTCATAAAATATGAACTTAGATGAAATATTGTGACCCAAATACTTAGTTTTGACATAGATTAACACGATTTACTCTTTACTAAGGTGATAAATTTGACCAGAGTTACTATTCATTATGCCTAAAAATAAGAGACCTATTTACCAAATTTAGAAATATTTATTCAAAACATAGAATCCATTTTATAAAATTCATTACCTATAATTAGTATAAATTAATTTTAAAATAAGTGCACAAAATGTGATGAAAACCGCATTTAAAAAAATACAGATTTAAACATAAAAGTTAAATTATTCTTATCTCAGGTATAATAAAAGTATTAAATGAATGTTAACATTTTTTATTGAATATAGAATTTATTAATTTCTTAAAAAACATTCAATTATATGATTAATTTGACTTGTTAATATAAAAACATGCTGTGTGCACAAAAATATTTTTTTTTAGAAAAACCTATATTTTACCTTCAAAAGATTTTAATTTCCATTTTTAATCAATTAATAATTAATGAGTTTATTTTATAAATAAATTTTTTATAATTTAGTTATTTCTATTCATACCTTAAAATTCAACAGATAGGTTATAATGATAAAATATATCATAGTTCTTTTATCTCTTGGTTCCTAGTAAGATTTTTCAATTTGTGATTCCTCTAGAGAACTCTCACCAAGAAATAGTCATGTTCCATAGAACTTTATATCTATGATCCCTGATTTATTATAATTTTTACTCAAATGAAACTTCACTCTCTAATGTCATATCATATGACTTCAAAATTTGTGAAGGATTAATAATGTGGTTTCTCTGGAGAGATACATGGAACACATTTTGAACTTGAGAGAGGTTCGGGGGAAGCGCCAAAAGATAAGCTACCATCCCTACTCGATCAAGAATATCAAAAGGGAAAATATAAATATGTATAATAATTAAATTATATTTTAATATCAAACGATTATTCAATGGAAAAATTCAAAGTAAAAACTTTTCACTAACTTTAAATTATAGATCACACAAACAATTTCTAGAAAATGTTTTTTGTTATCTCTGAGATTCCTTGATATGATGTTGAATGGATATTACTTTTTCTACTATATCCTCAGCTATGTCAGGTTTGAATAAATTTATTTATCAAAATTCATCCTAGTAGGTTGGATTTATACATTTATTTTAAATAAAGGGATTTAATAGGAGTAATCGGAATGCATGAGTGAAAGCTATTGTTGTATAAAATCTCGACCAGAGAAAGGTGTTATTCCCAACCACCTTTAAAATACATTGAATTAGATATAAACATATCCCATAGGATTTGAATGGTTCTATCACAATAACCATTTTTTGAGGATAATATTTCATAATAAAACTCAAATCTATAGAAAAATGTTGTTGAATAATTTTCTAAACCTTCAAGGTAAACCTCAGAACCCAATCACATATAATAGATAGTGGTACTCGATGAAACCTTACCAAATATTTAATCTATATTTTGGAAATTTAATGAAGATATAAATATTATATAATTGAAATGATGTGTGATTAATCTATAAGGTGATCTTCTAGAAACCAAATAGAATTATAGCCTTTCGACAATTCAGTGAGTCCAATGAAAAAATATTGGGTGATGTTTTCACAACTCAATTATGGTATAGGTAATGGTTATAAAATGAACTTAGAATTCAGTATCTCAGCCTTAACTTGCTGGCATACCACGAACCAAGATATATAATTTTCAATATCTCTCTAAATTCTTTCCCACTATAAATAATTTTTCATATCTTTATACATATTCATTATTCAATAATTAATTGTTAATCATAAAATTTGAGCCTAATTTAAAAGGTCTATCTTCAAATATGGTATGGATAAAACATATACAAGATTCTTAAACCATTTCACTCTATCATAATCAAGGTTGAACCCATGTACATTTATTACCTTCTTTTATATATCTTCATCTTCCTTATGCACCTATTTAATTGTTACATGGATATATAGTAGAATAATCATTTATGAAAGAAAATATTTATACCCTTTCATTAGGATTTCAATATCCATCCTTTCCAAATCCATAAAATTTGTATCTTTTTTTATCTTCATCATAGACAATATGGCATGGTATTTCCTGCTTAGACCATCAACCAAATTCTTGGCCTTCCTAGGGTGGTAATGTTTCAAGAATCAATATCTTTGATCAACTTTAACCATCTTAATTAGAACATATTCAACTCATTGTTTGTAAATTTATAATTTACGTTTTTATGATCAATATATATCCCACACCTTTCACCATACAGATAATGACTCCATATTTTCAATGTAAAAGTTACTACTTCCAACTGAAAATAAAAATTTAGGTAATTTTTCCCATGAACATTCAAGTGTAATGAGGAATAAACTATCACCATATCATTATGAATGAAAAAATACCATTACCTTCTCTATTGAATCACTATAGATCACAGAACTTCCTCCATAGTAGGGTAGCGTAAGGACAAGTATGTTGGACAACTACCTATTTAGATCTTTGAAACTCTCTTCACATTCATATGTCTTTAAGAACTTAACCCCTTCTAAGTTAACTTTGATTTTAGATTAGATAGTTTTGATAAATAAATAATAAATCATCTATTGTATCTATAAAACCTAATAAAACTATAGATATCGGTTACCATGGATGGTATCAAAAATTTCTCAACAACTTATATATTTTCAAGATCCACTAATAAACACTCATTTGAGATTATATAAGTCAATAATGGAACTTTTTAAATCCAAATCCCACACTTGATAAATTTATCATAAATTTTTTTATTCAGTAGGTACTTCAGCACAATAATCAAATGATTTTCATGATCCTCTTAACTCATTGAATATTTAAGAATATCATCAAAAATACAACTATAAACTGATCAAGTCAATCTCTAAAAATTATATTCATTAAATCAATAAATATAATAGGATATTTGGTAAGTCTAAATAGAATTACTATGAATTCATAATGACCATACATCATATAGAAGGTTATATTGGGTAAATATTCCTTGTTGATCCTAATTTGATGATATCTAGATCAAAGATCAATCTTGGCAAATAATATATCCTCATAATTTATCAAAAATACCATCAATATTGGGTAGAAGATACTTGTTAGTAATAGTAATTTTGTTAAGTTCTTTATAATTAATAAAAATATTCCTTGACATATCTATTTACTTAATAAAATTAATAGGTGCACCCCCAGTGAAGCACTTAGATGAATAGATCCATTATCTAGATTCTATTTGAGATTATTATTCAACTCTAAAACCCAATTAGGTGCATTCTATATGGATTCCATGAAACAAGCCTAACTTAAGGTATAGGTTCTATTGAAAACTCATCTTCATGATACAAGGGAAGTCTAAAATTATCCTAAGGAAACACATAATCCTATTTCCAAGAAATGGGCACATTTTCAATGTTGATTATCTCCCCAACCATTTGAGATAAATATCCCTCATGAATAGGTAAAAAACCTATATGATGGAAGTACAATCCATTGGATGTTCAGGTTTATCCTCACACTGATCGGTGATTAATGGTTGATTCAAAATATAAAATATAACTTCCCTTCCCAAATAATGGATATGGGACAAGTTTTAGTAGTGCCAATCCATACCTAAAATTATGTCAAATTAAACTAGAGGAAGAATATGATACATTTTATGGATATGACTAAGAACATTATATTGGGTGTATAGAGGGGAAACACAAATACTAATCATCATTTTTTCATGAATGTCATTTCTAGGTATCAACGATTGTAAGATCACGGGGAGTCAAATGATTTTGTGGGCATCAATCCAAGGAGATATCTTCATAGCTGTCTCTCTATGATTTCTTTTTCAAAGGAATATGTATAATTACATTTTGAGGATTTATAATTTGTGGTTGTTGGGAAATTTTTTAAGAAAATAACCTTATTCTTATTCGTTATAAATAGAATAGGAGCTACCAGATTTGTGTCTTTTCTTGTGGGATTTATTAATCCTTCTCTAGTGGTTTTAAAATTCATGTTAGAAAATGACTACAAGAAGATTTGGAAAAGATGTTTTTAGTCCTTTGGTTGATGTTCCATGAATGTTTTGAAATGGTCCACTAATTCTTGCATTTATTTTTTCCCTCTAATTTTTCTTATTTGGATCGGGTTCCCTGGTTTTCCATTTTATTTTCTAAATGGGATTCCCACTTTTCAATTTCCAAATTATTTAGACAACCTACAAATTAGATATTTGCAAAAAGATCATTATCAAACATATTTTTCTAGAGTATATATTTAAATTGATATATGAAATCCTATTTCGCCCCAAAATTGGTTTCAAAATATCAATTCTGGATTTTTATAACAATTAGTTTTAGAAAACCATACAAATTTCTACCATAAATTATTAGTATTGTTTATTCCACTAAGGAATGTGGAAACATGAATTATTCTTCATGTACCCCAATAAGTTATAATTCAATTTGGGTTAATAAAGGAGAGAATAAGGGTATGAAATTTGGTTCCTCCAATCATAATAGGGATAAAATTATTTGGGATGCTAATCAGAATATGGATAGAACCACAACAAAATAGATCTCTCTTGTAAGATCCTTAAAATTTTTGACTGTTGTTCAGAATGATTAGTCCATTAATGAGGATAGATGGAATATTAAAAATCATGATCCATATGTGGGTTAATTCACAGGTTTTGTAAAACCTTTTCAAGGGGAGGAGAAAAATGTTTACTCTTATTCTATTGAGTCATCAAATGATAATTATGAGAAAGCTTGTCAAATTTAAGAGGTTTAATTGAAGTTGAGTGTCAGAAAAGTTAAAAAATCCATGGTTGATTCTGATGGTTTAGTTAATATGAATCCCAATAAGGCACAAAAACATATATATTACCTTAATCTCGAATGAAAATTATCACTAGATCATTAGAGGCCTCTAGAATAAAAAATAATCAAATTCTACCACAACATATTCCAATCATGATTATTATTAATTTAAAGGGAAACAATCATGATGATGATATTAATATCATTGTGAGAGATGCATATTGGGTGGAGGATGAATTTGGTGAATAACTGAATTCATGGATAAATAAAAAAAATAATTTTTTTATTATAGATACAAATCTTGTGAAGTTTCTATAATCCTACCTTCAAATTCGAAAATGCATGTTTATTTAGATGGGGGAGAAATATAAATGAAATCCTAATTTTAATTTCAGGGAAATTATATGGAAATGAGTATTTATTATTTTATACTTCTTAATATATATTCATTGTATTTACATTTAAGTTTAGTTGTATTACGAATTTTCTATTTTACCTAGGATATTATTTATTGATTATTTATTTTAGCTACTACTGGATGGATGATTTGTTTGGTTTTGTTGAATCTGATATTTATGGAGGGTTGAATTGTTTATATCAAGAAATTTGGATTCCTTTTTTATTCTAGTTAATTATATTTATAGTATTAGTTTCTAGGATCTAGAATATTAGGTTGGTTGATGATAGGTTTTGGTTTTTTCAGTGTGTTTTAGACTACAAAGGAAGGAAGTTATTTTTTATTGAAATTTCTATCTATCATTCATGATCTCCGAGATGAGTTTTAAATCTATTATGATGGAATTTATAGGTTTTATTTTCTTATGATGGGATGATTTTTGAAAATGTAATATATTTTGAGCAATTTTAGCATCCTTGATTTGGGTTAAGTCATTTTCAGTCTGTTAGAGTGATCCGGGTTCATTGTTTTGTTACTTCTTTAATACTGCACATACATTACTTTCCCAGTCCTTATTGATATCGATTTCATAGATTTAATTTGATTTAGATATTATAGATATTAAAACTCTAATTTTGGGACATTGTTGAAGATAGACTAATCCTTTATTGTTCTCTTTTTAGATACATGATTCTATTCCATTTATAATGGTTTAATCCCATTACAACCCGGGTATACCTTGTAACTCTTTTTTTATTTAATAAATTTTGCAGAGATATGGGTTGGGTGACCAACTCATATCTCACTTTGTTGATCAAGAATAAAAATATTCACAGAAAGACTATCCCACAAGCTTCTACCATAGAAGAGTTCTAAAATTGAGATGTTGTCATCTTACTATTAAGTGGTTTTCCCCACCAAATGAATATATAACCGTTGAAGTGGTGATGTGATACCCTTATATGATTATTTATATATAAAATATTGGGTATAGAAAGAATAAAATACAACATTATCAATCTTATATTTGATGATAAGTGTACCATTCACCATGTCACTAGGAACTTCTACATTGGACATAGTAATTTTATAAGCTTTTTAATATCCCCTTGTCTCATTTTATGGTATGTTACTTTGATTTTGTGTCAATAATTTAAGTAGTTATCCATACCTTTATAATTAAATCATTTTAATTAGTTGGATTCTCCATTACCGTCTCATTTATGAGTATGATAGAATTTTTCTTTATAGTTTATGAAAAATCCTTTTGATTTTAGTCATGCACCAAGGTGTTTCCTTCTTTAAGTGTCACATGTTAGAAAATTTATCCTTTATTTTCTACTCTTACCTATTTTTTGTATTCCATCATCTTCTTCCCTTTATTTTCTTTTGAATCCATAAGATGTGGATAATTATATCACTATCTTGATAGCACATGATACTATATCCTTATATGATGTGAATGTTTGGGAGAGTTGTTCCCTTTAAAGGATTGTCTTAAGCTTATAAAAATAGTCAATATATATTTGGAATATTTATGTAATATATAATGTTCCTTTGCATTCATTTAAATTTAGATTCATTCATAAAAAAATTTTCCGCTTCATTTTTTATTAAACTCACGAATTTGTTTTCCATATCCTCTCATTGTTCTTGAGAAAAATATATTTCTACGAAAATTTCCTTAAAATCCTCCCATTTCATACCCAATATTTCAACCTTATCCTTAGTGTTTTGAATCAATGACCACCATTAATCTCAATCCCCCAAGAGTTGCTAAAATTTCATGAAAACCTTATCCATTTAATTAATTCCCTATGAAATAAATATATTCTTTGAGGATCTTATCAATTTCTCTACTACAAATGGATTTATAGTCCCATTGAATGACGAAGCTTGTTAATGCATGAAGTAGTATTACATTGTTAAACCATATTATGGATCCATAAGTTTATCTTTATGAGCGAATTTGTTGGTCCTAAAATTATTAAGCTACATAAAAATAGTTATAAGTTGTTATGGTAAAGCTACAACTCCATCTCTAACTTCATTATCTTATTTAGTAGGGAAATGCCTATATGGAATATCTTCGTTGATATTGTTTGTATTCCTTCTACAGGGAGCCATTTATAAATAATGGAATACCCTAGATCAATCATAACTTTATTCTTAAAAAGATATAATTTCAAAACTATCAAGACAATAAACATAAATTTAAATATCTATGAATAGATAATCCTATAAACATAAACAAGGTTTCTTTGGAAATACTCACAAATCCTATATTGTTTTTCAAATACCTCATAATGGTTGGTAAAGAAAATATGTATTTACCCGATCATATCTTCCATGATTTTCAAAATAGTTCATAGTAAGGGAATACTCACTATTCTCTAGAATGACGGTGTAGATATACTAAAACCAACTCTTTTTAGGGTTATTACTTGTAGTTTTATCTTCACAAAACCACATCCACTTGTAGTGTCTAGACATAGATGTATTACCTTAAAGATCACATCATCTATAACTTACCTATAACTTAAGATTTTATCACATACTTAGATTTTATCCTAATGAATAGTCATATATATATATTCCCTATTCTTTGTTTTCTTAAATCTTGTTGCTAAGGTTTTTAGTAAACCTGCCGCAGATACCAACAATAAGGACCCCGACCTTAGTATCCCATATATGGTGGTTTCTATATTTCATTGGTACAAAATATAGGAAATTTAATCCCAGAGGGCCAAATAGTTTAGTAACATATATAAACTAGAAAAACACATGAACCACATATTAAATTTGAAAACATAAAATACAATATAGTATATTATTTGGGATAATCATTATTACCTCTAGAATATCCATAAATATCAATCATAATATGCTTTCTAGTACCCCAGGTAAGAGAAATATATGAAACAGGTGAGATCATATTCTTAGTATGAGAATTCATATAGCGGAAGACAAACAAGGCATTCATAGTTTTATTGGAGTAAACGATGATAGAATAATTACAGATAAATAATAAAACGAGATTGAAAATTTTTAAGTGTTTATAAAAACAATTTAAATAAACTCACTATAATCAATAAATGATTTCATAATGTTGGAATGAATAATGGAAGACATATAAACGTACCACCGAGGCCTTGTGTTAGGAAATCTAAACCAACTATCATCACCTCATGCCAATACATCTACATAAATATGAATGGCCATTACTGAATACCCAATCTAGTTTGTCTCATGAGATATACCAATGAATCAAGAGACTATGAGATTCCAAGCCATACCCATCACTTAATAAGACAAATTAAATCATCATATTACAAAATAACATAAATTAATCAACAAGCCTTAAAAAACAATAACTATCCATATTAGAAAATCTAGAATACAAAATATCAATACTTTCTCTAATAAAACTGATCATAAAACATAAAAATAATTTTTTTGATGGTATTATAATTTTATAATAACATTAAAGTATAATCATCAATGAATGTTTACATAGATGAAAATACCTTCCAGAGTTAACCAGAAAGTTTATTGAGGAAAATACACTTTTTCACTTTGAAAATACTTATTCTAAAATCTAAAAATTTACCAGGTTGTGTGAAAAATATTTTCCTTGAAAATAAAATTATAAAATTATAATTTAATATTCAAATAAATTTATAGTCAAATAGTGGCAAATTTGGTTCATTACATATAAAAACCATTCATGTCACCCTTTTGTAAAAAGGTTAAAAAGAACCTTGTTAAAAAATGACAAGAACATTACTTTTAAAACATTTTTAAAAAAAGAAACACTTGAATAAAAATGAATTTAATGAATAATTTCATAATGTTAAAATAAAATTTTAATACATTTTATATAAAAAATTGATACGAAAGAAAAATATTCCCAACCAAGTAGAAAATCAAGTTTAGTTTTAATTAAAATATTATTTCAATATCTTTAGATCTTAAAGATAGGTGAATGAGATGAAAAATTTTAATTTATTGAAAAAATAGAGGATAATACAATATATTGGGTTTATGATATAAATATAAAATAATTCCCCCAGCAGAGATTTAAACAAAAACAATACCGAATAATATGAGATTGTAAAATACGCCCTTACCTCATGTTCAACTTCATTAGTATGTGGCTGAAAATCATGTATAATAGATATATATTTAATATAAATATATTAAATAACCATACTTATATATATAATACCATATTTTATTTACTTATATATTTTATCACCTGTTAATTGAAACTTCCTTGTTAAAATCATAGTCTGAGGTTATAATTGCTCCATTTTTCTTATATGTTTTAGTTTGGTAGTTTTGGTCCTTTTACTTATATCAGGATTCAATTATTTAAAGATTTTGAGCCATTATATATATAATATATTAAATATATAATTATTTGTAGTAATTGATGAAATATAGAGATAGAAAACTTTATTACATCATTCACGAAGATGAGATGTCAAACGTTTAAAAGGATTCTATTTTTTGCTTTTTGACAGTTGGAATGAAATAAAACTAAATAGTAATTTACCCATTTAGAATCACTATTATGTCATATAAATAATTTATATATAATTAAATATATCCTTATTACAATCCAAGTTAAATCAATATTAAAAAAATCAAAATGCTTCGTGTAGTTGGTACTCCACATGTACGCACAAGCGACATTATTATATTCCAACATATTAAAAGGTAATATGGTTTATGGGATATTAAAATTAAATAGTTTAATTTTTTTCATAATTATTATATATAAATATTAAACCCATCATAATATCAATATATAAAATATGGTGATGAAAAATGATTTGTATCGCTCTGTGGGGATGATAACCCATATGTACACACAAGATATACCTTCACTTCTCATTCGATCAAAAAGAGGGTCGATAATATTTATTTAACAATTATAATAAAATTTCAGAATATTTAAGATATTAATGTTTTTTTGATAAATACCATATATTTATGGGAGGCAGAAGAAGAAATAAATTAATAGTGGTTGTGTAAGAAAATTACATATTCTACTAGAGAACACCTTGGGATCATTTATTATAGAAATTAGGGTTGTTATTTTGAAGATGAAAAACCTATAAAACATAGATAAGGATATTTAAATTGAAATTGGTCGGGATGTTTTGAGATGGGTTGATACAAGTTATGTAAATATGTGATGGAAGGGGTGTGCTTTTATACTGAAGGGAAAAGACAAAAATTGAATTATTAAAAAGATTAAAATATAAATAAGTCACTAGCATGAAAAATTATTTTAATTACCCATAGATTAAAATATAATTCAATATATCATTCAAATATTACCAATTATTTTTTTTGATTGGATTATGTGGTGTCTAAACCTTATTTTTTGTTTAAGCGCTTCGTTAACCAATTTTAACATTAACATCAGTAACATTGTTTTTCAATATTAAGTAGTTATAATTCTTCTTATAAGGTGAAAATTGGGTTATAAATAAACAAATAATGAAATTTTAAATCATATATTATACTAGCTTCCCTTTTTAGCATTTTTTTATTTTTTAAATAATTTAACTAAATATTAGATTCATAAAATATCACTAATGTTAATTTTGATACTATTTAGTTAATTTGACTTAAAAGACACAAATGCAAAAACGTAAATTGAATATAATACTTTAATACAACACTATTATGTCATACACACCCCTAAAATTCATGTAACACTAAAAATACTTAAAATCATATAACTTTTAATATTTTTAATATCATTTATTATATTTTTTTATTTATTGATGAAATACTGCATCATCATTGTATAAAAGGTTTATGAAATTATATAATTAATAAAAATTAAAAATAAATTTCTATCATGAAAAAATTAATTATGATAAAAATATATATTTATATTCCTTGATTAATTTATTTTGTTCCTATGCGAAGAAATAATATATAATTAAAAGTAAGAGAGTGACATTTAGTATTTTTCTTTTATTAAAATATTATATAAGTCATTCTCATAGAAACATTTCCCTAATAAATTTAAAATACAAAACTAAGGTGATGAGGTCTGAATTACATTAATCCAAGAGAAATTTAGATTAAAAATAGAGACCTTAACACTTAGTTTTAATATATATTAACATGATTATCTCTTTATTCAGGCGATAAGTTTTTCCACTGTTACTATTCATAATGCCTAAAAATACATGAGACCTATTTGAAAAATTTGAACCCCCATATTTAAAATATGAAATTTATTTTATATAATTTAATACATATAGGTGAAAGAAATTTACATAAAATATGTGTTTATAATTTGATGGAAATCAGTTTAAAAAATACTATTTTTAATTATAAAACTATATTTATTCTCATCCCATGAATAGTAAAAATATTAGATCAATGTTAAAATTTTTGGTTGAATATAAAATATATACTTTTCATTAAAATCACTCACTAATAGTGATTAATTTAATTTATTTATATAAAAACATCATTCATGTATAAATTGTTTTCTTTAAAAAACATTACTTGATATTAAAATAATTTTTTTATTTCAACTTCAAATAAATTGATAATTGATGAATTTATTTTATACATATTTTTTTAAATTTATTTATTATTATCCATACCAACCAATTTAATGAATAGATTATAATGGTATAATTTATTACAGTTTTTTTGGCTTAGGGTTATGTATATCACATGTTTTCATTTTTTAGGAGAAATATTTCATAAAGTATCAGGGTGGTACATCCTTACCCATGAAATTTGTGGCTTATCTTAATAATTTAATTTGAAATGGGGTTGTTTGTGAAATATTTAAACAAATATACTTGGGTGGAATCAATTTCCACAAAAAGCCTTTGAGAGAAGAAATTTTCCATACACAGCCTTGTGAATCAGAGACCTAAATATTTTTTACACTTCTTATAGTCTTATTTTTACCTTAATATGATATAAATAGTTGGTATTAGTTTGGGGTTTCTTGAGACATAACAGATCATGGTTGAGATGTTAGTTTTTTGATATATTTGTATACAATACCCAAACATCCTTTTATATTTATACCTTCTTTAATTGATCCAATAATTTGATGCATGAAAGTCAAACCTAATATGACTATATCCATTTAGGGTTTAACCCACCCCCTATTCACAAATTCTAACTGTAATTATATCCTTACTTTATTTGATGACTACTTAGCCATAAATTGATGAAAAACAATATCTCTGAGGCTTTATCTTGTACTGGTGATTGTTTAGAGTTAATATTGTGTTCCAATTAAGGTAATATAGATTAGATTAATCCTACTTGATGCATTCTAACTTGATTTAATATTTGTGAATTCCAAGATCATATAGTGAGTGAAACCGAAATCTACAAAATTATCATCTTATCATAGGATCTTTATGTCGATCAGAATCCTACAGCCATATTAGGGTAGGTAGTCTGTTAATGGATACTTAAAATGTTGTTTTGGAAATTTATATTAAAGATATTATAAGTACACTATGTGATATTAGTTATGTCCCTACTCAATATCATTGATAAGTTGCTCGATGCATGGAGAGGATTGTATTTCAGAAATAATATTCATGGTTCTGATGGTTTATTATAAAGAGAATCTAAAAAATGTTGACCAAAAAATGTAATGTAGTAAAATATGAAGACATCTAGTAATATAAGAATGTTATTAGACATGATATTGAATGAAAAATATTTCATGAAGGAATTTTTTTATCAGTTCATCTTATTCCCAGTAACATGTGTCCTGGGGGTTAAAATATGTAGTTCACACACAGTTATACCATGCTCTGTCTACTGAGACCTAACATTCAATATCAATATCTTATTCCATGTGAAAAATTATAGTTTTTTATAGATATATGAGTGTTGAGCAATAGACTTGGGTGAAAATAGATATATTTCTTTATAGAATTCACTAAGGGTGTTAATGCATGTTTATGAATTTTCCCCCACTTATTTATAGAGGAAGTCGGTAGATTATCTATATCCCATATCATATCTCATGACCAATATGGGGTGTATCCATATATATAATAATTCATACACCTATTTTTTCATCTACATGCACCACATCGTTAACTTGAGTGAATACACTAAGCCAAATTCATTCCCATGTCCTATTTACCTTAATGTTTGATCCTCTTTGTTACACCATGAGTTTTTATGAGTTATTATTGTTTTGAATAAATTTAATTTATTAGATATCTTAGATTTAACTCACTATTATTTTAATCTTATGCAATATGAAACACTTTGTTAGCTCGCATTACACATGACATTAAGATTTAAAAAAACCATGATATATTATTATAATAATTATTTAAACATGACCAATATAAAATTTTCATTAAACATAGAGATATGAATTTTAATATATTATTTTTAAATATTAATTATATTGGTTTTATATAATAGATACAAATTTATAATAAAATACATAATTTTCAGTAAATTCTTTATATGTTTTTAAAAAACTATTTTCTCAATAAAAATTTATGATTTGTTGAGAAAAATAATAAAATTAATTTTCGATACTTTTGATAAAATAATTTTTTTTAAATAATCATGTAATAATTATTATAGGTTTAATTTTGGGTTTTTTATGAAAAGTTTCAATTTTTAATTAATAGTGATAAATCCTTAATTTCAGTCAAAAATTGTCTTCTTGTTTAAATTGATTATAAATATAAATTATATTTTAAATTGGTTTGAATGTAATTTTAATTCTATTATAATTCCATTAATCCAATTTATTTCATTAGAATCAATTTTACTATTGAATTTTGATAAAAAAACATTTCAATAGTTTAAACCTTTTCCATTTAAAACCCAATTTTCTAATCACTTATGTAGGATTATTTTTATATTAAAAATTTCCTATTATATAATTTTAATTAGGAAAAATTAATTCCATATTTGAAATGATAATAATTTATATTATATAATAATTTCGACATAATTTTTGAACCAAATGAAAAAATATTAAAAATTATTTACTACAATAATGGTAAAAAAGGGGTTGTTGGTGGGGGGGGGGGGGGTTATACTAAACAAATTTAGTTTAAAAATATCCCAAAACATTTTCAAAACCCTTTTTACGGATATATTTTGAATTTATATATTATATTATCTTGAATAATCTATTTTATATTCTTGTGACATGAAAAAACATGGGTGGAATTCTTTCTTTTAAAAAATTACATGTGTTCCACTCACCTAACTTAAAAAAGATGACCCATCTCCTACCATCTTCACACCTTAAAACACTTATGGATCAGACAATAATAGACCAAATAACTTCCCTAATTCTCTTCTATCATCCCAGAATCCTTTATTTTTATATAAAGACAACCTAGTAAGGATTTTGGTGTAAATTTAAGTAAGATACACAAATAAGAGGTAACGTTAATCAATGATTATTTTTGGTTTATTTGTTACTAAATCACATGAAATTATTATTATAAAATAAAAATATAATAACTTAATATATTCTATATAATTATATGTTGTGATGTTAATCTAATTACTTACGACCATCTCTACTGCCATCAAATGGGTTATGAAATCACTATTCGTGTATACGACAGACTATCACCTCGCGAACCGATGTCATTAGTTTTTACATTTAGACATCTTAATAATGGACATAATTATGAATTTATAGTTTATATTTTATATTTATATTATTATTATGATTTATAATTCATAATATCACATATACCATTATACTCTCCATTTTTTTTGGAACATGATAACATCGCTCGTGTGTACAAAGGACTACCACCTCGCGAAGTGATGTAGTTCATTCAAGCATTACATGGAAGGTAATAATGATAGGCTTTATGAATATATGTGATATATATGAAATAGAAATCAATCTTTAATTATAATATAATATTAAACTTTATTTATTTCAATCCAATAAAGAAATGGAAATGATTTTCATTCGTATGTACAACCGAGCATCTCTATGAACGATGTATTTCACTTCTTATCACTAAATTTTATGGATTACTCAAAATAAATTTATAATATGTATATATTATATTTATATCATGGTTAAAATTTCAGATATGATTAAATCATGATCAGACATAGATGAAGAAAATAACAAATCAAAACCTATACTAAAAACAGAGCAGTTATTACCAGAAACATAACATTAACTTGAATTTTTTAGCAAATGGGTAATAAAAGGTCACAAGATAATAATATATTTTATTATATGTAAAAATATTTTTATATAATATATTTATAATTAACTTATATTTATTATAAAATATTTTGAAATGTGTATGACAAAATTCAACACTTAAGGTAAGGGATTTCCATCTCACTTTTCTCTTCTGTGAGACCCATTCCATTTCCACGACTAATTTTTTTGATGTGGAATATATAATTCACATGAATATATTTTATAATGATTAAAATTAATTTCTTTATTTACATATACATTTCATTATCTCACTTTCATGTGGTTTATGGTTCAAAAGTTAACAAATCAATAAGGGATATTTTGTCTCTATTTACCTTCTGTAAGACGAACGTTATATTTTGCAAATATTTTCTTCAAAAAGGTGTATATAAAACCCATTTGGTATGTAATATAATGAATATATTTACCATTTTGATAAGTTAAATTTTATTTTATTACCTCTTGGAGCTTATGATTCAAAGACAATGAAGTTGTAATGATTTTATGTTATAATCTCATCGTTTATAGGGATTTTTATTATTATGTTTTAGACAATAAAATATTATGATCCATATCGAAATAAACTAATGAATTTTTTACTCTATCTATACATGTTTTTTTAATGTAATAGTACACTTTTACCTCTATTTTCTCTTAAAATAATTGATAAAATTTTCTTAAGAAAATCCAACTATATTTTTCTCTTTGGTCCAAAATCCATTTTCTTCCCAAACAATGTTTTTTAAAAATATCTTAAAAAAGGTTTTTTTAACTATCCAATTATTTTTTAAAATACATTTTAACCATGTTTCAATTTTTAATAATTTTCTTAATTTAATCCTCGTATCATTTTTCAAACAATTCCTATTTAAATTTTAATAAAAAAGTAAAAGGAAATTTTATTTTAACACATACGTTATAAAAAAACACCATTAGTAACGAACATTATTTTATTTTAAGTTTCATTTATTAATTTTCAAGTTTATTTTCTAAGAAAATGATTTTCAAAATATTTTATGTTTTAAAAATAGTTTCTGAAAATGGAATGTATATTTTCCTCAAGAAATGATATAAATGATAGATCGAAATCATTTTCTATATACGATTTCATCTGGTGATTATAGCTACGCCATACTAGGAATATGATCTAAGGTTAACATTATTATTCATTCTCTAAATGGTTTATGTTTATGATGGAATTATATTTATGAATCCTATTTCCATTCTATAGGTTTTACCATGATAAGATTCCTTTGAATCCCTTTTCTACTTCCATAGGTTATAATATGAATATTATAAACCCTATTTCTTTTGAAAATGTCATGAAATTATGATATGTCTATGAAACACAATTATTTCCATGGGATATGTTATGATGATTTTTTTATAATCTTATGTCACACATATTTATGAATTTCATTACGTTGAGGGTGGGACCTATATCTCCCTCCAATCGACTGGGTAATGATAAATATCTTATGAGATCAAAGGGTACATGGGTGGTTAGCTTAATCCCAAAAAGGAGGGTACATTGGTGGTTAGAAAAACCCAAAATATGGTACATAAGAGGCCTTCCCAAAGAAAAAGTTGGTATATAGGTGTTTTTACTAAGGGTAACATGTAATTAATGTCATAGTTGGTATATTTAACACAAGATTTTATATATTTATATATATTATAAAAATATTTGTTTTATTCTAATGTTTTTCTATCATGGTTCATGTTCTTTAATTTCCTTTTGATTCATGTCCTATGTAATACAAATATTTATTCCATGAATTAATATTATGATATTTGATATGAAAGCCAAGGTTTTCAAATGTTATTCTCATGTTCCCAAACCCTCATGTTGATATTATGCTTATGTATCTCTATTGTTTACCCTAATTGAGTATCTGTGATTAACCATTCTTATGTTTGTTTCTCCATGTTATGATGATATGAATTATGTATTATTATTCTGGCGAGGTTTATAGATATGAATATCTTAGTAGGAGATGATGTAGCTCAATGATAAACCTATTTTTTTATGTTTCCATGTTTCTAATGGCACTAAAATTTTATGGTCCTCAGGTGTGTGTTTTTTGCAATGTTATAAATATCTAAAAATGATGTAATATAAATATATGATAATATTGGGTAACTATAGTTGGTATCATAGGATATGATTAGTTAACCTTTTGAAACTAATATGAGTAAATAATAGTGAGATATCTTAGTAATTGTTTATGGATAAGTATAAGGATGAGTCCAAGTATAAGAAAATGTCCTAGAATTTTGGGAAACCATAGAGTGTGTGGTTTCTAAGAAATTACATCCATGTTTGAAAACTATAAGTAGATGTGTCTCTACAAAAAACTTACATATCAGTAATAAATCTGAAAATGGAACATTGATCTACACTCGATCATCACCTTGTTCATGGGAATGGGCCTTACTGCACACGTGGTTTGGCAGTCCCGTGGGGTATATATTGAGAATTCAGAAAATATTTATGATCCATCATGAAGGATTTGAACATATTAAGGCTATGAATGACATAGGACAAACATAATTAGTTATATATTAAAGAAGGAGTCATTATTTAGACATCTTATATGTAATTTTTCAGGGTTTTTGTGGTTACTCATCATGATTATTATTTCTTAAACTATGTTATTTGGTTTTAATCAATGGGTAGAACCTAAAATAATAATGTTAATGATGAGTGAGACAGACAATGAAACGATTTTCCTCTTGCTCGTCCATATATTATGGGAATTGGAATGAAAAATCTTGTTTCTATGCTGACAAATATTTTCAAGATACGAATCATGATAGACTTCCTAATGAAAAAATAGGGAACAAAATTCGGTTGAGTCATTCATAAGGTAATTTATAACTTTTTTAGTTTATGTTATATTGAACTAGTTTATTAGTTTCAGATCGTTAAAACTGAAATGATATTTCATATTCTATAGTATTTTGAAAACGAAAAATTCATTTCTGTTGTCTACCATTTGGAAGGGTAATAGGTTCAACAATGAACTCTTATCAATATTATATATAAATAAGATAAATTTTACTCCATAAATTTCAATGAGTTCAAGAACATATTTTTATATAATTAATTCTCTAATATTCTCTGTAAAAATATAGAAAAAAAGATACTTGATAAAAATAAAAAGGATTATGAATCCATTAGAACCTTTGAGGAAAATTTTACAAGACCTGCAATGTACTCTTCTGGTATTATCATCCAATATAAAAGTAAACTTATGTATTTCTTTAATGGATTATAAACAAGTCCCCAAATGATGTTTCCATAAGAGACTTCAATTGATATGTATAGATTTTTAGATGTGCTACAAATGTGGAATTGGAGGTTAGAGTTACATTTAAATTTCATGGTTTTGATAAAAAGAGGAAAATGTAATTCAAAGGAAAATATAAGAACCACATATAGAATAATATGATATTTCATTCATAATCAAATTATAGAAATAATAATGGAGGAAATTTTATTAAGGGAACTAATAAATGTTTTTGTCCTTTAACGGAAGGTTATCAGGTAATTGATTTATGAACTGAAGGGAATAATTTAGATAATGATGAAAATATAGGGAATGATATTCATAATGCATCACCCATACTCCAATATGTTAAATTTAGGGAGTTTGAATATTATAATAACAATTTTAGAAATCCAAGGGTTAATGATGGTGATCAATTCTAGTAGCCACTTAAGCCAATTGAAAAATTAAAATATCATGTGATCACTACTTTTGATGAGGGGTGTGATAAGGATGTGGTGAAAGGAATAATTATAATTCAGTCTAATACTAAAAATGTCTTACATTAATAGAGATGTACACATTCTTTCATATCTGAAGAAATTTTAAAGCATATCAATATTCCACACAAATTATTAGATGCAGAATTAGTATTAAAAACCCCTAATGGTATGATGATCACATCACGAGTATATAATTCCTCACCAATTGACATAGGTTGGATCATTATTCATGAAAATATTTATATTTTTACCATAGTTAAATTTGATATTATCTTAGACATGTATTGGACTTCTTTACATAGATCCCATGTCAATTGTTGAGGAAGGGTGGTTATATTTGATATCCTAAATGAACCTCTTTTATTCTATCAATGTGACGATAAGTATGAAATTATGATGAAGATAAAATCCATTAGGGATGTTTTATATTGATTACCCATCAAAAAGGATGTTTATCTTAGTTGGTTGTTGAAAAAAACAACAACTCATTCCTTAATTGTTTCTAAGTCATCCAAAAAAATTGGAAGTTGAGTTTTCCAATGAACTCATACTTGTTTCTACACCAAAATCTATGACTCCATATTTAATGGCCCCAATTTAGTTTCAAGAATTTAAGATGAAACTCGATGAAAACATTGACAAGTGATTTATTCAGAAAAGTGTGTGACCTTAGGGTGGACCTCTTATTTATGTTAAAAATAAATTTATATAAGTGCATTTATTCATTTATTATTAGGATCTAAAAAAGATCCCAATTAAGAAAATATACCATTTTCCCCGTATTGGTGACTTGTTTGATCAACTGGGAAAATCTCAATACATTTTGAAGATTGAACTTCATTCTATATATCACTAATTGAGGGTAAAAAAAGGATATACCCAAGAAAGGACTCTATACAGGATATGATGTGACGTCCTGACCCAGCTCACCACTAAGACGGTGGCTGGACCAGTCACCACATGACCTCAATTGCGCCTCCCTGTACTACAGAGGCTGTCGACTTGTAGTGAGGGTGTAAGGATATTCAGTTGAGAGACTATACCCTCTTATGAGAGTTGCGCAGTGGTATAACTGAGTAAATAATAATCAACCACGGAAGCAATAATACATAATTGACAAAGCACCAGAAGTCATATTTCATATAAATGAACACAATTAGCCAATGCTAGTTTATACGATAGATGAATATATTACATGGAACTTATACATATTTGAAAGCATTAAATAGTACAACATGATTTTCAATACAATACAATGTGAGAAAAAAGTAATAAAAAGAACTAAAACCCCAAAGGCGATCTCTACTAGCATCCTGAGCTCCATATCAGTCCTTTTCTCTTAACTCCCAGGTACAAGAAAACAACAACAAACAAGATACATAGCCCTGTGAACAAGAAAGGTCTTTTCAGGTAACCCAGTGAAATGGCTACCCGAGTGGGGTGTGAGAAATAAATATCAATAGGCCAGCACCACCAGTGTCTAACCCAATCCCAAATGTATATTATAAATTAAACAGGGTGTCGAAATGCATAAATAATGTAACAAGTACAATGTTACTAAATTCTCAATCACTTAATTCAGCCCTCAGCTAGTGTTTGAACATTTAATGAGATTATCAATTGTCTATTACCATTTCATTTATAAGTCTCATGTGAGTAAGTCGCCTACCGAGTCTAAGGTGTTTCTTCCAAGGGAAAATGAGGCTAAGCAATGACTATGCACGATGGGCTTTAACCATGGAACCTACTTGTCAATGATGGACCCAAGGAGTGTATCCAATGCATCCTATGATAGTATAAGTAGTGAAGGTACCAAGATATTACAAGGAAACATGAAAATTATATCCAGTGAGCGAGTTCTATGTTAAATATCAAGGTAACTTAAACTCACATAAAGTTAACTCAGTAGTATTTAAGTCTAGATAAGGGGAAAGAGTGTCATACAATGAGAGTAATCCAAAGAATTCCAAAATAAGTCTCCTAATGAATCCAAGGTGATATAATAAGGTAAAATCAGAATATGAAAATACAGGGCTTGTTGGGATTTTATCATCCGACCTACTAGTCAATACTGGATCCAATGAGTGTTTTTGAGGTATCCTTTATGAAGAAGGGACCCAACAGTAGTATACGAGGCATAAAAATAAGAGACAAGAACTAGAGTCTAGGTGGGTAGCATCCTAAGAAAACCATATCCTTGAATAATAATAGGGTTCCTAAGAGCCAAGGTATTCTCATCTCAGAATCCAAGGTGATATCGAGTCAGTCCATTCCTATTTGATAAAGAAGTCATGTATTGATTCATCTTGTTCAAGTCCTACCTTATATTAGTGTGGATAGCTCAAGTAGAGTTGAAACCATTATTTATTGATTCAATCCTTGCCTTTCATTACTGTGGAAAGGTCATGCAGCATTACAACCATTTATTTATTGGTTTAATCCTTTCCTTCCATTAGTTTGGAAAGGTCAAGTAGCATTTCAATAATTTAGTTAAAACCATTAAGGAATTTTCAAAGGGAAAAGTCCACACCACTACCTCCCCTTAGCATGGTAAGGTTTACATGGACATGGAACCAATCATTTCCTCATGAACCAAGGTCTGTCCATGGAATTCCTACATAAGAAACCTTCTATAACACAAGGAATGAGCATGAAAACTGATTGAGTCCATTCTAGCATTCCTACATTGGAACCCACATGTCACCCATGGTTTTATTAGTATTCAAAACATTTGAAAACAATTTGTTAACTTTTTTGTGGGCCAATCATTAAGAATTAACCATTCATTTGAATCAACTCATTTCATTTACCAAAACATGTCAATTTCATTTAAGGGGATCCAAGTATTCATGAAAAATGGAAATTACCTACATGGGTAATTCCAATCTAAAAACTAGACCAAAAACATAGACAGTGCTTTGGTCTTTTAATAATTTTAAAAAGGGAAACTTTGTGTTTCTAATTCCATTTGGGTCATGTACTAAGCATGCCGTATCTCAACATAACATAAAATAAAAAGATTATAAACTTGAAAAGTCAAGCAAGCATGGTCTAACCACAAATTTTTATCTTGAGGGCAGCACACCTCCATTAGAGGGGTTTTATTATAAAAACATGATATTGTTAAACAAAAAATCATTTAATACCCTTTGCATTCAAATCATAAATATGCTAAAATTCAAATTTCACAAGAATTGGACAATAATACTTCATTACATGAATTAATTTATTTCAAAAGTGCTGTAATCAACTTAATTAATGTATTTATAACGATTGAGTACTTGGAAAGTGACCCTACATCATGGTTTAACTAATCCATCCACATCATTGATGAACCAAAATGAATCCAATCCACATGAAAATCTCATCTCACTAAAAGAAACAACCCGAGGACTCATAAACACCAAAAGCACCAAATTTAACATGTGCCAAACAAAAGATGAGGTGAGAAACTTACCCTGAAACCAATCCAACGGACCAAAACCATCTAAACTGCCTCGCCTTTGGAAGAGGTTTCCGGAATACAAACCCTTGCGTCTCAAGAGACCTTTCGCATGAACCTAGAACAATGGGAAAACTAAAATCAAGATTAACCCTAAAATGATAGGGTTGGACCGATCCCTATGGGAAGATGGTTAGGCTGATTTGAAGTTTGAAAAAGTGAGGCAAATGGATAGAAGATTCACCACAATAGATCACATGAATTAATCTGAAAAAAACTGACCAGATTGAAGGTGAAAGAGGAGGATGAGGAGGGGGGGAGTTGGTCCCTGCATGACGAAGTGATAACCCCTTTGGGGATGCTGTGTCGTGACTTGACAGAGAGGGGTGTGAGGTTTGAGTGTTTTAAATTAACTTTAATTTAATTTAATTAAATTAGAACAAATAAAAATTTTAAAAGCTGGGAGACGCGTATAGTATAGCCTGCTTAGTTTTCCTAACTGTGTGAAAACCATACAATTCCTACTACCTCTAAGACACTCCCCACTCAAGCTAGGCACATAGTTTAAGAAATCGTGCACAACCCTTGTGTAAAATCACTGACCCTTTTTAAATAGGGACACATGGTTACCAACAATGGACCACACAGTTTAGAAGACCATGCACAAACAGTGCCCCCTCTACTACTTCTTAAAACACATAGCAGTTTTTCAGGTCCTAAACTTAAGAAACCTCTTGAGCCACTTAGGAGACTTCTCGGGTGTATAAGTGTTCCAACACTCAGAATGATGTTCTGAAACTCTGTTTAAAAAATGAACCATCTAGTAAACAAAAAAGTTGAAAAACCTTCATACTTTTGGTCTGGTTCTAATCATGGGTTTCTATAATCTACCCACCATGAAAACTTCTCTTCCCCGAGAATCCCCTAAAAACAACGTAAAAACCACTAGACCTACAAGGGTCTTGATGTTTCGTTCAAAAGTTTGTGTTGTAATACCAACGCCCAATGCACCTTAAGATTTTCCAAGGCATTCTACACTTCCGACCTTACAACCCGAGCCAATGCTCAAAGTTTAACTTAAACATAGAGCAGAGCTCACATGAGCCTATTTAGATAGAGAGAAAAACACGCCATCATCTCAGTAGACATTTGATTGATGGTGCTCACCACCACAGGTTTTAAATTAAGTGGGGGATAATTCCAAGCCATGGTACCTCCACCATTGGAATTGTTTTACAATCTACAATGCTAAATATTCTTATGACACTCATGGAATTATTTCATTAAAAAGAAATAGTCTAATTCCGTTCGACCTAATAGAACTGTTTGAGAAAGCTCTCTCAGAAGACACTGTTGACCTTGAGACCACACTTCCCTTCACCTAGAAACAAGTTTAAAAACAGTCCCTTATAGCCAAAAACATCAAAATGAATGAAGTAGAATGATTTTAGCAACTTGATAGACATATCTCGTAGAAGTCTAGCTTAGACAGTTAAAGCAATTCAAAATAAATGATTGTAGTCCATGTCACACTCAGTTTTTCATGTCATTGTTTTGATCCGGTTCATTTGAAATCCCAATCCTTTTCTTGGGTATTCGATGAGGTTAATATTGATTTTTTTGTTTCATCTATGTCCAATCACTCTAATTTGGGTTTCCCATTGCTTGTTTAGGAGTTTTTGGGGAAAGGGTGGTTACGTCATGATTTGGGACAACAGTGAACCCATTTCTAATTTTAAAAACCAAATATGTTTCTTTTATAACTCATTTTTTTAAACTTTTTTCACCCATTTAACTTCCCACATGGCCTCAAATGATATTTTAAACCTTTAATATCCTTTTGTACCCTATATAAATTCATAATCATGGTGAAATTGGGTTATTTATTTAGGTATGGGGCCATCCCGAGGGCCCATATCCAGTTTTAAAAAAACAATTTATTTCTATTATATATTATTAATTTTTAATAATTTTCGGTGATTCCACCTCCCACTCGAATCTAATAACGCTAGGAGAATTACCAATATCCTTTTTTCTTATTTGGAGCTCATATGAGTCGCGTATTAGGGAAGACTTTCTGAATGTCTCTCAAATATTCCAGAATTGAGAAGGTAAATTGATTCATACATAAATAAATCCATTCGCACTATTTTTCCCACAATTATTCTTCACTTAATTCTTATAGATCGTATGATACTCTCCAAGAAGTTTTACCCCATATAGTTTTTTTCTATGGGTGTAGATATAATGGAAGATGAAGAGTTTTCTAGTTGAAAATGTGAGATTCCTTCTCCTTTCTCCTCCCTCTTCTTCCTCCATTCATTATTTATTGGTTTTATGATCTCCCCTAGTCATGATAGACCTGGAGTTTTGTTGTCCAATGGTTTTTTGATGGGTGTTTTGTTTTTTTAGGTTTGGTCTTCATAGTTTTAGTGTTTATAAACCCGTGGCGGGTGTTTTCGTGTATTCATTTCCATTACACCAATGATTTGAGGTCGGATATCCCTTTCACATGCCTTTATCATTCAAGTGTCATCATTTTAATACTTTAATAAACTGATATATATGCTTATTATTGTTTTTAATTATTTTTATAATTTTCTTGGTTTGCAAAATGGTTGTTTAAGCCTTTTTTTATGAAACATATTGTTGTTTTGTCTTGAAAGTTCACACCAAGTGTTTGTTTAAATGATCCCTTATCTTTCAAACATGGTTTGTGAGGTTGATAACCTTATTTATGGTATTTTTAACATCATAAAGAATCTTGAATAAAATATGTCATGAAATTGGGGATTTAATCCTTTTTAACTTCTTAAAATAAATTATTTTGTTTAAAAGTTAATGTCATGTGTTCAGTAAATTTCCCGGTTGGATCTTATGTGTTAAGTGTGATTTAAAAATTATTTTTTTGGATTTACAAATGTATTTTAAGACTTAATATTTTATTTTTGGGTCCTTATATGTCTTTCCAATTTGTATTTGGTTTTACAGACAAATGGGTTTTGTTTTACAACATATTTTGGCCCGAGTTCCTGAAAAATGGACCGTTTGACATCTTTATGAAAATGGATAGGTTTTGAATATGTAACCTGAGTATTATAAAAGATTTATGAATGTGGTTTGATTCTATAAATTGTGTTTATAAACATCCTTAATAAAATTTAAATGCAAACCTTTGTCTAATGATAGTTTTGAGAAAGCCTTAAAGGAGCGCATGACATTAAAAAAATGGTTTCCATGTGAATTTTATGTTATATCCTTTGGGGCCATTTAATGGTCCATGAAATTGATTTATTAATTGGGTTTTGGGCTTCCAGATATGGGTTGATATGTTATTGATGGTTTTTTGGCCTTAAAAGATCATTTTTGAATTGATTTTATGTGCAAGGCCTCATTATACTCCTCAAGATTGTTTTGTGAAAATTTTTAGTGGTTTATTGATTCGTAAAAGAAATGTGAATCAGGTTTGTGGGTTATTCATGTGATTATGGTTTGGTACTGTAATTTTTATTTTAAAAGTGTATTTGATAATATGTGTAACTTTATTGGTCACTAAAGGGAATCCTGGGTATCAAGGTGGGCAGACGTGTACTAGTATGCTAGTGATTCCATCGGGTTTGACCCCTATTTCACGTAGCAAGTTTGACAATGAAAACAGTAACTAAAATATGATTTTGATGATGTTGGGGGACCACTAGGTTATGTGTATTCTCCCTAATAGTTGATAGTGTGCATGATAATGGATATTTATTATGGTTACTTTCATCCAGATACGAGGTAACTCAGACTCACAACTAACTAGTGCCTAGGGGTTTTCCCGTGAGTTATGCTCATTTGAAATTTTGTACTCACCCTCGGAATATGGTTTTTTTGGTTTGTAAATTTAATAGTGCATGTTATTTATTTAAAATTATACAATCTTTAAAGCAAACCTCATTAAAACTATTTTCATTTTGATGTTGCACCTCTTTTGAAAATTGTTACTTGCATTCTTGTTTATAAAACATGCAAGTTTTTGTATGATAATTATAATAGAATGGAACCTCATTTGAAAAAAATACTATTATATATTGTATTTAAAGAATTAAATTTATGTTTCTTTTATTCTAAAGTAAGTGCATTAGGAATATAATATCAGGAAAACTTACTGAGTTTTAATACTCACGCCTATAGTCTTTTTCTGTTTTTATCCCTTGTGCAGGATTCAACTCGAGTTCGATTTACATGGGCGACATGTGATCATTGTGTTGGAAAGTGATAATTGATATCACATGGAGGTAGTTTGTTACCAGGATTGGTAAGTTGAGTTCTTGGTTTAGTTATAATTTTAGTTACTTGTACAAATAATATTTAGTTCAATTTTTATATAAATGTATTTTGGGCTGTCCATTTATTTCTACTGATCGTTTGATTGTTTAAATATGGGAGAAATCATTCCCATGTGTACTCTATTGATGCATTTGGTTCTCGTCACCATCCCGAGAGGATCAAGAACACCTCTTGGGACCTGTTGCGGGCTATCTTGGGTGACCGGTTCGGGGTCGAGACGGGCTAGTTCTTGACAAAATGGCATCAATGGAGGTCGGCTCTTAGCAGACCCTTCTTTTAAGAGTGCCCTTGTTATTTGGGGGATGTCAAGGTATATGGAGTATTATTTTTGGGACTTGAGGGGTAAGTGCAGGAAGAGCATCAGGAACACTTTCTCATTCTAATCCTTGGGATTCCATGGGAAGTCCGGTTTTATTAGTGTCTTTTGTTCTTGTTGATTGTTTGGTATTGGGATACGACAAGGGGAGTCTGACTAATGGCCTCTTTAGCTCACTAGGCATGGAAAGCCATGTAGAGACAAGGCATGGTCCTAATAAGTCTCTTTGTGTTGGTGTTGTGTTTGAAATATGACCACTAACCATATCATCACGTCACCCACCGATACTAGTTCCCTTTTTTGGGTTTCTTGGACCTTTCAGGAATTCTGAATTTTTGTTTTGAAAATCCATGTGTGAGAATTATGGAAATGGGTTTTAAAGGAAGGATTGGATTTGGAAAAGTGGAAAAGGGGTTTTCAAAAATTAAATTTCATAATGGTTTTCGGAAGGTTGTGTTTTTTGAAACAATGTTTGGGATGGAAGTGGAAATTATTTCACGAGATTAGATTTTCCCTAATCTAAACTTGTGGTTTGTCGAAATAAAATGTTTTTAAAGTGTGAATAATTTTAAATTAATTCTTAATAATTGTTTTAAATGGGGTGTTTTTGTATTTTTAAAATTGTTTGAATCTCATAAATTAGTTTTGGGAATTGGTTTTGAGTGTTTGGCATTTTCCAAGAAAGGGTATTGGCCTCAATGTCCATCAGATTTTGAAAAGAAACCTTATTGAATTTTAGAAAAAGGGAAGCGGTTGTTTGGAGTATCTTGGTTGTTTAAAAAGTTTATAAAAATGAAAAGTGGTAGGTTTTTCAGAAAATGGTTCTTGATGAGGTGTAGTTTGTTTTTTGAAATCTGAAAATGGTTTTTGACTTGGTGGTTAATTCTCTTTTGGAAGGTAAATGATTTTTGGAATGATGTTGTTTTTTATCCTTTGGTGTTTTCATGGGTTCTCACATGCATGGTTTTATTTACATCTAGAAGGGTGGCCTATATGTAATGGTGTTTGGGTGCCTAGAGTGGCATTGAAATGTGCATGTGAGTGAGACTTGATGAAACACCATTGGTGAATGTGTAAACAAACAAATTAGTTTCTTTTTTGAAAAGTGTTTTGAGATTAAATATTGTGGCCTTTGTTTATAAACCAATGGTTATGTGGATAGATTTTTCTATATCTTAGAAGGGTTTGTTATTCAGTAAGCTTCCATGTGATCTAGAAGTCAAACTCTTGTTGTATCTTTAGATGAGATCTTGTTGGTGGCATGGATTTGGAGTAATGTTTTGTGGGTTTCTAAATATGTGTTGGATGTTGTGATGTGGCCACAGATAGTTATATGTTTTCAAGATTTCCAATTGATAAAACTAAGGATTCATTATAATGTTTCACAAGCTAGATCCACCTTCTAAAATAATTCCTAATCCTGTTAGTTGAAATAGAGAGCTATTTGGGGTCAATTTAAAGTTCTTCCAGTTTGTGATAATTCTTGTCGACATAGCAGTTTTGTTCATTGAGGCCAATTCATTTCACCGTATTCCTTGTCCATTTTGCTCCTCGTTCCAAGTGAGATATAATTTTGATATGTATCTATGAGTTCCAATTTGGATGAAGGTGTTTTGTTGAGAAAGTGAGTTTTTTTGAGAGGTGTGATCCTTAGCACCAGACTGCGGTGCATCAGATGCTTCAAGATTTAGGGCTCCATCCATAGGCCTTCGAGTGAAGAATTTCATGCAATCAGAAAATCTACAAAGTTGTGGGGTGCTTGACCAGGCTCCTGCCTCCACCATTTTGGAAAGGTAGTTTCTATGTCTATGTTGTAGTTCCTCATTACTGTGAATTTTCGTTTGACACAACAAGTGTGGTGGAATTACCCCTCACACAGTGTCTATTGTTATTCCTTCATGGATGAGGGTTTCCAATCAATGTCCCTTTATGGACTGCCTAAGTAAATCAGCTGCATTATTGGTGTTACCTTTTCGTAGGGGGATAATGTTGGGTAGCCTCTTTGTTTCTTTTGTGGTTTCAATGGATCAGTTATTGGGTCCCCTTCCCTCCCCTCCTGGAGTGGTGGGGGTCTGGATCCAGGAAGAAAGTGTTGGCCCAGTTATTTTCCCCTCCGTTCGGGAGTGACTGATTTAGATATTCATGTTATAACCCAATTAACTTGGGTTGGTGGGTTTTTGTGGGAGAGTTTTTTTGGACTTTTCAAAGTGATTTAATGTTGAGTTCTTGTTTTTTTTTCATTTATTGTCAGGTTCTAATTGTGGGGAGACCCACCATAGGTCTTATTGATTTTTACTTCAAGGAAATTGTCTAGTGCTAGTTGTTTATTATGGGAGGGGATTCTGTTCTATACTCCCCTGGAGTCTTTGGTTTTCTTGATTTCACTTTAGTTTGGGTGATTGTTGGGTTCATTTGTAGAAGTCCCAACAATCGGGTTCTTGGCTTGGTTGTGGAGGTGGTGGCTTGAACATTCCGTTGATTTTCACAAAGTGGGTTTGAGTTGGTGTTTTGTTTGGGAAAGAGGATTAATTTATGTCGATGGAAAATGATATTTTCCTAGATTTAGAGGTTGTATCATGATGATAAGTAATCATTATGTGTTTTTCTGGCAGTAGTAATGTGTTATGGCTTCCCAGGGGTAGAAATCTTTATTGGTGGGGAGAATTGCCACCCTCGGTTTTTCATGTTATTGTTTTGATCCGGTTCATTTGAAATATAAATTCTTTTCTAGGGTGTTTGGTGAGTTTATTTTTTATTTTTTATGTTTCATCTATGTCTAATCACTCTAATTTGGGTTCCCCATTGCTTGTTTAGGAGTTTTTGGGGAAAGAGTTGTTACATCATGATTTGGTCCAACCATGAGCCCATTTCTAATTTTAAAAACCAAATTTGTTTCATTTATAACTCATTTGTGTTTTAACCTTTTTCACCCATTATATTTCACACATGTACTCAACTAATATTTTAAAGATTTCATATCCTTTTGGACCCCATATAAATTTATAATCATGGTGAAATTTGGTTATTTATTTAGGTATTGGGCCATCCCAAGGGCCCATATTATGTTTTAAAAGAATAATTTATTTCATTTATATATTATTCATTTTTAAATTTTTTTGGTGATTCCACCTCCCACTCAAATCTAATAACCCTAGTCAAATCACCAATATACTTGTTTCTTATTTTGAGCTATTATGAGTCTCGTATTTGGGAAAACTTTCTGAATGTCTCTCAAATATTCCATAATGGAGAAGGTAAATTGATTCATACATAAATCAATCCATTCATACTATTGTTTCCACAATAATACTTTCCCTAGTTATTCTAGATCTTAGAAGACTCTCCAAGAAGTTTCAGGACATTTCCTTTTTTCTATGGGTGCAGATATAACGGAAGACGAAGAGTTTTATAGTTAAAAATGTGAGTTTCCTTATCCTTTCTCCTCCATCTTCTTCCTCATTACATAATTTACTGGTTTTTATAAACTCCCCTAGTCATGATCAACCTAGGTTTCTATTATCCATTGTTTTTTATGGGGGTTTTGTTCGTTTAGGTTTGGTATTCATAGTTTTTGTGTTTATAAACCCGTGGCGGGTGTTCTTGTGTGTGCGTTTCCATTAAGCCAATGATTTGAGGTAGGATATCCCTTTCTCATGCTTTTATAATTTGATTTTTGTCATTTTAATATTTTCCTCAGATGATATATATGTATATTATTGTTTTTAATCTTTTTTATAATTTTCTTTTTGTGAAAAATGGTTTTTTAATCCATGTTTTGTGAAAGGTATTGTTGTTTTGTCATGAAAGTGCAGACGAAGTGTTTGTTTAAATGTTCCATTATCTTTCACACTTGGATTGTGAGGCTGAGAAAAAGTTTTATGGTATTTTTAACATATTAAAGAATCATGAATAAAATATGTCATGTAATTGGGGTTTATTCCTTTTTAACATCTTAAAATAAATTATTTTTTTTTAAAAGTACATGTCATGTGTTCGGTAAATTTCCCGGTTGGCTTTTATGTGTTAAGTGTGATTTAAATTTTCTTTGTGTGGATTTATAAATTTATTGGAAGAATTAAAAATGTTATTTTTTGGTCCTTATATGTATTTCCAATTTGGATTTGGTATTACAAACAAATGGGTTTCAATTTACAACATATTTTGGCCCGACTTGCTAGAAAATGGACCGTTTCACATCATTATGAAAATGGTTATGTTTTGAATATGTATCCTGAGTATTATAAGATATTTATGAATGTGGATCGCTGCTGTAATTGGTGTGTATACACATCGTTAATAAAATTGAAATGAATACTTTTGTCAAATGTTAGTTTTGAGAAAGCCCTAAAGGCCCGTATGACATTTTTAAAAAAATGGGTTCCATGTGTATTTTATGTTCTATCTTTTGGGGCCATTTTATGGTACATGAAATTGATTTATTAATTGGTTTTGGGGATTACAAATATGGTTTGATATGTTATTTATGGTTTTGTGGCCTTAATATATCATTTTTGAATGGATTTTATGTGCAAGGCCTCATTATACTCCTCGCGATTGTTTTGTGAAAATATTTAGTGGTTTATTGATTCATGAAAGAAATGTGAAGCAGGTTTGCGGGTTACTTGTGTGATTATGATTTGTTAATGGAATTTTTATATGAAAAGTGTATTTGATAATATTTGTAACTTTATTGATCACTAAATGGAATCCCGAGTATCTAGGTGGGCGGACGTGTACTAGTATGCTAGTGATTCTGTGGGGTTTGGCCCCTGTTTGACGTAAAATGTTTGACGATGAAAACACTAACTAAACTATGATGCTGATGATTTTGAGGGACAACTAGGTTATAGGAATTATTTCTACTGGAGTATCCATGTGTATGAGAATAGAAATTTATTACGGTTACTTTCATCGAGATATGAGGTACCTAGGGCTCACAACTAACTAGTGCCTTGGGGTGTTCCCGTGAGTTGTGCTCATTGGATATTTTATACTCACCATCAACATATGGTGTGTTTGATTGTTAAATTTAGTAGAGTGTGTTATTTATTTAAAAGTCTACAAAATTTAAAGAACTCCTCATTAAAAATACTTTCATTTTTAAGTTCCACCACTATAAAAAATTGTTACTTTCATTTTTTTATAAAACATACATGTTTTTGTCTGATAATTATTATAGCATGGAACCTAATTTTGAAAACATACTTTTATATATTGTATTTAAAACATGAAATTTTTGTTTCTTTTATTTTAAAGGAAGTTCCTTGGGAATAGAATATCGAGCTAACTTACGGAGTTTTAATACTCACGCCTATAGTCTTCTTCTATTTTTCACCCTTGTATAGGTTTTAGCTCGAGTTAGATTGCTTTGGGAAACATGTGATCATTGTGTTGGAGAGTGACCAGTGGTGTCACATGGAGTTAGTTGGTTATCATGTTTGGTCAGTTGAGTTGTTAGTTTAGTTAAACTTTTAGTTTCTTGAACAAATAATGTTTAGTTTAAGTTTTATATAAATGCATTTTGGGATGTCCATTTATTTCCGCTGTTTATTTGATTGCTTATATATGGGAGAAATCATTCTCTTGTGTACTCTATTGATGCCCTTGGTGCTTGTCACCATCCTGGGAGGATCGCGAATGCCTCTCCGGACTTGTCGCGAGTTGGACTGGGTGACCGGTTTAGGGTCGTCTCGGGCTGGTTCATGACAGTTCATGAGTCCATAAAAAAAAATCCTACATGGGATCATAGGATTCACTCAGAACATACAAATCCTCAATTAGAACCATGATTTATCATTTAACAATTAAAAAGATCATCCAACAAGCTCAAAAACTTTTAAATATTAAGTGTGTCGTAAGACGGTCACTCTATTAGAGTATCGAGGATGACGTCAAGATAGGGGACATGCTCGTCTTTTAATAAGAGTACACTAAGAGAATTTAAGATAGGGTTTCCAGTCAATCACACCCAGAAACTAGAAGGAAAAACAGTCGAACCAAAACAAAGTAATGTTGCTGAGAAAGCATTGACCTAAACAACACCATCAAGCCTCAAGGGCATTCTGAAAAACCCAATCAATTCCCAATGGTCCCCTTAGGTTGTGTTACTCTAATTTGGAAGGACATATTTATCAGGTACGACAAAAAACTACCCATCTTAGGAGTTTCCTAACCAAAAAGGAAGGAAAAATAACCTCTCATAAGCATGAAAAATTATAATAATGTGATTGGCATGTGAAAACACTCGAGTATTTTGAAAGATAATCCAAGTATTGGAATGGAAATTATTCTTTAACGCTCAAGCCACTCAACTTGGAGATGACCTAATACCATACTCAATAGTACATGAATATTTATTTTAGATTCATATTGCCTAGTAAGACCATTTTCCTGTATGATTCTATAACCAATCGTCCATTACTAAGAAGAAGAAAGGGTCAAATGACCTACGGAGAATATGACCATGCTCGAGGCATGTATAAACAGCTAAAAAATAACCATTACATGATATTCAAACTCATATCAAGGTCAATAAGGACATGACCACTTGTCCGAACAACAATGTCACTTTAAAACTGAAAGTCTTACTTGCGACAATAAAACCCAATGAAACCAAGAGTGAGAAAAGTCATAGCACTAGCAAGGCATTAAATTCTGAGGGATATACCTACCACAGGTTATCCCCTTACGAAGAACTAGGGTCAACCCTAAAACAAGGCCACAATAAACAAAATTTACTTGGATCAAAAGCTGATCATAAGGCCATTCCTATGGAAAATAATGCCTACGGAAAGTAATCACGCTTCCGTTCCAAGGAAAATCAAGGAGAGGTCCGAACTAAACTTTACACGAGGGTTTTAAACCATGGAAACCTCTATAGGTTTCATTTACAATCCTCTTATATTTAATCACATTTAATCTTTAATCCTCAATAGATTTAATCAAAATGTCAAAGTACCATTTTAAATATAAATCACAAGGAACTTCATTTTAAACAACACACTAAGAAAAAATAGGCATGTTTTATAAAAATTCCTTTTAATTTTTTTTACATTCATTGACATCCTTTAATTTTCAAGAAACTTATCAAAATATATTCCCTTAAGAAGATAAGGTGACAAATAAGGGTCCCATTTTAACTAATTCAGGTTCTCTAAAAAGTAACCTAATAGTAAACGCACAATTATTAAAATTTAAACACCTGAACAAGTCATCTCATAAAATCATTCCCTAACTGACCTAATTAGGAAAAATTTTATTTTGAAATCTACGAATCATGTTATTTCATTTAATATGGGTTGTCATTTCAATGTGTATAAAGCACCCATAGACTCAATGAATTGAAAATTAGCTCCCATTAATCAGTACTAATGTCAATTCAGAATTTAACATGGTCAACATAATAGTCCAAATTATATGGGTGGACACTTACCAATCTGTAAATCACCCATACACTTTATAGTTTGGAATTTGGCCGCCCTCTATCAAAACCAACTTACTTTAGCAATGAATTTAGCTGTGTTTTTAACAATGGTTCAATTACATGGGTAACCTTTTCCATATATAAGGTTCCCAAACTCCTTACAAAAGAAAACTTTCTCCCGTCATAACAGCAACCAATAACTTAGACCACGAAATCATGTACATATATCAAAGTAAGCTTGAATGTCACTACAAGCAGCTAACACAGAGAAGCGATCCTTAATCATAGAAGCATGGCATTTTAATCACAAAATATTTCTATAAGAAGAAGTATGCAGATAAGGCATTCTAATTTATTACCTAAATATGTATAAATCTAATCATGACATTTTCAATAAGTCATTAAATCATACTTTTTAGTCTACCTACTAATGAAACTACATGGCATGACATATATGTATCGAATGCGAATTTTTATGTTCCTAATAAGATGCATGTAAATAAAATTTCTTGAAATAATAGGCCTTCGGTAATATTCATAATTCCATAAATCATAAGTAGTGAAATGTACACTAATCAATCTATGTGAAATAATTTCAATTGTAACAGAGAACAACATCAAGAGAAATATCATCCCTTTCAACTAGGTTATTCCCCATATGTGGGGTGATTAGTCCCAAACACGACTATTAACCAAGCACCGACACTTTCGAGTCTCCGGTTTACCAACCCAAAAAAGTAAGACAAAAGGAAAAACCACCTTTGATACCACTTTGTAACGTTTTGACCCGGCTCACTACAAAGGTGGTCACTAGACCGGTCCCCATATGACCTCAAGCACGCCTCCCCATACGATAGAGGCTGCCGACTAACAGCGAGGGTGTATGAATAGTTAGTGGGGTGACTATAACCTCTTATCAAAGTTTCACAGCGATATAATAGAGTAACTAATAATCGACAACGAAAGCAGAAATACATAATTGACAAAGATGCAGAAGTAAGATTTCTTATAAATGAAAGAAAGTGTCCAATTCCAGTTTATACAATAGATGAATGCATGAAATAGAATTTATACATATTTGAAAGAAGTAAACAATAAAAAATTCTATTCAATACAATACAATGTGAGAAAAAAGTAACAAAAAGAACTAAAATCCCAAAGGCGATCTCCAAAATCATCCTGCTCTCCAGCTGAGTCCTTTGTTCCTAACTCCCGGGTATATGAAAACAACAACAAACAAGGTCTGATGCCCTGCGAAGAAGAAAGGTCTACTCGGTACCCCTGTGAAATCGCTACCTGAGTAGGGTGTGAGATATAAATTTTAGTAGGCCGACACCACCGATTTCTAACCCAATACTGAAAGAGTAATATAAATTAAACAAGGTGCAAGCATGCATAAAAAAGTAAGCTGTAAAATTTAACTAAATTCTCAAGCACCTGATTCAGCCCTAGGATGGTTTCTGAACATGTAATGAGTTCATTAATTGAGTATTTACATTTCAATTATAAGTCACATGTGATTAAGTCTCCTATCGAGTCTAAATAGTTTTCTCCGAGGTAAAATGGGGAAAAATAAAGACTGGGCCTGATGGGATTTAACCATGGAAGCTACTTGCCAATGCTGGACCCAAGGAGTGTATCCAAGCCATTATATGCTAGTATAATTAGTGAAGGTTCCAAGATGTAACAAGGAAACCTAGAAAAGATATCTAGTGAGGGATTTCCATGGTAAAAACCAAGGTAATATAAAATCATGTGAAACTAACTCAGTAGTATTTGAGTCAAGCTAAGGGGTAAGAGTGTAATCCAAGGAGATAAATTTAAGGCATTCCACAATAAGTTTCCCACAAAGTCCAAGGTGATCGACGAAGGTAAAACATGGCAAATAAAAGACATGGCCTGAGGGGATTTAACCATGTGACCTACTAGTCAATGCTGGATTGAAGGATTGTATTTGAGGTAACATTTAAGAAGAAGGGACCCAACGGTAGTATTCAAGGCATCCATGAAATAGAAAGGAACCAGAGTCTAGGTGGGAATAAACCTAAGAAAACTGTATCCTTTAATCGGAATGGGGTTCTCAAGACCCAATTTATTATCCTCATAGAATCCAAGGCAAGCTTGAGTAAGTCTATTCCTATTTAATATATATGTTTTTTATTGATTCATATGGTCCAAGTCTTCTCTTCCATTAGTGTGGATAGGTCAAGTAGTGTTGAAACCATTATTTATTGGTTCAAGCCTTGCCTTCTTTTAGTGTGGAAAGGTCAAGTAGCATTGCAACCATTTATTTATTGTTTCATTCCTTTCCATCTAGTAGTTTTTAAAGGTCAAGTAGAATTGAAACCATTTTGTAAAAACCATTAAGGCATTTTAACAAGGAAAGGTCCACACCGCTACATTACCTTTGCACAGTAAGGGTTAACATAGAAGTGGAACCAATCATTGTGTCATGAACCTGGGTTCTTCAATGGAATTCCTATATGATAATCCATTTTTCACCCAAGGTATGAGCATGAAAACCCATTGAGTCCATCATGTCATTCCTACATGGGAACCCACATGTCACCCAAGGTTGTATTCAAAACATTTGAAAACATTTTGGTAACTTGTTTTGAGGGTCAATCACTAAGCATTAACCATGAATTTGAGATAAATCATTCCATTTACTAAAACATTTCAATTGCATTTAATAGTCTCTAAGTATCTGTGAAAAAATGAAATTACCTACATGGGGAATTCCAATCTAAAAACCGGACCAAACACTTAGAAAATGGTTTGGTCCTTTAATAATTTTAAAAGGAAACTCATTGTTTCTAATGCCATTAGGGTAATTTTATTAAGGAAGCCGTATCTCGACATAACATAAAGCATAAAGACTATAAACATGAAAAGTCAATAAACCAAGGTCTAACCACTAATTTGTATATTGAAGGTGGCGTACCACCATTTGGGGGGGGGGGGTTATTATAAAAACCTGATATTGGTAATCAACAAATCATTAAATACATTTAGCATTCAAATCATGAACATGCTAAAATTCACATTTCACAAGCATTGGACATAATACTTCATTGCATGAATTAATTTTTAACAAAAGTGTAGTAACATAATTAATTAATGTATTTACAAAGATTCAAGACTTGGATAGGGCCCCTAACTCAAGGTGGAACCAAGCCTTTCACATCAGCGACAAACCAAAACAAATCCAAACTACATTGCGAAGCTCAACACACTATAATTAACAAGATGAGGACTCATAAAGACCAAACGACCCAAATTTAACCCATGTGGAACCAAAAAGGAGTTGATAAACTTACCCCGAATCCAATATTAAGGACTAAAACCATTAGAACCACCTCTCCTTCACTAGAAGTTACCGAAAAAGTAACCCTAGGGTCATGAGGGATCTTTCATGCTACGCTATAACAAAGTGAAAACCAAAATCAAGATTGCCCTTAAAAATATAGTGTTTATACGAACCCTATGGGGAGATGGTTAGGCCAATTTGAAGCTAGGAAAAAGCAATATTAGGGAGATAAGACTTACCATGATGGATCACGTGAATAAATCGAAAGAAAACTGGTCAAATTGTTGGTGGAAGAGGAGGCCGAGGAGGGGGGTCTGTGCGCGATGAAGGGAGAAGCCCTTTGGGGATGGTGTATCATGAAGTGAGGGAGAGGGGTGAGAGGTATGTAGAGACCCAAATAATGACGTACATGGAAATTATATTACTTTTTCATAATACTTAATACATAAAAAAACCAACAGTCAAGGACCATAATATTTTAGTTTCTTTGGAAATTTAGAACATAATCTTCCATTCATGGTGAAAGATCTTCAAGATCTCCCATAAAGATCTTCCACTTTTATTTTCTTACCTAAAACCATTGTTTATATCATGGGGAAAAGAAAACATAAAAAGAGTGAGCTCAAATTCTTAGTAAGGGTATACATAGAGAACATAAAACAATCCATAAACATTTAAATGCAAAGAAAACCTAAACATAAAATCTAAACATCAAAATCTTGAGCAAAGACATAAATCTTGGAAGTACGTAATGAATATATCATAAAGGAACATCAATAGTGATAAAATAGAATGGTAATAAAACATTTAATTGTGGAAAACCATTAAGAACATGACATGATTTCCATTGTAGCCAAGGAATTGCTGCCAAGACCATCTTAGCGGACAAAGTCCCTTTCTGAATCGAGTTCACTCCTCGTTCCAGTCCTGTAGCACTGAACCAGATTAACTTACTGTTCCAGCCATGTCTATACCAAGAGATAAAAATCATTACCCAATGAATTAGAGGGATATATAGGTCCCACCAATCTCATAATGAAATCATTCTTTTGGGTGCCACAAAATAAATATACATCATTCATAATAACCCAACGAAATAAATGGGTTCTATAAACATCATCCCATCATAACGTAATCCATATAAAATAAATAGATATCATTTCATCATAATAAAAATCATACCATAAAAATAATAAATACATTATACTTGAAACACAAACATATTTAGTAATGTCATCACAGATGGAGAATAGTTTTGATAAAACAGTTGAAATGAATTCTTGAAGAAAATATCCTTTCTTCTTCAAAATCAGTTTCTTTTCACAAAATGCCATTCAATTTTTTAAAAAGGATTTTTTTGAAAATGATCATTAAATCTTTTAGAGGAAGATTCATTAATATTAGGTGTTATGAAATGGTAAAAATCTGTTCATGTCGTATAAGTTAAAAAAAGGTTCTCCTTGTACATTTTTTGGAAAAGTCAAAAAGTTCCCCGTATGGTAAATAAAATAATTATTCTTTCCATAACATGTGGTAAAATTCAAAAATGGATAAAAAGGACATTAAAAATACATAATGTTTTTTGGAAAACATAGACATGGATGATAACAATAACCCCAATACGTACTTATGAATGACAATCTCGGAAAAGAATGAGATTTGAATAGTTATCCCTTACATTATGTGAAATATGCTTCGTATGTATCCGAACCTCCTATATAATGATTTAAAAATGTCATTTACTTATTAAAGAATCATATTCATTATTATGACATCATATATGGTTCACTTATGACTTTATATTACCTGTTATTTTGTAAATTCATGTTAAAGTAGCATTTTGGGAAAAATCATTTCATTTATCGTCCGTGTTTTGAATTGTAATTATTCATATGATTACTTAGATCATGATTAAATACATCCAGAATATAAACCATGATTTATATATAATATATGTTCATAATATACATATATATAAAAGATCATTAAAGGGAAAGAAATACACTGTTCATGGAGACGATAGGCCGTACGTAAGCATAAACGATGTTTTTGTTTCCTTATTAAATTGAATGGAATTATGTAAATGAATCATATATATACATAAATCCAGATAAATTATTATGTAATATATTTCATGATTATTTATTATATATACTTTATTATCATACTTTAATGGTTAATCATGGAAAATGAATCTCATCGCGTTCGCAGAGACGGTAGTCCGTACGTACGCACGAGCGATGATATTGTTCCCATAATTATTTAATAGAATTAGAGTGGATTATATAATATATTAGAATCCGTATGATGTTATAATAACCATATATAGTCATTATTTATAACATTATACCCATCCAAGTAAGGTGGTGGTGAAAAAACAGATTACACCACGATGTGGAGACGGTATTCCATACGTACGCACACGCGGTGATTTCATTTTCTGTAGGAAGGATTGAAGGTAAAATGGGGTTGTTTCATATTTATAATAAAATATCAGTATATTAGTGATACTGATGTCATTACTTTATAATGAAACAACTAAAGAAAAAGAAGTTAAAGAAGAAAGAAACTTGAAAGAATCGGTAGAAGAGATTACATCTTCTTCGATGCACCTCTTTTAAGATTCCTCTTAAGGAACTAGAGTTGGTCTTTTGAAAATAACAGAAGCTCCAGAATGTTGCTATGCTAGTGGAGAAGAGAAATGGGCAGGGGTTGGGAAATCTTGAATGCTCAATGTGTTGTGAATAGGAGAGGGAGGAGGTTCCCTTTTATAAGGGAGGGAAGGGGCATCTTTGGAAAGTGTGAAAATTGTATTTTATTATAAACTTATCTTTGGTTTAAAAAGGTCCAATAATTATTAAAGATGAAGATAAGATGACTCATGGTCGAATTAAAATCATCCAATCAGAATTAGACATGTTTTGGATATTATTTTAGTCATTATAAACTTATTTATTTAAATCATTTGTTAATGAGGTAACAACTGAATCATTATTGTGTCATTAATAATTTAATTTATTTGATGTCTAAAAATTATAAAAAAAGTACCATAATGTAGGAAATCCTTTTATATTTCCAAATAATATTTATAGTCGAAAATATAATTTATATAACTCTTTATAAAAATTAATTTCTAAAATATTTTTGTTAATGACAATTTTTTCTTTTACATTAAATTAATTAATCCAAATTGTCATTATCATTACCAAGGGGCTCAATGGGGTCCGAAAATTGACCCAAGGATGCCCATGGTCGGCCATAACTCATAAAATAAGGTTGGGACAAGTGTTATGGAAATTTTTAATTATTATAATATTCGTTTAAACTTGAATTACCCTATTTTCCTTTAACTGTGGTAAATAAAAGTCAAAAGTTACTATTCACCAAAAATTATTTTCATCTTATTGAACCAAATTTTAATTCTTGATAACAACCATGTATGTCAGAGTTTTGAAATTCAATTCACATAAGTGGTAAAATTTCATTTAAATGAAAGTGTCGGTTTTTTAACTACAACTATGTGGTTACACTATTCATCAAAAATTGAAGTTTTTCAGAAAAATACCAAAAATTCAGACTAAGCTATATTTTATATTCCAAATTTAAAAATGATATCTATTTTTCCAAATTCAAAACATAGAAGTGTCATTAATTAATTTTAAAATTAATTCCCATTATCAAAAAAATAGCATGTTTTTAAGAAACAATAACTATCAAAAGGTCGACACTTGTTTATGTCCAATTTCAAAGTAAAAGTAATTGAAATGAGCAACATTTAATTAAATGGAAAAAATATATTCTTATTAAATTTTATAACGAATTAAAAGATAATCTGACCATATAAATTATTGCGATGAAAAAAGTTGTTTTTAATTAAAATATAGCGTGTTTTTACTATTCATTAAAATATAAAAGTTATTAGAATAATATGAAAAATTTATCCAAATTAAATTTTTATATCCAGAATCCAAAGAATAACTCTATTTTGTCAAATTAAACTTATAAACATGTCAGAAACTAAATTTAAAGTGGGCGCACCATCAAAAGGCGGCAAAACTACATTTTTTTTGAGAAATACTTATTTTACTCGAAAAATTTGTTTTGTTCTCATACCATGTTCTAGAAAATATGTAAGATGAATAATAATGCTATAAAATTAAAAATGTAGTTAATAATATTCATAATGGCTAGTCCATAATAATATTATAACAATATATTTTTGTTTAGTGAAACCCGGTATTACGTACTGCACACGCTATCAAGGAAGGTCGTGATTGCGTGTAATGCAAGCCAAATCAGGGATTCGTGTCATGAAAGCTCTATTTGGTGTAGCGTACAACACAAGAAATCAATGATATTAGAAAGAATAATTCTCAAAAAATCTCAGGTTGTTACATTCTACCCCCCATAAATTGAATTGCACCCTCGAAATTTGTAGGGGTTATAAATGGTTTACTACTTGAAATTTTCTGTCATAGAAACCCACATCGTAAAAAGGAATAATAAAACTTAATTTACAAAAAAATAAGTATGAAACATAACGGTAACCCAAATTAACTCATCATTGGGTTTCCACATAGGAGATCATAGGTGATATATGGATATAGAAGAGAAATATAAAAATCAAGTTCTGATGGAGAGTGGTATAGAGGATGGCTATGAAAAAGACAATAATCACAAAGCCATAAATTTGTGATGATCTAATGTACCATCTGATTCATCTGATATTAGAGCACTAGGACAACATATTTGGATTTCAAGATCATTTCCCTAAAATTGAATAATTTTAATTATAAGAAATACTTAATTTATTTCGGTATAATCTCACCGTTGTTCGTGCCTTGAACAATTTCCACTTCATCTATAAAAGAAATGAAGTTTAATTTGTTATTCGTGAGGTGTTAGCTGGTCATGTGATTGAATGATGGGTCATTCCGTATGTCTCAAACAAAAGTTTAGAAAAAGTTATCAAATATACATAAGTCCATCTATGGTGAGGTTAATCATATATGATTCCAAAAATGGACTTATACTTCATCTATCATTCCGATTAAAATAAAACTAGTTTCTATTAACCAGGGACTTCCGGTAGGCTGGTGGTAGGTGATAAAGGCCTGTTGCACATCGATTGTGGGTTCGATTCCCTCAACCTTGTCTGACGTGATGGGTTGTTGCCCATCCTGCGGGTTAGCCCTTTTCTTAAACTACACTATTATAACATTCCATCAATAAAATAGAAAATATTCTACCGTTAAACATTACTAACTTATGTTCAACATAATCCATTCCAATCTTTAGGCTTATCCCAAATTCATCTTTCCAAACTCATAGTATAAAGAGAACGATTACTAAAAAGGTCATATAACAAGCACGTGAATAGCATCATTTATCCCTCATATATCACAAGATATATCTTGTTGATCACATTCCAAACATGTGAATACCTTAATCATGTAATTCTCTTGAAAAATGAATACCCATCGAACCTTATTGAAAACATGAATGATGTCAAAAGTTATCTCTTACCACATACCGAAATCCAAAAATTCTATATACTCAAACCATAATATAACTTTGTCCTTATATCAGTCAGGATCTCATGAATACTATCAAACATTTTATTTTCTCCTTATCCATTCTTTATGTGAATATCATCTGCTTTCCAAAATCACTTTTCATGGATACTAGTACCATATTCTTATGGAAAACCACAATGGAACAATACATCGATATTTCAATATACCATAAAAGTATCTCAACAAAATTATTCTTTAATTCCAATACATAAACAATTCAATCCATCCTCTTCAATGATTGGCATGGAATAGGTCCTTCCTCGATTTAGAAGTAACCTCTTAGGTCAGGGAATTGAGTTGGGTAATGCCCATGTTCTCCACAGATAAGACATTGAACTCCATAACAGTCTGTCAATCTATGTCCCTTTTCCCCACATAGATAACATCATCCCCTCCATTTGAGGTATTCCTCAAGTTTCTTCTTCCCTTATTTAGAATTCTCAATATTCCTTTCCCTATTCTCCTCACCATGTGAACATGCATAAAAGTCCATCTTCCTCTTATTTTATAAATTAGGAATACCACAAAATTTCACCTTGTTAATAATATATCGCGATGTTTGATTCAACATAATCATAATATCTTTCTCTCTAGGTATTACACAATTTCGCTGCTCATAGTCACCAATTTGTCCATCGGATTCAATGTTAACCCAATTCCTTCTGGTTCCCTCCATTAACTAAAACCAAAAACCATTGTGTAAGAAATATTTAAAATAATGAGGAATCTCATAATCATGAAAAGTCACTTATAGGATGTATAACTTGTAACACCTTCTTTGACTTATGATAGCTTTGGTTCCCGCTAGGTTATTCATGATTGTCAACATAATTACAGGACTATAACATATATTTATACTAAACCTTAGGGACATACCTAGATATACCTTATAAATATCTCTAGGGATCTCACTAAAGTTTTCACATTCTTGTTTCCAAAGGTTAACTAAACCTTTCCTCGGATACCAACAATAACGGTTTGGAATTACTTCTAGTGGAATATAATTGATTCCTATTAGGTCACTCCATGGGAGACTACACCCCCTGGGAGGGAGACACCACCACCCCCAGTGGCAGCCATTTCTTCATGAAGCCCTTGGGCTAAGAGCCAAGCTTCGTCCAACGCTCACACGTGAGAGTTACCAAGGATCAGATATATTCCAACCTCCTTTGCCTCTGATACCAACTGTAGAGACCCGAAACATAACGTAAATGGACATTACATTACTTTTGAAGAATACTTAATACATAACAAAAACCAACACTCAAGGACTTTAATAGTTTAGTGTCTTTGGAAACTCAGAACATAATCTTCTAATCATGGTGGAAGATCTTCATGATCTCCCATAAAGATCTTCCACTTTTGATTTCTTACCTAAAACATTTCTTTATATCCTTTGGAAAAGAAAACATAAAAAGGGTGAGCTCAAATGTTCAGTAAGGGTAAACATAGAGAACATAAAACAATCCATAAACATTTGAATGCAAATAAAACTTGAACATAAGATCTAAACATTAAAATCTTGAGCAGAGACATAAATCTTGGAAGTACGTAAGGCATATATCATAATGGAACATCAACCATGATAAAATATAATGGGAATAAAACATATAATTATGGATAACCATTAATCACATGATATGATTTCTATATTAGTCAAGGCATTACTACCAAGACCATCTTAGTGGAAAAATACCCTTTCTGAATCGAGTTCACTCCTTGTTCCAGTCCTGTATCATTGAACCAGATTAACTTAATGTTCCAGCCATGTCTATCTCATGAGATATAAATTTTTATCCAATGCATTTGAGGGATATATAGGTCCCACCCATCTCATAATGAAATCATTATTTTGTGTGCCACAAAATAAACATACATTATTCGTAATAACCCAACGAACAAAATGGGTTTCATAAACATCATCCCATCATAACATAACCAATATAAAATAAATGGATATCATTTCTTCATAAGAAAAATCAAACCATGTAAATAATAGATACATTATAATTGAAACATAAACATACTTAATATTTTCATCCTACATGGAAAATAGTTTTGATAAAACACTTGAAATAAATTCCAGAGGAAAATATCCTTTCATCTTCAAAATCATTGTCTTTTCACAAAATTCCATACAATTAAAAAAAACATTTTGTTGAAAATTATCATGAAATCTAATAGAGGAATCTTCATGAAAATTAGGAGTTATGAAACTGTAAAAATCTGTTCATGTCGTATAATTTAAAAAAACATTCTCCTCGTACTTTTGTTGAAAAAGTCAAAAAGTTCCTCGTATGGTAAATAAAATAAAGATTCCTTCCATAACATGTGGTAAAAGTAAAACATGTATAAAAAAAATATTAAACATACATGATTTTTTTTAGAAAATATAGACATTGATGATAACAATAACCCCAGTAAGTACTTACGAATAACAATCTCGGAAAAGAACGAGATTGGAACAGTTATCCCATACCTTATGTTTGATATTCTTAATATGTATCTGAATCTCCTTTATAATGATTTGAATAATTTAATTGACTTAATAAAGAATCATATTCATTGTTATGACATCATATATGGTTCACTTATGACTTTATATTACCCTATCTTTTGTAAAGTCATGTTAAAGTAGCGTTTTGGGTAAAATTGTTTCATTTATCGTTCGTGTTTTGACTTTCAATTATTCATATGATTACTTAGATCATGATTAATTACATCCAAAATGTAAAACATGATTTATGTATAATATATATTTATAATATACATATATATAATAGATCAATATATGGAAATAAATACACCGTTCATGGAGACTATAGGCCGTATGTACGCATGAACGCTATTTTCGTTTCCATATTAAATTGAATGGAATTAAGTAAATGAAACATATATGTACATAAATACAGTATCATTATTATGTAATATCTTTCATGATTATTTATTATATATTCTTAATAATCATACTTGAATGGTTAATCATGGAAAATTAATCTCATTGTGTTCATGGAGACTGTAGTCCCTACGTACGCACGAGCGATGATATAGTTCCCATAATTATTTAATAGAATTGGAGTGGATGATATAATATATAAAAATAAGTACGATGTTATAATAACCATATATAGTTATTATATACACCATTATACCCATCCAAGTAATGTGGTGGTGGAAAAACAGATTACACTACGGCATGGAGATGATATTCCGCACGTACGCACACGCGCTGATTTTTTTTCATAGGATGGATAGAAGGTAAAATGGGTTTGTTTTATATTTATAATAACATATTAGTATATTAGTTATACTGATGTTATTAATTTTTAATGAAACAACTAAATAAGAATAAGTTGAAGAATAAAGATACTTGAAAGAATCGGTAGAAGAGATTACCTCTTCTTTGACGCACAACTTTTAAGCTTCCTCTTAAGGACCTAGAGTTGGTCTTTAGAAAAGAACAAAACCTCCAAAATATTTATAGGGTAGTGGAGAAGAGAAATGGGTAGGGGTTGGCTGATCTTTAAGGCTCAAAGTGTTGTGAAGAGGAGAGGGAGGAAATGCCCTTTTAAAAGGGAGGAGAGGGGCACCTTTGGAAAGTGTCAAAAATATTATTTTATTATAAGCTTATCTTCGGTTTCAAAAGGTCCAAAAATAATTACAGATGAACATAAGATGACTCATGGTCGAAATAAAATCATCCAATCATAATTGGACATGTTTTGGATATTATTTTAATCATTATAATCCTATTTTTTTAAATCATTTATTAATAAGGTAACTACTGCATCATTATTGTGTCATAAATAATTTTATTTATTTTATGTCTAAAAATAAAAAAATACCATCATGTAGTAAATCATTTTATCTTACCAAAAAATATTTATAGTTTAAAATATAATTTATATAACTCCTTGTAAAAATTAATTACTAAAAGCTTTTTGTTTATGTCAATTTTGTCATTACATTAAATTAATTAATCCAAATTGTCATTACCACGACCAAGTGGCTCAATGGGGTCCCAAAATCAACCCAATGATTCCCATGGTCAGCCACTACTAATCCAATAAGTTTGGGACAAGTGTTAAGGTAGTTTTGAATTATTATAATATTCTTTTAACCTTGAATTACCCTATTTACCTTTAAACGTGGTAAATAAAAGTCCAAAGTTACTATTCACTAAAAAATATTTTCATCATATTGAACAACATTTTACTTCTTGATAACAACCATGTATGTTGGATTTTTGATATTCAAGTCATAGAAGTGGTAAAATTTCATTTAAATGAAAGAGTCAGTTTTTTTAACTACCACTAAGTGGTTACACTATTCATCAAAAATTGATGTTTTTCAGAAAAATACAAACAATTCAGCCTAAGATTATTTGATATTCCGAATTAAAAAATGATGTCTATTTTTCCAAATTCAAAACATAGAAGTGGAATTAATTAATTTTAAAAATAATTCCTGTTATCAAAACAAATAGCGTGTTTTAAAGAAACAATAACTATCAAAAGACCGACACTTGTTTATGTCCAATTTCAAAGTGAAATTTATTCCAATGACCAGATTTGGATTAAATGGTAAAAATATATTATAATTAAAATTTAAAACCAATTAAAAAGATAATCTAACCATGTACATTATTGTGATGAAAAAAGTTGTTTTTAATTAAATATATCGTGTTTTTCCTATTCATTAAAATATGAAAGTTATCGGAATAATATGAAAAATTTATCCAAATTAAATTTTTATAACCTGATTCAAAAGAAGAATTTTATTTTGTCAAATTGAACTTATAAACATGTCAAAACATAGATTTAATGTGGGAGCACCATCAAAAGGCGGCAAAACTGCATTTTTAAAAAAATACTTTTTTTACCTGAAAAATTTATTTTGTTCTCATACCATGTTCTATAAAATGTGTAAGATGAATAATAATGTTATAAAAGTCAAAATTTAGTTAATACTATTCATAAGGGCTAGTCCATAATAATATTATAATAATATATCATTGTTTATTAAAACTCGGTATTGCGTACAACATACGCTATCGAGGAAGGTCGCGATTGTGTATAATGTAAGCCAAATCAGGGATGCGTGTAGTGAAAGCTCCATTTGGTGTAGCGTACAACACAAGACATAAATAAAATTTAAAATAACAATTCTCATAAAATCTCGGGTTGTTACAAGGTTAGAGTGTTTTAATTTAATTCTAATTTAATTTAATTAAATTAATAAAAATAAAATTTTTAAACGATGGGAGATGCACACAGTTTATCCCACACGGGTTTCCAAACTATGCACAAACTGTGCGGTGCCTATTTCCTCCAAGACACTCCCCGCACAGGCTAGGTGCATGATTTATGAAACCGTGTGCATCCCGTGAACATATCCATTTCCCCTTTCTAAACAGTGCTGCATGGTTATCTACAGTGGCCTACAAGGTTTAGCAAACCGTGCACAAGCTGTGCACCCTCCACTGGTTCTTAAAACACATAGCAGGTTTTTGGGTCCGACACTCCCAAGACCTCTCAATCCACTTAGGAGACTTCTTGAGTCTTCACTCAAGTCCGAAAACAACATGTATAAGTGTTCCAATACTCAGGATCAAGTTCTAAAACAATATTTAAAAAATGACCCATCTAGTAAATGAATAAGTTCAAAAACCATCATACTTTTGGTCCGGTTCTAAACACAGGTTTCTACGTACGGAAACTCTGAATATATAGTGATTCTATTTGGTCTTACCAATTACCATCCTACATTCTTTAATTGAATGAATAGATTCTCAAAATATTACCTTGATCAGTTTGTGTGAGTCTTCTAATCTATTAAAGGAGAAAGGAAGAACATATTGTTAACTTTAGAATTGTACTGAATACCCTGAAGAAGGAAAAAATATATGAAAAACTTTTAAAATGTAAATTTTGGCTACAAAATTTATCATTTTGGGTTTTATAATATTAAGATAGGGGATATCGATAGATCCCTCAAAGGCGAAGGCTATTAAACATTTGCACAGACTAACCACAATGACAAAGATATATTCTTAACTTGGTTTATTTTAATATTATCAATTTTTTGTGGGGAATTTAGCATTAATATATAACATTTTTTCTATGTTAAGTAAGAAGGTAGCCAAGTTCCTCTGGAATGATGAATATGATAACAATTTCAAGGAACTAATGAAAATACTAGTTGGCACACCTATGGTTACATTACCTAGTAGTGGGGAGGGGTTTTTATTATAACGACCCATACTTTACATACATTGTTAATACTTCAAAATTGAAGCACACTTATTACAACATATGACAAAACCACAAAGGACCGTATAGGTATAGTGTCTTTAGAAACTGGGAAACATAAACAACTAGTTCATAAATCTTCTACAGTGTCTCCCATTTATTTCATCATATCTAGGGTCCCTTTTAGCATATTCTACTTAATATCCATCTTCCTGACCTGGGGAAAAGAAAACATAAAAGGGTGAGCTCAAATGCTCAGCAAGGGCAAATAAAGGAAATAAAAATCATATCATATCTTTTTGAAAATCAGAACCTGCAAAAGAGATCATAATATATTAACATGGAATAAATCATAGAAGTGAAAATGAGATCCCCATAATCATAACATAAAACTTGAAACTTTGTGGCATGCACACATAATCATGGAAAATCATTTCTTGTTAGTCATGACTCATTGCCAAGACTATCTTAGTGGACAAAGTCCCTTTCTGAACCGAGTTCACTCCTCGTTTCAGTCCTGTATCACTGAACCGAAATAACCTTCCGTTCCAGCCATGTCTATCTCATGAGATATAAAATCTTTACCCAATGAATTGGAGGGAGATATAGGTCCCACCCATCTTATAATGAATCCTTTCTTATGTGTTCCACATAATCATAAATCATACATCATCGCATAACCCATGCAATAAAAATGGGATTCTTAAACAACATGACATCATAAAACAATTCATATAAGATAAAGGAATTCATAAAAATGTTTCCATCACAACATAATCAAATCCATGTAATAATAGGGGTAAAAACAGAACCATTTTATTATCTTAGATGGAAAATAATTTTGATAAAATACTTGAACTCCATTCTTGAGGAAAATATCCTTTCTTCTTTAAAAACATTTTTTCCTTTCTTAACATGTCATACAACTTTAGACTAAAAGAAGTTGATTAAAAATAAACTTGAATACTTGTAAAGGAAGCTTCTTGGAAATAATTGTTTTTATAAATACATTCATGCCATATAATTAAAAAAAACATTCTTCTCGTACTTTTGTCGGAAAAGTCAAAAAGTACCTCGTACGAAAAAACGACAAAAGATTACTTTCATATTCTTTACTAAAAACTCACCGAAGGGTAAAATTGGATTTAAACTATTGTAATTGGATGGAAACAATATTACATATTGAGGGAACATGGATGTGGATGATAAAATACACCCCAGTAAATACTTACGAATAAACAATCTCGGATAAAAATGAGATTGTGATATTTACCTTACCTTAGGTCCGATTTGCTTTGTACGTGTCCGAAGCTCCTGTATAATGGTTTAAATAATGTTACTGACTTATTCCAGAATCATACATATTGATATGATATCATATATGGTCATATTCTTAGCTTCTTGTTAGTAATATTTCATTGTTACTTGTTACACAGGTCTTTATTGCCTTTTGTTCTTATGCGTGTTTTGCCGAATACATTCTTATTCTTCTTTTAAGGTTATAGATACCTTATATCCAGAATGGTATTAGTGTAACATATATCATATTTATTCATTCAATTCATTTATATAATTACTATGTAATGATGATCATGTAGAACGAGTCGCATCACATCGTGGAGACGGTATTCCGTACGTACGCACGAGTGATGATATCGTTCCTATGATCGTGGAACTGTATTGGAGTATATATATATTATTTCAGTATCAATATTAATTTATAATAATCATAAATAGTTACTCATTACACCATTATACCCATTCTTGTAAAGTGATGGTGGAAAAATAGATTACACCACGGCGTGGAGACGGTATTCCGTACGTACGCACGCGCGATGATTTCATTTTTCCGTGGGATGGATAGAAGGTGAATTAGGGTTGTTTCATATTTATAATAACATATCAGTATGTAAGTAATACTTATGTTATTACTTTATCATGAAACAACTAAAGAAGAAGAAGTTGAAGAAGAAAGAAATTGAAAAGATCGGTAATGGATATTACCTATTCTTTGGAACGTTTCTTTGAATCATCCACTTAGGGAACTAAGATTGGTCTTTGAAGAAGACCAGGACCTCTAGGATTATTCTAGGGAAGTGGAGAGGAGGAAATGGCAGGGGTTGGCCGAGCTTGAGTGCTCAAATTGGTGTGAGGAGGAGGGGGAGGAGGTGCCCTTTTATAAGGGAGGAGAGGGGCACCTTAGGAATATCTCAAAATATTATTTTATATTAAAGTCAAAATCGGTTTATAATGGTTCAAAAGGGTCTTATTTCGAAGATAAGGTGGGGATGGGTCGAAATCCTATCAACCAATAGGATTTAGAAAAGTTTAGGGTATTATTTTAACCTTATCAATTAGATTTAACTCTAAGTTAAATAATTTAACTTTTACCGTGTCTTTTTGTTTTCTTTCACTATATGGTTAATACACTTACCATAACATGCCAAACGAACCCCAAATTGTTTATTATTAATATATATATCCTTATCTAAGTCATTTGGCCGAACCTTATATTTTTAGGAATACAATAACAATTAATAATATAATATTTGATTTAAAAACTATTTTGTGTCAATTTTGACACTATTTGATATATGATTTTTGTGAAAGTCATAACAGAATTATATGTTCGAACAAAGTGGATTAAATCAACATTAATATATCATAGTAACCTAGAAAATTAGTTGAATTCATAAAAAGTCTCAAATTACATTTATTTGAGCATTTATAACATCAATTATGTTAATATTTCCTTAAAAGGGTAATTACTGCATCATCGTTTTGTCATAAATAAAATAATTTATTTAAAGTATAAAAATTATAAATAAACTATTATTATGTCGGAAATATTTTTAGCTTTCTAATGAATATTTATAGTTGAATTTATCTTATGTATAACCCCATATTAAAAATGATTTACTTATTAAACTTAGATTTTAACTATTTTAACCCTTCTTTAAATAAATTAATAATAAATGTCCTAATCTAACCCATGTGGGCCTAAATGGTCATATTTTATTCATAAGGTTGTTTTTGGTCGAATTACACTTATCCAATAGAATTAGGACATGTGTTAGGGTAATAGTAATATCATATTTACCCTTAGTTACCCTATTTACTATTAACCGCGGAAAAAAAGTAAAAAGTTACTATTCACCAAAAAATTATTTTTATCTCATTGAACCACATTTTACTTACTGATATCAACCGTGTCTGTCGGATTTTCGAAATTCCATTCACAGAAGCGGTAAAATTAAGTTTTATGCAAAATTCAGTTTTTAACCTACCACTTAGTGGTTTCACTATTCATCAAAAATTGAAAGTTTTCAGAAAAATACCAAAATTTCACCCTAGGCTAATTTCGATATTCTGAGTCCAAAAATGAAGTCCATTTTGAAAAATAAAATTTATAAAATTTCAAAAATTGGTTATTACTATTCATAACGGCTAGTTTTAATAGCATATTGTTGTTTAGTGAAACTCGGTATTGCGTACGACGCAAGCTATCGAGGAAGGTCGCGATTGCGTGTAAAGAAAGCCAAGCAAGTGTTGTGTAGAAAAAGATTCCTTTGATGATTTATATAACATAAAAGTCTCGGGTGTTACATTCTACCCCCCTTAAAAAGAATTTTGCCCTCGAAATTCGTCACTTTGTAACAAACAGATGAGGATACTTCTCCCTCATCATATCCTCAAGCTCCCATGTAGCTTCTTCAAGTTGGTTGTTCCTCCATAAAACTTTCACCAATCGAGTGGTCTTGTTTCGTAGGACTTTTTCGCTACGATCCAGAATCTCTATCGGCTGTTCTTCATAAGAAAGATCTTGCTCCAGCGGTACAACTTCTGAGCTGAGTACATGTGAAGGATCTGGTATGTACTTTCTCAAGAGAGATACATGGAACACATCGTGAACTTGAGAGAGATTCGGTGGAAGCGCCAATCGGTAAGCTACCTTCCCAACACGATCCAGTATTTTGAAAGGACCGATATATCTAGGGCTCAACTTCCCCTTCTTTCCAAATCTCATAACCCTCTTCCAGGGAGATATTCGTAAGAACACTTTATCACCCACTTCAAACTCTAGGTCTTTTCTTCGGTTGTCGGCATAACTTTTCTGTCGACTCGGAGCTGCGCTTATGTGTTGTTGAATAGATCTGACCTTTTCTGCCATTTCATCAATGAGATCAGGTCCTAATAGCTTTCTTTCCCCAACTTCATCCCAGCAAGTTGGAGTCCTGCATTTCTTTCCATAGAGAGCTTCATAAGGAGCCATCTGAATACTGGAGTGAAAGCTATTATTATAAGAAAATTCCACCAAAGGTATGTGTTGATCCCAACCTCCTTTGAAATCCATAGAGCAAGCTCTCAACATATCTTCTAGGGTTTGAATTGTTCTCTCAGACTGACCATCTGTCTGGGGATGATAAGCAGTGCTGAAACTCAACTCTGTATCCAGAGTATACTGAAGACTTCGCCAGAACTTCGAGGTAAATCTCGGATCCCGATCAGATATAATAGAAAGTGGTACTCCATGCAATCTTACCACTTCCTTTACATATATCATGGCAAGCTGATCTAGAGAGGAATTTTCTCTAATAGCAATGAAGTGTGCAGACTTTGTAAGACGATCAACTATGACCCAGATAGCATTATTGCCTTTGGATGTTTTAGGAAGTCCTGTGACAAATTCCATAGTGATGTTTTCCCATTTCCATTCGGGTATGGGTAATGGTTGTAACATCCCCTTATACATTTGTCTCTCAGCTTTAACTTGTTGACAAACCAAGCATCGAGAGACATATTCAGCAACATCTCTTTTCATGCCATCCCACCAGAAGTACTCTTTCAGGTCCATATACATCTTCGTGCATCCAGGATGAATAGAGAATGAAGAACTATGAGCCTCATCCAGCAGCTCCTTCTTTAATTCGGGGATGGAAGGAACACAAACCCGATTCCTGAACTTTATTATCCCATCACAATCAAGGTTGAATTCAAGAACATTTCTCACCTTCTTTTGTAACTCGACATCTTCTTTCTGTGCCTCTTTAATCTTCACATGTATAGATGGTTGAACATTCATTTGAGAAAGATAAGATTTTTCCCCTTCCATTATAATTCCAAGATCCATCCTTTGTAAATCCATAAATATTGGATCTTTTGTGATCCTCATCATGGATAAACTAGCATGGTCTTGTCGACTTAATGCATCTACCACCTTGTTTTCTTTCCCAGGGTGGTAATGGATTGAGCAGTCATAATCCTTAATCAGCTCCAACCATCTTCTTTGACACATATTCAACTCCTTTTGTGTGAAAATATACTTTAAACTTTTATGATCAGTATAAATATCACACCTTTCACCATAAAGGTAATGCCTCCAAATCTTTAATGCAAAGATTACCGCAGCCAACTCCAAATCATGCGTTGGGTAATTTTGCTTATGGATTTTCAACTGTCGTGAGGCATAAGCTATCACCATATCATTTTGCATAAGAACACACCCCAATCCCTTCTTGGATGCATCACTGTAGATCACAAACCTTTCTCCACTGCAAGGCAGTGTGAGCACAGGTGCACTGGATAACCTTCTTTTCAACTCCTTGAAATTCTCTTCACATTCCTCTGTCCAGACAAACTTAACTCCTTTCCGAGTCAACTTGGTGAGTGGATTAGATAATCGTGAAAAATCTTTTACAAAACGTCGATAATATCCAGCCAAACCAAGAAAACTTCGGATCTCAGTTACTGTTGTTGGTCTCGACCATCTTTCGATAACCTCTGTTTTTGCTGGATCCACAGATATCCCCTATTTTGAGATTATGTGACCCAAAAATGCAACTTTTTGAAGCCAAAATTCACACTTGGTAAATTTGGCATAAAGCTTCTCCTTTCTCAGGGTCTTGAATATAATTCTCAAGTGATCTTCATGCTCTTCCTTTCTCTTTGAATAGACAAGAATATCGTCTATAAAGACTTCCACAAATTGATCATGATAGTCTCTAAAGACTCTATTCATTAGATCCATGAAGATAGCAGGGGCATTATTAAGACCAAATGGCATCACTATAAATTCATAGTGTCCATACCTTGTACGGAAAGCCTTCTTTGGTATATCCTCCCTTTTGACCCTTAATTGATGATAACCTGAACGAAGATCAATCTTGGAAAAGTATTGAGCTCCGCGTAGTTGGTCAAATAAGTCATCAATGCGTGGGAGAGGATATTTGTTCTTGATAGTGATCTTGTTAAGTTCTCGATAATCAATGCAGAGTCTCATTGATCCATCTTTCTTCTTAACAAATAGAACAGGTGCTCCCCAAGGTGATGCACTAGGGCGTATGAATCCCTTATCAAGATTCTCTTGGAGTTGCTTCTTCAATTCTTGTAACTCAATTGGGACCATTCTATAAGGTGTCTTTGAAATAGGCAAAGAACCCGGTACAAGTTCTATTGAAAACTCAACTTCATGATTTGGTGGAAGACCCGACAATTCCTCCGGAAAGACATCATCAAACTCCCGTACGATGGGCATATTCTTAATCGAAAGTTTCTCACCAACCATTTGAGATAAATAACCTTCATTTAGTGGAATCAACACCCATAAGATGGAAGGAATTTCCACTGGAAGGTTATATTCATCCTTGCATCGATAGACGATTGTATATTGATCTGGAATATGAAATGTGACTTCCCTTCTTTGGCAATTGATATGAGATCCATGTAGAGAAAGCCAATCCATGCTAAGAATCACATCAAATTCCACTAAAGGAAGGATCACAAGATTTGCAGGAAGCACTTTCCCACAAACTTCGATCGGAGAAGAATTATAAACTTTTGATGCGACTGTTGTGCCATTAGGTGTTGTCACAACTAACTCAACATCTAATTGTTGAGGTAGTAAGGTGATACCCTTAGAAAATTTTTCAGAAATAAAAGAGTGGGTGGATCCAGAATCAAATAAAACATTTGCTACTTTAGAGTGGATGGTAAGTGTACCTTTCACCACTTCGTTATCGTACTCCACATCGCTGATAGAAATTGCATGTGACTTTCCTTTGTCTTTAGCCTTAAGATTTTGTTGACGTCGACCATCATCATCAACCCTTGGATTTGGGCATTGATTGGCATAATGCCCCATCTCCTTGCACTTGAAACATTGAAGTGTAGTAGGTTCATTCTGTGTATCCCTTCCTTTGTTTGCATCATTAGACATCTTCTTCCCATTATCACGGCATTCAAATGCCCGATGACCTTCCTTTCCACATTTAAAACATTTACTTGTCCCTTTAAGACAACTCCCTCCATGTTTCTTTCTACACTTTGAGCATAAGGAAAAGCTCATCTTCTTTTCCGTGTGCTCTTTAGATTTTTCTTTGAATTACATCTTCCTCTTCTTATCAAACCCATGTGACTGATGGGTTATTCCAATCTCCATCTCGACTTTGAGAGCACATCAAACGATTTCCTCATTTCTATTGAAGTCCCTTATGGCTAATTCCCTTCGAAGACTTGGTTTTAAGCCACTAAAGAATCGATCGATCTTACTCTCAGGTTGGATAATAATACCCGAAGCGTACCTTGCAAGTCTTGTAAAATTTGCTTCATAGGTACCAACAGATTCATCATCCCTTTTCTTCAGTTCAAGGAACTCTTTCTCCATCTTTGTTCGGAGAATACGAGGGAAGTACTTATTGAAAAATAAGTTCTTGAACTCGTCCCATTCCATAGACTCAATTTCATCACTTTGCCTCATATTCTTAATAAGATTCCACCATTGATCAACATCTCCTTCCAAACGATACACTGCTAGGATGACTTTATCATGCTCAGAACATTGAAGAACTGAAAATATCTTTTCAGTAGTACTAATCCATTGTTCAGCAACTAATGGATCAGTAGACCCGCTAAAAGAAGGTGGACGCTGCCTCATGAAGGATTCAACAGAATGTTTCTCCTTCCTTTGCTCGTTTTGGAAGTCCTGCATGATTCATAGCTTGAGAAAGTTGTGTGAGCATGGCTACAAGATTTTGCATTCCAGCTCCCATATCGTTGGGTTTCTCAGGGGGACAATCATTGCATTGCCCATCGCATTCCACATTAACACGGTTCCTTCGGGTTCCAGCCATTGACTAAAACCAAGAAGAATAGTGTGAGAAACACTAATTATAATAGGAAAACCACATAATTCAAGAATAAAATTTTCATGCTTAATGTCTTATCCTAGGTTATTCAAGGCCATTTCTAAAACACTAAGATTGTGTTCTATGCTTAGACTTATCCTTAGGGTTCTGACTAAGGCTTTCACATCCTAGTTTCCAAAGGTTGACTATACCTTTCCTCTGATACCAACTATAACGACCCATACTTTACATACATTGTTAATACTTCAAAATTGAAGCACACTCATTACAACATATGACAAAACCACAAAGGACCGTATAGGTATAGTGTCTTTAGAAACTGGGAAACATAAACAACTGGTTCATAAATCTTCTACAGTGTCTCCCATTTATTTCATCATATCTAGGGTCCCTTTTAGCATATTCTACTTAATATCCATCTTCCTGACCTGGGGAAAAGAAAACATAAAAGGGTGAGCTCAAATGCTCAGCAAGGGCAAATAAAGGAAATAAAAATCATATCATATCTTTTTGAAAATCAGAACCTGCAAAAGAGATCATAATATCTTAACATGGAATAAATCATAGAAGTGAAAATGAGATCCCCATAATCATAACATAAAACTTCAAACTTTGTGGCATGAACACATAATCATGGAAAATCATTTCTTGTTAGTCATGACTCATTGCCAAGACTATCTTAGTGGACAGAGTCCCTTTCTGAACCGAGTTCACTCCTCGTTTCAGTCCTGTATCACTGAACCGAAATAACCTTCCGTTCCAGCCATGTCTATATCATGAGATATAAAATCTTTACCCAATGCATTGGAGGGAGATGTAGGTCCCACCCATCTTATAATGAATCCTTTCTTATGTGTGCCACATAATCATAAATCAGACATCATCGCATAACCCATGTAATAAAAATGGGATTCTTAAACAACATGACATCATAAAAAAATTCATATAAGATAAAGGAATTCATAAAAATGTTTCCATCACAACATAATCAAATCCATGTAATAATAGGGTTCAAAACAGAACCCTTTTATTATCTTAGATGGAAAATAATTTTGATAAAATACTTGAACTCCATTCTTGAGGAAAATATCCTTTCTTCTTTAAAAACATTTTTTCCTTTCTTAACATGTCATACAACTTTAGACTAAAAGAAGTTGATTAAAAATAAACTTGAATACTTGTAATGGAAGCTTCTTGGAAATAAGTTTTTTTAGAAATCCATTCATGCCGTATAATTTAAAAAAAACATTCTTCTCGTACTTTTGTTGGAAAAGTCAAAAACTACCTCGTACGAAAAAAACGACAAAAGATTCCTTTCATATTCTTTACTAAAAACTCACTGAAGGGTAAAATTGGATTTAAACTATTGTAAGTGGATGGAAACAATATTACATATTGAGGGAACATGGATGTGGATGATAAAATACACCCCAGTAAATACTTACGAATAAACAATCTCGGATAAAAATGAGATTGTGATATTTCCCTTACCTTAGGTCTGATTTGCTTTGTACGTGTCCGAAGATCCTGTATAATGGTTTAAATAATGTTATTGACTTATTCCAGAATCATACATATTGATATGATATCATATATGGTCATATTCTTAGCTTCTTGTTAGTAATATTTCATTGTTACTTGTTACTCGGGTCTTTATTGCCTTTTGTTCTTATGCGTGTTTTGCCGAAAACATTCTTATTCTTCTTTTAAGGTTATAGATACCTTATATCCAGAATGGTATTAGTGTAACATATATCATATTTATTCATTCAATTCATTTATATAATTACTATGTAATGATGATCACGTAGAACGAGTCGCATCACATCGTGGAGACGGTATTCCGTACGTACGCACGAGTGATGATATCGTTCCTATGATCGTGGAACTGTATTGGAGTATGTATATATTATTTCAGTATCAATATTACTTTATAATAATCATAAATAGTTACTCATTACACCATTATACCCATCCTTTTAATGTGATGGTGGAAAAATAGATTACACCACGGCGTGGAGACGGTATTCCGTACGTACGCACGCGCGATGATTTCATTTTTCCGTGGGATGGATAGAAGGTGAATTAGGGTTGTTTCATATTTATAATAACATATCAGTATGTAAGTAATACTGATGTTATTACTTTATCATGAAACAACTAAAGAAGAAGAAGTTGAAGAAGAAATAAATTGAAAAGATCGGTAATGGATATTACCTCTTCTTTAGAACGCTTCTTTGAATCCTCCACTTAGGGAACTAAGATTGGTCTTTGAAGAAGACCGGGACCTCTAGGATTATTATAGGGAAGTGGAGAGGATAAAATGGCAGGGGTTGGCCGAGCTTGAGTTCTCAAATTGGTGTGAGGAGGTGGGGGAGGAGGTTCCCTTTTATAAGGGAGGAGAGGGGCACCTTAGGAATATCTCAAAATATTATTTTATATTAAAGTCAAAATCGGTTTATAATGGTTCCAAAGGGTCTTATTTTGAAGCTAAGGTGGGGATGGGTCGCAATCCTATCAACCAATAGGATTTAGACAAGTTTAGGGTGTTATTTTAACCTTATCAATTAGATTTAACTCTAAGTTAAATAATTTAACTTTTACCGTGTCTTTTTGTTTTCTTTCACTATATGGTTAATACACTTACTATAACATGACAAACGAACCCCACATTGTTTATTATTAATATATATATCCTTATCTAAGTCATTTGGCCGAACATTAGATTTTTAGGAACACAATAACAATTAATAATATAATATTTGATTTAAAAACTATTTTGTGTCAATTTTGACACTATTTGATATATGATTTTTGTGAAAGTCATAAAAGAATTATATGTTCAAACCAAGTTGATTAAATCAACATTAATATATCATAGTTACCTAGAAAATTAGTGGAATTCATAAAAAGCCTCAAATTAAATTCATTTGAGCATTTATAACATCAATTATGTTAATATTTCCTTAAAAGGGTAATTACTGCATCATCGTTGTGTCATAAATAAATTAATTTATTTAAAGTCTAAAAATTATAAATAAAATATTATTATGTAGGAAATATTTTTAGATTTCTAATGAATATTTATAGTCGAATTTATCTTATGTATAACCCCATATTAAAAATGATTTACTTTTTAAACCTTGATTTTAACTATTTTAACCCTTCTTTAAATAAATTAATAATAAATGTCCTAATCTAACCCAAGGGGGCCTAAATGGTCATATTTTATTAATAAGGTTGTTTTTGGTCGAATTACACTTATCCAATAGAATTAGGACATGTGTTAGGGTAATAGTAATATCATATTTACCCTTAGTTACCCTATTTACTATTAACCGCGGTAAAAAAGTAAAAAGTTACTATTCACCAAAAAATTATATTTATCTCATTGAACCACATTTTACTTACTAATATCAACCGTGTCTGTCGGATTTTCGAAATTCCATTCACAGAAGCGGTAAAATTAAGTTTTATGCAAAATTCAGTTTTTAACCTACCACTTAGTGGTTTCACTATTCATCAAAAATTGAAAGTTTTCAGAAAAATACCAAAATTTCACCCTAGGCTAATTTCAATATTCTGAGTCCAAAAATGAAGTCAATTTTGGAAAATAAAATTTATAAAATTTCAAAACGTGGTTATTACTATTCATAACGGCCAGTTTTAATAGCATATTGTTGTTTAGTGAAACTCGGTATTGCGTACGACGCAAGCTATCGAGGAAGGTCGCGATTGCGTGTAAAGCAAGCCAAGCAAGTGTTGTGTAGAAAAATATTCCTTTGATGATTTATATAACATAAAAGTCTCGGGTGTTACATTTATTCTATAGTGATTCATCCAAGAAGGGATTGGGTGGTTTTCTTATGCATATTTACATGTTTATAGATTATTCTACATGAAAATTAAAGATTCAGGATAAAAATTACCCAACTTATGATTTGGAGTTAGCAGGTGTATTTTTTAGATTAAAGATATATAGGAATTATCTGTACAGAGAAAATTGTGATATATGTGATGATCATAAAAGTTGAAAGTATATATTAAAATATACAGAGTTTAATATGTGTCAATGAATATGGTTAGATCTGATCAAGGATTATGATTACACAATACATTACAACTATAGGAAAGTGAACAAGGTGGCCGATGATTTCAGTTAAATGGATCGTGCTAGCTTATCCATGATGAGGATTGAAAAAGATCCTATATATTTGGATTTTAAAAGTATGGGACTAGAAATACTAAAGGAAGGGGAAAAATATTATCTTTCTTAGTTGAATGCTAAACCATCATTCCAAGTAAAAATTAAATAGGTACATAAGGAAAATGTTGAGATGAAAAATATGGTTAGAAATGTTTTTTAGTATAACATTGATCATGATGGAATGATAATCTCCCAGCACTGTGTATGTATTCTATTCAAACTATATTTGAAGAAGTAGTTATAAGAGAAAGTTCATAGTCCTTCATTCTCTATTTATTTTGGAAGTTTTAATATCTATAGAGATTTGATATATTATTTCTGGGGGATGGAATAATTAGAGATATCGCTTAGTTTGTACCTTAGTGATTGGTATGTGAGAAAGATGAGGATCAAAAAAATTCCAAGGGGATGTTACATTCTTTACCCATAACAAATGGAAATGGGAAATAATTACTGTGGTTTTTTCCATTGTACTAACCAAAACATATAAAGGGAATAATGCTATATGGGTTGTATTCTATCAACATAGTAAGTATGCACACTTCATCACTATATGAGAAATCATCTATCAGGAATAGATTTCTAGGATATACATTAAAAAGTAGAAAGGTTTCACGGGGTTCCACATTCCATTATATCTGATTGGAATATGAGATTTACCTCAAATATCTAGAAAAGTCTTTAGTAAGATATTGATATAAAGTTTTGTTTCAGCATAGAGTATCATCCCTAAATAGATGGCTAGTTTGAAAAAAACAATTCAAACCATAGAGGATATTTTGAGATATTTTACTTCAGATTTCAATGATTGATGGGATCAAAACCTTCCGTTATTTTATTTTTATTACAAAAATAGCTTTTAATAAATTATGCATATGGATCCTTAGAAAGACCTATATGGAAAGAAATGTGAAGATCATGATAGTGGAATGTACAAAGAGAAAGAAAGGTATTTGGATTTAAGATAGCTGAATAAATGTCATAGAAGGTTAGACACATTCAAAAACACATCAAGTTAGATCAATGTCAGAATAAAATATACCTTGATAATCATTAGTGTAATATATAATTTCATGTTTGTGATATGGTGTGTCTAAGAATTTATACATGGAATAATATTATGATATTCAAGAAAAAAGAGAAACTAATTCTAAGGTATATCAGTAATTTTGAAATTATTGATCATATCAGTACCACGAACTATCTCTTGGAACTTATAAAAAACCTATCTTAAGTCTATGACGTGTTCTATGTTTCTCTACTGAGGAAGTACATAGATGATGCTTTACATGTACTGAACTTAGTGGTCATAGAACCAGAGTAAGATATTTCTTATAAGGAACAACCTGTTCATATTCTAGATCATATAGACAAAGTTATATGAAACATTACCACTCACATGGTCAAAGGTTTATATAAAAATGACCAGTTTTAGGAATCAACTTGGGAACTATAGAAAATTATGAGGTTGAAGTATCCTCATTTTTTATTATAGAGATTTATTTTAAGGTTTAAATTCATTTTCTGGGGGTATAATGTAACACCTTGAGTTTTTATGAATTAGTTTTTAAAATAAATAAAATTTACATGATTTATTATCTTACATGAAAAACCAATTTAAGCTTGTGCTACATGAAACACCGGGTTAGCTTTCCTTATTAAAGACACCTATTTTTAACAAAACCCTGATATATTATTGTTATAATTATTTAAACATGAAGAAAATAAAAAAGACATTAAACTTAGAGATATGAATAGTAATAAATAATTTTTAATATTAATTAAAGATTATTTATATAAGGAAATCATATTTATAATAAAATACATGCTTTTTGTTAAAGTTATTATATGTTTTAAAAATAGTAATCTCTAAAAAATGTTTTAATGTCATTTTGCGAAGAATCATAAAATTAATTTTTGAAATTTTTATAAAATTAATTTGAAAAACATTACTTAATTTTTGAAATCATAATGTAAAAATTATCTTAGAGATTTTTTTTTGGATTTTTATAAAAAGTTCCATTTTTGGATGAATGGGAAAAAATAAAGAATTTTAATTAAAAATCTTGGTTTAATTTTTTTTATAAAGTTAAATTATAATTTAATTTGATTTAAAAGTTACATTTTTTAAATTATATATATGATATTAAAATTTAGGTTATTGTGATAAATTCTATATTGAAGTTTGATATATTTTTTTTTTCAAACTTCTGAGCATTTTCCCTTTAAAAACCATCTTTCTCGTGTCATTTACAGGATTATTTTTAAATTAAAAATTTCCACTTATGTGAATGGAATCTAGAATATTTTATTACATGTTTTTAATCTAAATAATTTAAAATATCTAATAAGTTCAACTTAATTTTTAACCTAAATTAATAGTAAAAATAGAATTTATTTACCACGATTAAGGTAAAAATTGGTATACTGGGGGGAGGGGGTTAAACTAAAATGATAAGGGTTTAAAATAAAAAAAACATATAAAAATTTAATTTTATGGATATATTTAGACCTTATATGTTCTAGTATCAGTAATAAAAAAATTTTGAGCCCTGTGATATGAAAAAATGTTGGTAGAATTATTTCATTGAAAATTTTGAAAGTGTTCCACTCACATAACTTATAAAAGGTCACCCCTTCTCCCATGCAATTCACATATAAAAACACTTTTCATTCATACAATTCCTAACCAAATAACTTAAAAAATTATTTTTTCTCATCTTATAATATTTAGTTTAGATATAAATCCAACATAGGAAGGCTTTTGGTGAAACCTTAAGGAAGATACATGAAGTAGAGGTAATATTCATCAATGGACATTTTTGTTTTATTTATTCCTCCAAATCATTCAATTAGTATTTTAAACTAATGAAATAATCACATAAATATATTACATATAATTAATGATTTTTCTTGGTTTAGTTCATGACCTAAAATCATCTCCACTTCCATCAAATGAGTTATAAAATCATTGTTCCTGTGTACGGTGGACTACTACATCGTGAAACAAGTTCATTCGTTTTTCCATTTACACATCTCAAGGATGGAAAAAATGATGGATTTATTATTTATATTTTATATTTATGATATTATTATTCTTATATAATTATAATATCATGTATACCATCATAATCAGAATTTTTGGGAATACGATAACATTGCTTTTGTGTACCACAAAATACCGCCTCACGAAGCGATGTGATTCGTTCATGATTTTTATGGAAGGTAATATAGATGAGATTAATAAAAATATCTTATATATATGAAATAAAAATGATTTTTAATGATAATTTTTATTTATCATTATTTATTTTAATCTAACAACAAAATTGAAACATGTTTCATGCGTACACACATCCTACCATCTCTATGAATTGTGTATTTCAGTTACTATCACTAAAATTTATAGATTAATATAAATACATATATAATGAATTTTTATGATATTTATGTCATGGATAAAGGTATGGATATTATGAAATCAATATCAAATTACGAGATCCCAAAAAAAATAACAAAAAATAACATATATGAAAACAAAGTAGTTATTACCCGAAACATGACTTTAACGTTGAATGGTTATTAAATGGGTAATAAAAGGCCATAATAAATATTATATGGTTTGATATATATAAAATTTTTCTTTAATATATTTATAATAAAATTATTTTTATTATATAGGTGTTTTGAACATATTCTATGGATTTCAAGACTTAAGGTAAAGGATTTCTGTATCACTTTTTACTTCAATGAGACACATGCCATATTCCCTCACCATTTACATTATGCATTATATATGTTTCCCACTAATTTATTTTATGGTTATTATATTAACATTTTTGGTATTTACACATCCATTTTAGGATCTATATTTCATAGGGTTTATGGTTCAATAATTAACAAACAAATAAAGGATATTTGTCTTCATTTGCCTTCTTTAAGACATAAAGTTATGTTATCAACCTATATTCTTCCATGAGGTGTATATATATCCCATTTGACATGTAATATCATTAATTTAGTTATAACCATGATATATAAAGTTCCATTTTATGTTATTACTTCTTTGGGATTATGATTCTATAATACCAAATTGGTAATGATTTAATGTTACAATCTCATCATTTATTGGGATTGTTTATGATTTTGTTTCTGAGGATAATATTTTATGATCCAAATATAAATATACCCATGAATTTACTTATCCCATGGTTTTTCATGATATTTTCAATTAATATAACTATTTTCCACACTTTGGTACATAAAATAATTTAGAAAATATTTCTAAAGTAGTCAAACAATATTTATCTCTTGGATCGGGAATTCATCTTCTTCCAAAACCATTTTCTCTATTTTTTTCCAAAAATGTTTTATCATTCTCATAATATTTTTAAAATAAAATTTCTAACATGTTTATTTTTTTTAAAAATGATTTTAAATGAATCTTTATATCAATTTATAAAGAATTCATGTTTGGATTTTACAAAAAATGTGAAAGGAATTATTATTTTAATATATATGGAATGAACGAAACATCCCATATTTATATAAATTATATAATTTGAAGATTACATTATAATTTATCATGGTTATTTTCAAATAATTTTTTTTTTCAAATTTTTTCATGTTTTAAAATGCTTTTTTTTCAAAGAGAAAAGGATATTTTCTTCAATAAATGTTGTAAATAAATGATAAAAATAATTTTCTTTATAAGATTACATCCAATAATGTTACCTATTATTTAATATGGATATGATACTAGGATTCAATTATTATTTTTCCCCAGAATGGTTTAGGTTTATGATGTCATAATATTTATGATTGCTGTTTATCTTTAATGGGGTATACAATGATATGATTCTTATTAAACCCACTTATTTTCCTTAGGTTATTCAATTATGATTATGAAACATCATCAGTTTTCATATGTTATGATATAATAATTTTTATGAAACCCATTTCTTTTCATGGGTTATGATCCGAGGAATGTTTTATTTTCTTGCGACACACATATGTATTATTTTCATTACACGAGGGGTGGGACCAATATCACCCTATAATGTATTGGGTAATGATAAATTTTTTATGAGTTAATAGGATACATGGGTAGTTATCCAAAGAAAAAAAATGATGGGTACATAGGTAGTTATCCAAATCCTTGAATAGGTTACAAAGAAAGTTATCCTATTCCCAAAGTTGTTACATGTGTGGTTTTCCCAGGACTAACTTGTTATGGCTAACATGGTGGGTTTCTTTTATATAAGTTTTTCTTTGCCTATGTGAATTCCACAAATCTGTCTTATGATAATGTTATTCTAACATAAACCATGTTATTTTATTTTCTTATGGTTCATGTATTATGAACTACCAATATTTATACAATTCCTTAAGATTATTATCTTTGTTATGAAGGGTATGCTTTTAAAATTTTAGGATCTTGTTATCATACCTTCATGATTTTGTTATGCTTATGTTTCTACCTTGTTTACCCTTAGTGAGTATCTAATCTCACTATTTTTTTGGTTTCATTTCCCTAGGATATAGCGATACGTATTATGTATGATTTTTATAAGAATAGTTCTTGATTTGATTTTCTTAGTGGGAAATTATGTACCCCAACTATTAAATAGTGATTTATGTTTCCATGTTTCCAAAGGAACTAAACTATTGTGGTCCGCTGGTGTGTATTTTTGTAATTATAGTAATTTTCATCAAAAATGATATAATATCTATGAGTGATAATCCTATATCATTATAGTTGGTATTAGAGGATAGGTTTAGTTATCCATTTGAAACTGATATGAGAAAACCTTAGTGATATCCCTATGGACATGTTTGAGTATAGTTTTAAAGATGAGTTAAAGTACAAAAAATATCATAGAATTTTGGTAAAAGATAGAGTGAGTGGTTACCAAGAATTTTTTTCCATCTAAATATTTTAAAAGTGGATTTGTATTTAAAATAGAGTCACCTAGGAGTAATAACTCTACAAATGATTCATTGATCTGGACATCATTGTCACATAATGCATGAGAATGGGCGTTACTATATAACTCGTTTGAATCTCTTAAGGGATATGATTTTGAAATTCAGTAAGTATTTATGAGCCTACATGATGTATCTAAATAATTATGACTATGATTGTCTTATGATAAACATAAGGCATCATATTCGAAATAATATTTCACAATTTGGACATCATATAAGTGACTTTTCATGATTTTGGGGTTTCCCATCATGTTCGTTGTTTCTTACAGTATGTTTTTGGGTATTAATCAATATATGGAACCTGATGGAAACATGTTAATTTTGGGTGTGATATATAATACAATGATTATCCTCATTAGTATCCAAACATTATTGGAGATAGAATGAACAATATCATTGCTATTGCCACATAGCTTTCTGAATTTATAAATCATTCTAGACTTTTAAATGAATAATGGAGGGAACAAAATTGTATTGAGTACTTTATGAAGAAACAACCACCTTATTTTAATGGGTCTTTTGATCCAATAGTTTTTTCACAATTTATTATTACTTTTAAATATATATGTTTTATTATCTAGTGTTTGGAACTTTAAAGTTTTTGGGTATCTACTATTTGGAAGGTGAAGCAGATCAATGGTGGAATTTTATCTAGAATACAAGGGAATCATATGAAATTAACACTATAGATTGGGATGAGATCAAGAAATTATTTTTCAATAACAACTTTCCTTATATTACCTGTATGAATATTGATAATGAGTTCCTTGAGATAAATGAAAAGGATGATCAATCTATTGCTACCTATGAGGAAAATATTAAAAGGCTTTTAGCATAAGATTATGATATTATTATTCATCCTGAATATAAACTTGAAAATTTCTTTAGTATCATAAAACCAAGTCTCCAAAGGGAATTATCCATATGATACTTTAGAAGATATGAAGAGAATGTTTGATGATCTATCAAGGTGTACAGGGATGTTGGATTTACCAATCAATCTCAGAGTTTTTAAAAAAATATAAAATTTTTATTCAAAGGAAAATATAACAACCATGGAGGAAAGAATATGATATTTTCTTTATGTTCAAAGTGTGGGAAGAAGCATGGTGGAAATCTTATTTAGGGGACTACTAAATATTTTAAGTGTTGACGGTATGTTCATCATGAAATTGATTATTGATGCAATGTGAAGAAGACAAATATTGATGTTAATAGATTGAAATATGCACAAAATAAACCATCCATACTCCACTATTTTAAATGAAAGGATTTTGTGAATTATGATAAAAAGTTTAAAAATATGAGGGCTAATGATGACGATCAATGCCAACAACATCATAAGCTAAGGAAAAAATGTAAATCTCATGCGTTCATTGTTTCTAAGGTGGGGTGTGATAAAAATGTGGTGAAAGGCACACTTACCATCTAGTCAAGATATTTTATTGTATTATTTGACTATAGATCTACACATTATTTCATATTTTTAAAATTTCTTAATGGTATCAATATTCTACCCAAATTATTAGATATTGAATTATCAATGAAATACACAAATGTTATAATGATTGCCTCTCATGTATATGATTCCTCTCTAGTTTGTTTTGGGGGGAATGTACTTCCTGAAAATATTTTCATTCTTCCCATTGTTTAATTGGAGGTTATTTTAGGCATGGATTTTTTTATCTACATAAATTCTAAATCAGTTGTTGAGTAAGGGATGTTTGATTTGATATCCCAAACCAACGTATGATTTTCATTCAATGTGATGGTATATATGAACATTCGATGGAGACCACATAAATTTTATAGGGCTTAATTCCCATTCATAATGGGTGTTTTTCTTAGTTGGTTGGGTATAAAATCTATATCGATGGCATGAATATTCTGCGATAATTTTTGGATGTCTTTCTGAAAGAGTTTCCACGTATTAAAAAATGCAGAGTTACCTTTTTAGTAGAACTCAAGCCTGGTGCCTCAGTAATCTCAAAGACTCCCTATAGAATGACCTCGATTTACTTACAAGAGTTGAATAATAAACTATAGGAAAACATTGAGAAGGGATTTATTTGGAAAAGTGTGTCACCTTGGGGTTCACTTGTTATTTTTATTAAAAATAAATATGGATAAATTTGAATATTTATTGATTATCTGGAGATAAATATGTTTCTTTGATTGACCTCCAATATTGATATCATCAATTAATGTTCAAGAAGGAGGATATACCCAAGACAATATTTCATATAAGGTATGTACACTATAGATATATAGCGATGCAATTTGGTCTTAATAATGCCCCCATTATCTTCATGGATTTGATGAATAGTGTCATTAGAGGTTACCTTGATCAGTTCATGGTAGTCTTTTTATATGATATTATTAACAATTTAAATAGAAAGTAAGAGCATGGATATAACTTAATAATTGTTCTAAATTACCATAGGAATGATAATATTGTTGCACAATTTATAAAGTGTTAGTTTTTAATGAAAAAGGTTTCATATTTGGTCATGTAATCTCAAGAGAGGGTTATTATTAGATACCTAAATGATGGAGGCTATTGAATGTTGGAGAATACCAAACATGGTAATTGAGATCTATAGTTTTCTTGGTTTTCATGAATATTAATAATGGTTTGTGGAGAATGTATCATGACTAACTTATCAAATGACCATGTTAACAGTTAAGGGAGAAAAATTATTCTAGACAGATGAATGTGAGGAAAATTTCAAGGAACTGAAGATAAGAATAGTCAGGAAAGATGTGATTACATTACCCTAGAGTGGATATGGGGTTTTAATCTATAATAAAACATACAATATGGGATTTGGACTTGTTCTTATATAGAATGATATAATTATTTTTTTATGTCAAGAAATTGAAGATTCAAGGGGAAAACTTCCCAAATCAAGATTTGGAGTATTTTAAAGTAATTGTTCCATTAAATATGTGGATGAGTTATCTTTATAGAGAAGAGTGTGATATATATACCAAACACAAATGGTTAAAGTATATATTCACATAGAAGGATTTGAATATGTTCCTTAGAAGATGGTAGGAGGTGATTAAGGATTATGACTTATCAATACATTACCACCCATGGAATATAAACAACTAGCCAATTTATTTAGTCAAAATAATATTGAGAGATTTTACTTGATGAGGATAAAAAAATATCCAATATTTTTGGATTTGAAAAACATGTATATGAAAATCCTAAAGAAAGGGGGAAATATCTTATCTTGCTAAATTGAATGTTCAACCATCAATTTTTGTTAATATTAAAGAGGAAAAAAAGGATAATGGAGAGATAAAAAAATATTAGAAAAATATAATGTATTAAATAACATTATTAAACATTCATATTACAAAACATATATTAGGAATCCACAAAAAATTCCATTTTCAAATCATGTATCTAGAATCCACTACTCAATGAGAATAATTTCACAAGTTTTTTTCTAAAAATTAATGATAAAACATTCAAGAAAATATAGTTTTATGATTACTAAATGTTGAGATAAAAAGTATAAATTATATATTATGTATGAGAAGCCTAACAATAGTGACATAATGCAGAAATAAATACCAAATATAAGTATAAGTAATCTGAGAATTTATTCTAGATTTTATAGATCTCAAATAAATTCCAAAACTATATCAAATAAACACATCTAAAATCCCCCTAAATTAATGCCATGTAAATTTAAATTTCCATTATAAAAATTCAAAACATTATTTTCTCAAACATTATAATGTTTATAGGCTAAAAAATATATCTGCAAGTGGATTTCTACAGAAATAAATTCCATAATTATATTTATTTTTTGAATATGATCTCTATGAAAATGAAATTTAACATCATTGTGATTAGTCAAAGTGTGTTGTAAGGGATTTTTGGAAATAGAAATATTATAATTTTATTACAAAAAATATGAATCTTATCAAAATAAAAACCAAAAATCCGAAACTATTTTCATAATCCAAAGTGATTGAACAAAATACGATGAAACACCTATATATTCATATTTGACAGTTAAAAGAGAAATAGAAATTTTTTAGAAGAAAATAAAACTAAATATTTACCATGTAAATAAAAGATACCTAAAGTTATTTTTCTATCTCTCCTGAATCCACCAAATTCAAAACTAGAAAGACTTTTCAAATAAAAGTTTTATCTATAAGGATAAAATAAACTAATATTCAGAGAACCATTAACATATCTAATGATCCCTTTAACATATTTAATACGGATTTCCTTTGAATCACTTTTACATATAGTACATATATAAACTAAAAACATTAAATCATGCCTTGAATTACTTAAATATAATAAATTACCAATGATTCCTCTCTAGATTTTACTAATAATAGATTAACCAAATTTATCCAAATAAAACCTGAAATTAGTACTTAGGAGATTTTTAAACTTTTAGAATATTATATTCCAAATATCATAACTAATCCTTTATCATATCTAGATTGATTTAGAATAATATCATAATTTCGCTGAAAAATTTGTAAGAAAAGAAAGAATTTCATTTCTCCCACCATTCCCTTATCAAATTTAAAAGTCTAAAATTTTAAAAATTCATTAGAAATATTTTCATTTCTAGATAAAAATACAATATCATCAAAATTAATTTTTATTATTAAAATATATTTAGAAATTTTTATAATAAACAATGTAGGATAAACCTTTATTTTTTCAATTTTTTCAAAATAAAACTAGTTCAACCTTTATACCAAGCCTATAGAGTTTGTTTCAATCCATATAAAGCCTTAGATTATTTATAAACATGATCTGGATGATTCTAATTTTCAAAACCATTGGACCATATAAAATATACTTCTTTAGAGATATATCCATTTAGAAATGTAGTTTCGACATCCATTTAATACAATTTGAAACCCTAAAAAGAAGTATATATGGATAATTTCATAATAGCTCCTAAAATAGAAAAAAAGTTTAATGGATTCTTTGATATCAATTCCCACTTTCTGATAATATCCTTGTGCTACTAATTGGGATTTATTTTTATCTGTATTTTTAGATTCAACATGTTCACTTATAAAAATACAGTTTTTTCTAATAACATGAGAATCACTAAGTGGAATAAATAAAATACAAAAATTATTCCTAGTAAAATTATTTAATTCTTCTTTCATTTCAAAAATCTAATTATAAATATCTAAATATTAATCAATATCCTTTAGAACAAAATTAGTAATAAAATCCTAATATTCAAAAACATTTATAAAATATTTTATTGTTTTAACTTTTGGTTAAACAATACCAATCACATTATCTATGAAATGATCTCTATTATTATTCCTTGATTTTTAAGAAATAAGTTCAGAATAAGAAGAAGTATTCAACTTAAATATTTGGATCTTTTTCTTTAGTCTATTCTTATTCAAAATTAAATTCTCAAATTATTCCTCAAGTTTTTCAATATCATAGTCTCATTTATTTGAAGTCATTTCATCATAATTAATTATAATAGATTCATAAACAACAATTTTTATTTTATTATATAATCTATATTCCACACTATTATTGGATTTTTTGAAGCAAATGCCTTCATTAGAATTACCATAATAATTATATAAAGTATCATTAGTGTTATGAATAAAAACAATACATTCAAAGACTCTAAAAAAAATTATTTTATGTTTTCTTCCCTTATAAATCTCATAGAGTGTATTTTTAATCAATTTTTTATTAAAATTCTATTTTTAACATAATAATAATTATTCATAGCTTCTTCCCAAAAATATTTAGGTACATTAATCTCATTTATCATGGTTATATACATTTATTTAAGTGTTCTATTTTTCCATTGAACTAAAACATTTTCTTTTGGTGTCTAAGGGGCTAAAATATTATGAAAATAACTATTTTCCAAAACGGGATAAATTTTAGATTCTTGAATTTTATACCATATCTACTTCTGATTTATTTAATGAAATTTCTGTTCTCATTTAGAATCAGTTTAAAAAAATGATATTCTTAGATAGAGTTTAAGATTTAAGAGTGAGAAAGTAAACTAATTTACATCATGAAAAATAATCTATAATAATAGAATATATATCTTTCCTCCCAAAATAGTAGGTTCAATAGGGAAAAATAAATCGAAATGAATGTGATCAATAGGTATTAATTATTTTTTACTTATTTACCTTACATGGAACTTCTTTTGTGGTGTTTACCTTCAAGAAATAGTCATAAATAAAAGTGGTGTCATCTTTCAGATCTAGTAATTATAAAATAGTATGGATGTTAGACAACTTTTGAATCGACCTGAAATAAGAAATTACAAAACGTCGATGCCAAAAAAAGTTTGTTTGACTATAAAATATTAAAATATTTCTATTTTTTATCATTTAATTTTGTAAAAGTAATTGAATATATGTTTATTTTTTGACTTTCATAAAAGAACATAGTTTTATCCTTAAATAAAATGCATTCACCCGTTTAAAATAAAAAAAATTTCCATAATCACATAGCTTTGAAATTATTATTATATTATATTTTAATGCCTTTAAAAAATTAATTTTTAAATAATAACAAAAATATAAATTCCCAACACACCAAAACATTTTACCTTCCCTTTTGAATTATAAAAAATATTACATTACCTCAAAAAAATTGATTGAATGAAATAACATTTGATAAATCATTAGTCTTGTGTATTGACTATCTATATAAAAAACATCTTTTTTGTCACACCCAAGACAAATTTACAAAAAATAGATTTTTGAATTCTTTGGTGTCCATGATAATTTAGGTTTGATGGGATTAACATATGAATTTTTGGGAACCCTATTTCCTTTTAATTTTTTATAGGAAATATTGAGTATATTGATTTAGATATAAAAAACTTATTATATCTAAAATATTGTGGACGTATCAAGGAACACTCATTAGAACAATGAATTTTCATATGACATATAAAACAAGTGATAATAGATGTACTTCTACTAGATATTTTAGTAAATAAATCCTTATACATTTTATATAAGTTGTTATCATAACCTAGATTGGATCTATTATTGTTAATTTAATGAAAACTTATCATTTTATCAATGTTTTCCCTTCCTTGAATAAAAAAGATGGATTTTTATTTAATCTTTCAACTTTATTTTTAGGCAGTTCATTCTTTTTATGAATGATATAAAAATTATTTATTTACAATTGATGATATTTTGTTATGAAATAGAAATTTATTTTAAATTTATTATTTTCATCAACACAATTTGTCAAATTGTTTTGAGAATTTTAAAGATCTGTATGTGATGAAATTTTATCATCCGATATAGATTTCAGATTTTCAATTTCCTTAAGAACATCCTATGTTTTATTTTATGATTATTGTATAAAAAAATAACCATTTCAATTTTATGTAATATTATATTTAATTATAAAATAAATTACAAAATCATGGGGTTTTTATATTCCAATTCAGAATATGACATATAAGTAGAATCTCTGAACTAATTTGATGCAGCCATCAAACACAAGTTTCTATATCTTTTTAAATAGTAGAATTTATAGTAGTTTATTAAGACCCTATAAAACTACATCCATCGGCCATTTCATTTTTTATTTCTTATATTTATTCCACTTATTATTTGTCTTCTACAGTCTGGCATAATCGGGCATGATCCCACCTTTTCATTCACTCATATAAAATTACATCTTTGGAATATTTAAAAATAAAATTAACATTTATTTCTCCTTTGAATCATCCATAGGATTGTCTTTACAAGATTTCCTCTAGTAAACATTCATCCATAAATATCCATATTTTGAAATTTAGGTTTTATCATTCATATCACGACTCTGTAACTCAGAATCAGAAGAATAAGTAGATATGTTTTATTTTAAAGTAATACCCTTACCCATTGAATCATATTCTTCAGAAATATTTTTTATTTCTAACATATAATGCAATAATGATACTATAATATCAAAAAAATTATATTCCTTGAAATTCATAATATCATCATTACTTACCTTCTTTGAATGCCATTTCATATGAAGTTCTCTAAGAACTATTTCAACAAAAACCATATATTTCAGTATTTTCTCGGCAAGAACTCATAACAATTGCAATTCAAGTAAATCTATGGAACATTTTATTAGTAATTTCATCATCACCAATTTTAAATTCCTAATTTTTAGATTTCAATATACCCAATTTTTTTAATATTTTTATCAGAACCAAGATGTATAATATGCATAATTTTCCTTATTTCATTTGATGGTTTACATGTTGAAACATGTCTATAAAAATTATTACATATTACATAGTATGAGATATTTATCACCTTGTAATTAAAAATATACTTTACCATATAACTTCTAAACAAAGATTCAACTTTACCTTCATGAAAATTTTCTTCAGTTTCCATGATCTTCCATTGATAAATGATATGTTACTTCTAGAAATCTTTCATCCAAGAATTCTAATAGCTATAATCTAGACAACAAAAATGAGGTGGTTTTTATGGCATCCATCCATAATTTGAACTTGTTCCTTCCATATAAAACAAGATATTATCCCATTGGTGGTTAAGTCATGTAATTGTTAGTAAAGATAATATATATATATATATATATATAGAGTTAGGGGTCCTCCTCTAGTTAAAAATTTTGATATGAAGTTAAGATGGAAAAATAGACAAGGCAAGGGGTGAGTTGAGTTTTTAAAATAAATTAATAATTTAAGGATATTATTGGAGTTATTATGTTAATGCAGTAGAAAATAAAATAAAAATAACATAACATATTTTAATATTGGTTTAGATATAAATGATCCTCCCCCACTCTTCACTCCTCTCAAGAATTTACAGTGATGAATCCTACTATAACAAATATAATATAGTATTATAATGAACTTTTACCTCTTGGAGTCCCAAATCAATTAAAAATATTTTTTCTCCTTGGGGGATTATACCCATAACAAACCTTTCTTCTTTATATTGGATGTATATACTGAACAGCCTTCATTTTTCCCTTGGCGGAACAACCCAATGCCTGAATTTGATTGGGATCCACAACCTGAAATTATCCCTTTTAATGGGTAGTATAACCAGTTAAAATTAAATACATAGAAATAGGGTATAAATAATTTTATCCATCGAAAAAAATGTACAAATAGAGGGTTAGAGTGTTTAAGTAGATGTGAACTCTCCAACAAAAAAGGATAAAGTAGTTAAAGTATTATTGTGATCCATAGGTGATCATCAAAATTTACAATCATTGTATAGTTAAAAAATATCCTCAACTACTTATATCATGATCTATATGTATTGAACTCCATATATTGAGTTTATATATTCCTAAAATATGTAACACTATAAGTCCATTTTAGTTCATATTTTCCAATAAAAAATACAACTTCTTTAATAAATTCACTTGGAAAGCATAATCATGTGGGACACTATGTTAATTTTAAAATTAAAGTCAAACTATAGAGTGAATTTATTTATTTTTATTAATATAGTGTTAACTAGAAATTATAACCAATATTAAATTCCCTTTAAAAAATACAATAAAAATAAACAAAAAAATATTCACATTTCAATAAAATTTAATATGTAACTTTTGTTTTCCCATGAAATCAATGTTAAGATTCAACCCATGTGATACACATTTAATAAAATAATTTTAAAACTATTGTAATAGATTATAAATTATTAATAAGTAATTATAGAACAAATAAGACATTAACTAAATCCATATTAAACATACAAAAAATGGAAAATAGAAATGCTATGTAAAATAGAGAATATTTCTTCATTTTACAATATCCATTAGAAAAAAAAATCAACATAGGTAAATCCACTTATTCGTTCAAAGAAGTATATTTGTTTAGGTAATTCAAAAATGATTTTATAAAGCCAAATATATATAAGGAAATTCACATACCTGATTTAATATAGGTGATTATGAAAAATAGTTGGCAACATAACTTATAAAATTTAAGACTTAAAACACACCTTCAAGATAGTTGATTCATTTTTATATCAAGTTTAATTATATTTATCTAATTTTATTATATTTCATTTTAATCAATAATAATATTAATATTACATTTACCCCTCAATATATCATCAAAATATAGTAGAATAATTATTCTTAAATTATATATAATCCCAATTGAAAACATGTTATGAATTCAATCAAATTTCTATAATTATTTAGATAGAATAAAATTTTTATTTCTTCCAATTAGGTGTATAGAATTTTTTTTCTTCAAAATATTAGAAAATCACTAAATTTTGAGTTACTTAGCCCATGTTACTTTTAAAATATATAATATAATTATACACATGGTTGGTTCTATGGTAGGTTAACACAGTCAGGGGACACTATTTGGTGACACAGTCAGTATACACCAACACGGTCAGTATAATGTGTTCATGTGGTAGGTAAAAATATTTAGGTAACTTAGTAAGTTGAATCCCACATGGTTATTGAATTTTATTCATGTGTTAGGTGGACATGATTAGGTGATCTGGTTATTTGACTCCCACATGGTCAGTAAATTTTGTTAACGTGGTAGGTTTAAATGGTCAGGTGACACAATTAGTTGACTCCCACATGGTAGGTTCCTGACTTTTCAAAAATTTCAATTTCAATAATTTACAAAATTTAGTTCCATAAAAATTTAAATGATATTATAAGGTACTAAAAGACTTGTTTTCCCTAGGAAGAATTAATGACACTTATAGAATGTGTTATAAACTATAAAAACTAAAAAACTAAATAAATTTGAAGAAAATAAATAACTTTGATATGATCAGATTAAAAATACATTAAATAATACATAATTGAAATACTTATTACAATTACCAAAATATAATGTGGTTTAAGGAGACACTCAACAATTCATAGTCATCATCTATTTAAATACTTCAATATTGTTTGTAAAGAGTTTGTGAATTTCCAAAGAATATCCCCTAAGTCTTCTAAACTAGTTGTGAATGAAGTACCATTAGAATGTACCATGTGATGATTGAGTCAAGATCAATGTTCCATTTTTAGATTTATTTCACCAATGTAGTTTGGAACCATATCTACATCTAATTATAGTCTTCAGATTGAAAGGAAACTGTTTGGAAACCCTCTCTATCCTTTACCAAATATGCATGTCATTTCACTATACTTTAATTCATCCTAAGACTTATAATTAGATATATACATACACATATACTTAGGGATATCACTAATATTTTTATATCCTAGTTATAAAAGGTTAAACACACCTATCCTCTTATACCAACTATAGTAACTCAGGATATTCACACATAAATATTAACACTTTTATGTGAATATTAATTACATTACAAAAACAAACACTTGAGGATCATAAAGGTATAGTGCCTTTGGAATCTTGGAGTCAAATAAACCTGTACATGACAGTTATACATGTTCTCCCACATAGTACCTCAAAAATAGTATCCTTCATAGACATATCACACATAATACCTATCATCATAACCTGGGAAAAGAAAAATATGAACGGGTTGAGCTTATATACATAGTATGAGTTAATAAGGGACATACCTAAACACAAAATGCACATAAGCGTATGAAAACATGATCATAAAATTTTCAAACCATACCCTATATATCAAATATCACAATATTGAGTCATGACAAAAACCTTTGTAGTTCATAATAAATAAATCATAATGGAGTCAAATAACACAATCCATAATATAATAACATTGGCTTTTGATATAGACATTTTACATATACATAACCATAAAAAACATTTTATTAGTAGTAAGGGATCATTTAAGAAAATATCATAGTGGAATTGGTTAAATATATAATCTAATGTAGTAGTCAACATTCACTCCCATGACTATCATAGTTGGAAAAGTACCTTTCTGAACCGGGTTCAATCCCCATTCTATCCATGTTTATCTCATGAGATACCAATATTTACCCAATGAATTGGTGGAAGATATAGGTCTCATCTATAAAATAATTAAAATAATATATATTTGTTCTACAATATCATAAAAAATTCCTCATATTAGAACCCATGCAAACAAATGAGTTTCATAAAAATTTCAACATCACAAAAACTATAAAAAAACCATTTCAAAATAATTTAATCATTTCATCATAGCATAACCCCTGAAAAAAGAATCCTTTTTTTATAATAATTATATCATGGTATAACCCATTTATGTTATATGGGTTTCAAAAAAATATTGTTATTATAAACAGATACCCTTTAGAGAAAGAATAATAATGGTTTCCTTGAATAATATCCTGAGTAAATCATAAGTTTAATCAAAGGATTCCATCTTTAATGGAAAATGAGTTATATATATTACTAGGAAAATGTATTCAAGAAAATATAATTTCCAATTTGAAAAACAATTTTTTAAGTAATTTTTTAAAAAAATAATGTTATTTGAAAATTACCATTCAAACTTATTTTTTTTTAAAAAAACATTTAAAACATTTCTCAAAGAAAATATCCTTTCCACCTTGAATAATATTTTTTAAAACATAAAAAAACGTCAAAATAATTTTCTTTAAAAATAACCTTATAATTATACATAGGAAGATTAGAAAATCATTTAAAACATTTCATGAAGTGAATACACTTTTCAATATGAGTTTTAAAATATTCAAAATATTCAAAATTATTTTCTTTAAGAATAATCTTGGAATCATATAGTGATACCTTAAACAATCATTTAAAGCATTTCTTTATCCATTCTAATTTGTTTTTTAGAAATAAAACATTTTTTAAAATCATTTTATATAAAAAAATTGAATATTATAAATTATTCTTTAAAATATTGAATGGTTAGGATGGAATCAAACTGTATTTAGGTTATACAAGTTTAAAACAACGATTCCTTTCACATATTTAGTAAATAGAAAACTAGCATTATATAGAAAAAAAATAAGATTACTTTCAAATAATTTGGTAAAAAACAATACATGGGTAAAATTTATTTAATAAATCATTTTTAGAATGTTAAATATATTTTTAAAATCATTTATTAAAAAAATTGTTTTGGAAGAAAAATCATTTTCTACTAAATAAAGAAGTGAAATCATATTTCCTTAAAAAAAATATTTTTAACTCTTGATCATATAAAGAGAGAACGTGATAGAAATAAAGTATTCTCAAGATATAACCATAGGATATTAAAAGTCATGATTTTCCTAATATAAGGATTATAATATTTAATCTTCAGTAGCATAAACATAAAGAACCCTAATAAATAATGATATATTAATATCAAACCTTTAGCACTTTGGTATCATTTAAATTATATGACCCATGAAATAAAACTATTAAAGAAAAAAATATAATGTTAATAAATAAATAAATGATATTAAAAGACAAAGGGTTATATATATATCTTATCAAATAATATAGGTTTATAACACATGATAATTGTCAAATAATGAAAATTGAGACAAAAATTACTTACCACTTTGGTGATTTTTTTACTATAAACCCCATGAAATATAGATATTGAAATGTATATCTAAATAAATGTTTTTATGTATAATATTCATAATATAAATTAATGTACATTATATAAACCACATAAAATAAACATAAGGTGAATATGTTGGGGAGAAAATCCCTTAACTTAAGTCACAAATTCATTTGTACACATTAGAAACTATTAGATAATAAATATCATTTTATTATAAAACTATAAAAGTACTATAAATATATTTATCATACAATATATTATTTACTTATGACCTCTTATTTCTTTTTCATTTATAATTCCTTCTAAAAATCACGTTTTGGGTAACAACTACTTTATTTTTAATGTATGTTTTGATTTATTAATTTCAGTCCTCTTAAATTAATCATGGTTATATAATATATAATGTTTTAACTATGATATAAATATAATATATATTCAGTATATATTTATTTAGAGTAATCCATTAAATTTAGGGATAAAAAATGAAAAACACTATTAACGAAGACGATGGGTCGTATGTATGCATGAATTTTGTTTCCGTTTTGTCAAAAGATGATGATAGAGGGAGGTAAATAATATATTAAATTTAACGAAACATTTTATATAATATATATCACACATATTTATTATATTTACCCTTATTTACTTACATTAATAGACATAGTGGAAAATGAATCACATCGCTTTGCAAGGTGATAGTCCGCTGTGCATAAGAACGACATTATCGTATCTCCCATGAAATGGAAAGTGTTAAGTTATATATGATATATTTATTATATAGGTATTATTATTTTAAAAATATATGATATATTCATTTAATATATCTTTATTACAATAAATTTAAAACATAAATGAAAATCACATCACATAGGTTTGAATGGCGGTAGTCCGCCGTACACATGAGAAAAGTTAATGTTTTCCAACAGGTAGGAAGTTAATAAGGTAGAATTATAGTTATAATTATATAGGAATAGTTATATCATATATATCATATATTAACATTAAATTAATCATTATATCCAGACTTTGAAGGTTGTTATTGAAAATGAATAACATTAGTTCGTGAGGCGGTAGTTCGATGTACACATGAATAACGATTTCAAATCCCATTTGATGAAAGTGGAGAAGGTTGTTGGTAATTAAATTAATGTAAAAATATATAATTATATAGAATATTATTTGTTTATTATATAAATTTTTTTTAATAATATATTATTGTTAATAAAGAAGAAATAAAATAAATTTCTTGGTTAGGGAGGTTACATCTTCTTTGGAAAACTTCTTATAGTTTACACAAAAACCATTAATAGGTCGTCATTATAAAATAATAAGTCTTATAAGATGATATTTGAGAAGTAATTATGGTATTTGGATGGTTATTTTTTAAACTAATGATCCTTGTAAGTGTAAAGAGTAGAGGATATGGGAAATAATTTTATAAGTGAGCTAAGTGGCACACTTGTAATTTTTGAAAAGAAAAGGTTTTTCCCACATTCTTCACATGAATAAAGGATAAAAAATGGGACATTATCAAACATTAGTGGTTATAATATTGAAACATGGTTATATAATTGGTATTAGACAATATTACAGGTCTTTTTACCCCTTAAAGTTTATTTTAATCCCCCACTAAATGTAATTTCACCTTAATCATGATAATTAATTTTTATTTTTATTTAATATTTATAATGGTTAAAAAATTAGTTTATATTATTATAAAATATAAATAGTTATTATTCAAAATATTTAATCCATTTTTACAAATTCCATTCATAGAATTTGTATAATTTAATTTAAAATTAAACCCACAGATGTGATGAAAAAGCAGTTTTCTGAAGACAAAATTTTCAGATTTTTTTAAAGTTTTTATATTAAGATTCTACATAACATTTATTCAAATTAAATAATTTGTATTAATAGATATATAAAATTATTAATTTTACTTTTTTAACCCTATTGAAATTAAATTTATATTGCTAATTCATCGACTGAAAAGATAATTTTTAACAAAAACCAGTATTATTCACCATTCAATAAAAAATTAACATTTTAGAAAAATAATAAAAAACAAACTCCAAGATAATATTTGAATTATTAAATTGTAAATTAATTTTATTTTCTCAAATATGTTTTCTAAATGTTTGAAAAATTAATTCTAAAATAAGTGTAAAATATATGGCAAAACTTATTTTTAGAGAAGTATTGTTTGTAAGTGTAAAAGTGGACTTATTATAATATCTTTGATAGAAAAAATATAAGATGAATATTTAAAATTTTATTGAATAAATAACATATAAATTTTATTAAAATAATTAACCAAATGTTATTTTTTTAGTTTATTATGGTAAAATTCTTTTCTGCATATAAATTTTTATTTGGGAAAAGCATTTTGTTGTTTTCAAATGTTTTTTATTTCATTTCTGATTAATTAATCAACAAAAAATTAATCATATATAAATGTTTAACCCATATATTTTCATAATTTACTAATATTGTTCTTACTCACTATTTCAATAGTCAGGTGATAGCTATGATATTATATATTAATGTTTTAGTAGTATGCCACATTTTGTTTAAACACAATGTTTCATGTAAAAAAAGAAAAAATCGATGTTGTGTGTAACTCAATATAAAATATGTTTTTTGCATAGGAAAAAATATAAAAGAGATTAAATATATTTGAAATATTTATTTCACAGAATTTTAGGGTGTTACACACACAACTGAGGAAAAAACACTCACTAGAATGAATAAGTGAACTCTAATGTTTGGGAACCTTGGTTACATGGAAAGGGTACCTTCTAGAAACTATATAATAATGAGAACCTCCTGTACTGATAGATTAATCCATCAATGGTTGCATGTGTCTAGTTTCCTCCGATAACATAGGATCTTCAAAATATTTTACATTAAAAAAAATCCAATTTCAAAAAATCTTTTCCAAGGAAAATCCATTTAATTTTGATGCCCACAATTTAATTAAACATTTTCTATACAAATTCAAACCACTTTAATGATTGAAAAAAAATCCTCCATTTGAAAATAATATATAAGGCATTCCATAAAATTCAAAATTATTTTTAAAATAAAATCTAATTTAAAAATTATTACATTTCATTCATAGATCAAACTTATCTCCATTAGAGTTTAATTTATCAATTTCATATATCAAAATGAAATGAAATCATAAAAACATAAGGAATGCTGAGGGATAATGTAACCCATATAAAAAACAAATAAAACCTTATTTTATTTGAAACTGGTGATGCAAAATGGGTAGATGCGGTCCTCATTAGCTTAAATATACATGGATAATGTCAATGGATAAGGGAAGAACCCAAAGATGATGTGAATGAGAGGTGAATTCCCAAAAAACGTTCTTCAAATTCCATATCTGGAATCCAACCCAAAGAGAGGATAAATATCATTTTAGTTTTGGAAAATTGAGTCAATAGATGTATTAAACTCCCCCATTAAGGTCATAATTTCTTATAGTAAGAACCCAAGAGAGATCATGTGACAAACCTGAATTTCAGAAATCGAAAACCCCCACTACCATTCCCTTGTGTATCCTTCCATGATGTGGTGGCCTTATCTAAGTGACTGACCATGGGTGATGGCCATGCACTGGCCCTCACACCCAGGATGTTTTAACCTAGCCATAGAAATGACCATGACTATATCAAGGATTATTTTCCATTACGCATCGGGAAACCATAAACATGGTCCACCTAAGGACACACTGAATGATGACCATTTTGATCATGATTTTTCACACAAGAGACACACTAGTACACTATGACCACCACCCTGAATGTGTCCTTGGTTATTCTACTCCAGAATTCACAAAAACTATTTTTTAATCTACAATGCACCTCCAACTCCAAAAAAAAAGATTATAGAGGATTAATGTATGATTATATAGATCGAGGTGTGACATATCCATCTACAATAATTTTGGAAACATATCCATTACCTTTGTCACACTATGAAATATCTACAAATAGAACAAATCTGTGAATATATGGGGTGATAAACAATACTTCATAAAATATTTAAATATACACCCATATTTTCCTATGAATATGAAATTTAAATATGTTTATTTCAATGATATGATAAATAAAAAAATATTTTAAAACTAAATTTTAAAGGAAATAATTTTAGTAGAAAAAAATAGAATATCACAATTATTATTAAGAAAGAAAACTCTAATAAATTTATTATTTCATTGGTAAATGATACATAGATTTCCCATATAAATACCTACATCTAAATTAACACTTATAATAAATAATTGTAAATACTGAAAAAGTATACGACTTTAAGTTATCATAGTTCCATTAGAATTGGATCACTATTTAATGTTGAAAAATACTATGATATCTATATCTAAACAAGTAATCTACTAACCTTAATGAAAAAAGAGTACACAAAATAAAAAACCATGGTTTAGTGAATTTAACCAGGAAATGGTTTATTTTTTTTAAAAAATTAAATGTCGAGAAGTCACCCCACCATGGGTTTCATCGAAGTTAATTCACTATAATATAGTGTAATAAATAAACTTATAAGATGAAATCCTAACAAAAGAAAGTCTATTTTGAATTCTCTATAATGATGATTATTTATCATTAAAGGACATTATATCCAATATCATTTGAAGCATTCTGACTTTTTATAAAATATTTTATTAAATAAATATAATGTCTTTAATAGATTACGTTACATACAATAATGAGTTCTAACGAACTGTGATATACTATTAATATTATTTTTTAAACATGACCTTTATAACATAACCATTTTTCTTGTTGGTAATAATGTTAATAATAATATTTTAACTATTAATTATAATGGTTTTATATAAATAGAAAAATTTGATAAAAAAGTATTTAGTTTTTAGAATAGTCATTAAATGTTTTGAAAATAGTATTTTCTCAAAAAATATTTTTATTGATTTATGTGAACAAATAATAAAATTAATTCTTGAAACATTGTGAAAATATATTTAAAATAAAAATTAATTTTAAAAATCTACGTGTCAAAATTATATTTGAGTGAATTTTTGGGAATTTTATGAAATGATTAATTATTCAATGAATAGTAAAAATACTTATTTTTCATTAAAAATATCCTTTTAAATTAAATCATTTACAAGATATATTTTATTTTAATATAATTTTAAAAGAAAAATTATTTCAATTAAACATTTATTATTCCAATTTAGGTAATTCTAATCCTTTTCTGATTGATGTTTGATATTAATACTTTTTATACTTATGAAAATTTCCTCTATAGAAAACAACTATTTCATCACCATTGTAGAATCAATTTTAAATTAAAATTTTACACTAATTTGAATGGAATTCATGAAAATGGATTTCGAATTTGGAATTTTCATAATTAAAATTACAAAATAAGTTCAAGTTATTTTTTCCAAAATGAATATTAAAAATTGTAAAGACCCGTAAAATTCAAGGGAAATTTTTTTCTTAATTTTCTTTAGAATTTTACAAGAGTGCGGTTTCAGACGGCACCGGATTCCGAGGCCCGGAGTGCCCGGAATTAATTTCCGAAGTTTGGCTCGGGTACGTTCAGTGAACGAACGAGCGAGAATTTCTAACTTTTGATACGGTGCTCGGAATTGAAATCCGAGGGCACCGATGAACTCGCAGCGCCGATATTCGCTTAATGAGACCTTTTCGGAAGTTGCGTTTGTTGCGGGTTGAAAGTTAGTTTTTGGGTTTTTAGTTTAAGTTAAATAAAATTTGTGAGGAACAAATTTTATTTTTATCTAGTTAAGTCCTACCAAAGGGAGTTGGGAGTGGGACCCACATCCACTTAACCTCCCTTGGGAGGATTAAGTGAGGTGGGGTCCACACGAACCCCAACTCCTCAAATTCTCTCAAAACCTCCCCTTTAACTCATTTCTTTAAATGTTGTCAACTTGAGTTACTTAATTAATTAAGGGAGTTAAACCCTTTTTGAATTTCAAACCTTTGAAATTCTTTTGTGTTTTGTGTTAATAAAATAAGAGGTAGTCTTATTTTATTTTGGGTTCTTTGTTTGTCATTTTGAGAGCTTCCTCTTCATCTTCAAGCTCTGACGAAGAACGAAGAACGTCGTTCTTCAACGAAGAACTTCTCCGCCGAAGAACACGATCCATCCGCGACGCCGTATCCGCAACGCGACGTACTTCTTCTGCGTCATCTCTTCCGCGACGGTTTTCCGCGACGAACGCCATCGACAACGACTCTTCCTCCGACGTCAAAGGAATCGACACCGATATTCCACGACTACGTCAACGTGCGACTATCGAGGTAGAGGTTCTTGAGTTCGTTGTTTTCTTTATAATTTGACTTTCCTCAAGACTTGACGAGGAACGCTCTTTTCCCGACGAAGAACGCCGCACCTCCTTTCTTCGTTCATCGTGACAACGAAGGGGACGCCACCTCTTCTTCGGACAACCTTTGTCAGCGTGCAAGTTTCGCCAACGACGAATCTCTTCGGGCATATCTCTTCGTCAACGGATTTGACGAACGACGACCGCGACGCCCGACCTCCGCGACGCCGTCTTCCGCGGAACGTAGACGATTCTTCGAATCTTAAACCCGAGGTAGGGGATGTTGTTTAATATGTAATTATCTCATTCTTGCTCGTGGTTCGTATGACTAACGTGAGGATGTTGATTATTTAAAGTTACGTTATTTTTTTAACGTGAGGGGGCCGGACCGCACGAACACGGCCGAACCCCCTCCAACGATCTTGTTTGTTCTTGCGGGTGGAAGCAAGTGGCGTGGTGCCGTCGCACCACGCGGTTGATCGTGCTTTTATTTTACGCAACGCCGTCGCGTGAACACCATGGAAGAAACATCAAGAACGCGACGCCGTCGCGCCGCGTTGAAGGAAATTAAAGTGCGGCGGAGGGGCGTGGTGCCGTCGCACCGCGCCGGATGACGAACGCCGCGGCCGGTTCCGGGCCGCGGCGGGACGAGAAGACCGCGGCCGGTTCCGGGCCGCGGCGGAAGAGGAGACCGGCGGCCGGGCCGCCGGCGTCGGAAGCCGAAGAGGGGACCAGATTTTTCCGGTCCCGTTGGAGAAAACCGGCCGGCCATCTGGCCGGCCGGATGCCAATAAACCGGGGGAATTAATCCCCCGGCCACCTCATGAAACCCCCTCTTAAAGAGGGGGCGGATTTCTTGTGGTGGGCAAGGCCCCCCGTTTCTGCCAATCAAAGCCTCCCACATGGGGGGGGGGGGCGGTTTTGCAAGAGAGGCGCGGCTATATGCCGCGCCGCCAAACCTTCAGCAGGGGAATTAAATTCCCCCCCGCGGCCTCCTTAAGCGGCGCCAGCACCAGCCGCCGCGGCCCGCCGCCGCGCCGCCGCGCCGCCGCGCCGCCGCCCGCCGCCGCCGCCCGCCGCCGCCGGCCGCCGCCGCCGCCCAGGGGGGGTCGGGCCGGGTCGGCCCGGACCCGGACCCCCCGCTTCGAACCAGATTTGGTTTTTGGCTCATAACTTGAGCCTCGGACCTCCGAATGACGAACCGTCTGCGGCAACGCGATCCTTGGATCGAGGCGGTCGTTTCGGTATATCGCACTCAAGGTTTCGGGTTACTTTGAGTTCGGCCGGGTTGGTTCGTTCACGAAACCAACCGGGCCTTCGGAGCGGAAACGCTCATATCTTGAGCCACGAACGTCCGATTGACGCACCGTCAGTCGCGTTGAGTTCCTCTTAGTGAGACAGATCTTTTGGCATACTCCGCCCGGGGTTTGGACGCAGGTGGAGTACGGTCGGGTTGGTTTTGCCTTAAAAACCAACCGGGCCCCGGAGATGAGAAAGCCAATAACTCACAGACCGGGCGTCCGATTGACGCGCCGTCTGTTTCGTTGACTTCCTCTTGATGAGACGGAACTTTTGACATACTCCGCCCGAGTTTTGGATGCAGTCGGAGTATGGCCGGGTTGGATCGCTCCCGAAATCCAACCGGGCCCCTGGAACGGGAAAGCTGATATCTTTCAGACAGGACGTCCGTTTGACGAACCGTCAGCGGCGTTGGTGTTTACGTTTAGTAACGGTCCCTATGAGTATACCCTATGGGAGTTCGGGGTACAGTTGCGATACGGCCGGGATTTGTTCGCACTCGAAACCAACCGGGCCCCTGGGACGAAAAGGCTAATAACTCACAGACCGGGCGTCCGATCGACGTGCCGTCTGTTGCGTTGAGACCCCTGTGACGAAACGGACTTTTGAGATACTTCTTTGCGGGACTTTGAGATACTTGGAGTATCGACCTGTAGCTCGTGGAGCGGACCCTCCCAGTGACGAGCGTGCGATGTACGGAGACCGTGTAGCTGGCTGAGACCTGACGACTGCTTGACCGACTCGACTTGGAGTGAGTCGACTAGCCCAGTGGACGGAGCACTACTTTCTGAGGTGCAGACCCATGGCGGACGGAGCACTACCTGTGTGACAGTGCAGACCCGCGGTGCTCGTCCGGAGAGTACCTCAGCAGGCTACTAGGGGGTGTGCACTACTGAGTTTGGGTGACATACCTCGGCGGGAAGCACTACTGTGTCTGGGTGGCTGACCCGCGGTACTCGACAGGAGGAGTACCTCAGCAGTCTTAGGTTAGTGAGCAGTACCTCGGAGTCGTGACAAGACTACTTCACACTTCAGAGACGGGGCTCTTCAGCAGCTACGGTTTCGATAATGAAAATCCTGGTTTGAGCTGAGACTTTTGACCTTGTGTTTACTTCATGATTGAGATGGGTTACTTGATAACTTAGGTATATGTATGGGCATATACCTAAGTAGGGTTTATCTGTTGAGATCTTCTTGTGTTTATCCTTGTTGGTTTTAGTGAGACCTTGAGGGTCTCGGGGTCCCTACTGAGTATCGTTATACTCACCCCTGCACGGGCTATGCCCGCACCTCGTTGTGTTGGTTGCAGACGACGGACAGAGCTGACAGAAGCCGAAGGTTCGAGGACTTGACGGTACCTGGAGGTGGACTATACGACGAGGCGGTACCCGGAGGTGGACCACTGGGCGGGACATACTCGGAGCGGATGGCAGGACCCGAAGAGCAGAGGAGCTATCTGTACCCACCCTTCAGGTGGGATTTCCAGTGGACATCTCAGCGTAGCAGCTTTACTTTTCAGTCGCTGTTTTCCCTTTCGAGTTTTACATTACAGTTGGGCTTGTATTTCCGGCCCCTTTTTACTTTTCAGCTCTTCTTTTGTACTTAGTGTTTTACTTCCGCTTGCTTACTCTGTGGTGTTTGATTACTTTACAAAGGCAATGCCTTCCCTTTTTCTAGGATTTACGCCTTGGTGCTAGTCGCCAGCCCCTGGCCTATGGAAGGCGGGCTTGGGGTAGTCACGGCACGGACCCCGAGGGTGGGTCGTGACAAATTGGTATCAGAGGAGTTCGGTTCTACCGCAGACTCTGATCTTTCTTTCTGTGAAGCAATAGTGTTAAGGGTACCGAGTGTGGTTTTCAGTTCAGGGAGTCCAGTGTTGGTGCGGGCGGCCGACGTATCCATACACCAGGACCCTGACAACTGATTTCCGACTTTGTGCACGAAAACACTGATTGCGTGTGTGTTTTCAAAAGTTTTTCCCCTTAAAACAGCTCAAACCAAGTCATCTCACCAGGTATAATCGTTTGATCGTGTTATGTTGTTTCTTTCAGGATGTCTTTTCTCAGACGACCAGCTAGAGCCCGGAGGGATGAGCGTGCTGACAGTCTGTCGAGCGACGAGGCTTCGGTAGAGGGCCCTCTTGCAGTTGAGGCACCAGCGGAGGCACCAGCGGTACTACCATACGTTGGGCCACCGATGCCACCAGCCCCAGCAGTAGGCGATGCACGACGCTTGAGCGCGCTGCACGAGTTCCAGCGCCAGAGGCCACCCAGGTTCCGGGGAGAGACGGACCCGCATGCGGCTGAGGTTTGGCTGGAGGCTGTGGTGAGAGTCTTCAGGCTAGTGGGGACGCCGGCAGACTTCATGGTGATCTTTGCTACCAGCCTCCTTCAGGCAGCAGCAGGTAGGTGGTGGAGCCACTTGTTTCAGTTTTGCGATGAGATGAACTTCGCATGGGAAGACTTCGAGACCTTCTTCAGGGTGGAGTTTGTGCCAGTATCTCTACACCCCGAGCGTGTACAGGAGATTCTGCCTTTGCCGCGTGTTTTTCGATCAGAAGCCGAGTCATCTGTGGGCAGTAGACAGATGATGCAGAGGTCCAGGAGGACCAGACCAGCAGTTGGGCGATCTCGGGTTTTAGGACCGGTGGTGCGGGGCACCCGAGGTGGGGTCAGAGCCAGGCGTGCCAGAAACGGACAATGTTACTCCTGTGGCGGAAAGGGTCACCTGGCACGTGACTGTCCAACTCCTCGATCCGCAGGCTTGGAGGGAGCCACCGAGGTTGAGGCAGCGACAAATGCTGGAGCTCTGGGAACAGGTGGACAAGGGAGGAACTAGTGGATACGTCTTTTGTACTTCTAGTTCCATGTTGATGTTGCTTTTGTGTAGCGTCTTGTAATATGAGCTGCAATAATAAAAGACGCATACCTTTGTGATGTTTTCTTTCCTGTCCTCTTTTGTGATGTTACTAAGAGGTTCCAGTTGACTGTTGACTTGACCCTCACTTGTCAGACATCTACTGGAGGAGACCCAGTTACCACACACTGATGCCGACAGCGTGACTCAACCCTTGGAGGCGAGAGTAACGGTTGGATCTCTTAGTAGTAGCGTCGAGGCCTTACGACGTCATCCTTGGTATGGATTAGTATCATCCATGTTAGGATTGACTGTTTTAGGAAAAGAATGTGGTTCATCCAGGGGATGAGACCAGGTTTCTCTTATCGGCAAAGAAGAAATCTTGCAGCTCTTGTGGGACCAGAGATGGTCCGGGCCACGTCAAAAGAGGTCCATGTCATCCAGGAACGGATGAGGACAGCACAGAGCCGGCAGAAGTCATTCGCTGACAGGAGGTGGAGGCCACTAGAGTTAGAGGATGGTGACCTCGTCTTCTTACGGGTCTCACCTCGACGTGGTATTCGGAGATTTGGCCGAGGCGACAAGTTATCTCCGCGCTTCATCGGACCCTTCCAGGTCCTCAGCAGGGTTGGTGAGGTGGCTTATCGCCTGGCTCTACTACCTCAGTTGCACCGGGTGCACGACGTCTTCCACGTATCCCAGCTGAGGAGATACGTGCACGACCCGACGCACATCATTGACCATGGGGAGCTTGACGTTGACAATGGGGCGACTTTTACGGAGGTCCCGGTGAAGATAGTGGATCGACAGGAGTGGGTCCTACATGGGCGATCGATTCCTCTTGTGCGCAACAGATGGCGGCACGGGAATCTCCAGGAGAGCACATGGGAGCGGGAGGCTCAGATGCGTGCTCAGTACCCTCTTTTGTTTCCCTAGTTATTGATGTAGCTTTACGGGGACGTAAAGCCCTGAGGTGGGAGTAATGTAAAGACCCGTAAAATTCAAGGGGAATTTTTTTCTTAATTTTCTTTAGAATTTTACAAGAGTGCGGTTTCAGACGGAACCGGATTCCGAGGCCCGGAGTGCCCAGAATTAATTTCCGAAGTTTGGCTCGGGTACGTTCAGTGAACGAACGAGCGGGAATTTCTAACTTTTGATACGGTGCTCGGAATTGAAATCTGAGGGCACCGATGAACTCGCAGCGCCGATATTCGCTTAATGAGACCTTTTCGGAAGTTGCGTTTGTTGCGGGTTGAAAGTTAGTTTTTGGGTTTTTAGTTTAAGTTAAATAAAATTTGTGAGGAACAAATTTTATTTTTATCTAGTTAAGTCCTACCAAAGGGAGTTGGGAGTGGGACCCACATCCACTTAACCTCCCTTGGGAGGATTAAGTGAGGTGGGGTCCACACGAACCCCAACTCCTCAAATTCTCTCAAAACCTCCCCTTTAACTCATTTCTTTAAATGTTGTCAACTTGAGTTAATTAATTAAGGGAGTTAAACCCTTTTTGAATTTCAAACCTTTGAAATTATTTTGTGTTTTGTGTTAATAAAATAAGAGGTAGTCTTATTTTATTTTGGGTTCTTTGTTTGTCATTTTGAGAGCTTCCTCTTCATCTTCAAGCTCTGACGAAGAACGAAGAACGTCGTTCTTCAACGAAGAACTTCTCCGCCGAAGAACACGATCCATCCGCGACGCCGTATCCGCGACGCGACGTACTTCTTCTGCGTCATCTCTTCCGCGACGGTTTTCCGCGACGAACGCCATCGACAAAGACTCTTCCTCCGACGTCAAAGGAATCGACACCGATATTCCACGACTACGTCAACGTGCGACTATCGAGGTAGAGGTTCTTGAGTTCGTTGTTTTCTTTATAATTTTACTTTCCTCAAGACTTGACGAGGAACGCTCTTTTCCCGACGAAGAACGCCGCACCTCCTTTCTTCGTTCACCGTGACAACGAAGGGGACGCCACCTCTTCTTCGGACAACCTTCGTCGGCGTGCAAGTTTCGCCAACGACGAATCTCTTCGGGCATATCTCTTCGTCAACGGATTTGACGAACGACGACCGCGACGCCCGACCTCCGCGACGCCGTCTTCCGCGGAACGTAGACGATTCTTCGAATCTTAAACCCGAGGTAGGGGATGTTGTTTAATATGTAATTATCTCATTCTTGCTCGTGGTTCGTATGACTAACGTGAGGATGTTGATTATTTAAAGTTACGTTATTTTTTTAACGTGAGGGGGCCGGACCGCACGAACACGGCCGAACCCCCTCCAACGATCTTGTTTGTTCTTGCGGGTGGAAGCAAGTGGCGTGGTGCCGTCGCACCACGCGGTTGATCGTGCTTTTATTTTACGCAACGCCGTCACGCGCACACCATGGAAGAAACATCAAGAACGCGACGCCGTCGCGCCGCGTTGAAGGAAATTAAAGTGCGGCGGAGGGGCGCGGTGCCGTCGCACCGCGCCGGATGACGAACGCCGCGGCCGGTTCCGGGCCGCGGCGGGACGAGAAGACCGCGGCCGGTTCCGGGCCGCGGCGGGACGAGAAGACCGCGACCGGTTCCGGGCCGCGGCGGAAGAGGAGACCGGCGGCCGGGCCGCCGACGTCGGAAGCCGAAGAGGGGACCGGATTTTTCCGGTCCCGTTGGAGAAAACCGGCCGGCCAGCTGGCCGGCCGGATGCCAATAAACCGGGGGAATTAATCCCCCGGCCACCTCATGAAACCCCCTCTTAAAGAGGGGGCGGATTTCTTGTGGGGGGCAAGGCCCCCCGTTTCTGCCAATCAAAGCCCCCCACATGGGGGGGGCGGTTTTGCAAGAGAGGCGCGGCTATATGCCGCGCCGCCAAACCTTCAGCGGGGGAATTAAATTCCCCCCCGCGGCCTCCTTAAGCGGCGCCAGCACCAGCCGCCGCGGCCCGCCGCCGCGCCGCCGCGCCGCCGCCCGCCGCCGCCGCCGGCCGCCGCGCCGCCGCCCGCCTCCACCGCCCGCCGCCGCCCGCCGCCGCCGCCGGCCCCCGCGCCGCCCAGGGGGGGGGGGGGGGGGGTCGGGCCGGGTCGGCCCGGACCCGGACCCCCCGCTTCGAACCAGATTTGGTTTTTGGCTCATAACTTGAGCCTCGGACCTCCGAATGATGAACCGTCTGCGGCAACGCGATCCTTGGATCGAGACGGTCGTTTCCGTATATCGCACTCAAGGTTTCGGGTTACTTTGAGTTCGGCCGGGTTGGTTCGTTCACGAAACCAACCGGGCCTTCGGAGCGGAAACGCTCATATCTTGAGCCACGAACGTCCGATTGACGCACCGTCAGTCGCGTTGCGTTCCTCTTAGTGAGACGGATCTTTTGGCATACTCCGCCCGGGGTTTGGACGCAGGTGGAGTACGGTCGGGTTGGTTTTTCCTTAAAAACCAACCGGGCCCCGGAGACGAGAAAGCCAATAACTCACAGACCGGGCGTCCGATTGACGCGCCGTCTGTTTCGTTGACTTCCTCTTGATGAGACGGAACTTTTGACATACTCTGCCCGAGTTTTGGATGCAGTCGGAGTATGGCCGGGTTGGATCGCTCCCGAAATCCAACCGGGCCCCTGGAACGGGAAAGCTGATATCTTTCAGACAGGACGTCCGTTTGACGAACCGTCAGCGGCGTTGGTGTTTACGTTTAGTAACGGTCCCTATGAGTATACCCTATGGGAGTTCGGGGTACAGTTGAGATACGGCCGGGATTGGTTCGCACTCGAAACCAACCGGGCCCCTGGGACGAAAAGGCTAATAAATCACAGACCGGGCGTCCGATCGACGTGCCGTCTGTTGCGTTGAGACCCCTGTGACGAAACGGACTTTTGAGATACTTCTTTGCGGGTCTTTGAGATACTTGGAGTATCGACCTGTAGCTCGTGGAGCGGACCCTCCCAGTGACGAGCGTGCGATGTACGGAGACCGTGTAGCTGGCTGAGACCTGACGACTGCTTGACCGAATCGACTTGGAGTGAGTCGACTAGCCCAGTGGACGGAGCACTACTTTCTGAGGTGCAGAACCATGGCGGACGGAGCACTACCTGTGTGACAGTGCAGACCCGCGGTGCTCGTCCGGAGAGTACCTCAGCAGGCTACTAGGGGGTGTGCACTACTGAGTTTGGGTGACATACCTCGGCGGGAAGCACTACTGTGTCTGGGTGGCTGACCCGCGGTACTCGACAGGAGGAGTACCTCAGCAGTCTTAGGTTAGTGAGCAGTACCTCGGAGTCGTGACAGGACTACTGCACACTTCAGAGACGGGGCTCTTCAGCAGCTACGGTTTCGATAATGAAAATCCTGGTTTGAGCGGAGACTTTTGACCTTGTGTTTACTTCATGATTGAGATGGGTTACTTGATAACTTAGGTATATGTATGGGCATATACCTAAGTAGGGTTTATCTGTTGAGATCTTCTTGTGTTTATCCTTGTTGGTTTTAGTGAGACCTTGAGGGTCTCGGGGTCCCTACTGAGTATCATTATACTCACCCCTGCACGGGCTATGCCCGCACCTCGTTGTGTTGGTTGCAGACGACGGACAGAGCTGACAGAAGCCGAAGGTTCGAGGACTTGACGGTACCTGGAGGTGGACTATACGACGAGGAGGTACCCGGAGGTGGACAACTGGGCGGGACATACTCGGAGCGGATGGCGGGACCCGGAGAGCAGAGGAGCTATCTGTACCCACCCTTCAGGTGGGATTTCCAGTGGACATCTCAGCGTAGCAGCTTTACTTTTCAGTCGCTGTTTTCCCTTTCGAGTTGTACTTTACAGTTGGGCTTGTATTTCCGGCCCCTTTTTACTTTTCAGCTCTTCTTTTGTACTTAGTGCTTTACTTTCTCTTGCTTACTCTGTGGTGTTTGTTTACTTTACAAAGGCAATGCCTTCCCTTTTTCTGGGATTTACGCCTTGGTGCTAGTCGCCAGCCCCTGGCCTATGGAAGGCGGGCTTGGGGTAGTCACGGCACGGACCCCGAGGGCGGGTCGTGACAAAAATAGTAAAAATTAATTTCTGTGATTATGGTTAAGACAAGTTTACCAGGGGTTAAACTAAAAAGACAAGGCGTAAAATGAAATTAATTTTTTTCCAACACCCATTTTCTAGACATAGTTTTTCTTATAATATAAAGATCAATAAAGAATCATTTTTTATCCTTATGTGATGTCAATAATGTCGATACACTTTATTATTTTCAAAAAATCAATGCATGTCCTCTACCCCACTTATAAAGGATACCCCCACTCCTCTCGTATTCAAACTAACAAAAACTATTATTTCATCCAATACCTAAAAAAATACTTTACTAACTTCTATTCTCAAATCTTAGAGGGATTATTTTATTAGAAATAAAACTATAGAGGATTCTAGTGAAAACCTAAAGAGGTTATCCGAAGAGGAGGTATCCTTATCAACCAATCGTATGTATTTTATTTCTTCTTCAACATACTTCAAACAATATTACATTTTGATTATATAATAACCGCAATATGTCCAATATATTGAGATGATTTTTAATGCAATAACTTATATTAACCTCTACTTCCATTAAATGTAAACGTATCCACCGAACTTGTGCACGATGGCCTACCACCTTATGAACTAATGAAATACAATTTTAATCACCACCACTAAGGATTTGATATAATTATGGATTAAACATATTTATATGCAATTTACTGAATAATTATACTTATTTAATTTTAATATCACATATACCTTCTTAGTTTCAATTCTGTTGGAATATGATAATATCACTCACGAGTACAACAGATTATCACCTCATGAAAAGTTATGATTTATTATTCAATTCTAATTTATAGGAGAGGTTAAAATGTAATGATCCCAAATATATTAACCTTTAGCCGGTGCATTATTTATTAAATTGGTAGAGATATAAGGGGTCAAATCCCTCTGGAACAAAAAGATTAAATGTTTTGGAGAACCAGATATATAACAACCCTTCTCTTTATTTCATAATTAAACAAATTTTATTACATAAATCCTTCACTTGATACAACATATAAGAATGATAGGTCTAGTGTATTTGGGTCCTATGAAAATTACATAACAACTTAAAACATGAAATAAACATCTTTATTGAAAACATCTTTTACAAGACCACATACATTCCTTCATACTTAACATTGCATGGGATAACCTGAGGACATGCATAAGAAAAGGGTGAACTATAAAGCAGAGTAAGGGAGTAAAAATGGAGTAACATGGAGTATATATTACATGTTATGAAATAGAAATATCAATGGATCCTAAGAGAAGAATGAACATAAAGGGGTGATACCACATGATTATCATAACATGGAAATGTGCAACAACATTTAACATGATATTAGCATGAGCCAAGGATCATTGCACATGGAGCACGAGTAAAAAAATTTCACTTGAATTAGCATGAGTAAAAACCTTATTTCAATTTATGTTTCATGATAGTACTCTTTACCCATTTCATTGGAGAGCTATAAGGACACATGCTTTTTAATCATTTCATTTCATGCATCAGTGTGCCTCGTGGATCATATAACATGGATTCATTAAAAGTAATCATTTATTCCATGATAAATGAATGTAAAATTAATACATGAATCTCTATAATCAATAAGTAAATTTGCATAAATGTGAATACCCTTGATGAAGAAATGGGAATGGTATTCACTACACAGTGACTTTGTCATGGAAAACTGCGGCGCAATTTCGACAGGATAACTACGTGACATAAGAATTCATAAAAATGGTTGATGAGTGAAAAATGGGTATATCGTCTTATGTACATGAAATTGACATTAAGGGGGTCATATATATACATTTTAAAACATATTTAATTTAATTTATATTCATAAAGAAAAAGAATTTCTTGATTGTAAATGAGGAGAGAGAAGTCCCTTATAGAATTTTGGCATGGTAACAGGTGTACTTGGGAGGAATTATGGAGAGATAATGGGGTCTATCATCATTAAAACATATGTATGGAAGTATGGGTGAGGTGTGAAATCATACCCCCACATTTAAAATTGAGATAAAATGTGTATAACAACATAATGTAATTTGGACAAAAAAAGATAAAGGAAGATATCCCTTACTCGGAAGTGTGATCCAAAAGGCTTGGGAGGGGCTTGGGAGAGTCTTATTGGGATCTTCGGGAACATTTAGAGGATATTTAAGATATGAGGTCAGGGTAGGGACATGATCCAAGGGTTTTTAGTGAAGAGATGTTGGGGATTGGGTGTGTTTATATGGGAAAAGAGAGGGGATTATTTATTATTTAGGTTTTTGATATTACAAATTAAACTAGTCAAGAACACAAACCAAACCAGGGTTTTTACCATGATTTTTTCCAAAGGGGAGTATAGAACATTATTGTATAATTAAAATGGCCTAAATTATTAAAATATTTGTCTGTTTTATGCAAAGTTGAGTCACACTATCAAGGAAAGTATTTTAAAATTTTAAAATGTATTATAAGTCTTGAAGGGTCCACTAATGCTTTGTAAAATAAGTAAAACAAACCTAAAATCACATTATTTTAAAGGTAAAACACATATTGGCCGAAAATACCTTTTATAGGATTTTATTACATCACAATTGGGTCATTATGATGTCAAAAAACTCATTATATATTTAAATGGTATTAAAATTTTACCCTAAAATTTAAATATCTCAGAAAATTATGAAAAATTCGCCATTGGAAAATTCCAACCTATTGATTCCAAAAAATATTCATTTTATATAAATAATTTTATAAATATGTGAATTTTTAATTTAAAAAAAAACTAAAATTTATTGAAATTCATGGGTTTTTACAGAAACAACTTTCAAGCCTTAATAAAATTTACAATTTTATTCATAAAAATTATACGATCATTTATATTTAATAAAAAATAATTTAATAATAATATTTTATAAAAATATCAATTAATTTAAAAATCCATTAATTCATCAAAATTGATTTCTTAATGGAAACTTAACTAAACATATTATTTGTGCTTAAAAAAGAATTAATAAAGTAACAATGATAAAATGAATGTATATTATTTATAAAAAAATAATGTACATAAACATAGTTCTAGGGTATTTTTACATAACCCCATATAACACCCACATCATACCTAAGGGTTAGGTGTCTGATGGGGACAGACTCTTGGGGAGGCTCATATAACATCGCTTGGGTGGTAATCTCTATAAACCTCTACTTCTTCCATAGATGGTTCCATTTAAGCTTAACGTGTTGAAGATAATCATGGGATTAGCCAAGAGTGAATCCCAAGGATTCCAACTACTTTTTTAGATTTGAAAAAAGGTCTTCGTATGGAGGAATTATACTGGATGAGTCCATCACTTCCTTTGACTGAGTAAATTGTATTTTTTAATGTCCAATATTTATACTTGTTGGACCCTCTATGGTATGGTAGTTTTCATAATAAAAAATAATGTCTAACTACAGATTATACTCTTTCATTCCATTTAATATCTATAATTAAAATAGGTATATCATACTAAACAATATACTTTAATATGGAAATAACTTATATATGTAAATCCAAATGTTTACAAGTGTTTGTTTTTTACATGTATTTTTGGATTTCCCTTAGTCATGTAATGTTTTGTGTTAGACAGACTCTTCATTGGCTTTTTAGAATTCATGTTTGGCACACCAATGTTTGGCACACCATTGTTTGACACACCGCTGTTCGACACACCGATTTTTTACAAACCGATGATCGACACACCGATATTCAACACACGGAAGTTCGACACACCGAAGATGACACACTGAAGATGACACAATGAATAAGACACACCGAAGATGACATACTAAAGATGACACACCTAATATGACACAATGAAGATTACATATCATTGCTAAAAGACTGAAGTTGACAGACTGATGAAAATGACTCATCGATCTTCATAAATAACTGTTTCTTTTTTGTTATGTCAAATTTAATTCTAACGGTCATATTTAGACAAATTAATGTTTAATACATTATTTAATACTATTTGTAGGAATTTATGTAGATAATACGAGGTACATGCACATGCATATATCGTCACATCTAATAGACCTTGAAGTATAAAAGTATTACAAGATCAACATTAAATAGAGATCTCTCTCAACCCATGAGAAAAAAAGTTTGGTTGTGTGAATATTGAAGATATTAAAAATTGAATAACCTGAAGCTTAAGCATACAAGAAGTTTAATATTACAAGCTGCTTCATGTTGAAGCTCACTGAACATCATGAAATCAAAGATCTGAACTTATATACATATGGAAGCTAGCTAACAGAGACTACAATACGCTGTTTTGGAGCCAAATTTCAGAAGAGTACTCGAATATCATTTTCTATGCATCTAATGAGTCCATATCCTTACTGCATGATACACATTGATTACTAAACTCTATTTTTTACTTTTATAACTCTATTGTGTTCTTGTGTTTACTTTTCAAGCTGTGTGTTAATCTGTTTGTTTCACACACACTGTCTCCTAATCTTAACTGAAGGATACTAAAATATCCTCACACTCAATCCATTTCTACTAATGAATCCCATGTATAACTATGGAACATATCCTGTGTGATCTTTTTATTATTTTTTCCCATGAATAATTATGGTAGAGTTCAAGTTTGACATAGATATCCATGAGTGCTATTGTGAACCCCGATCTAGGGTGTAGATAAAAATTTTATTAATATAAACAGATTTGTGGTAGGTGATCACCAAGTAAAAAGGACTATGTCTCAGCTTGAGAGTGAACCTCTTATTTTAACAACTGTGATGTTTTTATTATATTATTATCTACTATGTATTTCTTGCATTAAGATAAAACAACCATTGATAGTTAGTTTAGAAAGTGTTTATATATATTTTGAATTAGTATATTAGTTTCAAAAGTTTGACTAATATTTGTATTGCTAAAACTGTGAACGAATCAATCTTCAGAGAAATTAATTGAAATTTTAGGACTTATATAAATTCACTACTAACTAGTGTTATTTTATTTTAATAGGGGTATGTTATTTTAAAGAACCAATTTTGGCCGAAATTCATATAGATACTCAATTCACCCCCCCTCTTGAGTCATATACTTCGACCAACATTTGGTATCAAAGGGTTGTGATTATAGTTATTTTTCAAATATCTCAAAATTTCTTTTATTTATAAATTTTCATCTCTTTGTCATTATAATACAATCATTATGATGGAATATATATTATAAGGGGATACTACCAATAGACCCCCTATCTTTAATGGAAGAAATTATGCTTAGTGGAAGCTTAAGATGAAAATACATTTGGAAAGCATGTGATTGGAAATATAGACTGCTATTGAAAGTAAATATATCATTCCTAAAACTAATAGAAAAACTTGGGATAAACCTACCAAGACTACCTATAACAATAATTGTAAATCAATGAATTCTATATACTATGCAATAGGAGATTAAGAGTTTAACCGTATCTCTGCTTGTAAAACTGCACATGAAATTTGGGACACGCTATTTGTTTCTCATGAAAGAACATGTAATTTTAAAGAAATTTGATTAAATACTTATACAATTAAATATGACTACTTTAGAATGAATCCTAATGAGTCAATTTCTGATATGTATCTCAGGTTCAACGAATTTATGAATACCATTATTTCCTTAAGAAGATAAGTTACATCCAAAGAGTAGATCATGTGAACTCTGATATGCTTATTAGAAGGATGACATGGAACGTATTTGTCTGTTAGAGAATTGTGTGATATTGATAAGATAACAGTGAAGGAATTTATTGGAAAATTAATGATGTATGAAGATGAATTAAAGGTAAATCAAGAATAGGAAGAACCAAAACGAAAATATGTAGCCTTGAAGACAACTACTTATAAAATTCAAGACAAGGAGAACGTTCAAGATTCTATTGAAAGCTCAAGCAGTGAGGAAGAAACTTTAGATAGTGATGAAGAAATGGATCAGCTGGCTGGATGATTCAAGAAATTTTATAGGAAAAAAATGTTTTTCGTAAAGCTAAATTATAAAGGGAAGTATGATAATAAGGGAAATTGAAAAAAGGATCGGAAGGAAAATGATAAATTAGAATAGATATTTTTCTACGAATGTAAAAGGAAAGGACATGTTAAGCCTGACTGTCGAAAGATGAAATATAATAAAAAATATGAAAATAAAGATAGAAGGTATAAGAAAGAAATGAAGTCCACATGGAGTGCCTCCGAGGGCAACTCAAGTGAATCTGGATCTTCCTAGAATGAGAATGATGATATGGCTAATTTGTGTTTTAGGATAAGCACAACTGAGCTTACCATAGACTGTCCTGTACATAATTCTTATTATTTTTAAAGTGAGTATGAGAATATGGAAAATGATGAATTATTAGAATATTAAAATATATTAGATGAAACATTTAATGTGTTGAAACATAAGTATAAATTGTTGAAGAAACATCATGCTTTCAGTGTGACTGCTAATTCTGAACTTATAACTGAAAAAGAGAATATGATCAACTGTTCAAGGAAAACAACGAGTTAAAAATATCTAATGAGAAATTGAAGAAAGTCATTGAAAAGTTTACTAAAGGGAAATACACTATGACTCAAATTCATGGTAAGCAAATAGATCCTATGTATACTTCTGGGATATGATATCAACCTTGACAAAGAAATTTATCCAAATCAAATTTTATAACCAAATCTAGAAAATCTGCTACCTTTTTCAAAAAATCGAATTGGATAGCAAGTTCTAGTTCTATAAATTAATTTACTACATCTAATTATTTAGGACCAAATATTGTTTACTTTTAAACACTCTATATTCTGCATATAGGAAACCCATAAGATAGTTGTGGGTACCTGAAGCTTATATTACTAATGTATGTGGACCCAGAAAAATATGGTTACGAAAGTCATTTCTTAGTTAAACTATTTTCTAGGTAGACTGCCTAAAGAGATCCTGTAAAAAGATGTGGTACTTGGACAGTGGGTGTTCAAGACATATGACATGGGACTATTCATGCTTTAAACATCTTATCCAGATTGTTGGAGGACATGTCACTTTGGTGATAATGGCAAAGGAAGAATCATTGGCCTAGGCCAGATTGGTGATCCAAACTCTATTTCAATTTCTAAAGTACTATATATTGATGTATTAAATTATAACCTAGTCTACAAATCAAAATTTCATGGTGATGGATTTAATGTTAAATTCAAAAACGATTCATGCCATGTTTTTTATGACAAGAATAATTTAGTATTTATTACTCTTAGAAATGATATTGTATATGCTATAAATCTAGACACACTATCCTCCCAGAATGTATCTTGTCTAAATGTCTTTCTCAAAGAGTCTTGGTTCTCGCATATAAGACTAGGACATTCTAACATACACTCTCTCAGAAAGTTAACAAGAAAAGGCTTAGTTAGAGAATTACCCAAATTAGAGTTTCCAAAAAATAAGGTCTGTAATCGGTGATAAAAAAGAAAGAAACATAAAATCTCTTTCAAACCAAAGAAATAAGTAACTACTTATCAACCTTTCAATTTGGTTCAAAAGGAATTGTTTGGACCATATAGAGTTTCAAGTCTCAATGGGAAACACAATGTTTATGTTATTGTAGTTGATTTATCTAGGTACACCTCGACCTTTTTCTTAGCTTAAAAAAGTGAATCTTGTTCAAATTTTACCAAGTAAGCTAGGTCTATAGGAAATCACAGTGTTTTTATGATTAAATCCTTAAGAAGTGGTCATGGTCCTGAGTTTGATAATCAAAATTTTGATGCCTTTTTCTCAAAAAATTGTTATTATCATAATTTCTCTGCTCCTAGGACACCTTTATAGAATGGTATGGTAGAAAGATGATATAGAACTTTACACGAAATTGCTCTGACTATGCTCAATGAATATGATCGACCCATTTATTACCAGCTGAAGCTGTCAATACATCTTGTTACATAATAAATATAGTCATAATCAGACCCATCCTTAAGAAAACTCTTTACGAGTTATAGAAATATCAGAAACCCAAAGTAGTTTATTTTAAAGTTTTTGGATATAATATTTATATTCTAAACAATAAAGATAATTTAGATAAATTTTCCTCCAAAAGCAATGAAGGAATATTTATTGGATATTCTACATCAAGAAAATCCTAGAGATTCTTTAATAAGAAAACCAAATGATTGGAGGAATCTGTACACATCAGGTTTGATGAAGAAAATAAATATGAGCCCAAGAACTCACTAGGAAATATTGAAGAAGATATAAACAATTTAGAAATTAATGATAAAACCTAAAATCACCATATAAAGGAATCTGTGAAAACATCCAGTTCTGGAGATTCTCCAGATCCTAACTATAGTGAACCAGATCAACCTGACCAATCAGAAATATCAAGTCGTACATTCTCTAGGCGAACCAGGACCCTAGAGAATCATCCCATAGATGCTTTTGTTGAAGATTTAGATAGAGGATCACAAATGGGAGCTTCCTTGAGAAACTAGGTTAAACATCAATCTTTCTTCTCATAGATTAAACCTAAAAATATCAGTGATTCAATAAATGATGAAGTTTGGGTAATGGGAATGCATGAAATACTTTATCAATTTGAAAGAAATAAAGTTTGGAAACATGTAAATAGACCAAAAGATACTTTGACCATAGGAACCAAATTGGTGTTTAGAAATTAATTATATGAATCTTGAAATATAATTAGAAATAAATATAGACTAGTTGCACAAGGACATAATCCAGAAGAAGGAATTGATTATGAAGAAACATTTTCACTAGTAGGTAGACTTGAGGAAATTAGAATCTTAATTGCATGTGTATCACGCTTGGATTTTAAACATTATAAAACGGTTGTCAAAAGTGCATTCTTAAATGGCTATATAATTTAGGATGTTTTTCTCGAACAACCCCCATGTTTTACATATCCAATTTTTCTATATCTTTTGTTCAAATTATCTAAAGATTTATATGGTTTGAAAGAAGATACAAGATCTTGGTATGAAAGGTTGATTAATTTTTTATTTCTAAAGGCTTTACAAAAGGACTCACAAACCCTACATTATTTATAAAAAGAATTTCAAATGAAGTTTTAATAGACCAAATATATGTAGATGATGTTAAATTTGGATCTTCTAAAAACTCTTTATGTAATGATTTTTCAAACATAATGCAAAGTGAGTTTTAATTGAGTTTAGTGGTAGAACATAAATATTTTCATGGATTTCAAATATATCAAAATAAATAAGGTATTATTTTAAATCAAAGTAAGTACACTAAATATCTTTTGAAAATATATGGCTTTGATAGAACTAAGAGTAGTGAAATCTTTATGAGTTCTACATGTAAGTTATATCTTGATGAAAATGAAAAATCAGTTGATCAGACTGCTTATAGAGGAATGATTGGGAGTTTGCTGTACTTAACTAATAGTAGGCCAGATATTATGTTCAGTGTGTGTATGTGTGTGATATTTCAAGAAACTCCAAGAGTTGTATTTAAATGATGTTAAAAGAATGTTCAAATACCTCAAATATATAACTAACTTAGGAATGTTCTATACTAAAGGGAAACCTTTTGATTTATTTAGTTATTCAGATACAAATTTTGGTGGATGTATGTTAGGTAGAAGGAATACCTCTAGAACATGTCACTTTTTGGTAAAGTCATTAATATTGTGGTGTAGTAAAAAGAAAAATTTTGTTTCATTATCAACTACTAAAGTAGAATACAATGTTTTTTGAAGTTTTTGTGCACAAAATTTGTTGATGAAACACACATTATTAGACTAAGGATTAAAATTTAGACATATCCCTATAAAAAATGAAAATATGATTGCTATTGACATTTTTCATAATTTAATTTCTCATTCTATAATGAAGCCTACTGATGTAATACTTCACCTTTTGAGAGACCTTTACCAAAAAGATGATATAACTCTTGAGTTTTTTGGGGCTGATAATCAGCATGATGATATATACACTAAACCCTTAAACTCTGAGGGAATGAACTACATTAGAAATGAACTAGGAATGATAAATCTCCAAGATCCTTGAAGTCGATCTTGTCAAACCGATCATTGAAACTGATCTTGTCAAACCGATCCTTGAAATTGATCTTGTCAAATCGATCCTTGAAACTGATATTGTCAAACTCATCCTTGAAACCAATCTCGTCAAACCTATCCTTGAAACTGATCTTGTCTAACCGATCCATGAAACCGATCTTTTCAAACTAATCCTTGAAACTGATATTGTAAAACTGATCCTTGAAACCAATCTTGTCAATCCGATCCTTGAAACCGATCTTCAAAAAATGATAACCTGAAACCAATCTTTTAAAATCGATATCTTGAAACCAATATTCTAAAACTGATCTCTTGAAACCAATCTCTTAAAACCGATCTTCTGAAAATTATCTTCTGAAACTGATATTTTGAAACCAAACTTTTGAAAATGATGTTCTGAAACAGATATTCTTAAACTGATCACCTTAAACCTATCTCTTAAAACCGATCACTTGAAACCAATCTTCTAAAACCGATCCCTAAAATCGATATTCTGAAACCAATCTCCTAAAACTGATCTCCAGAAATAGATTCATTAAGACTGATGTTTTTTTGGAATTGTAATTCAATCTGTTTTAAATAAAATGACACTGTTTTGGTATTCTTTTTATCATGTTTAAATTTTTTTCTTTATGATTATCAACCCCTAAATGATATATTAAGTTCACTACATCATGACCTTTCACCTTCCCGCTGCCAAAAAACTTTCTACCCTTCGTCACTCTACCTCATGACCCTCATCCTAAAATATTTTGGAATTTGATGCCTCAACATGGAAAGTACCAAGTGCGCTATAGAAGTGCCAAGAAAATCACCTTATGCTAAGCGATAGAAAGCTGTGACTGGTGGGACTGAAAAACCGATATTAGAAATCCGAGTGATTAAGACTAAAAAAGTAGTGTCTGCTGAGCGTCTTCTTTCAAGAAAGTCATTTTTATTAAAAGTACTAGATTATAAAGGGTGGCTGAGTTGGTTTGTTAACAATGAAAGAACTCATTATCCCCAGTTAGTGCATTAATTCTTTCATCATTTAAATATTTCTCTGAATGAAGCTGAGGAAGAAAGAATGAAGTCAATAGTAAAAGGAAATGAACTATCTTTTTCATCTAAGGAATGGGTTTAGTGCTTGGAGATGCCTTATAAAGGTGTCTATGCCGATTATTCGTGCAATATTCCACCTTCCTATAATTTTTTTTCTTATGAAGACTCTCTGATGGAGTTAACTGGAAATGGAAATTCTAGGGGGACTATTTCAAGTGAGTTTCAAGTAAAAATAAGATAATTTTTTAAGTTTATACAACACAAAATTTTCCCAATGAAGGGAGATTTCTTTTCTGTGAAGTATCTGGATATATTCCTGATCTATCACTTGAAACATGGGATAAAAGTAAATCTGTGTAGGTATCTAATGGTTCATGTATTTGATTTGATAAAACCATCCAAGAAGGAAACCTATTTGTACTATCTAATGATGATCTATACCATGATAAAAGGTTAGGCTATGTGGAAGATGGAGACGAAGTGATAAGTGTATGTATTGTTTTCTATCTCCAAAAAGTAATTTGTAAAATGATGAAGATCTTCTGGAACCCTTGGAAGAAATGTTTTTTAGGTGATGAGGAAATGATATATAAAGATTTCAGTTCAGTTGAACATCATACCATACCAAAGGATCTTGTTGATCCAGGTCTCAAACTAGGAGTATAATGATATTATTCTGATGAGGAAGAAGATACTAAAGTTCCAAGGGAAGAAGGATCTCCTTTTGATGAAATGAGTGATCCAGGTATTGCTGAAATCCCCAAGGACATGTCTTATGGACCACCTAGTGCACCTTTGGACTTACCCTTAAGACAATATGTGTTAGGTGAGGATGATGAAGAAGAGAATAAGGTTACTTGTGTTGAAGGTTATGTGAGTAAATCAGATGAGGAGTCTAATGATGATGATGTTGATGATGATAATCATGAAGGAGGAAATGATGAGCATGTAAGTTATTCTTTAAAAGTGGGACAATAAGTACTATAAAAATCTAGTGAGGAATCTGTACATGGAGTAGGTAATGATGTTGAGAATGTTAAAGAAGAGGCTGTTGGTTATAGAGATGCTGAATATAAGGATAGATAACCCCATACTTATTCTAAAAATCAAGATATCATTCAGGAATTGAATGAACTTATGGCTGGTGGCCCTGAAGAAGAAGCTAAGGATCAAGTACATCAAATTGACGAAGTTCCTGGAGAAATTGAAGTGGATAAATATCATATATAACATAATGTTCAGTTGGTTCCGGTACCCTGAAATGTTGTTATGGATGGAGGAATGAATGAAGAGGTCGATAAAGATAATGTTTTTCAGGAACCTCAAGGAAGAAGGATCAGGATTGATACTGTTGATCCAAGAGACTGGACCTGTACTAGAGTGTGGGTTAATGATCTAGGATATATTTTTTTGGTTTTGAGTATGTCTTACATAAGGAGAGGGTGCCTCCTACTCCTGTTCCATAAGTCCAAGATGAACCGGAACCTGTTGCACCTATTCAACCAGTTGCACCTATTCAACTAGTTGCACCTGCAGCATTAGAGCCAGTAGCACAGACCGTGCCCAGTGACTATGAAACTAAGGATAATTTGGAACAATTAAAAAATGATATATGTGAGTCAGTTAAAGCCTCATTTGGATTCATAAGTAAATCCTCCACTTCAATAGGTATTTCAGATACTAATGCAGTGAATATAGAAAGAATAGGGATTCAAGAGATTCAACCAAATCTCATTACCATAGTAGAAACCATTATTAGGAACAATACCTTTCTGAGAGTGGATGTAAGAATGATGGGAAATGAGTTAAATTCTCTATCCTCTAACTTCCAGTCCTCGTTTAGTGGTGTTCTAGAAGTTCTTTGGAACTTGGTGACTCATTTACTCAGTGTGTATCTAATGTAGTGGAAATAGGTGCTTGGAAAAATGTTAACTGGCCCATTCAATTATTTATGTGGGAAAAGTGTTGTTGCAAATTTAGAGTCTCCCAAAGCTGTGATGAGAGAGGAACTCCAAAATCTTTAGAATATTTCAAAGAATGAAACTCTTGAAAAGGTACATAGAAATATAGACATTGTGTACAATATGGTTAGGCAGTGCACTAATTATGCCTCTGCTGCTCAGAAAGAGATTTGAGAAAAGGGGGATAAATACTTTACCAAAATCTATACCAAGCATGAACTCAAAAATAGATTCAAGTTTCTACTAGAGAATCTTAGAATACCTCCTTTCACCAAAGCATTCAAGAAGCAAGTTACTTAATTGAAGAAGTTTGCCCCTTTGCAGAATAAATTCTTAGAGAATAAGAAAGACTTCGAAAAAGCTATGCAGTATGTTGGTGAAATCATTAGTGATTTCATAAATCTCCTTAAGACATATCTGCATGTCCAGGGGGAAGACATTATGGTCCCTCCTGAAACTTCCACTCGTACTGCCTCTTATTCTCCTACACTAATGATTATATCTCAGGATCATTACCAGATTCGACCGATCATTATACAGAAAAATCCCAGTCCTGTTTTGTCAGAAAGAAGGCATAGTCTTGTAGCAAATATACCTACATGCGTTTTCCTGCCTGATGTTATCTTTAGACCACCTCTTCACTCTGCCTCTACCAAACCACATCATCTTATTTCAGATCCTTCAGAAAAAGTAAAAGCCCCACAACAACCAAACCCTTGGTGATGGATTTTATTTTTTGATAGGGATTTGATCTTTTTTTATTGTACTTTTCTACATCTTCATGGAAATATTTATGGTGTTCATATTTTATGATTTTTCTTCTCTAATTTTGTTATTATTTTTCTACTCCCAAAAGGGGGAGAAAATAGGAGGCATACATTATTAATATAAGAAGAGTCATACATTATTAATCAAAGGGGGAGAACTTTTGGTATAAGATAAATGTAATATACTCATCATAAACCTTTTATTGATGGGGATCATTATTTTACAAACTCGTTCAAGGGAAGAATTTAGTTATATTGCATCAAATAAGGGAATAATTTAGTTATATTGAATAAAATAAGGGAAGAATTTAGTTATATTTCATAATCTCTTTCAGTGCTGTATGTTATGCCCACTTATTTTTGATTCCTTATATTTTTATTTAGGCCATAATTTCTGATTATCCAAAGGGGGATATTGTTGGACCCCCTTTCATATGGTAGTTTTCATAATAACAAATATTGTTTAACTAATGATTCTACTCTCTCATTCCATTTAATATCTATAAGTAAATCAATTATATCATACTAAACATTATACTTTAACAAGGCAATAACATATATTTGTAAATCCATATATTTACAAGTGTTTGTTTTTACATATATGTTTGGAAGTCACTTAGTCGTGTAATGTTTTTTGTAATATAGACTCTTCATAGGATTTTTAGATTTCATGTTTGAGACACCGATGTTCGAGACACCGAGGTTCGCACAACGATGTTCGACACACCAAAGATGACACACCAAAGATGTCACACTGAAGATGACACACCGCAGATGAAAAACTGAAGATGACACACCAAAGATGACACACCAAAGATGACACACTGAAGATGACACACCGAAGATGACCCAATGAAGATTAAACACTGAAGATCACACACTAAATATGACAGACCATTATTTATTTACCGAAGATGGAAGACCGATAGAAATGACTCACCGATAGTCATAAACAACTGTTTCATTTTTATGAATTCAAATTTATTTCTAATGGTCATATTTAGAAAAAATAATGTTTTTGATATTATTTAATATTATCTGTAGGAATATTCGTAGACAGTACGAGGTACATATATGTGCAGAGATCTTCACTCTTACTGGACCTTGATGTATAAAAGGATTACAAGATCAAACTAAAAAAGAGCTGTCTATCAACCCACCAGAAAAAAAGGATGGTTCTGTGAATATGAAAGATATTTCAAATAGAATAACTTGAAGCTTAAGTATACAAGAAGTTTAATATTATAAGATGAATCTTGCTGAATCTCACTATGCATCCTGAAATTGAAGAGATAAACCTTTATAGACCTGGAAGCTAGATTACAAAGGCTACAATACTCTATTTGGAGCCAACTTCTAGAAGTGGACTCGAATATCATTTTCTCTACATCCAATGAGTCTAGAGCCTTACTGCATGACACACAAATATTTCGAAACACTATTTTTTTCTTTTATAACTCTTTTGTGTTCTGGTGTTTACTTTTCCTCATGTGTGTGCATCTGTTTGTTTGACACACACTATCTCCGGAGCTTAACTGAAGGATACTAAAATATATTCTCTCTCAATCCATTTCTACTCATGTATCCCACATAGAACTATGGAAGAGATGATGTGTGATCGGTTTAATAGTTTTCCCCATGAAAAGATATGGTAGAGTTATAGTGGGACCTGGACAGCCCTATGTATTGTTGTGAACCCCGATCCAGGCTGTGGATCAAAAGTTTATTAATATAAACATCTTGGTGGAAAGTGATCACCAAGTAAAGAGGAATAAGTCTGAAATTGAGACTGAACCTCTTGTTTAACCATTGGGATGTTTGTCTTATATTTTTATCTGTTATGTATTTATTTCATTAAGATAAACTGAACTTTGATATTTAGTTCATCAAGTGTTTACATTTGTTTGAAATCAGTAGATTAGTTTCAAAGGTTTGACTAATATTTAGATTGGTAAAAATAAGAACTAATCAATCTTCAGAGAAACTAATTGAACTTTTAATACTTATATAAATTCACTACAAACTAACTTTGATTTTATTTTAATAGGGAGATATTATTTTAAAGAACTAATTTTAATAGAAATTTTTATAGATACTCAATTCACCCCCCTCTTGAGTCTTCTACTCCGACCAATAATACAAATCATGTGATCAACATTCAATGACTATATTAGAAATGGTAAAAACTCTCAATAGTATTTTAAAATAAAAAAACATAAAACCATGTAAGTTTATATGTTATACATAAATTTTACATAATTAGACATTTAATTAAATCAATGGGAATTTTAATTAATAAATGTTTGGGCTGTTACGATCTCCCCCCTTAAGAAATTTCACCCTTTAAATTTTCTTTTTCCCAAAATAAAATACATCCGGCTAACTCTACATCATCATTTACTCTGATTTACACATTGTGTGTTCAAACTTTTGGTTTCACCATGACACATTGACAGGGGCATTGGCTTATTTTGCAGAACTTCTTACCTATGATCTAAGATCTTCACCAGATTCTCTGCATAAGAGACGATATTCTCCAATGGCACCACCTCAGGTTTGAGTACATGCGAGGGGTCAGGTATGTACTTCCTTAATATTGATATATGGAATACTTAATGTACTTGAGATATGTTCAGTGGGAGTGCTAGTCGATAGGAACCTTCTCTAATGCGATCAAGGATCTCAAAAGTGACAATGTACCTTGGAAAAAGCTTTCCATTCTTCCCAAATATCATAACTGTCTTCCACAGAGATATGTGGAGGAATAAAATGACTCCAAAATCAAACTCTAGGTCTTGTCAGTGATTATCAACATATCTCTTTTTTTAACTCTGAGCACCTTAAATGTGATACTAGATGATCTCAACCTTCTCAACCATTTCTTTAACCATTTTTGGAGCTCGTAGTTTTCACTCCCCAACCTCATCCCAACATTTTGGTGTTGTGCACCTCTTCCCATATAAGGCTTCAAAAGGAGACATTTGTATTCTTGAGTGGAAAGTGTTATTGTAAGAGAACTAAACCACATGAAGATGTTGATCACATCTTCCTATAAAGTCCATTGAGCATGATCTCCACATGTCCCCAAGTGTTTGGATAGTACACTGAGATTGGACAACAGTGGGAGGATGATAAGCCGTACTAATGTTCATCTCAGTATTCAGAGTATGTGGAAGACTCTTCTAGAACATAGAGGTGAATCGTGGATCTCTATCAGATACAATCAATAGTGGTACTCGATATATCCTTACCACATATCTAATGTATATCCATTCCATTCGATCCAATGAAAAATACTCCTAAATTTCAATGAAGTGTGTTATCTTTGTAAGATTATCAACAACAAACCAGATAGAATTTTTTCCTTTAGATGTCTCTGGAAGGCCGGTGATGAAGTCCATTGTGATGTTTTCGCATTTCCATGTAGGTATGGGTAATGGTTTTATCATCCACTTAGCCTTATTCTTATCAACATTCACTCACTGACATAGGAGGCACATTGATGTATACTCAAAAATATTCTTCTTCATTTTATCCTACCAATAATTCTCTCAAAGATCTTGATACATATTTGTGTTTCCTGGGTGAATCGTAAAATTCAAACTATCTGCATCATCCAAAAGATATTTCATTAACTTCATATTTGATGGAACAAATATTCTTGACCCTAATCTCACAATTAATTCTTTATTAACACTAATATCCTTGGATTTTCCTTTTTCGATTGTCTCCACTTTCTTCTGAATTCCCACACCATCCTTTTGATCATTCTTTAACCCTTCCAAAAGAGGCGTTTGAGAAATCATTTGTGGAAGGATTGATGTTTTTCCCTTATTTATGATTTCCATTTCCATATTCATCAAATCTAAGAATGTTGGATCCTTTTAAATACTCATCAATAAAAGAATTTACAGGTCCTTTCTACTTTGAGCATCCACCACCTTGTTTTCTTTCCCATGGTGGTAATGGATTGAGCATTCATAGTATTTGATCAGCTCTGTCCATCATTGATGGTGAATATCCAACTTATTCAGTGTGAATATATACTTGAGGATTTTTTGATCTGTGTATATTTCACACTTTTCCCCAAAGAAGTAATGCTGCCAAATTTTTAAAGCAATGATTACTTCAGCCAACTCCTTATCATGGGTTGGATAGTGTTTCTTATGAATATTCAATTTCCTTGATGTATAGGCATTGAATTTTCCATTTTTCATCAACACAGAACCCATGATCTTCTTCTAAGCATCACTAAATACCACCAAAAGTTATCCACAAGTGGGTAGTGTGAGCATGAGAATAGTGATAAACCTCCTTTTTAACTCCATGAAGCTCTCTTCGTATTCATTAATCAAATAATACTTTACTCCATTCTATGTTAGCTTGGTAAGAGGGTTGGACAATCATGATAAATTTCTCACAAACCTATGATAATATCCAACTAAACCCAAGAAGCTATGGATATCCATTATCGATGCTGGCCTTAACCATCCCTCAATTTTGGCTGCCTTAGGGGCATCCACAGATATCCCATTTCTTGTGATGATAGGACCCAATAATGAGACCTCCTTCAACTAGAAATCACACTTTCTATACTTTAGATAGAGATTTTCCTTTCACAAGGTCTCTAGTATAGTTCTTAGATTCTCCTCATGCTCCTCCTTGGTTTTGGAGTATATTAGAATATCATCTATAAATACTATCACAAATTTATTGAGGTAATATGTAAAGATTCTATTCATCAAGTCTATGAATATTTCTAGAGAATTTAAGAGTTTGAAAGGAATTACTATGAATGCATAGTGATCATTCCTTGTACTAAAAATAGACTTGCGGATATCCTCCTTATTCACCCTTTGTAATATCCCGACTGAAAATCCACCTAGGAGAAGTATTGTGATCCATGTAGCTGATCGAAAAAGTCATCAATTCAGGGTAGATGATACATGTTATTTATCTTTATTTTGTTGAGATCATGATAATCAATGAAAAGGAGCATTGAAAAATCATTTTTCTTGAATAAGAGGATTGGTTCACCCTATGGTGAAGCACATGGGCATATAAACCCTTTATTCAGCTTCTCCTGTAGTTGTTTCTTCAACTCCTCAAGTTCCACAACAGCCATTCTAAACCAATTCTTGCATATTAGCAATTCCCAAGGTATAATATAAATTTAGAATTCAATATATATTCTAAGATGAAGACCAGGAAATTTCTTAGAAAACACTTCAACGAATTCCCTCACAATTGGCATGTCTTCAAGGATGGTTTCTCCCTTGGACTCAATCATCTGAGAAAGATATGCATGCTCATAGGGCAGTAATATCCACGCTTGAGATGATGTTTTGGATGTGTGATCCATGTTTCATAATTCCTCCTAAATTTATATCATTCAATTGAATTCCTATATCTTTTAAGATTCACATCAATATTATAGACATCTAGGAAGAGATCCGAGGGTCTATACTTCATGTTTTTCTTTGTACCGGAATCTCTATCTCCTTCTTGATCAAGTGGACACACATGATGTTTTGGAAGTGTAGCCATATTTCAAAATTCCTCATGTTGGGGATAGAGATTTGATAGTTTTACCTTGGGAATCAATCTAGAACTCATGGTTGGATATTTTACATTTATTTATCCATTTCGTTTAATTTTCTATAATTTTGTTTCTTTTATTCATGTATTCATTGTTCTTTATAGGTTGGGAATATCAAATGTTCATACACAAGTTGTGATAGATGATTTTAGGACCACCATTGAGGGTGGCCTAATAAGATTTGACTTCCACCCCCTAGTGAAATAACATTAATGTAAATGAATTACTTATTTCTTATTTATCATTGGGAATAAAATGTGGTGGATCGAGTGGAGTCCCAACGTTACTCTTTTTTGGACAAGATTGGTCGAGTGGAGTCTGAGGATAATGCGGGATCTGTTCAGTATTCATGAAGAGTAGGTGTGTGGTTCATTTGTGAGTGGCAGTGGAGCCTCATTTATTTATTTTACTTATTTTATTTTCTATGTGTAGACACCCTAATGGGTGACCGATATATTTATGTTTTTTATTTTAGTTTGTATACAATAGTCCATTTAATAGTGTTTTATTATATTTATTTATTTATTTATTCAAACTCTTATGTTGATGGATGTGTATGTATTTAGTTTATTTCTACTACTATATTTCTATTATATGAGGGAATAGTCTCCCAAAATAATCTTTCTAGGACCTCACCTCATGTAAGAATCAATTGGAAAATAGAAAGGTGAGTTTGAGGCGTTGTTGCAAGCCAAATTGTGATATGGGTTGGGTCAACCCATGATGGTTCGTGAAAAAATAGTTTTAGTTAATTTTTTTGATTATATTAGTATTTGGGGAGTTGAAAGGAATGTGGTATATGAATGTTTTGGAACCTTTTATGGATATCAATAAAGTGTTTCACGAATACCTATTCTAGTATGAATTCCAGTTTATCAAGGATATGATTTTTTGGTTTCTAGTTTCAGTATTATGGTTCTTATAACAACCCTTCACTTTATTACACACTTAAACAAGATTTATTACAAAAAAAAGCACTTAATACAAATTTGGGGATCAATAGGTCTAGTGTCTTGGAAAATTGGGAACATTACATAACAACTTAGAACATAAAACAGAACAACTTCATTTAAAACATCCTTTACATGACTAAAACATTCCCTCGTATATAGCATTGTACGAGATAACCTAAGGACATACATGTGAAAAGGGTGAGCTATAAAGCCAATTAAGGGAGTTAAAAAGGAAAAACATAAGAAATAAAGGACATATTTGGAAATAGGAATATCATTTGAGAAAAAGAGAAACATTAACATATTGTCATGATATAGCATGATTATCATGACACGGAAATGTGGAAACTATATTTAACAAGATATTAGCATGATCGAAGGACCATTTCATAGGGAGCATGAGTAAAACCTCATTGCACTTGAATTATCCTGAGTAAACCCCCATTGCAATTTTTTTATTAGGATACCAACCTTTACCCAATGCATTGGAGCTCTAACAGGGTGCGCCCTTCTTAGTCATTTCAATTCATGCATAAGTGTGCCACATAGATCATACAACATGAATTCGTTAAACACCGTTATCTATTCCATGATAAAGAAGCATGTAATCCATACATGAAACTCTATAATCAATAAGTAAATGTTCATAAAGGTGTATTCCCTTGATATAGAAATGGGCATGGTATTCACTACACAATGAGTTTGGCTTGTAAAATAGGAGTTCAATTTCAGTAGCATAATGTCGTGACATAAGAATTCACACAAATGGTTGAAGAGAGAGAAATGTTTGTTTCATCATATGTACCTAAAATGGAATAAGGGGGTAAAATAGATACATGTACCAACATAAGTAATGAAATTTATATTTATAATACAAAATAATTGCATAAATGTTAATGAGGAGGGAGAAATTCCATATAGAATTTCAGCATGGTAACAGGTTTACATTGGAGGCATTAATGAGAGAGAAATGATTCTATAATTATTAAAACCTATATAGGGAAGTATAGGGGAGGTTTGAAATCATACCCCAACATTTTTAATTTAAAATAAAAGGTCATAACCACATAATTAAATTTGGACAAAAATGAGAAAAGAAGAAATCCTTTACTTGGAAGTGTGATCCCAAAGGCTTGAGAGGGTCTTGAGAGAGGATTAAAGAGATATTGGGGTGACTTTGGAGGATTATAGAGAGAGTAAAGAATAGGTTGGTTGAGATAAAAAGGAATTGATTTAAGAGGAAGTGAGAGCTTGGTCGGATTTATATAGGGAAAGGGAGGGAATTCGTTATTATTTAGGTTTTGGACCCTACACATTAAACTAATAAAACCCACAAACCATACCATTGTTTTTGCCCATGGGGTTTTCCAACGGGGAGAGGTAAAAATTATTTTAGAATTCCAATGGACGAAATTATTAAAATAATAGGATTTCTTATTTGGAGGAGAGTCAAACTCCCAAGGAAATCATTTTAAAAAGATAAAATGTTTTATAAGTCATGGAGGGTCCACTAAAGCTTTTTAAAATAAATAAAACAAACCTAAAAACACATTATTTTAATGGTAAAACATATATTTACCTAAAAACCCATTTATAGTATTTTATTACATCACTATTGGGTCATTATGATGTCAAGAAACACATTATATAATTAAATGGTATTTAATGTTTACACAAATATTTGAATGCCTCAGAAAATTATGAAAAATTAGCCTTTGAATAATTTTTACATACTGATTTTATAAATAATATTCATTTTATCTAAATTATTTTCAAAACATGACAGTTTTTACTTTTAAATTAAAAACCTACATTTATCGAAAATTCATGTGTTTTGACAAAAATAACTTTCAAAACATAATAATAAAATTCAACTGTATATATAAAAATTATACAATAATTTATATCTAATAAAAATTAATTTAGTAAGAATATTTTATTAAAATATTATTTAATTAAAAAACTATTAATTTATCAAAATAGATTTCTTAATTGGATATTAACAAAAAATACTATTTGTTCTTAAAAAACCATTTATAATGTAACAATAATAAAATGAATGTATCTTATCAATAAAAAACCAATGAACATAATCATATTTCTAGGGTCTTATTACATAACCCCTTATAAAACCCACATAATACCTAAGGGTAAGCTTTGTGATGGTGATAGACTCTTGGTGTGGGTCATATAACATCGCTCGGGTGGTAATCTCTATCAACTTCCACTTCTCCAGTAGGTGGTTCCGTTAAAGCTTAATGTGATGAGACCCGGCTTGGGCTTGGTCAAGAGTGATTCCTATTGATCCCACATACTTTCAGAGCTCTAACAAATTTGATTCATGTGGAGAAATTCTACTGGATGAGGCCATCTCTTCTTTTGTCTAAGTAAATTGGAATTTTTAAAGCCCTAATTCATGCGATCACTGTTCAACGACTATATTTGCAATAGTCACAATTCTTAATGGTATTTTAAAATACAAAAACATAAAACCAAGTAAGTTCATATGTTATATAACCATCCTATATAATAATACATTTAATTAGATCATGATGAATATTCATAAATAAAAGTCTGTGTTGTTACAATCTTCCCCTAGAATAATTTTTCCCTCAAAATTTCATTTTCCCACACTAAAAGAGATGTGTGTAACTCTTCTTCATCACTTCCTTTTATTCCCACATTGCTTCTTCAAACATGTGGTTTTTCCACAACACTTGGACTAGGGGAATTGTTTTATTTCGAATAACATTTTCCCTACTATATATGATCATTACCGGCTTCTCTTCATATAATAAGTCATTCTCCAATGGTAACGCCTCTGGATTGAGTACATGCAATGGGCCAGGTATGTAATTCCTCAATAGTGATACATGGAATACATCATGTACTTGAGATACAGTTGGTGGGTGTGCTAGTCGATATGACACCACTTGAATGCGATCAAGGATCACAAAAGGGCCGATGTACCTTGGACAAAGCTTTAACTTCTTCCCAAATCTCACAACTATCTTCCTTGATGATATGTAGATGAATACCGTGTCTCTAAAATCAAACTCTAGGCCTCATCAATGATTATCAACATATATCATTCTTTGACTATGAGAAGCATTAATATGTTGCTAGATCGTCTTAACCTTCTCCTCTAGTGTCTGGATAGTCCTATCAGATTCGACATTAGTTTGAGGATGAGAAACCACACAAAAGTTCATATCAGTATTCAGAGCATATTAACGACTCTTCCAGAAAATAAAGGTGAATCTTGAATGTAAATCGAACAAAATAGACAGTGGTACTCTATACAGTCTTACCACATCTCTACTATATACTTGTGACAGTTGATCCAATGAGAAATACTCACAAATTGCAATGAAGTGTGCAGTCATTTTAAGACAATACACAACAACCTAGATAATATGTTTTCCATTGGATGTCTTCATAAGTCCGATGATAAATTCCATTGTGATGTTCTCCCATTTCCATTCGGGTATGGGTAATGATTACATCATCCCAATATAATTCTGTCCTTCATCCATCACTTGCTGACATACAAAGTACTTTAATTTATACTCATCAATATTCTTCTTCATGTTATCCCACAAATAATGATCTCAGAGATCTTAATACATCTTCGTGTTTCCTGGGTGAATGGAGAAATTTGAACTATGTGCATCATCCAAAAGTTAATTCTTTAACTCTATATTTGATGGAACACAAAGCCTCGTCCTAAATATTACAATTCACTCTTCATTAACATTGAACTATAAGGATTTCCCTTTTCTGGTAGTTTCCACTTCCTCTTGATTTCCCACATTATCATTTTGAGCATCCTTTAACATTTACAAAAGAGATGGTTGAGATATCATTTGTGAAAGTATTGATGATGTTCCCTCCTTTTATGACTCCCATGTCCATCTTCATCAAATATAAGTTGATTGGGTCCTTCTTGATTCTTATCAATGATTGAATTTCTGGGTCCATTCCACAAAGAGCATCTTCCACCTTGTTCTATTTCCCACGGTGGTAATGGATTGAGATGTCATAGTCTTTGATCAGGTCTAACCATCTTCATTGGCACATGTTCAACTCTTTCTGTGTGAATATATACTTGAGGATTTTGTGATCCATTTATATTTCACACTTCTCCCTAAATAGGTAATGCATCCATATTTTCAAAGATAATATTATTGAAACCAACTCCTAATCATGTGTTTGATAGTTTCACTCATGAAATTTGAATTTCCATGAACCATTGGCGAGGAAATTGTCATTTTTCGTCAACACAGAGCCTGTACCCTTATTCAACGAATCACTAAATACCAAAAAAGTTCCCCACTTGTGGGTAGTGTGAGCACGGGTGTATTGATAGGCCTCATTTTCAACCCCCTGAATCTCTCATCGCATTCATTACTCCAAGAAAACATTACTACCATTTGAGTTATCTTGGTAAGAGGGTTTGAAAAGCATGAGAAATTTCTCAGAAATCAGCGATAATATCCAGATAACCCCAGGAAGATAGAGATATTTATTATTGATGATGGTATTATCCATCCCTCAATTGTAGCTATATTAGAGGGAGAACAGATATCCCATTGCTTGTGATGATATGACCAAATATTAAGACCTTCATCAACAAGAACTCACACTTGCTATACATTATATAGATCATCTCCTTTTGTAAGGTCTCTAGTGTAGTTCTTATATTCTCTCAATTATCCTCCTTGGATTTAGATTTTATTAGAATATCATCTATAAAGACTACCAATAATTTATCAAGGTAATATCTAAAGACTCTATTCATCTTGTCTATGAAGATTTCTGGAGCATTAATGAGTCAGAAAGGCATTACTAAGAAATCATAGTGCCCATATCTTGTACGAAAAAGAAGTCTTCGGGATATCCTCCTTCTTCACACTTACTTGGTAATATCTAGACTACAAATCCACCTTGGAGAAGTATTTTTCTCCACATTTCTGATCGAACAAGACATCAATTCCGGGCAAAGGATTCTTTTTCTTAATCTTATTTTTATTGAGCTCATGGTAATCGATGCAAAGGTGCATTGTCCGATCCTTCTACCTGATGAATAGGTCTAGGTGTCCTCTAGTGAAGCACTTGGTCATTTAATTCCCATATCAATATTATCATGTAGTTGTTCCTTCATCTCCTCAAGCTCTAGAATAGCCATTATATACAATGTCTTGGACATTGGAAACACTGTAGGTACTAGGTGAATTGATAATTCAACATATCTTCTATAAGGAAGACCTAATAATTCCTTAGGAAAGATTTTAGAGAATTCCCTCACAATAAGAATGTCTTCAAGGTTGGTTCCTCCTTTGGAGTCAGTCATCTGAGTAAGATACATGTTCTCATAGGGAAGTAATATCCATGCTTGACATGATGGAGCTAAAGAAGATTCATCCTCCCCCATTCACTTGTATAGAATCATGGTTTGCTTTTCCATATAGAGTGTGATTTTCCACCCACGACAATTTATGTTGGATATATATAAGGAAATACAATCCATGCTAATAATTTCATCAAATTCCACCAAAGGAAGAATGAAGAGGTTCAACGGAAAGTTCAATCCACAAATTATGAAAGGGGATGAGTTATATTCATGGGATGAAATGATTTCCTAATTTTCCATACTCACTAACATGTTTACTTACATGATTTTTGGTGGTGTTGGGATTGTAATTCCAAAATTGAGGGAAATAAAAGAATGTCTAGAACCATAATCAAATGGTTTTTTCACTATTCATGAACAAATAACTAGCGTATCTATCGCCACTTCATTGTAGGTGTCAACTTTAGTGATTGTGGTGGAAAAAGCTCACCCTTGTTGACTTAGAGGATTTTGGTTACCTTCGAAAACCATTGGCTTAGGGAACTGGTATGAAATGTTCCCTAACTCTTTATAGTTCAACTAATGAACACTGCGTTGAGGGTGAAATGGAGTAGTCTTCTCCTCTATCGTAGATGCAAGTTTTTCTTGTCGTCAACAAATCGCCTATGTTCCATCCCTTCCACACATAAAGAATTTCCTCATCCACTTCGTGAAATTTATGGGGTTCTCCTTTCCACATCTTTGGTAACTGGGGTGATGGATTTTATTATCCCCATTATATTTATCAATCAGACCACCAGAATTAAAGTCCAACTTACACTTATTGTCCTTATGATTCCCCTAAGATTCACCAATCTGCATTTTGACCTTAAGGACATTTCAAACAATATCCTCATAGCTCCCGAAGTCAGGGATCGCTTGGGCTTTCTGTACGCTAGGTTTTAGCCCACTAAAGGAGTGGTCAAACTTTAATTTGGGGGTAACAACAATGCCATAGGCGTATTGTGAAAGCCTTGTGAATTTTTTCTCATATGATTCAATAGATTCATCATATTTTTGCTTGAGGGAAAGAAAATCCTTCTCCATCTTAAGTCGGAGTGTGCACAAAATATATTTATCATAAAACATTTTCTCAAAATACTTCCATTCCAAAATATTGATCTCCTCCTCAGAGTTCGTATTTCTAATCAATGTCCACCATTGATCAACTTCACCCTCCATACAATAAGCAACCAAAAGAACCTCCTATTGTCCGGAACATTGAATGATGGAGATGATCTTCTCAATGGAGTTGATATATTGTTTGAAAATTTTGCGATCAAATAATCCATTAAAAGTATGAGACCTTTGTCTCATGAAGCTCTCGATTGTGACTTGTTATTTCTAGGGGGGGTTGAACATTCCTCTTGACCCATGTTTCTATTCAAAACATGATTTATCTGAGAGAGTATCATGCCTATGTCCATGATTCCCACTCCAATCGGATTGGGCATCTCATTAGGAAAGTCATCACGTTTATCTTCACATTAATTGTTAGCCTGAGTCCTCCTATTACTTGCTATTGTCTGGAATAAAAGGAAATTTAGGGGTAACACATAAAGGGTAATCCAAATCCAAAGGGGATAAGTTATAAATTACTTTTATTTCCTTATCTTAAGAATTTATAGGCTTCAATCTATGTTATCCATGATCTAGTTCCCAACATATATTCTTAGGGGAAATGTTTTATTCCCTTAACAATGGTTTATAATAACCAAGTGAATTTTATAAATCAAATACCCTAAGAGTGTCGTAACCAAGAGTGTAGTAAATCCCATTGTCGTGCACCAGTTCCCATTTGAGTCTAGCTGAAAGCAATGTTTTTCTATATTTACCCCTAGATACATCTATGACAGAACTGTCTGTACCCGATCGTATCCAGACAAGGATTTATTTTCATGATAGAAAAATTACACAATAGTAACCAAAGTTTAGGTATGTTTTTATTATAATTAGTCTTATCCCTATGTATTTACCTACTGTTTTATAATCCTAATCCCAAAAATAACGAAACATATCCTCTATTACCAACTATAACAACCCTTCTCTTTATTACACACTTAAAAATGATTTATTACATAAACACGCAATTAATAAAACTTTGTGGATCAAGAGGTCTAGTGTATTGGGAAATTACGAATATTATATAATGATGAAGAACATAAAACACATCATATTTGTTTAAAACTTCATTTTCATGACCACAACATTCCCTCATTCTTAGCATTGCATGGGATAACATGAGGAAAAACATGTAACAAGGGTGAGAAATAAAGCCCAGTAAGGGATTAAACATGTCATAACATAAATAATATAAGACATGTTAGGCAATAGGAATATCAATGGAGCACAAGAGAAACGTTAACATATAGTCATGATATAACATGATTATCATGACATGAAAATGTAGAAACAACATTTCACATGATATTAGCATGCGCCAAGGTCCATTTCACAGGGAGCATGAATAAAACCTTATTACACTTGAAATATCATAAATAAACCCCCATTGTAATGCTTGTATCATGATACTAACCTTTTCCCAATGCATTGGAGCACTAACAAGGTGCACCCTTCTTAATCATTTCAATTCATGCATAAGGGTGACACATAGATCATACAACATGGATTCATTAAAAACAATTATCTATTCCATGATAATGGAGCGTGTAATTCATACATGGAACTATATAATCAATAAGTAAATGTTCATAAAGGTGAATGCCCTTGATATAGAAATGGGCATGGTATTCACTACAAAATGAGTATGTCTTGGAAAATAGGAGTGAAATTTCGACAGCATAACGTCGTGACATAAGAATTCATACAAATGGTTGATAAGAGAGAAATGGGTGTCTCATAATATGTACCTGAAATGGAATAAGGTGGTCAAATAGATACATGTACCAATATAATTAATGAAATTTATATTAATAATAAAAAATAATTGCATAAATGTAAATGAGGAGGGAGAAATTCCTTACAGAATTTCAGCATGGTAAAGGGTTTACATTGGAGGCATTAATGAGAGAGAAAGGAGTCTATAATCATTAAAACCTATATGGGGAAGTATATGGGAGGTTTTAAATAATAACCCAATTTTTTTAATTTAAAATAAATGTTCATAACCATATAATGAAATTTGGAAAAGAAATGAGAAAGTAAGAAATCCCTTACATGGAAGTGTGATCCCAAAGGCTTGGGAGGGGCGTGAGAGAGGATTAAAGAGTGATTGGGGTGACTTGGGATGATTATAGAGAGAGGAGGGAATAGGTTGGTTGAGATAAAAGGGAATTGATTGATGAGAAAGTGATATCTTGGTTGGATTTATATATGAAAAGGGAGGGTATTCTTTATTATATTGTTTTTTGGACCCTATACATTAAACTAATCAAAACCACAAACCATCTCATGGTTTTTGCCCACGGGTTTTTCCAAAGGGGAGAGGAAAACATTTTTTTAGAAGTCCAATAGACTAAATTATTAATATAATAGGATTGTTTATGTGGAGTCGAGTCACATTCTCAAGGAAATCATTTTAATAAGATAAAATGTTTTATAAGTCATGGAGGGTCCAATAAAGCTTTTAAAAATAATAAAACAAACCTAAAACACATTATTTTAATGGTTAAACATATATTTACCTAAAAACCATTTATATTATTTTATTACATCACTATTAAGTCCTTATTATGTTAAAAAAACATTATATAATTAAATCTTATTTAATTTTTACACAAAAATTCGAATTCTTCATAAAATTATGAAATATTAGCCATTTTATAATTTTGACATCCAGATTTTAAAAATAATATTCATTTTACCTAAATAATTTTCAAAATATGAAAATTTTTACTTAAAAATTAAAAACCTACATTTATCGAATATTCATGGGTTTTTTCAAAAATAACTTTCAAACCATAATAAAAAATTCATGGGTTTTTGACAAAAACAACTTTCAAAACATGGAAATGTGGCAACAACATTTAAAATGATATTAGCATGACACAAGGACCATTTCACATAAAGAATGAGTAAAACATAATATAAATTGAATTATCTGGAGTTAAACCTCATTGCACTTGGAATATCATGATATTAACCTTTACCCAAGGCATTTGAGCGCTAATAGGGCACACCCTTCTTAATAATTTCATTTCAGGCATATGTCTTCCACATAGATCATAAAACATGGATTCATTAATGATAATCATTTATTACATGATAATGGAGTGTGTAATTCATACATGAAAATCTATAATCAATAAGTAAATGTACATAAAGGTGAATTACCTTGATAGAGAAATGGGCATGGTATTCACTACATTACGAATTCGGTTTGGAAAAATCGCAATGCAATTTCGGTATCATAAAGTCATGACATATGAATTCATAAAAATGGTTGATGAGAGAGAAAGGGGTGTATCATCAATTTTAAATTAAATTTATAGTAATGGGGTTGTATAGATACATTTCCCAAAATAATTAATGGAATTTAGATTCATAATAAAATAGAATTTCTTTAATGTTAATGAGGAGAGAGAAATTCGTTATAGAATTTCGGCATGGTAATAGGTGTACATGGGGGGCATTAATGAGGGAGAAAGGGGTATATCATCAATAAAACATAAATAGGGAAGTATGGGGGAGGTGCGAAATCATACCTGAAAATTTTTAATTGAAAATAAAAGGGCATACCAATATAATGAAATTTGGAAATAAATGAATAATGAAGAAATCCATTACTTGGAAGGGTGATCCCAAAGCCTTGGGGGGGGGGGGATTGAGAGAGGATTATAGGGAGCTTGTGGTACCTTGGGAAGATTATCGAGAGAGTATGGTAGGTTTTTGTCATGGTACAAAGTCATTTAGTGAAGTGGAAGTGGGATCTTGGGTGGGTTTATATAGGAAAAGGGAGAGAATTCTTTATTATTTATGTTTTTAACCCTACTCATTAAACTAATCAAAACCAAAAACCATCCCATGGCATTTTACCACGGGTTTTTACAAAGTGGTGTGGAAAAAATTATTTTATAGGGCCAATGGCCGAACATATTAAATTTTTTGGATTTCTTATATGGAGATGAGTCACACTCTCAAGGAAATCATTTTAAAATGATAAAATGTTTTATTAGTTCTGGAGGGTCCACTAATGCTTTGTAAGATATATAAAAAACATAAAATATCATTATTTTATTGGTAAAAAATATATTGGCCTAAAATCTAATTTATAGTATTTTATTACACCACTAATGGGTCATTATGATGTCATAATACACATTATATATTTAAACGGTATTAACTTTTTATCTAAAAATTTGACTATCTTAGAAAATTATAAAAAATTCACCATTGGATAATTTTTATATCCCGATTCCAAAAAAAATCATTTTATCTAAATAATTTTCTAAATATATGAATTTTTAATTTTAAAATAAAAACGGCATTTATAAAGAATTCATGGGTTTTGGACCAAAACATCATTCAAACCATAATAAAAATTTCAATTTTATAAAAAAATATACAATCATCTATATTTAATAAAAAATAAAATAGAAATAATATTTTATTAAAATATTATTTAATTCATGAATCCATTAATTCATCAAAATAGATTTCTTAATTGAATATTAACTAAAAATACTATTTGTTCTTTAAAAACTATTTACAAATTAACAACAATAAAATGAATGTATATTCTCTATAAAAAATAAGGAACATAATCATAGTGAAAGGGTTTTGTTACATAACCACTTATAACACCTGTATATGACCTGAAGGTATGGTGTGTGATGGTGAAAGACTCTTGGGTGGGCTCAGATAACATCGTACAACTGGTAATCTCTATCAACATCCACTTCTTTCATATTCGGTTTAGTTCAAGTCTAACGTGTCAAATCTCGTCTTGGGATTGGTCAATAGAGAATCCCAGTGATTCCACCTCCTTTATGATATCTGATTAATGGGCTTCGTATGGAGCAATTCTACTTGATTAGGCCATCAATTCTTTTTTATGAGTAAATTGGACTTGTTAAAGCCCTATATTTATACTAATAAAGTGATCACTATTCAATAGATATATGAGTAATGGTAAAAACTCTCAACAATTTTTTAAAATACCAAAACATAAAACATAATAATTTCATATGTTATTTAACCGTTTGACAAAATAAGGCATTTAATAAGTTCAAGAGGAATTTTAATTAATAAAAGTTTGGGTCGTTTCAAGATATATATATGATACCCATTTTTCATTTCAAAAAGGAAATAAAACATAAAAAACAATCAAAATCCTCGAAACTCATTGAAAGGAATTGTCTTTACAACACAGGGAATGGAAGAAAAATAAGGTTGTACTCAAATGGGCAGTAAGAGTTACATATAATTGAACCTATAATGAATAATTGAATCATAATATATATTTATTTCTTAATACCTAAACACACATTCCATTTAATAAATAACTTTAATATCATAATTAGATATGGATTAATCACTATGTAAAGGTAAATTGCCAAAAACACAAGCAATTTAATTAATAAATTGAGAATAAAATTCACACCGAGAGAATTTAATTAGAACAATATCATGGATTATAATAAAAAATTGATTTTTAATGATTTAAATTTTTAATTATTGAATATCAGGATCTCAGGAACCATGCTACCTCTATAGTTAAGACGTTTCACAAGAAATTTTAAAACTATTGGGTGAAAAGACATCTTATTTTTCAAACATATTTGAATCATGAGCCCTATAGATTCATCTAGGGGAAATATATAACTATCCCCCACATGTATCTATATTCCAAAATCATTACTCTTATATTGAATAATATATTTAACTCATGAATCAATATTTATTATCCTCCAATATCTGCATTGATTAAAGATAGAGATTTATCAATATTTCCCCAGTTGGTCAAATAAATTTAAAAGTAAAAAATAATATGTAAAAATGGTATACGGTTTAAGAAATAGTCATATAAATTACACAAGAATATGTATATTTAAGATAAATGTAATTTACAATGAAAAATGATCACAAAAAGTGATTATTTCATGATAAAGTTAGCAATTAAAATAGAAAGTGATATTGTACAATAATATTTACCACTATGGTAACTTTTCAATTGTATCCCCTTGTATATTATACTATAAAAACATTATATATAATTTATAAACAATTATTAATCTTAAATTCAAAAAATGTGAAGTATATACACCACATAAAAGTGAATAGGTGCATATTAGCATACAAGACTCAATGAAGTGGAAAGTGATACGAGATCCATTACCGCATGGTTTCCTTTAGTTGAAAGTGATTTAAAATATTTTATAATTTTTTTGATATTTTTATTTATTTATAATAGAACAATACTAATTTTTATAATATCATATGTTTTCTTATAACATTTTACAACATTTTTTTTATAATATTTCATTGTTTTCATTGTTTTGGGTTTTAATTGCATGGTTTTCTCATTCTTGTTCTTTCATGAAATTTGTAGTTATCATATATATGATATAAATCCATAATATATAAAATTATAATATTATTATAAATATAATATTTAATAATTATATAAATTATTAGAATCATTCTTTAATGATGGGTACAGAAAATGAGTCACATCACTTTTTGGAGATAATAGGTCGTATGTATGCATGATCGACAATATCATTCAATTGACAAGTGAATGGGTGAGGGGGAGTCTGATATATAAAATTTTTATAATTGAGGTCATGTAATATATATAACATGTATTCCATAAATTTATCCTTATTACCTTCCATGTGAATTTTAAGTGAACAATGAATCTAATCAATTCTCGAGGCGGTAGTCCATTGTACACACGAGCATCATTATCATATTTTAAATGGAATGTAATGTTAAAAGGTAAACATGATAGTATAATTATATAAGTATAATTACATCCTAACTATTATGTATATATGTTAAACCGAATATTGTATTCCACCATGAGAGCAGTTGATTGAAAATGAGTTCCATCAGTTTACGAGGTGGTAGTCCACTGTACACATGATTAATAGTTTTTTCCCATTTGATGCAAGAGGAGATGGATATAGATTATTAAATTAACATAATTAAATTTTACTATATGGGATATAATGGTTTTATTATATTATCACTATTTAATAAAACATTAATTTAGTGGAGGAATATATTAAATAAAAATGATCTTTTAAGAATATTACTTCTTTTGTAGACGACCTCTTTTGGTTTTCACTAAAAGCATTCACTAAAAGGACTTATAATCAATCTAGGGAATCTAGGATTTTTTATGGGATTAAATAAGTTATTTATGGATTAATTCTCTAAAAAATGTATTTGTAAGTGTGAAGAGATGGGAAGGGATGGGAGAGGGTGATGTTTTATAAGTGGGGGGGGGGAGACATATATGAATTTTTTAAAAAGAATCAATTACACCAACATTTTTATCCTACCATAAGACTAAAAAATGGTTCATTATATACAATTAGAGTTTATAAGGTCATAATATGTGCATAAAATGAGGTTTTTACAAGTTGGTAGGTTATTTTAACCCTTATATTTTTAGTTTGACGCACGATAAATCGGTTTTTTAATTTACCACTATAATTAAATTTTTCTTCTTTTAATATTCAAAATGGTAAAAATTTAAGTTGATTTTTTATATAATATAAATTATTTTAAATAAAAATTTTGAATAAAATTTTATAAATTTAATTCACATCAGTGGAACAATCCAATTAAAATTATAACCATAGATACAAAGAAAATGAGGGTTCCAAAGAGAACATACATATAAGTACCGAATGTTTTAAAATCAAAATTAAATATGAAATTGATTACACTAAAATGAATTTCATTTATTATATTATAACCGATGTAAATTTACTTTTAATAAAAGTTAAAATATAATTTAAACTTTTAAATAATTTTAATTAAAATGTAATTTTCAATAGAAATTAGTATTTTTTCATTATTCATCGAAAAATGAAACTTTTAAGAAAAATACCAAAAATTAAGCCAAATATAATTTTTAAATTATAATTTAAAAAAATTTAATTTATTTTATCAAATAATTTTTCTAAAAATTTCACAAATTAATTTTATCATAAGTGCATAAGATGTGATCAAACCATTTTTTCTGAAAAAATATATAGTTTTTCAAAAAACATTTTTTTTAATTTCATGTTTTTATTATTTTATTTATAATAAATTTATAAATATATTTTTCATAATTTATTTTATCCTATTCACACCTAACAACTTAATATATGGGTTATAATGGTCATGTTTAAATAATATTTTATATTATTATCACATTTCCTTTAAACGCAGGGTTGGACGCATTGAAGCTATCGAAGAGATCAAATTTATTTATGTCGGAAAAATTGTAAAGTATTAGGGTGATATGTTTTTAAATCCTACAAAAATTTCATCCACATTTTTTTGGGGATATTACCTTCTAAAAATATGAGGGTAGTTCTTCTTCATATATTCCTATAGTTCCCATGTTTCTTCCTCTATTTTATGATTTTTCCAAAGGACCTTTTCCAGTCAATTCATCTGATTCCTCAATACTTAATCTCTAGTGTCAATAACCTCGATTAGTTCTTCACAATAATATAGATCTTGTTTAAATTATATTTCATTATAGGTGAGAACTTGTGTTGGGTATAGCGTGTACTTCCTTAACAATGATATATGGGACACATAATTTAATTTGGGTGACTTGGTGGAATTTCAAAACAGTAAGAAAAGGATCAAATTATTTTAAGGATTTCAGAGGTTTCAACTTAGTTTTAGATTATTTCTCCATTCTTACTAAACATTATGAAACTCTTCCATTGAGATAATCTCTAGAAAATATGATATCCCACTTGGAATTCCAAATCCTCCCTCTAATTTTCAGTATAACCATTTTCCCAGATTGGGATGATTTAATATGAGTCTTAATAGCCTTTAACTTTGTTGTTATCTCTTAAAAATTTATTGGTCCATCAAGTTTCCTTTCACCAAATTCACGTAAAAAAGTTCGAGTATGAATCTTCATACAACACCGTTTAAATACTTTAAGAGGAACTATTATTACAGGAAAAATCTTCCAATGGTAAATACTAATCTCACATACTGTGAATGTTAAGTGAGAATGAAGTCAACATGTCATCCATTGTTTTAACGGTACTTTCAGTCTATAAATTAGCTTTAGGATGGTAGGTAGTGCTCCAATGAATCTCTATATTATGATACTCTTGTATAATCTTCTAGAATTTTGATGTAAAAAGGGTATCATGATTAGGGATGATCGAAATAGGTGCACCTTTTAGTCTTACAACATCATTAATATAGAGCCTTTTGGGGTACTCAAGTGTTAAATATTGACTTATAGAGAGTAAAAATGCTGATTTTGTTTAGCGATCACAGATAACCAATACTAAATCATTCTTTTTAGGTGTATTTGGTAGTCATGTGACAAGGTCTATAGTAATGTCATCTCATTTACACATAGTAATAGCTTGAGTTTTCATGACACCTCTAATATGTTATAATTTATGGACACATAATCAATAATTTAAAACTTCATGTTATCCCACCAAAAATGTTCCCTCAAATCCAAATACATTTTAGTGCTATCAGGGTGTATATAGAAAATCATGTTATTTGTGTCTTCTAATAATTTATTTTTATCTCAGTTATAGATAGAGCACATAATTTATATCTAAATTTCAAAACACAATATTGACCAATGAAGTATTATAATTTTCAATTATTCATATATTTAATTTTCTTCTAAAATTTCTCATCATCAAATTAATAAGTTTACATATTTTATAATAAATATGGTTTCATAATCATTTGAAAAAATAACAATGTCACTTCTTCCTTAATAATTCCCATATCCATATTTACTAGATCCATGAACATATGATCCCTATAAATACTCATTTGGGTTATTACCATATGAAATTTCTTACTCAACGCATCTAATACATTAATTTATTTCCCTTGATGGTAATGTATTGAGAAATCATAATCTTTGAGTGCTCAAGAAATAAAATTTTCCTCATTTTGAGTATTTTCTACGAAAACACATATTTGATGATATTATAATCTATGTACATATCACATATTTTAATATAGAGATAATTACTACATATCATAAAATAAAATATTATAGCTACCAAATCAAGAACATGGGTTGGATAGTTTTGTTAATGAGTATTCAATATCCTTGATACATATAAAATAACTCAATCAATTTGCATTAAGAAAAACCCAATTACCTTCTTCGACAAATCACTATATTTTACAAGCCTTTAATTTCTAAATGGTATAGGCCAAATCAGTGCATTGAACAATCACCTTTTAATTTCATAAAAACATTATTCACACTCATTTTTCAAAAAAACATAACCCCTTTATGTGTATTCCTTGTTAACAAGTTATCCAATCGGGAAAAATTATGAATGAATCACTGATAGTAACCTTAATAAATAACAAATCATTGAACCTCTGTTATGTTTATTGGTTTAATATATTCTATGAATACCATTGTCTTCATAGTATCAACTGAGTATCTTCCCCTATAGAAAATATATCTTATAAAGGAAGGTTCATGGAGCCATAAATCACACTTACATAATATTACACATATTTCCTTCCATGTAAGAGTCTCAATATTGATTCACAATTGATTCTTATGGTCCTAATACCTTTTAGGATAAACCAAAATATCATCAATGAGTAATAAAAATGTCATCAATATTTTCCTTGAATACTCTATTCATTAGATTCATCAAAATTGAGGGTTCATAAGTCAGTCTAAATAGAATTACTATAAAATTGTAATTTTAATACCTGATTTAGAATGTTATATTTAGAATTCATTCCTTATTTACTTGCAATTGATGCTAAGTATAATGAAGTTAAATCTGTGAAAAATATAAGTATTTATGAAGTTGATCGAATAAGTTATCAATGAGAGGTAGAGGATAATTTTTCTTCATTGAAATAGAATTGATTTCCCTATAATCATGGTATACTTCCATAAATAAATCTTTCATCTTAATAAGGGGAACAGAGGTTCCCCATGTGGAAACACTAGGGGTGAATAAATCACTTATCACTAAAATCCTATAGTTTTTTATTTTACTCCACTAATTCCACAGAGTCCATTCTATAGGGAGTCTTTGATATTGCTCTTGTATTAGGGATTAAATCAATGAAAAAAATTAACTTCACACTTTTATGGATTTCTAGGTATGTCCTCACAAAATAAAGGGATTTGTTCCTATAAAATTGGTATATAATAAAATTTATGACTATATTTTCTATCCCTAGATTTTTTTTGATCTTATCCCCTAAGAATATCATTCAATTGGGTTATAAGAAGTGGATCTAGACATGTCTCTGATCATGATGTCTCTACTATAAGGATAATTAACTATAGATCTTCATAACTAATCATAATTTTATTCTTCTTACAAAACGTTTTTGTATTATATTTTGAGATCCAGACCATAATAAGGATTATATAAATTTCAACCATGGGCATGATAAAAAGGTCCGTTAAAAAATACTACTTATTTATCATAATGGGGATAATATAACATATCATTTTTGCAGTGTGACCTCCACTAGGAGTTTTAACTCAAAATTTTGTTCTTAAGGTGGTTTTTAAATATCTAATTTTTATAAAAAAACATAGAAGATATAAATGAGTGAATGGATCCATAATCAAGTAGATAATTATATAAATTTAAATCTATGATTAACGTACCTTCCATCACATCATTGGGTACTGCCACCCCATCTATAGGGATCACATAATATTGGCCTACTCCCCTTGGCATATTCTTTGGGAGATTCGATTGGTGCTTGTGGTATTCATTTTCAAAGTGCCCCATAACCCTATAGTTGAAAAACCATATAATAGTGTTTTGTTTCTCCAATTTTCATTATTTATCTTGATGAACCACATCTCCACACTTATAAAAAACTCCCTATCCCTTCAAAATTTTCCTCGGATGGTTATTTTCACAACTATCATAGGATATAAATTACTCCATTATCTTATTATTCATTGATTTATTATAATTTTATTGGTTCTCATTAGACCTCTTATTTTCATTATTTACCTTAAACATAAAGGATCTAGATAATTCCTTCTTCGTTTTGATGGAATATAAAACTATTTCACCATATCATGAAGATGATTGGGAGACCAACACCCATTGGATAATTTGAGTAATACATTAAAAGAAATGGTTAATTTTTTAGATTATGTCATGTATGTAATCTATAGAATACCTATATAACCTTGTAAAAGAAGTCTCATACTCATAAAAAATTTCTCTTACATTTTCCTTTAAATGGAGGATCTTTCTCTTCAATTCAGTTTTTTTTCTTACGAGGGAAATATTTTTCAAATAATATATCCTTATAATATTTCCATTCCCAAAGTTTTATTTCCTCTTCCTATATTGTAATCTAGATTAATGACCACCATTGATCATCCTCACCATTGAGATAATACAATGAAATTATATCATTTTAATTTCCTTCATGTCCCAATGCCATGAATATCTTGTCAAGTGTCTTAATAAATTTCCCTCAAACCATTGGATTAGTTTTATAACTAAATGATGGGGGATTATGTAACATAAAGTGATCTAACATAGGATAATCACACAGTGGATTTTGTTTCTCTATCTGAGAAAGGTTTTTTATAGTCTAATTATGTTGTAGTAATACTTCTACAATATTTTTAGTTTCAATACCAACTGTATTAGAATTATCAACAAGGAAATATCTCCATTGGCCATAAGTATTGATAACCTTATTCAATCTACACTCCATTTATTAAAAATAGGTTATACTGGATTTGGTTATAAAATTATGAATTTTAAATCACTATTTTTAATTATAAATATGGCGTAACACTTATCATAAATTAAAAAATTTATTTATTTTCAATCTATGAATCATAAAATTATTTTCTTTCGGCATATCCTTATTTTGATATCCTTCATAATATTGTGTAATGAAAATAGGAATTTTCTTAAGAATATCCCTTAATAGTGTGAAACTAGGTGCATAGTGAGGCCTATTTTCATGCAATATGTGATGATTAGGTCTATCAAAATATTTTTTTGGAGTTATTATCCATAGATACATCTATGCTAGAAGTACATCAACTTGAATTATCTAGATAATAATTTTCTACTAAACTTACTCTAATACCAATTGTAACAACCTAGAGACCGGTAACCCAGAGATGAAACCAAATTTGATACATTATTATAGATACAAGGGGACAAATCCTAATGGATGAATAAATTTAGTAGTTTTAGAGAACTTGATACATACATGATACTGATTTTACATTGAAAAAATACAACAAAACAAAATAAAATCAATTTTTTATCAAGCATGATACTAATTCAAAGGATTAATCTCCATAACTTAGGGAAAGGAAATAAAATAAGAGTAAGATCAAATGCTCTATAAGGGTTATATACAACAAAATATATCATGAATCAATAAATAATAATCAATATAAAAATTTAAATAACTAATAATACATTAAATTTAATCAATAACTTGACAATCATAATTGGATAATGTTTAATCAAAATGTGTTATTAAATAATAGAAAACAAACACCATTTTTTCCAATAAAATGAAAGTGAAATACATCCATATATAATATCATTTAGAAACTCTCATGGATAATAAAAATAATAGAATCATCAATGATATAAATTATTAATTATTTTATTCCATGATCATAGGAATAATTATACCTCTACTCTCAAAACCTTTCCAAAGTAAATTTAAAACAAATGGGTAAAGACCCATTTGATTTAGTTAATTTATTTATCTCATGAGACCTATTGATGAATCAAAGTTTTATCTATAACTAGGCCCCACCAATATCTACACATCAAAAAAATTTCTTATATAAATAATTATCATATTAACTCATGAATCAATATTCCTTATCACTAAATATCCATATTAAGTAAAGGATATTGATTTATCAATATTTGCCCATTTAATCAAATAAAATTTAATGTAAACACCATATATATAAATGGTATAATTATTTAGTAAATAATAAAATTAATTGTACAACAATTTTTAATTTTAATATAAATGTATCATCTAATTGGTAATTATCACAATAATGTGATATTTTTAAGAGAATTATAATTTTCACAAAAGAAAGTGAGATTATACAATAATATTCACCACTTTTGTAACTTTAAATTATAAAAACATAAATAATATAATTGAAAAAATATTAAAAATCATGAAAAAATATTTATTTATGTTAAATAAAACAAAGGAGTATTGTATACACCACATAAAATTGAATAGGTTCATATTAAGAAATATGTCTCAATGAAATGAAATCTGATATGAAATCTATTACCTCATACATTAATTTAGTTCAATATTATTTATACTTATTTATAATGGAATTAAGAATGTTATTAATTTATACCAAAACCTTAATAATATTTATAATATCATATTTCATCCTATTATAACACTTTATCACCCATTTTTAATAATATTTCTTTATTTTCATTGTTTTGGGTGTTTATTGTCGTGTTTTCTCATGGATACTTTTTCATGAAAGACTGAAATATTGTATATAGGGTAAAAATACATAGCATAGATAATGATATTAATAATATAAATATTATGTAAAATCATTGCATATATTATTAGAATCATTATTTAACATTATTCATGGAAATTGAGTCACATTGCTTCATGGAGTTAGTAGACCGTACATATGCACTTGTGACGATATCATTCCATTAATGGGTGAAAGGGTAAGGGTGTTTATATTATATCAGTTTTAGAAAATTGATATCATGTCATAAATATTACATATATTCATTAAATTTATCCTTATTATGTTTTATTTATAACTTATGTGAAAAAATAATCACATCACTTTGTGTGGCGATAGTCCACTATAAACACGAGCGATGTTATTGTATTTTAAATGTAATGTAATGTAAGAAGAAATATATGAAATTATAATTCAATTAGTATACTTATATAATGAATATTATATATATACATTAAAACCTACATTATATTTAACCATGTGCAGTGCTTATAGAAAAAAATTTACATCGGTTTGTGAGAAGGTAATCTATCATACACATGACTGAGTATTTCATTATCCATTTCCTAGAAGAGGATATAGATATTGGTTTTTAAATATAAATACTAACATATCAGTATATGATATATAATATTTCTATTGTGTTATCATTATCTAATTGAATTTTATGTAGTTTAATAAAAATTAAATTAAAAACTATCTTTTAAGAACGTTACATCTTCTTCAGATGACGTCTTTAGGTTTTCTCTAAAAGCATTAATAGGATTGATTTTTGATAAACAAATTGGATCTGATATATTTTTATCAGAATATGTAAGAGATTTCTTTAGGTCTTCGAAGAGAAAAATGTATTTCGAAGTGTGAAGAGGGAAGGAGAGGGGTGGCCTTTTATTAGTGGGGGAGAGGACATACAAGAAATTTTTGAAAAGAATCAATTACATCACATTTTTATCATTAAAAGATCCTAAAAAAGGGGTCCTTATCTACCATAATATGTTATATAATATATATATGGGAATAAAATGGGGCTTTTACAAGTTTTTAGGTCATTTAAACCATTATCCTTATAGTTTAACGCCTAATAAATCAGTTTTTACCTTAACTATGATAATAATTTTTTTTTCTACCTTTACTATTCATAATGGTAAAAATTATGTTGAAATTATTATATTAATTAAATTATTATGATTCTATGTATGTAATACATTTATCCCAATTCAATTCACAGAATTTGTATTATCCAATTTAAAATTTTTCCCTAAGATGCCATGGAAATGCATGTTTCCAAAGATTATATTATCACAAGTATAATAGTTTTCATTATCAAAATTCAAAATGAAATTGATTATAAATACTTAAATTTAGTTTAATATAATATTATTAAACTAATTATACTTTTAAAAAAATTATAAAACCATTTATCTCATTAAATAATTTAAAATAAATGGCAGTTTTAGTAAAAATATGTATTTTTTACTATTCATCGAACAATGAATCCTTTCAAAAAAGTCCATAAAATTCACCCTGAGATAATTTTTATATGAATATTTAAAAAGTGAAGTTTTTTTATCAAATAAATTTCTCAAAATGTAAAAAATTAATTTTATCACAATTGTGAAGAAGTGGTGATGCCATTTTCTTTGAAAGAATATATAGTTTTTCAGAAAGCATTTCTTTTATTTTTAAGGGAATTTTCTTTTATTTTTAATAAATAGAAAAATATGATTTTCATAATTTATTTTATAATATTCATATCCACCAAAATAAAATCTTGGTTATAATGGTCTTGTTTAAATAAAATTTTAATACAGTATCACATTTTGTTTAAACCCAGCGATTCATGGATCACAAGATATCAAAGGGATTGAATGTATTTAAAATGAAATTTTTTTGTAGTATTAATGTGTTACATATAAAGATTGGTTTAATATAGATATGTGATATATATGGCATAAAAATGATTATGTAAATATAATATATTATTTAGTTTTCTTTCATTTTATCCTTTGAGAAAATGGACACATCGTTCATGTGTGTGTATGACTTACCATCTCTATGAAAGATGTAATTAATTTTCTATATCAACATTTTATTGATTAATAAATATTTATATAATGAATATATATAATATTTATATCATTATTAACATTATGGATATGATGCAACAACTATCAAAATATAAGGACCAAAAATAGAAAACTAAAACATACAAGAAAAATAAAGCGGTTATTACCCGAGATGTGATTTTAACTAGGAATTGCTTATAAATACACAATGAATGATCATAAGTAGATCATGTAAGGTATGATACATATTTTTATGTTAATTAAATATATTCATAATAATATTATATTTATTATATTAGAGTTTTGAATATATAGAAAAGTTGATACTTTTGGAAATTGAATTTTATCCCAAATTTCCTTCTTTGAGACGCATGTTATGTTATACACCTATATTATATTATAAAGTTTGTATACTAAAACATTGAAATTTTATATAATTAATCTAATTATTTTAATGATTTTTAATATTTCTATTTAATTTCTTCTTTCATGGGGATTATGATTCAAAGGTTTTCAAAGTGGTAAGGTATTTTTTTCCGATTTTATTTCTATAGGACACATTCCTTATACAACACTTTTTTATATTATATTGTTCATATAATTTCCATGAATGTATTTTATGAATATTATCATGTAAATTTTGTTTATACATATCCATCTAATTTTCTGCCTCTCTTGGGGTGTTCGATTGAAAACCTTAAAAAACAGTATGGGTTTGATGTTGTAATATCATTGTTAATTGATATTATTTATGATTATGTCTTCGATGATGAAAAATTGTGACATATTTATCAATAACTTCACAAGTTTTTTCCTCTAGTTTTTTTAATTTATAAAACATGTTTCCATTTATTTAACTATATTTGAGTAATCAATATTTGAAAGGAATGGTTTTAAATAAAACTGAAATTATTTCATTGTTTGGTTGAAACCAGATTTTATTTCATATTCATGATTTATAAAAATGTTTTGAGAAATGTTTCAGTGTTCGAAAATGATAATAAAAATTAATTTTTTCCATTTTTGTAATTTTTAAAAAATGTTTGAAAATTTATATTCATGTTTTTTTCTAAATAAATCATATTGGTCATTTTTAAAATATGTGAAAGAAATATTTGTTTTAACTTATACGATAAGAATTGAATTTTCCACCATCATGAGCACTAAATGTTATAATGCTTCATTTAAAAGTTTCCATGGTTATTTTTTTAAAAAAATTCTTAAAATTATAGAGTTTTTCATATTAAAAAAATTATTTCAATGTGAAAAGTTTATTTTTCTAAAGAAATATTTTTAGTGATCATTAAAAATAATTTTATATAGAATATGACATCCATTGATGCTTGATAAGTTTTAATGGTGATATAATCCAATGAAACCATATTTATTCAATCTATGGATGTTTTACATTTATGATGAAAATATGTGTATGAAACTCATTTCTTTCCCATGGATATGCTATTATGAATTGTTTATGAAACACATTTATTTTCAGGGTTTTTGATATACCGAACGTTTTATGATAATGTGTTACACATATATATAGTATTTATTATGTGATACTGGTTATGTTAAAACTAAGGATAATTCTTATGTTACAACCAATGATGATAGATTAATTATACCCAATGATATGTGGGACCAATATCACCCTCCCATGAGTTTGGTAAATATTGAGATCTCACGAGATAAAAAACACTAGAATAGGGAATGAATCGAGTTCAGTAAGAAAATTTGTAAAAAATTATAGCCATGAGAGTGAACCATGTCTACTATGATGGATTTGGGAGTGAACCAAATCTACTTTTATTATCTTGTGAGTGAACCTTTACTACTAAAATTATTTTGGGGAGTGAACCCATTCTACTATTATATCTTAAAAATTCATCCTTAACTACTAAAGAATTATTTTATATGCTATGTGTATGCAAGAAATCAATATATTATTCTAATTTCTTGTTATAATGGGTCATTTTTTTTTGATTTTGTTATGATTTATGTCTTATGAGGATCCAATATTTATTGCATGACATAATATTTTCAGATTTTATATTATGTTTATAGTTCTAAAAATTTATTACATTGTTCTTATAAAATTACACTCATATTTTTTCTATATCTCTTTGGTTTACCCTTATTGAGAATATTATTTCACCCTTTCGGATGTTTACATTATGTAGGTTTTAAAGATATGTATTACATAAAATATGTCTATAAGGGATTACAATTATGAAAAATTTAATAAGAAATGGTGTAGTTCACCTATGGATTAGTTGATTATGTATCCTAGTTTGCAAAGGTTCTAGAACTGAATAGTTCTAGAATGAATTATTTTGTTATGTAATGAATATTATTCTATTCGAATATAATATTTTTGTATGAAAAGTGTTGGTATCTATTGATAAATGGGTAGTCAACATTTGGAAACTAGGATGCGAAAACATTTGAGAAGAACCCATAAGATGGATCTAAGTATAGAATTATATCCAAAATCATAATTAATTAATTAAGCAGTTTTCTCAGAAATAAATCTCTATATGGATACAAAAAGCAAAAATGGTTTTAGAAAAAAATACATCTAGGGGATATAACCTCAGAAATAGTTGTTCGAGTATATGTTGACAATCATTCTAGTCCTTAGTGATTATTCCCTTACTATATATCTATTTTAACACTCTTAGGGGATATGATTTTTTTGGTTCACATTTTATTTATAAACCGACATGTAGGATATGAATAAATGATGTCTATAATAAAATGAGCCCAACCTAAGGCTTTCATTTATTGAAAATAACATTTTATGAGTTAGATATCTTAAAAATGATATTGTTTTCAGGATTATGCTGCCTCCCAATATGATTATTGTTTCTTAGACTTTGATTTTTGGTTTTAGTAAATAAATATAAACCTAAAGAACCGTGTTAATGTTAAATATGATAGATAATTCAATTATTTTCCTCTTTAGAAACTAAATTTTCTAGGAGCTATAATATAAAATCTCATTACTATGCTAAACGCACAATTCTTAAGCTATGAATCATGCTAAAATTTAAAATGAGAAAAGGACAGGACAATATTTAGTTGAGTCCTTCATGATGAAATTTCCACCTTATTTTAGTGGATCCATTGATCCAATTGTTTTGGAGAAATGGATCGGTACCACTGATAAAATATTTTCCGTTATTCAGTGTTTTGGGCATAAAAATTTAATTTTTCATGTCTTTCATTTGGTAGGAGAAGAGGATAAATGGTTTGATCTTATCAAGAATATGAGTCAACAAAATGACACTGATTCAATAGAAGGGAATGATTTTAATAACATATTATTCCATAATTAATTTCCTTATTTTATTTTCATGAAAATGGAGAAGTAATTCCATGTGTTAATGCAGAAGGACGATGAATCCATTGGTGCATAGAATGTAAATTTTATAGGACTTGTGAGGTATGATTTTGGTATTATCATCCAACCTAAATGTATTGTTGTTCGATTATTTATAGGATTTAAACCAAGTCTCCAAAGGGTGTTGCAACTAAGGGACTTATGTAGTTATGAAGAAATATTTTTTGTGCTATCTAGGAGAAAATTGAGATTGGAGTTAGCTATTAATAATATGGGTTTGATATGAAATTAAGGATAAAATTCAATGTGTGGAAAGATACGAGGAATGATTTTTCATTTGGGGACTCAGAAATGATTTCAGTATCGAAAGGAAGGACATTTGGATATTGATTTTTGATGTGATGGGAATATGTTAGGTAATGAATATAAAAGAGAAAAATCCCCATAGAATGCAGCACCACACTAAAATTCTTCAAGTGAAATGAGTTTGGGCATTACATGAATGAATTCCCTAATCCATCGGTTTGTGAGGATAATAATAAAAAGAAATCCCTAAAGATAGATGAGAAAATGTAAATATTATGAAATCACAATAGTTAGACTGAATCATGATAATTAAGTTACAATTATCCTCAATTTTAGATTTTGGAATCTCGTGTTTGAGTTTGTATGAATGATACATATAAAAATATTATTGTTCAACCTTTAGTGAAATTTGATTTGATTTTGAGTGTTGATTATATCCCTCTACATGGATTCTAGAAAAATGAAATAAAATTTTATATTTTATTAGTGTAAGGATAAACCCAAGCTCCCTCTACACAGATTTATGGGTTTTTGAGTTTAATGTTAATCATAAATTCAGACACATTGAGACCCATTTTCAAGTTTTATGTGATGAGATTTTATCTATATTAATGATATTTTGAGATACATTTATTTTCGGGCATGTATTGTCTCAACAATACTCTAGACATATTAATGATTTTGATGCTAAGAAATACCCTTGTTTGTTTTACTAATGATTTTATTTTGACATTACTTCATAAAATTTATATTCTTTATAATTTTTATCTTTAAATAGTATTCAACTATTTATTTTTGAGAAATATTAATTAAATTGTTCAGAACCCCCTTAACCATATTCTAGAAACACTGTTCACTGTTTGTTATTTACTGGAAACTCTATTCATTCAATATATTGAATAAATTAATGCATGGAACAAACCATACATTTATGTTGAAGGATCAATGCTTATTGTTAATCAAACGTACATTTAAAGAAATGTATGGTTATGGAAGATTATATTTAGATAAAAATCACATGTTTTCCAAAAAGGAAAAGTATGGTTAAAGAACCCTACATATATATGGAACTTTACAAATGTATGGATCATCAACCTCAATTTTTTAATCAACCTTATGTTGTTAACCTTTTGTTTGAAAAAAAATTAATGAATGGATAATAAATGTTATGTTCACAGACTTAAGTTGAAGGGTATTAACATAAATATCATCAACCATACGTTATGAATATTGAACCATAAATTTGTTATTTATTTTCATTTTGTGAAGGAACCTTACATTTGACTTTTTAATGACAAAAATTGAAATTACGTCTTAAACAAAGAATTTTTAAATAGTATTTGTGAAATTTCATGGCGTTTTAAGGCTCAATTTCGATTGATTCAATGATTGTTTTAAATTATTTTAAGAGTTGTTTATAGTAGAGATTTTCACTCCTATTCTTAGAGGATGTTACAACTACTCTGAGATGTATTCATTGAATTTGAGTTCACTTGATTTATCAGGCATATTTTGTGGGTCTCAAATCTTTCTATAAGATATATTATTATATATAGTTTTCTATGTCAGATATTTAGATATGACGATCTGGGGATTTCTTGGATGTATTGATAATTATTATTCTTTAATATTTCTTGTAAAAATTATTTTACTTCTACAACGATCAAGCATCTAAGACACAATGACTACATTTTTGACATACACATGTTCAAATATTGAATCCTGATGCACTATTTTTGTCATTGTTCTTAAAAATCAAATATATCTTGTGAAACCTGATATCTTCAGATATTTTTCAAGATTTTTGTTCTTCTAAAGAACAGATTCATCTTTTATCAGTTTTGTGCTATTTAAACTATGAGATACATCTGTTTCTCATCCAAACTACATCTTATCTATTTTTAGTTTTGACTGCTCTTATTTTGTCGTGGTGTAGTGTCAACTTCTTACACAAAGTTGTGGTTTTATCGGTTCCCTATAAAAGAACCATAATTCTCTGTCTTGTAAGTCTTTATTCGTAAGGATGAAAATTTCCAACACTCAGTTATGGACCATTCTTATGATACATGGTATTTATTAGTGAAATTCACCAAGCCTATAGAGACTGTGATTGGTGGAGTGGACAAGGGGTTCTTTGTGCCCCAAGCCACTATGAACTAATGTGCCTTGTTCTCTGTTAATATCTTCTGCATAGATATTCTTATAGAGAAATGTCACCATCTCTATCTACTGTTGACATGAGTGGACAAAATTGTCAATATTTTTTAAAATAACACAATTCCACTTGCTCTTGTTTTATCACTATAGTCTTTCTGACCTATCATTTGGTATTAGACATTAAAATTTTCAATATAGCTTTAACAAGCTAAATGAATAAGATCTATATTAGTGATGGCAATGGAGAATATCATAGAAGGAATTTCAATGGTTCATGCTTCATATTGAAATAGTGGGAATTTTGAATTATGGAAGTCACAAATGATAATCTACTTATAAAATATTGAATTTAGAGCATACTCATAGATTATTACTCCTTAAAAAATTCCTAAAAAACCTAAAACTTGGTCTACTAATACAGAGGCTGAGTATGATATGAATTTGAAATAAATGAATGCCCTTATTGGTGGTCTCAGACCAGATGAATTCAACCATGAATCACAATGCCCAAAATCCTATTAAATGTGGCAGATAGTAGCAGTAGCCTATGATGGTACTAACAATGTTAGAAAAATGATATATGATACAATGAAATTAATGTTTGATACTTTTAGAATGTATGACAGAGATAAAATCATGAATATGAATGGAAGGAAGACAGAAATTGTTAATAATATAACATATTTAGGTGTGCATATCATCCGACCTGATCTTTCATTGAAATTTATGAGAGTTCTACCTACGAACTGGAATGGAATTTCAGATGCAATTCACCAATATGATCCTATCAAAGAATATTTCAATGAGAGAAATCATTGGAACTCTAATGATGTATGAGGCTGAAATCGTAGATGAATTTGAAGATAAAAAAGTTCTAGTAAAAAAGGATAACACTTCATTAAAAGTTGTATCCCAAAATAGGAACAAAAACCTGAAACAAGAAGAATGAAATTCAAACCCATCTAACTTAGAAATTGAGCTGGCTAAATTAGCTAGATAATTCAATATGTTTTATAGGAAGATGAAATGATTTAGAATAACCTTAAAAAGGATGAAAAAGAGTTAATGGAAGTAATTTGTTATGAATGTAAAAAATTGGGTCATATAATACCTGATTGTCCTCAATTGGAAGGAGAGAAGATAAAGATAAAAAATAAATTTCATAAGAATGTTAATTATGTGAAAGAAGACGAAGGAGCTATGAAGGCCACATGGAGTGTTTTTGAAGACTCAAGTAGCTCATCAATCTCAGATTCAAAGAAAGAGGAATCAAATATGAAATCTAATACGTGATTTATGGCTGATGAAGAGAAGGTACAATCATACAATTCATTAGATTCTTATTCTAGTCACTTAAATGATAAAATGAATTTCTACTATATTATGCCAGAGGAAAGATATGACTCCTTATTAAAGAAACAAAAATCATTAAAACATATTCATAATGCTATTTTAGGAGTAATAGACCCTTTAAATAAAGATCTTCAAGAGTTAATTGTTTATTTTATTTCATCTACTTCAATCTGTACTGACCATGAAAATAAGATTAAAAAACTACAAGATTAAGTAGAAACTTATAAAAGTGTTTCCCTTATATTTACAAAATCAAAAATGTACTAAATGAAATTAATGGTAAAAATGTATCTAAAAAGGGAAGATTTGGTATAGGTAGTAAGGGTGGAAAACCCAATGTGTTCAAAAACTATTTTGTTCCTGGTTCTAACAACAAAAGAATGTCTACTGTTAAATGTTTTCATTATGGTATTAATGGACATTTTTCTAATGGCTGCTATTTAAGAAAACCTCACTTATGTTGTGTCAAGAATTTTCATGATTCAAAAGATTTATCTAGTTTTAATTATAATAGTGTGGATCAAAATAAATCTGTTTGGATACCTAAATCTTTGATAGCTAATACTGCTAGAACCAAAAAAGATATGGGTACCAAACCAAATTTCTCTATTATTTATCATTTTAGGTAATAAAGCACAAAAGAGGAAAAGATATATGGTATATGTACAATGGATGTTCAAGACATATGAGTGTAAAGTCATCAAATTTATTAACTCAGGCCAATGTAGATGGAGGCCTAGTGACCTTCAGTGACAATTCAGAAGGAAAAATTATTAGACTTGAAATAGTTGAAGATCTAGATACACTATCAATTAATAAAGTACTCTATGTACAAGGATTGAAGAAAAATTTCATATGTCTATCTAAACTTTGTAATGATGGATACTACGTGGAGTTTCATAATAATTTATATTATGTTTTTAAAGATAATTTATTGAAATTTTGAGCACCCAAAATAGATAATATCTACACATTCGATTTAAATTCTCTGTGTAAATATAAAGGTAACTATTTAACTTCTAATGCAAATGAGTCTTGGATTTGGCATAGAAGACATAGTCAATTTAATAGTTTTTCTTTATATATGTTAGCTAAGAAACAATTAGTTTCAAATTTTCTAGGTCTAAAATTTGATAGTGATAGATTCTATGATGCATGTTGTACAGGCACACAATACAGATCCTCCTTCAAATTTGTTTACAAAATAACTACTTCAAATCCCCTAGAACTTATTCATATATATTTTCTTGGACCATCTAGAATAAAAATTTTGGATAGTAAATTATGTATATATATATATTAGTTGATGATTATTCTCGATTTACAAGAATATATTTTCTAAAATTCAAAAATGAATGTTTTTCTATTTTAAGTCTTTTTGTAATAGAGTTGAAAATGAAAAAGGATTTAAGATAATTTCATTAAGAATTTATCATGGTGGAGAGTTAGAGAATCAAGAATTTTATTGTTTTTTCTCAAATATGAGTATTAAACACACCTTCTCTGCACCAAGAACACCTCAAAAGAATAAAATTTTTGAAAGAAGATATTGAAATATTCATGAAATGGCTAGAACAATGCTGAATGAATATATTCTTCCAACCTACTATTGGGAAGAAGCTATAAGTGAATCATGCTGTATTATAAATCGAGTTTTAATTTGTCCTATTTTCAAAATGACTCGTTAAGAACTTTAGAATAACAGAATACCTAAGATAACGGAGTTTATGGTTTTTGGATGCAAGGTATATATATTGAACACCAAGGATAATCTTGTAATGTTCAATTCAAAACCTAATGAAAGAATATTCCTAGGATATTCTACAATTTCTAAAGATTATAGAGTATTTAATTAAAAGTCATTGTCTATCAAAGAATTAGTTCATATACAGTTTGATGAAATTGATATTTTTAATAAAGGAAAGCTAATTATTCTTCTAAAAACATGAGACTTGAAAACATGAAAATTTATTTTAAAAATATAAATAAAATGTAGACTGGCTTATAAAAACATGATACTAATGAACCTAGAAGTGCTCTGAATATAATGTCTAAAATCTTGATGAATCACACATTAGAGTCTGTTATAGGAGATCTAGACATAGTAATAAAAACTAGAAGATGTATCGGAAACCTAGTGGAATTTTCTGCTTTTATATCCCAGCTAGATCCTAAGTCTTTTGAAGAAGCCTTAGAAGATTAAAGTTGGTTGTTAGCAATGATAGAAGTTCTAAATTAGTTTAAAAGAAATAAAGTATAAAAATTAGTTGTAAGTCCATAATATTATCTATTTATATGAACTAGATAGGTTTTTTAATAAATAATATGATCAAGGAATTTTAACAAGAAACTAAGATAGATCAGTAGCTAAAGGGTATAATCAAGAAGAATGTATATATTATGATTAAAAATTTTATCTCGTATCTAGACTAGAAGAAATTAGAATTCTTCTGGCCTATAAATCTCATATTAATTTTAAATTATATCACATGGATGTAAAAGTTACCTTTTTAAATGGATATTTAGTAGAGGATGATTATGTTGAGAAACCTCCTAATTTTGAAACTTCTCAAAAACCAGATTTTGTTTTTAATCTAAAGAAAGCTATCTATGGACTTAAATAGTAACCTAGAGCTTGGTGTGAAAGACTATGTTCATTTCTTTTGGAAAAATATTTCACTATTGGTTTGGAAGACCCAACATTATTTAAGAAATTAGTTTGATATAATTTATTATTAGTTCAAATATATATTGATGATGTTTTTCTGGATGAAAAAATAAAAAAATTGAAATTATTTTCAGACCATATTCAAAAAGAATTTGAAATGAGAATGATGGGATAATTAAATTTATTTTTAGGACTACAAATTTCTGAAAAATATTATATAAATGTATTAAATTTATGTAAATACATTACTGATTTATTGAAAAAGTTTATCCTTGAGAACATCATGACATATTCAACTCCGATGTGTACGAATATTAAACTTGACTTGGATGAAGCTGGAAAACCAAGGGAAAACTAGGTATATAGAGGTATGATGGTAATTTACTATATATTATTTATTGAAGACATGATATTATGTTCTTAGTATGTATTTTTTTCTGGATTTCAATCAAATCCAAGGGAATGTGATCTTGCTACTGTAAAAAGAATTTATAGATATTTAAAAGGATCTGTTATTCATTATCTTCTTTATCCAATAACTTATGATTTTAATTTTTTTATCATATTCAGATGCATATTTTGGAGGATGTAGATTATATATAAAAATTACTATAATAACCTTTCAATTTTTAGGAAAATTGTTACTGTCATGGTCAAGTAAGAAGAAACACTCAGTTTCACTATCAATAGCCCTAATTAGAATATGTATCTGTAAGTAGTTCTTGTCTATAAGTGTTCTATATGAAAAACACTCAAATGGTCTTTGGAATTAATTTTAATAATACACCTATTTTATTTGACAATACTAGCCCTATAAAATTTTAAAAAAAAATCGAATAAGTCATTCTAGAACTAACCATATTGATATTAGACATGATTCTCAAAGAGATCATGTTCTCAAAAAGGATATATCTTTAGATTTTTTTAACAATAAAAATCAATTAGATGATATTTTTACTAGAACACTTCCTATTAATTGTTTTTATTTTTATAAGGGGGAGTAAAGTGTATTTAATTTTTAATTAAATATTTATTTTATTTTATTTTATTTACTTTTAATTTATTTAATTTGTTTTATACATAATTTATTGCTATTAATGTATTTTTTAATTTTTATATTAATATATTTTATTTAATATGTGTTATTTTAAATCTATTAACTTCTTGTAATTATTATATTTGTGTAATAATTACTCTATGACACATGAAACGAGGACATGTTTCATTTATCAGAAACCATTTGTTTTCTAAACCCCTTTCCATCGAAACCTTTTGTTTACCCAAAACAAAAAACCCACTTCGTTAAACCCTTGATCTCCATTCATCCTTCCACACATTGGATGCCAAAGAACTCAGATTTTTAGATCTTCAAGAATGACAAAAACCAAGAGAATTTAAGAAGGAGAAGCAAGTGAACCAAAATTTCAAAGAGATTCTAGAAGAAATAGTCTTCTCAAAAAGGTGATTAATCTCAAATAGTTATACTAGAAGAACTTACTTCAGAAGGAAGCACTATATTTTCAAGGTTTTGAGACAACTTTCAATGAATGAATCTCATAATTTCTTTATGAGGTTCAACTGAATTTTTTTATAAGAGTTTGTAGTTTATTTTCAAAGAAACAGAGGACATGATTTTTTCTTGTATTGAATATATGGATTTCTCTATTTCTTCTACTATGGGAGGATAAATTTTGAACTGTCCACATGAAAGATTTTTTAATTTTAATCTTTAATAAATTGCTTATAAGGACCATTATTATAAATATATAATGCCTTTTCTGTTCAACTAATTTCATATTAGAAATATGTTTTCCATAGATTTAAAACCTGATCATAATATTTTGGTGAAATTTGTTCAGATAGGAATTGCAGCAAGGATGGATGAGGTTGAGAAAATTCTTTACCCATACATGTATATCATGTTTCTTTTTTTTAGTGACATAAAATTAAATTTTCTACGATATTTAATTTGGTATCTTCATTAATGTTGTTCACTAAATGTGAGAAAAAATTTCGAGCTGTATAAAAGGATAATTTCAAGGATTTTTTTTATAAAGATATTATCAAACAGGTTGAGGTAAGAGTAAAATGTCATCATAGTAATGTGTTGAATTCTAGAACATTAAGAAAAAATGGTTTTTTCTAGAGTAGTGTAAAAGGAAATAAATTTCCTGTTGAAGCTAAGGAAGAATAATGTTGAATAGATTTTTCTTAAGGGAATAAAGTAGGTTTTCTAATAAAGGGTAAAACAGAATCTAGAATAGATAATTTTTCATAATCGTATAATATTCCTTAGATTTCAAACTGAAGAAGAACTAAAGGAAAAACAATGGTTAGAAGGCCTTGTTATGAAACCTTTAAAATGATTTTCTCCACAAGTTGAAGAGTATATATTGGCTTATAGGGAAGTAACATGGTCATTACCTTTAGAAGAAACTATTGTTGAAGAGGAAATTAAAGTGGAGTGTCAATCTAGAGATATTTCAATTATACGTTTGGTGAGAAATCAAGTACAAGAAAGAATTCTAGTTGAACCAGTTCAAGAACAACATAATCTATCGAAAAATGTTCAATCACAGATTTTAAAAGAAGATGTTTGTGAAAAAGGAGATGTTCAAGAAGGATAGATTTTAATGGAATCGGTTATAAAAATTCAACCTTTAATGATAGATCATACTGTGAGATAGTTAGATCATATTTCTTGTGAGAAGACTGAAGATTTCCATAATTAGTCTTTTTTCTTGTCAAGAATTTGTAATGATAACCGTGGATGATCCTTTTGCTATTGAAAATACAGAACAATATATGAATATAGATAAGGATACATCTGATTCATTATATCATCATGCTAAATAAGTCATAATTAAATTCAACAAGTCTCAAGAGGAGAATTCCACTCGGCGGTAGGAACTAGAGGTTACAAAAAAAGATTCAGGTTCTTAAAGAGAGTTCTTTTTCATGTAGGGATTTTGATGCCTTTTAGAGAGACATGTTAAACGAGATTGAGAATATTATATCTAAAATTGTTTCAAAACAGATTTTTTGGAATTAAAGTGGTACTTGGAAAGTCAATTTGAATCTGTAAAAGGGCTAGTGAGTCCGGCCTGTGAATCTACTCCTACCACTATGACCATAATAGATTTTATTAGAAGGTTTCGGGCCATTACATCTATTATGGTAGACGTGAATATTTTCCTTCAGAACCTTTAATGAAATAGTTCATCTCAATCTTTTTTATTGGGCAATAAGAAATTTCTTGTTGATTAGTTAGCACAGGGAGAACATGGAATTTTATTGATGTTGAGTCAGTATTCAGAAATGTTGGAGCAATTCATGAATCAAAAGAAAAGCTTTCCAATGATTTTAAAAGTTAACATAGTGGAGAATATGTATGTCAATAATTACTCTAGGAAGTTGATAATTCATCTAGGATATAGTTTGACAAAGAAGTTAAGATTGCAGATGGCTGATCTGAAGGACATGTTTGAAGTCATACAAAATTATTATCCAGGAAATCCTTAGCTTTTTTTGTTTCCTACCTTGACCCACGACAATGACCATTTTTTCTCTCTATCTCAAAATTTATTGTGTTAATATCATTATTGCTCAATGAATTTTTCTGTTGTATATATATTTCATTTCATTAATTGATCTACTTTTGTATTTTTGGTCAATAGGAAAAATCCATTTATATTTATTCATTATAGTCACTTGTAAAATTAACTTATCATTCTGTTAAATATTAAATGTTATTTTATCAATATCTATAATTTATTTTTGATATCACAAAAGGTGGAGAAATAATTGTAATTTATAACTTTAGATAAGCATATTTTTTGGAATATATCATTAGTGGTTTATCAAAATATTCTATTAAATTGAAATTATTTTCTTTTAATGTATAGAGAATTATAAATTATTTTTCTAAAATAATAGTTTCAATTCATGGGTTCTAGGATCTTAAAAAAGGGGGAGATTGTTGGGTATGAATTCTCCCAACAATACCATATAAATATTAATTATTTTTATTGTTATAAATAACATTTTTTGTTTTACTTATGACTTTATTTAGTGTGTATTTCAGGAAATTTATATTCATTATAATTCTTATCTTTAAATAGTAGTCAATTTTTTATTTGTGATAAATATTCGTTAATGTGTTTGGAATGCTCTTAAGAGTACTATGTAAACACTGTTCACCATTTTTCATTTACTAGAAATTCTATTCATTCAATATATCGAAGAAAGTAACATATGCAAGAAACCGTAATTTTATATTGATGGACCAGTGCGTATGGTTAATAAAACTTATGTTTCAAGAAACATATGGTTAAGGAACATTATATTTGGATAAGATCCTTACGTTTTCCAAAAGGGAAAAGTATGCTTAAAGAACCCTATGTATGTATGGAACTTTACAAATGTATGGATCATTAAACTTACTTTTTTAATCAACCTTATATTTTCATCCTTACGTAGGAAAAAATGAACAAATATATAATAAATATTACATTTAGAGATCTATGATAACATGGAAAAATGTATGGGTAAAAAATGATAGGTTATGAAGATTTAACCCTAAATTTTTTATTTTTTCATTTTGTGAAGGAACCTTACATTGGACTTTTCAATGTCAAAAATTGGAATTTACATCTTTATCAGAGCATTTCGAAATAGTCTTAATGAAAAGTTAGGGAATTTTGGATCTTTGTTTTAATTGATTCAAAATTTTTTAAAAATTATTTAAAGATCCATTTACATCAGATATTTTTTCTCCTATTCTTAAGGGAAGTTACAACTACTCTAAGCTGTATTCTTGTAAATTAAATTCACTCTATTTATCATCCGTATTTTGTAGATCTGAAATATTTCTATGAGATATATTGTTATATATATCTTTCAATATTAGATATTTAGGTACGAAGATCTAGGTATGTTTGGCTGTATTGATAATTCTTATTCTTTGAGATTTCTTCTAAAAATTATTTAAATGCAAAATCAATCAAGCTTCTGCAATACAAGGAGTGCATTTTGGAGATATACTTGTTCAAATCTAGAATAAAGATGCTCTATTTTTTTTGTTATTCTTAAAAATCAATGATATATTTTAATACCAGATCTCTTCATATATTTTTCACAATTATTATTCTTATCAATACAAGATTCATTTTTATCACTTTAGTGCTGCTGCAACTGTGAGCTACATCCATTTCTCATAAAAACTACATCTAATATATTATGAGTTTTGACTACTCATATTTAGTTGTGGTGGAGTGTCAGCTTCTCACACTATGCTTTGGTTTTATTGGTTCCCTATAAAAGAACCAGAAGGATCTATTTTTTAAGCCTCTATTTATAAGGGTGACAAATTCCATCACTCATTTGTGGATCATTCTTATGATACGAGGACCGTATTTGAGAAATTATCCCAGATTGCAGAGAGGGTGATTGGTGGAGTGGACTAGGTGATCTTTGTTCCATGAACCACTATAAATTACTGTGCATTGTTCTCTATTAATATATGAGGAATTTATATTATTATAGAGAAACAATGCTAACTCTAACTACTGCTGATATGAATCGACAAAATTGTGAATTTTTGAAAATAAAAAATTCACCCACTCTTGTGTTATCACTATAGTCTTTCCGACCTAACATATATGGTAATACAATACTTTCTTTTTTTATGTTTTACTGAAAAATGTATTTGAGGTGGAATGCATTTACATTTTATGGACATATGATTAAAGGTATTTCTAACTATTAGATTCAATATGATTTTTAATGTTGAGGAAATTATGGGTTATTGTAATTTGGTAATGTTTTTTTGGAATTATTTTAATATAGTTTTGGAAAAAGGAAAACCCATAGTTCGAGAAACTACCAGTCACATCTAGAAAGGGTGCTGGGTTTGAACCCACAACTAAAGGAAGAAATGTATATAACACCTAAGAGTATTTCTAGTTGGATAAAATGAAGAGTGATATCATAATGTTTTTATATCAGTGCATGGTATTTCAAAAAATTTACTTTAAGAAACAAAATTCTATGTGGATGTAACAAACAATAACCATATTAAAATTGAAATTATAAAACATCATCAATGTTTTTGTCTTCAGGATCCCCAAAACAACTAAATAGAATAATGATATATGGGTGGTAGTCAATAAACGTAAAAATTTAGCACAATTAATCAATATTATATAAGATTTCTGTCTTAATAAGATTTATAGGAAATACAATAAGAAGTGGTAATGTTTTATGGGGCACCACATTATATGATATCTGATTGAGATGTGAGGTTTACCTCAATGTTCTCGTGATGATTTCAGTAAGACCTTGATATAGATATGGGTTTCATCATTTCATATCATACTCATATATATGGAAATATAGATAGAACAATTAAAAATCTAGAAGATAAGTTGAGATAATTTTATATTTATTTTAAAGGTGGTTTGGATCAATACCTTCCTCTAGTTTAGTTTTCTTAAAACAATAAATTTTACTCAAAAATTTATATCATTCATTATGAATTAATCTATAAAAACTGGTTTAGGACTCCAAAATGATGAGATAAATGTAGATAAATATATCTATATGGACATAATATAGCCTAAGAAATTGTAGAGAAAGTTATATCCAATCATAATATATAAGGGCAACACAAATATGGAAGAAAATTTATAATCACAATCTCTGGAATGATCGAGAATATAAAGTTTGTGATAATATGTTTATAAGAATTTATCCATTTAATAAGGTAATAAGATTTGGAAAGAATCTGAACTATGCCCTTGGTATTTCATTCCCTTCTGAGGTATAGAACATATCAGGATTGTAGCTTATTGATTGACTCTTCCATTGAAAATATCTTAGGTTCATGATGAATTCAACATATTTCTCATGCGAAAGTAAACACATGGTCCTTTACATATTCTAAAATCAGAGCCTATAACACTTGAAAACTATATTTATTATAAGTAAAAATTGGTGGATATTTTGGATCATAGATAGATGTGATATGAAGAAAGGTCACTCACCCGAATAATGTTTTATGGCGAAACCACCATCTTGGGGAAGCTGTGTAGAAACATGAGGATGTGATAAAGCATACATATCCTTATTTTTTTGCATTAGAGTGGTGAATTTCGATATATAAATTAATTTTTTGGGGGTATAATGTAATACCCCATGTTTTTATTAAATATTTTTTTGAGAAAAATTAATTTGTTTGATACTTCCATTACACGCAACACTAAGTTTTAACGAATTCTGATATTCTTTTAATATTTGTTTTCTAAACTCAACCTATAAAACATAGAAGTTAAATATGGTGGAATTAATAATAATAAACAAATATTATATTTTAACTATAGTGGTTTTACATAAATAAAATATATTGTTATAAAATTAACTAATTTATAGTAGTGCTTATATGTTTTGAAAATAAAAATTTCCAAAAAAATGTTTTTATTGATTTTTGTAAAAAAATAATAAAAGTAATTTTTTATAATCATAGAAAATTTATTTTAAGAACAAAAATAAATTTTTTAAATATAAATTTCAAATTTATCATTTAGTGAAAATTTTGAGAATAATATTAAAATATTATTTTTTCAATGATTAGTAAAAAAATGAATGTTATTATTAAAAACTACAGTTTTGTTAAAAACATTTAAAAGATAAATTTTATTTTAAAATGGTTTTATAAGTATTCCTAGTTAAAATTTATATTTATAAATATAATTATGTTCATTTTATTTTTTCTAATATTGAATTTTTATATTAAATAATTTGACACTTATGAATCTGTTTTTCTTTAAAAACATGCTTTTTCATCGGTTTGTGGGATTAATTTTAAATTTATTTTTCCAAATTTTTGAATGGAATTTGGAATAGTGTATTATAGACTTTGAATATTAAAATTAATATATATAATAATTTCCCCTTAATTTTTGGTCAAAATGAATAGTAAAAATAATAAATATTAATTACCGTGTTCAAGGTTAAAAAATGTTTACCAATGAGTTAAAATAAAAATATATGAGGTAAAATGAACTATAAACTTATCCAAAACATGATTTATAGTCATAATTTGAAATTATATAGTCTAATATTTCATAAGGACCCATTTTGGAGTCTTTTCTAATGTGAAAAACATGGGTAAACTTTATTCTTTAAAAAAACCCATGTGTGTCCCCACCCCAAATTATAAAATGGAACCCCCAATACTCTCCTATTCACACTTATAAAATCAAATAGTTTGGACAAAAAATTTAAAAATTATTTCCTTAATTACTTTATCATATACTAGTGTCCTTCGTTTTATTAGGAAGATCGACTAGGATAGAATTTGGGGTAAACCTAAGGTGGTTATCCGAAGAAGAAGTATTCCTATCAACCGAGAATTTATTTTTTATTTATCATTCCACATACTTAATGTATTATTAAATTATTATGATATAAAAAAATTATATATAATATAATTATATCTCATTATGTTAATTTAACAACCTATATTCACCTCCACTTCCATCATATGGAAAATGAAATTTTCAATCATGTATATGGGGGACTACTACCTCACGAACTGATGTAATTCATTTTCCATCACCGCCTATCATAGAATCATATAATGATTGATTTGAAACAAACAAACAAATAATATTTATGTAATAATTATAAATTATTAATTATAATATCAAATATACAATTTTATTTTTTGTTCCACGGGAATACAATAACGTCGCTCATGTGTATGGGGAACTGCCACCTCACGACGCGATATGATTCATGATTCACCTACACTATACATGGAAGGTAATAATGATAGGATTAATAAACTTGTATAATTTATACTTCCTAAAAATTATATTTTTAAGGTGATATATTATTTACATTTGTTTCTTTTCATCCACCGAGAAAATGAAAACAATGTTCATTCATACGTACGACTTACCATCTCCATGAACAATGTATTTCTTTTTCTATCTCTAATTTTTCTAGATTACTCTAAATTAATATATAATTAATATGTATGATATTTATATAATTTTTTAAATTATATATATTATTTAACCATGATAAAAATATAATGATTGAAAATACCAAACCAAAACATACATGAAAAAACAAAGCAGTTATTACCGGAAATGTGATGTTAATTAGATATTTTTAATAAATAGGTAATGAAAGGTGACAAGTAAATAATATATGTTATGCTACATATTATTATGGTTATATAGTATAATTATAATAAAAGTATATTTATTATATAGAATTTTTTAATTTGTACTATGGAATTTTGTACTTAAGGTAAGGGATTTTAACATTAAATTACCTTCTCTGAGACATATGTTTTGTTATGAACCTATATTTTTTTATGAGGTGTATATACTATAAAATTTTCATATAATATCATTAATTTATTTATTTTAATGATACACCAAATTTATTTTGATGTCAATCTTTCATGAGTATTGTGATTTAAGGCTACCAATGTTGTAATTGATTTCCATCTCACTTTTATTTCAATGTGACACATGCCTTATACATTATTTGTTTCATTTTTTTGTTTATAATACCCATGAATGTATCTTATTATTATTTTCATAAAAAATATCGGTTATTCATATCCAAATAAGGTTTTCCAAATCATTGGGATCACAATTCTAATGATACAAAGTAGAAGGGGTTAGGTTTTATAATCTCATTGTTTACCAGGATTGTTTTTTATTATGATTTGGATAGTGAAATATTATGATCTATTTCTCAGAAAATTAATCAATATGATTATCCTATATTTATTTATTTAGAATAGATTTTTTTACTTCATTTTTATCTCTTTATGTACCCAATATTAAAAAAGTATGTTTTTAAGAAAGCTCACTTTATTTCTCTCTTTGGTTAAAATCCATATTTCATTCGTATCCATGTTTTCTAAAAATGGTTTAAATAATGTTTTAATATCCCATTATGATTATTTTATGACTTTTTAACCTTTTTTATTTTGATTTTTTTTATAAAAGTAATATTCATGTCATTTTCCAAACAAGAAACATTTGGCTTTACTAGAAATGTTAAAGGAATATTTGTCCTAAATTTTATGATATATACATAATTTTAATCCCTCAACAAAACAAAATGTTTTATAGATTCCTTTATAATTTAACAGGGTAATTTTAAAAGATAATGTTTTATTTAATTTGTAAATTTTATGTATTTCAAATAAATGATTTCATGTTGAAAATTTTATTTTCTTCAAGAAATGTTTCAGATGTTCTTTCAAAATCATTTTCAATCAAAGGTGATTTCCTTTTCTATTAGTTATGTTTTAAAAGGGATATGGTTTAATGATACCATCCTTATTATTTATATTGATACATTATTTTTATAATGATAGGATTTTATGTAACCCATTCCTTTCCCATGGGTCTTGCTATAATAAAATGATTATAAATCCCATTTCATTTCTTGGGTTATGATACGCTGATAGTATTAAGATCTTGTGGAAAAATTATGTATTATTTTTATTATGTCACTGTGGTTATGTTATAACAAAATATGGTGGTTATGTTATATCCAAGTATCATGGTTATGTTATTACCAAGGATGCAAGGGACCGACATCTTCCTCCAACGCATTGTGTAAAGATTGAGATCTCAGGACGTAAAATGAAATAGAATGGGAAATGAACCTAGTTATATAGGGGGGTCCATTATGATAGTCATGGGGGTAAACAATGACCACAATTATGGGTTTAAGTGTAAACCCAACCAACTATGATAGTCTAGGTAGTGAACCATGAATATTACAATGGATTGGGTTGTGAAGCCATCTACTATGATAGACTTGAGAATGATCCTTTACTACTAAGGAAATTGGTTTATATACTTATGTGTTTGAAAAAAATATTTCTTATTCCTATTTTAAGCTCTCAAGACTCATGTTCTTTGATTTCACTAATTCATGTCTTATGAATTTCCAAAATTAATTTCATGACTAATGTTTACGATCTATGGCATACAGTTTATGGTTTTAAAATATTATTCTCATGTTCTTATACCCTTACACTCATGTGATGTAGATATCTCCTATGTTTAAACTTACTGAGTATCTTATCTGACCTTTTTTTATGTTTGATTTCCCCAGTTTATGAAGAATGATATTATATATGATATGTTTAAGGATTATTCTAGTTATAGATAATCCAATTGGAGATGATGTATTTCACCTATGAACTATTCTCACATGTATCATTGTTTTCAAAGGCACTATACCTAAATGATTCTAGCATGGATCATTATGTTATATAATGAATATTAATATATTAAATTTAATATTTATGTTTCAAAAGTGTGGGTTAAAATAATTGGTATCATAGAAATTTTTAGTTATCCTTTGGACACTAATATGAGGAAATTTTTTTAGGAACCCATAGGATGAATCTATGTATCAGATAACATTTTAGAGTTTTGGTTTTGAAGTTATAATGTGGTTTTCCAAGAAATAAATCAATTTCAAGATACAATAGTTGGATGTGTTTGTGGTAAAGATTTATCTAGAGGATATAAACTTGAAAAGGGTTAGTTGAGTATATATTGGCCACCATTCTAGTGCTTCTTGGGTGTTCCCTTACAATGCATCTAGTTTGACACTTCCGATGGACATGATATGTTTAATTAGAATTTTAATCTCAAACCATCATGAATGATTTGAATATTTGTTTTCCATGAATGACCACAATTAAGAAAATGTGTTATTTATTGAAATGAATGTGTCATGATTTAGACACCATATAAATGATTAATTATTACTATGTGGTTCCCTACTATGATTAATGTTGCTCGCACAATGATTTTTTATTTTTGTCAATATCTAGAACCTAAAGGAAGTATGTTAACACTAAATGTGATAGAAAGTGAAATTATAATACTCATAAGGTACCAAATGTTATGGGAACTAGAATTAAAAAATCACAGTGATATGCTTACACAATATTCTCAAGATATTAATCATGATGAACTTCCAAATGGGTGAATAAGATAACAATATTCTATATAATCCTTCATGAAGTAATTCCCACATTATTTTAGTGGTTCCACTGATCCACTAGTTTCTTAGAAATTGATTAATACCATTGAATGTATATTTTATATCATCCAGTGTAAATAGAACAAAAAAATTATTTTTTTTCCTATTATTTAGAAGGTGAAGAAGTGAAATATTGGACTCTTATATAGAATACAAGTCATCAGGATAAAACTATCTTTCTAGAATGGGATGTGTTTAAGAATTTATTTTTAAATAATTACATTCCTCATATTCTTCAAAAAAATTGAAGTAGTAATTCCATTAGTTAAAGTATAAGGATGATGAATATGTTGGTAACCATTAGGTTATTGTTAAAAAAGTTGTGAGGTATGCTTTTGGTATAATCATCTAACATGAAATTAAAGTTGATCAATTCTTTGGTGGAATAAAACCAAGTCTCTAAAGGGGTTTGGAAATAAGGGAATTAAGATTCTATAATGAAATTGTGTGATGTTCTATCAAGGTGGAAAAAAATATTGGTGTTACCCCTAAATATCTTGGTTTTGATATTAAAATAAAGTTGTAATTTAAAGGATTACTATAAATAAAAGAAGATAATATTTACATTATTCTCAAAGTGTGTATAGAATCATAGAGGGATGTTCCATAAGTGGTTTGGAAAATGTTTTACATGTGGAAGGTGATTTCATTATGAGATAAATTTCTAAAGTGATATAAAGAAGTTATGTAATGATGATAATTAAGGAAAGACCCATAAGAATGAACCACCTAGTGGTGACATACCTCTCTTCCTCCTTCAACTTCTTCATCTTTCGGCCTCACCATATTTGTCTTTGGGTTTTGATGTCCCCTTGATGAATCTCATTCTATGGATTCTTTGGCCTTCCTCTTTCTAGGTTATGGGCTTCAATCTATGCTTTCCCCTAGGGTTTCAATCCCTGCGTTACTCTTTCTCGTTCCATACCCCCGAATACCTTATCCATGCTCTGATCTCACATTCTACCCATCATATCTAGTCCAGACAAGGACTGATGGATACCTAGAGGTTTTGGGAAATGAATTTTTCTGGTCATGGGGTATTCTTTTAGGGTTTCATCCACAGTTTCCTTCAGGGTTTCCACCCCAGTTTACCCATGTTCCTAGTTCCGTTAGGGTTTCATTCCCAGTTCTATTCTTCCTTCTATGCGGTTTCTATTTTCCTTCCTGGCGTATTCGTTCATTTTTTGGGTTTCTGTTTCTTCTAGTCGGATGTAGGTGTGTCAGTTGTTTCGTGGATGTTGGTGTCGATTGACTATGAAAACTGGTTCCTCAAATGGCTCTCTGGTATTACAGGGTTCGTGATTTTTCTGATTTCTTATGATTTTCGTTTTTCGATGGTGTTGGAGGGTTCCAATGGTCACCCGATTTGTAAAAGAGGTTCTTCTGTGGTTATGTTGGCTGATTTCTACAGTGTCTTGCAACATATTATTCCTGGTGAGGTGATAATGATGGGGTTTTTGGTGTTGGTGGTGGTCGACAACGAAGCGAACAATGGAAATGACAGTGATGAATTGATGTGACAGCGGTGACAGTTTCGAGATGATAGGTGGGTGATGTGATGATGGTGGAGATAGTGTCATAACTTTAGGGTTTCTCAGGTGTCTCACTTTTACCGTAGAAATGAGGATTCACATTCTGATTTTGAAATTTATAACATTGAACTTTGAATGGGATTTTGGAATGGTGTAATGCTATGTTTCTATTTTTAGGGGGTTTTTGAATTTAGATATCGGTTTCTATAAGGCTCTCACGCACCCTAAAAGTAGATTATTTAGAAAATGAAAAAATTATTTAGTGGTAAAGTGAATCATGATAATTTGGTCACACTTATACTCAACTCAAGAGTAGGGAATTTCATATTATATTTTTTTATGAATGATCCCTATGAAAATATTTTTTTTAACCTTTAGTGAAATATGATTTTGTTTTTTCATTGAATATATCCTTATATATAGATTCTAGTGTAATAAAATCACATTTGATATTCTATAGCTTCAAGGATAAACCCATGGTCTGAATCAAATTGTTTATGTCTAGGATAAGAGATTATTTATGGAAGAAAGAGTGAATTAAATTCTGGGATAATATAAGTCTCTATGAATATTTACTTAATAGTTATGGATACCATCGCCAATTTATGTGTTTAAGGTTGATCAGAAGTTCAAATTCATAGACACTAATTTTTATGTTTTATGTAAAGGGTGTCTATCAAGATTAAGTATATTTTGAGAGATATTTATGTAAATAAAACCATGTGGTTTTGTGTATGTTTTAGAGAAAAAGTTATTTGAGGAGGAATTACTATACATATTATGGAAATATGATTTAATGTTTTGGGAACATTTATAGTTTTATCTTTTCTTTAATGTTGAGATAATTATGGGTCATTTTAATATTTGGATTTTTTATGAATTATTTTAATGTTTGTTTGGAAAAAATATAACCCACCGGTTAGGAAACAACCTACTACATTCGATAAGGTCATGGGTTTGAACCCACAATCGAAGGATGACATTGGGAAAACACCTAAGAGTATTTCCAGTGGGATTGAATAATGAGATACATCCTAGAGAATTTTTATCTCATTTCTTAGAATGCCATAATTTTAGGATGATAGAAAATGTATAAGGGGGATATTATATCCATTACCCATACTATAATGTAAATGGGAAAATGTCACCATGGATTTTTTTCATGGAAATCCCAAAAAACATTTAATGGTAAAAATAATATATGGGTTGTAGTTGATCTAATTATAAATTCTGAACACTTCATTTCTGTTAGATAAGATTTATATCAGGATGAATTTTCCATGATGTACATTAAGGGAGTGGTAAGTTTGTATGGATTAATAAATTCTTATTGTATCTGATTGAGATATGAGGCCTACCAAAAAATTCAAGAGAAGTATTAAAGAAGACCTCGATATAGGGATGACTTTCAACACTGTGTATCATCTGTAGAAATATGGTTAGTATGATAGAAAAATTCAAATCCTAGTGGATGTTCTGAGACCCTAGTCCATGGATTTCAAATGTGGTTGAGATCAACACCGTACTCTATTTGAGTTTTATTACAACAATAGATTTCAATTAAGCATTCAAATGGCACCATACAAAGTAATATATTGAAAAAATTATAGAAATAAAACACGATGAAATTAATTTCGTGAAATAAATATATTGGAAAAAATTATATATAAATAAATCATATATAAGGTTATTTCTATTCAAGAATACAAAAGGGAATCACAAAGTCTGTAGAAATGTTATGCTGACAATTGCTGGTGTGATCTTCAATTTGATGTCGATGAAAATGCGTTTCTAAGAATTTATCCCTAGAACAAGGTAATGAGATTTGAAAATAAGGAAAAATAAGAACTTGGTATGTTATTACTTTGAATATCTGGATTGTATTAGGATTTTAGATTATCAATTGGATGTTCCACTGAACCTCCCTCAGGTTCATGATGTCTTCCATACATCTATACTAAAGAAGTAGATACCTGATATTTCACATAAACCAAACTCATAGGTCATACAATTGGAGAAATATATTTATTATAAGGAACAACTGATGTATATTCTATATTATATAGATAACCTGCTATAACACAAGACCACTCATATGTTCAATGTTTTGGTGTGAAACCACCAACTTAAGGAAAATACTTTTTATCCTTAGGATGTGATGAGACTGAAGTATCCCTATTTGTTTGTATAATATTGATGAGTTCCCAGGTAGAAATTAATTTCAATGGGATTATAATGTAACAACCTATGTTTTTGTGAAATATAATTTTTTTAATAAATTTAATTTCTTCCATAGCTTGAGCAACATGAAACATCGTGTTTTAAAGAACCTTATTATACAATTAATTTTAAAAAAAAACAAATACATTAATAACATAGTCATTAAACATTGTGGTATTAATAAAAATAACATCATTTTCCATAATAATTATAATGGTTTAATATTAATGAACCATATAAAAATATTGTTTATTTTTTAGTAAAATAATTATATGTTTTAAATTTACCATTTTCTCAAAAATATTTTTATTTTTATTGTGAAAAAATAATAAATGTAAATCTTAACATATTTAAAAAAATTATTTTCAAAAAAACCATTATTTTATATATATATATATTTTAATATTATTATTGGTTGACTTTATTTGAAATACATGAAAATATTAATTTTTCGATTAATAGTAAAAATACTATGTCTATTAAAAATTCAATTTCGTTTAACATATTTACGAGATAAATTTTATTTATGATGTTTGAAATGTAAATTAGAAAAATTATATAATTTTTAAAATAATTTTGTTCCTTTTAATCTTTTTCATTTTTAATTTATATATTAAAACTTTCTACACTTATGAAAAATTTCTCTTTGGAAAACTATTTTTTCATCGCGTTTGTTGGATTAGTTTTAAATAAAATCTCTACACTTATGTAAATGTAATTTAAAAAAATGGATTCTATATTTTAAATCATTTTAATCAGTATCATATATTAGGTTCAACATAATATTTTCTAAAAATTAATAGTAAAAATAGCACTGTGGTTTACGATAAAACTGGTTTTATTGGCTTTGAACAAAAAATAAAAGAGGTAAAATGAAATAAAATCTGGTCAAAACCCATTTTTTAGAGATATTTATACATTATAACCTCTATGTTTTTTGAATTATCCAATTTATATCCTTTCAATGTGTAAAAAATATGGGGACAATTTATTCATTTATAACATTCTATGTGTGTCCTCTCCCTATTTATCAAAGGGAACCCCCTCTCCTGTCTTACTAATACATAAAAAACCTTTTGGTTCACCCAATAAAAAAATTGTTAAATTAACTAATTCAATCCCCATATATTATGGGCATTTTTTATCCAGAATCCAACTTAGTAATTCTTTTTTTTGTAAACCTAAGTAGGTTATCCAAAGAAAATGCATTCTTCTCAACCGAGCATTTCTATTTTATTAATTCTTCCACATATATAAAATATTTTTCAATTATAGTGATATAAAAAACCCATAAATACCATATAATTATATTTTATTATGTTAATTTAATATCCTATATTCACATCCACTTCCATTAAATGGAAAATGAAACTGTTGACCATGTGTATGGAGGACTTTCGCATCACAGACCGATGCAAATTTATTACCATCACCACATCTCATGAAATGATATAATGATTGATTTAATATATATATATATTATATTATATTTATTACATAATTATACTTTTATAATTATAATATCATATATAAATTTTTAATTTATATTCTTTTGGAATATGATAACTTCACTCATGTGTACAGTGGGATACTTCCTCACCAAGTGATGTGATTCGTTCTTTACTTACTCTATACAAGGAAGTTAATAATGAATAATTTTAGGAAATTATGAAATATATATGAAATAAAAAATATTATGGAAGATTAATATATTATTTCACTTTATTTCATTTCGTCTATTTAGAAAATGGATACAATGTTCATGCATGCGTACGACTATCCATCTCCACAAACGGTGTAATTCAATTTCTATCTCTAAATTTTATATATTTATATAAATACATATATAATGAATATATATGATAATTATATAATTGTTAAAATTGTTTATATGATGGATCCATGATAAAAATATATATACTAAAATTACCAAATAAAAAATACATGAAAAGCAAAGCAGTTATTTCCCAAAACATGATTTTAACAAGGAATTGATAATTAATTGGTTATTAATGGTCATACGTAAATCATAAATGGTGTAATAATTATAAATATATTTATATAATATATTTACAATAAACATATAATTTTTTTATTGGGGTCTTGAACATTTTGGAAGGAAGTCAATACTTAAGGTAAGGGATGTTTTCCGAAAATTGCATTCATTGAGACATATGTTAGGATATATACCTATATTATTTTATGAGCTGTATATGATGAGCCTTTTTCATGTTATATAATGAACATAAATATTTTCATGAAACCAAATGTTTTTATTGATGTTATTATTTCTTGGGGAACATGATTCAGAGGTTACCAATGTGGTATGATATTTTCTTCCAAATTTTATTTATATGGGACACATAACTTATACACCACTTATTTATTTTTTGAAGTATATATACTACCCAAGAATGTATTTTATGATTATTATCATGAAAATAATGGGATTCACGTATCCATAAAATGTTATAACCTTGATGGGGCTAATGATTCAAAAGTTACCAATGTGGTAAGGGCTTGATGTTACAATCAAAGAATTTATCAATGATGTTTATGATTACGGTTTTGATGATACAATATTATGATATATTCACCAATTAAATAAATAATTTTATTCCATTACTTCTATTTAATTAGAATAATGATTTTACCTTAATTTTACTCTCTTTATGTACTCAATATTATAATAGAATGTTTATAAAGAAAAATGACTTTATTTCTCTCTTTGGTAAAAAACCATTTTTCTTCCACTTCCATGTCTTCAAAGAATGTTTTGAAGATTTTATTAATGTTACACTATGATTATTTAATATTATTTTTACCATTGTTTTAATTTTAACAAAAAAAATTAAAATTAATCTTCATGTATTTTATCCATATAAGGCTTATTTGGCTATTACAAAAATGTGAACGAAATATTTTTTTAACATGTACCATATAAATAAATTTTTTTTATCATTAACACTAAATTTTTAAAATTTTAAATTACATGATTCTAGGGTTATTTTAAAATAATTTTTTTTTTGAAATTTGGTAATTTCTCAAATTTCAAACAAATGATTTCAAGGTAAAAAATTGTTTTTTCTTAAGAAATGATTCGAGTGATATTTCAAAAATAAATTTCAATATACGTTGTCATCCATTGATGATACATAGGTTTTACTTAGGATATTTTCCAATAATACCATTCTTATTCTTTCTATGTATGTTTTATGAATATAATGATAGGATTTTTATGAAACATGTTCCTTTCTCATGAGTTTTGCTATATTAAAATGGTTACGAAACCAATTTCTATTCATGGGTTCTGATGTGATGAATGTTTTGTGATCTTGTGGAATTTTTTTTATGGTTTTAATTATGTGATTGTTGTTAAACTATTACCAATAATTATGGTTATGTTATAACCATGGATGGTGGATACGTTATCAACAAGGATGGGTGTGACCTATTTCGCCATTCAATACATTGGGTAATGATTGAGATCTCATGAGATAAATAAGATTGGACTGTTGAGTAAACATAGTTCAATAAATGGAATTTTTCTAACAAGATTTTCATGATAGTGAACCATGACTAATTTGATGGTTTGGTTAGTGAAACAAATCCACTATGATAGTATTGGGAGTGAACCTTTATTACTGGGGAAATAATTTTCTATGCTTATGTGCTGGTCACAAATCTATGTCTTATGCAAATTGTATCCCCTAATGGCCCATGTTATTTGATTTATTTATGATTCATGTCTTATTAAATTCCAAGATATATTAAATGAATCTTTCTTATGATCTATGATATATTGAGTATGGGTTTTAAATGTTATTCTCATGTTCTCATAACATACACTCATGTTATGTTGATATCTCCCTTGTCTACCATAACTAAGCATCTTGGCTCCCCATTTCTTATGTTTCTCTTTCCCATGTTACAAGGAAAGGTATTATATATGATATGTCTAAGGAACATTATCATTATGAAGAATTTAATAGGAGATTATGTAGTTCACCTATGAACTTGTTTTTTGTTCATCTATGTTTCTAAATGCACTAGATAAAAATGATTATAGAGTGGTGCATTATGTAATATACTTATTATTTTCCAATTAATATGTAATATTTATGTATAAAAAGTGTGGGTCATTATAAAATTGAAGAAAAAAGTCATAATAGTATAGAGCTTGGTAATATGAATTTGACATGAAAATAATGGTCTAATGATTTTGGATTGAGGTTTGGTGTTTTTTCCCATGGTATATTTTTTTCTTGGTGTTTTTTTTGTTTTGGAAAATGTCATGGAAATTTGAAGTGTTTCCACTAAATCCACTAAATATTCCATTTTCAAAATTTAAAATTTTCATTAGTGATATTTAATGAATAATAAACATTACTTTCACTTTTATTCTATTATATATTAGTTATAAGATCCCGTGATGATGATTAAATAAGTTTTATAACTGTTTATGAATCATTGATGTGTTAAATGTTCCATTTCTAGTTGGTTGAATGATATCAATTATATGTAATTTATTTTATAATTTGATTTTTCCAGAAATTTGCAGAATGAAGAACCATATTTTAAATTTATTTTTAGTGATTTTTTAAATTTTATGAAGGATTATTTAAAGAGAGTTTATGAATCTTGTAAAAGGATGTTGATACTTTATGGGTAATATTTTCTATTCATGAAATTATGATATTTTTGATCATACAATTAACGTAGGGTTATTATAGGACACGAGGAAAGATATAATCCTACCTAAGTGTTATGTGGTATATACAACCCATGGTTTATTCTCATAGAATTGTTTTTCTTTACTACTAATAAGGACCCTCACTTAAATAATTTGTAATGATAAAAAATCTTGATATATTTCAATAATAGTAAGGTATATTTGCAGTTTTTCTTTATCAATTATTTCATTTAATATAGATTATTATGTTTGGATCATGGGGAAATATTCGTTAGTATTTATTCGTACCTCATAATGAAGTGTGGACCCCTGAAAACACAATAATGGTTTTCAAACTGCTGATTTTTTCGGATTTAACAAATGAAGATATGGAAAATGATTTTTTCTGAAATCATAAAATATTATATAAAATATGTTAAACATTACGATATATATTTTAAAATAACATCATCATTTAAAAAATTCATGTTTTTATATCATAAAATAGAGTATCTTAATATTACATTTTCCATATTGTTGCTTTAAAAAAATGTCCATGGTTTTTATAGGAGTTTTACTTAAAAATGGAAAACTATAAAATGGTTGTAAAAAACAATTTTGTGCCGAATAAGTGATATTTTTAAAGATTCTTCCTAACATGTATTTTATAGGAGAACCACATAAAAATATTAATTAAATATGTTTTTTTCACATGCAATGAACCACCCACTGGAGAATATAAAAATGATGTGGTTTAATAATTTTTTAGGAAAATATTAGAATAATTCATAAATAACTTTTCTAGGACATCCTAAATTCTATAGGAGCATATAATAAAAATAATTCGGTTTGGTTGATAAAATCTATATTTAATGTGAATTTACATGGATTTTGTTTATAATTTTAATATTAATTGTTTAAATTTAAATTAGAAATGAATTTTTAATTTTTCTAAATTATAAAATAATTATAAATATGAAATAATCTATTTCATTTTATTAAATTTTTATATATAATAATACTAATTGTTCATTTTAAATTCATTATTTTAGAATTTTATCTCAACTAATTTGAAATTGTTTTAGTAGATTTGATAAAAGGATTAAATTAATTTATATATATTATATTAAAACAAAGTAAATTTCTCATCTTTTTAAAATAGTGTCATAAAATAAGGAATATAAAGAGTTATTTTTTATATAAATTATATATTTTTAATATGTTGGAGTTCAAATAACTGTCTTCTAAATTATAAAATATGAATTGTTTATTATTATACATTGAATTCCTTGGGAAGTCATCCGATTTTTGAGAAAGAAGATGAAGTGGAATCCAAATCCTTGAAAATAAGTTGGTATATAATTTTATTATAATCCAATTCAAGAAACAAATATGTGAAATACTTTAAAATCAACCTATTAATTGAAATATGAAAATATTCCACGTTTTTTAGGAAACTCGAAGAGTTAGATATTGGGAAATAATCAGTTGTTAAGGAAAAACAGGGTGACTCATTATTAATATCTCCTCTATTAGAAAATTACACATTGAATGAGGCATCCATATTGGCATTCATTCTAGATATAATTATCTTCTAATGTATAGTGACGTTTCTGTTGTTCTTTATGTATGTTTATATTGCTAACATCCTGCACTCCATTAGTGCTAAAAACCTAGAATATTTGAGGTGCAATTGATCACACCATTCAATCCACTGTTACAAAATGTAATGATCGATTGTTTTATTAAATACTATGAATATATTTAATCCCCATAAAATTCCATATTTTATACATTTTATAAGTTCTAAAAAAATGACCTAACATAACAAAATAATCCTTTAATTGAATATTCCATCCTTATAAGTCACTGTGTGAAAATATTTACCTAAAAAAATTAGTATATATGTGAGGAATAAAGGAGAGTTTCATGAAACAAATCCATATATTTTTAATGCAAGTTTATGAAAATAGTAAATGGTTGAGTTTGACCACATCAATTTTATAAAAATAATATATCGAGTTTTGATAAAAGTTAAACCTCTTGAAAAATTTGGTAAGAATATACCACAAATAATCATACAAATATATATTCTAATATTCAATGGATACACAGGATTAAAATTCATTTTTAAATAAAATTCAGTAGATTCTATAAGAAAAAAATTAAAGAACAAATAAGAAGGAAAATACCCCAATTGTCTCCCGTAAATGATTTTGTAACATTTAAGTTAGTGGATGTAGCCTACATGTATAGACATTGAATTGAGTAGATCAACTTACACATAGAAGAAAAATGGGTTTCATTAGTGGTAAATCCATTATTTTATACCTTGATTAAAGGAATTAATCCTAGATAGAGGTTTGTATATTCTAATAACACTATATTTTCAAAGAGTAATCTTTTTATAATATATAAATTCCACTTATTCTCAAACTCCATTATTTTATTATTTTATAATTTTTTTTCTTAATACTAGTGAGGGTTATTTTAAGTAGTTGGGGTTTAATAAAATTCATCTGCTAGTCTTAATAATATATTACACCTTTTGGATGCTTTATCCCTACCATAATGTATATTATAATGCACTATACAACTTGTTTGATATGTATAAGTCACCGTCCTTGATTTGAAATATTACTTTTACATGTGGAGACTTTAGTGTAGATGGATTATATAATCTATGTGATGTTAGTAATCCAATATATTTAGTTATGATTAAGGACGCATAAGTATTTAATTGGAAAAATACACGGTCCAAAATTGAATATTTTTTCCAACAACTCCTACCGATAGAGTGTAGTTCCATTACCCAACCTAATAAATAATTTTGTAGAATTAACTATTTGACTAGATAATGTTTTATAACATAAAATAAATATATTAAAGGCCTTTTCCATATAATAATTTCCATTGATAAACACATTGAGGTCATTAGTGAAAGAAAGGAGTGAAATACTTCAAGAACATATCTTAATAATATAATCATTGACAGATCATCCATTGAAACTAAATTAAATAATTATAAAAAAAATATAGATACAATAATGAATATATAGGGGAGATAGGGTCACAATTTTTAACACCACTACTAAGTTTAATGTTTCTATAAATACATCCATTAATCATAACAGATATAAAGGAATATTGAATGTAGTTCAAGATATGGTAATAGGATAACTCAATGAAAAAAAATTCAATTGGTGTAAGATATAAAAAATTATTCGAAATATGGTAAATTTTCTTATTCATATGTAATTACATGTCTATATTAGATACCATTAACTTATTACACAATTCGTAAAACTATTTTATGGAAATAACAGTATAATCTCTAATATCTATGTCCATTAATTATCCAACCCACTCCATAGAAATTATTTTTGGAATCTATAATGATAATATTTAATCCAAAATCTTGGAGAGGGATTTATTGATAATGTCATATAAATTAATATTGATAAAATCACTAAAATAGAATCTATGTTATGTCTTAGGAATCAAAAAAATATTTTAGTTAGAATAATATTTAGGGAGAAAAAGAAATATAAATATATCAATTGTGAATGAAATCAAAAACTCCTCAATGATATTCCAATAATTATTAAAGATGAAACCATTGAATCTATCAAGAAAATAAACATCACTGGAATTGAAAATCTGTATGTATTGTACAATTTCATTACCCGTTGGTATATAAGAGTGATATAGTTTTTATTATATTCAAATATTTATGATGGAACCATCTTCAAAATATAATTACCTTCTATAATATTAATTTCCTCATAGGAAAAAATATTTTTGAGACACTTAAAAAATTCTTCCCCCACACTTCCCAATCGGATAATATATATTCATTTGACTGCGAAATAATATGAATATTTTTCCTAGACACCTTACCTTTGACTATATATGAATGAATTAGTGTTGGAAACCGTTTCTTAGTCCACCTAATTTTATATTTTTAAGAAAAAAAAATATTTTTCATAGATCATATAATTATAGATTAATGAATCACACTTGAACCAAATTTCTCTATGGGAATCAAAGGGATACAATTCATAATTAGCATCAGACCTAACTATCTCCTACTTAACGATTTTAAAAAATTTGAAAATATCTTGCAACAATTCTTGTTTGTTTCTATGAAATGGTATTTTCCGAGCTTTAGTCTCAGACACATCCCTCTCATACCACCACCAAATTGAAAGGTGTTCAACACTTTATAAATAAAATCCTATAATTTAAAAAAAGTGTCCTATATATTATGGAAACAAAATATTCTTTGTCCACGATTATTTTAAGTGGATCATTTATGAAAAATAAGGATATGGTTGGAAGATTATTTACTAATATGAATTACCAGATATGCTAAAAAACGGTCAATAAAATACCTATTATCAGTGAATCTATAAAGAATTCTCTAGGGTTTTTAGTGGGGCCTACTTCTATACTAATTAAATATAAGTACTCGAGTAAAATATAAAACTAGTTCATAATAATTTATATAATTATATAAATAATCAATGATATTGAGATAAGGTGTTTTAGATTATATATCCTTGGTATATGGTTATAAAATATTAAAACTAATTCCTATAAACCAAGGTTCAGAGTTGGATAGAAAAAAATCCAGTGAAAAATTCTACAATATCCAAAAATCAGATCTATTAGGATAACACATACATGATAAAACCAAAAGGGGGTTGATAATGGAAGATACATGATGTGAAATTATATGAATAAATATCATAAAAATTCATTCAATTAACAAAATAGTGGATCAGGTGGTGAAAAAAATATTTTCTATTAAGATGAAATAACGTATAGGTGAATATAGTCTTGTGTTGAAAAATAGTACCCTTTTACTTTTAGATAAAAATTTATGTATTTGAAACAAATCAAATTTGATAATTTTATATTAAATGTTTTAGTCAATCAATCGAAGAAGAGAAACACTTTTTCCCAACTAATAATGAAAATCATTGAATTATCATAGTATAATAAAGAGTTAAATTCCTAGAAAAACTGTTAGTAATCTTAGTATGATGAGTAATTGAGACAATTATATTTCTTTTTTGATTAGTAACAAGAATGAAACCATTTTAATCTTATATGGAAAATTTCTTAGATTTATTAGAGTCATCCCATATTTGAATTAGATCAAGATTATCTTTCGAGTCTTGAATATTCAATTTTGGAAAAGATGCGATTTTATTTTAATTAATTACATTTCCCCCCTTTAAGAGGCTCAATAAATAGTATGTTAATGAAATATAAACTTAATGATGGTCTCATTGATAAGAATAATTCATATAAAAATTTTGGATTCATTAATTTATGTTTAATCACATTTCATTCAAATTTGTTTTTGTGTTTTGGTTTGTTTTTGTAGGAAATATGGACTTATGAATTTGAGGAATAATTGAGGAAAATTGAACAAATAGTATTCTCACACTGTGAAAGTATTTCATGACTTGTATTTGAGATTCAATGAATCCCTACATACCAAATACCTACCCATAAATAGTTTATATAAAAGAAGATGTTAGATGACATGTAGATACATTACATGAAATGAGTTTCTAAAAAGCCAAATCCCACTAAAAGTTTATAATGTGAAGTTAATACAAGAAATGAATCACATACATGACACACAAAACATACAAGATTTGAAATGTTTGGGATATTATCTTGTTAAAAATAAAAAGTGATTTTATAATGAACATAGCAGATCATAGGTACAAAGAAAAAAATTACACATTAAGTACAATGGATTTGAGATAAAGGTTCATTTTTATTTCTGGTTCTCTACAATTTCTCTTTATTTTTTATGAATCAGTTTTAATTCATTATTTTACTATTCTTATTAGTCCCATTTTCATTTCTTGTCATTCTATATCCATTTTTAATTATATCTCACGACCAGTTGTCCGTTTCCGATACTTGTTTCTGTTCAACATCAATGCTCGATGTTTCCATCCTTTTTATTCATTCAAATTATGTTTTTGAGTGTATATTGTTTTTTAAATTATGGATTTATAAATTATGAATTGTTTTAATATTATGAAAATCATTTCCCTAACTTCTCATTTATTTTTAACCCCATCATGGACGACTAACCTTAATAGGGATCTTAGACAAGAGTAACGTTTTTTTGATCTAAGGATTATTTAAAATCAATCTTAGTAAACATATTTATGGTAACCTAGTTTAATACAATTGTAAATCTAATTCCACTTCAGTTACCCAAACCATATGAGGTTTAATCGAATGGTCATGACATTGTTTGGGTTGATTAGGCTAGGAACAAAAGCCCTTGATTATTTCTTCTTAGAATCAAGTATTACCAAACATAGGCTTCAACTACTCTAGAACTAAGAGTAGTTTCGAGCTTATGTTGATCTAATTGATTGGACTGTGATCAATTGGCATATTTTGCATCGCTTTAAAGCTCATGATATACGTCTCCCCCAAGTTAGATGTCAGTTTATCATTTCACTATACCTTGAAATTGACCTCGAACCCTTCCCTTAATCTATTTTTAAAACCAAAGATACTTATTTTATTAAATTCAAACTAGATAGAGTGATACAGAGTATATTTACTCAAAATTATTTTCTCTCTTGGGTTCTTTTTTGAAAGTTGTATTTTTAGGTTCCACATCAAACAACCACTTTACTATGCCTTTAAAACATATTATTGTTTGGGATATAAATTTCTAATTAGATAATAACAAGAATATTTAATGATTCCTTCAAGTCACATAAAATATAGTATCCATTTATATGGACTATAGTGGTTAGAAACAATGACCCTCAAAATAATATTGGTTTACATTACCCCTTCCCCAATCTTATTTTTTCATTACCCTTTTCTTTTTTACAGTTTCTTTTTGGTCATGGATTAGAACCTACATCCACTTCTTATCAGCTAGTGTATGCATCAGGGCCCTCTAACTCACTAAAGGAGCCCTGAAGATTGAGAACTAATTCATTTCGGTCATGAGATCAATCAATCTCTAACTACACATTTCCACATTATAATGGATGAGTGTAACGATTTTTTACCCCCACACCGAAAAAATGCTTAATATGTGCCACTAGAAAATCAAGGAGAAAACCATAACTATAAGAGTATATCATTATAGATTATGGATTTCCATCAATATGTGGTGCTATACCCTACATTGTGTGCCAACCAATTTAGGTTCACTCATAAGTAATAAAACCTAGACTAATTCATATGATCCAAAATATGGGAAATTTTAGTAGAATTAAAATAAAACCCCTCATTAAAATATTTCAAATTTCATAGAGGATTTCAATATCTTCCCCAATAATGGAGTTTCATCTAACATGGTTAGACTCAGTGTTTTCCCATTCTCCTTTCAGGAAAGAGAAAATGATTGGAATAAGAGTTATGCTACCAATTCAATCAGGGCATGGGATGATCTAGAAATGTGGTTTCTTTATAAATACTTACCTCTAATAAAAACCTATAATCTTTGAAATGAGAATAAAAAATTTTAATTAAAGAGATGGAGAATCAACATGGGAAGCATGAGAAAATTTTATTGATGTTAATAGTAAATTCACACATCCTTAACGTGATGTGTGGAACCAATTGTAAAATTTTTAGCTGGGACTCAAACATTTCATCCACATTATTAAAGATTCCACTACTATTGTAGAGCTCATGATAAAGGAATCTAAAGTCAAAAAAGTGTTGTTAGATGAAATTTCACATAATTCAAGTCTGTGGAAAAGTGAGTGGACCGCCCTAGTGCATAATCCACTAGGTGGATAAAAATAACCACCTACCATCCCAATTTGAGGCCCTTACCGATAAGATAGAATCTTTTCATCTACCTACTCCACCAGGTCCATTTCATTCCCCTTTAATGGAAATTAAAACTTGTGAGATGTTAGGGGGCTCATAGCCATTCCAAGATATTGGGGATGTATAAAGGAACATCAAGTTTAGGATTATAATTACATTAATTATAATATAAAAAATTATTAGTTTCTATATCCCCAATAATTCCAGAAAAAATAATATTAGTAGGGGTTATATCAGTAGAACCAACAAACTAATCGATGTTTATTTCAACAAAGGAGTAGACAAGTGTCACGAACGAATTATGGATCATTATGGTATCCACTACAAGGTCTAGATCCTCGACCAAAACAATAATTCCAGCAACCTTTTCATTGAGATCAAAATTTTATACCTAATTAGAAGTAATAATATAAACAAGATCTATTAAAACCACCAATATAATACCAAACACTTGAATTTAATACTAAAAACCTACTAAAGACCTTCATGTAAAAAGTGATTCAAATGATAACAACCCTAGAGATTGATATGAAACACTAAAGGGATTACATACAAAACCTTGAGAATCAAGTGGGGGATATTTCTAAGAAACTATGAGATATATTTCTAGTAATGTTTCAGAGTAACACTATGTCTCATTCAAGGGAGTTGGATTAATATATAGTTCTTAAGAGTGGATAGATGTTTTAATTTATATAATTTTAATTATATAAGAAAATGTTGTTAAAAGAATATGATAAATCTTGTCAGGAGATAATTTTGGAGGTTGAATCAACTAACAAAACTTTTGAATTGGATAATCTAGAAAAAGACAATGTCTATGTGGAACCACCACTATATAATACACATATCCCCTTTGCTGAGAGGATGAAACAAGACAAAAACGTTGGGTAAAAATAACTCTTGATATGTTTTATCAATTAAACAATAATGACCCCTTAACAGTGTAAATCAATTAATTTCCAAACTTTTCAAGAATATTTAATTACATTCTCTCTAAAAAATGGAATAATTAAGATTCATCTCCCTAAAAAAACAATTCTCTAAAATTTTTCAACGAAAGTGACCTCTAAATATCTGAGTCCCCAAATACTTCGTAATTATTTCACTCTAGGAAAATTAAATTTTTATAGAACCTTATTTGTCCATAGCACAAGTATAAATCTCATTTCTATGAGTGTCGTTAGAATGATGGGGATTAGATAAATAAAACCACCAAGATTGAATCTTCAATATGCTGAATACTTAGTCAATCATCTTGAAGGACTTCTTGACGATGTCTCAGTAATGTTTGGAAAATTCATGTTCCCTTCTGAATTTCTCATCCTGGATATTGAGGAGGAGTGTGATGTCCACATTATTTTAGGGACACTATTTTTTTCCAATGGGAAGGCACTGATATTTATCAATCATGGAATGTTAATAATCATGGTTGGTTAAAAAGAATCTATGTTTGATTTTGGAAAGGATCCTAAGAATAATTATTTTCCATTTGATTATCAAGAAACCTCTCTTATAAGAAATATCATTATTTGAAAAGTAATGATAGAATAAATTCTCAACATCCAATTGAAAAATTATATACTTATAATAAGAACATGAATTAAAATGTTCCACTGATAAAAAATGTCATCCCAGATTTCACCCCCTCTTTTTTAGAACCCTTCTACGAGGGGTGTTTTATCCCATTTGATATAATCTAAATCAATGATTATATAGCTATGTAAGTTAAATGAATAACTGAATGGGTGGAATCTTAGGGTAGTAATAATATGTTAGTTTTATGTATTGAAAGGTTTAGTATCGTTAGATGTACTGGAAAGTTGTCTTAATGAAAAAAGGGTCACAAAATATAAAAAACATGCTATGTAGCATATAAACTATGTGTAAATGTCAAAGTCCAAAAAATAATAAAAACCTAAGATTTTCATATGTTTTCTAAAATAAAAAATTCGAACATTACAAGTGGATTTAAAATTACATGAACCCAAGGTTTATAACTGCCCCCAATTACTTCTACTCTGTCGCATGCGACTCCTCCTATCTGATGTCCCCTCTTCCTCCCTCACCACATGAAATCCTTCCATATACTCACATATCGTCCTCCATTATTCTCATCAACATCAATAACCTCCAACTTCTACTTATCTCTACCTTATTACATGTCCAAAAACTAGATCATCAGCATTTTATCTGCCAAACGAGTACCCAGGAATGATGATATTGCTCCACAGAAGTAACCAACTATTGTACATACTCCACCACTCACTGATCCGTCCACATCAGTCTTTACATCATCCTACTCTTCAGTTTTAGCCTCTAAGGAAACATAGTAAAATTCCATTGGATTTATGGATACTTCCTAACACCCACTACCATACTCATGCCTTCATTTCAATGCTCCCTATCATTGGGTGTGGTTGTCCAATCTACATGCGAAGCCTATGGGAACTATCAAGAATCTGGACCTCACTGCGATTGAGAAGATCCAAGACCACCAAAATTTCCATAACCTAATTGGACTCATTCACCACCCCCCATCCCCCAGGTTTCTGATGAGACCTTTAGAAACACCTGAGTTCAGTTCGTGGACACCTTTGAGAAGGAAATCACCCACGTCACTTTCTAGCTTGGAGGCAGGCCATGGGAGAATACCCTCAGATGTGTTGGTGTCAACTTCATCATTTAATCCTCTGATTTTATTACCTCTATTGTTTTATTGACCATTCTAATTGAACTAAAAAATTGATATTAATCATATTATTGGGATTTGGTCATCAGGGTTCAACAATGTTTTTATGATCCACATATGATGAAGATACCCTAACTGGGGGTGGCAATTTGTATGGTGTGAATCTTTCTCTAGACCATGCCCGATTAGCCCGAGGAGATTCTCATGGGGGCATTAGTCCGACTGATGTCATCATCCTAGTATTATCCAAGGGTGGCCCCACCATCAATATGGTTTTAGAGTTCACTATTTATTACCAAACATAGTTATAGAACTCTCATAGAACCATGATGGGAGGAATATTCATTACCTATATTTCCGTCCATCTCAACACCTTTGTTGCTTCCAATCATCATTATTCAATAGGGATGAAATATCCCATTGATCTACTTATGCTTCAAAGATGGGGTTTTCGAGTAAGGATATGAGAATCTACTGGTGGGCCCAAGGGTACATAGAAGAGGTTGAAGAGGCACCCACTCATTGATAAATAGTTGTAGCCTCACTTATTAGTAACTTAGCCACCACTCCGTCTAATAGAACCCTAGTCCCTGCCAATACAACTACACCACTAGCCCTATCCACATATTTTCCTACCCCACCACTTCCCATATACATTTGAATGTTTCTTAAGTCCATCCTAGAGAACCATAGGTAGATTTGTTTCCGTCTCTGCATCTTGTTCAGTGACCTATCTCACTTCACCACCACTCACCCTCTACTACTGACTTCGTCTTACCACCCACATTCACCTATTGTACCCTATTATACATCTATCCATATACCACATCCAACCCTTGTCAATCTACCTCCCGAGATCACTAACCCTTATTCAAGGTAAGAGCTCCTTTACTATATGGCCATATGTGGAAATATCCCCTCCATTCAATCTTCTACTGAGGTGGAATTGATCGAACGAGATTCTAGGAATGTGGAATCAGTACATATCTACACCTCACCCACACCATCCATGATCAATACTACTTCAACACCACAAAACCTATTACAACAGTTGATGAAATAAACCCTACCTCCATAAATGAGATCTATAGGGTATATTAGATCCATATCCCCACCATTCGGAAGGAGGCTGCTGTTTCTGATAGCGATGGAACTATCTATTGTATTTAGTCTTTACCATGTACCCCTCCACTTTTTCTATTATATTTGGATGTCAATTTTTTTCATCCCATTTTTTCTCATTTTTACTGATGTATAATTTATTTCAAATATATATGTGATATAATTTTTTGACTTCATTATGTGGTTTTATTGTTTGTTTCATTTTATTGCTGCATTACTTTAGCAATGTCAAGCTCTATTTCAACTTTAATAGTAACTGAAAAGACTATCAGGAAACCCTATATACTCTTTATTGATATCTATTAGTATGTGTCTAATCAATAAGGATAGGTTGAGGAGCTCCATCTTCTAATCCATACTCAGTTAGGGTCTTGTCCACGTCCTTCCCAGATGTTATTCTTACTACATGAGATTTATGGTCGATACATTCATGAGGTTTTTAATCCCACCAAGCACCCATGCAAGCTTGATGGTACTACCACTAGTTATTGTAAGAGGTAATAGAATTTTGAGCCAATGGATGATAGATACTGAGCTTTTGTCCATATTTCAGGATGATGATGTTATTGATACCAATTTCTAGTAGGAAGCACATATTTTTATTTATTTATTTTCATTGTGTAATTAAGAAATATTTTTTTCTTTTCTATAATTTTGTGTTTGTTGGTCATCCACAAACATCCCTATAATCACATAATGTATTTATCAAGGCTATTTTATCATAAAATTGATTGTGTAAACCTGCCATTTTTATTCTTCCATATTGATTAACCCATGTGTATTAATGGTTTAACTAGAGTAAAAATTATTTTCTAAATATTTTCACTGGTAGCACAATTTCCACTCAGCATCCAACAAGTTTCCCCATAACATTATTTTAATTATAGGTAGCTCTAAATTCCCTATTTAAAATTATTAATTTTCATTTCATTTTTTTCTATGACGCTGTTAATACCTCTCTCACAATGCTTTTTATAACTGTGAAAAAACAATATCATTTTACATGAGGTGGGGATTTTATTGAGCTATAATGTCTATACACATGTATTATTTCCTAATTTCACTAGTTTAGGAGACATTTTTCATTCAAATCTTTCTTTAATCTTGAAATCTCATTACTCCCAATTAAGTAAAAGACAATATTTGGTTGGATATTGTCAGAATCCATCTTTACTATTATTTATAATTTTCAACATAGTTACTTAGTTGTGTAACTTAATTATAATTATAGACTCTTTAAAATTCTTGTTATTAAATAATTGCTGGATACTATGCATTGAGTTATTTTCATAATTTCATTCATTATCCCCTTCCAAACAAGTTTGTAGAATTACATTGTGATATTCATTTATGATAATATTTCTTGAGATATACTTGGGACAGTTAAACCAATTAGAATATTCATTTAGATCTTATTGTGGATACTATTGAACAAATATACTTTTAAAACGATTAAGGTAATCTTTGTTGAGCCATTTTTTCTAATAACTACATGTATATATATCCTTATTTATCCCATATTATCCATGAATAACCTTGTTAAGATAGAGCCATTTCAAGCCTCTTATCCCTTACTACCCTACTCTTGGTATAAGGCATGGTTTCCTTTTGAACAAGTGTTGGTGATTTGACACTAATGATGGAAAAAATATATAGTTTTTGAGGATACATATGGTGGAACATTCTTTAGATTGTTATGATTTGGTTCATGATTACTGGTTTCATTTTATACTTTTACACCATTCTGAAAAATATAAATATTAAAATATATGGGTCAAGTATGAAGAAGGTAGAAAATCACAATTTCCAGAATAATAAATCTTACGAAGGATCGTATGTTCTTAGGTGATGGATGTGAGATCATTCCTAAACATAATTTTTTAAAAATAAAAAAAATAAATAGAAAGGAACATGTTACGATATTTATACTTACTTGATATATTGATGGAACCAAATTGATCTATTTGAAGAATGGTAACATTTTTCTAGGAGTATTTACTTTATTTAACTATATACAATTATCTTTTATTACGCCATAGATCAAACCCTTCCTTTTTTTTCTATACTCCACCTATGCTAATTTTCAGAGGCATTATAACATTATGGATATATCCCGCATAATTGATAGTTTATTTTTCTTTATTAAATTGAAATGATAGAACCAATGAAAGCAAATAATTAGGAATATTCATTCAGGGTATAACCATAACTCCAATTAAATTTTACCTTTAGTGGTGAGAGAAAATTCATTGTGAGGTAAATTTTAAAATGGGTATAGTTTCAAATAAAAATTTATGAATCCACTATCTATACTAAAACAGGCTTCCTCCTAGCATGTGTTTCACCTTCACATGAAGCAACGTCTCCCTAAAATATGTATCCAGCACTCCATACCTAAAAATACATCCAAATTATCCATCACTGCTCGAGATTTCATCCCCCTCCCAGATTCCCATACCCGGAACTCCTCTCCCCACTTTAGGGTTCCCAAAACCCTCTAGTCTCACACCCTCCACGAATCTGATCTCCCTCTCCCCTCCACAAATACCTTCTCCGCGATTCAATTCTCACGTCTCCCCAAATATATATCCTCCGACAAAAAATCGAGGGCCTCTCTGTATCCCTCCTCCCCTACTTGCGTTCTCCTTCTGCACCGGCTAGGGTTTATGCATCGACACATCCCTCTCCTAGGCCTTCTCGGCATCCGCTTCCATCCACTCCTCCTCCATCCTGTTTAACTGCTCCACGTCAATCTACTTTGCCTCTATTACTCTGATTTTTAGTTCATCAGCAACCAGGTAATCATAATCTGAGTACTACCACCCTCTATATATCCAATCCCTACCCCTCCCACTATCGAGTTCCATATCCTTCTCATACGGTTTATGGTTACCATCGACTCCCTTTAAAACACCTTCGGGTCACGATTTGTTTTCACATGTATGAACTGTAACCCTACATTTATGTGGGAGTGGTAAGGATGTACCACAAAACCACCTTAGTCTCAGTATTTCAGTTGTAATGATGGTAATACCTAAACAAGTCACTTGCTTTACGATTTTGTTCCACTATAAAATTTCAAAACTCTGGGGATCTCTAATTCTATATATCCATCTCAAAAACTATGGGGATATCCAATTCCATCTTTTCAAGAGTCTGTATCAGAGGTAGGAGATCCCTCTTCGCCAAGAATGGGCATGAGTACTTCTCCCGAGTATATCGTGTCTTCCAGGGACATTTCCGTTCTTAAGATGTATACTAGGTTTTTTTGTTAAATAATGGGTCAGTGATTATTCATTTTACAAATATGTTATAGGAACATCAAAGAAGTGGATTTTTAGGAGTCAAGTGCCACAATGACAAAGGATTTGTTACATCAACTACAACTTCTTACTCCACTTAGGTATTAGTGTATATATATTCATTGTCTTTTATTTTCTTTACATCATTTGAATGGCCATTATTAATTTTTTTTCATGCCTGCTTTGAATTATTTTTCAATTTCAGCATGTTAGTTGCCTAAAATGTGTGCTGCATTTCAGCTTCACATAATTAGCGGTGATTTCATAGAGATGAGCTTCAGTGATTTTTTAGGTATTGCGATTTTACATCATTAACCAGTTTGATACTTCTGTTTTCATGCTGGTCGTGATTGAACACAGAGAGGAGCTTCTGTGATTTTTTTAGGTACTGCTATTTTACATCATTAACCACTCTGATACAACTATTTTCATGTTTTAGGAAATATTGTTCCCTGAGATCATTTTGTTTCGACCATTAACGTATAATAAATCAGAAGGCGCGACATCAAATTTGCAGGTATTCTTGTGTCCATAAGTAAAAATATATGGTACCTAATGTTATAATTTACTCAAAAATTAAATCAAGATTCTTTTACAATATTTTGTTTCTAAACTCCATCCATTTCATCATCATCTGATTATGTTAATGGTTTCAAATTCCATAACACCATTATATATCATTGATTTCATAAAAAATTGTAGTGGAGATCATGGGAAAAAATAGTTTCATCCATTCTATATTTGTTGATTTTTATAATTCAGTTGGTTAACATACATCTCCTTCTATTTTTGTTTCATGGTATGAATTTACTTCCATGATTTCCAATTTCTACACATTTTCATTTTGAACTGTATCTTATATTCTATAAAAAATACTGTCGATTAATTTGTATTGGTTTACATTTTAGTATAAAAAACTGATAAAAACAGTTGTGTTTTCCTGGTGGATTGGAGCTTTCGATGAACTTTTATATGTTTTCAAGGATCCTCTTTGATGATGCAACATCGCGGGCATATTCTAGCAATTTTTCTCAGATTATAACTTCACCCCTTTAGGTGATCAAGATCAGATACTAGGTCTGACTTTACTACAATCTTTTTCAATTCCCGCACAACTGCATTCTAAACAATATCTTATATTCTATGAAAACAATATTTTCAATGTCATTGTATTAGTTTACTTTTTAAGGGAAAACATACAGAAAAAAGATAAATTCTAAGAGCAACGGACCATAGTATAATATATATACTAATCCTAGCTTTCTTCTACCACGTGTCAATTATAGGTTCTTCCACATCAATATTCATAGACGGGTCACTCCACAATTTATCCACGACACCCTAACCCCCTGGCATCTCAAAACACTCCACGACGCGCCAGCCGTGGTATCTCAAATTTTCTGTATCCTTCTCCTGATACCATGAATTGATCGCAGATCATCACCTAGATTACAATCGAATGCCCACCATTGTCATACACCCTCTCCTGGTCTACCCTTCGTCTGTATCCCTCCATATTCGAACTCATTCTTCTCACATTTTCCACCATACTGTCGAAATTTTCTCTTCTCCAGGTCGCTGTCGGGATTCATCACTTTGCGATGCTTCATCTTCTATCAACCTAGGGTTCTCACAAACCCAAGACATCATATCGCTCATAGTTTTGGTTCCCTTCCATCTCTCTTCTGCAAGTAGATTTAGTTCTTCTCTGGCATGACATTTTCATCACACCCATGGAAATTTCCATCGATATCTCCTACCGCTCGAGCATCACCTCTTCTCAACCTACGGTTCCCATAGACATCGGTCAACATATCCCTTCAATTTGAGGTTTCCATAAATTATTTCATTTCTACCCTCTAATTCCCTCCCCCGCTTGAGTTTACTGCTTTTTAGGGTTCCCAATCGATTTCACCGGCTCCTCGATACCCCTCTACATCAACGCCTCCTGGTTTGTGTCCACCTTCGCATCTAGATACTCCATATCTGACTCATCCATCTCCGGCTTCTCCCACCATGGCTCTTCCGCCTCCATCTCCTCCCTTAGCATCTCCTCCATCTACTTCTCCTCTATGCCCATCCAAAACCTCATGACACCTTTCCAGATCCTGACCACATACCCATGGTTTTGGGAAATATTCGTCTTCCCCCTCACAATTTACTCTTATTGTACACTTTCTTCAGTTGATATTCTAAAACTAAATGTTTTACTTCTATGGTCTACAATTTGTTAGTATCAATTGTTATTCTCCTTGATAATCACATTTTCCTTTGTTTTAAATTTATCTTTGGCTATGTTTTATTTCAATTTCATTTGGAATCATTTTATTTTATTTCAGTTCTCGACCAATTTTCAAAAAAATTAACTTTCCTATTTAGTGGTTTCTATTTTAGGTGATGAGATTAGTCTACCTGCTGGTATATTTTATTGTTTTTATTCATTTCCTTATTTTATCATTTATATAGTAGATTGTTCACAATTTTTGGTTGAATTTATTTAATTTTCTCTATGATGTTATCTATTATAGAAGTCTATTTATGTGACTGCAATATTTTGTACTACAAATTATCCATTAAAACCTATTCATACAAAGCTTCCACAATGTAATGCAATATTACTAATTTCATGTTTCAGTTATTGGGGCTTATTGGGGATCCACATAGTCTGGTCTTCCACCGTAACTATACCGCTACCTATATTCAGAGACACTACAGAGCAAGATCTGTGCAAAAGGTGTTCTATCCTCATTTCATGAAAACAATTTACCTTATATTCATGAGTAAATATTTCCAATTTTAGTTGAATAATTTCAATTGGTTTTTTTCACTATCTGTGAATACTTAAAATGGAATTAGATATAGGTTTTATTACCAACATTCCATTAGATTTTATTACAAATTTCCATAAACTAGAACTTAAACCAATTTGTTTGCATGGATACCAGTCTGTGAAGTTCTTTGAGAGTCATATGTAAACTGTTTAAGCATACATTCCATCATACAACTACCATTGTAAATTTCTCTGGATATATGTAAATTGTTAATTTCATTATACTGACAATGTACTTGTCATTTGTCTCTAAATATATCACATCACTAACATTATTTTCTTATTAATGATTTTACAGGATCTCACTCAAATTATCACCAAGAAAGGATAAGAGTTTCAATGGATACTACCAGTACAACAACTACAAATAGGTTATTAGATACATATTAATCATTACATGATATTTTTGTTAATTTCATTGTACTGATATTCCCTTATGTGTATATTAATATTTTCTAAATATAATATTTCACTTTAATATTATTGACTTTATGATTTTCCAGAACTATTTTGCTGATGTTTTGTCCATAAATTGATAGATGTTTCTATAAAGACAACTAAGGAAACAACTACAAACTGGTTTACAGATACGTGATTATCATAATGTGATTTTTTTTTTTAAATTATGATTCATTAAAAACCTTCGTATTGGGTTTTACGGAACTGAAACAAATTGTACTGGGCATCATAGATCTTGATTCTCCCCTTTTCAGCATTGAAACATTAATTCTTAACACAGTCACAGGGGCTGCAATAGATGGAATTTAATAGAGAGGTATTATTTTCATAACACTATATTTATCTGTCAATGATTAATTCTTCTTTCATTTTGATATTTCATGATTTTAAACAGGGGTATCCTCTAATTATTTTTTAAAATTCATCTATTAATTAATGTCCATGATACAAGAGGGGTATCCTCTGATTATTTCAGGATTTTAAATAGGGGTATCCTCTGATTATTATCAAATTTTTCAAATACATTTATTTTTCTCTCATAGAGGTTAAAAAATAATAAAACCATTATTTTAGTGATAGGTGATGCATTTTTTATTTTATTATTGGAACTGGAATTTTTTAGTAGTAACTCATTCCCCTTGCTCACGTTTTCATAACATGATGAGGTTTCATGTTTGGTTGTTTAATGTTTTCAATATAGGGGTGGAATCTTCTATTTAGATTATGCTTCATATGTGTATTTTAGTGCTGACAAGATTCTATATTGGAAACACTACTACTATTAATAATACTGTTAAAGGTTCTTTCCTTGTCTTCATCAATTCATGCAATTAAACTGCATATTATTCCCTAAATTATCTTTTCATAGTTCTCATGATGGAACCAGTTAGTTATTTTTTGATGTTTTATCAGTAACAGAGTCCTTCAATGTAGTTAACTTCATGTTTGGATCCTTTTCTGTTATTTTCCTTGATTTATCTTTATTCTTTTACTTGATTTTGATTTTTAAGAATACTCTACAGCTGATAAACTCATTGTCACACGGAGATCATTAAAATCCTTTCGATATGGAGATCTTTACTTTTTCCTATTTTGTAGGTCCTATTTTTTTACATCTAGAACATTTTTTCATAATACAAATGAATTTACTAATTCAGTTCTGTTAAATTGTATGAGTTTTTTCACTCTCATATTCATAAAATTACTTTATTCTCTGGGATGAGTTGGGATCAAATGAAACAATCATAAATGAGGGTGATTATTTAGTCTTATCAAATAATCCTCTACACATATCTCATATTTATTATTAAATGCACTTTTTATGTAATTTCTCTTTCAATTTTTCTTTCATTGTATGTATTATTGTGTTCCTAAATGGAGTTGTTATTGAATAATGCCACTTGAAACACTTATTTATCATCCCATCATCAATCTACGCACTATTAATCTTCTTAAACAACTTATAGACTGCTTCTATTTCACTAACAATAAACATTTCCTCCCTTGAAAGCACATCAATATCTTCAAGACCTATTGATTTTTTATGAAAATCAAAAACACAACACGATAGTAGGGAATCATATCACATAATCACTGAATTAGTGTATGGTGGCTTTGCACAAAGATAAAGGAGAAGACATCAATTTCATAGGTACATTTCTTTGTGTTTCTTATATTTAAATAACATTTCAAGCTTCTCATCCTATTTTGGTACATTAAATCTTATTTCTATGTTATTCCACAGCTTAAAAAAATCTCAAAAGTAAATGTATCTGCACCTCTCTGTAGAGAAAACAGAAAAAGCTTAGGTTGGGGGGTGGCGGGGCACTGAAGGTAAATGAGATAGACCACCAACATCTTTGACAGGGAGCTGAGGAAGGATATACATATTATTTGAGTTATGATATCTGCATTTCCTTGAATTTTGATGACTTTGTAAACATGAATCCTCTAAAGGAGGATTATTCTGTAAAAATCAATCCTAGGGATGGCATGACCAGAAACATATATATGCACATACAGGGAAACTAAACAGAGGAAACTGGTGAATTCTTTAATGAATATATTGAAACAAGGAAATGAAAGTCACCTATGTATGCAGTAACATATATTTTCACCTTCTCTAATGTCGAGTTTCCCATCTTTGACAAGGTACTAACACTTTTTCTACTTTAGAGTCCCTTAATTATTATTCTATTCTATTAGAAAATGAATTATATGTCGTGTGCACTTTTTAAAACAATATTTACTATAGTTATCATGTTTTCATTTCATTAAGATGTATTCTAGAAAATGTTCAGCCCACAATTGAACCAAGGAAATGATTCTTCTATTATTTTGTTTGAATAGAAAAACATATTTTTTTTAATAGTTAAAAATATGTTGTTTAAATTATGTTTTCTTTTAGACAAATATCCATATTGGACATTGAAATAACATTTTCCATAACCATTGTTGACAATTGTTTTTATTTATCTATTTGATTTTTTTAATCTATGTCATTGTGAGGTGATTGGTACTCTGAATTTTCTTTTCTTCTCACAGATTTAATGTTAGTTTCATAGTTTTTAAAAGTATTGGATGTTATCAAAATTTATTAAATACTTCGAAAGTGTATTTTCTTACAGTTTTCAACAAGTTTCTTTCTCTTTCCAGTTTACAGTAAGTTTCTTTCTCTTTCCAGTTTGCACGTATGTAATATAGCATAGTTTTATGATTTATTTGCAACCATTGGGTAGTGGAGTTATTAATGGCAATGGAAGTTGTTTCTATAATTTGCACATCCATCTTTGGGGTTGTGATGTATTGTTTTGGTGATTTAGTTGATGTAGGTATCTAAAACATTTGCCCGCAGGAAGCCCACCTTCTGCCAGAAGAGAGGGACATACAAAAGAAGCCTTCCTTCTGCCAGAAGAGAGGAATGCAGATATTTGAAAACACCTCTGCTGGGAAGGAGGATTGGTTCCAGGTGCAGAGTTCCCACACTGTCCATAGAATGAAGGCTTCAATCCAGTGTAGTGAGGACATTACTAAACATGATTAGAAGCAGGTTTCTGGCCCCGACCTGCTTGACTATGGGCATACCTTGGCATATTGAAACATAAAAAAGGACTCCATATTCCACATGATTCATCCAGTGAAGGGTGAAATTATGATTTTTATGATAACTGCTTCAGTAATATATATCCTATTCCAAGTGTATTGTTCTGACACCATCAACCGCCTCAACTCTGAGATCTACGTCAAGGAAGACATTCCCTTTGATGAATAGAAACTGGTTTTTTATTTCGGGAATATATATGTTCTTAAATGCATTATGTATTCTTATATCTATATGTATTCACTGGAATTTTCTTCATATTAGATGATTATATAAACATCCACTTTTTCTTACGTTAATTCTTACATCAGCTAAATTTTTTCTATGTTTTCAAATTTTAATTTTTTATAACATATGCTGAATACTAATTATTTTCCTATTTTAATTTCAATAGTATGATCTCTATAAATCTATTTTGAAAATATTTGGTATATATAATATCCAAGCATGGTTTCTATCCTCCATATATGGTTACATAGATAATTAGAAGTCAAATTTGGAGAAAACAATTGTCCTGGAAGACTTGTCCAACGATGAAATTTCAACCAATAGGTAAAAATATTTTCTTTCACTATATACTTACTCTTATTTGTATCTACTGCGAGTTGTCATTCAATTATTTTGGACTGATTTTTAGGTATCCTATTTACCCTTTTGGACTTTTCTATCAGGTTTCAGTACCATACAAGGACCAGGTTAGCAACATGAAGAAAATGAAAAAAATTCATGCCTCTCTAAAAGGATCCAAACATTAGCAATAATAATTATTCCAGAATTTGCAGTTAAGATGAAAAACATTTGACAGAGCTATATATTTAGCACCAATTTACACATACTCTAAAACCATTACCCATTTTTAATATTGGCACACATGTTATTAAAAATAAAGAATTATCTATACACTAGTTCTTATTTGTCAATGGTTTCAAAACAATTTGTAATAAGTATCTACCACAATTTCATTTTTTATTATTCAATATTGATTTTCACCATTTATTATTTCAAATTTCTAATACATCATGTATTATGATTTCTCCACGGTGAACATAATGCCTCATTCTCTTTGATATATGCTTAATGATACATCATGTTTTCTGTATATTTTTACATCATGTTATTTCATTTTTATTCTTTTTCATATATATTTTTTGATACATGTTCTTATTTTTCATTTCTTTTCATTATTATATATCAATAAAGTTGTAATTTTAACATATTTTAACTAATTTAAATTATTAACTACTCAAACTATTAATAAATTTTTGAAAATTATTTTTGAATTACAGCGTTGTGCATATGCACGGGCGAGGTACTAGTTTTAATTAAAGGAAGAATGAATCTGAAAAAAGAATATATCTATAGGGAATGACAAATTTTCATTCTAGGATTTATTATAGAGGTGTATCTTTTTCTTATTTCACTTAGTTTTATTTCCAAAAGTTGTAATGATTATTTAATATTTTTTTAATTGGAATACTTGTTGAAATGATTTTTCCTTAAAGAGAATCAACAGGTCATGCATGGAGGAATTTGAAAAGATGAATTTATATAAACATTTTGGATTCATTTATTTAGGTTTCAATAATTTTTTATTAGATTGTGCATTATGTTTTGGGTTTTTATAGGAAACATTAATTTAATACTCAAAAAAAGAAATGTTAAAAATTATAAAAAACTAGATTTATTCATCATGATAGGAGTTCATGATTTGTATTTCTCATTCAAAACATCCATGAGGTCCGGAGATCTACATGTAAACATTTTCAGGATTTGTAAGTATTAGAAAATGTGTAGATACATTTAACATCATGATTTTTTCAGGATCTAAATCCCACTAAATTTTTTGGACATAAGTTAATAAAATACATGAATCGTATACATGATGTGTAGAACATACGGGATACGAAACATTTGATATATAATATATTAAAATATATATGTTTATTTTTTATGAATATAAGATATATGAGGTACAGGGTGTTAAAACCACTTACACATCACATAAAAGTCGATTCATAATCCAATTGTAGCCATTACATGATGTGAAGACTTTAAAAATTGTTTAATATTTGAGCCTATAAATCTTCCATCTTCTCTACCATATATAGTAGTCCAAACATACATTGTTTCATTCATATTTGTTATCGAATATCCTTGGTTTCTATTCTATTTTTTTCTAAACCTATTGAAATTAATTCCTTTTCTATTTTTGTTGATTATGTTGGTGTTGATTTTCATTATACACCCATTTTGCATTCCATCTAATGATTTGGTTCTCGTTTCCCATAAAGGTTTCCATTCAACTTCAACGATTGCTGTTTCTTTTCTATTTCTTCATTTAATGAATGTTTTTATTGTATTTGAATTGTTTTATTTGTGTATTGGTAAATTTTCAATTGTTTTATTATTATGCAGAGCATGTTTCCTATCTTCTCATTTATATTTATCCCTATCATGCACAACAAATCTAATTAAGTTTAGGGGTCATGATTAGGGATGGATTGATCTTAATAAATATCTAAATTCATTTTTGGTAACCCTAATGCCATTAAACAAGTTTAAAATAGGATTTTATAAGGCCCCAACCTTAAACCTTACTTAATCTTGAGTTATTACAAGATTACACATTGAGGATCTTTTCAGGTTTAGAGTTTTAGAGAATTAGATCATAAAACATGCATTACATTCTACATATAAACAAAGTGGTTACATAAAGATAGTATTCTTCATTCCCATCAATGGAAAAACATTTAAAATAAAACATGGATTATTTCTTGACACATCCTTGACTCTATCATATTATCATGTACCTTTCCCTTGACCTGTGAAAAACATTTAAAAAACTTGGGATGAGCATAAAAACTCAGTATGGGTTATAAAAAAAACATGGAAAGGAAACATGAGTTTATATATACATAATAATGAAATCATACTTTACCCATAAAACATTGGCACTTTAACATACCTCATAAAATCATGAATAAATCATAGAAATCATAAGACATAAAGGTAACTTGAGGCATTCATAACATTCTTACGTAGGGAGTAACCCTCTTGGTTACGTTTGGAATACCCATCACAGTATATTCCCTAAAATCCCTTCGGAGAAACCTTAACGTTTCACTCCTTCGCGTTACCCAATGCATTGGAGAGCTATAACGGGCTCACCCGCCCTTAGTTTATCACGGAACTACCCGTCTTCATAATAATGCCCAAGAACCATAACATAATCATATCACATAAAACATGCATAAAAGAAAAAAAAACATTTCCAAATTTCAATCACGAGACATCAATAAAACACATTTATATAATAAAAACTTTATGAAAACCATTTTCAATACCAAAGTAAAACATGGTATTTATTTTTCTTTTTTTAAAAAAAGGTATGGCTTGTATAGGAAGCCGAAACTCAAATAACGGTTACGACGGCGAAGAAGTCGTTGTCGCCGCATACGTACGACAAAAACATTCCCTTTTTTCGTTTAGTAAATACTTAGTATAAAAAATATTCCTTTTGAATAAACGTAAAAGTCAAAGGGGTTTATACACCGTATAAAAGAAAGTTGTGTATAAAATAAAATATGCCTCAACGAAAGGAGATTGAGACGAAGTCCCATACCTCGTATCCGACTTGACCCGACCGTTCTTTAATCTCCTGAATAATAAACTTGAGTTAATCTCTACATGCTTATGAATCACTTTAAAGTTCATTATTCCTCTTATACCATGTTATGAACATCATGTAATCAGTTAGGTTAATAATGTTCATTTTGTCGGTATTTGGTTCTTAAGTCAAAAATAGACTTATTATACTTACATGTAGTTAATTTGGTCAAAGGTTCCTTATATCCAGAATGACATTCCTAATTTGGATATCATATATATAATATATATCCAGCATATACATGTATTTATAATATTACATAATCATTTAGAGGTAAGAAATGAAATCCACCGTTCATGGAGACGGTAAGCCGTACGTACGCATGAACGCTACTTTCATTTCTTTGTCATATTAATGGAATTAAAACTAAATGAGAGGTATGTATATTTTAATTCCAGAATTATATTCATCATTTAGATATATCATTAATTATATATATCGATTATATACATGTACTTTTAATATTACATTACATTTGGGGATAAGAAATGAAATGCACCGTTCATGGAGACGGTAAGCCGTACGTACGCATGAACGCTACTTTCATTTCTATCTCATACTTTAATGGAAAGAAATAATAATGATATATAGGTATATTATAATTCCAGTATAACATCATATATAATAACTTTAAATCCATTCTTTACACGTCCCACATATGGCATTAACGAATCACATCACTTTGAGGGGGCGGTAGTCCGCACTTCCTTAAATGAAGATTTCGTGTTTACCCATAATGGAAACCATAAAGGTATGCCCAAAATAAAAAAAACAGAAGCTTAAGGAAAACATAAACATATTATATATCATATATAAAAATAGTGACATCATAATGGCCACCTATGAAGGTGTTAAATGAGTATTGAACAATCATCGTTTCGGGAGGCAGAATTTCACCATCCACGGAAACCGTATGTTCTTTAACCATTTGATGTAGTTTTGTGAGTGTGTAGCTCAAATATATCTTATAAAAACATCCTAGTATATTAAAGATACTTGTGTTGTTACAAAATAAGTAAATAAAAAGAGTTTAGGGGGTTGGAGAAGCAAAATAAAACAAATGAACATGAGAGAACGAATTACCTTAAAAAGTGTAACTCCTTTTGATTTGAGCCTAAAGGCTTCCTTTGAAAGGATTCTGCGCAAAGGAAATCCTCTAGGATGAGGAGAGTGATGTGGAGAGATCAAATGGGCAGGGGTTGGCCGAGCCAAAGGCTTGAAGAGTGTGTGAAATGAGGTAGAGGTGGGGGCCTTTTATAAGAGGAGAGGAGGGACACTTTTGGAAAGTAAAGAAATATTACATTATTTGAAAATGTGTTTCGGTTTTAAAAGGTCCCACATTGATAGAATTCGTGGCTAAGGTGATAAGGGTTCGAAATCCACTCATCCAATTGGTTTTGGACATGTGTAGTTCATAGATTTTACATTATCTTTCTATTTTATTTAAATCGTCAAATAATGATGTCATCGCTGCATCATTATTATGTGATAAATAATTAAATTTATTTAATGTCTAAAAATTATAAAAAAAATACTATGATATAGGAAATCGTTTTATCTTTCCAATGACTATTTATAATCAAATTTTTGACTTGTATAACTCCAATTAAAAATTGTTTTCGTAAAACATATTATGTTTGTGTCATTTTCACTTTAACATTAAATAAAAAGTAATTTATGTCATTTCCCAACAAAAGTGGATCCATGGGGTCCCCAAGTTGACCCATGGAATGTCATGGTCGACCATGACACAACCAATGAGGTTGGGACATGTGTCTAGGTCATTTCATTTTATTAAAGTATTATTTATACCTTAAACTACCCTAATTACCACTAATCGTGATTAAGAACTTAATAAGTTACTATTCACCAAAAAATTATTATAATCTCATTGAACCACATTTTACTTCTTAATGACAACCATGTATGTCGGATTTTCAAAATTCAATACACATTAGTGGTAAACTTTCATTTAACTGAAAAATCAGTTTGCTTGATTATCACTTAGTGGTTTCACTATTCATCAAAAATTGAAGTTTTTCAGAAAATTACAAAAAATTCACCCTAAGCTATATTTGATATTCCGAATTCAAAAATGAAGTCCATTTTACAAAATTAAAAACATAAAAGTTAAATTAATTAATTTAATAATTAATTCCCACTTTCATTATAAATAGCGTGTTTTTGCGAAACAATAAGTATCAAAAGATTGACACCAGTTTAAGTCCAATTTCAAAGGGAAATTGATTCCAATGACCACCATTGGATTAACTGGTAAAAATATTTTCTAATTTCACTTTAAAACCAATTAAAATAATAATCTAATCATATAAATAATTTAGATTAAAAAGAGGTTTTTAATTAAATACAACATTTTACACTTTTCATAAAAAAAATGAACTTTATCAGAAAGGTACAAAAAATTTACACAAAGTAAATTTTGATGTCCCGATTCTAAAGAAGAGTTATATTTGATCCAAAATAATGTATAAGAGTGATAAAAACTATATTTAATGACGGTTCACCATTAAAAGGTGATAAGTGAACCTTTAGTGAAAATTAGAGTATATATGCCTTAAAATTGAACTCTTTGCATATTTTAAGCCTTTATCTTTTATTGGGTAAATGTATAAACATTTAAAAACATATCCAATCATATTTTAGTTATTTCTATCCATTCCCGCCAGTACAGCGGCTACTTGTTAACTAACATTTAAAATAATATTATTTTATTACTAGTGTGCTACGTAAGTTTCAAAGAAACTCATCGTTGCGTATCGGGTACGCTATCGAACATAGCAACACCTTTAAAATAAAATTAATATTTAATTCGTAAATATTAATAAATATGAAAATTCTTTATTCTTTATTTACCTGGGATGTTACATCCTTCCCCCCTTTTGGGAATTGCGTCCTCGCAATTTTAATCACTTATCAAAATAAGTGGGGGTATTTATCCCTCATAGCATTTTCAGATTCCCATGTTGCCTCTTCAATCACATGGTTTTTCCACAAAACCTTTACCTGATGAATCCCCTTATTCCGTAACACTTTCTCCCTGTGGTCAAGAGTGTGGACCGGTTGTTCCTCATAAGATAGGTTCTCTTCCAGGTGAACTACCTCTGGACTCAAAACATGAGATGAATCTGGCATATACTTTCTCAACATTAAAACATGAAAAACATTGTGTACCTGAGATAAACTCGGAGGTAGAGCCACCCGGTATGCAACTGATCCAACTCTATCCAGAATTTCATATGGTCCAATAAACCTTGGACTCAGCTTTCCTTTCTTACCATATCTCATCACACTTTTCCAAAGAGAAACCTTGAGAAAAACATGATCACCTACCTCGAAAGATAGTTCCTTCCTCCGGTTATTCGCATAACTCTTCTGCCTGCTCTGAGCTGTTCTCATGTGCTTCTAAATCAACTGATCTTTTTATGCCATCTCTTCTACCAATTTTGGGTCCCATCAACTTCCTTTCACCCACTTCATCCCAGAAAGCTGGAGTTCGACACCGCTTCCCATATAATTACTGAAATGGTGCCATCTGTATACTAGAATGGAAACTATTATTATATGAAAATTCAACCAAAGAAAGATGTTGGTCCCAACTTCCCTGATAATCCATAGAACAAGATCGTAGCATATCCTCCAATGTCTGAATTGTTCGTTCTGACTGCCCATCTGATTGAGGATGGAAAGCTGTACTAAAATTTAATTCAGTACCCAACAACTTCTGAAGGCCTTTCCAAAAGTTAGAAGTAAACCTTGGATCACGATCCGATACAATGGAGAGAGGAACTCCATGTAACCTGACTATCTCTTTAAGATACAAACGAGAAAATTGATCAAGAGAAAAAGTATCTCGTATAGCAAGGAAATGAGCAGATTTGGTCAAGCGATCAACAATAACCCAGATTGCATTATTACCTCGAGATGTCTTCGGTAATCCAACAACAAAGTCCATGGATATGTTTTCCCATTTCCACTCTGGCACTGGTAAAGGCTGAAGCATCCCTTTCGGTAAATGCTGCTTTGCTTTAACCTGTTGACATGTCAAACACTTTACAGTAAAATCAGCAATGTCCATTTTCATTCCATCCCTCCAGTAATACTCCCGCAGATCTCTGTACATCTTAGTACTGCCAGGATGAACAGAAAATGTGGAACTATGAGCCTCACATAACAAATCATTCTTCACTGTGAATCACAAGGCACACATAACCTCAAAACACAAACACAAACTTATCCAAGAAATCATGGAAAATTTTATTCATAAGGTCCATGAATACAGCAGGTGCATTGGTTAACCCAAAAGGCATTACTACAAATTCATAATGGCCATATATAGTACGGAACGCAGTCTTCGGAACGTCTGCTTCTTTTACTTTCAACTGATGGTACCCCGACCTCAAGTCAATCTTCGAAAAATACTGAGCTCCCTGGAGCTGATACCACTTCATTTGATAGCCCAACATCTGCTGAAGTTGTTGCAAAGGATTTCACCACCCCTTTCTGGTTGTAGTCTAACTGCTTCCCATCACTCAAGCTCCTTGTCGGACACTCGTTTGCATAGTGACCCATCTCATTGCACTTATAACATTTCACTAACTGTAAATCAAACTTGTTCTTACCTTCACCTTGATCCTTTTCAGTGCAATCACGAGCCTTATGTCCCATCTTACCACATCGGTAGCACTTCCCAGAATTCAGAAGACATTCCCCACCATGCCTTTTGCCACATTTATCACAAACTGGAAACTTAGTTCTCTTACCATCAGACTTTTTTGAAGAATTCTTACCTTTCTCCGGCCACCTCGGTCTCTTCTTCTGCTGGTTGTTATAGAACACTTGGTCATCAGCAAACTCCATTTCCACCTTCTCAGCACATCGAACAAGCTTTTCATAACTTTTAAACTCACGAGAAGCTAATGCCCTTCGATATTTTGGCTTTAATCCTAAGTAAAAACGGTTTATTTTACTATCAAGATCTCGTATGAAGTTTGGAGCATACCTTGCCAATCGAGTGAACCTTTCTTCATAGGCAGCCACTGAGTCTTCCTCTTGCCTCAATTCCAAGAATTGCCTTTCCATCCTAAGTCGAACAGCTTTAGGAAAATACTTCTCAAGAAACATACCTTTGAATTCATCCCAGTCAAGAGCATCAATCTCATCACTATCCCTTATATTTTTCACCATCGACCACCACTGATCAGCTTCACCTTCAAAACGGTAAACAGCAAGACTAACCTTCTGATTGTCTGAACACCCCATGACATCAAAAATCTTCTCCAGTGCTTTAATCCACCCTTCAGCTAGCACAGGGTCAGATGATCCTCTGAATGATGGTGGATGTTACCTCATGAAATGTTCCACCACTGACATGTTCCTCTGCGGTTGATCTGGATGATCTCGTGCATGGATACCACCACCATTTATAGCCTGATTCAACTGTTCCATTACTGCAACAAACTGTTCAGTTCCAATTCCAACCATTTCTGGATGCTGATTTGGAAGGTTATCTTCCTCCTGATGTCGTCCCAACATAGCTGCTTTGTTTCCTCTGCAGAAAACCATTCTGAACACAGAAATATCTTAGGCGAAGCAACATGGTAATCCGTACATGGTATATCATTTCAATCATATTATAATTTAACACTTTTCTAACTCTTAAAGTTGTCTAAACCTCCCTCTGATACCAACTATAAGGCCCCAGCCTTAAACCTTACTTAATCTTGAGTTATTACAAGATTACACGTTGAGGATCTTTTCAGGTTTAGAGTTTTAGAGAATTAGATCATAAAACTTGCATTACATTCTACATATAAACAAAGTGGTTACATAAAGATAGTATTCTTTATTACCATCAATGGAAACACATTTAAAATAAAACATGGATTATTTCTTGACACATCCTTTACTCTATCATCTTATCATGTACCTTTCCCTTGACCTGTGAAAAACATTTCAAAAACTTGGGATGAGCATAAAAACTCAGTATGGGTTATAAAAAAAACATGGAAAGGAAACATGAGTTTATATATACATAAGAATGAAATCATACTTTACCCATAAAACATTGGCACTTTAACATACCTCATAAAATCATGAATAAATCATAGAAATCATAAGACATAAAGGTAACTTGAGGCATTCATAACATTCTTACGTAGGGAGTAACCCTCTTGGTTACGTTTGGAATACCCATCACATCATATTTCCTAAAATCTCTTCGGAGAAACCTTAACGTTTCACTCCTTCGCATTACCCAATGCATTGGAGAGCTATAACGGGCTCACCCGCCCTTAGTTTATCACGGAACCACCCGTCTTCATAATAATGCCCAAGAACCATAACATAATCATATCACATAAAACATGCATAAAAGAAAAAAACATTTCCACATTTCAATCACGAGACATCAATAAAACACATTTATATAATAAAAACATTATGAAAACCATTTTCAATACCAAATTAAAACATGGTATTTATTTTTCTTTTTTTAAAAAAAAGGTATGGCTTGTAGAGGAAGCCGAAACTCAAATAACGGTTACGACGGCGGAGAAGTCGTTGTCGCCGCATACGTACGACAAAAACATTCCCTTTTGTCGTTTAGTAAACGCTTCGTATAAAAAAGATTCCTTTTGAATAAACGTAAAAGTCAAAGGGGTTTATACACCGTATAAAAGAAAGTTGTGTATAAAACAAAATATGCCTCAATGAAAGGAGATTGAGACGAAGTCCCATACCTCGTATCCGACTTGACCCGACCGTTCTTTAATCTCATGAATAATAAACATGAGTTAATATCTACTTGCTTATGAATATTTTTCAAGTTCATTATTCCTTTTATACCATGTTATGAACATCATGTAATCAGTTAAGTTAATAATGTTCATTTTGTCGGTATTTGGTTCTTAAGTCAAAAATAGACTTATTATACTTACATGTTGTTAATTTGGTCAAAGGTTCCTTATATCCAGAATGACATTCCTGATTTGGATATCATATATATCATATATATCCAGCATATACATGTATTTGTAATATTACATAATCATTTAGAGGTAAGAAATGAAATGCACCGTTCATGGAGACGGTAAGCCGTACGTACGCATGAACACTACTTTCATTTCTTTGTCATATTAATAGAATTAAAACTAAATGATAGGTATGTATATTTTAATTCCAGAATTATATTAATCATTTAGATATATCATTAATTATATATATCCATTATATACATGTACTTTTAATATTACATTACATTTGGGGATAAGAAATGAAATGCACCGTTCATGGAGACGGTAAGCCGTACGTACGCATGAACGCTACTTTCATTTATATCTCATACTTTAATGGAAAGAAATAATAATGATATAGAGGTATATTATAATTCCAGTATAACATCATATATAATAACTTTAAATCCATCCTTTACACATCCCACATATGGCATTAACGAATCACATCACTTTGAGGGGGCGGTAGTCCGCACTTCCTTAAATGAAGATATCGTGTTTACCCATAATGGAAACCATAAAGGTATGCCCAAAATAAAAAAACAGAAGCTTAATGAAAACATAAACATATTATATATCATATATAAAAATAGTGACATCATAATGGCCACCTTTGAAGGTGTTAAATGAGTATTGAACAATCATCCTTTCGGGAGGCAGAATTTCGCCATCCACGGAAACCGTATGTTATTTAACCATTTGATGTAGTTGTGTGAGTTTTTAGCTCAAATATATCTTATAACAACATCCTAGTATATTGAATATACTGGTGTTGTTACAAAATAAGTAAATAAAAAGAGTTTAGGGGGTTGGAGAAGCAAAATAAAACAAATGAACATGAGAGAACGAATTACCTTAAAAAGTGTAACTCCTTTTGATTTGAGCCTAAAGGATTCCTTTGAAAGGATTATGCCCAAAGGGAATCCTCTAGGATGAGGAGAGAGATGTGGAGAGAGAAAATGGGCAGGGGTTGGCCGAGCCAAAGGCTTGAAGAGTGTGTGAAATGAGGTAGAGGTGGGGGCCTTTTATAAGAGGAGAGGAGGGGCACTTTTGGAAAGTAAAGAAATATTACATTATTTGAAACTGTGTTTAGGTTTTAAAAGGTCCCACATTGATATAATTCGTGGATAAGGTGATAAGGGTTCGATATCCACTCATCCAATTGGTTTTGGACATGTGTAGTTCATAGATTTTACATTATCTTTCTATTTTATTTAAATCGTCAAAAAATGATGTCATCGCTGCATCATTATTATGTCATAAATAATTAAATTTATTTAATGTCTAAAAACTATAAAAAAAATACTATGATATAGGAAATCTATTTAGCTTTGTAATGACTATTTATAATCAAATTGTGGACTTGTATAACTCCACTTAAAAATTGTTTTCGTAAAACATATTATGTTTGTGTCATTTTCACTTTAACATTAAATAAAAAGTAATTTATGTCATTTCCCAACAAAAGTGGATCCATGGGGTCCCCAAGTTGACCCATGGCATTTCATGGTCGGCCATGACACAACCAATGAGGTTGGGACATGTGTCTAGGTCATTTCATTTTATTAAAGTATTATTTATACCTTAAACTACCCTAATTACCACTAATCGTGATTAAGAACTTAATAAGTTACTATTCACCAAAAAATTATTATAATCTCATTGAACCACATTTTACTTCTTAATGACAACCATGTATGTCGGATTTTCAAAATTCAATACACATTAGTGGTAAACTTTCATTTAACTGAAAAATCAGTTTGCTTGATTATCACTTAGTGGTTTCACTATTCATCAAAAATTGAAGTTTTTCAAAAAATTACCAAAACTTCACCCTAAGCTATATTTGATATTCCAAATTCAAAAATGAAGTCCATTTTATAAAATTCAAAACATATAAGTCAAATTAATTAATTTAATAATTAATTCCCGCTGTCATGACAAATAGCGTGTTTTTGCGAAACAATAAGTATCAAAAGATTGACACCAGTTTAAGTCCAATTTCAAAGTGAAATTGATTCCAATGACCACCATTGGATTACTGGGTAAAAATATTTTCTAATTTCACTTTAAAACCAATTAAAATAATAATCTAATCATATAAATAATTTAGATTAAAAAGAGGTTTTGAATTAAAATACAACATTTTACACTTTTCATAAAAAAAATGAACTTTATCAGAAAGGTACCAAAAATTTACACAAAGTAAATTTTGATGTCCCGATTCTAAAGAAGAGTTATATTTGATCCAAAATAAAGTATAAGAGTTATAAAAACTATATTTAATGACGGTTCACCATTAAAAGGTGATAAGTGAACCTTTAGTGAAAATTAGAGTATATATGCCCTAAAATTGAACTCTTTCCGTATTTTAAGCCTTTATATTTTATTGGGTAAATGTATAAACATTTAAAAACATATCCAATCATATTTTAGTTATTTCAATCCATTCCCTCCAGTACAGCGGCTACTTGTTAACTAACATTTAAAATAATATTATTTTTTTAATAGTGTGCTACGTAAGTTTCAAAGAAACTCATCGTTGCGTATCGGGTACGCTATCGAACATAGCAACCCCTTTAAAATAAAATTAATATTTAATTCGTAAATATTAATAAATATGGAAATTATTTATTCTTTATTTACCTGGGATGTTACAGATTTAATATCAATTTATTACACCTACCCTGGACATCAAGTGTGAAATTTAATGACCATAACATAGTTAGATTTGGTCAGGATAGAACCAATAGCCTATGATTGTTTCTTCCTAGAGGAAAAGTTTATTGTTCTTGGGTTTTCAACTAATCTGGGTGAAGGTGTAGTTTTCCACTTATGTTGATCCAATTTGTGGGACAAAGATCAAATGGTTTCTTTTTCACCACTTTTTAACCTATGAACTAGGTTTATCCAAAATTAGATAAAGGTTTATCCATTTCATATACCCTGAAATTTATCTTTAATCCTTCCCTTAATGTATTTTAAATCAAAATATACTTAGTTTAGTAAATTCAAACCAAAGAGAGTAATATTGTGGATTCCACCTCAAATGGTTCTTTCTACTGGGTTTCTTTTATGCAAGATGTATCTATGGGTTTGACCTTAGACTTACACTATGCTACACCTTAGAAGCTGATTGTAGTTTTTGAAAATAAATTTCAAATTTGATCATGCTTGGATGATTTGACAATGAATTTTTGGAGATTCAATAATACCTATATGGATAGAGTTGTAGAAATGATAGAAAATTCTATTATTAACATTATAGAGACTATACTCTCAATATCATTACCTTTAATAATATAATACAACAAAACATTTTCCACTGTAGATTATCAGAGTATATTGGAGGGGTATTATTTAAAGAAACCCTAAAAATAGACATGAATATATGATATAAAAAATAAAATATATATTTATACAATTATAAATCCTAGTAGTTTACCCAAGGTTAGTCAGATATACAATTTAAATTGGGAAACAAAATACATAATATTCTCTATGATAACCTCAAACCGCACCCTAATCCATCCCTAAACACTATAGAGATTCTCCTTCTTGATCCTTTGTGCTACATTTTCATAATATTATAAATAAAACATAACTTCCACACACACAAACTAGTATTACCTTGAAAGGTTTAATGAATATATATTATTAGGGTCTTACCTAGTAACCCCAATGTATCCCATCATATAATTCTGTATTGATGAGGAAAATAAATAACATAAAAATATACGTAAAAGAATTCACATTAGGTCATTGTATGATAACTAGGACACCATGACACCTGAACCTACATGTCATGATGAATATAAGAAGTACAAGTAACCAAATGCTATACGTTTTGATCCATACCCTATAATGCATGGTTCTGTTTCATATAATGGAACAAAAACTACCCTTTTACTCATTGTAGGGTTACTATAAATCCTTAATTATATTGTACCAAGTCTCGACCTCTAGCCACCAGTCTAGGGTATGGCATATAACATGCCATGACCACTAACCTTTCACTTAGTGTAGGTTCCCACAATTATATCCTATACTAATACACTTTGTCTTAGGGTTGTCTGTTCTAGAACCCTATCACTCAAGGAGAGGCCAAGCCTTAAAATACTGGCCACTACCCTCTCACTAAGGGTAGGGTCCCATACGAAAGTTCTAACCATTACCCTCTCATGAAGGGTAGGTTCCCCTAATAGGGGACTGCCGACTGCCCTCAGACATAGATTGGGGTATAATATCAAATCCAAACTATTACCCTCTCACTTTGGGTAGGTTCTTATAACCATATCCAAGACCAATTACCTCTCCCTCACGTTGGATCATTCCCGTACCCTATCACTATGGGGAGAACTCACATTTAGATCACCACCTATACTCTCTCTCTCTCATAGTAAGGTCCCATACCAAATTTAACATCACCCATCACATACACAACTTATAACCAAGTTATTTTCCCTCATGACCTAGCCCAATACCTTAAACCGAAACTCATCACCCTCCTAGAGGATATTGGATAATCCATCCATGATAAAATTAATCAAAAAATTATGTCTTGTCTATCCCACTAACATTCCCCTATTATCTATATATGAACCCATTAGATACCTCATACCCAATAGAATCACTACTAATTTATACAATCCCTTTCCCATAAACCAACAAGGACACCGTGTCTTGTATATCCCACATAACCATACCTTCATGTAGTTGGGATAATTAACCTTTAATAATCACATAAAAACATGATCTCACTAACCAAGTATTTTCCAAATCTATACTCGATACCACCCCATTGAAAACCTAATTCCATTATGTAATGAAATTATAATAATCCACACATGAGTCCTATCACAAATCTCTAATATGAGAGATCTTAAGTCCACTATAATGTGAAAATCCTTCTGGATACACCATATCAATCCATAAATTAATTTTCTAACTCAAATCACGCACTAAAACTCTAGTCCACCCTCAAGAGGGTATTCCCAATCAAGAGTGAGACATATGAACATCTCATCCATAATCTCTAAGAAAAAGAACATAATTCATATAAAAATAGACATAAGAATTACAATCTATGATATTTAATACTCACCCCAGGCTCAAGACCGATCATAGGACTCCTTTAAACTCCGTCAACATCAATTATCCCATGATAGAATGACATTGGGAGACTCTAATTCAATTAACATGTAGTGTAACACTCACTCTAAGTCTATTTAATAACTCTTGTTTACATGTATAAACACATTATATATTTATATATTTTTATTTTGAGTTTTTATTTTATTTTCTGTGATATTACAAGTGTCATAGTTCCTTATACTTTATATATTAATCCACACTATAACACCCTGATTGTTTTTGAATTTTTTCAAATTAATTTAATCTTTTTGATATTTGTAATTTCTCACATCATTTGATATAGACATTATAATATGAAATAAAAAGGATTTTATAGAAATATTGGCTACCGAAAAATTAATATTTTATTATTTCCTACACCATGATAAACTTACACTACACGCACCACCAACTTCGATTATGTTACACGCAACATAGAGTTTCTACCAAACAAGATTTTATTATTATAATTATTCAATTCAAATTGTTATAACTGAGACATTATACTTAGTAACATAGTAATAAATACTTTTTAATGATATTTATAACTGTTTTGTGTAAATAATATATATTTATAATTAAAAATATATTTTTTTGTTAATGTCTTTATATGTTTCAAATTCTATTTTACAAAAATAATTGTTATTTATTTCCTTCTATGAACAATAATAAAATTAACTTTATAAACTTTTAGAAAATTACTTTTAAAAAATATACATCATTTTTCAATTTATATATTCAAAATTAGGTTGATGTAAATTTAAGGGATTTTTCTAAAAAACAATATTTTGGGATGAACATTGAAAAAAATTTATTTTTAATTAAAACCTGCTCTTTCATCTAATTTATTTATATAATTAAATTATATATTAATTTGGGTTTAAAGTATAATTATCTCAATTATACATTAATAAATACAATTTAGTTCAATGGATTCTATTTTACATTGAACATGGATATTGAAATATTTCAATCTTTTGAGCATTGATCCTTAAAAACCTATTGTCTCGCCATATGTGCATGATTAATTTTATAATAATTTTAGTTAACTTTGAGAATTGAATTTTAAAAAATGAATATAATTATTTGAATTTAGTTTAATTTTTTTGGCTCAATAAGATCAAATTATTTTTTTTACAGAAATTATAAGTGAAAAATGTTATTCTTAATTACCGTGATTAAGGTATGAATAATCCTACTTAATGATTAAAAATAGTGTATAAGGTCTATAAATGAACCAAAATTGTTGCAAAAGTAATTGGATGAAAATATTTAAAACCTATAAATCCTAGGTATAATTTTTATGAGTTATTTGTATAATATTACATTAATGTGACTTGTATAATATGTCAAGTAAGAAAAAAAGGAAAAACACGAACCTTCCTTGCCTTTAATACTTATAAATCTTTGGATTAAGAAAGAAGCTGCATAGGTTTGGTTATAAATAATATTTGGAATATAAATGATTTATTGATATCATAATAATTAATATTTAATCTTTAGGGTTGACATAATTGCATTAGTTTATTTATAAATTCCAATGCATGGATTTTTCAGTTAATAATTAAATAAAATAAATAATATTTTATTAAAAAATTAAAATCACTAGAAATATTATCTTCGGACAAGTTTTTTTTAAGATTTAATAAATATAAATTATGTTTCATTCATTCTATAATTGATCTTTTATAGTGAACATATTAACCCATAAATAGTAAAAACATTGTTAGCATAATTAGGGTTAAAGTAATGTTTTTGCGCATTACATGCATTTTTGTTAAAATTAATTTCCAACACATATGAGATTTTAATTTTATAAATTATTTGTAACATATTATAATAATTGGATATAAATTTTATAAAATTTATCACTTTAATTTAGTCTTAATGGTTAAATGAAATAGGTTAGAAAATTAATTACATTAATAAAAACCAAAAATATAAAAGTTGGGAAACATAAAAGTTAAGTAACAAAATTATAAAAATGCATGTATATTTTTGTGTTGGAGGTTTGGGTCGACCATATTTACCCTTTAATAAAATATTTTTATTTTTTAATCACATGAAGTAAGGGGTACCACCCAATAGTGTTTATCTTTCTATATTTAAAAGAATACTACTCCCCATTCACTATAAAAAGTAATTCACACTTTCTATTTCTTCGCACCTTTTAAGACCTTTGGTTATTTAATTCACATCACAAATAATAAAAAAAGAAACTCAATATCAAACTAGATTTATTACTTTGGGAAGAAATATATCCAGGGAATCCCTTTAGTTCAAACCAAAAGGAGTTACCCCAAAAAAGGTAACATTATTTAACATGCATCTTTATTTTAATTCTTTCTGAAACCATTAAGGTATTATTATTACATGATAATATAATAAAATCCATATAATAAATATAATGATATTTTTTTAATTTAATGGTTATACCTTAACCTATACACAATTCAATAAAATAGGTAACAAATTTATTATTCGTGTACGACGAACTACTGCGTCGTGAAACAGTGTCGTTCTTTTTTTCCTTTACCACCTCTCATGGTTAGGAATTATGACAGGCATAAATTATTTATATTATATATATATATTATATTTATAATTTATTTATTCTTATGAATTATTATACAAAAAATACCTTCATGCTTTATAATTTGTGCAAATAAGATAACTTTGATTGCAGGCCTGTGGCCTCCCGCCACCTTAAAGTGATGAGATTTATTGACACATTGCATTGAATGTATTATGGATGGTTTTAGTAAAAATATATGATATATACAACATAATAATTTTTATTTAATGATAAAATATATATACATATATATTTATTTTATTTTCTTTCAATATGACAAAAAGAAACAGAAACATCGTTCAGGTATACAGATGACCTACCATCTCCGTGAACCGTGCATTCCATTTCATATTTCTATATTTGTAGATTATTATAAATAAATATATACTGAATATATATGATATTGAAAACATGTTTTAAATTATTTAAATAATTAAATTATGATCTAATTGAGAGGACCATGAATAACAAGTCAAAACGTATACGTAAAACAAGAATATATTAACCGAAACATAAAATTAACATGGAATTGTTAATAAATGGTTAATATAAAGTTTTAATCAATTAATATTTTCTAACAGAGTAAATAATATGTTTCTAAATAAGATTTATAATAAAACTAAATTTATTATATAGGAGGTTTTAATGTGTATGGAAAAAATAAAGACTTAAGGTATGGGTTTTCTCATCTCACATTTTATATTCATGAGATATATGTCATGTTCACCATTAATTTATTATGTGTGGTGTATATAATTCACATGAATTTATTATATGATAATTATAATTAAATTTATGATTATTTAAATATCTATTTTATTATCTTTATTTTAGGTGGTTTATGGTTAAAAAGTTACCAAATCATTAATGTAATTTTTGTCTAAATTTTCATTCTTTGAGACACATGTTATGTTATGCATCTATAGAATTTAATAAGGAATATATAATACCAATTAACATACAATATCGTGAATATAATTCATTCCATTATATTATACTCTTTATTTAATGTTATTATTTCATGGGGATTACGATTCAAATGTTTCAAAGTGGAAGGGGACACTTCTAAATGATTAATGATTTTTTCCCCAAGAATAGTTTTAAATGATCATTCGAAATTATTTTCTATATAATATGACATCATTTAATTTATTTTATGATTTAATGAGGTTATCATCCAAAGTAACCATTTTTATCATCTCTAGGAATGGTTTATTCATTTTATGACTTGTTTTTTTATATGACCCTTTTCTCTTATATGGGTTATACAATGATGAAATGTTTATCAAACCCACTTATTTTCATGGGTTGTTATATGATGAAATTATTGTGATGTATGTCTCTTTTACACATTTTATGATATGATTATGTGTTTATAACACCCATTTAATTTAATGAGTTGTGAGGTTATGTTTATAAAACCCATCTCTTTTTATGGTTTAGGATATGATGAATGTTTTATTATTTTATGGCACATGCATGTATGATTTCATTCTGTGATGGGTGGGAACTATATCTCCCTCTAAATAATTGGGTAATAATGAATGTTTTATGAGATAATAGGCTACATGGGAGAAAATCCCATGCCTGTAATAAGAGTCCACAAGGGAGGGAATCCAAAGCATGAAATAAGAGTGTACATGGGCAGACATCTGAAGACCGAAACAAAAGAATACATGGGTGGAAATCCATTGACTGAAACAATAGGGTACATAGGAAATAATCCCAAGACAAAAACAATAGGTTAAAAGGTAAGGAATCCAAATCCCGAAAAAAGAGGGTACACAAGAGTTCTTCCCAATCCCGAATCAGCTAAACATATGACTATATAAAGACAAACATGTTATGAAGGTCTTGGTAGGTATCCTTGAAATATGATTTTATATATGTATGTGTATGACAAAATTCCAGGTCTTATTCAAGTGTTATGACCTTTTGGATTATGATCTTGATTACAATTTGATACCTGTTTTATGAATATACAATCTTAATATCATGATTCATGTTTATGATATTTGATATACATGGTATGATCTTCTAATATGATCCTATTCTCATACCCTTATGCTCATGTTATGATTACATATCTCTATTGTTTAACCTTACTAAGCATTCAAGCTCACCCCTTACTTATGTTTAATTCCCACATGTTATAAAGAATGGTTTTATTTATGAGTACTATTGTTGAATAAATTTAATATACATGATGACGAAATTTTACTAAGTTATAAGACTATGTTTCCAAGTTTCCAAGGATAGTTAATTATTATAGTCCTTAGCCACATATTTTTTATAATGCGCTGAATATTTATATGAAACGATGTAATATCCATTTATGTGAATATTTGGTCATTATATTTTGTATCGAAGTAAATGTTTAGTTAATATTCTAAATCTAGAATGAAAAACATTATTGAGATCCCTACGAATATTTCTAAGGATATTTCTGGGGATGTCTATATTGATAAGTCTAAGGATGGATTAAAAAATAGGAAAATGTACTAGAATATTGGTAAAGGATAAAGTGAGTGATTTCCTAGATATAAGTCCCTGCCTGGATATTAAAAGTGTATGTGACGCTGTAATAGATGTACATATTTGTAATAATCCGAAAACATTGTAGTGAGAGATTATCGATCAGGAATAGGTGCATAACAAGGGGAATTGTTCCACACCTTATTTGACCATTTGAGGGGATATGCATTGAATTCAAAAAATCATTAAAAACCATCATGAAGTATTTAAATAGATTGTTAATACGAATGAACTATGATAATACAAACATTACATAGATTGAAAATGAAGGTGTCATGATTTAGACATCCTATACTAGTTTTTTTCCCGATTACATGGTTACCTACTATGATGACTATTTCATAATCTATTCATTTTGGTTTTTTTCAATCGATGGAACCTGAAGGAAACATGATAATGAGGAATGAAATGAAAAATTCAATGATTTACATCTATAGAAACTAAATATTATGTGATATGTAATGAAAAATATTATTTTTATGCTCACACAAATATTTAAACATACAGATCATGGTGAACATACAAACGAGCAATGGAGTGAACAATGATATATTGAGTCATTTAGGGGAAATTAAAACAATATTTTATTGGTTCCATTGACGCATTATTTATTGAAAAATGGATCATTACCACTAAGAAGATATTTTTAATTCTCTACTATTTAGAGCATGAAAAGTCACTATGGTAGTCTACAATTTGGAAGGATAGGTTGATCAATGGTGTAATTTTATTTACAATAAAAGGAAATAAGATAAAATTGCCCCTATATATTGGGATGAGTTCAAAAAAATATTTTTCAATAATTAATTTACCCATTTTCTTATTATGAAGATGGAAAATGAATTTATAGAGATTTAGAAAATGGATGGTGAATCTGTTGGTTACTAAGAAGAATTCATTACATGGATTTTGAGGTATTATTAAGGTATTATCATCCAATTTAAAATAAAAATTGATTGATTATTTGGTGGCCAGAAATCTTGTCTTAGAGAGGCCTTGGCTATAAATAGTTTTTTAACAATTAAGAAGTAGTTCGACGAGCTATCAAGGTGGAAATGGGGGTTAAAGATGCATATCAATCACATGGGTTTGACAAGAAAAGGAATATCATGTTCAATGGAAAATCTAAAAACCCTGTAGAAATGAAAATGAGCCTTTTATCATTAATAATGTGTTTGAAGAAACATGTATTGAATTGAATTCAAGGGACTAATAAATTGATTATGTGTCAAAGGGAAGGCCATTGAGCGGATGAATTTCAATGTAATGGGTAGAAGTTAGCTAATAATGAGAATGTTGATAAATCCCCATATAATGAACCTACTATACTTTAGTTTTTCAATTTCCTGGAGATTAGTCATTTTTCTATCAAGTGAAAAAATCCAAGGACTAATGTGAACGATAATCTACAACAACCTATGATGGAAAATAATAAAGGGAAATATTATGCCTCTACAATATATGAAGTGAATCATTATAAATAGTGTTCACTTATCCTTCCCTCCTTAGTCATGAATTCCATGTTTGACTTTGTATGATTAAGAGATATGAAAATCAATTTTTTTGTCAAATTGTGAGGTTTCATGTGATTTTATCCATATACATGGATTTTGAAAGAATAAAATAAAATTTAATATCCCATTGGTTCATGGATGAATCCTATTTTCCAATAAAAATGTTATAGGTATAAGATAAGAAATTATTTAAGGATAAAAGGGTGAGTTATATTTTGGAAGGGTTATAAAGATAACCATTTATTAAATGGTTTATGTCAAACATTTTATGAGGTTATAGAGATTAAATTGTTATCTCACGACATGAAGATTTATTCATATTTTATTTTCTATTCTACCCATTTATCTATGATGATAATTAATGGAAGATAAAATGACTTATTGTTGGATCGAATAGTTGATATAAAAGTCTATTAGATGGAACAATACAAGAGGGGGGGTGAATTGTAGGTTTTAAAAACCTTGAGTTTTAGTAACAAAGAGATTAGTTTAAAAGATTTTAAACTAATACAAATACAAACACCCACAATTGTATTGAATGTAAAAGGTATGATATATTGTAATACTATTGTAAAGAAAAACAATTGTATTCAAGGTGAACACAATAATCAGAGTAATACAAATATGAATGATTCTACCTTAAAGCGTATAGAACCAATCAATACAATATGTAATGGAATGATTGTAATTGAAACAATTACAATTGAATAAGTAAAGAAAGGAAACAATACAAATCCCTTTCTAATACAACAGCGGAAATGTAAAAGTAATACAATTCTTTTAACCCAAAGAGAAGGGTTATCCTTTCACCTAGAAAAAAAGGTCTGTCTCACCAACACCTTGGTGAGCCCTCGATACGATTATCGGCACGTCTGTCTGCCTATCCCCGGCAGCCCTCGATACGATGATCGGCTCGTCTGTCTGCCTATCCCCGGCAGCCCTCGATACGATGATCGGCTCGTCTGTCTGCCTATCCCCGGCAGCCCTCGATTTTGCAGGTAATCGGCACCTCTGTCTTTCAATTACTTGAAATCCCTCGATACGATGATCGGATGCACAAGGCTGATGAGAGAAGTCACAGTGTCTCTCTCTAAAAACTTCGTAGTTCACAGAGTCTCTTCGTTCATCAGTATTTTCTCAGATTCAAATGACCTCCTATTTATAGGCCTCGGGTTCCAACGGTCATATTGCCTCCAACGGTCATATTGAAACAGAAAGCACGACATCGTTTTGATTAGTATATAACTAACTCAACGACATCGTTTCGTTAGGATAAGAGATATATAGAAATGTAAAACATGAGTACGATTCATATGCAGAGAGAGTTTTTGACAAAGTACCAAAAACAAATAATGATTATCTGAATAGAAAAGTCAGTACGATACGATTGACAGAGTCAGTACGATACGTTTGACAGAGTCAGTACGATACGTTTGACAGAGTCAGTACGATACGTTTTGGTCGGTACGATCAACATCGTGCGATACGATAAACATGATAAAAGACAATTTGTTATTTACAAACATATGATAGAATACATTTGAGATTTCTAAAACATGACAGAATATATTTGTGATTTCCAAAACATGATGTAAAAGCCAAAAGAAGACTTTTGACTTAACAATCTCCCCCTTTTTGGAAAGCACAAACACACAAAGTAAATGAAACAAGAAATACTTATCTCCCCCTGAGTTATTGAAAACTCTTCTGAATAAGAAAATTGAATACAACTAACTCCCCCTTAGGTATTGACTTTCCTAAGGATTGTATTCATAGATTTTCATTAAGAGCATTATAATGCATTCTCCCCCTTTGTAAAACAATCTTTGCTTTGTAAATATTCTCCCCCTTTGTGATTTACAAAAAGAAAGGAGGAATCTCGAATTGTCTGGAAGAGTTAGTGAAGTAATACAAGACAATGGACAAAAGAAAAAGGATTATAAGAGTTATTACAAAACAAACAAGTCCCAAAAGAAACAAATACAACAATCATTTGTTTTCTCTTTCCTTCTCCTTTTTTATAAGCTCATGAAGCACAGATCAATGGTTAGGATTAAAAAAGAGATGACCGTTGAACTTCTACGGTTGAGATTAGATAATACCAGATCAATGGTTAGGATTAAAACAAAGAAAGAAAATAAAATAAAAATTGAAAAAGATACCTGTCGGAGAACAAAAGGTGATTGCTGGATTTGGTAAGTATCAAAGAAACAATCGTAAGGAAAAAAACATGATGCCGATGGAAAACAAAGTCATTACTATGGTCGGACCGTACGATGGAAAATAGTTGTTACCATTAACCGACAGTACGATGGAAAACAATCTCAATACTATCATCGGTCGATACAAAAAAAATATTGAATGGTACGATGGAAAAAAATTTGAATACTATCATCGGTCGATTCAAAAATTATTGAATGGTACGATGGAAAAGAATTTCAATACTATCATCGGTCGATTCAAAAAATATTGAATGGTACGATGGAAAAGAATTTCAATACCATCATCGGTCGATTCAAAAATTATTGAATGGTACGATGGAAAAGAATTTCAATACCATCATCGGTCGATTCAAAAAATTATTGAATGGTACGATGGAAAAGAATTTCAATACTATCATCGGACGATACAAAATTTTTGAACGATACGATGGAAAAGAATTTCAATACGATAAACAGAAAAACTGAAATGGTCAATACGATAAACAGGAAAACTTAAAAAGAAACAATAAAACTGTCAGTACTATAAACAGAAAGAAACATATATAAAGAGAGTAAATATTTAAAGATCAGAAACATAAAGACATAAAGAAATGTCCTCCCCCTTTCTACGAGGAGTTTCTTACTATTAGGAGAGATGTAAAACAGGAAGTAGATATGAATGATTATTTTATTGTAATCATTCCTAGCTTCTGTTTTATAAATTCAAATCTATCGGAAGGTAAAGGTTTTGTAAAAATATCAGCAAGTTGTTCTTGCGTTCCGATGAATTGTAAAACAATATCTCCTTTTTGTGTGTGATCCCTAAGAAAGTGATGCCTAACATCTATGTGTTTTGCACGAGAGTGATGTGCTGGGTTTTTACTAAGAGCCATGGAACTTGTATTATCACACAAAATTTGAGTTTTGGAGAAACTCAAACCATAGTCAGTGAGTGTGTGCTGCATCCACAATACTTGAGCACAGCAACTTCCAGCTGCTACATATTCAGCTTCAGCAGTGGAGAGTGCTACTGAGTGTTGTTTCTTGCAAGACCAAGAAACCAAAGAATCTCCTAAGAAATGACAAGTTCCAGATGTACTTTTTCTATCCATTCTACAACCACCAAAGTCAGCATCTGAAAAACTTTTTAAAACAAAATCATTTCCAGAAGAGTAGAAAAGTCCTAAATCCATAGTGTCTTTTAAATACCGAAAGATTCTCTTTACGGCTTTTAAGTGAGACTCTTTTGGATTAGATTGATATCTTGCACATAAGCATACAGAAAACATCAAGTCGGGTCGACTAGCTGTCAAGTATAGCAAACTCCCTATCATACCTCTAAAAATTGTTTGATCTACTGGTTTCCCAGTTTCATCATGATCAAGAGTATTTGAGGTACCAATTGGGGTGCTAATACTTTTAGTTTTGTCAAATCCATACTTTTTGAGTAAGTCTTTAATATACTTATGTTGAGATATATAAGTTCCTTCTGGTTTTTGAGATATTTGAAAACCTAGAAAGAATGTTAACTCACCCATCATACTCATTTCAAACTCAGATTTCATTAAATTTGCAAAAGAATCGGTTAAAGATTTCTGAGTTGATCCAAATATGATGTCATCAACATAGATTTGGACAACCAAAACATTTTTGTTTTCCATTTTGATAAAAAGAGTTGGATCAGCTGTACCTTTTCTATAATTGTTTTGTAAAAGAAATCCCGTAAGTCTATCATACCATGCTCTAGGAGCCTGTTTAAGACCATATAGAGCCTTGGTAAGTTTAAAGACATGATCAGGATGTTTTGGGTCTAGAAAACCAGGAGGTTGTTCGACAAAAACTTCTTCTTGAACAAAACCATTTAAAAAAGCACATTTGACATCCATTTGAAATAGTTTGAAATTGAAATATGCTGCGAAGGCTAATAGAATGCGAATAGATTCAAGTCTAGCTACAGGAGCATATGTTTCTTCATAGTCTATTCCCTCTTGTTGATTATAGCCTTTAGCAACAAGTCTTGCTTTATTTCTTACAATGATTCCATTTTCATCACACTTGTTTCTGAAAACCCATTTTACACCAATTACAGTTGTTTCTTTAGGTCTTTCAACTAAAGTCCAGACTTGATTCCTTTCAAAGTCATTTAGTTCATCCTGCATTGCTTTGATCCAATCATCATCACCTAAGGCCTCACTTGGACTTTTAGGTTCAAATTGGGAAAGAAAAGCAAGATGTTCTATTTCATTTCTTAAGGAATTTCTGGTCCTTACAGGTTGATTTATATCACCAATGATATTATCACTGGGATGATTCCTAAGAAACAATTGATTTTGGTTTTGTAAAACCTGTTCATCAACATATGGTAGAAAATCTTCTGTGGTAAATATTTCAGGAACACTTTCTTGAACATTTTCCTTATCAGAATGTTCTTCTAATATAGGTTGATAAACATTTTTGGAAAACACATCCGATGATGTAGGATTGGATTGGTTGAAAACAAAAGGGTTAGTTTCATCAAATTTTACATGTACTGTTTCTTCAACAGAACAAGTGTTTTTATTGAAAACTCTATAAGCCTTAGAGGTTGTGGAATAGCCTAGAAAGATTCCTTCATCAGATTTTGGTGCAAATTTGTGTAAATTTTCTTTTGTATTTAGAATGAATACTTTGCATCCAAAAACTTTGAAGTAAGAAACTTTAGGTTTTCGGCCAGTCCATAACTCGTAAGGAGTTTTATTAAGAAATGGTCTAGTTAAAACACGATTTATAGTATAACAGGCAGTACTTACAGCTTCAGCCCAAAAATGCTTAGCAATTGAGTATTCACTCAACATGGTTCGAGTCATTTCCTGAAGAATACGATTTCTTCTTTCAACAACACCATTTTGCTGAGGAGTTCTTGGTGCTGAGAAATTGTCAGTAATACCTTTCTTACTACAAAAAGTTTCAAAATCTGAGTTTTGAAATTCACCACCATGATCACTATGAATGGTTATCAATGGTAGGTTTTTCTCATTTTTAACTTGGGCTCTAAAAGTTTTGAAATACGAAAAGGCTTCAGATTTCTTTGTGAGAAAGTAGACCCATGTAAATCTAGTAAAGTCATCAACTAAAACAAATACATAGTATTTGCCTCCAATGCTTCCAGATTGTGAAGGACCAAACAGATCCATATGCACAAGCTGTAATGCATTAGAAGTTGAAACTTCATTAATTGGTTTAAAGCTAGTTTTATGTTGCTTGCCAAACTGACAAGGATCACAGACTTTTGAAGAATCATATCTAAGATCCGGTAGCCCTTTTACAAGTCCTTTCTTTGAGAGTTTTCTTAGGTTTCTCAAATTACAGTGTCCTAATCTCCTATGCCATAGCCACGATTGGTCTTCTATTACACTTAGACAAGGTAAGTTTTGGTTCCTAAGGTCTTCTAAGTTAATAGTGTAAACATTCTCTTGCCTATGGGAAGATAGAATGAATTCATCCTTGGAATTGTGAACTAGACACTTATCATTTCTAAAATTCACAAGGTAACCTTCATCACATAATTGACTTATGCTGATGAGATTGTGCTTAAGACCTTTAACAAACAAAACATTTGAAATAAGAACTTTTCGAAGAAAAACGATATTACCTATACCAACAATCTTTCCTTGAGCATTATCTCCGAAGGTAACTTTTCCACCTTTTGTTTTGATAACCTTTTCAAAGAAAACTTTGTTTCCAGTCATATGTCGAGAGCAACCACTATCCATGTACCAAATGTTCTTATTGATACACTTCTCGTTTTCCTGAAAAAGAAACAATTAGATTTTCGGAATCCAAACTTGTTTGGATCCAGAAGGATTAGATAAAAGAATTTTAGGAATCCACATTTGTTTTGCAAAATGAGCTTTATGAAATCCTAAGGATTGAGTTTTGTTAAGAGAACAATCTCTTCTCCAATGTCCACCACATTGACACTTGGAACAGAAAATGGTTTTTTGAGGAACAAAATAGTTATTACTAAAAACAGGTTTGGAATAAGTAAAACCAAGACCAGAACGATTTCTCAAAGGTCTTATTTGAGAGTACATCCTATCAAAGTTTTCTTTTCCATGAGTAATGTTTGACAAACACTTTTTCAAGGATAAAATCTCTGACTTTAGTTTTAAAACCAAATTCTTGTTTTCTAAAACATTTGAATTAGAACTAGAGTTAGACTCTAAAATGTTTTTCTTTGAAATAGCAGTTTCAAGATCCTTAGAAAGTTTATCTTTTTCAGATTTGACTTTCTCAAGGGTTTTCAAAATACTTTCAAAATCAGAAGTTTTCCCATCAAGATCTTTAGAAAGATCTGATACTTCTTTAGTCAAAATAGAAATTCTAGAATTTGCTTTTTCAAATCTCTTTTTGAGTTTAGAATTTTTATTTTCAAGTAATTTAGCAAATCTAGAGACTTCTTCAAAGGAAGGTAAAGTATCATCTTCTGATGATGAGGGTTCATCATTTGAAGATTCATAATATTTATTATCAACATAATTTGCATTTAAAGAGACATTTGTAACAGCTTCAGCATTGTGTACCTTAGCCATGAGACAATGATCTTCAATTGGTAGTTTGGCTAGAAGTCCAATATTCCTTTGTCCTGACGTCTCATATTCTGAAGAATCATCTGAGGAATCACTACTACTTGCACTCCATGTATCATATTCTTTCAAGCCTTTCTTCGTCTTATAAAACCTTTTCTTGTTTCTTTCAGAGTGTTTCTCTTTTCTATCTTTCCTCTTCAGTAAAGGACAATCAGGCCTTATATGTCCTGCTTTCTTGCATTCATAACAAGTTACCTCTGAATCTTTCATATCTTTCCTGTCTTTCTTTTTGAATCTATATTGAAAATCTTTCTTTCCCACAATCTTGTTCATCCTCCGAGCAAGATTAGCTAACTCATTGTCTGAAGGATTACAATCACTTGAATCAGAAACAACAACTTTCTTGGATTTAGACCTTGTAACCCTTTCAGGTGTTTTAGCTTTAGATGCAAAAGCTACACTTCCATTCCCATTCTTCTTCTTATTGAAATCAGCATCTCTTTTCATTCTTGTCTCGTGATGTAGAAGAGTTCCAAAGAGTTCATCAAGAGTAATCTGGGAAACTTTTCTATTTTCATCAATAGCTGTTCTTTTTGACTCCCATTCATTTGGCATAATATCTATAATCTTATCAACAAGAGCTTCATCATCAAGTCCTTTTTCTCCCATAGATTGTAAGCTGTTGACAATTGTCATAAACCTTTGTTGCACTTTACATACTTTCTCTCCATAAGGGAAAACAAATCCATGATACTCTGCTCGTAGCATTGCTCTCCTTGTTTCTATAACCTTGGATGTACCAAAATGAGTGACCTCTAATTTCTTCCAAATACAGTTGGCTGCTTCACATGAAGATATCTGACTATATATATTCCTGGTCATAGAACATAATAAAGTATTGCGTACCTTGTAATTCAGTTGATATTCTTGCTTCTCTTGGTTTGTGAAAGTACTAACTTCTTTGTCAGGAATTTTGTAACCCCCAGTAAGCATAATAAAATTGTCTACACCAGTATTGATGACGAAAGTCTTCATACGATCTCTCCAATACTCATAATCATTCCCATCAAAGATTGGTGGTCTAGAAGGATTCAGATTATCTATTGATCCGATATTCATTCCTGCCATCTAATATAACAAAAACAACTTTTCCACTCCACACGTTAGTGTAGTAAGTATTTAAGAAAGTAGTAAGAAATAAAGCTAGTAATACAAATCAGTGGAAAACCTCCTTTGATACCAATTGTTGGATCGAATAGTTGATATAAAAGTCTATTATATGGAACAATATAAGGGGGGGGGGGTGAATTGTAGGTTTTAAAAACCTTGAGTTTTAGTAACAAAGAGATTAGTTTAAAAGATTTTAAACTAATACAAATACAAACACCCACAATTGTATTGAATGTAAAAGGTATGATATATTGTAATACTATTGTAAAGCAAAACAATTGTATTCAAGGTGAACACAATAATCAGATTAATACAAATATGAATGATTCTACCTTAAAGCGTATAGAACCAATCAATACAATATGTAATGGAATGATTGTAATTGAAACAATTACAATTGAATAAGTAAAGAAAGGAAACAATACAAATCCCTTTCTAATACAACAGCGGAAATGTAAAAGTAATACAATTCTTTTAACCCAAAGAGAAGGGTTATCCTTTCACCTAGAAAAAAAGGTCTGTCTCACCAACACCTTGGTGAGCCCTCGATACGATTATCGGCACGTCTGTCTGCCTATCCCCGGCAGCCCTCGATACGATGATCGGCTCGTCTGTCTGCCTATCCCCGGCAGCCCTCGATTTTGCAGGTAATCAGCACCTCTGTCTTTAAATTACTTGAAAGCCCTCGATACGATGATCGGACGCACAAGGCTGATGAGAGAAGTCACAGTGTCTCTCTCTAAAAACTTCGTAGTTCACAGAGTCTCTTCGTTCATCAGTATTTTCTCAGCTTCAAATGACCTCCTATTTATAGGCCTCGGGTTCCAACGGTCATATTGCCTCCAACGGTCATATTGAAACAGAAAGCACGACATCGTTTTGATTAGTATATAACTAACTCAACGACATCGTTTCGTTAGGATAAGAGATATATAGAAATGTAAAACATGAGTACGATTCATATGCAGAGAGAGTTTTTGACAAAGTACCAAAAACAAATAATGATTATCTGAATAGCAAAGTCAGTACGATACGATTGACAGAGTCAGTACGATATGTTTGACAGAGTCAGTACGATACGTTTGACAGAGTCAGTACGATACGTTTTGGTCGGTACGATCAACATCGTACGATACGATAAACATGATAAAAGACAATTTGTTATTTACAAACATATGATAGAATACATTTGAGATTTCTAAAACATGACAGAATATATTTGTGATTTCCAAAACATGATGTAAAAGCCAAAAGAAGACTTTTGACTTAACACTTATCACCCTTTATGGATCTTATGAGCCCTTAGTGCTTCAATCAAAAAAAATCCACCTAAATTTATGGAGTGAGAGATGAAGTGGAAATTGGTAAAGGCATAACTAAAGGGTAAGATTATGATGAAACCAGGTAACTATATCTTCATGTGAAAGTAATTCAAATTTAGGAAAAGGATATTGAAACTAAAACTGTTATCCTACTACTTTCATTTTTTTTGAATCAAATGGCCCCGTAGATAATCATAGATTTATGAATTTGTGATTGTTAAATTTTCTTGAAAATTTTCTCTATCACTCTCCATCAGAACATGGTAGTTATATTTCTCTTTTATGTCCATGTTTTCACTTTCCACCCATGTTCTCCTACATGAGAACCTAGTTATGAGTTAATTTAGGCAACCATCATTGTTTCAAATAGCTTTTTTATAAGATGTTTAGTATTAATTTTTATGATGTGGGTTTCAATGAATGGAAAATTCAATTATTAAACCTCTGATAACTGGAATAATTTCTTCATTTAAATTCAATTTAAAGGTGGTATAATATAAAACCCTGAGATTTTATGAAATATTTTTTTTAAATTAAAATAATTATTTCTATGTTTTTTTATTTCTCACAATAATGAATATAGATTTTGTTGTATGAAAGGAAAATATTTTTATTTCATTATATACTTCAGAAATTTAATCATTTTTTATACTCCACACAAAGATAATGTTGTGGTATATGGAACACCAATTTGGATTGTGTTATACACAACACCGAGTTTCTAAAAAATATTATTTTAATATTTAATTATATAAAATAAATAGTTAAAAAAAAGATATTATATATATTAATATAGTATTAAACCTTTTTAAATATTATTTATAATGGGATTACATAAATAAATCATATTTATAATAATACATATAATTTTTTTGTAATGTCTTTATATGTTTGAGAAAATTATTTTCTTAAAAGAATTTGTTTTTATTTCCTTATGTGAACAATGATAAAATTAAATTTATAATATTTTCTAAATTTAATGTGATAAAATAATTTTCATTTTTGAATTCCTAATTTTAAAATTATATTTTGGTAAATTTTAAAGATTTTTTTGAATAATGTTATTTTTCGATGAATAGTGAAAATACTAAATTTTAATTAATAACTATATTTTCATTTAATTTATTTATATTGTTAAATTAAATTATGTTTTAGTTTTAAAATATAATTATTTAAATTGTATAACAATAAATCAAATTTAGGTCAATGGATTCAATTTAACATTGAAAGTGGATATGGAAACATTTATGCTTTTGAAATTTTCTACTCAAAAACTCACTATCTCGTATTGTCTACCAGATTATTTCTAAAATAATTTTAGAAAATTCTATAAAAATATTCTTGAAAAATGAATATAATTTATTTTAATAATTAGAAAATACATGTTCTTATAATATAACATTATTTTTTGGGCCAAAATGATTAGTGAAAGCAGTTGAAATTAATTATAGTGCTTAAGGTAAGTACAATCTTACTTAATGATGAAACATAGAATATAAGTTGTGTAAATGACCCAAATCATGTCCAAAACCCACAAGATGGAAATATATATACCCTAAACACCCTAGGATATATTTTTATACATTATTAGGATAATAGTCCATGAATGTGACCTATATAGAATGTTATGTAAGGAAAAAGGCATAAAAGGAACCTTCTCACCTTTAACAATTATATAGATTTGGAATAGGGATGAAGCTACATAGGTTTGGTTATAAATATTATTTTGGAATATAAATGATATAATTTTATCATTATAACTAATCGTTAATTTTTAGGGATGATATAATCAAATTAAATTCGTAACAAACACCAACGCTTGGATTATTAAGTTAATAATTAAAAAAAGATGTTTTATTAAATAATTTAAAATTACTAAAAATATTATAATCTTACAAGTGATTTAAATGTTTTATAAAATATATAGTATTATTAATTAACATTCCAATTTATCTTTTATAATGAACCTATTGACCCATATATAGTAAAACATTTGTTAGCATAGTTACATTTAAACTAGTGTTATTGCGCGTTCCATGCATTTATATTAAAATTTATTTCCAAAACATGAGGTTTTTATTTTTTAAATTATATGTAATATTTTAGAATCATTGGGTCAACATTTTACAGAATTTATAACTTTAATTTAGTCATAATGGTTTAAATACATTGGTTATAAAATTAGTTATCTTAACAAAAATGAAAATGATAAGAGTGGGGGAAAATATAAGTTGAGAAAATAATTTATAAAAATGAAAATATTTTTGTGTGTTGTAGATTTATATAGACATTTAATTCCATTTAATACTTTTTTAATTTTTTTTAAGAAAATGAGTTAAGGGAAAACTTCCAATAGTGTTTACCTTTTTATATTTTCAAGAATGCCACTCCACATCCACTATAAGAAGACATTCATCTTTCTATTTTCTTCACACCTATAAAGCCATTTAAACCATAAAAAACCCGAAAAAATAAGATATAAAAATCTATCCAATCACTCTATAGTCCTAAATTTGAGAATAAATCAAATCAAGGAATCCATTTAGTGAAAATTCAAAAAAGGTTTCCTGAAAAAGAGGTAAAATCCACAAACATTAATTTCTATTTTAATTCTATCTACACCAATTCAGTTGTAATTATTACTTGATTATATAATAACATAATCAATGTCAATATATTTATTTTTTGTTATTCCAATATTTAAAACTACACCTATAAAAACAACCATCGAATTGGAAACAAAATTACCATTCATGTACAATGAACTATCGCCTCGTGAAACGATGTCGTTTGTTTTTATATTTTCACCTCCCATAGTTGGGATAATAATGGATATTATTATTTTCTATGATATATATGATATTTATGATTTATTTATACTTTATTATGTTTTTTATAAAACATAAATTCATTCTTCCCATTTTTTGTAAAAACAATAACTTCATTTATGGATGTGTGGACAACCGCATCCTCAAAGTGCTGTGATTTATTCACACATTACATCGATTGTATTAAGGATTGGTTTAGTAAATATTTATGATATAAATGAAATTATATTTCTACTATAATTGTAATATATATTTATATATATGTATATTTATTCATATATTTCATTTATTTTCTTTCAATATGATAAAAAAAAGAAAACAACGTTCATGCAAACATATGACCTACCGTCCCCATGAACTATGTATTCCATTTTATATTTCTATATTTTAAATATTTTTATATATAAATATATATATAATATATATGATATTTATTACATGGTTTAGATTATTTAAATATGTAAATCATTAATTAAGTAATAAGATCAAGAATAAAAAGTCAGAATATATACAAACAACAAAGATGATATTATCTGAATTGTAACATTAACATTTAATTGATAGTAAAAGGGTAATATAAATTCATAATAAAACTATATATGGAATTAGAGATAAAAATATTGTTATTTGGTTGATATATAATAAAAATATTATTATTTTCGGTTTATATATTTACCATGAATATATGATATTATAATAATGCAAAATGTAAGGACCCGACCCCATTTTCCTAGAGTCGGTGCCTTGTTTGATTACGTTGGCATACATACAAGGAAAACGAATCTCTTAAGACCAAGTAGTTTAGTATTATTGGAAAGAAGTTACATACATATGTTTATGATTACAACATGTAGGGAATCAAAAACACTATTTTACTCCATAATAAACATCACATCTCCTAGATAAAACTTGCAAGTCATTCATAAATTAATTCTTCATATCCTGAGAAAATGAAACATTAGAAAGGGGTGAGATCAAACTCTCAGTAAGAGTAATAAATACATCAGAAGATAATATAAACATTATACATGTTGAATAATTGTTTCCACATGCCTTTAATAATAAACATGAACATATTATGGCAGGAATATGAGCTGAGTAAATATTAATATAAAAAAACATAATCAAGGGTATTCTACTAGTCGAATATCCACATGAACATTCAATTGATAGATTCATAATGAGGGAAGTGCATATTCCGGACATTCTGAATTATTTTGTCATGGCCTCGGCCAAGACATCTAGTGATTAAGGCCTCGACCAAAATCCATATCACATTGGGAAAGGCCTCGGCCAATTGAAAGTCTATTTGTCTCATGGGACCTACCGACGCATCGAGGGCCTATAGCAGGCCCCACCCATCATATAATAAGTCCAATGCATTCCTCATATGAGTGGGGATTAAAAATAAACAACAAATACATTCATATTTAAACTATCATATGAAACGTAACTATCTTTCCCCAATCATTAAACATAAAACAATAACCATTCAGAATAATATGGTGAATGGTTTTAGGATAGGTCATCAGTAATAGAGTTAGTCATAAAACATTAAATCAAGTATGGTAGATTGATTTATAAATTATTAAACCCAATAATACCATGGAATCCACAAGAGTGTTGAATTAGATGAAAATAGTCTTATAAAATCATTAAGCAATTCTGGAGGTAAACACTCATTTATTTTAAAAAGAAGAGATCTTTTGGAAAAATACTTGTATAAAACAATAAGTGAAGTAAGATTGTATTTTTATAATAAAATGAGTGACTTTATAAAGATAATGGTTTTTATAAATAGATTATATAGTGTCCTTTAAAATATGTAAGAATTTTAGAAATTCCATTGAACCGGGCTTGTATTTTTGAAACAATTTTGAATGTTCAATTTAATACGTGTAACTACACATAAAATAAGGATTTATTATGGTTTCTAAAAATATATATGTTACTAAAATAGAACATATGATCAGTAAATAACATTACATAAGAGTTACATCGAGGTAATTAGACAATGAAAGTATCCCGAATGAAAGTGGAAGTTCGGGTGGGAAAACCCTTATCTTAACTCCAAATGTGTTCCGCTCTTGTACTTAAGTTCCTGGAATATAAAATTATACTTTTTAATAAATTATTTCAGACCCTATTAGACATGTATTTAGTTTACCATAATTCTGGTTAGTTCATTTATGTCTTTATTTATAATTTATTTTATTGAATTTCATCGTTCTCGAGTGTTCGTTTCCTTTACTTTCATATTCGGTTCTCTTGTTTTTAATTAATAAAATTCATGTAGAAGTGTTATAAATCTCCAGGATTGGAATTATATATTATTAAATAACATAAATAATTGATAATGGTCATTTCCATCATTTGGTTACATGGAATGAGGATTAATCATTAAATGACATCCACTTCGATTATTCAGAGGTATTTAGAATATTATGAACTAGTTTGATCATAAAACATAATTATATGTACATATTATTGTTCCAGAACATTAATTAGGTCATAAAAATATATTATTTTCTAGTTCAACCGTGAATATGGTTTCATGACCAGTAATGAAGAATAATTTGAAGAACGAAACATCATCATCCATGAGGGTTATAAATCGGAACCTCATTGACATCGATTTCGTTTATAAAATAAAAGGGTGGGAGTAAGAATATTTATGATTGATCTTCCATTAATATGATATAAATTCAGTATATATATGTCACTGGAGTTATCATTATCATTTGGATAGAGTAGGTGAGGGGAGGATAACAAAAGTAGATAAATTGAAATAAAACCAAATGAGAAAGAAGGGTGCTTTACCTAATGAAATAACCTCCTTGAGAAACTCTTCAAGGGAAGGGGTTTTGGCCTTTTGGAAAGACTAAGAGCTTCCTGGTCGTGGGGAGTGATGAGGGAAGGGTAATTGGGAAGAACATTCATGATCTTCAAGGATTAGAGTTGTGAAGAGAAGAGGGATTGGTGAGGGGTTTTTATAGTGGAGGAGAGGAGTAATTTTTCAATATTTAATTCATTATTTTATTATTTACCTCAAGACAAACAATAGTATTGTTTCATTTTACCCCGAATAGTATTAATGGTATGTGAGTTCGAACCAAGTGGGCTTACATCATTCTTGAATCACCTATGATGCAGTAAATCAAGTATTTAGCATTTATCGTATTTTATTGTATTTTACTATTCATAAAAAATTCTTGAATTTTAGAAAAATCCCAAAAAATTACCCGAACAATTTTTTGATTCTTAAAATTCAAAAATGAAGACAATTTTTTGAAAAAAAATTATAAATATTATTAATTTAACTTTTAAATAAAAGCAAATTTAATTCAAAAAATAACAGTTTTAATTCTACAACTACGTCTTTATCACATTGAAATATTAACCAAGTTGTTATTATCTTATAGCCTTATGAAAATAAAATAATAATAAAATTTACTATTCATTAGGGTCATATTACTATTCATATTACTATTCATAAGGGAATGTTACTATTCACCAAAAATCATGGTTGTTCTATCAGACTCCAAATGACTTATAGAACACAACTCTAGATGACCATTTTTCAAAATTCAAAACATTGAAGAGGAAAAGTTATGTTTAAGGGATAGATTATAAAATTGCATTCTATATTTATTTTCAAAACCTTGGGGTGTTACATTTTCCCCTCCTTAATAAAATTTCTTACTTGAAATTCACAGAATATTACCTAAAATGATTCGCTTATGTATTTAACATAAGCTCATTAGGGTCTCATGTTGCTTCCTCCATCTTATGGTTCCTCTATAGAACCTTCACCAGTAGAGTCATACGATTTCTCAAAACTTGTTCTCTAATATCAAGAATCTTGATAGGCTCTTCACAGTAAGGTAGATCGGGCTCAAGTTCCTCTTCTTCATAAGTGAGTACATGTGTTTGGGCCAGCACACACTTTCTTAACATTGAAATGTAGAACACATTGTGAACCATGGAGAGACTGGGCGAAATTTCCAAACAGTAAGCTACGGCTACAATTCCGTCCAGAAATTCAAAAGGTCCGATGTACCTCAGACTTAATTTTCCCTTCTTACCAAATCGTATAAAACCCATCCATGGAGATACCTTTAAGAAAACATGGTTACCTTTTTGAAACTCCAAATGCTTATTTCGGTTATTTGCATAGCTATTTTTCCTAATTTGAGCTATTTTTATATGGTTATGGATAATCTTCACCTTTTCCATTGTTTCTTAAACACGTTTTGGGCCCATGAGCTTTCTTTCACTAACATCATCACAACATGTTGGTGTACGACATCGCCTCCCATATAATGCTTCATAGGGTGCCATATGTATACTTGAATGGAATCTATTGTTGTAGGAAAATTCTACGAGAGGTTAATACGAATCCCACATGCCTTGAAAATCAAGTGAACATGACCTCAACATGTCTTCCAATGTTTGAATTGTTCATTTCGATTGTCCATCAGTTTGTGGGTGGTAGGCAGTGCTCAAACAAAGATCAGCATCTTGGCCCTTATGAAGACTTTTCCAGAATCTTGATGTAATACATGGATCATGATCAGAAACAATCGATAGGGGAACTCCGTGAAGTCTCACAACTTCATTAACATATATTCTTGCTAGAAGTTCAAGTCGTATATCTTCTCTTATAGCAAGAAAATGTGCTAGCATGGTAAGAGGATAAAAAATGACCCATATTCCATCGTTCCATCTAGGAGTATTTGGTAGTCCCATGACAAAGTCCATCGTGATATTATCCCATTTCCACTCAGGTATGGGAAGAGGTTGCAATACTCTTCCAGGATGTTTCCTTTCTGCTTTCACTTGTTGAAAAACCATACATCTTGACACAAAATCAGAAATCTCCCTCTTCATGTAGTCCCACCCGAAATTTTCCTTCAAATCTATATACATCCTAGTGCTACCAGGGTGTATAGAGAAATTGGGACCATGAGAATCTTCCAAGAATTCCCTTTTTAGATCAGGTATATCAGGAACACAAAGTCTCTTCCCAAATTTCAAAATTCCATCTTCATATACGAAGTCACTCAATCTCCCATCAGTCACATCTTTAATCTTCTTTTGAAACTCCTCATCATCAACCTGAGAACTTTTTATTCTTTATAGTAAATATTGTTTGGAAAAAATTTCAAAAATCATTAATGATCACCTTCATGGTTATTCCCATATCCTTCTTTAATAGATCCATGAATATAAGATCCCTTTCAACTCTCATCTTGTTCAAAACTCCATGAAACTTTCTGCTCAAAACATCTACCACCCTATTTTCCTTCCTCGGGTGGTAGTGTATCCTGCAATCACAATCCTTGAGTAGTTCAGGTCATCTCCTTTGGCTCATGTTGAGTTCTTTCTTTGAGAAAATATACTTCAAACTCTTGTGATAAGTATAAATCCCATATTTTTCATCATAGAGATAATTTTTCCATAACTTCAAAGAAAAGATTATAGTAGCTAACTCAAGATCGTGAGTAGGATAGTTTTGCTCATGAATATTTAGCTGTCATGATGCATAATAAATAACACTATCATTTTTTATAAGGACACAACAAAGTCTTTTCTTTTAAGCATCACTATAAATAAAAAACCATTCCTTCCCCGATGGTATAGTCAATATATGACCATTTAATAATCTTATCTTCAGTTCTTCAAAACACTCTTCACAATCTTTTGACCAAAAAAATTTAACCCCTTTATGTGTGAGCTTCATTAGCGGGTTAGACAGTCCGGAAACATTCTATATGAAACACCGATAATAACCTGCTAAGCAAATAAAACGGCGTTCCTCAGTTATGTTTGTTGGTGTGGGCCAATCTTGGATTGCCTTTACCTTTCTAGGATCAACTAGGATTCCATCCTTAGAAACAATATGGCCAAGAAATGAAATCTCCTAAAGCTATAATTCACACTTGCTAAACATCACATATAATTCATGTCTTCTAAGAGTCTTCAAGATAATGTGCAAGTGATTTTCATGATCTTCGTAGCTTTTGGATTATAACAAGATATAATCAAAAAATACCACAAAAAAATTATTGAGATATTCATTGAAAACTCAGTTAATTATATCCATGAAGATAGAGGGTGTATTAGTCAATCCAAAAGGCATTACTGTAAATTCGTAATGCCCATACCTAGTCCGAAATGCTGTCATTGGAATATCTTCCTACCTCACACGCAACTGATGATATCCAGATCAATAATCAATCTTAGAAATGTATTGAGCTCCATGCAGTTAGTCAATAAATCATAAATGTGAGGTAGAAAACCCATGTTCTTTATTGTTATAGCATATATCTCTCTATAGTCGATACATAACCTCATAGATCTATCTTTCCTTCTTAACAAAAAGGACAGGGCTCCCCATAGAGAAACAATAGTGAGAATAAATCCCTTATTACTCAATTCCTATAGTTGTTTCTTTAGTTACATTAATTCCACAGTGGCCATTCTATAAGGGGTCTTCTATATGGGCCTTGAACCATGAATTAAATCAATGGAAAATTCAATTTCTCGTTCTGGAGGATGTCCAAGTAAATCTTCTGGAAACACATCAATATATTCTCTCACAATATTTACATCCTATATTTGAACTTTTTTTGCCCCACCCAACGTTATTTAATTCTATTCCTCCCCAATAATTGAATTTAGTTGAGCTACTGGGGGTGGATCTAGATAAGAATTAGGTGGTGACAATTCTGCTATAAAGATAGGGTGTTCTTTATCATCATCATCAAAAATAGTAACCTCCTTCTTCTTAAAATATTTTTTTTTCATCATGGTCAAAATGCCAATCCATACCGAGGATTATATAAAATTATATCATTGGTATGACGGTGAGATAAATAGATAAAGAACATTTTTATGCCCTAATGGGAACTGATTCACATAACTTTGTAGCAATGATACTTCCCTTAAGTGTTTTGACTAAAAACTCCCTTTGTTAAATAAAATTGGAAATATCTAATTTTCTTAGCAAATTGGGATGATATGAAAGAATGAAATGATCCAGAATCAAATAAAGCATTGGCTAAACTTGATGAAATAATTAAAGTTCCTGCCATCAAATCGTCAGGAACTTCTACCTCTGCAGTTGTGATTGCATAAGCTTGTCCCTGATCCCATGGCCTTTTCTGTTGCATATTTCCTTGACGTTTTGGACAATCATTAGCATAGTGTCCCATATCCCGAAAACTATAGCATTGAACATCATTGGCTTCCTTTTTCCCTTTGCAATCACAAGAAAGATGGCCTTTCTGACCACATTTGTAGCATAATCCTTTTCCTTTTAAGAATGCACCAGGGTGTTTCTTTCAACAATTGTAACATGGTGGAAATTCAACTCTTCCCTTCTTCCATGTTTCCTTATTTCCTTTCCCAGGGTTTTCAGCAGCCCTATTCTTTTTTGATTTCCCTTAAAGTCATAAGACTTAGAGAATTATTTATCTCTCTTTATGGAACATAAAACTATTTCTTTATATGATGATGAACAATGGGAGACCAGTACCCTTTGAAAGAATGGCTTTAGGCCATCAAAGAATCGATAAATTTTGCTCCTTGGATTTCTTATGTAGTCCACATCATGTCTTGGTAATATTGTGAAGTTATCTTCATACCTTGACACATTATCATCTTCCTTCAACCTCAGCTTCAAGAATTGTCTCTCCATATCTGCTCTCTGCTCATGAGGGAAATATTTTTCAAAGAATATTTCCTTAAAATCCCTCCATTCCTTCTCTTCTATCTCTTCCTCCTCCTTTTTGTTTTAAATTAATGACCACCACTGATCTGTATCTCTCGATAGATGATATACATCCATGACAACCTTCTCTCTTTCATTACATCCCAAAGTGAGAAATATCTTCTCAAGGGAAAATATCTGCTGCTCTTCTACAAACGGGTTTGTAGTCTCGTTGAATGATAGAGGTTGTTGCCGCATAAAGAGATCTAGCATGGATCCTCCACGTGGTGGATCCAGATGCTCCATACTGGTAAGGTTACATTTCATAACCTGAGTAAGTTGTCCCAGTATAGTTATGAGTTTTTCAGCACCTGTCACAACACCAGATCCAACATCATTATCTTATATCAGAGGAAAATCACTATAGGGAACACGTGCATTCATGCAATTTCCATTCCTTCCACTATGTGCCATATATAGATAATGGCATACACTATATTAGGTTATGAATCATATTGTATAATCTTAACTTAATAATACATAGAAAAATTGAGATCCTACGCATGGATAATCCTATAATCACATATATGGTTTCTTTGAGGAATATTTTAAATTTAAATCCTTCATAATGGGTTGTAAAGAAAATGTGAATTATCCTAAGCATATCCCACAGGTGTGTCGTAACCTAGAGCGCATCAAGGCCCATTTTCATGTAACAGTTCCCATTCGAGTCAAGCTTAAAGTGGTGTTTTCAGGGTTTACCCCTAGATACATCTATGCCAGAGCTGCCTCTACCTGCTCTTATCTAGACATGGATGTATTGTTCGAAATATCCACATAATATATTCCTTACCAAAATACTAGGACATTATTGTATGTATATACTCCAATAATAACTTAGGGACTCGTCCCTAATTCTACATTTTCTAAATATAGTTTCCAATAATTCTACTAACCTTCCTCTGATACCAACTGTATGGACCCAATCCCAGTTTCCCATAGTGGGTGCCTTATTTGATTACGTTAGAATACATAGAAGGAAAACGAATCTCGAAAGACCGCGTAGTTTAGTATTATTGGAAACAAGTTATATAGATAATTTAATTATTACAACATGAAGGGAATCAAAAACACTATTTTATTCCACTAAAAACATCACGTCTCCTAGATAAATATTGAAAGTCATTCATAAATTACTTCTTCATATCCTTAGAAAATGAAGCATAAGAAAGGGGTGAGCTCAAACACTCAGTAAGAGTAAGAAATACAGTGGAAGGTAATATAAACATTAGACCTGGTGAATAATTGAAAACACATGACTTTAATAATAAACATGAACATATTATGGTAGGAATATGAGATGAGTAAATATTAACATAATAAAACATAATCAAGGGTATTCTACTAGTCGAATATCCACATGAACATTCAATTGATAGCTTCATAATGAGGGAAGTGAATATGCCGGACATTCTAAATCATTGTTTCATGGTTTTGGCCAATACATATAGTGATTAAGGCCTCAGCCAAAATCCATATCACACTGGGAAAGGCCTCGGCCAATTCCAAGTCTATTTGTATCAGGAGACGTATCGACGCATCGAGGGCCTATAGAGGGCCCCACCCATCACATAATAAGTCCAATGCATTCCTCATATGAGAGAGGATAAAAATTAACAACAAAAACATTCATATTGAAACTATCATATGAAATGTAACTATCTTTCCCCAATCATTAAACATAAAACACAAACCATTCAAAATAATAAGGTGAATTGTTTTAGGATAGGTCATCCACAATAGAGTTAGTCATAAAACATTAAATCAAATATGGTAGATGACTTCATAAATGATTAAACCCAATAACACCATGAAATCAATAAGATTTTTGAATTAGATTAAATCAATCTTATAAAATCATTAAACAATTCTGGTGGTAAATACTCATTTATTTTAAAATGAAGAGTTCTTTTGGAAAGAAATTTGTATAAAACAATAAGTGAAGTAAGATAGTATTTTTATAATAAAATGAGTGGTTTTATAAAGATAATGGTTTCTATAAATAGATTATAGAGTTCCCTTTAAAATATGTAAGAATTTGAGAAATTCCCTTGAATCGGGCTCATATTTTTGAAATAATTTTGAAAGTTCCTTTTAAAATGTGTAACTACCCATAAAATAAGGATTTATTTTGGTTTGTAAAAATATATATGATACTCACATAGAAAATATTATTAGTACATAATAATACATAAGAATTACATCGTGGTAATTTGATAATGAAAGTATCTCGAATGAAAGTGGATGTTCGGGTGGAAAAACCCTTACCTTAACTCCAAATTTGTTACTCTATTGTACTTAAGTTCCTGGAATATAAAATTATACTTGTTAAAAACTTATTTAATAAACTATTAGACATGTATTTTGTTTACCATAATTCTGGTTAGTTCATTTATGTCTTTATTTATAATTTATTGTATTGAATTTCGTCGTTCTGGAGTGGTCGTTTCCTTTATTTTCATATTCGGTTCACTTGTTTCTAATTAAGAAACTTCATGTGGAATGGTTATAGACATCCAAGATTAGAATTATATATTATTAAATAACATAAATTATTTATAATTGTCATTTCTATCATTTGGTTACATGGAATGAGGATTAATCATTAGATGACAACAACTTCGATTATTCGGCTGTATTTGGAATATTATGAACTAGTTGGGTCATATAACATAATTATATGTACATATTCTGGTTCCTGAACATTAATTAGGTTATAACACATTTGTTATAGTCTGGTTCAACCATGAATATGGTTTCATGACCAGTAATGAAGAAGAAATTTAGGAACAAAACTTCGTCATCCATGAAGGTTATAAATCTGAACCTCATGGACGTCGATTTCGTTTATAAAATAAAAGGGTGGGAGTAAGAATATTTATGATGGTTCTTCCATTAACATGATATAAATCTAGTATATATATGTTACTGGAGTTATCATGATCATTTGTATAGAAGAGGTGAGGGGAGGATAAGAAAAGTAGATAAATTGAAATAAAACCAAATGAGAAAGAAGGGTGCTTTACCTAATGAAATAACCTCCTTGAGAAACTCCTTATGGGAAGGGGTTTTGATCTTTTGGAAATCCTAAGAGATTCCTGGTCATTGGGGGTGACTAGGGAAGGGTAATTGGGTAGAACTTTTAGGATCTTCACGGCTTAGAGTAGTAAAGAGAAGAGGGAGTGGTGAGGGGTTTTTATAGTGGAGGAGATGAGTAATTTTTTAATATTTAATTCATTATTTTATTATTTCCCTCAAGACAACCAATATTATTGTTTCATTTGACCCTTAATAGTAGTAATGGCATGTGAGTTCGAACCAAGTGGGCTTACATCATCCTTGCATCACATATGATGTAGTAAATCAAGTATTTAGCTTTTGTCATATTTTATTGTATTTTACATTTCATAAAAAATTCTTGAATTTCAGAAAAATCCCAAAAAAATTACCATAACCATTTTTTGACATGTAGAATTCAAAAATGAAGTCAATTTTTGAAAAAAATCTAAATATTTTTAATTTAACTTTTAAATAAAAGCATACTTAATTCAAAAATTAACAGTTCTAATTCTACAACTACATCTTTATCAAATTAAAAAATTAACCAAGATGTTATTATCTTCTATCCTTATTAAAATAAAACAATAATAAAATTTACTATTCATTAGGGTCATATTACTATTCATATTGCTATTCTTAAGGGTATGTTACTATTCACCAAAAATCATGTTTGTTCTATCAGACTCCAAATGACTTACAGAACACAACTCTAGATGACCATTTCTCAAAATTCAAAAAATTTAAGAGGTAAAGTTATGTTTAAGGGATAGATTATAAAATTTCATTCTATATTTATTTTCAAAACCTTGGGGTGTTACATTTTCCCCTCCTTAAAAAAATTTCTTCCTTGAAATTCACAGAATATTACTTAAAATGATTCGTGTATGTCTTTAACATAAGCTGCTCTGGCTCCCATGTTTCATCCTCCATCTTATGGTTCTTCCATAGAACCTTCACCAGATGAGTCATTCGATTTCTCAATACATGTTCTCTAGTATCAAGAATCTTAATAGGCTCTTCACAGTAAGATAGATCGGGCTCAAGTTCCACTTCTTTGTAAGTGAGTACATGTGTTGGGTCTGGCATGCACTTTATTAACATTGACATATGGAACACATTGTGAACCTTGGATAGACTGGGCGGTATTTCCAAATGGTAAGGTACAGCTCCAATTCAATCCAGAATTTCAAAAGGTCCGATGTACCTGGGAGTTAATTTTCCCTTCTTACCGAATCGTATAATACCCTTCCATGGAGATACCTTTAAGAAAACATGGTCACCTTATTGAAACTCCAAATCCTTCTTTCGGTTATCTGCATAGCTCTTTTGCCTACTTTGAGCTATTTTGATATGGTTATGCATAATCTTCACCTTTTCTATTGTTTCTTCAACAAGTTCTGGGCCCATGATCTTTCTTTCACCAACATCATCCCAACATGTTGGTGTACGACATCCCCTCCCATATAATGCTTCATAGGGTGCCATTTGTATACTTGAATGGAATCTATTGTTGTAGGAAAATTATACAAGAGGTTAATAATGATCCCACATGACTTGAAAATAAATTGAATGAGACCTCAACATGTGTTCCAATGTTTGAATTGTCCGTTTTGATTGTCCATCAGTTTGTGGGTGGTAGGCAGTGCTCAAACAAAGATCAGTATCTTGGGACTTCTGAATACTTTTCCAGAATCTTGATGTAATATGTGGATCACGATTAGAAATAATCGATAAGGTTACTACATGAAGTCTCACAACTTCATTAACATATATTCTTGCTAGACGTTCAAGTGGTAGATCTTCTCTTATAGCAAGAAAATGTGCTGACTTGGTAAGAGGATCAACAATGAACCATATTTTATCATTCCTTCTAGGAGTATTTGGTAGTCCCATGATAATGTCCATCGTGATATTATCCCATTTCCACTCTGTTATGGGAAGAGGTTGCAATAATCCTCCAGGCTATTGCCTTTTAGCTTTCACTTGTTGAAAAACCATACATCTTGACACAAAATCAGCAATCTCCCTCTTCATGTTGTCCCACCAGAAATTTTCCTTCAAATCAATATACATCTTAGTGCTACCAGGGTGTATAAAGAAATTGGAACTATGAGCATCATCCAAGAATTCCCTTTTTAGATCAGGTATATCGGGAACCCAATGTCTCTTCCCAAATTTCAAAATTCCATCTTTATATACGAAGTCACTCAATCTCCCATCAGTAACAGCTTTAATCTTCTTTTAAAACTCCTCATCAACAGCCTGTGAGCATTTTATCCTTTCTAGTAATAATGGTGTGGAAAAAATTTCAAAAATCATTTATGTTCACCGTAATGGTTATTACCATATCCTTCTTTAATAGATCCATGAATATAAGATCCCTTTCAACTCTCATCTTGTTCAAAAATCCATGTTCCTTTCTGCTCAAAGCATCTACCACCCTATTTGCCTTCCCTGGGTGGTAGTGTATCATGAAATCACAATCCTTGAGTAGTTCAGGCTATATCCTTTGCCTCATGTTGAGTTCTTTCTATGAGAAAATATAATTCAAACTCTTGTGATCAGTATAAATCTCACATTTTTCACCATAGAGATAATTTCTATATATCATTAAAGAAAATATTATAGTAGCTAACTGAAGATCATGAGTAGGATAGTTTTTCTCATGATGTTTTAGCTGTCGTGATGCATAGGGAATAACACTATAATTTTTCATAAGGACACAACCAAGTATTTTCTTTGAAGCATCACAATAAATAAAAAACCCTTTATTCCCCAATGGTATAGTCAATATAGAAGCATTGAATAATATTCTATTCAGTTCATTGAAACACTCTTCACAATCTTTTGTCCAAACAAATTTAACCCCTTTACGTGTGAGCTTCATTAGCGGGTTAGACAGTCGGGAAAAATTCTATATGAAACACCGATAATAACCTGCTAAGCAAATAAAACTGCGTACCTCAGTTATATTTGTTGGCATGGGCTAATCATGGATTGCCTTTTACTTTCTAGGATCATCTAGGATTCCATCCTTAGAAATAATATGGCCAAGAAAAGAAATATCCTGAAACCATAATTCACACTTGCTAAACTTACCATATAATTCATCTCTTCTAAGAGTGTTCAGGATAATGTGAAAGTGATTTTCATGATCTTCATAGCTTTTAGAGTATAGAGAGATATCATCAAAAAATAACACTATAAAATCATCGAGATATTCATTGAAAAATCAGTTAATTAGATCCATGAAGATAGAGGGTGAATTAGTAAATGCAAAAGGCATTACTGTAAACTCGTAATGCCCATACCTAGTCGGAAATTATGTGATTGGAATATCTTCCTTCCTCACATGCAACTGATGATATATGGATCGAAGATCAATCTTCAAAAAGTATTGAGCTCCATGAAGTTGGTCAAATAAATCATCAATGCGAGGTAGAGGATAAATGTTCTTTATTGTTATATCATTTATCTCCTTGTAGTCGATACATAACCACATAGATCCATCTTTCTTCTTAAAAAAAAGGACAGGGGCTCCCCATGGAGAAACACTAGGGAGAATAAATCTCTTATTACTCAATTCCTCTAGTTGTTTCTTTAGTTACACTAATTCCACAGTTTCCATTCTATAAGGGGTCTTCGATATGATCCATGAACCATGAATTAAATCAATAGAAAATTTAATTTCTCGTTCTAGAGGTTGTCCAAATAAATCTTCTGGAAACACATAAATATATTCTCTCAAAACAGTTACATCCTATATTAGAACTTTTTTCCACACTCAAAGTTATTTAATTCTCTTCCTCCCCAATAATTGAATTTAGTTGAGCTACTAGGGGTGGATCTAGATAAGAATCAGGTGGTGCTGATTCTTCTCTAAAGATAAGGAGTTCTTTATCATTGTCATCAAAAATAGTAACCTCCTTCTTCTTACAATAAATTATTTCATCATGGTCCGAAATCCAATCCATACCCAGGATTATATCAAATTCAATCATGGGTATGATGGTGAGATAAGTAGATAAAGAACATTTGTATGCTCTAATGGGAACTGATTCACAGAAGGTTGTAGCAATGATACTTCCCTTAAGAGTTTTGAATGACAACTCCCTTGTTAAATCCAATTGGAAATATCTAATTTTCTTAGAAAATTGGGAAGATTTGAAACAATGCAATGATCTGGAATCAAATAAAGCATTGGATAAACTTGAGGAAACAGTTAAAGCTCCTGCCATCATGTCATTTTGAAGTTCAACCTCTACAGTTGTGATTGTAAAAGCTTGTCCCTGATCCCATGGCCTTTCCTATTGCATATTTCCTTGAAGTTTTGGAAAATCATTAGAATAGTGTCCCATATCCTGAAAACTATAGCATTGAACATCATTGGCTTCTTTAATCCCTTTGCAATCACCAGAAAGATGGCCTTTTTGACCACATTTGTAGAATACTCCTTTTCCTTTTAAGAATCCACCAGGGTGTTTCTTTCCACAATAGTCACATGGTGGAAATTCAACTCTTCCCTTCTTCAATGTTTCCTTATTTCCTTTCCCAGGGTTTTCAGCAGCCCTCTTATTTTTTTTCATTCCCTTAAAGTCATAAGACTTAGATAATTATGTTTCTATCTTGACGGTACAATAAAACTATATCCTTATAGGATGAAAAACGTTGGGAGACCAGTGCCCGCTGAATGAATGACTTTAGGACATCAATGAATCGATCAATTTTTCTCCTTGGATTTATAATGTAGTCTACATCATGTCTTGCTAATCTTGTGAAGTTATCTTCGTACCTTGTCACATTATCATCTTCCTTCTACCTCAGATTCAAGAATTGTCACTCCAAATGTGCTCGCTGCTCATGATGGAAATATTTTTCTAAGAAGATTTCCTAAAGATCCTTCTATTACATATCTTCTATCTCTTCCTCCTCTATTTTTGTTTTGGATTAATGGCCACCACTGATCCGCATCTCCCGATAGATTATAACTATCCATGAAAACCTTCTCTCTTTTATTACATCCCAAAGCATGAAATATCTTCTCAAGGGAACATGTCCACTGCTCTGCTACAAATGGTTTTGTAGTCCCATTGAATGATGGAGGTTGTTGCCGCATAAAGTGATCTTGCATGGATCCTCCACGTGGTGGATCCATATGCTTTATATGGGTAACATTATTTTTCATAACCTGAGTAAGTTTTCCCAGTATAGTTATGATTTTCTCAGCACCAGTCACAACACTAGATCCAACATCATTATCTTGCATCATAGGAAAATCCCTACAGGGAACATGTATATTCATGCAATTACCATTCCTTCTACTAGGTTCAATATCTAGATAATGGAAAAGACTATATTAGGTTATAAATCATAATTTATAATCTTAACATAAAAATAATCAGAAAAATTGAGATTATAACGACCCATACTTTACATACATTGTTATTACTTCAAAATTGAAGTACACTTATTACAACATAAAACAAAACCAAGAAAGGACCATATAGGAATAGTGTCTTTAGAAACGGGGAAACATAAACAACTTGTTCATAAAGCATCTACTTTGCCTCCCGTTTATTTCATCATATCTAGAGTCCGTTTTTGGAATATTCTACTTAATAATCTTCTTCCTGACCTGGGGAAATAAAACATACAAAAGGGTGAGTTCAAATGCCCAGTAAGGGTAAACAAAATAAATATCAATCACATCATATACATAAGCACATAACTTTTGAAAATATTGACCTGCAAAAGAGATAATAATTTCATAACATGGGATAAATAATTGTAGTGAAATGTAGTCCCAATAATCATAACTTAAAACATGAAACTTTGTCTCATACACACATAATCATAGAGAATCATTTTTTATTATTCAAGACTCATTTCCAAGACTATCTTAGTGGACAATGTCCATTTCTGAACTGAGTTCACTCCTCGTTTTAGTCATGTTTCACTGAACCGGTATAACCTACCGTTCTAGCCATGTCTATCTCATGAGATATAAAATCATTACCCAATTAATTGGAGGGATATATAAGTCCCACCCATCTTATAATGATACCATTCTTATGTGTGCCACAAAATCATAAATCATACATCATTGCATAACCCATGTAATAAAAATGGGAATCTTAAATGTCGTGGCAACATAAAACAATTCATATAAGATAAAGGAATTCATAAATATAATTCAATCACAACATAAACAAATCAATGTAATAATATGGATAGAAATAGAACCCTTTATTATCTTAGATGGAAAATAATTTTGATAAAACACTTGAACTCCATTCTTGAGGAAAATATCCTTTCTACATCAAAAAACATTTTTCCTTTCTTAACATTTCATACAATTTTAAACTAAAAGAAGTTGGTTAAAAATAAACATTAAAGATTGTAAGGTAAGCTTCTTGGAAATAATGTTTTAAAAATCCATTCATGTCGTATAAGTTAAAAGAAAACATTCTTCTTGTACTTTTGTCGGAAAAGTCAAAAAGTACCTCGTATGAGAAACGACAAAAGATTCCTTTCATATCTTTTACTAATAACTCAAAGAAGGGTAAAATTTGATATAAACTATTGTATAAGGATATAAATATTACATAATTAGGAAACATGGATGTGGATGATAAAATACACCCTAGTAAATACCGAAGTATAAACAATCTCAGATAAAAATGAGATTGTGATATTTCCCTTACCTTAGGTCCGATATGCTTTGTACGTGTCTGAACCTCATGTATAATGATTTAAATAATGTTATTGACTTATTCCAGAATAATAAGTATTTTTATGATATCATATATGGTCATATTCTTAGCTTCTTAGTAGTAATATTTCATTGCTACTTGTTATTCGGGTGTTTATAACTTTTTGTTCTTATGCGTGTTTTGTCGAATAAATTCTTATTCTTATCTTTAGGTTATAGATACCTCATTTCCAGAATGTTATTAGTGTAATATATATCATATTCATTCATTCAATTAATTTATATAATCATTATGAAATGAAGATCATATAGAACGAGTCTCATCACATCGTGGAGACGGTATTTCGTACGTACGCACGAGTGATGATATCGTTCCTATGCTCGTGGAATTGTGTTGGAGTGTATGTATACTATTTCAGAATCAGTATCACTTTATAATAGTCATATATAGTCATTATTTACACCATTATACCCATCCAAGTAAGGTGGTGGTGGAAAATAGATTACACAATGGCGTGGAGACGATATTCAGTACATACGCACACGCAGTGATTTCTTTTTCTGTAGGATGGATTGATGGTGAAATAGGGTTGTTTCATACTTATAATAACATATCAGTATATTAGTGATATTGATGTTATTACTTCATAATGAAACAACTAAAGAAGAAGAAGTGGAAGAAGAAATAAAGATGAAAGAATCGGTAACGGACATTACCTCTTCTTTGAAGTGCTTCTTTGAAACCTCCTTTTAATGCACTAAAATAGGTCTTTGAAGAAGACCAGAACCTCTAGGATATTTCTAGGGAAGTGTAGAGAAGAAATTTGCAGTGTTTGGCCGAGATTGAAGGTTCAATGTGGTGTGAGGAAGAGGGGGGGGGGGGGAGGTGCCCTTTTATAAGGGAGGAGAGGGGCTCCTTTTGAAAAACTAAAAATATTATTTTATTATAAAGACAAGTTCGGTTTTAAATAGCTCCAAATTGATTTATTTAGAAGCTAAGGTGGGGATGGGTCAAAATCCTCTCATCTAATAGAATTTAGACAAGTTTAGGTTCCTATTTCAACCTTATCATTTAGATTTAACATTATGTTAAATAATTTTTCTTTTACCATGTCTTCTTGTGTTCTTATACTATAAGGTTAATAAACTTACTATAAGCAACCAAACGAATGCCAAGTTGTTTATTATTAATATATATATCCTTATCTAAGTCATTTGGCCAAACCTTATATTTTTAGGAATAAAATAACAATTACTAATATAATATTTTTTAAAAAACTATTTTATGTCAATTTTGACACTATTTAGTAATTAATTTTTGTGAAAATCATAACAGAATTATTAGTTCAAAAAAAGTTAATTAAATCAATACTAACATTTCATATTAATCTATTAAATTAGTGGAATTCATCAAAAGTCTCAAATTACATTTATTTTGGTGTTTATAACATCAATTATGTCAATATTTCATTAATAAGATAATTACTGCATCATCTTTGTGTCATAAATAAATTAAATTATTTAATGTCTAAAAATTACAAATAAAATACCATTATATATGAAATCCTTTTATATTTATAATGAATATTTATAGTCGAATTTATCTTATGTATAACCCCATATTAAAAATGATTTACTTATTAAACTTTGATTTTACCTATTTTAACCCTTCTTTAAATAAATTAATAACAAATGTCCTAATCTAATCCAAGTGGGCCTAAATGGTCATATTTTATTCCTAAGGTTGTTTTTGGTCGAATTAAACTTGTTCAGTAGAATTAAGACATGTGTTAGGGTAGTAATAATATCATTTTTACCCTTAATTACCCTATTTACTTTTAACCGTTGTAAAAAAAGTAAAAAGTTACTATTCACCAAAAAATTATTTTCATCTCATTGAACCACATTTTACTTACTGACATCAACCGTGTCTCTCGGATTTTCGAAATTCCACTCACAAAAGCGATAAAATTAAGTTTTATGAAAAATTCAGTTTTTTAACTACCACTTAGTGGTTTCACTATTCATCAAAAATTGAAAGTTTTCAGAAAAATACCAAAATTTCACCCAAGGCTAATTTCAATATTCCGAATCCAAAAATGAAGTCCATTTTGAAAAATAAAATTTATAAAATTTGAAAAGGTGGTTATTACTATTCATAACGGCTAGTTTTAATAAAATTTTATTATGATATCATTGTTTAGTGAAACTCGGTATTGCGTACGACGCAAGCTATCGAAGAAGGTTGCGATTTCATGTAAAGCAAGCCAAGTAAGTGTTGTGTGTAGAAAAATATTCCTTTCATGATTTATATAACATAAATGTCTCGAGTGTTACATTCTACCCCCCTTAAAATGAATTTCGCCCTCGAAATTCGTCACTTTGTAACAAACAGATGGGGATACCTCTCCTTCATCATATCCTCAAGATCCCATGTAGCTTCTTCTAATTGGTGGTTCCTCCATAAAACATTCACCAATCGAGTGGTCATTCTTTGTAGGACTTTTTCACTACGATCCATAATATCTATCGGTTGTTCTTCAAAAGAAAGATCTTGCTCCAGCGGTACAACTTCTGAGCTGAGTACATGTGAAGGATCAGGTATGTACTTTCTCAGGAGAGATACATGGAACACATCGTGAACTTGAGAGAGATTCGGTGGAAGTGCCAATCGGTAAGCTACCTTCCCAACCCGATCAAGTATTTCGAAAGGACCGATATATCTAGGGCTCAATTTCCCCTTCCTTCCAAATCGCATGACTCTCTTCCAAGGAGATATTAGTAAGAACTCTTTATCACCCACTTCAAACTCTAGGTCTTTTCTTCGGTTGTTGGAATAAATTTTTTGTCAACTCTAAGATGCTCTTATGTGTTGTTGAATATATCTGACCTTTTCTTCCATTTCATCAATGAGATTAGGTCCTAATAGATTTCTTTCCCCAACTTCATCCCAGCAAGTTGGAGTCCTTCATTTCTTTACATAGAGAGCTCCGTAAAGAGCCATCTGAATATTGGAGTGAAAGCTGTTATTATAAGAAAATTCCACCAAATGTAGGTGTTGATCCCAACCACCTTTGAAATCCATAGAGAAAGCTCTCAACATATCTTCTAGAGTTTGAATTGTTCTCTCAGACTGAAAGTCTGTCTGAGGATGATAAGCAGTGCTGAAACTCAACTCTGTGTCCAGAGTATGCTGAATACTTTGCCAGAACATTGAGGTAAATCTCAGATCCTGATCAGATATAATAGAAAGTGTTACTCCATGAAATCTTACCACTTACTTTACATATATCCTGGCAAGCTGATCTAGAGAGAAATCATATCTAATAGCAATGAAGTTTGCAGACTTTGTAAGACGATCAACTATGACCCAGATAGCATTATTGCCTTTGGATGTTTTAGGAAGTCCTGTGACAATGTCCAGAGTGATGTTTTCCAATTTCCATTCTGGTATGGGTAATGGTTGTAACATCCCCTTAGACTTCTATCTCTCAGCTTTAACTTGTTGACAAACCAACCATCGAGAGACATATTTAGAAACATCTATTTTCATTCCATCCCACCAGAAGTACTCTTTCAGGTCCCTATACATCTTCATGCTTCCAGGATGAATAGAGAATGAAGAACTATGAGCCTCATCCAGCAGCTCCTTCTTTAATTCGGTGATGGGAGGAACACAAACCCGATTTCTGAACTTTATTATCCCATCACAATCAAGGTTGAATTCAGGAACATTTCTCAGCTTCTTTTGTAACTTGACAGCTTCTTTTTGTGCCTCTTTAATCTTCACATGTATAGATTGTTGAACATTCATTTGAGAAAGATACGCTTTTTCCCCTTTCACTATAATTCCAAGATCCATCCTTTGTAAATCCATAAATAGTGGATCTTTTATGATCCTCATCATGGATAAACTAGCATGGGCTTGTTGACTTAATGCATCTTCCACCTTGTTTTCTTTCCCAGGGTGGTAATGGATTGAGCAGTTGTAATCCTTAATCAGCTCCAACCATCTTCTTTGGTGCATATTCAGCTCCTTTTGTGTGAAAATATTCTTTAAACTTTTATGATCAGTATAAATATCACACCTTTTACTATAAAGGTAATGCCTCCAAATCTTTAATGCAAAGATTACCGCAGCTAACTCCAAATCATGAGTTGGGTAATTTTGCTCATGTATTTTCAACTGTCTTGAGGCATACGCTATTACCATATCATTTTGCATAAGAACACCCCCAATCCCTTCTTGGATGCATCACTGTAGATCACAAACCTTTCTCCACTATAAGGCAGTGTGAGCACAGGTGCACTAGATAACCTTCTTTTCAAGTCCTTGAAATTCTCTTCACATTCCTCCATCCAAACAAACTTAACTCCTTTCCGAGTCAACTTGGTGAGTGGATTAGATAATCGTGAAAAATCTTTCACAAAACGTCGATAATATCCATCCAAACCAAGAAAAAATCGGATCTCAGTTACTGTTGTTGGTCTCGACCATCTTTCAATAACCTCTGTTTTTGTTGGATCCACAGATATCCCCTCTTTTGAGAATATGTGACCCAAAATGCAACGTTTTGAAGCCAAAATTCACACTTGGTAAATTTGGCATAAAGGTTCTCCTTTCTCAGGGTCTTCAATATAATTCTCAAGTGATCTTCATGTTCGTCCTTGCTATTTGAATAGAGAAGAATATCGTCTACAAAGACTACCAAAAACTAATCAAGATAGTCTTTAAAGACTCTATTCATTAGATCCATGAAGATAACAGGGGCATTAGTTAGACCAAATGGCATAACTATAAATTCATAGTGTCCATACCTTGTACGGTAAGCTATCTTTGGTATATCCTCCCTTTTGACCCTTAATTGATGATACCCTGAACTAAGATCAATCTTGGAAAATTATTGAGCTCTACGTAGTTGGTCAAATAGGTCATCAATGTGCGGGAGAGGATATTTGTTCTTGATAGTGATCTTGTTAAGATCTCGATAATCAATGCAGGGTCTCATTGATCCATCTTTCTTCTTAACAAACAGAACAGGTGCTCCCCAAGGTGACGCACTAGGGCGTATGAACCCCTTATCAAGATTCTCTTGGAGTTGCGTCTTCAATTCATGCAACTCAATTGGGGCCATTCTATAAGGTGTCCTTGAAATAAGGAAAGCACCCGGTACGAGTTCTATTGAAAACTCTACTTCACGATTAGGTGGAAGACCCGGTAATTCCTCCGAAAAGAGATCATCAACCTCTCGTACAATGGGAATATTCTTAATCATGAGTTTCTCACCAACCATTTGAGATAAATAACCTTCATTTAGTGGAATAAATACCCATAAAATGGAAGAAATTTCCAATGGAAGGTTTTGTTCATCCTTGCATCGATAGACGATCATAGATTGATCTGGAATATGAAACGTGACTTCCCTTCATTGGCAATTGATATGAGATCCATGTAGAGAAAGCCAATCCATTCCATGAATCACATAAAATTCTACTATAGGAAGGATCAAAAGAATTGCAGGAAGCACTTTCCCACAAACTTCAATCGGAGAAGAATTATAAACTTTTGATGCGACTGTTCTGACATAGTTGTTGTCATAGATAACTCAACATCTAACTGTTGAGGTAATACGGTGAAACCCTTAGAAAATTCTTCAAAAATAAAGGAGTGGGTGGATCCAGAATCAAATAAAACATTTGCTACTTTAGAGTGGATGGTAAGTAACCTTTCACCACATCGTTATCATACTCCACATCGCTGATAGAAATTGCATGTGACTTTCCTTTTTCTTTACCCTTAAGAGTTTGTTGATGTCGACCATCATCATCAACCCTTGGATTAGGGAACTTATTGGCATAATGTCCAATCTCCTTGCACTTGAAACATTGATGTGTAGTAGGTTCATTCTGTGTATCCCTTCCTTTGTTTGCATCATTAGACATCTTCTTCCCATCATCACGACATTCAAATGCCCGATGACCTTCCTTTCCACATTTTAAACATTTACTTGTCCCTTTAAGACAACTCCCTCCATGTTTCTTTCCACAGTTTGAGCATAAGGGAAAGCTCATCTTCTTTTCAGTGTGCTCTTTAGATTTTCCTTTGAATTCCATTTTCCTCTTCTTATCAAACCCATATGACTGATGGGTTACTCCAATCTCCATCTCAACGTTGAGAGCACATCGAACGATTTCTTCGTAGCTATTGAAGTCCCTTATGGCTAAGGCCCTTCGAAGACTTGGTTTTAAGCAACTAAAGAATCGATCGATCTTACTTTTAGGTTGGATAATAATACCAGAAGCGTACCTTTAAAGTCTTGTAAAATTTTCTTCGTAGGTACCAATAGATTCATCATCCTTTTGCTTCAGTTCAAGAAACTCTTTCTCCATATTTGTATGGAGAATACGAGGGAAGTACTTATTGAAAAATAAGTTCTAGAAATCGTCCCATTCCATGGACTGAATTTCATCACTTTGCCTCATATTCTTAATAAGATTCCACTATTAATCAGCATCACCTTCCAAACGATACACTGCTAAGATGACTTTATCACGCTCAAAACATTGAAGAACTGAAAATATCTTTTCAGTAGTACTAATCCATTGTTCAGCAACTAATGGATCAGTAGACCCGCTAAATGAAGGTGGACGCGGTCTCATGGAGGATTCAACATAATGTTGCTCCTTCCTTTGCTCGTTTGGAAGTCCTGCATGATTCATAGCTTGAGAAAGTTGTGTGAGCATGGCTACAAGATTTTTCATTCCAGCTCCCATAACGTTTGGTTGCTCAGGGGGACAATCACTGCATTGCCCGTCGCATTCCGCATTAACACGGCTCCTTCGGGTTCCAGCCATTGACTAAAACCAAGAAGAATAGTGTGAGCAACACTAATTATAATAGGAAAACCACATAATAAAGAATAAAATTTCACACTTAAGGTATTATCCTAGGTTATTCATGGCTATTTCTAAAACACTAAGATTGTGTTCTATGCTTAGACTTATCCTTAGGGTTCTTACTAAGGCTTTCACATCCTAGTTTCCAAAGGTTGACTATACCTTTCCTCTGATACCAACTATAATGACCCACACTTTATGTACATTGTTATTACATCAGAATTGAAGCACACTTATTACAACATATAACAAAACCAAGAAATGACCGTATAGGTATAATGTCTTTAGAAACTGGGAAACATAAACAACTGGTTCATATAGCATCTGCTTTGCCTCCCATTTATTTCATCATATCTAGAGTCCCTTTTTGGCATATTCTACTTAATAATCTTCTTCCTGACCTGGGGAAATAAAACATACAAAAGGGTGAGATCAAATGCTCAGTAAGGGTAAACAAAAGAAATATCAATCACATCATATACATAATCACATAACTATTGGCAATCTTAACCTGCAAAAGAGATCATAATTCCATAAAATGGGATAAATCATAGTAGTGAAATGTAATCCCAATAATCATAAATTAAAACATGAAACTTTGTGACATACACACATAATCATGGAGAATCATTTCTTATTAGTCAAGACTCATTTCCAAGACTATCTTAGTGGACAAAGTCCATTTTTGAACCAAGTGCACTCCTCGTTTCAGTCCTGTTTCACTGAACCGGTATTACCTACCGTTCCAACCATGTCTATCTCATGAGATATAAAATCTTTACCCAATGCATTGGAGGGAGATATAGGTCCCACCCATATCATAATGATACCATTCTTATGTGTGCCAAAAAATCATAAATCATACATCATTGCATAACCCATGTAATAAAAATGGGAATCTTAAACGTCGTGACATCATAAAACAATTCATATAAGATAAAGGAATTTATAAATATAATTCCATCACAACATAATCAAATCAATGTAATAATAGGGATATAAACAGAACCCTTATTATCGTAGATGGAAAATAATTTTGATAAAACACTTGAACTTCATTGTTGAGGATAATATCCTTTCTACTTCAAAAAAACTTTTTCCTTTCTTAACATGTCATACATTTTTAAACTAAAAGAAGTTGGTTAAAAATTAACTTGAAATCTTGTAAGGTAAGCTTCTTGGAAATAATTTTTTAAAAATCCATTCATGCCGTATAAGTTAAAAGAAAACATTCTTCTCGTACTTTTGTTGAAAAAGTCAAAAAGTACCTCGTATGAGAAACGACAAAAGATTCATTTCATATCGTTTACTAAAAACTCAATGAAGGGTACAATTTGATATAAACTATTGTATAAGGATATAAATATTACATATTGAGGAAACATGGATGTGGATGATAAAATACACCCCAGTAAATACCGAAGTATAAACAATCTCGGATAAAAATGAGATTGTGATATTTCTCTTACCTTAGGTACGATATCGTTTGTACGTGTCTGAACCTCCTGTATAATGATTTAAATAATGTTATTGACTTATTCCAGAGTCATACTTATTTTTATGATATCATATAGAGTCATATTCTTAGCTTGTTAGTAGTAATATTTCATTGCTACTTGTTATTCGGGTGTTTAAAACTTTTTGTTCTTATGCGTGTTTTTCAAATAAATTGTTATTCTTCTCATTAGGTTATAGATACCTCATTTCCAGAATGGTATTAGTGTAATATTTATCATATTAATTCATTCAATTAATTTATATAATCATTATGAAATGAAGATCATGTAGAACGAGTCGCATCACATCGTGGAGACGGTATTCCGTACGTACGCACGAGTGATGATATCATTCCTATGATCTTGGAATTGTATTGGAGTGTATTTATACTATTTCAGAATCAGTATCAATTTATAATAGTCAAATATAGTCATTATTTACACCATTATACCCATCCAAGTAAGGTGGTGGTGGAAAATAGATTACACCACGGCGTGGAGACGGTATTCCGTACGTACGCACGTGCGGTGATTTCTTTTTCGGTAGGATGGATAGATGGTGAAATAGGGCTGTTTCATTCTTATAATAACATATCGGTATATTAGTGATACTGATGTTATTACTTCATAATGAAACAACTAAAGAAGAAGAAGTGGAAGAAGAAATAATGATGAAAGAATCGGTAACAGACATTACTTCTTCTTTGAAGTGCTTCTTTGAGAACTCTTTTTAGGGCACTAAAATAGGTCTTTGAAGAAGAAAAGAGCCTCTAGAATGTTTCTATGGAAGTGGAGAGAAGAAATTGGAAGGTTTTGGCCGAACATGAAGGCTCAAAGTGGTGTGAGGAAGAGGGGGAGGAGGTGCCCTTTTATAATGGAGGAGAGGGGCTCCTTTGGAAAAACTAATTATATTATTTTATTATAAAGTCAATTTCGGTTTTAAATAGCTCAAAATTAATTTATTTCGAAGCTAAGGTGGGGATGGGTCTAAATCCTCTCATCCAATATAATTTAGACAAGTTTAGGTTCGTATTTTAACCTTATCATTTAGATTTAACATTAAGGTAAATAATTTTACTTCTACCGTGTCTTCTTGTGTTCTTATACTATAAGGTTAATAAACTTACTATAAGCTGACCAACGAACCCCAAGTTGTTTATTATTAATATATATAACCTTATCTAAGTCATTTTGGAGAACCGTAGTTTTTTAGGAATAAAATAACAATTACTAATATAATATTTGTTTTAAAAAATATTTTATGACAATTTTGACACTATTTAGTAATTAATTTTTGTGAAAATCATAACAGAATTATTAGTTCACAAAAAGTTAATTAAATCATTAATAACATGTCATATTAATATAGAAAATTAGTGTAATTCATAAAAAGTCTCAAATTACATTTATTTTGCTGTTTATAACATCAATTAAGTCAATATTTCATTAATAAGATAATTACTGCATCATCATTGTGTCATAAATAAATTAAATTATATAATGTCTAAAAATTACAAATAAAATACCATTATTTAGGAAATACTTCTATATTTCTAATGAATATTTATAGTCGAATTTATCTTATTTATAACCCCATATTAAAAATGATTTACTTACTAAACATTGATTTTAACTATTTTAACCTTTCTTTAAATAAATAAATAATAAATGACCTAATCTAATCCAAGTAGGCCTAAATGGTTATATTTTATTCCTAAGGTTGTTTTTGGTCTAATTAAACTTGTCCAATAGATTTAGGACATGTGTTAGGGTAATAATAACATCATTTTTACCCTTAATTACCCTATTTACTTTTAACTATGGTAAAAAAAGTAAAAAGTAACTATTCACCAAATTTTTTTTTCTCATTGATCCATATTTTACTTACTAACATAAACCGTGTCTCTCGGATTTTTGAAAATCCACTCACAGAAGCAGTAAAATTATGTTTTATGAAAAATTCAATTTTTTAACTACCACTTAGTGGTTTCACTATTCATCAAAAATAGAAAGTTTTCAGAAAAATACCAAAATTTCACCCTAGGCAAATTTTGATATTGCGAATCCAAAAATGAAGTCCATGTTGAAAAATGAAATTTATAAAATTTCAAAAAGTGGTTATTAATATTCATAATGGCTAGTTTTAATAATATTTTATTAGCATATCATTGTTTAGTGAAACTCGGTATTGCGTACGACGCAACCTATCGAGGAAGGTTGTGATTTCGTGTAAAGAAATCCAAGCAAGTGTTGTGTGTAGAAAAAGATTCCTTTGATGGTTTATATAACATAAAAGTCTCGAGTGTTACAGATATCCTACGCATGGATAATCCTATATTCACAAATATGGTTTCTTTGAGGAATATTTTACATTTAAATCCTTAATAATGGCTTGTAAATAAAATGTGAATTATCCTAAGCATATCCCCTAGGAGTGTCATAAAAAAGAGTTCAACAAGTCCCATTGTCATGTACCAGTTCCTGTTCTATTCTAGCACAAAAAGTGTTTTCGGGTTTTACCCCTAGATACATCTATGCCAGAGCCGCCTCTACCTGCACTTATCTAGACATGGATGTATTGTTTGAAAGACCCACATAATATATTCCTTACCAAAATACCAGGACATTGTTGTATGTGTATCCTCCAATACTAACTTAGGTACTCTTCCCCAATTGTATGTTTTCTAAATCTAGTTTCAAAGTATTCAACTAAACATCCTCTGATACCAACAGTATGAACCCAATCCCAGTTTCCCAGAGTCGGTGCCTTATTTGATTATGTTAGAATACATAGAAGGAAAACAAATCTCAAAAGGCCGAGTAGTTTAGTATTATTGGAAATAGGTTATATACATAATTTTGTTATTACAATATGAAGGGAATCAAAAACACTATTTTATTTCACTAGAAACATCACGTCTCTTAGATAAAGCTTGCAAGTCATTCATAAATTACTTCTTCATATCATGAGAAAATGAAGCATAGGAAAGGGGTGAGCTCAAATGCTCAGTAAGAGTAAGAAATACAACGGAAGATTATATAAACATTATATATGATGAATAATTGAAAACAAATGCCTTTTATAATAAACATGAACATATTATGGCAGGAATATGAGCTGAGTAAATGTTAACATAATAAAACAAAATCAAGGGAATTATACTAGTCGAATATCCACATGATAATTAAATTTCTAGCTTAATAATGAGGGGAGTTCATATTCTTAACATTCTGAATCATTTTTTCATGGCCTCGACCAAGACATATTGTGATTAAGGCCTCAGCCAAAATCCATATCACATTGGGAAAGGCCTCGACCAATTCTACATCGTCTCATGAGACCTACCAATGCATCGAGGGCCTATAGCGGGCCCCACCCATCACATAATAAGTCCAATGCATTCCAAATATGAGTGGGGATAAACATAAACAACAAATACATTTATAATGAAACTATCATATGAAATGTAACTATCATTCCCCAATCATTAAACATAAAACCCTAACCATTCAGAATAATATGGTGAATCATTTTATGATTGGTCATCCCAAATAGAGTTAGTCATAAAGCATTAAATCAAATATGGTAGATGAATTAATAAATTATTAAACCCAATAATATCATGGAATCAACAATAGTGTTTAATTAGATGAAAACACTCTTATAAAATCATTGAGCAATTCTGTAGATAAATACTCATTTATATTAAAAAGAAGAGTTATTTTGGAAAAATATTTGTATAAAACAAGAAGTAAATTAAGATAGTATTTTCATAATAAAATGAGTGATTTTATAAAGACAATGGTTTCTAAAAACATATTATAGAGTACCCTTGAAAATAGGTAAGAATTTGAGAAATTCCCTTGAATCACGCTTGTATTTTTGAAACAATTTTGAAAGTTCCTTTTCAAAAGTGTAACTAACCATAAAATAAGGATTTATTATGGTTTTTAAAGATATATATGATACTCACATAGAACATATGATGAGTACATAACAATACATAAGAATTACATTGGGGTAATTAGACAATGAAAGTATCCCGAATGAAAGTGGATGCTGGGTGGAAAAACCCTTACATTAACTCCAAATGTGTTCTACTCTTGTACATAAGTTCCTGGAATATAAAATTATACATGTTAATAACTTATTTCAGAACCTATTAGAAATTAATTTAGTTTACCATAATTCTGGTTATTTCATTTATGTCTTTATTGATAAGTTATTGTATTGAATTTCGTCGTTATGGAGTGTTCGTTCCCTTTATTTTCATATTCGGTTCACATGTTTTAAAGTAATAAAGTTCATGTGGAATGGTTATAAATATATAGGATTGGAATTATATATTAATAATGAAAATAAATAATTTATAATGGTCATTGATATCATTTGGTTACATGGAATGAGGACTAATCATTAGATGACAACCACTTCGATTATTCGGCGGTATTTGGAATATTATGAACTAGTTTTGTCATATAACTTAATTATATGTACATATTCTGGTTCCTTAATATTAATTATGTTGTAAAACATATATTATAGTCTTGTTCAACCATGAATATGGTTTCATTACCTGTAATGAAGAAGAAATTGAAGAACGAAACTTCGTCGTCCATGAAGGTTATAAATCAGAACCTCATGGACATCAATTTCATTTCTAAAATAAAAGGGAGGGAGTAAGAATATTTATGATGGATCTTCCATTAACATTATATAAATACAGTATATATATGTTACTGGAGTTATCAGGATCATTTGGATAGATTATGTTAGGAGAGGAAAACAAAAGTAGATAAATTGAAATAAAACAAAATGAGAAAGAAGGGTGCTTTACCTCTTGAAATAACCTCCTTGAGAAACTCCTTTAGGGAATGGGTTTTTTCTTTTATAAAGACTAAGAGATTCCTGGTCATGGGGAGTGACTAGGGAAGGGTAATTGGGTAGAGATTTGAGGAACTTCAAGGCTTATAGTAGTGAAGAGAAGAGGGAGTGGTGAGGTTTTTTTATGGTAGAGGAGAGGAGTAATTTTTGAATATTTAATTCATTATTTTATTATTTCCCACAAGACAGCCAATAGTATTGTTTCATGCAACCTTTAATAGTAATAATGGCATGTGCGTTCGAACCAAGTGGGATTACATCATTTTTGCATCACCTATTTTGCAGTAAATCAATTATTTATCATTTATCGTATTTATTGTATTTTACAATTCATCAAAAATTCTTGAATTTCAGAAAAATCCCAAAAATTTACACTATGCATTTTTCGGCGTGTAGAATTATAAAATGAAGTCAATTATTGAAAAATAATTTTCTAAATATTATTAGGTTAACGTTAAAAAAAGCATACTTAATTTAAAATTTAATAGTTCTAATTCTACAACTACTTCTTTATCTAAATGAAAAATTAACCAAGATGTTATTATCTTCTAGCCTTAAGAAAATAAAATAATAATAAAAATTACTATTCATTAGAGTCATATTACTTTTCAAATAACTATTCATAAGGGTGTGTAACTATTCACCAAAAATCAAGTTTATTCTATTAGACTCCAAATGACTTTCAAAAAACAACTGTAGATGACCATTTTTCGAAATTCAAAACACAAAAGAGGAAAGGTTATGTTTAAAGGATAGATTATAAAATTGAATTATATATTTATTTTCAAAACCCTGGGGTGTTACCAATAATAATATTGGTATTTAGATATCTATTTTATGATATTTCTTCAATGGGTTTTATGGTTCAAAAGATTCCAAATCGGTAAAGTAATTTTTGTCTCAATTTTCATTCTTTGAGACACATGCTATGTTATGCACATACATTAGTTTATGACATGTATATAATTTCCTTTTAAAAGGTATATAATCAATATAATAAATTTATGGATATTATAAACTTAATTTAATTTTATTATTACTTGGGTATTTTGATTCAAACATTTCAATGTGGAATAAGACATTTTGAAAATGTTAAACATTATTTTCCTCATGAATGTTTTACATAATATTTCAAAATTATTTTCCATTTTTGATGAAAAAATTTGATTTGTTCTTTGATTTTCTAGGGTCATTACCCATGGGTACCATTATATTTCTCCCTATGCATGGTTTATTAATTTTATGGAATATTTTTTATGTGACCCATTTCCCTTCCATGGGTTATACCATGGTAAAATAAATTTAAAACACATGAATTTTCATGGGTTATGATATGATGAAATTATATTGAATCATATCTATTTTCCACATGTTATGATAATTGGGATTTTATATAAGATCTAGTTCATTTCATTTTCTATGATATGATGTTTATGAACCCCATATATTTTTATGGGTCATGATATGATGGAATTTTTGTTATCAAGTGGCACATGCATGTATGATTTCGTTATGTGATGGGTGGGAACAATATCTCCCTCAAATGAGTTGGGTAATGAGAAATGTTTTATAAGATCAAAGAAAAATTTTTATGGAATACGAAGACTGAAACAAGAGGGTACATTAGATGGTATCCCAATATCAAAACAATAGGGTACACTGGAGGAGATCCCAAAACTGAAACAAGAGGGTACATGGGAATACACCCCTAGCTCAGAAAGGTGGTAAACGAGAGGGAATACCTCTCCCAAAATAAGATGGTAAAATGGGGGGAATCCCAAGCTTGAAACCAGAATATAAAAACGACGGAATACTATCCTAAAGTAGGTACACAAGTGATTATCCCAAGCATAAAAAGTTATGAAGGTCTTGGTAGGTAGCCTCATTATAGTATTTTCTATGCATATATGTATGATAAAATTCAATGTCTTATTTTAATATTATTATTCCATGGATTATGATATTTATTCCTTTATGATTCATGTCGTATTAACTGAATATATTTATTCCCTTATTCATGATTTTGATAATTGATATGGATGGTATGATCTTCTAATGTAATTATCATGTTCTTATTCTCTTATTCTCATGTTATTCTTATATGTATCATTTTCTTACCCTTATTGAGAATTTGATCTCACCCCTTTCTTATTTGTCCTTTCCCCTAGTTATGAGTAATGATTTTAGTTAGGAGTACTTTAGTGGAAGATCTTTATAGGATATTTTGAAGATAATTCCCCATGTTAGAACACTATGTTTACATGGTTCTAAATTCACTAAACAATTACAGTTCTCATGCATGTATTTTTATAATGTGAATATTAATTTTTAGAAAAAATGATGTAATTTTCATGTATGTTAATACTAGGTTTCTATAAAAACACTCACATATTTTTATAAATAATTTAATTCCCATTGATTGGAGTCCGTAATGGTAGATCTAAGATTTCCCTTGGACAAATAACACAATTTTAACCAAGGTGTGACTTAATTATTTTTTTCATAAGAATACTAGTCAACACACAGTTTCAAGAAGGTATTAAATGGAATTAATAAATAAATTTATTTACCAATTAATTTTTATAAAACCAATTATCCTTACATTTAATCATTGTTATTTGAAATTCATTGGGTTATCTATGTAAATGAAATAGAAAATCATTGATGAAAAGGGGATCCATTATTGAGTATATCTTTGATGGAATATCACTGGAGGATTTGTGATCAATGAACGAGTTCAATGAAATTTTTTATCAACATTGACATAAAAATAATATGCCATATAGATTGATCCAATTATGAGGTATGGATTTTTTATTTACATTTTATTTATTCAATTATTTTAGATTTCATCCACGATTTAACATTGACATATAGATTCTTCATCAATATCTTTTTTTTCATGGCCATTATTTTAATTATCCCCTGGACCCTAAATTTATTATATTATGTTAGAGTTCCTAGATTTCATATTTATTCCAAGATTTTGTTTAATGGATGAATTTTAAATTACCATTAATGAAATTTCTACATTTATTATGAATTTCTCCCTCGTTTATTCACCTGTTCATAATTGGTATATGAAAGGTCAATGAACAAACAAATTGTATGATTTGATACATGATCAAACCTGAATCCACTTTGTTTTTTTTCTGCAATCTATGTTAGAGATGGTGATTTATAGAATAGATGAAGATCCATATTGGATTTCAAATTAACAATGTAGGTTCAATCCCTTAGATGATGGTTATGAGAAGACATACTCTAGAAACCACGAAAATATAGTGGTATTGATGAAATAAATAAATAACATTAATCTATAATAAATTAAAACCGATTGTATAATTTATCAACGGATATAATTGAAAATAAATAGATCGCATGGATAATAATAAGTAGTTCTTTTGAGAAAAAAATAATAATGGTATACAACTAATTCCAAACCATAACACAATTCATTATGACCTTATACATTATGACATTTCCATTATTTAAATATCTTGTTCTAGTAATGAATACACTGAAATAACTAATAATTGTTTTTCATGAGACCTATTGGTGAAATGAGAGGATACACAATGGAATTCCACACCCATAGATTTTTTAAATCTAATTCATTCATTATATGATAAAATTATTAAACAATTCAGTGTATTTTTTAGTAATCATAAAAGTTGTAATAATAATATAACGAGTGAAAATACTTTTTACAATGTCAATAAAAGGAATAAAATGATCATAATCCATCCTGAGAAAGAAGATGGATAATTAAAAAATACATATTCAACTTTCTAATAATCATATGCATTGGAATAATAGTATATGAAACACCCATACTTTTCCCGAAGTCAATTAATGGGATAAAAAAATCATAACCAATCTAGTGAAAGAAGGTGGATGACTAAATAAAACACAGTCAAATTTATAATAATAATATATATTAGAATAAAAAAACCCAATTAAATAAAATTTAAACATAAAAATAATAGGGAAAACATGATCATAACCCATCTAGATAAATAAGGTGGATAGTTAAACAATATAGAATAAACATAAAAACTTTGGGGTATTATTAATATAAAAGAAATTAACCTTATAAAAGAAGTAATTATAAGGTTGTAGATAAATTTACTTTAAATGTTTTGGGTTTCAATAGAAGATAACAATTGAGTTCCGCAGTTTTCACTAATAGGAGACCGTACCAATGTTAGGTAAAATATTTCATCATGGTTCATAAAGAGAATGTGAATATCCAAAAGCATATTTCATAGGAGTTCTAGATATATTTGTAATATTAAGACCACTCAAAATGTATCAAGGTGATGGTAGGGTCAGTTGTTTAATTAAACCTCTTAATGGTGACTACCCCTCGGTGAATCTATTCCACAACTTTATCCTATTTATAGTATCCATATATGGATATCCTTTCTAAGAAAACCACACACTCTTTTCTTTCCCATCATTTTGAATTTTCTGACATTACGTAAATATAGGAAAAATAGTAAATTTGAGGAAATACTATTATCAATATATCAGATGAGTGATAATTCGATATATTTACAAGAATGATAGAATTATACTAATATTTCATAATTGACAGTAGAAAGGGTGGATTGAGAAGCATTATGTCAGTATAATAATGACATAAGAAAAAGGCTATAACGAGAGGGGATAATTTATATCTCATTAAAAAAATATTAAATGGGAAGAGATTCCACGAAATTTAAATCAAATACATATTTTGAAATGGTAATATACAAAATATTTTCAACTGAAAAGGAAAGAGAAGGATTGGAATCCCTTACATTACTAAGATTTTTTTATGTTTGGGAGGACTCCTGGAAACCATAGAGAATACTTATGAAAGAATTTGAGAGGGTAAGGGATGTTAAATTTTTAACGAATTACTTTGGGGTGGATTGTGAGGAAGTGAGATCCTTTTATAGGTGAAAAAGTGTATCATTTTTTGAGAAACTAAAGTTAGGTAAGGGGAATGAATGAAATCACATGAGTTTTAGTTGAATTTGTTTAGTTTGGTGGATTTTTTAGATAAAGGTAAGGTGAGAAATGTGGGCATTAATTTCATAACTAACACTTATTTCTAGATGGTGTAATATTTCTTTTAATTATCAAATATTTAGAGATACCACATTCAACTAGTTCACCCTTATTAATCTTGATTAAAAATTGAAAATGGAAATTATTTTATTGTGAATATATAAGATTAACCTTATTACTAAATTTTTACATGATAAATAATAAATTGAGATATATTTAACCAGATTAAATTTATACATATGTGAAAATTAACCTTGAATTTAAAATATAAGATATTTGAAAAATTATTTGTATATAAATATGTATTGTTATATATTAAGTGTTTCTTATTATTATTTCCTTTTAATTACATAAAAATTTGGGATTATATATTAGATTATGTGTTTAGAAAATTTAGATTCATATTTTAAGGTATATTAATCTAATTTATTTAGATAGAAATTATTACTCTTATAAAATTATTATTTGAAAACAACCACTTCAATTTTACCATGGTAATTAATATTTAAACTATGTATGTCACCTTCAATTTATAAAAATAAGTTCAATTTTGTATTATAATTTTGATTTAATTATTTAAAATTTAAATTCATTTTTATAATGTTAAATAAACATGGGTAGGGAAAATTAATAAAACATTTAACATTATTATTATAAAACCTATTTTTAGAAAAGGTTTATTTTATGAATAAAGATTATATTCAGGATAAAAATGTTAAAAAATTTTATTTCCTGGTCATAAATTGGTAAATTATAAAAATATTATTATTATGTTTCTTCAAAAACTATAAAAAATTAAAATATACCAAAATTATATTTTATTGAATGAAACAATCAAAAAATATTTTTCTATGAGAAAATATTACTTGTGTTCATAAATTATTAATAACAGGTTTTATAATTTCATAATATTATTGAAAAAAACTATTATTTTACATCTTAAAGAAATTATAAAAAATTTTAATGGGTTTATAAATTTTTTCGTCTTACTTATATAAATAAAAGTTGTAGTTTTGGTAAAAACATTATCATTCACATATTCACTTAAAAATCAAATATTTCTAAAAAATTACAAAATTTCAACTTATGATAATTTATTTATGATTAGTTAAAAGAAGAAGGTTTCTTTTTTAAAATAATATTCTAAAATTCAAAAATTAGACTGTTAAATATACTCATGAATATGGGTTCTTTAGAGTGCACATTGTGTTATTTTTTAGGATATATTGTTTATGTCTTAATATACAATCTCATGTATTATATTGATCCCCACCCCTAACTAATTTCATCCTAAAAATTAGAATATATTTCACCTATCGAATTAATGTGGATATTCCTTCCCCATAGATTTTTAGGCTCCCATGTTTTCACTTTTATTATGTGATTTCTCTAATGGACCTTCAACAATCATGTTTTATAAATCTAAAACAATTTATGTTTAATTTCAAGACTCTTCAAATGTTCTTGATTATAAGACAGGATAATATCCAACTCTATTCTCTCATATGTGATCACATGAGTCAGATATACCATGTATTTCATATATAATAAAACATGGAAATTGTTTGGTACTTTAAAATTGTCACATTGAATAACCAATCGGTATAATAAATCTAGTACCCTTGTTTCATGTACATAAACCTTTCCCTAATGTTTTCTAAATGGGGTGTCGTAGATTGACTTTCCATAAAATAAAGATATTCCCTAAAATAGAGGGTTTCCAAAAAATAGAGAGTTTCCATAAAATATATAGTTTCCATATTATGGAGATTTTCCATAAAGTGGTTTGTTTCCATAAAATGGGTTGTTTCCATAATGTATGGTGTTTCCATACAGATGTTGATTTCCATAATGTGTAATTTTTCCTTAATGTGGGGTGTTTCCAGAATGTGGGGAGTTTCCATAAAGTGGGGTGTTTCTATAAAATGGGGTGTTTCCATAGAGAAGGATATTTCCATAAAAATGTGTTTCCATTGAAATATTAAAGGTTAAGGATTGGAGATTTTGGTGGTTTTATAATTTGTGTTGGGACCAAAAGTAAGGTCTCATGATCCATACATGGTGGGCCCAAACCTTGTTGTCAAACCTGGCGCATAGGTTAAATGTAGATGCTATTTTCTAAGAGCTTTCTCGTTTTTGTTCTATATATTTTTTTTGGATTTAAATCGCCCCTATTACTAGATTAAACTTCCTAGAAGGCTGGAGATCCATCCCCACACATGTTGGAGCCAACCTAGAGCCTTCCCTTATTTATTTTAAGCCAGATTCTTGGGGTAAGTTATGATCTTCTTGGTTCTTTTCCGATTTCTGCAAACTCCTCCTCCTCTCCTTCTTGTCTTCTTTGATCTGCAAGTCAATTTAGTAGATATATGTTTTTTAACTTCATGTAAGGCTATATATGGTTTTTTTCATGATATAGGAAGAGATCTAAGATTCTTTCTAGGAATCTTGATCCGATTCTTGTGGTATGTCACCATTCTTTCGTGATTTGTCATGTTTTCTTAGATATGATTAGATCTAATTCTCTGATCTCTATTCATTCTCATATATGACTCTATAGTGTGTATATCTACATTTTTCCATGCCAAATAATTCAATTTTGAGTCGTGATCATTCAAGGATAAGACAACTAAGACCGTTCTTGGAGAATTTACCAGCTTTCTTGTCTGATCTTCGTCTATTGTCAATGATTCGTCAAAACCTTCGATATAGGAGGCTTCTATCTCGACTCCTATTTCTATAATTGATTATATATGAATAAAATTTGTTCATTAATTGTGAAATTCATGGAAACATCTTCATTTTTTATGATTTATGGTTTTTGTAAAATTGCATGATCTCGGCGAATAGTAGTGCAAATGGGTATTAGTTTCATGAATTTAAAATAATTATTTTAAATAATGGATTTTATAGAATTTCTTAATGGTTTAAGAAAAAGGGGTTTTCAATTGAAATTTTTTTCAATAAAAATAGAGTTTTATTAAAATGGGTTGGAATTGAAATGGTTTAGCATTGAAGTAGTTTTGACGAAAATGGTTTTCAATAAAAAGGTGTTTTTATTGAAAGGGTTATTTATTGAAAGGGTTGTCTTGGAATGATCATTGGGAATATGTGGTGTGTGTTCATGTATCATATACGGGGCTTGGTTGAAATATGAAATTGTGCTCAGTGCCAAAGGATTAATGGCACATGAGAATTTCACACACGAGGCTTGGTTGAAATATGACCTCATGTTTAGTGTCAAAGGGTTAATATCCCATGGGAAACAATTAAATTGTGATGACTTGGTAAATCGACGAGAAACCACTCATGATTATGGAACTGTCATAACATATAATGCATGGTTGGTTTCATGGGTTTGAGGAATGGTTGGGTATGCTAATAAAGGTATAATATGAAATTGTTGAAAAGATTGTTCAGTTATTTTTCTAGAAAGTTATCTTGCTATGAAAATTGATTTCAATTGCACTTGTATGCTTTTAGTAATGAATGGTTTTGAAAACTTTTTTATATTTAGTTATAAACTGTTTTTGAGAAATTATTTTATATATAATCTTTAATATAATTGTTGCAAACTCTTCTTTCCTAGTGGTATGAGTTGGGAAGTCATTTTGGAAAACCTAATGAGTTTTATACTCACCCATACTTTTTAACTTTTTTGCTTTTCTAGATGATATATTCTGGGTCAAGAGAAAAGGTATTATTTCACACAAATTTAGAACTACCTTTTTTTTGGGTTGTTCGGATATTTTGGAGCTTGGAGCTTGTGGAGCATGTAGTCTTGAGGTCTTTGGAGACTCTTGTATAGTCTATCTGCCATGTAATTTGATACTTGGTTATTCTTTTCCTGTTGCTCAATTTGATGTGATTTTGAGATACATGAAGTTATTGAGTTGTCTTCTATTTGTGCATGCATTACGTAGTGAATGTTTGGTTATTGTTGGTAGGTTTATTGGTTGATTTCATAAAGGGTAAATGGACCTCTACTTGTATTTGAAACCCTTTGGCAATTATTGCCAGCCTTTGACCTCTTGGGGATGTTTCTTTAGGCCAAGTAATGACATGTTATACTCTTAATACAATGAGAATTGGTGGGTCATTACAAATGGTATCATCCAGTTCCGTTCTTGCCTTATAATTAGTCATCAATGTTAATAATTTTTGAGATGAAATCCCTTCTTTTCTATTCCTTAGGTGTGAATCTTAGAAAGGAGTAAGATTGTTCGAACAAGAAATGTATACTGTAGAAGGACATAGATAACCCTTTTTTTGAACTTCATGTTACCAGAGAGTTGGGTAAATAAGTTTCTGGAGACACTTCTAGGAGTTCGGAACACATTGTCATGGGTTTATCCAATGAGAAAAGCAAGACATTCATTATAGAGGAATGACATCCAACTAGGAGTGCATACATAATTTTGCGGAATGATTAACGTTGTGATAAAAAGTGTTTATTTTTGGAAAAAGTATGGAATTTGTTTTTAAATGAATGATTTTGAATGAACAAATTCATATTGTATTTTAAAAATGGTTTAATTTTCAAAATTATGTGATGTCTTCTAAAAAAATCTTTAAACATGGGAAAAATGTTGTTTGGGGAAACATTGTTTTGATAGTTTATGTTATGGAATTTGAAATGCTAAGACATTAGTTTCTATAGAGTGATACATATAGTGTTTTCTGTTGGATTAGAAAATGGCACCCAATAGGCATCATACGAACCAGTCAAAATAGGTTGTTGAGAATTTGGTTGCACCTGATCCACAGGTGAACCTATAGTTGGTCCAAGGCATCACTCAGGCTTTTCAAACTATTGAGTTGGGACTGTAGTTGGATACTCCGTTAATGATATCTGTAACTGCTGAAAATCTTAATGGAGGAAGGGTTGTTTTCTTCACTAAAGGGGATGAGAACTCTATCACTAAGATAAAGAGGAAGTGGGGAACATATTAGCGATGTTTAAAACCTAAAATGATGCCTTATATGAATGAAAATTACTCTTGGTGAAAGATAATGTCTAGCCTTTATGTGTAGAGAATGTATTATAACTGTTTATAGAACTGAGCTAAAATGGGACTTCTCGATGTTGGAGATGGATATCTATGATGTAATCCTGGGTAGGTATTGGCTAACAATGTTCATGGATCAAATCTACTGTTATAGGAGAACAATTAGTTTCATGACTGAGGATGACACCAAGCATCTTTTTTGAGGAGTTGGAAAACAAGGGTTTCATTCAACTGAGTACGTCTCCATGGGTAGCACCAATTTCGTTCGTGAAGAAGGTAGATGGAACTCTTAGGCTGTGGGTTGATTTTTTTAAGCTTAACCAAGTTACAATAAAAAAAATATATCCACATCCATGCATTGCTGATCTATTAGATAACTAAAAGGGTGATCCATGGTTTTGTAAGATTGAAATGCGATCAGGATATCATCCAATTGAGAGTTCAAAAAAATGATATTCCAACAATAGCTTTTAGAAGTTGTTATGTCCACTATGAATATGTAGTAATGCCTTTCGGTCTAACAAATGCACCAGTGGTCTTCATGGAATTAATGAATAAGATATTTCAAACAATATCTGAATTCTTTAGTTGTGCGGTTTGTGGATGACATTTGGGGCTATTAATAGACAAGGGATATCCATGTGGTGAACCTGGAATCCTTGTTACATATCCTGAGATATCATCATTTGTATACAAAATTATCAATGTGTGATTTTTGGATACAAGAAGTACATTTTCTTGGCCATGTCATTTATGAGAAAGGCCTTTGTTGATCCTGAGAAGATAGAAGCCGTTATCTCTTAGAAACAACTGAATAATGTTTTTGAGATATGAATTTTCGTCAGTATAGCTTGTTACAAATCCTGAGAGATCATCATTTGTATAAAAAATTCCAGATGTCTTTCCAGGAACTAAAAGTTTGGGTTACTTCAGTACCTATTTGGATCTTTCTAGAATCAAGAAATGGGTATGTGGTGTGTTGTGATTCTTCGAGATCATGGTTTGGATGTGTTCTCATTCAAATAGATCAGGTATCACTTATGGTTGATAACAGTTGAGGGTACATGAGAAGAATTACCCAAAACATGGTTTAGAGTTAGCTGTAGTTGTACAGGGTTTGAAAACATGGCGACATTATCTATTTGGTGAGAAATTTACTGTGTTTATGGATTACAAAAGCCTGAACCACATTTTATCAAAACAATATTTGAATCTAAGGAAAAGGAGATGGATGGAGTGTCTCCAAATGTTTGACATTGACTTGATGTAAACACCAGGGAAAGGAAATTCAGTGACATATGCATTGAGTAGAAAGTTATATGCTCCGTTGGAAAAATAAGCTTAAGATGAATAGAATTTGATGTCTGTCTTAGCCAGAAAGCAAGTGGAATGTGAATATTGAGGTGATGTTGTTATTTTATTTGCAGCTACACTTGTTCCTGATTTGTTAAAAATGATCAATGAGGCACCACCATCTAATGTATAATGTTTGGTTTTATGTTCAAAACTCAATGGTTGGGAGACCATTGATGGATGGAAACTTGATGGGGGTTCAGTTTTGTCATTTAGTGATCAGATGGTTTTACCTATGGTTTTTTTCAAGATCAAATCCTTCATTCTTACCACAAATTGATATGATCTGTATATCCAGGAACACAAAATATGTATATGTCATTGAATGCGCAGTTTTGGAAGAGCAGCATGAAAAGAAAGGTGGCCGAGTTTGTCTCGTGGTGGTTAACATGTCAGTAGGCTAAAGCAGAGCATCAGAGACCAGCTGGCATGTAACAATATTTTCCCATCCTAATGTTGAAATGGGATCATATTGCAATGGATTTTGTTACAGGTCTTCCATGAATTGTCCAGAAACATGATGCCATTTGGGTGATAGTGTATCATCTAACCAAGTCATCCCATTTCATCCCTATTCGTGACACTCATACGATGGAGGATCTATCAAAAGTATATATTCTGGAAGTGGTAAAGATGTATGGTGTACTAGTTTCAATAGTCTCTAGATAGAGATCTGAATTCATATCTCATATCTTGAAATCCTTAAAGCAAGCCCTTGGGGATCAATTGACTATGAGCATGACCTATGATCCTTAGACGGATGGGAAATCCGAGCGGATGATACAAACATTTGAAGACTTGTTACAGGCGTGTGTAATGGATTTTTGTCACTAATGGGAGGAGTATATACCTTTAGTAGAGTTCGCATACAATAACAACTATCAAGACTTGATACACATGGCTCTATTTGAAGCATTGTATGAGCATCCTTGTAGTTCTCTACTATGTTTGGTGGAAATGGGAGAAACATCACCAGTCGAACCAAGCCTTGTTTAATAAACAACAGAAAAGATCAGGTTGATTAGAAAGAGGATGGAGATATCTCAGTGTCATCAGAAAGCTTATGCTGATCACCATCGAAGACCATTTTTGTTTCTGTGGATGATCATGTCTTCTTGAGGATCACTCCATGGCATGGACATTATCATTTCGGGAAGTAGGGTAAGGTATATCCTAGATAAATTGGACCTTTTTAGATACTAGAAATTGTTGGATATGTGGCATATCAGACAGAATTACCACCACAATTTAGTTTAGTGAATAATGTGTTCCATGTATCCCAGTTGAAAAAGAATCACCCTAATCCTGGCCATGTGATCTGATGGGATCACGTCAACCTAGAACCAGATGAATAGTTGGTACATATCCCTGTATAGATCACAGATAGACATGATAATGTCTTGAGTGGGAAAATCATTGGCCCGGTGTGGGTTTTATGGCCACATGGTCAGATTCAGGAAGAGACTTGGGAACATGAGAATGAAATGAAAGGGTAGCGGACGCCACTCGTTTTGGCCAATGAGGGTTTTATACTTTGTGAGGACAGAAATTCCAATGGTGTGGGGATTGTAGTACCCCCCCCCCCCCCGATTTCAGGTACAAAACCCCTTTCATCATGTTTTATTGAATGGTGTGTCTTCGATTGGGCTTCCATAAAATGGAGAGTTTTCATAAAATAGAGAGTTTCCATATAATAGAGTGTTTCAATATGATCAATAGTTTCCATAATATTGAGAGTTTCCATAAAGTGGGTTGTTTCCATAAAATGGGTGGTTTCCATAATGTGGGGGTGTTTTCATAAAGTGTGTAGTTTCCATAATGTGGGGCGTTTCCCTAAAGTGGCGTATTTCCCTAAAGTGGGGTGTTTCCATAATGTGGCATGTTCCATAGGGAAGGATGTTTCCATAACGAAATGTGTTTCCATAAAAAGGGTAATGGTGAATTATGGGAGTGTTTTGGGGTTTTTTAAGGTGTGTTGGGACCAAAAGGAAGGTCGCACGATCCATACACGGTTGGCCCAAACTGTGTGGTCAAACCTTGCACAGAGGACAAATCTATATCCTAATTTCTAGGAGCTTACTTTATTTTTCACTATATATTTCTTTTTTACTTCAAAACACCCCTATTTAGAGATTAATCTCCCTAGAATTATGGATAACCCTCCCCACACAATTTGGAGCTGACCTAGAGCATTACCTTGTTGATTTCAAGCCTGATTCTCGGGGTAAGTGCCGATCTTCTTGGTTATTTTCCAATTTTTACAAACTCCTTCTCTCCTTATTTTCTTTGATCTACACCTATTTCAGTAGATATAAGTTTTTAACGTCCTATAAGGCTATATATGGTGTTTTTCATGATAAAGGAAGATATCTGAGATGCTTTTTTGGAATCTTGATCAGATTCTTGAGGTATGTAACCATTATTTCATGATTTCTCCTGTTTTTTAGATCTGATTAGATGTAATTCTATGATCTCCATTATTTTTTAGATCTGAACCAATATTGGGTAGATCTACATGTTAAATGCTAATTAATTCAATGTTAAGTGACAATCTTGCTAGGATAAGACAACTAATGTCATTCTCAAACTGCTTTATTATGAGTTCTTCATCGGTTGTCAAAGTTTCAACAAAACATTTAAGTTAAAAGGCCTCTCTCTCAACTCTTATTAATAGAATTGATTGGATTAGAACCAAATTGGTTTATTGATTGTAAAATTCATGGAAAAATATTCATTTTTGATGATTTATGGTCTTTGGGAAATTATGAGATCTTGGTGAATAATTGTGCAAAGGGGGTTCAGTTTCATTGTAAAGACCCGTAAAATTCAAGGAAAATTTTTTCTTAATTTTCTTTAGAATTTTACAAGAGCGCGGTTTCAGACGGCACCTGATTCCGAGGCCCGGAGCGCCCGGAATTAATTTCCGAAGTTTGGCTCGGGTACGTTCAGTAAACGAACGAGCGGGAATTCCTAACTTTTGATCCGGTGCTCGGAATTGAAATCCGAGGGCACCGATGAACTCGCAGCGCCGATTTTCGCTTAAAGCGACCTTTTCGGGAGTTGCGTTTGTTGCGAGTTGTAGGTTAGTTTTGGGGTTTTTCAGTTGAGTTAAATAAAATTTGTGTAAGACAAATTTTATTTAACTTATTAAAAACCTACCAAAGGAGGTTGGGAGTGGGACCCACACCCACTTAACCTCCCTTGGGAGGATTAAGTGTGGTGGGGCCCACACGAACCCCCCTTTTCTTTTCAAATCCTCCCAACTCCTTTAACGCCTCTTTTAATGGCTTAGGTTACCCTTAATTAATTTTGGGGAGTTAAACTCTTTTGAATTTCAAACTTTTGAAATTCTTTTGAGTTTTGTGTTAATAAAATAAGATGTAATCTTATTTGTTTATGGGTTGTTGGTTTATTCCCTTGAGAACTTTTTGAGAGCTCCTCTTCATCTTCTCCGGCGAAGAACGTCTTCATCCTCAACGAAGAACGACAACTCTTCGTCAAGGATCATCGACTCGGCGACCCGGTATCTTCGGACCTCTTCTTCCTCCCCGAACCTTCTTCGTCGGCAATCGAAGATCCGCCAACGACGTGTCTCTTCGGGCATCACACTTCGTCAACGGAATCGACGAACGACGACCGCGACGCCCGACCTCCGCGACGCCGTCTTCCACGGGACGTAGACGATTCTTCGAAACTTAAACCCGAGGTAGGGGTTGTCGTTTTCTTTTGGTTTTCTTATTTTATTCTTGATCGTGATTCTATCAAGACTAACGTGTGACTTGATTTATTTTAAGTTGCGTTTTTATTTTAACGTGAGGGGGGGGGGGGGGGGGGGCGGACCGCACGAACACGGCCGAACCCCCCCTCCATCGTTCTTGTTTAATTATTTTGCGGAGGAAAGAAAGTGGCGTGGTGCCGTCGCACCACGCGGATGAACGTGCGAATATCTTATGCGATGCCGTCGCACACACCTTTGAAGAAACAACAAGAACACGACGCCGTCGCGCCGCGTTGAATAATATCAAAGCACGGCGAAGGGACGCGGTGCCGTCGCACCGCGCCGGATGACGAACGCCGCGGCCGGTTCCGGGTCGCGGCGGGACGAGAAGACCGCGGCCGGTTCCGGGCCGCGGCGGGACGAGGAGACCGCGGCCGGTTCCGGGCCGCGGCGGAAGGAAAGACCGGCGGCCGGGCCGCCGGCGTCGGAAGTCGAGGGCGGGACCGGAATTTCCGGTCCCGTTGGTAAAAACGGCCGGCCAGCGGGCCGGCCGGATGTCATAAAACCGGGGGAATAAATCCCCCGGCTGGTTCATCAAACCCCCCTCTTAACGAGGGGGGCGGTTCATTTAAGGAGGGGGGGCAACAGCCCCCCCGGTTCGTCCAGCCGGCCCCCACTTGCGGGGGCCGTTTGTTGCAAAGGCACGGCTCAAAGCCGTGCCGCCTTGACAAAGCAGCGGGGGCAATCAAGCCCCCCGCGTGCCACCCGCGTGCGCCGCGGCCCGCCGCCGCCGCCACCGCGGCCCGCCGCCGCCGCCACCGCGGCCCGCCGCCGCCGCCGCCACCACGGCCCGCCGCCGCCGCGCCGCGGCCCGCCGCCGCCGCGCCGCCCCCGGGGGGGGGGGGGGGGGGTCGGGCCGGGTCGGCCCGGACCCGGACCCCCCCGTTTCGAATCAGATTCGGTTTTTGGCCCATAACTTGAGCCTCGGACCTCCGAATGATGAACCGTCTGCGGCAACACGATCCTTGGATCGAGACGGTCGTTTCGGTATATCGCACTCAAGGTTTCGGTTTTCTTTGAGTTCGGCCGGGTTGGTTCGTTCACGAAACCAACCGGGCCTTCGGAGCGGAAACGCTCATATCTTGAGCTACGGACGTCCGATTGACGTGCCGTCAGTCGCGTAGTGTTCCTCTTAGTGAGACGGATCTTTTGGCATACTCCACCCGAGGTTTGGACGCAGGTGGAGTACGGTTGGGTTGGTTTTGCCTTAAAAACCAACCGGGCCCCGGAGACGAAAATGCCAATAACTCTCAGACTGGGCGTCCGATCGACGCGCCGTCTGTTGCGTTGAGTTCCTGTTGTCGATACGGAACTTTTGGATACATCAACTCTGGTCTTCGTGACAGTTGATGTATCAGCCTCTCGGCTCGTGGAGCGGACCCTCCATACGAGCTAGCTGTGTGCGGGAACCCTAGTGCTGGCTGCGACTGTTCTACTGCTACGACTGCTACTGTGACTGCGACGACGACAGTACAGGGATCCTGTGTGGATTCGACGACGACAGTACAGAGATCCTGTGTGGATTCGACGACGACGACTACAGCACTCAGCGATCCCACGTGGATCAGTGCTACAGGTTCTGTGTGAGCCCGATCCTGTGTGGGTGCTTGCGCTCAGCGGTTCTGTGTGAGCCAGCGCCTACAGGTTCTGTGTGAGCCCGATCCTGTGTGGGTCTTCTGCGGGGGTTAGTTACCTATCGATCCTTCGTGGGTCCGACGACTTAGATGGATCAGTGATCATCTTTATCGTCTTTGAAGAAGTATACCTGTGTGAGCTGAATCCTGTTGTTTTCCTGTGTGGATTGTGTTGTGCAATCCTGTGTGGATTATATTTTGCTTTCCTATGTGGAATACGTATACTTCCCTGCGTGGACTGAGTTGTACTTGGGCTCGGAGGTTGGAGCGTATTTTAATTAATGACTTAGGTATATGTATGGGCATATACCTAAGCAGTGTCGGTTGTTACTTCGTGATTATACTTTTCTTCGTGGTTTATCATTTGTGGATTTGAGAGACTTCAGGGGTCTCGGGGTCCCTACTGAGTAGCTTATACTCACCCCTGCACGGGCTTCGCCCGCACTACGTTGTGTTGGTTGCAGACGACGGACAGCATTGACCTTAGCTGAGGCTTGTAGAGCGGGACGGTACCCGGAGGTGGACCACTGGGCGGGACGTGCACGGAGCGGACGACGGGACCCGTGGAGCAGAGGAGCTATCTGTACCCACCCTTCAGGTGGGATTTCCGGTGGACAGCTCGGAGTAGCGGCCTTTACTTTACAGTTGCTGTTTTTCCCTTTTTGAGTTGTACTTTAGTTTCAGTTTGGGTTTGTATTCTGGCCCATTTACCTTTCCGCACTTTCAGTCGTACTCTGTTTGCTTAGTGTTTACTTTCCGCTTGTTTACTCTGTGGTGTGTGTTTACTTTTCAAAGGAAATGCCTTCCCTTTTTACCGGGATTTATGCCTTGGTGCTAGTCGCCAGCCCCTGGCCTATGGAAGGCGGGCTTGGGGTAGTCACGGCACGGACCCCGAGGGCGGGTCGTGACAAATTGGTATCAGAGGAGTTCGGTTCTACCGCGAACTCTGATCTTTTCTATGTGAAGCAATAATGTTTAGCGTATTGAGTGTGGTTATCAGTCCAGGGAGTCCAGTGTTGGTGCGGCGGCTGACGTATCCGTACACCAGGACCCTGACTTCTGATTTCCGACTTAATGCACGAAAACATTGATTGCGTGTGTGTTTCAAAGTTTTCTTTGTGATTACTTATATCAGCTCACCAGGTATACTGTTCTAACCGTGGCGCACCTGTTTCCTTTTCAGGATGGCCCCACGACGGCAGCCAGCTAGGGTTCCGAGAGTCGAGCGAGACGACAGCCCACCGAGCGACGAGGCCTCGGTGCAGGGCCCTTTTCCAGTAGTGGCACCGGCGGTAGCTTTACCCGCCGAGCCCCCGATGCTTCCAGCAGCAGCCACTGACGATGCACGTCGCCTCAGCGCACTGCATGAGTTTCAGCGCCAGCGACCGCCCAGGTTTCGCGGGGAGATGGATCCCCAGGCAGCAGAGGACTGGCTGGAGGCAGTAGTACGAGTGTTTAGGCTAGTGAGGACACCAGCAGACCTCATGGTGATTCTCGCTGCGAGCCTATTACACGCAGCAGCAGGACGATGGTGGAGCCTGATGCTCCAGGTGCACGATGAGGCATCCTTGCTCTGGACGGACTTCGAGAGCCTCTTCCGCTCTGAGTTCGTCCCGGCCACCCTCCGAGCGGTGCGCATCCAGGAGCTTCTACAGCTGCGGCAGGGCAGCATGACGGTCGCCCAGTACTCGGCGAGATTTACCGATCTCTCGCGCTACTCGACCGACATGGTACGGGACCCATTCTTCCGGGCCCGGACCTTCGAGCAGGGTTTGAGACACGAGATCAGGGCATCGCTGATCTCCCTCAGCATACCGACTCAGACAGGAGTACTGGAGCGGGCCCTTCTGATCGAGAGCTTCCTTGCTGAGTCTACACCAGCACAGCGACCCACCGCAGGGCGGCACGTGGCAGAGTCATCTGCAGCAGGCAATCGACGGATGACTCAGGGGTCCAGACAGACCAGACCTCCAGGCAGACGACCTCAGGGCACTGGCTCAGCAGTGCGGGGCACACAGCGCGGAGCCAGTCTTCCGAGAGGCAGACAGTGCTACTCGTGCGGCGGGCAGGGCCACATGGCTCGCGACTGCCCGACCCGCCGTGCCGAGGAGCAGCAGTGAGTTGATGGACCACCGAGGCAGAGGCAGAGGGTCGACCGTGGCGGTCCGCAGGGAGGAGGCGGACGAGGCAGAGGAGCTGGACGAGCAGCCGGTGGTGGCCGACGCTATGAGGCTCTACCACCACCACCACCAGGAGGTCCACCCCGACCACAGGGAGCTGGCGGGCAGCGACAGGCACAGCTCCAGGCAGCAGAGGCCTACGACCACGGCGCACCTGAGATGATTCGAGGTACTATCTGTGTCTATTCCACCCTTGCTGCAGTTCTTATAGACACAGGAGCGAGTCACTCTTTCATAGCCGCTGCCCTTGTTCGGAGCTCGGAGATTCCGACAGAGCCGTTGGCTCGATCCTTACGGCTAGAGACTCCTACGGGAGCAGACTCGACAATTACGCACTGGTGCCGGCAGTGTGAGCTTACTCTAGGAGGCGAGAGCTTCGGCTGGGATCTTCTTGTAGCAGCGTCGAGGCCTTACGACGTCATCTTGGGCATGGATTGGCTGTCTACGGTCCATGCACAGATTGACTGTTTTAGGCGCAAGGTGCGATGTGTACGCACCGACGGGAGCAGGTTCACCTTCACCGGCGAGAAGGGAGCCTTAGCAGCACAGGATGGACTTCCGCGGAGGAGAGGATAACCCATCACTCATCAGTTGGCTAGCCTTATCCTTGGAGCAGTTGACGTGCGGAGTCCTGGTTTTCCTGCAGTGGTGGATCAGTTTGCGGACGTTTTTCCCGACGACGTTCCAGGGCTACCTCCTCGCAGAGAGGTAGACTTTTATATTGACTTGTGCCCCGGGACAGCCCCGATATCCACTCCAGCATATCAGATGGCCCCCGCCGAGCTTCGAGAGCTACGGGTACAGTTGGAGGACTTTTCAGGGCAAGGGGTTCATCCGACCCAGTGTTTCACCCTGGGCTTCCCCGATATTGTTCTCCAAGAAGGTGGACGGGAGCTTGCGACTTTGTGTTGACTATCATCGCCTAAACCAGGTGACAGTGAGGAACAAGTATCTGCTACCGAGGATTGATGACCTCTTTGATCAGCTCAAGGGAGCACGGTGGTTCTCGAAGATAGACCTCAGGTCAGGCTATCATCAGCTCAGAGTCAGAGACGAGGATGTGCAGAAGACGGCCTTCAGATGTCGGTATGGCCACTATGAGTTCTTGGTTATGCCCTTTGGTGTAACTAATGCTCCAGCAGTGTTCATGGCTCTCATGAACAGGATCTTTCAGCCATACCTCGATCGGTTTGTCGTGGTCTTCATCGAGGACATTCTGATTTACTCTACGACAGAGGAGGAGCACGCCTATCACTTGCGAGTTGTTCTTGACACACTCCGAGAGCACTAGCTTTATGGTAAGCTCTCGAAGTGCCAGTTCTGGATACGTGAGGTCCACTTTTTGGGACACGTTATCTCTGAGGCGGGAGTTGCAGTGGATCCCGCGAAGATTGAGGCTGTGTTAGCATGGGAGCCACCCAGGAGCGTGACTGAGGTTCGGAGTTTCTTGGGACTAGCTGGATACTATCGGAGATTTGTGCCGAACTTCTCCAGAGTTGCGACATCACTCACAGCTTTGACGAAGAAGGGGAAACCCTTCGTGTGGTCAGACAGTTGTCAGCAGAGCTTCCAGGAGCTGAGACAGAGATTGACTAGCGCACCTATCTTGAGATTGCCTGAGGAAGGAGTAGGGTACGTAGTCTACTGCGATGCATCAGGGACCGGACTCGGATGTGTTCTGATGCAGGAGCGGGCAGTGATCGCCTATGGATCACGATAGTTGAGACCGCATGAGCAGAACTACGCTACCCATGACCTGGAGTTAGCAGCAGTGGTCTTCGCTCTGAAGACATGGCGACATTATCTGATGGGCGAGCGCTTTACAGTCTTTTCCGATCATCAGAGTCTCAGGTATATCTTCTCGCAGAAGGACCTGAACCTGAGACAGCGACGATGGCTCGAGTTCCTCCAGGACTATGACTTTGAGATAGTCTATACTCCTGGGAAGGGGAACGTAGTAGCCGATGCCCTCAGCAGGAGGACGGGCATTCAGCTACTTGAGGAGGCGACGGAGCAGCTAGCCTCTTTGCAGATATCCTTCGTGGATAGAGATGGAGCAGCCTTTCTTCAGTCTCTCACAGTCACTCCACCACTACTGCAGCGAGTCAGGGAGGCACAGCATGGGGACGCTGACTGTGAGACACGGCGTGCACAGATATCCTCGGGACAGGCACCTGATGGTTTCTCCCTTGGAGCAGAGCACAACATCCTTTTCAGAGGACGTACCATGGTACCAGTCGCTTTGCGAGAGGAAGTGCTGAGGGAGTTTCACACTTCTCCTTTGGCGGTACATCCTGGAGTGGCGAAGATGTACCAGGATCTCAGAGGACAGCACTGGTGGCCGGGCATGAAGAAAGCTGTAGCAGAGTTCGTTTCTCGATGCCTCACCTGTCAGCAGGTGAAGGCAGAGCATCAGGTACCAGCAGGCTTGGTACAGCCCTTGGAGGTTCCGGAGTGGAAGTGGGACGGCATATCTATGGACTTCGTGACTGGACTTCCACGCACTTCCAGAGGTCACGACTCCATCTGGGTGATTGTTGACCGACTCACCAAGTCGGCACACTTCTTACCCATCAGAGAGCAGGGCTCAGTGGAGAGCTTGGGACGTCTCTACGTTCAGGAGATTGTGCGGCTCCACGGCGTGCCATCATCTATCGTCTCCGATCGAGATGCCCGCTTTACTTCCCGGCTTTGGAAGGGGTTACAGGAGGCGTTCGGGACGCAGCTACGTCTTAGCACAGCTTTTCACCCTCAGACAGATGGTCAGACGGAGAGGACCATTCAGACTCTCGAGGACATGCTCCGCGCATGTGTCCTCGACTTTGGTCGTAGCTGGGAGGACCACCTACCCTTGGTGGAGTTCGCATACAACAATAGCTACCACTCCACCATCGGGATGGCACCGTACGAGGCGTTGTACGACCGACCATGTAGATCTCCTTTGTGCTGGACAGACCCTGGGGAGTCAGCGCTGGTGGGACCGGAGATGGTCCAGGCCACGACAGAGAAGGTCCAGGTCATCCAGGAGCGGATGAGGACAGCTCAGAGCCGGCAGAAGTCATACGCTGACAGGAGGCGGAGGCCACTGGAGTTCGAAGATGGCGACCACGTCTTCTTGCGGGTCTCACCTCGACGTGGTATTCGGAGATTTGGCCGAGGCGGCAAGTTATCTCCGCACTTCATCGGACCCTTCCAGATTCTCAGCAGGATTGGCGAGGTGGCTTATCGCCTGGCTCTACCACCTCAGTTGCACCGGGTGCACGACGTCTTCCACGTATCCCAGCTGAGGAGATACGTGCACGACCCGACGCACATCATTGACCATGGGGAGCTTGACGTTGACGATGGGGCGACTTTTACGGAGGTCCCGGTGGAGATAGAGGATCGACAGGAGCGGGTCCTGCGTGGGTGATCGATTCCTCTTGTGCGCATCAGATGGCAGCACGGGAATCTCCAGGAGAGCACATGGGAGCGGGAGGCTCAGATGCGTGCTCAGTACCCTCATTTGTTTCCCTAGTTTTTGTTGTATCTTTACGGGGACGTAAAGCCCTGAGGTGGGAGTAATGTAAAGACCCGTAAAATTCAAGGAAAATTTTTTCTTAATTTTCTTTAGAATTTTACAAGAGCACGGTTTCAGATGGCACCTGATTCCGAGGCCCGGAGCGCCCGGAATTAATTTCCGAAGTTTGGCTCGGGTACGTTCAGTAAACGAACGAGCGGGAATTCCTAACTTTTGATCCGGTGCTCGGAATTGAAATCCGAGGGCACCGATGAACTCGCAGCGCCGATTTTCGCTTAAAGCGACCTTTTCGGGAGTTGCGTTTGTTGCGAGTTGTAGGTTAGTTTTGGGGTTTTTCAGTTGAGTTAAATAAAATTTGTGTAAGACAAATTTTATTTAACTTATTAAAAACCTACCAAAGGAGGTTGGGAGTGGGACCCACACCCACTTAACCTCCCTTGGGAGGATTAAGTGTGGTGGGGCCCACACGAACCCCCCTTTTCTTTTCAAATCCTCCCAACTCCTTTAACGCCTCTTTTAATGGCTTAGGTTACCCTTAATTAATTTTGGGGAGTTAAACTCTTTTGAATTTCAAACTTTTGAAATTCTTTTGAGTTTTGTGTTAATAAAATAAGATGTAATCTTATTTGTTTATGGGTTGTTGGTTTATTCCCTTGAGAACTTTTTGAGAGCTCCTCTTCATCTTCTCCGGCGAAGAACGTCTTCATCCTCAACGAAGAACGACAACTCTTCGTCAAGGATCATCGACTCGGCGACCCGGTATCTTCGGACCTCTTCTTCCTCCCCGAACCTTCTTCGTCGGCAATCAAAGATCCGCCAACGACGTGTCTCTTCGGGCATCACACTTCGTCAACGGAATCGACGAACGACGACCGCGACGCCCGACCTCCGCGACGCCGTCTTCCGCGGGACGTAGACGATTCTTAGAAACTTAAACCCGAGGTAGGGGTTGTCGTTTTCTTTTGGTTTTCTTATTTTATTGTTGATCGTGATTCTATCAAGACTAACGTGTGACTTGATTTATTTCAAGTTGCGTTTTTATTTTAACGTGAGGGGGGGGCCGGACCGCACGAACACGGCCGAACCCCCCCTCCATCGTTCTTGTTTAATTATTTTGCGGAGGAAAGCAAGTGGCGTGGTGCCGTCGCACCACGCGGATGAACGTGCGAATATCTTATGTGATGCCGTCGCACGCACCTTTGAAGAAACAACAAGAACACGACGCCGTCGCGCCGCGTTGAATAATATCAAAGCACGACGAAGGGACGCGGTGCCGTCGCACCGCGCCGGATGACGAACGCCGCGGCCGGTTCCGGGCCGCGGCGGGACGAGAAGACCGCGGCCGGTTCCGGGCCGCGGCGGGACGAGGAGACCGCGGCCGGTTCCGGGCCGCGGCGGAAGGAAAGACCGGCGGCCGGGCCGCCGGCGTCAGAAGTCGAGGGCGGGACCGGAATTTCCGGTCCCATTGGTAAAAACCGGCCGGATGTCATAAAACCGGGGGAATAAATCCCCCGGCTGGTTCATCAAACCCCCCTCTTAACGAGGGGGGCGGTTCATTTAAGGAGGGGGGGCAACAGCCCCCCCCGGTTCGTCCAGCCGGCCCCCACTTGCGGGGGCCGTTTGTTGCAAAGGCACGACTCAAAGCCGTGCCGCCTTGACAAAGCAGCGGGGGCAATCAAGCCCCCTGCGTGGCACCCGCGTGCGCCGCGGCCCGCCGCCGCCACCGCGGCCCGCCGCCGCCGCCGCCACCGCGGCCCGCCGCCGCCGCGCCGCCCCCGGGGGGGGGGGGGGGGGGGGGGTCGGGCCGGGTCGGCCCGGACCCGGACCCCCCCGTTTCGAATCAGATTCGGTTTTTGGCCCATAACATGAGCCTCGGACCTCCGAATGACGAACCGTCTGCGGCAACGCGATCCTTGGATCGAGACGGTCGTTTCGGTATATCGCACTCAAGGTTTCGGTTTTCTTTGAGTTCGGCCGGGTTGGTTCGTTCACGAAACCAACCGGGCCTTCGGAGCGGAAACACTCATATTTTGAGCTACGGACGTCCGATTGACGTGCCGTCAGTCGCGTAGTGTTCCTCTTAGTGAGACAGATCTTTTGGAATACTCCGCCCGAGGTTTGGACGTAGGTGGAGTACGGTCGGGTTGGTTTTGTCTTAAAAACCAACCGGGCCCCGGAGACGAAAATGCCAATAACTCTCAGACCGGGCGTCCGATCGACGCGCCGTCTGTTGCGTTGAGTTCCTGTTGTCGATACGGAACTTTTGGATACATCAACTCTGGTCTTCGTGACAGTTGATGTATCAGCCTCTCGGCTCGTGGAGCGGACCCTCCATACGAGCTAGCTGTGTGCGGGAACCCTAGTGCTGGCTGCGACTGTTCTACTGCTACGACTGCTACTGTGACTGCGACGACGACAGTACAGAGATCCTGTGTGGATTCGATGACGACAGTACAGAGATCCTGTGTGGATTCGACGACGACGACTACAGCACTCACCGATCCTACGTGGATCAGTGCTACAGGTTCTGTGTGAGCCCGATCCTGTGTGGGTCCTTGCGCTCAGCGGTTCTGTGTGAGCCAGCGCCTACAGGTTCTGTGTGAGCCCGATCCTGTGTGGGTCTTCTGCGGGGGTTAGTTACCTATCGATCCTTCGTGGGTCCGACGACTTAGATGGATCAGTGATCATCTTTATCGTCCTTGAAGAAGTATACATGTGTGAGCTGAATCCTGTTGTTTTCCTGTGTGGATTGTGTTGTGCAATCCTGTGTGGATTATATTTTGCTTTCCTATGTGGAATACGTATACTTCCCTGCGTGGACTGAGTTGTACTTGGGCTCGGAGGTTGGAGCGTATTTTAATTAATGACTTAGGTATATGTATGGGCATATACCTAAGCAGTGTCGGTTGTTACTTCGTGATTATACTTTTCTTCGTGGTTTATCATTTGTGGATTTGAGAGACTTCAGGGGTCTCGGGGTCCCTACTGAGTAGCTTATACTCACCCCTGCACGGGCTTCTCCCGCACTACGTTGTGTTGGTTGCAGACGACGGACAGCGTTGACCTTAGCTGAGGCTTGTAGAGCGGGACGGTACCCGGAGGTGGACCACTGGGCGGGACGTGCACGGAGCGGACGACGGGACCCGTGGAGCAGAGGAGCTATCTGTACCCACCCTTCAGGTGGGATTTCCGGTGGACAGCTCGGAGTAGCGGCCTTTACTTTACAGTTGCTGTTTTTCCATTTTTGAGTTGTACTTTACTTTCAGTTTGGGTTTGTATTCTGGCCCATTTACCTTTCCGCACTTTCAGTCGTACTCTGTTTGCTTAGTGTTTACTTTCCGCTTGTTTACTCTGTGGTGTGTGTTTACTTTTCAAAGGCAATGCCTTCCCTTTTTACCGGGATTTATGCCTTGGTGCTAGTCGCCAGCCCCTGGCCTATGGAAGGCGGGCTTGGGGTAGTCACGGCACGGACCCCGAGGGCGGGTCGTGACATTCATGAACATAAAATGATGATCATAAATTATAGATTTTATGGAATTGATAAATGGTAGGGGAAAAGGGGGTTTTCAATAGAAATGTTTTTCAATAAAAATAGAGTTTTATTGAAATGGTTTAGCATTTAAATGGTTTTTACGGAAATGATTTCCAATAAAAAGAAGTTTTTATTGAAAGGGTTGTTTTGGCCTGATCATTGGGAATATGTGGTGTGTGTTCATGTTTAATATACAGGGATTGCTTTAAATATTTCCTTTGTGCTCAGTTCCAAAGGTTTAATGCCACATGGGAATTTGATACATGAGGCTAGGTTGAAATATGACCTTGTTCTCAGTGCCAAAGAGTTAATGGCACATGGGAAAAATTTACCTTGTGATGACTTCGTAGATCGAAGAGAAACCTCTCATGAGTATGGAACTATAATAACATAGCATGCATGGTAGGTTGCATGCGTTTGAGGAATTCATGGGTATGATAATAAAGGGATATTCTGAAATGGTTGTAAGGATTGTTTAGTTATTTTTATGAAAAAATATCATACTGGGAAAATTGGTTTCAATTTAACTTATAGATTTTGGTAATGAATGGTTTTGGTAACTTGTTTATCTTTAGTTATAAATTGATTTTGAGAAATTTTTTTATATAAACTATTTTATAGAACTGTTCCTAACCCTTCTATCCTAGTGTCATGAGTAGGGAAGTCATTGGGGGAAAACCTACTGAGTTTTATACTCACCCCTACTTTGTCACATTGGTGCTTTTGTAGATGCTAAATTCCGGGACAAGGGGAAAGGTAATGTTTCACACATGTGTAGCACCACCTCATGATGTTTGGGCTATTCCAAGATTTTGGAGATTTGACCTTTTGGAGCTTGGAGTCTTGAAGTCTTTGGAGAGTCTTGGATAATCTATCCTTTGTGTACTTTGATACTTGGTTATTCTTCTATTGTTGCTTACATTGATGTAATTTTGAGATACATGAAGTTTTGGAGTTGTTTTCCATTTTTTCATTCATCATATATTGAATTTTTGTTTTTGGTTGGTAGGTTTATTGGTTTATTTATTAATGGGTAAATCATTCCCCACTTGTATTTGAAACCCTTCATAATTTATTTCCTGCCTTTGGCTTCTTGGGAATATCTCTTAAGGCCTATTAATGACTTGTTGCACTCTCATGCCAATGATAATTTCTAGGTCATTATAATAAACCTATAATTCATTATATTATTTTAAAATAACCAATGTTCCTTGGGATTATATTCCCCTATTAATTAATTATTACAACTCCCTTCTATGGGGAGACTTTTTAGAACATAAGATCCCCAACTGGAAATACCACATCTATCCTTTGATTATAAGAATATCTATTTCTTTCTTCTATCGGATACTTTAATATGATATTGAATTGTATGTATTTTAGTAGTTATATCCTGAATAATCTCTGAGATAATTGGATTTATTTCTCTAACTTCATCTTAACTGGTTGGAATGGTATGAAAAATCATCCCATATAATGCTTCCTATTATACCTACTAGATGCTAGAATAGAAACTATTGCTGAATGAAAATTCCACTAATGATAGATACTAATCCCATATACCTTGGAAGTATAGATAACATTATCTTAACATGTGTCACAATTTCTAGATATTACTTTAAAACTAAACATCAGTTTAGGTATTATAGGACGTGATTTAATGTATCTCATTAGAAATAGACCATTGAATAATCTTTAAGAATTTTGATGTGAACTATAGTTCATGCTTATATACAACTTATTAAGGTTCCCAATAAAGCCTTAATATTTCATTGATATAGATTTGGGAAAGTAATTGAATAGGTATATCTTCTATTATCGCTAAAAAATGAGCACACATAGTAAGATGATAAATGATGACTCATATTACCTAATTCTTCCTCAGAGTATTTGGGATTCCACTGATAAATTCCATTGTAATATTCCCCAAATAATAAATATTTATATGAAGAGGTTGACTGATTCCACTAGGGTGCCATCTTTTAGGCTTGGACTATAAGTAGACAGATCATCAATATACTTAGTCTATAATTCTATACTTCATACCATCACATAATAAATGTTCTCTTAAAACATTATAAATCAAAATGATATCAGGAGGTATAGTGAAATTAAAGATATATGATTCATATAGTCATTACCTCATCAACTTCGGCACATATATTACACATAATCTCATTCTCAATAAAAATACTCTATATCTATAGATGAGGTCTATCTATCCTCTATCATTTTGTACATTAATAATCCTTCCTATTAATCCTTTGTGAACTTCTCTACCTTTTCTATTAATGATGTTCTTAAAATTTCTTGGAAAATTAAATATGGAACACCTTTTATAGAAATTACCATATCTATATTTAACATCTATCTCTATGTAATATCCTTATTAATTATCCTCATGCCATCTTACTCAATAAATTATCATCCTTTTTTCTTTTATAGGGTTGTAGTGTATTTAGAAATCATTGTCATTGAGTAGTTCCAAATATTTTCTTTGTATCATGTCGAGCTCCTTCGGAATTAATATATACATAAAACTATTTTGGTGTATATGTATATATATAATCTTTTAACATTGAGGTAGTATCTCTATATTTTTAATGAAAATAGTACAGATACTAGATCAGGGTCCTGATGTGGATAGTTTTATACATGGATTTTCAATTTCTCTTCTACATAAGAAATTACCCTTTCAATCCATATAAGGACACTACCAACTCCTTAATTTGATTGATCACTATATATTATAAACAAATTCTTTGAAAATAAAAGAGTAAATACTAGTAAACTAATCATTTTTATTTTTATCCCTTGGAAAAATTCAATTTATAACATGAACTATGTAATGTTAACACCTTATGTGTTATCTTGGTTAATGATTTGGATAACCCTGAAAAATCTTGAACAAACCAATGAAAATTACCTAATTTTATCATTAAACTATTGATATCAGTTATGTTTGTTAGTGCAATACATTGTTTGAATAAATTTATCTTTTAAGGATAAATATATATTCTACTGACAGAGAAAATATTGCCAATAAAATAAACATTATGGAGCCAAAATTCCATCTTACTATATTTCCCACAGAAATCCCTTTTTGGAGGGTCTCTAAAATTATTTACAAATAAATCTCATCCCATTTATAGATCTTATATCATAGGAAGATATCATAAATAAATATCACCACAATCTTATGAAAATATTCCGTGAATATTATATTAATTATATCCATAAATCTGGATGGTATATTAGTCAATCTAAATGGAATTAATGTGAACATATAATATCCAATCCTTGCCCAAAATGCAGTCTTCGATATATCTTCCATATGCACCCTTAGATGATGAAAAAATGATGGATATATATATTTAAAAACTACTAGGCTCCTTTAGGTTGATCATATAAGTCATCAATGTTTTTTGAAGTATATATATTCTTTACCGTAATGGAATTGACCTCTCTATAATAGGTGAAAATCTCATTTTCCATCCTTATTTTTTCATGAATAAAAATAGAGTTCCACACAATGAAATAGTAGGGTGTATAAATCCATTATCACATAGCACAAGTAGATATTTCTTTAAATACACCAATTTCACTAGTGGTATTATATATAGGGTTTTATATATTGGTCTTTCATTAGGAATGAGATCAATGGAGAACTCAATTTCACAATATGGTGAGTATTGGGGAAATTATTCTGGAAAAATATCAATGAATTTTTATAGCAGAAGTATATCATATATTCTCAGTATATATTCCTTATCCACATTTCACTCTTAATCATTACATATTTCTAAAATTTAATTAAGGAGTTCTACTGGGGGTTGTTTTAGAAAAGAACCAGGAGATAAAGTCTCTCCCTACGGGCAATATACTTCTATGGAATCTTTTTCATTTCTCTACTTTGTAAAGTGAGACTTATATAAAAAAAATACATGATGAATTTTTTATCTTCTAATTAATTATTATTTCCAATAAATTACATATGTTTTTATTCTCGTGAAGAAGTACAATATAGTTACACCATGTTTTGATCAATAGACTGTTCTATAAAGGCTAGGTTTTTTCTGTAACATGGATCAAGTTTCCGAATATGGTTATGATATGATTAGCCTCAACCCCAAATTAATTTATTTTATTAGGGGAAACATCCCTATGTTGACTATGAGTGTTGATACGGTTCTCATTCCTTCTGTTATTCACCTTTTCAAAACTAAAACTTAGTTCTAGAGTGGTCCCTAAATTCTGTTGTCTATTTTTAATATTACATGTAAAATTTAACTAAATTTCAAAAAATCTTGTCCCCAAGGATCCTACTACGATTTATTTGATTCCAAATAAGATAACCCTAATTTATAAACCCAGATCTGGTTATTGTATTGCATTATTGGTAAAAAATACACTTTCCCCCAAAGGATCTAATAGTTTTGTAGGTTTGTAATACTAGACACACACACACACACACCCACACATATATATAAAACATTTGTAAACATAAGATATTACATGAAAAAATTATGAGAACATTATTATTCCTTCCATCATACATCTAAAAATTACACATAGTTCTCCATTATGTTACTTTTGGAAAGGAAAAAAGGATGTTCTTAGATGTTCAGCAATTAGGGGCGCCTAAATTTGAATCTATCATAATATAAAATTAGCATATGTGATGTGGAAATAATAAGTAAACAACATGAAGATATAACCAACTAAAAATGAGAGATTAATAAAAAATTGATAGAAATGTAAGTAAATTTATTATTTCGATAACAATAATTAGTTCCTTAGAAATGCAATACATAATACTAAAAATATTATTTCATACCATAATCCATGCCATCGTAATATAAGACATCATGATATTACCGATAAAGAAATATATTTTTATAGAATCCATACAACAGTTTACCAAATAATTGTTTTCTCATGATACCTACTAATTCACCGAGGGTCTATATAATACCGAGCCCCACGTTTTATGGGTTCATGTCGAATGCATTCATCATATGAGAAAATGAAAAAAAATCATAATAAACTTATCCAATAATAATCTATATTAGAATAATAATACATAGAATTCTAATAATTTATACTTTGCATATTAATGGTATTAAATGATCATAACCCATCTTGAGAAAGAAGGTGTATGGTTAAACACCACATAATAAACATTTCAATAATCATCCATATTGGAATAATGGAATTTGGAACACCAATACTGTTACACATGCCAATAAGATGGATAAAATGAAACCAAACCATATTGATAAATAAAGTGGATGGTTATAAAACATATATTCAAATTATAATTATAACCCATATTGGATTAACAATATCGAAACAAGCAATAATTTTTCCCATTCTAATAAAAGGGATACCATAATCACAACTCATATAAAGAAATAAGGGGGTTAGGTAAATAATAACAAATCAATATATAAAATAAGAAGTGTTATAAACATAAATATAAGTACTATTGTCAAATAATTAAAGATAATGCTATGGATATGTGTACTTTTATTGTGTTGGTAATCAACAAATGTTAATAATTTAGTTCAACAGTTTTCAATAGTAGGATACCATAACAATGGTAAGAAAAATCCTTCATAATAGTTCATAAAGAGAGTTTGAATTTCCCAAAGCATATCCACTCATATTTTCTAGACATATGTGATGTATTAGGATCTCTCATCATAAATCCGGGTTAAGGTTTAGTAGGCTCTTTGACCAACCCTTTTTGGTGATTTCATCAAGGTGAATTTGTGCCACAACAATATCCACTTTTTATTATCCACATAGAGTTTCCATTTTTAGGAAAACCGAACACATATTATCTTCTAAATTTTTTAGATTTTTAAGAATTATGTCATCATAGGAATGTAATTTAATGAGGGGAAAATTATTTTCATTATATAAAAATAGGGTTAATTCTATATAGTTTTAAGCATGATGAGATTATAATAGTGGTTAGTAATTGATAATGGTAGGGGTTGAATGAGAGACCTTATGTAAGTATAATAATAATATTTTAAAAATTTTATAATGAGATTGAGTAAGTTTAATAACACTAGAAAAATATCCATTGGGTGATAAAACCATGAAATTAAAATAAATGAAATATTTTGAAATGGTATTATAAAAAAAGAATTTCAATTTAACAGGAAAGAGAACGAATAGAAACCATTAACTTTCAATGTAGATTGTTAAATATTGGGAGGAATCATTGAAAATTTATGAAGTCATTATATGGGATTTATAGAGGGATATGGGACGTAACATCAGGATTAATCTATTTGTGGTGTAGTTGGAAGAGATAATGGGTGGAAGTGATAACTTTTTATTGGTGAAAAATAGGGTATTGTTCATGAAAATTAAAAGTATGTAAGGGGTCTGAATGAAATCACAAGGGTGATATATAAATAATTAACCACCCCTTATTCAACACATAATTTCATTTTTAAAAATAATTCATTTTATTTAATTCTCAAAAATCTTTTCTTTTTTAGAGTTGTATAGAATTATTTAATAGCTCTTATATAACAAACCAATAAATTACATGTTGGAAAATTATTCTTTGTTTCCCATTTTCCCATAATACAAAATTTTTATAATAAATCATAGTTTATTTTCAGGAAAAATCATTACAATTTTAAAATATAGTTCATCGTTGATCATAGTTATCCTCACACCCGATGAAAGACATTTAAAAATATGGGTTGTGTACCAAAATATCAATAAAGGATATATAAAAAGAATGATTTAATCTCATTAGTCCATTTCAAAACTATGAGATCATAAAAGAGAGTATTACTTCAACATAATATAATTTGAGATTGAATAATAATTTAATTACACATGAATTTTATTTTAATACCAAATATTTTCACAAAACACTTAATAGTAAATCATAAAATAAAAAATCATAATCTTGAAGGTTTCTTAGAATACATCATAACCATTTAATTTATTTTATTAATAGCAGACCTTTTACTGTAAAATGGAGTAACACTTAATTTAAAACAAAATATCAATAGATTATCTTTTTAAATAAAATTACTTCCCTGAAAAAAATTATGATGAATTAAAAAATCATGCCGGATCCTTATGATATCATCTCTGTAGAACCCTTACAAAAGACATTACAAGTGTAATAACCTATAATGTCGATGTCTAATATTATTTTTCGGTGAATGTAATCATTATCATATTCATTAGAGAGATATATTAGGGATAAAAGTCATAATAAAAAATTTAATAGGTCCATAATATTCATAAAACAAATATAATATAGGATTCGAATAATTAAACCTAAAAAAATATATTTCTGGGAAAATAAGTAAAAAAAATTTAGATATTGAAATATCCATTTTATTTAAAACCAAATTATAAAAACTAATATACCAGAAATATGAAAAGAGGGTTTTAATTTAAAGAAAACATGGAAGAATATAATGGTATTAAAACATTAAATAAGGGTTATGGTGGTGGGAAAATATATCAACATCATAGAAATAAAAATTGAACATTCCTTTTTTCCTTTTATAAAGAATATAAAAACATTCTGAATAAAATATATAAAAAATCCTTTTGAATAAATTTAAATTTAATCCAAAATAATCATAAAAAACTATTTATAATTCATTTATTCCCATGTAAAATAAATTTATACAGTAATTTAAATAATAATGTCATGGAAGGAAAATATATATAAAATAAATCATTATAACATTTTAAACTATGTTTTCAGTGTAAAGTGTCCTTTATGACTTTTATAACTCCTGATAAAATGGTGTTGAATATGATAAAATGAAATGGTATTAAAACCAAATTTTTTTAATTAATGATAAAACATAGGCATAAGGTATTTCATACACCAAATAAAATAAAACATGTTATGAAAATGGAATAAGTAAAAAACGAATGGAAATTGACTGGAGAAATCCATTCCGTTGAGTTTACAATGTCATGTATGAAATTTATCTCTTGTATTATAAATATTATCAATTATTTAATTTATAAATTACCTTTTTCATGTTTAATCCATTATCATTGTGATATTTATTTCAATGACATATTTATTTACATAATTGTTTTATTCGACGTCTGGTGTTTTGAGGAAGTTCATTTCAGAATTTCAATATGAATTTAGTATATTGACCATCGTCAAAGTGGTAATTATTTAATCACATAAAAATAATAATAACCAAATTATTATAGTTTTTATTTATTAATTAAAATTTAAAAAACAAAAATAAATGATGGTTAGGAAAAATGAATTATGTTACAATCATGAAGACTATAGTTTTTACATAAGCTAGAATAACATTTCCCTTTTTCAATGAGCATTTTCCTAAAAAGGTAAGTATAATTTTATCTTTTAAAAAATAAAATTATATATTAAATTTAATATAATTTATTTAAATACATTTATAGATACTATCCATGTAATGTGATGATGCAAAACAAATCACATCACTTCATAGAGGTGGTAATCAATAAATTCATAAGAAAGACATTATCATTTTTAATGGACTGAAATTAAAGAAAACATATATGATATATTATCTTTATATAATGATAATTATGTCATTAATATCATATATATAAATTTAATATATCAATATAACTATCCATGATAGGTAGTGATGGAAAACAATTTACATCGGTTTGTGAGATAATATTCCACCGTACACACAAATAATGGATTCATTTCCCATTTCATTGAAACAGAGATGAATATAGGTTATGTAATAATAATTATGAAATACCAATATATGGGGGAATATTATGTGGTTATATAAAAATGTTTATAAGTGTTTTTATGGAGGTAATAGAAAAAATAAAAATAAAACATTCAATTAAAATTTATATGTCTTCTTTGGATAACCTTATTTTATTTAAACCTAAATCCTTATAAGGGTAGTAATTTAATATCAAAATACTTTTATGATGTGTTATAGATGAAAGTAATGGATTTTTATCTTTCCTGGATAAATAGAAAGGCTATTGTAGTGTGGAAAGGTGAGGAGTGGGGGCATCATTTTATAAGTGTGGGAGAGGACAGTTTTGAAATTTTTAAAAATATTAAAATATGTTAACATCTTAATCAAGAAATATAGATCCTAAATAGACCATATTCTAATAAAATATTATATATGTTCTAAATATGGCCATATAATATTATTTAGACAAGTATTTAGGACATTTTAGACTTTATAACTTTAGTTTAACCCTTTGGTAAACCTGTTTTAACCATAACAATAGTAATATAATTTACTAGTGTGACTATTTATTTTCACCACAATATATGATGAAATTATTAAATTAAGTTTTTTTATTGAAAATATGAAATTAATTATATAAAATTAAATCCCTAAATTTACAAAATTTAGTTTCAAATAAAACTAATAAAAACAAGATGAAAAGAAATTTTCCAAAAAAGGGATTCTTAAGTATAAAAAGTTTTCATTACAAAATAAAAAAAAAAATTATTCAAATAATATTAATTGGATTATTAATAATACAAATACTCTATTTTCATTAAAAAAATTATAAAAAAAATTTTCATTGGAAATACTTGAAATGAAAAGGCAATTTTCAATAAAAATCATTATCTTCACCATTTATTAGAAAAATTAAACATTTCATAGAATTATAAAAAGTCACTCAAATATAGTTTTTACATGATGATATCAAAAATAATGTCCATTTTTAATATTTAATTTTTTAAAATTTAGAAATTGTTCTTTATAAATAAAAAAAATAGAGCCAATAAATTAAATTGTAAACAAGAAAACAATTTCCCTTTTGATTAGAAAATTACATAGTATTATTATAGTAAATTTTACTCTATAAAATATATTTCATGAATATTAATAATGAATCAAACTGATTTACTATTAAAATTTACTTGGTGGTTAAATTATTTCCCCTGTTATGATATTTTTTCCTCATAATTTTATCTCTTATTCTATAGAAAGAGATAAAAAAATTAATAATCAATTCCAAGGATTAGAAGTTAAATACTTTGACCGTGAAAGGAAAAACATTTATTATTTCAAAAAACAATAACATTATTTAATACCCAAATATTAAAAAGGGATATTAAAAAATAATCATGAAAATAAAAAATGGAAATCTGAAGGTCAAATAGAAAAACATATAATCAGGTTTTTAGATAAGGTGAACATTGGTGGGAAGTATATATATGGACACCGTAGATATAAATACAATCCAAATAATAAAAAATAGTGATAGAGAACATGAGCATGAAAATTTTATATACCAATAAACCATAAATTACGAGGGGATAAATAAGGCCATTGATTCTTCAAATAAAATTTGAAAGGATAAATTTTTTAATTCAATGTGATTTTCCTAGAGTTGAAGGATTATTTTTCTATCAAAATGTAGAAAAAGGGAAAATATATTTATGAAATTTATTTTTACTTCATAAGAAATATTTCATCTATGGGGTTTTATTCAATCGATTATCACTTATATCAAGTCACTTATTACTAGAAATGAAAAGTTAATATTAATTTATCAAGAAAAAAACACAGAAATTAACATTTAATGGATCAAAATATCCACAAAAGGAAAAAATTACTCCTCCAATATTTATATATTTACAAAAACATTGTTAACATAAGTTAATATAATATCTATTAGTAATAATTTGTACATTAATAAAAAAATCATCATTAATTACACCCAATGATAAACTTTAAACATTATATAAATAACTAATCTTAAATCTCATCCAAATAAGCCTTACCAATATTGAATCCCAAAGAATAGAATGATTTGATAACATATTATACATTGACATAATTAACAATTATCTAAAAATAGTATCAATCACTCATAAATCCATATACCAAAAATGTATATATTGTAATCGTTTAATATCAAAAATATTATTATATTTTTCCATAAATAACCCAAATAATCATTAAGATGCAATAAAAAATACATGGTCACAAAAGATAATTCAAACTATATTCTTTAAATAAAATCCCATTTTAGCCAAAATTATTTCCATTTACCTTAATCAAATAATTTTATCAAAATTGTGAACTTACTCAAAAAAAAACATTAATCAGTTAGAAACAAAATAAATTCACAATCTCCTAGTTGTTTATTTGAAAAATACATATGTTCCAAAATATAATAAAAATTTTATACCAATTAACCAAAAATACCTCAATATAAAAAATTATCTTAACCCAGAGTATTATCATTAACTTTAAGCATATGTATAAAAACAATACAAAATTATTATTTTTCAAATATTATTTTCATTAAAAAATAATTTTATCATAATGGTTACATATACCTTCAATTTTTAAGATTCAATAAATTTCTCCCAAAGTACACTTATAATAACCAAAAAATAAATAATCACTCTAAAATTATGTCCAAATTTAAAATTTTCAAACATTACATAATATAACAGTACTTAAAACACTTATAATCATATATGAAGTGACTTTAAATCATTCATAATTATTTATAATCCATTATCCACGATTATAAATCTTACATCAATCCTAAAATCAAAAATATAAATCATGTCAAAATATTTTCCCCACATAAAGTATACATAACAAATTCTTTTCAAATATATATCATCATTCTTTACAATCCCAATTTTGAAGCGGGGTGCCCCATGATCTACTAGTCGAGTCCATATGTTTTTATAATCCATAAAATCCTTTCCATGTTTCCATTCTTCATTCATCCATGTATAATCATTACATATATGTTGAAATTACTCCTGAAAAAGATTTATAAGTGAAAGAAATACTTTGTTTTGAATATATATACTTGAGACATCATCTCAATATTTTTTAACATAAAAATTAGGATATCGATTGAATTGAATTATTCAAATAAGACTTAATAAATAAATATATAGAAAGATAAAGAATTATGATGCAGGAAGACCACCTTCCAAAGTAGTTCAATATAGGGTTGTAAATCCTTTTTCGAAGTCATCTGTTATAATAGCATGATAAATTTACTTATGGTGCTTTCAAAAATAGATAATATAAGGTAATTTTTTTTAAGAAATCTTCAAATTTACCTCAAGGTCCTTCATGATATTGAAGCATAGAAGAGGACCAGGATACCTTATTTAATGTCTTGAAGGCAATTTCATTTTTAAGGAAGGTTTCAAAATCAAAAGATTTTACAATTATTATTTTAACACATTTAATTTTTATGAAGTATTATGTATGAAATAAATTTAATTAATTTTTATGTCTTGATTTATACACAATAACATTCTATTCCAATGATACACATGACATTGGGATAGCTTTCATTGCATACAACATCGAGTTTTAAGAATCCCATGATATATTATTAATATAGTTATTAAAACATGACTTCTATAACATAGACATTGAACATTGTGATATGAATAGTAATAACCAATTTTTTATGTATTAATTTTAATAGTTTTATATAAAGGAAAACTATTGATAAAAAATTAATTAATTGTTTTAGTAAAGTCTTTATATGTTTCAAAATTATTATTTTCTCAAAAAATGTTTTTTTGTGAGAGTTAATAAAATTAAGTTTTCACACTTTTTTAATATTATTTTGATAAAATAAACTTAATTTTTAAAATCATCATGTCTGAATTATCTGATTTTAAATTTTTTAGTTTTATTTGAATGGAATAAAAATTTTATGAATAACAAAAAAAATAGAATTTTAATAGAATTTTTTTTGTTTAATTTTTTTATAAAAATAAAATATATTTTAAATTTATTTAAAATTAAAATTAGTTCTATAATAAATTTTTTAATCCAATTGAGGTAATTTTAATAATTGTTTTGTTGAATTTATATATAAAAACTTTGTACACATTTGAACATATTTTCTTTAAAAACCTTCTTTACAATGCATCCCCAAGATTAATTTTAATTTAATTTTACTCACTTATGTGAATGGAATTTGAATAAAAGGATTTTATATTTGGAATAATAATAATTTATGTTATAATATAAATCCAAATTTGGTTTTTATAAAAATGAATATAAAGAACAGAAAAAATTATTTATCACGGTTAAGGTAAAAATGGGTTTGTTGGGAGGTTCAACAAAAAAGATAAGGGCTAAAAATAACCTAAAACATGTACAACACCAATTGTATGGGAAAATTTAAATATTATAACATCTATTATATATAAATTTCCATTATTTGAGCCTTGTGACATGGAAAAAAGTCTGTGGAATTCTCCCTTTTCATAAAATAACTAGTGTGCCCCTCACGACATCTATAAAAGGCCACACCTCTCCTCTATTATTTAAACCCTGAAACACATTTTTTTAATAATATATCATCCCAAATCACTTAAAAAATATCTAATATTAATATTTATGACTTATTTTTCACACATATCCAACATAGGAATGGTTTTTGTGCAAACCTAAGTAGGATACCCAAAGAATAGGTAACATTAATCAACATGCGTTTTTGATTTATTTATTTCTCCAATCCCATAAATTATTATTATAAAATTTTTATATAAAAACATAAGTATCTTTAATATAATGATATTTTGTTATTTTTAAATCACAACATACAACCAACTCCACTGAAATAAAATGTGTTATGAAATCATTGTTTGTCTTTACGAAGGACCACCACATTGTGAACAGATGCCATTTATTTTTTCATTACCACAAATAAAGGTTGGAAATAATGATGGATTTAGTATTTATATATTATATTTATCAAATTATTACAATTATATAATTATTAAATAAAACATACCTTCACAATATCCATTTTGTGGGAATACAATAATGTTGCTCATTTATATGGCGAAATATCCCCTCATAAAGCAATTTGACTCATTCACGCTTTACATGGAAGGTAATAAAGATGGGATTCATATAAATAAGTTATATATATGAAATAAAAATTATTATTGGATGATAAGGTGTCATTTACCATTATTTATTTTAATTGGGAAATAAATTAATAACTATGTGCATGGGTACATATGACATACCATCTCCATGAATAGTGTATTTTCTTTTTTCTATCACTAAATTTGATGGATTAATATAAATAAATATATAATAAATATATATGATATTATATCATGGATACATTTATGGATAATATGAAACCATTATCTATATAAGGGGAGGAACAAAATAAAAAATCGTATCATATATGTAAAATAAAGCAGTTATCACCCAAAATGATAATTTAACACAGAATAGTAATACACAATTAAATAAAAGGTCATAATAAAATCATATACTCTATGATATATAAAAATGTTTTTATTTAATAATTTTATAGAAAAATATATATTTATTATACACAATGTTTTAATGTTCACGTATGAAGTCAAGACTTAAAGCAAGGGATTTCAATTCCACTTTAACTTTCCATGAGAAAAATTCCAGTTTTCCCCATGTTTCATTTATGTGGTGTATATACTGACCATGAATATATTATATGAAGATTATACAAAAAATAATTTTTATTGAAATATATATTTTAGGACCTCTCCTTCATGGGGTCTGCAGTTCCAAAGTTACCAAATCATTAAGGTATTTTTGTCTCAATTTTACATCTTTGAGTTGTACATTTTGTTATGCACCTATATTATTTACTAAGGTCTATATAAAAACCCATTTACATGTAATACATTTAAATTATTTATCCTTATGGTATTTTATATTTCATTTTTTATTATATTATGGGTCTTACGATTCAATGTTACCATGGTGGTGAGGATTTTATGTTACAATCTCTTTATTTATCAGGATTGTTTTTGATTACCTTTACGATGATAAAATGTTATGACCTGTATTGTAATAAAAAAGGAATTTTATTATATTCATGTTATACATGATATATTAATGAAGTATTACAGTTTTTACAATCATTGTTACATAATATAATTGATAATATTTTTTTAAGAAAATTCGACATTATTTCTCTCATCAGTGAGAAATCTATTTTATTTAAAATCCAAGTTCTATAAAAATGATTTCAACAATTTTTTATTATCTTCCCATGATTATTGGTATTCATTTTTACACTATTTTTAATTTTTTTTAATTTGTTTTGAATGGATTATTCATGTCATTTTCCAAAAACTCTCTCTTTGGATTTTACTAAAAATGTTAAAGGAATATTTGTTTTAATGTGTAAGATATGAATAAATATTTCCATAATCATGAACTTTATTTTATTTGAATAATAATTTTTATGTTTTGAAGGTTAATTTAATATTTACTTATTTTAAAAATTTTTATGTTTCAAAAAGTGCTATTCAAACTGGAAATGATATTTTCCTCAAGAAATGTTTTAAATGATCAATCAAAATCCTTTTCCATATAAGATAGAATCCATGGATGTTACCTATTAAATAATTGGGATATGATAAAATGGAAACCATATTATTGTTTCTCTAAATTATTTATGTTTATGATTTCATGATATTTACAAAGCACATTTCTCTAACACACGTTATACAATGAAAATATTATTATGAAAATACCTTCTGTTTCCATGGTATATGCTATAATGAAATAGTGAAATGATTTTAAACCACATTTCATTTCAAGGATTTTGATATGATGAATAAATTATGGTATTATGGGAGGCATAAATATGAGTTTTTTCATGATATAGTTAAGACCTATTATAAGGAATCGACCCTAAAACATTACATAATCTTTAATTAAATGAATAATTCACATTGAGGTTGTTTCAGGTTTATAGTTTTATAGAATTAATCCATAACAATTACATATCAACTTGACAATTACATATAGACTCTACTACTCAGTATTAATTTTTTTCATAAAATAAAAACTCTTAAAAAGAAACATGTCTAGATCTACGTTTTAGACAACGCGACTTTTCCATGATCCCATCATAGATCTTATTCATTTTTAAGTCCTGTAGAAAACATTTCATAAACATTGGATGAGCATAAAAAGCTCAGTAAGGGTTATAAAATAATTAATGAAAACATTTTCCCATCAATAAATTCAAATCAATGAATCCATACATTTTAATCATAACATATCTCATGAAATATTAATATTTATGAAAAACACATAGAAATTATAAATCATAAAGGTAACTTGTGGCATAAAAAACATACTTATAATGTAGTTATAACAGATATATAGGGAGTTATTTTGGAATACCCATCACAGTATATTCCCTAAATCTATTAGGTGAAACATTAACATTTACCTCTGTCACGTTACACAATACATTGGAGAGCTATCTCAGGCTCACCCGCCCAATGTTTATCATGGAACCACCCGTATACATAAATAATGCACAATAGACTTAACATATTCACAACACATAAAACAATCATAAAGGGAAGATAAAATTTCCACATTATAATCACAATATATCATTTCAAGATATTCACATAATCTATGCTTTATCAAACTATTTTCAAAACCATTTAAAACATTTAATAAAGAGATTTTTGAATCCAAGTGTCTCATTCCACTTTGAATCTTTTGAAATTAATTTAATCTTTCAAACAATATTTTCTATATAAATAAATACATAAAACCATTGTTAAAACATTGACATTAATTTGGATGATTTAGAAGAATAAATCATGAAAACATTTAAAATGATATTTTAGTTAAAGAGTTTCTTGCTAAATAGAAGATGCTTGAATAAAACTATTTGTGGAATAACATTATTCAAAGATTTTAATATCATGAGAATAAGGATATTCATTATATAATATTTCAAAGGGAAGTATATACACAAACTAAAATTGAATTGGTGCTTAAAAACAATGAAGTCTCAATGGAATGTAAATTGAGTTGTAATCCATTATAAAAATTGTATCCTTAGATTAATAATAAATAAATTAAATAATAGTGCATGAAAAATATAAATACACTCAATATGATTGAATATTTAGTGTAAATAAATCAGAGGACATTCACGCATGTTCTTTTAAAAACAAAACCAACGACTTGGATGTTCAACTCAATGAATGGAAATTGAGTTAAGAATACCCTTATCATGTTCGCATAAATGGCATGAGAATTTATCAATGGATTCATTATATGTATAGAAACTATATCCACACAGAGGTTAGTGGAAATTAAAACATAAATAAATATATAGTTATTCCAAACATAATCATATCATGACATAATTAAGAATTAGAATATTAACCCAAGGAATGGAAATTGGGTTAAAAAGTTCCCTTAACGATTTAGTAACTTACGAAACATAAACCCCTTGAGAGAAGGATCATAAAATTAAGTTGTATATACACATAAATTGAAGTATATTATTCAATTAATAAAATAATGGTCAGTACATATACCACAAAAAAGGAAATAGTGGAAAATATAGCATGAATCTCACACGAATAAAAAGTGAGATGAAAACATCTTACCACATTGTAATCAATCGATTCGTATGAAAAAATGTTAATAACCACCAAATAAATCACATAATACCATGAATATAAATAGAATAACGATAATATATATCCAATGGTTGTACACTATACACCCCATGCAATAAATTAGTGGTGAACTATGGAAATCTTATGAAATTAAAAGTGAGATAAGAAACCCCTTACCACATTGCAATCAATCAAGTCGTATGACCAAAAGTTAATAAGCACAAAATGAATCCCATAATACCATGTATATAAAGTGAATCATGATAATATATATCAAATGGGAGTACACAATACACCACAAGAAAGAAATTAGTGGCAAATAGTGGAAATCTCACAGAATTAAAAGTTAGTCAAGAAACCCCTTACCTCGTGTCTGACTTGACCGGTTCATTCTTTAATCTTCTGAATAAAAAAGCTAAATCTTATTTATAATTTTTTAAGAACTGTTTTAATGTTTAATTTTACTTTTATATTACTTATTACCATTTTATAAACATTATGAAATCATTTATGTTAATAATGATCGTTTTGCCGATATTTGGTACATGAGTAAAAAAATTAACATCTTATAATTACAAGTTGTTCATGTTTTCAAAATAACATTATCTATAGATTTATAATCATGATTTATATATCATATATATCAAATATATCTAGTATATTTATTTATTTAGAATATTACATAACATTTAGAGATAATAAATAAAATGCACCATTCATGGAGACAGTAAGCCGTACGTATGCATGAACACTACTTTCATTTCTATTTCATATTTATTTGAATGAAAACATAATGATACATATTTATATTATAATTCAAGTATAATATCATATAATATATATGTTAAATAATAACATTAATACCATCCATTAAATGGTTCATGTATGTCATGAACGAATCATATCACCTAGCGTGGGCGGTAGTCTACACTTCCTCAAATGAAATTATCATTTTTACACATATTGGAAAGAATAATGTTATGTATTTAAATAAATATTACAGAAGTATAGAGAAAACATAAACATAATATATATCATATATAAATTTATTACCATCATAATGGCCACCATGAGAGGTTGTAGGAGAAGAATAAACAATCATCGTTTCGTGAGGTTGTAGTTCACCGTCCACAAAAACAATATGTTCTTTACCCATTAGACGGTTGTGTGTGTAAGATTAGTTTAAATAATTCCCATAAAAAAAATCTAGTATATTGATGATACTCGTGTTGTTATAAAATAATTGAATAAAAAGAGTTTATGGGGTTGGAGAAGTAAAATAAAACAAAAGAACTGTAGAGAAGACCTTACCTTTAAATCGGGTAACTCCCTTTGGTTTGAACAAAAAGGTTTAATTGACTTGAATTATTCCTAGGGTAATTAATCTAGGAGGGGAAGAGAGATATGTGGAGATTAAATGGGAAGAGGTTTTACTATCCAAAGATCTTGGGAAGTGTTAGTAATGGGTTATAAGTGAGGGCTCTTTATAAGGGGGAGGAGGGGATCTTTAAGAATGATTCAAAATATTATTTTCTTATATAATGACTTTCATGTTTAAAAAGGTCCATAACTTATTAAACTAAATGTTAAGATGACTAATGTTCAAAATAAAATCATCCAATAATAATTGGACATGTTTTGGATAATTTATTAATAATTATAATCATATTTATTAAAATCATTCATTAACGAGGTAAACACTACATCATTATTGTTTCATAAATATTTTTATTTATTTGATGTCTAAAAATAAAAAAAATATCATGATGTCAGAAATCATTTTATCTTTAAAAATAATATTTTTAGTCGAAGATATAGCTTATATAACCTCATGTAATAATAGATTTAATAAATGATATATCTTTGTGTCATTTTTGTCATTACTTTAAATTAATTAATATAAAAGGTCATTATCACCCCCAAGTGGCTCTATGGGGTCCTAAAATAAATCCCACGATACCCATTGTCAGGAATATATCATCAAATAGGATTAGGACACATGTTAGGGTAATTTAATATTATTATAATATTATTTTTCTACCCTTATTTACCCGATTTACCTTTTAACCACGGTAAATAAAATATTTACTAAAATAAATATTCAAGACATATAAAAATAAAAGATACCTTTTTTCACAATATGGTACTCCTAATTCAAAATATGGAAAACATTTTTTGAAATTAAAAACACAAAAGTGGAATAAATTAATTTAAAATTAATTCCTGCTATCAAAACAAAAAGCATGTTTTTAAGAAATAATAACTATCAAAAGATTGACACTTATTTATGTCCAATTTGATAGTAAAAGTACTTACAATGACATAAATTGTATTAAATGGTAAAAAAAATAATATAATCACACATTAGAACCAATTAAGAAGATAATCTAACCTTATAAATAAATTAGATTAAATGGTAGATTTGAATTAAAATAAAATATTTTACACTATAAATTTAAAAATGAATTTTATCAGAAAAATAAAAAAATTTTACCCAAAGTAAATTTTGATGTCCTGATTCTAAGGAAGAATTTTATTTTGTCAAATAGAACATATAAAAGTAACCAAAACTAGATTTAAAATATGGTTATCCATCAAAAGGCGGTAATTCGACCTTTTAATGAATATTTGAGTATTTGTGCTAAAAATTAAAATATTTCTTATTTTAAGCCTCTAAAATTTATGGGGTAAATTTAAAAACATTTAACAAAAATATATATTAATATTTTAGTTAGTTCTATCCATTTCTATTAGTACAAAAGCTAGATGTTAACTACCATTTAAAAAAATATTATATTAATATTTTTCAGTATGACTCAGCATTGTTTACAACATAAGATTTAAAAAAAATCCGTTGTTGCGTATTGGGTACGCCATCAAACATAGCATCCCCTTTAAAGTAAAATTAATATATTTAATTTAGAAATTTTAATAAATATGAAATTTTTATATTCTTTATTTACATGAGATGTTATATCCTTCCCCCATTTTGGGAATTGCAGACTCAAAAATAAAAAATTGGGCTTGGAAACTTCATTGAAAGTCCTACATCAGAAAAAAGAGTTAATAAAAATATCACATTAAAAGAAAGAAAAAGAAATATAATTGTCACCCTAGATAGACCATACTTGGATTCCATATAGGAAAACATGGATATGGAGGAGAAACAATCCATAATGGTTTGATGGAGAGTGGTAGAAAACACGATTATGAGAAATTTAACCCCCAGAAAATCACAGACTTGTGATGGGTGAAATAGTATTTTATTCCCTAGTATGAAAAGTTAATGGGAAATGTTATTGTTATAATTTAGTTTTTATAAATAGGAGGAATTAATTTAATATATTGAATAATAATATAAGGAAACATACTTACTTTTCATGTATGCCTTCATCCTTTAATAGTTTTCTACTACAAACTCATATTTTCTCCAAACGGTGTGTATTCAAGATGACTTGTTCACATTGAAAGTGCTATAATCAACTTTTATAGGATTGAATAATCAACAAAAGATGAAATATATTATTAACATGTCTTTAGACATTAACCATAACAAAAATGTTTTGTACAAGATCAGATAATCCCCAAAAATGATAATCCTTAAAAAAATGAAAAACAACTGTTAATCTCCAAATTTTGTCAAACAATAACCAATGTTCAACAATGACCATTAAATAAACAATTGTCCAAAAAACTCTTCAATGTAATCCAAAAAAATATTGAAAGACAAATCTCAAAAGGATTTAATCACATAGTCTTCCAAGGTAAATCTGAACATTTATCTCTGAATAACATCAGATACTCTTAAAGTATCACACTAAAAAGTAACTAACCTAATCAAATATTCTCCATGATAGGTTAATAATTTTCATAAATAAACCAAATTTTCATATTTCTATAATAAAAACATATATTATTCCAAAATAAAATTTCAAAAACTACTCCACAAATGAGATCCTATAGTATTCTATTTCCTTTAAGCATATAATGTTTCAAAAGTGAAAACATATTCTAAAATAACCGTTGTCACTTAATCAAGAAATAATTTTCGTATATTATGGATATCCATTTGATAAAACATAAGTTCCAAAAATCAACATATTCTTGATACTTAAATTCATTTAACAAAAAACAAAAAGTCATACTAACCAGGGACTTCACGTAGGACTGTGGTAGGCGATACATCCTTATCGCCCTTCAATTATGGGATTGATTCCTTCATTCGTTCCTAAAGAGACGGGTTGTCACAAATATTATGGGTTTTCCTTTTTATAAAACTAAAAAATAACCCTGAAATGTTTTCACCTCAATGGTTTTCATATACCTTTCATTTTAATTACAGTACATTAGGACCTCAAATTCTTATATATTGTCATTTTTTCACCTATATATGATAAAATAAAACTATTCTGAATATAAAGAACGTAATACCTTGATCATGGTGTCCATATGGTTTCATCATCATCTTGTTCAGATAGGTAGAAGGTCCATGCATTTCAAAAATGATTTAGTGATCCTTCAAAATAATTTGATTCCTTCATCCAAATACACCTTGTATAACTTGTGTCATATGGGTTTTTGTAGAAAAATAGTTTTGAAAATAATCATCTATGACATATAATTTCAAAACATTTAATAAAACATGATTTTTATAAAATAGTTATACCAAATTTGGGTTAAAACATTCAATTAATGGTCTTTTCAAAATAGAATTTGTCTGTGTTGCAAGACTATATTGTAAAAGAAAACAGGTTGCATAAGGGTCTCCTTCTTCAGTACCCTTTTCAAAATCCTAATATGCTTTAAAATCTTGTAATAAGGTAAAATATTTGAAAATTCCATGAAAATATTTACCTTTATTTAGAATATGAGAATATTGAAAAAATAAGATTTTATTAAATACAACCCATTATCCACAATGATATCGATGTATAGTGTAGGAGTTTGATATCTCAATCAACTATTTCAAGTGAGTTGTATTCTAGAAAAAGTTTCACCATCATCTGAACATGAATTTTCAATAATTAATTCAAGCATGTCATTAAGAAGATATAATAATATCATTTGAGGTCCTCCTCCTTCCATTTTTAAATGACATTCCTTGATCTAAAAGATTTATAAAAAAAGGATTTAATTGAAAGGGGAGACATAGGAACTAACCATGTGTTTAATGAAAACTCATAATCCCTAAAGTAGTCTATACCGACCGATGATACCAACTCTAAGGACCCGACCTTAAAACATGACATAATATTGAATTAATTGAATAGTTCACATTGGGAATCTTTTTAGGTTTAGTGTTTTAGATAATTTGTCCATAACTATTAAATATCAACATAAAAATTATATCTAGACCCTACTACTCAGTATTCATTTTATTCATAAAATAATAACTCTTAAAAAGAAACATGTCTAGTTATAGGTTTTAGACCACACGACTTTTACATGATCCCATCCTTGACCTTATTCATCTTTATTTCTGGTGGAAAACATTTCAAAAACATGGGATGAGCATAAAATCTCAGTAAGTGTTATAAAATAATGAATGAAAACAACAGTACATCAATAAATACAAAACAATGAAACCATATTTTTCAATCGTAACAAACATCATGAAATCATAATATTTAGGAAAAGGACATAAAAATCACAAATCATAAAGGTAACCTATGGCATAAAAAACATACTTATATTTTAGATATCACAACTACATAGGGAGTTATGTTGGATTAACAATCATAATATATTATTTAAATATTTTATGAGAAACATTATCATTTACCTCTGTCACGTAACCTAATGAATTGGAGAGCTATCTCAGGCTCACCAACCAAAGGTTTATCACTGAACCACCCATATATTTAAAAAATTACCAAGAGCCATAACATACTCATAACAAATAAAAAAATCAGAAAAGAAAGATAACTTTTCCATAGTTTAAGCACAATATGTCATTTCAAGATATTGACATAATCAATTCTTTATCGAACCATTTTTAAAACCATTTAAAAAATTTAATAAAGAGATTTTTTAATCAATGTGTCTCATATCACTTTGAAACTTTTGAAAGAAATTTAATATTTGAAACAATCATTTCCATATAAATAAATTATTAAAACCATTTTTAAAACATGGAAATTAATGTGAATGATTTAGAAGTATAAATATTTAAAACATTTAAAATGACATTTGAGTTAATGAGTTCCTAACCAAATGAGAGATGCTTGTTTACAAATATTTGAGGAATAACATTAATCAATAATTTTAATATCATGAGAATATAAATATTTATGATATAATATTTCATAGGGAAATATATACACCATATAAAAGTGAATTGGTGTATAACAATAATGAATACTCAATGGAATTTAAATTGAGACAAAATACCATATAAAAATTGTATCCTTAGATTAAGGATAAATAAATTACATAATAATGTGTAAAAAATGTAAATACTCTCAATATGAATGGATATTAAGTGTAAATCAATATGAGAATATTAACACACGTTATTTTTAATAAAAAACCAATGACTTGGATGTTTAACTCAATAAATGGAAATTGAGTTAAGATTACCCTTTTCATGTTCACATAAATGACATGAGAATTTATCAAGGGAGTGATTAAGTGTAACAAAATTATCTCCACACAATGGGGAGTTGAAATTAAAACATAAATAAATAAATAGTGATTCCAAACATAATCATATAATGACATAATTAAGAAGTATAAGATAAACCCAATGAATGGAAATTGGCTTTAAAAGTTCCCTTACCGATTTGGTAACATACGAAACATACACCCCACGAAAAATGGATCATAAAATAAAGATGTATATACCCATATATTGATGTATATTACACAATGAATACAATAATGGGAAGTACATACACCACTCAAAATGAAATAGTGGCAAATATAACATGAATCTCATGGGAATAAAAAGTGGGATGAAAACCTCTTACCAAATTGTAATAAATAGAGCCATATGAAAAAAAGTTAATAACCCCCAAAAAAATCATGAAATTCCATGAATATAAAGAGAATAATGATAATATATATCAAATTGTAGTACACAATACACCACATGAAAATAAATAAGTGGTGAACAATGGAAATCTCACAGAATTAAAAGTGAGATAAGAAACCCCTTACCACATTGTTATCAATCGAGTCGTACGAACAAAAGTTAATAACCACTAAATGAATTGCAGAATACCATGAATATAAATAGAATCATGATAATATAAATCAAATTCGAGAACACAATACACCACATGAAATAAATAAGTGGCAAACAATGTAAATATCATCAAATTAAAAGTCAAATAAGAAACCCCTTACCTCATGTCCGACTTGACCCGTTCGTTCTTTAATATAATGAATAATAAGATAAAGTTAATTTTTAATTTCATAAAAACCTTTTTAAAGTTTATTATTCCTTTTATATTACTTATTACCATGTTATAAACATTATTAATCATTTATGTTAATAATGGATGTTTTTATCGATATTTGGTACATGAGTCAAAAATAAACTGCTTACAATTACATGTTGTTCATGTGGTCAAGTGTCCATTATCTTAAGAATGTTATTCATGATTTATATATCATATATATCATATATATCAAGTATATTTATGTATTTATAAAATTACAGAACATTTGGAGATAAGAAATGAAATGCACCGTTCATGGAGACGGTAAGCCGTACGTACGCATGAACGCAACTTTAATTTATATTTCATATTTAATGGAAAGAGAAAATAATGCTACATAGGTATATTATAATTCCATTAGAATATAATATGATATATATGTTACATATTTTCATTAACTCTATCCTTTATACATTCCATGTATGTCATGAACGAATCATATCACCTTGAGGGGGTAGTAGACCGCCCGTCCTCAAATGAAATTATCATATATAAACATATTGGACACTATAAAGGTATGTTCGTAAATAAAAAATAAACAATAATTGAGAAAAAATAAACAAAATATATATCTTATTTAAATTTAGTTCCATAAAAATGGCCACCATCACAGGTGGTAGGAGAAGATTGAACAATCATCATTTCGTGAGGCAGTAGTTCGCCATCTACAAAAACAGTATATTCTTTACCCATTTTATGGGGGTGTGTGTAAGTCTAGTTTGAATCCTTCTCATAAAAAAACATAGTATATTAAGTGTATTGGTGTTGTTATAAAATAATGTAATAAAAAGATTTATTGGTTCGGAGAAGTAAAATAATACAAAAGAACATAAGAGAAGACGTTACCTTTAAATCATGTATCTCCCATTGGTTTGAACCAAAAGGGTTAATTTAATTGTATTATGCCAATGGTAAGGATTCTAAGAGGTGGATAGGGACTTAGGGAGATTAATGGGTAGAGGTTGGATGATCCAAGTGGCTTGGGATGTGTGAGGAATGGATTAGAAGTGGGGGATTTTATAAGGGTGAGGATGGGCTCTTTAGGAATGTTTAAAAATATTATTTTGTCATATAAGGATTTTTGGTTTCCAAATTTCCAAAACTTATTGTATTTGACGATAATATTACCCATGTTCAAAATAATATCATCCATCAAGAATTGGATAGGTTTTGGATATTGTTTTAATCATTATAATCTTATTTTTTATATCATTCATTAATGAGGTAAACACTACATCATTAATGTGTCAAAAATATTTTTATTTATATGATGTCAAAAATTATAAAAAAATACCCCAAAGTAAGAAATTGTTTTATAATTCAAATTAAATTTTATAGTCGATGTGATAACTTATATAAACCAGTGTAATAATTTATTTACTAAAAGATATATGTTTGCGTCATTTTTATCTTTACATTAAATTAATTAATATAAAGTGTCCTAATAACTCCCATGTGGCTCCTTGGGGTCTGAAATTATACCAACGTATGCCCATATATGGAAATATATCAACCAATATGATTAGGACACATGTTAGGTTAATTTATATTATTACAATAATATTGTGCTATTCTTATTTACTTGATTTACCCTTTAACCATGGTAAATAAAATATTAACTAATGTAAATTATCATAATGTCTAAAAATAAAAGAAATCTTTTTAAAAAAATTGGACGTATTTATTCCAAATATGGAATATTTTTTTTTTTAAATTCAAATAACAGATGTTGAAGAAATTAACTTCAAATTGATTCCCGTTGTCAAAAAAAAGTTTGTTTTTAAGAAATAATAACTATCCATAGATTGAAACATATGTATGTCCAATATCAAATTGAAATATCTTCTAATGTCCAAAATAATATTAAATGGTAAAAAAATAATATAATTAGACTTTAAAACCAATAAAAATGAAATATTACCTTATAAATAAATTATACTAAAAGGTAGTTTTGAATTAAAATACAATACTTTTCATTAATCATTAAAAAATGAATTTTATCAGAAAAATACCAAAAATTTTCCCAAAGTAAAATTTGATATACCAATTATAGAGAAGAATTTTATTTTTTCAAATAGAACATATAAAAGTGACCAAACTACATTTAATTTGGGTTCACCATAAAAAGGTGGTAAATAAACCTTTTAATGAATATTAGATTATTTATGTTTAAAATCAATTTCTTTCTTATTTTAACCCTCTAAAAATTATTGGGCAAATATAAAAACATTTTACAAACATGTATATTCATATTTCAGTAAGTTATGTCCATTTCCTCCAATACAATAGCTAGGTGTTAACTACCAATTAAAATAATATTATATTTTTTTTCAGTATGACTCAACATTGTGTTCAACATATATTTTGAAAGAAACCCATTGTTGTGTATCAAGTGTGCCATCGAACATAGCATCCCCTTTAAAGTAAAATTAATAATTAATTCAAAAATTTTAATAAATATTAAAATGCTATATTATTTATTTACCTGGGATGTTACACTTATATCTCCATCCAATGCACTAGGTAAATATTTATACCTCACAAGATATATATGATAATAATAGGTATTGGAATTGATTCAGTAAGGTTATTTTTACACCATGATGGTATTTGGAGTTATCCTTGTATACTATGATTATTTAGGGAGTCAACCGATTCCACTATGATAGCCTCTCCAATGATATTTTACTAATATGAAAGTTATTTTCTATTATTATGTATATGCCTCAAATATAGGTCTTATTCCAATGTTATACTCTCATGGATCATGTACTTTGATTATATTTTGATTCATGTCTTATGAATAAAAAATATTTATTCCATGTCCCAATATTGTGATCACTAATATGAAGGGTATGGATTTTTAATTTTATGCTCCGATTCTGATACCCTTATGTTCATGTAATTCTAACATATCTCCCCCATTTACCCCTACAGTGTATCTAAGCTCACCCATTCCAATGTTTTTCTTTCCCTAGGTTATGCATAAATGTATTACATATGATATTTTTATGAAGGTTTCTCATAATTAATATCATATATGGAGATGATTTATTTTACCTATGGACTAGTTTTTTTAAGTTTCTAAGGACACTAAAATATTATGGTCTGCAGGTGTGTGTTTGTGTATTGTAATGAATATTCATTAAAAATGATGTAAAATCTATGTATGATAATCCTGACTCACTATATTTGGTATTAGAGTATATTTTTAGTTTAACTTTATAAATATGGATTATAAAAGCATATTAACATCCCTAAGGGCATGTCTAAGGATATTTTTAATAATTAGTCAAAGTATAAAAACATTTCTAGGAATATTGGTAAAGGATAAAGTGTGTGGTTTCCAAAAAATGTACATCCTTGTATAGGAACTACAAATGATTGTGGTTCTGAAAAATATTTACCTAGGGGTAATAACTACGAAAAGAGTGTATTGATCTAGAATTGACCATCACCTTGTGTATAAAAATGGGTCTCTCTTTTCATATGGTTTTACACACCCAGTGGAAATGCCTATAAATTCAATAAATCTTTATGAACTTTCATGATGTATTTAAGTAGATAATGACTATAAATTAACTAAAATAAACCTAAGGTATCATAAATTAAATAAGGTTTCATGATTTATACATCCTATAGGTTATTATTCATTGTTATATGGTTTCCACCATGATCATTTTTTCGTACTACCTTATTTTTTATAGTTAATTGGTGGAACATGAAGGAACCCTTTTAATGTTGAGTGAAATGGAAAAATAAATTATTTTCTCCAAGTAATCCAAAAATTAATGTGATATTGAATGAAAAATATCATTACAATGCACTAAAAACTTTAAAAAGTTATGAATCATGCTGGGCTTACAAATTAACAATAGAGGGAACAACATTCTATTGAGCCCTTCATGAGGTTAAAAATACATTTACATGGGAAGTTTGATAAACTATTTTATGAATAAAGGGTTAGAACTATTGAAGGGTATTTTCTTTAATCCGATATTCAGATCACGAGAACGTTATTTTAGATGTCGAGCATTTGGAATGTAAATTAGATCCATTTTAGATTCATATGATGAATACGGACAACCTGATGAAACCAAATACATGGATTGTATGATTTTATGAATTTAATTTTTATTAAGTAAATTCTTTAAATTTTTCATATAAATATGGTGAATGACTTTCTATATCTAAAGAAAAAGGATGATGAATTCATTGGTACATATGAGGAAACTTTTACAAGAATTGGGAGGTATGATTATTGTATTATCATCCAACCTGAATGTAAGGTGGTTTTATTCGTCATAGGCTTAAATACAATTCTAAAAATGGTGTCATAAATAAAATAATTTAGTAGATTTAAAGATATTTATTGATGGGATATTAAGGTGGAGATGGATGTTGGAGTTACATATAATTATCATTGTTTTTATGACAAGAGAAAAATATAATTCAAAGGAAAATCTAAGAACCATGAAGGGAAGAAGATGAGATTCTATTATGATAAATGAGTGGAAAAAATCATGGGTAAATTTTTTCAAAGGTTACTAGTAATCGTTTTAAGTTTTTAAGGTATGTTTATATGTAAAATGATTTCTAAAGTAATGGGATGAAGTTAACTAATGACGAGAATAGAGAGAATGTTTCACAGAAAATACCACCTCTAATCCAGTGTTTCAAAAGAATAGAGTAAATTCATCTTGCTAACCAATGACCATATCCAAAGGCTAATGATGATGATAAACACCAGTAACCTATTAAAATGAGAGAAAATGTGAAATCTCACGTGATCAAATTTTGTTTATGATGGGTGTGATAAAAAACAGTAAAAGGTACACCTACCATGTACTATTTAATTTCTAATGTCTTTTTTTACCATGGATATAAACATTATTTCATATCTAAAGAATTTTCTATGTGTATTAGGATGCCAAAAAATGATTATATGTAGAATTATTTGTGAAAAACACTAATGGTATGAAGATTACATCTCAAGTACATGGTTCCTCTCCTATTGTTGTGGGCGAAAATTTTCATCCTTAAAATCTTTTCATTCTTCCTCGTGTTGAATTTGATATTATCATGGGAAGGGATTTGATTTATCTATATATATCCCATATAAATTTTGAGTAAGGGATGTCATGTTTGATATTACAAACCAACCTATTATAATCTATCAAAGGGACAATAACTAATAACTTTTGATGGATATTTAATCAATTGTATGAGCCATGATTCCTATTTATAATTAGTGTTTATCTCAGATGGTTATGTAGAAACTCAACATCGATGGTATGCGTATTGTATGAGAATTATTTGTTGTCTTTCATTAATTGTTACTTAACATTCCACCAAAACATGGAGTTGAGCTCTAAAAAGAACTCAATCATGGTGTCACGCCAAATTCAAATAATACCTATTGAATTGACCTGACTTATTTGCATGAATTTAAGAATAAACTCCATGAAAATCTTATCAAGGGGTTTTATCCGATCATGTGTGTTTCCTTAGGGTGCACATGTTCTTTTTATTGAAAATTAATATGGATCAATGAGACTATTCATTGATTATAGAGATCTAATCATGGTAATAATTAAGAAAAACTATCATATTCCTCATATTGATGACTTGTTTGATCAACTACTTGAATATCAACACCATTAAGTTATTGTATTTTATTATAGTTATCATCAATTTATGTTCGAGAAGGAGGATATACACATGTCAACATTTGGTAAAAGGTATAAAAAATATTAATATATAGTGATTCTATTCAGTCTTAATAATACCCCTAATATATTTAAAGATTTAATGAATAGAGTCTTTAGAGATTACATTGATCATGTTTTAGTATCCTTTATAGATGATATTATTATCTACTCAAGAATTAAGGAAGCACATGAAGATAACTGGACAATTGTACGAGATACCCTAAGGAAGGATAAGCTGTAAAAAAATTACAAAGTGAGAGTTTTGGATAAAAAATGTTTATTTTTTTGGTTATATAATCTCATGAGAGAGTATATTAGTAGACTTGTCAAAGGAAGATATTATTGAATAGTATCCCAGACCAACCATAGTGACCAAGCTATTTAGTTTTCTTAGTTTATCTAGATATTATTTATTTGTTTTTTATACAATTTATCATGACTATAAAATCCTATGATGAAGTTAACATTAAAGGGATCCAAGTTCCTGTATATAGATGAACATGAGGAGAATTTGAATGAACAAAATAAAGGGTTAGTCAATAGACCTATGAATACATTACCCTATAGTCGATAAGGTGTTTCAATATACAATGATACATCTAAGAAGGGATTGGGATGTCTTATTGTGTATAATGAATTTTTTATAGCTTATGCCACTTAGAAATTGAAGATTCATTTGCAAAATGACCAAACTAATGATTTGAAGTTAGTTGTAGTAATTTTTTCACTAGAAATTTTGAGGAATTATATTTATGGAGAAAAGTTTCATATATATAAAAATATCAAATAATTAAAGTATATATTAACGTATAAGGAGTTGAATATGAAATATAGAAGATGGTTAGAGATGATTAATGATTATGAATACTCAGTACATTACTATGCAAGAGAATCTAATAGGGTGGTTTATGATTTGTGTCGAAAGGATCATGCTATCCTATCTATGATGAGATTAAAAATAATACATTACAAATAGATTTTCAAAGGATGGATCTAGAAATTCTGAAGGAAGGTGAAAAATATTATGCTGCTCAATTGAATGTTCAACCATCTACCCTAGGGGAGATTAAAAAGAAAAAAAATATGTAGAATAGAAATAGATGATAAAATTCATTTTTTGAGTTTAACCTTGACCATGACAGAATGATAAAGTTCAAGAAACATTTATGAGTTCCTTCTATACTAGATTTGAAGAATGAGTTGTAAGAGGAAGGTAATAGTTTTTAGTTCACTATTCATTTCAAAAGTAAGAATATATATATAGATATTTGAAAGAGTATTTATAGTGGGATAAAATAAAGGGAGTAATCAAAGATTTTTTTTTATCTTAGTGCTTGTTATGTCAACAAGTTAATGCTGAATGATAAAAATATAAGGGGATATTACATCCATTACACATAATAGAATGGAAATGGAAAAATATTACTATGGATTTTTTATTGGACTTCCCAAAACATCTAAAGAGAATAATTATATATGGGTTATATTATATCACCTTAAAATGTTAGAAAACATAATCTCTATAATAGAATACTTAAATATTTAATATCTTTAGAAAATATACGTAATGAAAGTTGTAAGGTTGCATGTTGTACCACATGAGATTCTGTCTGATTAGGATCAATGGTTTACATCAATGTTGTGGAAAGAAATAAAGTAATCTCTTGATATGGAGTTGATTTTCAATACTTCATATCATCCTATGATAGACGGTAAGTCTGAATGAAAAATTTAAACCCTAGAGGGTATGTTGAGATCATACTATTTGGATTTAAAAGGTGATTGGGATAAATATCTTCCTCTAGTTGAGTTTTCATTCAATAATATCTTTCACTCAATCATTCAAATGGGTCCTTATGAATCCCTATATAGAATGATATGTAGATCCCCAATATGATTGAATGAAGTTGATTAAATAAAGATATAATGTCATGAGACAGATGAAGAAACAAAAAATAAGGTACAATAAATTCAACAGGACCTAAATGAATGTTAGAGTCAAAAAAAAGATATGTTTATAATCGTTATTGTGATCTGGAATTCTATGTTTGTGATAAGGGGTTTCTAAGAATTTATCCATGAAATAACGTTATGAGATTCATGAAGAAATGGAAACTATTAAACATGTATATTTATCCAATAGAAATTTATGATGCTATTGGGTCATTATATTATATGGTTAGCGATTCCAAAAATCCAATCCCAAGTCCATGATGTGTTCCATGCATCTCTCCCAAGGAATTACATAATTTAACCTTACAATGTACAAAACTCATATGTGATACTAGTGGAACAAGATCTTTATTATGAGAAAAAACAAGTGTCGATTCTAAATCGTATGGAGAAATTCCGACAATTTAAGACCACTCACCTAGTAAATGTTTTGTCTTGAAACCAAGAGCTTCGGGATTCTATGGGGGAAAATTGTGGATATAATGAAATGTAATTACCTTCATTTTTTAATGGAGTGATTAATTTTGAAGGAGAATCATTTTAAGGGAAAGAAAATCTGACACAATAAGTTTTTATGAGATATTTTTAACAAATTATTCTTTTGATATCTTGAGTTACATGCAACCCAATGTTAATATTTAAATACATGAAACTTTGGGTTGTCTTGTGTTTCACACAACTCCGAGTTTTAATAAAACCACAATATATTGTTAATATTACTGTTTAAACAAACCCATTTCAAAATATTCATTAAGATTAGTGACATAAACTGAAATAACTACTTTTTAAATATTAATTATAATGGATTTATATTTGTGAAACATATTTATAAAAATGATCATAATTTTGGATAATGACTTTATATGTTTTGAAAATACTATTTTTTAAAAAATGTTTCTTTACTTATTTTTGTGAGAATTAATAAATAATATTTTTCACACTTTTAGAAAAATAAAAGGCTAAAATATACTTTATTTTTTAAATCATCATGTGAAAACTATATTAGGTTGATTTTTTTAAAATTTTCAAAAAAATATTAAATTTTTGATGTATAGTGAAAATACTGAATTTTAAATTTAAACTGACTTTTTATTTATTTTATTTACAATGTTAAATTTTATTTAAAATTTTAACTAAAATAAAATTAGATTAATTATAAATATATTAATCCAATTTAGTCCATTATTATTAATTTTATATTTAATTTTGATATTAAAACATTGTAAAATTTTAAACATCTTTTCTTTAAAATACCACATTCTCCTCACATCTACATGATCAAGTTTTTATTAATTTATTCCACTTATATGAATGGTTTTTTAAATAACGGATTTAATATTTTTAGTAATAATAATTTATACTATATAATAATGTAAATTTAATTTTTTGGCCAAAATTAACAGTAAAAATAGTAAAACTTATTTACCGTGATTATGGTAAAAATAGTATCAAAAGGGGTTAATCTTAAGATATAAGGGTTAAAAAATAGTTAAAAACCAATTTATGGCCTTATTTAGACCTTATATATTCTAATTTTTATAATAGTTGATTAGTTTTTCCTTATGGCATGATAAAATGTCTTTAGAATTCTCATTTTTAAAAACATTACAAGGGTGCCACTCACCTCACTTATAAAAGACCATCCATATCCTATATTAATACCACATCAAAACCCTTTTTGGTAATGACTTACCAAATTAAATCCGTTTATCCTATAATACTTAGTTTGAATATAAATTCATTTTAGTAAGGACACCGACCGAAAACAAAAGGGGATTCATAGAGAAGAAGTAACATTCATCAATGAGTGTCTTAGTTTTATCTCATCCCCCACATTATTAGATTATTATTATAACATGATGATATAATGAAAATACTCTCATAATTATTCTGAGATATTTTTATGTTAATGTAATGACCTACATTCATCTCTACTTCCATAAAATGGGTTATGAAATCATTTTTTGTGTATACGGTGGGCTAGGGCATTACGAACCTATGCCACACTTTTTTATATTTCCACCTATCAATGATGGAAATAATGATGGATTTATTATATATATATTATATTCATGATATTATTATCATTTCATAATTATTATATCACACCTACCTTTACACTCTCCATTGTTCGGAATTACGATAGCACTACTCGTGTGTACGACGGACTACCGCCTCACGAAGCGATGTGATTCAATCATGCTTTACATGGAAGGTTATAAATATGAGTTTAATGAAAATATGTTACGTATATACCGTAAAATTTTCATTTAGGAAAAAATATCATTTAAATTTATTTATTTATATTTAATAAGAAAATGGAAACAACATTCATACAAACATACGACTTACCGTCACCTTGAACAATGTATATGATTTTATATCAATATATTTTATGGAGTAATATAAATATTTATATAATGAATATTTAGGATATAAATACCATGGTTAATTTTTTTTAATTTTAATTCATGATTTAATTTAGAGGATCAAAAATAACAAATCAAAATATTTATGAAAAACAAAGCGGTTATTACTCGAAACACAGCTCTAACGTTAAATTGTAAATAAATGGGTAATAAAAGGTCAAAAGAAAATAATATATGGTCTGATTTATATAAATATTTTTTAGTATATTTATAATACATTTATAGATACTGTAAATGCTGAAATAATCTGTTCGACAGAAGTCAAAACATAATGTAAGGGACTTCCGTCTGACTTTAACTTCTCGTGAGACAGATGCCATATTCACCACATGATTTTTTATGGGTTGTATATAATTAAAAAAATGTATTGAAGGAATATTATACTTAAAATTATTAATATTTATATAAACATTATAATATCGTGATTTCATGTGGTTTATAGTTCAAAAGTTACCAAATCTATAAGAGATTTTTGTATCAATTTTCCATCTTTGGGACATACATTATGTTATGCACCTATATTTTCTCACTATGTATATATATAGTCCCTTTTAAAGTATTATAATTAATATTATTTACCTCATGATATTTTATGTTCCATTTTTTATTCCATAATGGGGCTTACAATTCAATGTTATTAAGGTGGTAAAGCTTTTATTTTAAAATATCATTGTTTATTTGGATGTTTAATGTTTTTATTTATGAAGAAAAAATATTATGATAAATATCCCTAGAAACTATTTTCCTTTTTTATCCTATATTAATTCATGTTATTTTAATTTATTTTTACCATTTTCACATTTTATGGTACTAAAAATAATTGAGAAAATGTTTTTAAAAAAATACCACATTTTTCTCTCTTGGTTAGTAAATCCATTTGATTCCAAAAAAATGTTCTCTAAAAACATTTTCAATAATTATTTATTATAATCCAATGGTTTTTTAAAGAAAATTTTATCCACGTTTTAATTTTGTAAAATTTTGGTTGAATTGAATCTTGATTTTTTCTAAATAATGCCCTTTTGGATTTTAAAAAAAATGTAATAGGAATATTTACTTTAAATTTCATGACATGAATGAAACATCCCATCTATATGAACAATATTTTATGTTAATCTCAATATATAATTTTTCATGTTTATTTTTATTGAAAAGTATTTTAAAATGGGTTTATGTCTTGAAATGTTTTTTTCAAAGAGGAACACATATTTTCCTGAAGAAATGTTTTACATGATCAATTATATATAAGATGATATACATTAATGTTACATTTTTCTTAATAGGGATATGATCCAAGGTTATCATTCTTATTCATTCCATGAATGGTTTACGTTTATGATTTTATGATGTTTTGGAATCTCGTTTAACTTCTACTGTTAATAAGATGATACAATTCATATAAAACCCACTTCTCTTCCAATTGGTTATGCAATGATGTAAGGATTATGAAAGGTATTCCATTTCATGGGTTATGATATGATAAATGTTTTCTGATAATTTGTTAAAAATAAATGATATTTTCATTATGAGATAAGTGAAACATATATCTTCCTACTATTCATTGGCTAAATATTTATATCTCATGATTTAGATAGAATTTCAATAAGTAGTGCACCTAGATCAGTAAATGAATTTTTATTCTATAATTGTATTGGGAAAAAAATACTATGATGGTTTAGGGATTTAACCCATTACACTATGACAACATTGGAAACGATCCTTAAAAAATATGGAAATTAATTTCTATACATAGGTGTATTCCATAAATCAATGTCTTATTCCAAAGTTAGGCTCTTATGGCTCATGTTCTTTGATTCACTTATGATTCACATATTATGAAATAAAAAAATTTATTCCATGACCTAATTTTTTTATAATTTATAGGAAACTTCTTGATTTGAAATTTTATGTTTATTTTCTCAGACACTTATTTTCATGCTATCCTTATGTATCTCCCTTGTTTACTCTTACCAATAAGTTTAGGTGAACCTTTCTTATGTTCCCATTCCTAAGGTTATAAAGAAATGCATTATGTATAAAATTTCAAATAAGGGTTCTAGTTATTAATATCATAGTTGGATTCTATGTTGATTACACATGGATTGGTTTTTTTTGTTTTTATGCTTCCAAAGACACTAAACTTTAACAGTCCTCCAGTGTGTATTTGTGAAATGTAATTAATATTACCAAAAAATGATGTAATACCTATGTATAATATACCTTGGTCTCTATATTTAGTTCAGTTTATTCTTATGGTAGAGAAAATTGGGTAGTGTTTGATTTCTAACCATCCTTCATTAATAATATATTTTATCATGATGAAAGAAATTTTTGGGTCAAAAACAATTTATTTTTTTGAGGAAATATGTGTGAATAAGAAAATAATTTTTTAAATATCACTCACATTGACACCCTACCTTTTATTCTAGAAAACCTTAATTTTAACCTATATTATCCTTGGTCATAATTAAATATTATAACCATATATGCTAATCCTTCATAATTTTCCTGGAAAATATGTGAATTAATCCAAGAATATCCCCTATGAGTTCCTACACAGTTGTATAGTCTTTGGACCAATTATCATGAAGCAAGAGATGATTAAGTCAATACCTAATGCATTCATTTAATAGTTATTAACCCTAGGTCTATTTTTTTGCATCCATGCCCACTTTCCAATATCTAGGAAGTGATGTAATTTTTAGTAAAATTTAAAAATATTTCATCTTACATAATAATCATAATATTATACAATACCTAGACTTATTAACCCCTAATGGTATATAAAAATATTAAACTATCTTCATATGAATCATCATAACCTCAAAGGTTTTATAGATATTTTATTTGATACCAACTATATGAACATAATCCATACTGAACACATAATTTCATTTTTAAACAAGAATATATATTTTTTATTCCTAAATAACTTTTAAGTTTTATAGTTTTATATAATTAGGTCTTAACTCTTACCTAACCAACCTATACATCAGATGTTGGACACTTCTTTTTAGTACCAATTTTCACATATTAATAAAATATTAAAATAAACCATATTTTATTTTCATTTAGACCTTCATGGTTTTAAATTTCACATCATCCTTATTACAAATAATCTTTTATCCTTATAAAAAACATTTAAAAATATGGTATGAGCACAAAAAGTTAAATAAGGGGAATATAAAAATAGTGAAGGAAACCAATTTTTAAATTTTAAAACCATGAGATCATAAAAGAAATTTTTATTTTAACATAATTATATTTGATCTCAATAAATCATTTACTTACACAAGAAATGTTCTTTACTGCCCGTTTTTTGAAATTTGAAAATTTATAAGAGTGAGCAATGGAAAATAATAATCATTAAGGTTTTATATAATACGTGAGAACCATTGAAAAATATTTTCTAAAAAATTTATAATTTTACCCTATTAGGATGTAATCATTTATTTTAACCAAAATATCTTCAAATTACCATTTTAAATCAACTAATTTCTAAATAAAAACCATGAGAACAAATAAAATAGTCATTCAGGTTACATTGGAAATAATATTCCTAAAACGCTTCAAATAATCCAAAAAGATGAATAACTCATACTATTAACTTATAACATAATTCTTTGAAGAACATAATCATTAACTAATGAATCAGAGATCTATATTTGGCACACCCATTATTATAAATAAGGTATAATAACCATAAAATGCATAAAACACATAAAATATTGTATTGACATCCTCAAAATTATTAAACCATCCTTTTGATCCCTAGGTAATTCATTTTTCGATATTGATGTATCCCTTTTCCTTAAAATAGAAATTTCAAAACTAAAATACCTAGAACAAAGGGAATGCATGATTTTCATTGAATAAAAATGTACGATTATAATAGAAGGAAAAAATTTAAATAACCGTTATGGTAGCAGAAAAATCTATCAACGTCAAATACTTTGATATAAAACATTCCTTTTTTACTTTTATAAATAATGTTAAAATATTTCATATCAAATACATAAAAATATTCATTTTAAAAAACATAAAAAGAAAGTAAAAATGTGACATAAATTGTGATTTATAATTAATTTATAACCATATAAAATAAAACCATAAAATATTTTAAAAAATACAGAAATAGATGAAAAATATTTTTAAAATAAATCTTTCAACCATTTAAAACTACGTTTTTAGGGTAAAGTATCCATTAAGGCTTTCGTAAATTTTGAAACAAATTTTCATTAAAGAAGGTAACATGAAATACTTTTCTTAAATTTTTTTTATAAAATAGTTATAATTTATGTCAATAAAGAAGTTAATTCCCCATGATTAAGAAGACATGTCGTTAAAATGGAATAAGACTCAATTAAACGAAATTGAGACAAGGAATCACCTAATTTTTGTCTCATTTGTCAAATATATTATTTATCATATGTATAACTTTTTTAACAATTTATTAATAAATTAACAACATTTTCATTGAGTAAAATATTTTCCTTAACCATTTTATTTCTTTTATTTTAATGACACATTTAATTACTCAATCGACTAAGTCCGTGTCAGTTGATTTGAGGATGTTCAGTTCAAAATTTTAGAACAAAATTTGTATGTTAACCATGATGAAATAGGTAATTATCCCATCATATTTAAAATATTAATAATGAATAAATTATAATATTTATAAATTATTTATACTTTTAAAATCAACAACGAAATGTGGTTATGAAAAACATATTACATTATAATCATAGAGATAATATGTTATATGTACACAAGAGTAGCATTTTCCTTTTTCAGTGAACTTGATAGAATGAATGTAAGTATCAATTTATCTTAAAAAAATGATTCATTTATCATAAATATCATATTACCCTTTTATATACTCATATATATACCTCCCACATGATGTAGTGATTGAAATTAATAAAATTTATTTGTGGAGGTGGTAATGCACATGTACACAACACCATTAACATTTTCCAATGGATAGAAGGGTAATAAAAACAAGATATCTTATTTTTAAATAATTATAATTATATTATATATATATATATATATATTAAATCAATAAGTATTACCATCCATGAGTGGTAGTGATAGAAAATGAATTTCACCAGATTGTGAGGTGGTAGTCCATCGTACACCTGAATGATGTTTTCATTTCCAATTTTATATAAGAGGATATGGATATATGTTATTACATAAACATAATATCATATAAATTTATGGTATATATATATTTTTTATCTCACAATTTTTAAAATATTTTAAAAGGATAAATATGAAGAAATAAAACTAAAAAATTCGGTTAAATGCTATACCTGTTCTTCAGATAAATTTCTTTTACTTACACCTTAATCTCTATATAGTTGGTACTATAAAAAAAATAATACCAATAGGAAATGTGTGTGGATTTTATAAAGTAATTAGGGTAGGGTTTCACTAAAAAAACTATTATTTAAGTATTGATAATAGAGGAATTGGGGTGTCCTTTTATAAGTTGGGGACATGACACATTTGGAAATTTTAAAATTATTAAAATATTTTGATGTATTAATCATGGAAAACTGTTCTATAATAAATAATTTATGATTATGAAATGATATAAGGTCAAAATATGGATCCAAAATAGGATTTAGACTAATTTTTAGGGAATTTATCCCATATCACATTAGTTTAAACCCATAGAATTCATATTTTAACCTTATCCTTGGTAACTGTTTTTAGAGGTTTTACTATACATTATAAAAAATTATGTTAAAATTATTAACTAATATAAATTATTATTATTAATATTATAAATATGGAAGATATATAATTAAATTTAATTAAAATAATTGGAAAATTTTAATTTAAAATTAGTCCTCTAAAATGAAATGAAAAATAGTTTTCTGAAGTAAATGTCACTATAAGAATAAAAAGATTTTATATCAATATAATGTATAGAATTTATTCTGTTGATACTATTTGTATTATTAATAAAATAATGAAACTAAAATACCTTTTATCCCAATTAAAAAATTTATAACTCTACAAAATCATTAAAAGAAAATGATGTTTTCAATAACAATCAAAATTTCTCTATTCATTTGAAAGATATATTTTCTAAAAAATAATCAAAAAGTACACTACAATTTACTTTTTACATGAAGAATTCAAGAATGAAGTCTATTTTTACAATTTATTTTTCTTATAATTTATGAATTTATCTTTTTATATAAAACATATAAAACATATAAATGAAATAGGACAGAAGAAATGAATTTACCTTTTTAATGGAAAATTATATAATATTATTATAGTGAATATAACTCTATAAAATAAAATGTATAAATATAAATTAAGAATGAAATTTATTTTTTGTATTAAAATTAGATGAGCTTCAACTAGAAATTCATAGTGAGTTAGGTAAATTAGATAGAGAAATTTTAAGCAAGATATCTTGGTAAGATTTTCATACTTAATAAGGATTTCTAGGAGATGCAGGTGACATTTTAATTATTAAAAATATGAGACATATCATTTATAAATTTTAATATTATTAACATTGATTAAAAATTAACCATGTTAATTATTATTTTTTATATGTTTAAAAAACACATTATAGACATATTTAAAAGTAGGTTAGTCAAATTTATTTAGAAAAAATTTATATATGTCCTATAAAATTAATTATTTGAAAATAACCATTTTAAATTAATCATGGTAGTCGATCTTTAACCTATGTAATTTAAATTGAAGCACTAAAAATAATTTTAAAATAGTGGTGTAATTTATACCTTCTAATTATAAAAATAAAATCCAATTTACTAAATAAAATAAACATATTTAGAGAAAATTGAAATTAATTTTAACCTTAGACACATTAAATCTATTTTTAGAAATAATATATTTTTATGTATACAATTCTTTATGATACAAGTATCAATTATTTTTATTGTCATAAACAAATTAGTTCGTGAAAGATATTATATGATCTGTGGTTTTCAAAATAATTGAGAACCAAAATTTTCTAAAATAATATATAATTAAAAAAAACACCAAAAAAATTTCTTTCATTGTAAAATAATAATTATGTTCATAAAATATAAACTATAAGTTTTTTAATTTAATAACATTTTTAAAAAAAATTGCGTTTTATAACTTATCAACATATTTGAACAAATATAACTTTTCATAATTTTTTTTTATATAAATATATGTTAATATTTTTTTTAAAAACTATAGTTTCCCATTATTCACTTAGATAAGGAATATTTTAGAAAAATTCAAAAAATTTATCTTAAGATAATATCTTCAAAAATAGTTCAAATACAATGTTTTTTTGTAAAGAAAATTCTAATATTTATAAATTATACCCTTAAATATATTCTTGAATAAATCCTTATTAGAGTTCACAATATGTTATATATTATGATAGGTGTTTACCTACTATAATATGGTGTCAGGTATTACAATAGTACAAAATATGTCCAGCTATACATGGTTCAATGTGAATACTAATTTTCCACCATTTGAAGTTATAAATAGATGGTAAGTGGAGTCTCCTTTTATTTCTAGGCCATGGATGAAACTACCAATGAGTTTTTTAGTGGGATTGGTGGACACACCATGATTTGGGAGGAAGGAATATTTTTTATGAAACTTCCAACTGCATGATATGCATTCCAAAATAACATACATAATATAGACACTTTTCTCTGGAAACTAGGGTTCCAATCCATGTTAAATTTAACATGACCATGTTTTTTTAAAATACATTATGTGACCCTACCTAGGAACCTTTGCGTGTATAAGGAGTATAGTATAGGGATCTTGACTAGTTTTACACAGCATGTGGCATGCCTAAATATTATGATACACTACTCGAATAGCATTTATATGTATAGGTAATAAACATCTAGGGCTTTGAGTGGACCCGTAAAACACATTCCTTAAGAAGAATTAATTTTACATGGGTTCTTACAAGACATTTCATGTAGTGGGACATGACCCAGTGAGGACTTATTAATGTGCCCGATATACAAAAAGAGACATGATGTGTACTTCTATTCTTGTGTTCAACCTCATGTATATCTTTATTTGTGACTCATGATCTGACCCTTGAGTAATCATTCATTGTTATAGTTTCATATAAAAAATAATGGTTAATGTATTTTACATGAGAGATATAATATAATGTGGATAAATTTGTTCATATATTACATCATATTAGGCTAATTTGAGACACAATAGTGATGTCCATAGAATTACAGAAATTATAAAACCTCATGATGACACCAAAAAGTTAGGGAATGAGTCTTCTATTTCAATCACATGTAGTATTAAAAACCTCTTAAAAACCCTAGGTAATGGGTCCTATATAAATTGAGTTTAACGCCCTCATACTAAAGCACATATGAGGAGTTGGTCTTCATCCCTCTTGGGGTTAATACACCCTCAGTCATGATATTCCATCAATATGGAGTGGGTTCCCATATCTATTGATGATTAAAACGAGATATTGGAATTGATAAAAAAATTTCAATTGGACATATAGAAATTTTCCTCATTCATAAATGGCTGTAAAGATCAATAGCTTCCCCTATCACTTTATCTGGTTATTTCATTGCATGTATATATTTTTTGGGTATCTTCTTATCCCTTTTACTTATAGGTTGAGTTTAATTTTTATTTATATTTCTAAACCATTTTGGTTTTAAGGAATCTTATTGGGATCTTATATACGTACTCTAATATAGGATTTTATCTAATGTGACATATCTTATACAGATGACAGATAGTCATATAGTTTCCTTAGTGGGTATGGTATTGTCCTATCTTAGTAGTACTCAATGATGGTGATCACATATAGTGGTTGGTATTGATGTTTGAGGCAAGGTTTCCACTTCTTCATCAATTTTTTTTTGTTTTTTACTCTCTTTAATTATATTTGGGTGTGTATTTTCACATTTCAAACATTTGTAACATTTACATTCCTTTACACTAGTTATTATATAGGTTTTTACGCGGATTTTTACCGTTAGAGTTAGTACAAATTTATTTATCATGCATGGTTGTGATGTACATAGAGGTGTGAGTGTGTAAATTTTCTATAGACTAAGGCCCCACATATGTGTGATATGTAGAATAATCAACAGTTCTATACCCTAGTCAATTGTAGGTTGGATTGGTGAGTCACTCTTAGTGTACCATTGGTCTATGTGGGACCCCAGTGTGCTGGGATAGAGTGGTATCAGAGTTGTTCTATCATAGCGATAGATTTTTGAGATAGATGTATTGTGAGGATTTGGATTGGGAATTAGGTAATTTTTGTTGTGGTTTCTCTAATTATAATTTCATTATATGCAAACCAGTAATGGTGTGGTAACAAATATATATATATATATAATAACTCTGATAACATAATTTTTAACTCGATATATGAATAAATCAGTTGTAAGGATACTGATCCAAAAAAATTATATTCGAATGAGTCATTGAATTATATTTTTTTCAAGAGTTAGCTCCCCAGATAAGCTCATATAACCATATTGTGCCTTTTTTACAATTAGTATGTTTCCATGATGATTTCCTATTAGTATTCTAAGACTGTTTCATGGAGTTTGAGGGAAATGATTCCACCCAATGTGTGGCATGTGGATATACCACTATCAATCTAGGAAAATGTTCACATGAATATTTTAAAATTGATTGTTCTACTAATATATGGTAAAAATATGCATCATATATGTGCATAGTAAATGTTTCAGTGGTAGATACTTCTTAGTTTTGTGGAGAGAAAGACCGTTTGGAAACATAAGATTAGCTATAGGATGTATGATGAGTATTCTGACTCATGTGGACCCTAGATGAACATATGATTTCTCTCCCAACTTGTTTTATTCATGAATATATATAAAAAGGAAGGAGTTTAGTCAACTATACCAATAATTAGGAGAAACTCTCTTGTTATTAGTTTCAACACTAGTTCCAAGGAAAGTATTATCTCTCATCCATGTGCTTTAGGTTGATACATAAGATTCTAGAGTTTTCACAGGGTGATATGATGGTGATAAAGTTCCCATAAAATCTTTCATATATCACATGATATTATATTGATATAGGGTGAGACATATACTTCTGATAATGGATGTTTTGTCATGGCGGTTAATGGGAATCTGAGATATCATGGTCTCTCTCTAAACTCCCATGTAAACTGAGGTTCTAGAGTGGGACTTAGTGATAAAGAGATTTATAGAAGAGGGGAATCTGACATCTAGATTTGGAAGGGGACACTATGGGTATGATTCATTTGATTTAGATAACATAAGTTGGGTTTAGGTTTTTCTCACAAGGGGGATTCATGAAAAAATGACCAATATCTGGTATTAGTTGCCAATGGATCCCTCTAAGGGTACATTTAGCTAAGAGACATGTAATGTTATTTATTTAACTAGTGATGTCACATGGTTTGTGATTTCCAAACATGAAACACTCTAGATTGGGAAAAATCAGTGGAGATACCTCCATGGTCGAGGAAAGTATTATAATTATGGATTTATTAGGGGTAGTCAGGGATCAACATAGAGATACAATGCTGAAATATGGGCTATGGGAATATTAAAAGGAGGAGATATATGTGGAGGAAAATATTATGACCTAGCTCCACTGTCACAAATAGGAGGACTAATCCCAAATAAAATGAATAATTGTTGAGGACGTGCTCAATTATAATCTATTGAGGGATATTATCTAACTAGGCATGAGATGATTTGATATATGATTTATTTCTTCTCAAATTCAGCACCAATACTTGTTGAATTTTGAATGATTCACAATTTTATCATCATATAACATGTTTGAGTGATTGATATTTTTATATAGACTTTACCCCATCAATTATGTTTGGATATTCCAAGAGGAAGTGATTCCACATTCTTATATATATACGAATATAGTATTTTGATTGTCAATTGAGAGGGTTTCATGTGGAACCTCTTAGTATATATTATGAAACCGTATAATATTTTCATAATCATAGAATATCTACCCACTATATGTATCTTGATATAAAATTTCTAAAGTCATGTTTTATTCCTATTGGTGGATGGGACTAGATTCTCTTTCATTGTTGAGAAGGAAATGTTGAAGAAATTAGGGGGTATAATGAGAAGAAAGATGTAACATATCTTCTATTAGTTGATGAGATTACCCCTTTGTGATGTGGTCCCTTTTGATACAAGGATACCACTAGAAGTTGGTGAGTACGCGATTGTATTCCTTGAAGAAGTTCTGGGACTACATCCAGGATGAGAGACTGAATTTTTTGTTGGCAATAAAACCAAGACTGCCATGATAACTTCCATGCAATATCATATGGGTTCAGTTGAGCTCTATCATCTTGGGGTGCAATTGGAGGAAATTTAGTAGATTGGTTTTATCAGAACCTATGTGTCCACATCGTTGGATTGAGTGTAGTTTTCCAAGAAGTTGGATGAGATATTGAGTCTATGCATTGATTATAATTACCTTATCCAAGTTATGATTAAGAACATGTACCCCTTATTAAAGATGGTGGCCACTTCAACCATTTGAAATGTTTTAGGTGGTTCTCAAAGATTGAACTCAGGTATAGATTACACATGTAAAATTCTCAGAATATGGATATTTCATAGATGATATTCCGATACCAATATACACACGATAAGTTTAAATTAATTCCCTTTGGGGTAAAAATTCGATCAATTTCTTATTGTGACTTATAAAACAGATATTCTAGCCTTTAATCAGTTTGTGGTTGTGTTTGAACTGAAATTTTTATTTTATACTTTCCATAAGAGGATAAAAAAAGTAAATGATTGTATTATGAGACGAAGTCCGAAAGCACAAGTTATATAGTTAGCTTTATATGTTCTAGTTCTAGATTATGGAGGTTTACTTTATAGGGAATATCATATCTGAACATGGTGTAGTCATGGATTCATAAATGATAGAGGCTATGTTATATTGTGACTTAACCAATAGTGTATCCAAGTTGAAGAGTTTTATGTGTTTTTCTAGGTAATATCAATGGTTTTTGGTCCAATTTTCTAGTATGGTGGACAATTTTAATTCATTGAAAAGAAAAGGGAATATATTCACTAGGACCAAGTGGTGCTTTAAATCCTTTAAGAATGTATTGATAAAGGGAACCTTTATAAACACTTTTATATGTTATTATAAATGAATCCTTTATAAGCTCTTGTAGAAGAACTAATAAAGAGGTATATTTTAGTATGATGCAACCACAAACTACAACACCAGTGAAGTGTGTAGTAATAGCACATAATAGCCCCAAAAACACCATGAATTTAGGAGAATCAACTATGAATTAAATAAATTAAAAATTAAAACGAAAATACAAGAAACATACTCTATTTTATAAATTTCAAACATTGGTTTATAAAATTACATAAGTACAATTTATTAAATAAATTCAATAACAACACTATTAATTTGTCTTTTGATCGTAACATTTTCTCAAGAAAACAAATTCCCTTGTATAAGAAAAAATGTCATATGTTAGTAATAATATATTGAAATAAATTAGAAAAATGTTAATTTGTAAAAAAACATTAATTCTTATCAGGATCAATGTATATCAGATTCAGTTGTGGTTGATTCTTTCACATCAACCAATTTCTTATTCACCTAAAATAGTTATCTCTGTGAAAATTAACTAAATAATTGAAAGATAAAAATGATTAAAAAATTAATAAAAAACATATAGAATGATTAGAAAACAATATACAATCATTTTCCTAGTTTTGGAGATGTGATGCACATTATACACTAAAATGACACTTATATATTGAAAAGACACACTTTGAGTCACACTGAACAAACAATGCATCAGATTTAAGTGGTCCTAATTATTACCTGTCCCAAATGACATATGGAATGTTTTTCTAATGTTCCAAAACAATGAAAATGTGTTTTACTAGTTTTTAGTATGTCAATTTTACTTTTGACTAAAATTTCATTGTGAACTAGTAACACACAATTATGACTCATATAGATCACACAGAGTGTTGGACTGACATGATATGAATTTTTAAACATGTAAAATGTCTTATGAATCATTTTCTTAAATTACCAAGATAACCCGAGCGCAATTTCTCAGTTTTCAATGAGTTATTTATTTAAAATAAACTTATAATTTTAAACTGATAACAGACACTTTAAGTCATACCGAGAACATCATGTATCATATTGAGTTGCAGAAGATTCCTACACACAAAAAATTACATATGGATCATTTGCCTAAATTATCCAAACAATATGAATTTTGTTTATCGGTTTTGAGTAGGTTAGTTGTTTTTCTTACTAAAATTGATTTTAATTTAAATAAAAAGATGCAGTTGGAGTCATATCGGTCACACCGTTTGTCGGATTGAGGTGAGTCTAATTTATATACATCCAAAATATCATATGAATCATTTTATTGAAGTATCAAAACAATATTAATGTGTTTAATAAGATTTTATTACATCACTTTTATTGTTTTAACAAAAATTTGATTTTAAAATGGAGACACAAACTTTGAATCAAATAAATCACATCATGTATCGATTTTATGTGAGACGAATTTGTACATATAAAAAATGAATTATGAATTGATTTCCTAAATTATAAAGAAAATATGATTTTTTTGGGTTAGTTTTTAGTGAGTGACATTTTTTGAACTAAACTATCAATTTTAAATTAACAACAGACACATTGAGTCATACCGAGCACATAATTTTTCAGATTGGGGTTTGGATAATTCCTACTCATAGACAAGGAATTATAGATCTCTTTTCAAAAAGTATCAAGACAATATGAACATGTTTTCAATGTATTTAGTTGGACAGTTGTCATTTTTACTAAAATTAATTTCAATTTTTAAAAAAGACACACTTTGAGTTACACTGGTCCCACCATGCATCTGACTAAGGTGAAACTAATTACTACACATAGAAAATGACTTATGTATCATTTTTAAAAGTATGAAAATAATCTAAATGTGTTTTCCTGCTTCTTAGTGGGTCAGATTACCTTTTTACTAAAATTTATGTTAATTTTAAATTAGAAGACGTCGTTGGAGTTATACTAAACACAACATGCATTCGAATGAGGCTTGGATGATTCCTACATGTACCAAATTTTCTATGGATCATTTTACAAAAGTATCAAATTAATCAGAATGTGTTCTCATAGGTTTAAGTATATAACTTTTCTTGTTTTCCAAATATTTCATTTTAAACAAGAATCATGAAATTAAACTCATAACAATCAAATCGTGTGTCGATTTTATATTAAAATAATTCATACACATAAAAAATAAATTTGGCACAGTTTTCTTAAATTATAAAGACAATCCAAGTTTGATTTCTTAATTTTTAGTGGGTGAAATATTATGAAAAAAACTATTGATTTTAAAAAATTGAGGGACACATTGTTTCATACCAAGAACTTAGTTTATCATATTCTGGTGAATATGATTCCTACAAAGCAAAAATGACTTATCAATAATTTATCTAAAATTGCAAGAAAATTCATTTTCTCCATTTTTGTTGGTCAGTTGTCCTTCTTACTAAAATTGATTTCAATTTAAATAAAAACATTCAGTTAGATTCAAACGAGTCACATCATGTGTATTATTGAGGTGAAGATGATTCCTTCGCGTATCCAATGACTTATAGATCATTTTAATTAAATTTCAAAACAATACGAATGAATTTACTTAGTTTTGAGTACGTCACATGGTTTTTTAATAAAAATTAATTTTGAACTGGAAACGTGCACCTTGACCCATACTGATCACGTCATGTAGAAGTTTGATATGAGAATGATTCCTAAATGTCAAAAATAATATATGAATAGATTTAATAAATTATCAGTAAAATTTGATCATGTCTTCTCTATTTTTAGTGAGTGGAATTTTTTGAGCTAAACTAACAATTTAAACTAATAATAGAAACATTGAGTCATAACTGTCACATGGTGCGTCGAAATAAGGTGGGTTGGTTCCTAAAAATTTCAAATGTTTTATGGATCATTTCAATAAAGAATTAAAATAATAGAAATACGTTTTCTTGGTTTTGAGCATCTCAATTATCCTTTTTACTAAAAGTAATGTCCATTTTAAATAAAAAGAAGAACATGGAATCATACTAGTCATACCATGTGTCAGATTAAGGTGAGGCTGATTCATACACATCCCAATGTCTCAATAAAATCCAACCTGTCAATGTTACCATGTTTCCATTTCCTCTATGTGTCCAAATACAAAATTTCATGTTTACATGATGTTCTTAGTTGAAAAATATATGTTACTGGTGAAATTATTAAGAGAAGAGTAAGCTCATGTTCCAATTATACCACAGGAAGTCACCATAATGGGCACATAAGCTACCTATACAATTCGGTATTTCAACCACGAAATGTTTTTCGGATAAATACATTAGATCAATATGTAGTGTTGGTAGTTCAATAATGAAATTCAATGAAGATGGAAAACATGGTAATATTGTTAGAAATAATTATTTGATCACATTTTTGTCTCGTTGCAGATAATTGAAAGTAAAATAGGACTTCCTAAAATATCATTTAAAATCTATAAATAAGTATTAGATAAAAATGAAATGGAAATTAACTTACAAATAGTAGATAAAATTGTGAAAAAATTAATTAAAGAAGTGATATAAATTATCCTTTTTCTCATGGTTTTATAAATTCTTTACGCATTTCATTTTTTCCATTATCTCAGTAACAGGCTTGAATTTTAAACCCTGATGTGTATGAGTATCTTAAAAAAACAAACCCAACTAATAAATTAATTCACCTATAAAAGAAAACAATTTTTATTTGAGTAATACTAATATGAAACAAATTAAACATTTAAAGTTCCCAATTAGTGTAATTTATCACTGATAGTGGATGGGGGTGAATCAGTAACACTATTTTTCTTTTATGTTCCCTTTCAGTCAAAACAACCTTCACTTCTTGTTAAATATTCAGTTCCCTGCTGAAAAAAACAAACACACACAGACAAGAACACAAGTATTTACAAGGTTCACTATTCAATAAGAATAACTACATCATTGGTATGGTTGGAAGTAATCCAATACTATACAATCCACTAGAAAAAAAATCCTTGGATTACAACGAGTAGGACATACCCTTACACACTTGCATAACTATGAAGCAATCCAACTAGTGCATGTGCACCCTTTTAACATAATAGGGTTATTCAATTTCTTTTGTAACAACTCATGCTACTTATTATTCTTTTCTATTCAGCAAGTGTATAAATGGGTAACCAAATTCTTGAATTCCTTTCCAAGAAGAAAGGTAATGACTTAATGGGGTTATTTTAATAAACATGGAGTTTGATTTCCCTATACAATTTTCTAAATCGAATTCTTCCAGATATTGATAAATTGGTACCACTTCAATCCTTGAGTATGAAAATACTCATTACAATACTTCCTCAGTCCACAAATATTTAGTACAATAAAACCTAATATGAAAAGATCTGTTATGATTTTTTCACATTCCATGAAACCCAGTACGGTGATACCTATTATGAAAATAATGTTTAGATTAGTTTATCCCTGAATGAAAACCATGATTTTATTAGATTCATATAGTACCACATTAATCCAAACACATCATACTTCTTAACAAACTGTAATAAATACAAGACATCTGATATTACTTTCTCTCTACTATCCATCAGAGCTTTTCTATTTTGAGCAATGAACAATACTCGACTTTTAGGCTCCCACTATGTATAATGTACTTTTTACCCTTTTATAGGTGACCCAAAATGGGTTTGGCGGGAATCCCAAAATGATTTATGGCTCTACTGAATTCACTCAAATATTCATTTCCCCTAAAATCATAGGGAAATTATGACTTCATCAATTCTTATTTATTCTTATTAAAGCTTATAAAACCATAATATCTTCTTTTGCAGACTCTAATTACTGAGAATGATTATGATCTTCAGGTTGATAGGGGCACAATCATCATATTCTAATTCGGTCAAGCCATTTTCTCAATGAGATTCTTTAGAACCAGTTTGAATCAAAATAATGTATTTGAAGGGTTACCTCCCCCTCATCAAATAATTCTACAATCTCAATTTAATTTTCTTATCTCTTCACCCACTTGAGACAATAGATTTATTCTTTAATTATCTTTACTTACTTGATGAAGATCATAATTCTTCTTCACCTGTCTTAACCAACTTAGGAAAGAAACAGTTCATTTTTAATTTTCTTGACCCACTTGATGATGTATAGTAAAGAACAACCATATAAAGTGTCTATCCAGATATGATCAACACTGGTTTTGATCATATTGGGTATAATTATTTCGGATTAAGATCATCCTAATGCCTGAAAACCTTTCTCTCAGCATCAACTTTACCATCTGCAACTTATTCATCATCAGAACAACCTTCATCGGCATCACCTACCACTATAAGTAGCGCTTCACTCTTCACAGAACCACTTTCCAATAAGAATTATCCCTTTTTCAAACCACATTACCATAGGAATCACTATTCCCATGCCACCATGCTTTCTCACTGGCATCGCTCCCACTCAGCACTGCATTCATTGACATCACTTTTTCATCGGTCATTGACAACAAATTTTTAACTCTCATCGGTACCACTTTTTCAATGCTCATTGGTACCAATTTTACAACATTACTCCTTTCATTAATTAGGATGTTATTATAATTTATCACTCTAACTCATGATATATGAGAAATAAAAATCAAAAAAGCACCATTATACTTAGAAACATAATTGTCATACTAACATAAATTATCCATCAAAATAAATAATACTTTCATTCCGATTCCCTAAAATTGTAGGCTCTGATTCTTTTGAAAACTAGGTTTTTCTTCTTCTAAAAAATATTCTCTAATTATTATAAAAATATTCCTCCAATTCTCTTGAAAGTCAAGTACCAATTATTCAAAAAATAATGTTCCAATTCTTCAAAAAACCACGTTCTGATCCTTCTAAAAACCAGGTTCTTATTCCATCAAAAAACAGGCTCTAATTTCTTCAAATAATAGGTTCTAATTACATAAAAAATAGACTCTGATTCATTTGAAAAATAGGCTCCAATTCCTTAGAAAAACATGTTTTAATTCCATAAAAAATTCACCAATTCCTTTGGAACATAGGCACTAATTACATTGAAAAACAAGTTCTGATTCATTTGGAAACCAAAACTGATTATGATTCATTCCAAAACGAAGAGATGTTATTCCTTTTTTGTGAAACAATCCTTGAAAAAAATACAACAAATGAAAACCATCACCTTAATCATTATCTTGGTCCTAACAATCCCCTTTTTGGATTTTTTTATTAACCATGATTTCATAAATCCTTAAACATTGTATCCTCATGTAAATGGTTAATTATAAAGCCTACGTGAGCATACTCATTCTAGGAAACAAGAATTATTGATAGAAAAACCATGCTATCCAAAAAGTAAAGATTATGACTTTCACATTATTTTTTCTTTTCAGAGCTCTTCTTCTGCCTTCACGGAACAGAAAAAAAATTTCTTTCAAACAACCAATCCAAAAAATTTATAATATTTCACACGCTAAACTATAGTGAATTCATACCAATCCCATTACTATATTTTTTAAGAAATTGATTTATGAATTAGATAATTTTCCCCCTTAACCAAACAATAAACATTATGAAGAGAGAGGGGAGAAAATAGCATACCTTATCCTTGAAGAGAAAGAGGTTGGACACCCATGTTCATCCTCAATTTTGAGAATGATTCCTTCAGTAATGGTTTTGTGAAAATGTCATCCACTAGTTCTAATATTGAAACATATTCAATATTTAATTCTGTCCCATGCTCTTTAATGAAATTATATTTGATGTCAATATTACATGAATGATAATATTGAACTTGATTCCCTATGATATTGATTTTGATTTTATTATCACACCCCAAGAGAAAGGATAATGTCACTTAAAAAAGAAAATCATCCAAATATGTCTTTATCCACATAAGTTGTGTAGTGTATTGAGTGGAAAAAACACCTTTAGATACTTCCATATCAATAGTTACTGAATTTTTTGTTTCTTTGAATACCAACTAACACAATTTTTCACTTATAGAACAATCAACTGTTTGTGGATCTTTTATCATCAACATTTCATACCAAATCAACATAAGAATACCCAAAAAAGTCAATACTATCCGAGCATCAATACTTGATTATGAATCCTATAGTGCCTTTGATGTATTTAAGAATTCCTTTTCCAACAATAAGATGTGTTTATTTAGGAGAACTCTAAAATCGTACACATAAGTTTACTACATAAACAATGTCAGGAATTAAGGTTGTCAATTAAAAAAGGCTTCCAATAATATTCTAATACATTTTCTGATCAACTTCATTTCCTTAACCCTCTCAACTCAGCTTTGTTCCCACTGAAATTAGTGTTGATGCTGGTTTTTAGTTTTCCATGTATAAATTCTTATGATGTTTTTTCATACTTTTCTTGGGAAAGAAAAATGTATTGTTTCTTTTTTAATATCTCTAACCCAAGAATGTATTTCATTTACCCCAATATAGACCTTTGGAAATCCTTCTTCATCTCTTCAGAAATTCTTGCACAACTTCATTCATCATTGATAGTAAACATAATATCAACAAAGAAACTATTATGATGAGTAAAAACTCTTGACATTATCTAATAAGCATATTTCTATCGACTCTTCATTTCATGAATTTCATATTCTTTAGGAAAATATGCAATTTGGAATACTATGACCCTGTAGATTGTTATAGCCCATACAAGGCTTTCTTCAATCTATATAAATAACTATAATCTTTCCCACAAAAAACCCATAAGGTTGTTCAATATAAAATTCCTCTCCAATATCACCATTGATGAATCTGTATTTGACATCTATTTAAAAGTTCTTTTAGAATCATTGTATAATAATAGAAAGAAATATTCTTATAGTTTCCAATTTCTCCACCGGAGAAAAGGTTTCATCAAAAACAATTATTTAAATATGAGAATACCTTTTTCAAAACAATCATGGATAATTTCTTATAACTTCACGTTTATCAATCATCTTGTTCCAAAAAACCCATTTTTTTCAAATAATTTTTTTTTCAGGGTTCGGTGTGATTTTCCATGTATTGTTCTTCTCATTTTTATCCCACTCATTATTTAAGTATTGAATCCATTACGAAAGATCAATGTATTCATTCACATTATATGGTTATAAATTTGAGTATAATGATGTATGTGAAATGATTTTTCTTGTTCTTATGATTTGACCATTAAAATTTTTATCACCAATTATATTTTTAGCTTCAACATATTTCCTTTGATTTGGATGAGAATTTTGATTAACATCCTCATCACTAAAAATGGATTATTTGGAGTCATCTTCTTGAGATGGTATACACTTGTCTGTATCCTTATCAAAATTGCTTTCATTAACTTTCTCTACTTACTCTAATGCTTTGACAGGATATTATTAACCACTTCTTTTGATAACCTTTACATTAATAGAAACAAAACTTCATTTTCTCTATTTGTTGAATAATACATTACCTCTTCCTTCTGGTTCATAGACCATAATGATTGAATCTTCACCTTGCTTCTCAATCTTACCATTATTTCCACCTTTCTTCTTTATAATGCATATAATCTTGAAATCTCTATCTTGACTCATATTTGGAGTTATTCCATAAAACAATTCAAATTGAGTCTTATCTAATTGAGGCCAATAGAAACTCCTGTTCTACGTGTAAGCAACTATACTCATGGATTTTCTTGAAAAGTAATGAGAAAGGCCATTTTCAAGTAACATGGTTCTTCCCATTTCCACCAATATTTTGTTTTTTTATAAACCACATGTTTTTTGTGTATATGGAGAACTATATTCATTCTGAATTCCCTGATTTTCAAGACAGTATTAAAATTATTCACTTATGTACTTACAACCAATATCAGTTCATAACTTCTTCACTGGATCCTCACATTCTTTCTTAGCTTTCCTTTTGAAAAATTTATACATTTTAAAAGAATATGATTTGTGTTTCACATACATAACCCCTATAATTCGAGTAAAATCATAAATGAATGTGATGAAGCATATACCTGTATTTTTTATTTTTATCTCATTGCCCACAAATACCAGAATGTATCAGCTCCAAGAGCTAGTTTGAACATATATCAACTTTCTAATGAACAATATTTTTAATCCTTCCATTATGATAGATAGTGTTACACCAATCACTTTTTCATGGAAAAGAAGGGATATCTCGAAAACTATCTCTTTTAGATAGCTTGCTCATATTTCTCTAACATATGTTTCAAATCCTTTTAATACATAATTGATTCTATTTCACAATAATCATGTAACAAGAGTTTTGTTTATCACTAACCTGAAAAAAATTCCATTTGGTATGATAGCCTCTTAAAATAATATTATCATATTCTTCACATTTCATAAAAAACCCATCAGTATTGAAGATAAATTTGTTACCCTAATCACAAAATTGTGAAATATTTGGCAGATTGTGCTTCATTCCATCAACGTATAACGTTTTTTTTTGGATTTCATCTTTTTCATTCCGAATTAGTGCTGACCCAACACCATTGGTTTTAAATGGATCATAATTTAAAATTTTTATAGCATCTTCTTCAAAAAATTTCAAATCCTTCAACAATTTCAAGTCTCCTGTTAGGTGTGAAAAGAACCCACAAAAATGTATCCTGGTATTTCTCCTTTTGTGGCTTTCAATTCAGTTTCAACAACATGAGATTTTTCTTCTTTAATTTTTTTCTTTAGCTTCATATTTTCAGGATTAAGAATATTTTGGTGAGATGAAAACCAAACATGACATCCTATTGTAAGATATAAAGATTGATCACATCTCTCAAAGATAGTTTCTAGAGGTTGGAACCTATTTTCAATCTTTATTCGGTTCATTTCAAACTTATCTTCAACAAAATTGTCATCCTTCATTCTTTGAGTATATTAACTCCCCCTAAATCTCTTCCTTTCATAACCTGAGGGGTATTAGTAATTTTTTTGGTTGAACCAACACATACTTTTTTATGCCCAAATCCACCAAATTCTAGAAATACTCATAGAAAGAGTATTTTCCTCTAAAACTTCTATAGAGATCTGAATCATGAATTTTTTTCCACCACTTTATTTTTTTCTTCCTGAGCCACCAAACTTTCTATTACCAACAAGGTTATTCTACATCTTTTCTACTTTATTGGATTCATATGTATTTGAAAACTTCCTAGATTTATATCATTTCAAAACATTATTAGACATAGGTCTCCTTAAGACTTCAAAATTTCCAGCATTGTTGGTCTTAGACACAAAAATAGATTTCCCATCACTATTCATTATTGAAACAACATCAATATTCTTTAGCCCTTTGAGGGATGCTTTTGTTAAAACATCTCTGGATCCTATTCTCAAGAACAATCACTAGTATAAGTGATAGTGTTTTGGAAACATATATTTTTCAATTTATCATTTAAGAGTTTTTTGAAAATGACTCAAATCTTTTCAATTTCTGTCAGCTTTACTTCCAGATTCTCATTACAATTCTTATAATCATCAAGATACTCATTCAAATCATCAATATCTTTCAGAATCTTTTCTTTACTATCTTATTTATTTCTCACTAATGAATATTCATCTTCTAATTTTTTTGTATTTATTTTTAAGACTTCTAATCATTCTTAAACATTCCTTCAACTCTTCTTTCAAATTCATTTCATTTTGAGTTTCTTCTTCCTTTTCAAAACATATATTTTCCATATTCTTCATATTTTAATATTTTAATGAAAGTATTTTCAATACCATATTCAACTGACTTCTCGGATTCATCTTCACTTCCTTCTTCTTATTCTACATTTTTAGATATGAAACTTATTCATTTGGACTTAATGAATTTCTTTTCATTCCCACATATTACTTTATCACCATATTTATTCCATGATCTTCTTGGCTTTTTCTCTCTTTCATCACTATCCACTTCATTTTTTCCTCGAGGAATATTATCCATAATGTGACCAATACCTCCACATTCCCAACACTTGAATCCAAGTTTCCATTTGTATTTACATGTAACTATTTTAATATTTTTAGAAAACAAGGATAAAATATCATTAATAGTTTTTCATACCTCATTTTCAAAATTGAAATCACCATATTATTCTTTAATTAGAATATTCTTATAACTATCCTTCTTTAGACCCATGAAATACATTTCTCTATCAAATTTTGTCTTTCTCTTCATACCTTTCTGTCTTCTCAAATCATAAGTAATAATTGTGATATGAAATTAATCAATAGATATTGTCTCAGGGTATCTATTTTCAAATGAAGAAAACTTTTCATCAAATTTGTCAGGTAGGAATCTTAATATATTTTCAATAACTGTAGAGTCAATCATCTTTTCACCATGGAATCTAAGAGTATATACAATGACTTTCACCCTGGTAAGGAAATCCCCAACAGATTCATGTTCACCAATCTTCAATTCTTCATTATTAAATCTCTTGATTTTATTTTTTTTCATTACTGACTTTTTTTATTACCTTCACATATGTTTTTTAGTTTTCCCCATATATATTTGGCTATGGAAATAACTTTCACTATCTAAAATTCACTGTTATAAAGTGATGATAAGATAACATTCTTAGATCTTCCTTCATTTTCAAGAAACCTATTATCAACACCTGTAAGTTGATCTTTATCATCAATTGGAGGAAACCAAACTATTTCACCTTAATGAACATCATAACTAATAGACATAAGATATAGAAACATTATATCTTTACAAATATGACAATTCTTTCCAACAAAGTGTACAATACTTTTACTATCACAAAATTAAAAATCTTTATCAACAATGAAAAGAAAAAGGATCCTTCACCTCTGATACCAATTGAAAGTTCCTAGTCAGTGAAATGTATCACTGTGTGGGGGAGGGGGTCACTACTACAACCTACGCCTTTATCAGTGCTAAAAACTAGCATTAACAGCGCTAGAAAAGTGCTGTTAATTCCGGCGTAGATAAAGGGGGGGGTCCCCTATATCAGCTTTCCGAGAAGAGCTAATAAGGGGGGGGGGGTCCCCTATATCAGCGCTCCGAGAAGCGCTGATAAAGGGGTACTTTATCAGCGCGTGGTGGAGCACTGATAAAGGTCAACTATATCAGCACTTCTCAGAGCGCTGATATAGGGTCCCTTTATTAGCGCTCCTCTAGCGCTGTTAAAGGTGTCCTTTATCAGCGCTAAAAAAGCACTGATAAAGGCCCCAACGCCTGCACCTAAGAAACAGTACCTTCACACCTGCACACCAGAATACCTGCACAAAGTAGCACATGCACACCTGCACACCATAGCACCCGCACCCAATATTTTGACTGACAAAGGTATATACATTTACTTAACATCATGAATACAAAAAAACGCATTGCTATATATATTTCAAACATTGTTTTAAATGGTTAAATTTACAATTATTCAACAACAGTAATAAACATTCATGTTTCAACCATTGATATCTGTGATCCGCTCTCGATGGTATTTGTTGCCGAACAAAGCATCCGAACTCAATGAAAAAAATTCACCTATATAAGAAAACAAATATTATGTTAGTAATGAAATACTGAAAGAAATTAAAACAGTAATATGAAAGAATACATTAATATGGAAATATGAAACTAAAATATTAAATTTTAAATTCAAAAGTTGTCATTTTCAAAACAATGAAAGGGAATAATGTAAAATCAATATGTTTTTGATTGATTTATCTCATTTAATAAATATTGATTCTTCATCTAATGAAAAGCTTTACCAGTCACACCGTGCATCGGATTGAGGTGCGATCAATTCGTACACGTCACAAATGACTCGTGGATCATTGTCCTAAAGTATCAAAACAATCCGATGGCGTTTGCTCAGTTTGGCATATGTCAGTGGTGTTGTTTTCCAAAGTTTATGTCATTTTCAAACTGATATCAGACAATTTTATCCATACCGGTCACACCGTGCGTCAGATTGAGGTGCGGTCGATTCGTACATGTCAAAAATGACTCGTGGATCGTTTTCCTAAAGTATCAAAACAATCCGAAGGCGTTTGCTCAGTTGGGCGTATGTCATTGTTGTTGTTTTCCAAAGTTCATGTCATTTTCAAACTGATATCAGAAAATTTTAGCCATACCGGTCACACCGTGCGTCGGATTGAGGTGTGGTCTATTCGTACGCGTCACAAATGACTCGTGGATCATTGTCCTAAAGTATCAAAACAATAAGAAGGCGTTTTCTCAGTTTGGCGTATGTAATTGATGTTTTTTTCCAATGTTCATGTCATTTTCAAACTGATATCAGACAATTTTAGCCATACCGGTCACACCGTGCGTCGGATTGAGGTGTGGTCAATTTGTACACGTCAAAAATGAATCGTGGATCATTGTCCTAAAGTATCAAAACAATACGAATGTGTTTTCTCGGTTTGGCGTATGTCATTGGTGTTTTTTTCCAAAGTTCATGTCATTTTCAAACTGATATCAGACAGTTTTAGCCATACCGGTCACACTGTGCGTCGGATTGAGGTGCGGTCGATTCGTACGCATCACAAAATGATGCATGGATTGTTGTCCAAAAGTATCAGAACAATCCGAATCCGTTTGCTCGGTTTGGAGTATGTCATTGGTGTTTTTTTCCAAAGTTTATCTCATTTTCAAACTGATATTAGACACTTTTAGCCATACCGGTCAAACTGTGCATCGAATTGAGGTGCGGTCGATTCGTACACGTCACAAATGACTCATGGATAGATGTCCTAAAGTATCAAAACAATACGAAGGCATTTGATCAGTTTGGCGTATGTCATTGGTGTTGTTTTCCAAAGTTTATCTCAATTTGAAACTGATATCAGACACTTTTATCCATACCGGTCACACCGTGCGTCAGATTGAGGTTCGGTCAATTTTTACGCATCACAAATGACTCGTGGATTGTTTTCCTATTGTATCAAAACAATCCGAAGGTGTTTTCTCAGTCTGGCGAATGTCATTGGTGTTGTTTTCCAAAGTTTATGCCATTTTCAAACAGATATCAGACAATTTTAGCCATACCGGTCGCACCGTGCGTTGGATGGAGGTGTGGTTGATTCGTACACGTCACAAATGACTCGTGGATCGTTGTCCTAAAGTATCAAAACAATCCGAACGCATTTTCTCGGTTTGGCATATGTCCTTGATGTTGTTTTCCAAAGTTTATGTCATTTTCAAACTGATATCAGACAATTTTAGACATACCGGTCACACCGTGTGTCGTATTGAGGTGCGGTCGATTTGTACACGTAAAAAATGACTCGTGGATCATTGTCCTAAAGTATCAAAACAATACGAAGGAATTTTCTCAGTTTGGCGTATGTCATTGGTGTTGTTTTCCAAATTTTATCTCAATTTGAAACTGATATCAGACACTTTTAGCCATACCAGTCACACCGTGCATCGGATTGTGGTGCGGTCAATTCGTACACATCAAAAATGACTCGTGGATCATTTTCGTAAAGTATCAAAACAATCCGAAGGCATTTTCTCGGTTTGGCATATGTCATTGGTGTTGTTTTCCAAAGTTTATGTCATTTTCAAACTAATATCAGAAAATTTTAGCCATACCGGTCACACTATGCCTCATATTGAGGTGTGGTCAATTCATACGCGTCACAAATGACTCGTGGATCGTTGTCCTAAAGTATCAAAACAATCCGAAGGCATTTGCTCGGTTTGGCGTATGTCATTGGTGTTGTTTTCCAAAGTTTATGTCATTTTCAAACTGATATCAGACAATTTTATCCATACCAGTCACACCGTGCATCGAATTGAGGTGCGGTTGACTCTTACACGTCACAAATGACTCTTGGATGGTTGTCCTAAAGTATCAAAACAATCTGAATGCGTTTTCTCAGTTTGGAGTATGTCATTGGTGTTTTTTTCCAAAGTTTATGTCATTTTGAAACTGATATCAGACAATTTTAGCCATACCGGTAACACCGTGCGTCAGATTGAGGTGCGGTCGATTCTTACACATCAAAAATGACTCGTGGATCGTTTTCCTAATGTATCAAACAATCCGAAGGCATTTTCTCGGTTTGGCATATGTCATTGGTGTTGTTTTCCAAATTTTATCTCAATTTGAAACTGATATCAGACACTTTTAGCCATACCGGATACACCGTGTGTTAGATTGATGTGCGGTCAATTAGTAAACGTCACAAATGACGCGTGGATCATTTTCCTAATGTATCAAAACAATCCGAACGCTTTTTCATGGTTTGGCGTATGTCATTGTTGTTGTTTTCCAAAGTTTATCTCAATTGGAAACTGATATCAGACACTTTTAGCCATACCGGTCACACCGTGCATCGGATTGAGGTGAGGTCGATTTGTACACCTCAAAAATGACTCGTGGATCTTTGTACTAAAGTATCAAAACAATCTGAAGGCATTTGCTTGGTTTGGCGTATGTCATTGTTGTTGTTTTCCAAAGTTTATGTCATTTTCAAACTGATATCAGACAATTTTATCCATAGCAGTCACACTGTGCGTCAGATTGAGGTGCGGTCGATTCGTACACGTCACAAATGACTCGTGGATATTTTTCCTAAAGTATCAAAACAATCCGAAGGCGTTTGCTCAGTTTGGCGTATGTCATTGGTGTTGTTTTCCAAAGTATATGTCATTTTCAAATTAAGTAGTAGGAATTCACTAATCTAAGGATATGAAACATAAGAAAGGGAGATCATAGATGCTCAATAAGTGTAAAGGAAGATATCAATGACCATATAAAGATAACATATGTATTAGGAATTCACCTTCATTTTCCTATTTGTTTACATTCTTCGATCAGGTACGCTGCCCATTCGTTTCTAAAGACATTTATATCATCTTCTGAATAGGAGTTTTTGAGACAGTCATAGTATTACTGAAAAAATATAAATACACAAAGGATTCATAATTATTTGAAATAAAGTAGTAATTATTTTCAAAAATACCTCTTTAGGGATGCTAGTTTATCCATGAAATACGATCTCTTTCATAAATTTACAAACATAATAACTACAGTCCTTGTCATTTGTTTGTTTCAGACACTGCAAAAACATCGAGAAAAATAAGTAATTTGTTTTGATATGTATTTGGATAGTGAAATATAATTATATATACCCAGATACTTCTCCATTTGTAGATCTTGTGGGAATTGTCATCCTTACGCCCTGGATTCATTACAGCCTTTAGACGATATTCATACACCGCACTATCATAAAAAATCCTCATTAAAAGATAATATAAATTATATATCTAGATATTTAGTTCTAAAATGTTGGATCTAGTTTATTACAAATTGACAATCGCCATCATGTGTGGTCGGTTAGTTGGATATCCATGCAGTGAATCCAGAAAATAAATCTTTGGAGTATCCAAATTGACTGCAATGAGCATCCAATGTTCCCTAAAAACACAAAAAGAAATAAGTACTGATAGAAATGAAAATATAATTGATATGATTAAAATTTATAGTTTTACCCTTGAATCGTTGTTATTAAAAAGAGCATGTCAATCATAATTCTTCTTTGAAACGTTCTGAGCAGATTTGACATCAATTCAGCCTGAAAATTAGAATCTATTTCTGTTCGTAGTGTAGAAATGGTGTGAGGACTAATGAGTCCAAATTTTTATTCATGGGAAAATCCCTTCAACTGTTTTTCATATATATGAGTGTGAAAAATATGAGATGTATTTATCAATAATTATCAAAGTATATCAGCTTCTGTAAAATCAAATCATGAAAACATACCTAATGTATACATTTATAACTGAGGCGCCTAGCCAGTCGTATGTGATGATCTCAGAAACAGCGTCTGCACTAATGAAATCCATTGTTTCCTCTCCGTACATATCTTTTTCACAAAAAATTGTATGATTCTTTCCATCTTTCATTTTCGTATCCACATGAGCTTGCAATGATATTAAATGTGGATATAGAACAGGCGGGGTGAACGTGCTCTCAGTAGATCGTTTTGATCGGTTGGTTGATCCAATCTTGGAGCCGCTCTTTCGTTTTAGCTTCTCCATTTTATCCTTCTGTAATAACATTCATCAGTTCAGCCATTTTCTAATTTAATGTTAAAGGTTCTGCTTGAAAAATGAACTGGAAATGAATACCTCATGCTCGACGTGTTTTTTTACAAGATTCGACGACCATGCAACGAATGTTCCAATAGCTTTTTCCAACGTATGAATGTCGTCATCTTCATTTGGAACGGGTAGCTCGGCGCTTGGCTCATGAGCTACATTAGTCGACACTTTGACATGACCGGTTGGATGTGGTCTGGAGTGTAGCGTGTCATTCTGCATATTGAACACCGTAGCCCTCGCTACAAGGCGATGGGTGGGAGTTGACAGATATAAATCACAGTCATTTCACCCTACAGAATATCATTAAATGAAATGTATCAGTGTCTATGTGATTCACATCTCACAAAAACGAATATTATAACATTGATTACCTCGGTTAAGTCAGGTCTTTGAGAGGAATAGCTCGCCTCAAAGCTGGTGAGGGGTGGATCTTCTCATGGGGGTTGTTCTTGAGTTGTTTGTTCTCTTCACCTCTCCTCCATCAAACTCTTTAGCATCTCTCCCTGAGTTTGGATTAGTTCTTCAAGGGTAGATACTCTATCTCTCATTACATGCAATTATTTAGTTTGTTCATCCTCCTGTTTTTTTTCTTAAAATATATCTTGGGTGACACCCCAAAACCCACACCTCTAATGTGGCCATACTGTTCTTGTTGTTTCAAGGCCGTTGAAACAATATATGCATCCGGTGCGGGTGTTGATGTTTCCTGTGACTATGTCAAATAGAAAATATGAAAAAATAAGTAAGCATCGTTATGTAATAGTGATTTAAAGCAAAACAAGTTTATATTATGTCATACTTACACATGTTTTCCACACTTTTTGTGTGTTTTCATCTATTAGTTTCCCCTCTTTATTAACACGAGCCTCCTTCCATTGTACATGGCGTGGAATGGAAGTGACTTGAGATTTTGCTTCACCAATCTGCTTATAAACAGAGAAACATGGTTACAGTGTTGTTTTATGTCACATAAAATTATTACAGTACTTTTAAAATACATACCAATTGTTTTTAAATTGAAGCGTACCCCAACCTTGCTTTACGGTAAGGGTACGCTGGTTTTGTTGCCCGTTCTTTATTTTCCACACTCATTTTCTGTTTCATAAATAAAAACCTATCAATCAATGTGATGAATACAAGCAACGTTACACAACGTGTAACCAAACACAATGGACCTGAAAATTCTTTTCCGCACGACGGTTGCAAAACGCATCCCACATTCCTTGGGATATCAAGTGTGCATAAAGAGGAGGAGGGTGCGGGTTGATTTTCCCTTCGACATCTTTCAGATGATTTTTTGTTAAAATGTTGTGAAAGCCTCTATGAATCCTTCCTTCCAGTCTGAAAACATATTCTTTGTGCGAAACATCTACTATAAATGCACTATGCAAGAGATGATGAAGGGTTAGTCAATATTTCAATATTTTATTTTATTTTAATAAATTAAATAGATGATATCATAATGTTACCGTAATCTCTTCCAACATTAATGTTTTCAACCCACTGACAACATGGTGCCACGACTCTACGTCAATCGGCACGCGTTGTCGAGTGACGATTCCAATGTAGGTACTAAACATGGCTTTGTTGGGGTTTACATGCTGGCCTAGCATATTCCATCCCACCTCATATTAGATGCCTTTTGCTTTTTTCCTTAAGGATTTTTGCTAAAAATGTCAAACTACGGCAAACCTATTTTTTTTGTGTCGCTGGGTTTTCATCGCCTATCATTTCCTCAGTTTCTGCATCATCATTATGTTTCTCCGAAGCACTAGCTTCAGCACTGACACCAGCTGCAACAGGTTGAGAGACCTGTTGTACGTCAGCAGTGGGACCAACTGCAAGAGGTTGAGAGACCTGTTGTCTCTCAGCAGTGGGACCAGCTGCAACAGGTTGAGAGACCTGTTGTACGTCAGCAGTGGGACCAGCTGCAACAGGTTGAGAGACCTGTTGTCTCTCAGCAATGGGACCAGCTGCAATAGGTTGGGAGACGTGTTGTGTCTCGGGATTGGGTGCATCAGCAGGTGAAGAAGTCATTATCTACAGAACTGGTTTAAAATTTAAGTTAGATCACATAAAAGCAGTAGTGAACAGATAATAAAATAATGTAACACAATCTATATTACAATAAAAATCAATAACCTGATTATTGAACTCCCTTTTTTTTAAAAGGCTGAAGGGATTTGACCCCTCTATCAACTATCCATATCCCTTTATTGTGGTCTCCTATGATATACAAAATGTTGTCTACATTGGGACCACTTCGAAATGATTGTGAAATCCCAATGAAAGGATCATCTTCCGTTGAATTTTCATCTGACCCTTCAGCTGTTTTGGTCGATAACAGAACAATTGACCAGTTTCAGTTTGCGGGATCGGGAACATAAAATACTTGCACTGCCTATGATGCCATTATAAATGGTTCGTCTTTCTCCCCTTCCTTACTGAAATCAACTTTCACAAATTCCAAATCATATATTTTAACAGTACTCCTGTTATCAACCCACTTGCATTAAAATATCGGAACTTGAAATTCCGTATAATCCAACTCCCATATTTGTTTGATGATGCCAATGTATGACATATTCGCATAAATTGGATTTCTGTCCTTAGCACCGAAAACATGCATCGCTTCAGACACATGTGTAACCCCACTATTCTGCATGGTACTGTCTTCATCATGTACATTAGTATAAAATGTATAACCATTAACTACATAAGCATTGTAAGATAATGCATACACACTTGGTCCTCCGGCTAGCCATCCAAGTCGTTTCAAAATAGACTTTGGATTTTCATCTGACTTCTTAAAAATATGATCTCGAAACCATCCTATAAACTGTCGATTATGTGTATTTGATATCCATTTTTCAGCCCATGATGGATTCAATTGCCTATGAATTTCTTTGTGGATTTCAACATATGGGTCAATGTCCAAACTGTTATGAATAACATAAAGGTGGTCCTGCTCTCGATCTGTAATATTGATTATGAAAACCTTTCATCCAGAAATTCCTTCACCCTCTAACCGCCCAGTGTGACGAGATTTAGGTAAGCCAATGCTTTCCACACCAGACAAGTATTCAGTACAGAATTCAACGGATTCCTCAACAATATATCGCTCTGCAATACAACCCTCCAGCCGACTTCGATTTTTGACATACCCTTTCAAAATCTTCATATACCATTCAATGGGGTACATCCATCTGTAATATACAGGACCACATAGTCGAATCTCTCTCACCAAGTGGACCATCAAATGAACCATCATATCAAAAAATGAAGGCGGGAAGAACATTTCTAATTCACATATTATGATGGCAATTTTTTTTCCATAGCTGGAAATTTCACCGGGTCTATAACTTTGCTGCATATAGATTTAAAGAAGAAACAATGTTTCGTTAATGTATGACAGAGATTCTTGGGAAAATTGCAACGTAAAGCAATTGGAATGAGATTTTGCATCAAAACATGACAGTCATGTGATTTCAGACATTTTAACTTCAAGTCGCTCATTGACACAAGGTTACTGATATTTGATGAATTCCCCTCTGGAACCTTTACGTCATTCAAGAAGTTGCAAAACTGATATCTCTCCTGCCCGGAAAGAGTGTAAGCAGCAAGAGGAAGAAATGTTCATTTTTCACCCTTTACTGGTGCCAACTCTTCTCGTATTCCCATCTTAACCATGTCCAACCTAGCCTTAATTCCATATTTTGTTTTTCCAGATTTATTTAGCAACGTGCCGATAACACTATCAAATACATTTTTTCTACATGCATAAAATTAATAAAATGTCTTACATACAGACAATTCATGTATTGTAATTCAAAAAAATTGATCTCGTTTTCCAACCGATTTTCGTAAGGTTTTTCGAAGCCGGTTTACCAAAAGTAGTGTCCAAATTTTTAACTTTCTCAAACAATTGATCGCATGTTAGTGGAGACGGTGTTGTACGTTCTTCTAAACTTCCATCAAATGATGTCTTCTAAGAACGGTACTTATGTCGTCATGGTAGAAATCTGCGATGTCCTAGAAACACGGTTTTCGATGAATGTTTCAACCTAATTGATTGTGTACCTTCTTCGCAAACGGGACAACCTTGAGTTCCTTCAATGCTATATCCTGAAAAATTTCCATAAGCTGGGAAGTCATTTATATTCCCATACAACATGACTCTCAAAGTGAAATCTTCCTTTCTGTATGCATCATAAAATGTAACACCTGAATCCCACAATAATTTCAAATCTTCGATCAATGGAGCTAAATAAACATCAATATCATTACCCGGTTGTTTTGGTCCTAATATAAGCATAGATAACTTGATGTATTTTCGTTTCATGCATAACCACGGTGGTAAGTTATAATTTATCAACATAACCGGCCATGTACTGTGACTGCTGCTTTGAAAACCAAAAGGATTCACTCCATTTGTAGATAACGCAAGACGAAGGTTTCTCAACTCGCTTCCAAATTCAGGATACTCATGATCGATTCTCTTCCAATGAGGAGAGTCTGTCGGGTGATGTAGTATCCCATCTTTAATTCTTGTATCTGCATGCCATGTTAATTGTTCTACAGTCTCCTCACTTCCATATAGGCATCTAAACCTTGGAATGATTGGAAAGTACCTTACAACTTTAGTAGGACTGGATTCATCTTTCCTGTATCGAGAAGCACCACACTTTGGGCATTCTTTAAGTGATTTGTGGTCCTTGCGAAATAGTATACAGTCATTTGGGAAGGCTTTTATTCTTTCAGAGACCATACCCATAAAACGTAGCATTCGTTTGGCATCGTATGTTCGGATCGGGAGCTCATTGTCTTCTGGGAGCATGTCATTCAAGAGGGAAAGTAGTTTCGTAAAACTGTCGTCACTCCACCCGTTATCTGCTTTCAAATTATACAGCTTCAGTATGGCTAACAATGCTATATATTTAGTGCAAGTAGCATACAATGGCGTCTTTGCACAACTTTTTAACTTCTCAAACAATTTTGGGCAATCACGAAGTTCATCTTCGAAGGTCCTTGTCATTTTCTCAATACGATCTTCATCATCATTCACATCTGTAATCATATCCTCCATACGGTCATCTTCATTATTCATGTTTGTAATCATATCAGATGATCCATAAAACACAGTGTCACCCCAGTCACTACCTACATTCGTTGTTTCCCCGTGTTTATTCCAACATGTATAACTTTGATCTATTCCGTGACAGATCAAGTGTTCTTCCAACTCATCTGGACTAATTTGTTTTGAATAACAACAGTGTAAACATGGAAAAAGGATTTGAGAAGAGTCACATGCATGATCTATTCCAAACTTGATAAATTCTTTCACACCTTCTTGATAATCTTTTGTCAACCGATTGGCATTCATCCATTCTTTATTTATATTAATCCTATTTAAAATCCATAGGATAAGTATATAGGTTAATGGAGAATGAATATGAGTATAATTTAGATAAAAAACAAGATACTTCAAGGAAATAAAGGAATAAATAAATTCCAAAATAAAATATATATTGGGAACCACTACAATCCCCAAGCCTCACATCAATATGATACCATCGTGCACCAGTTGAATCACCCATAAAAACTAATCAAGATAAATCAAAAATCAATAGAAACTAAATATAAAGAATAAAATGCTAAGGAAGATGGTAAAATCACTTGAGGCACCTCTCAAACCGCGGTGGAGGAGGAGGCAGCAGAGTAGGCAGAGGAGGAGGAGGAGGAGGCACCAGTGGAGGAGGAGGATGAGGCAGCGGACTAGGAGGAGGAGGAGGAAGCACAGGTGGAGGAGGTGGAGGACGAGGCTGCGGTGGAGGAGAAGGAGGGGGAGGAGGATGAGCATAGGAGGAGGCAGCGAAGGCAGCGGAGGAGGAGGAGGATGAGGCCGGTGGAGGGGAGGAGGAGTAGGAGCAGAGGATGAGGTGACGGCCGCGGCAGAGGAGGAGGAGGCAGCGGAGGTAGTGGAGGAGGAGGAGGAGGCCGCGGTGGAGGAGGAGGAAGCCACGGTGGAGGAGGAGGCACCGGTGACAGCGCAGAGGCAGGGCAGAGGCCGGGCGGAGGCAGCGGAGGTGGAGGAGGATGAGGTCGGTGGAGGAAGAGGAGGAGGAGGAGCAGAAGCAGAGGAGGAGGTGGCGGCCGCGGCGGCGGAGGAGGAGGCGGCGGCAGCAAAGGCACTGACGTGACCGCGGCATGACTGCGGTGTGACCGCGGAGGAGGCGGTCGCGGAGGCACCAGCGGCACCAGCGGAGGAGGAGGAGTCATCGACAGAGGAGGAGGAGGCCGCGGTAGAGGAGGAGGCACCGACGACAGTGCATAGGCAGGGCGGAGGCAGCGGAGGCAGCGGAGGCAGTGGAGGAGGAGGAGGATGAGGCCGGTGGAGGAGGAGGAGCAGGAGTAGGAGCAGAGGAGGAGGCGGCGGCCGCGATGGAGTAGGAGGAGGCAGAGGCCGCGGAGGTACCGGCGTGACAGCGGCGTGACCGCGGCGTGACCGCAGCGTGACCGCGGCGTGACCGCGGCATGACCGCAACGTGACCTCGGAGGAGGAGGAGACGCGGAGTCACTGGCGGCACCGACGGAGGAGGAGGAGGAGGAGGCGGAGGAGGAGGAGGCCGCGGTGGAGGAGGAGGAGGCCGGTGGAGGAGGAGGCGGCGGCGGCCGCAGAGGCACCGGCGTGACCGCGGCGTGATCGCGGCGTGACCGCGACGTGACCGCGGCGTGACTGCGGCATGACAGTAGTGTGACCGCAGAGGAGGAGGCGGCCGTAGAGGCACCGGCAGCACCGGCGGTGGAGGAGGAGGCATCGACGGAGGAGGAGGCGGCGGCCGCAGAGGCTTCGGCGTGACCGGGGTCACGCCGCGGCGGCGGAGGAGGATGCGGGGGCCGCAGAGGCACCAACATGACCGCGGCATGACCTCGGCGTGACCGCGGCGTGACCGTGGCGTGACCGCGGAGTGACTGCGGCGTGACCGCGGAGTGACCGCGGCGTGATCGCGGAGGAGGAGGCAGCCGCGGAGGCACCGGCGGCACCGGCGGAGGAGGAGGAGGCATCAACGGAGGAGGAGGAGGCCGCGGTGGAGGAGGAGGCACCGGTGGCAGCGCAGAGGCAGGGCGGAGGCAGGGCGGAGGCAGGGGAGTCAGCGGAGGTAGCGGAGGAGGAGGACGATGAGGTCGGTGGAGGAGGAGGAGGAGGAGCAGGAGCAGAGGAGGAGGCGGCGGCCGCGTTGGAGTAGGAGGAGGCGGCGGCCGCGGAGGCACCAGCGTGACCGCGGCGTGACCGCGGCGTGACCGTGGCGTGACCGCAGCGTGACCGCGGAGGAGGAGGAAACGTGGAGGCACTGGCAGCACCGGCGGAGGAGGAGGAGGCATCGACAGAGGAGGAGGGGGCCGCGGTGGAGGAGGAGGAACCGGAGGCACCGGCAGCAGTGCGGAGGCGGGGTGGAGGCAGGATGGAGGCAGTGAAGGCAGCAGAGGAGGAGGAGGATGAGGCCGGTGGAGTGGAGGAGGAGCAGGAGCAGAGGAGGAGGCGGTGGCCATGGCGTGAGGAGGAGGAGGCAGCGGAGGCAGCGGAGGAGGAGGAGGAGGCCGCAGTGGAGGAGGAGGAGGCCGCGGTGGAGGAGGAGGCACCGGCGACAGCGCAGAGGCACGGCGGAGGCAGTGCGGAGGCAACAGAGGTAGTGGAGGCAGCGGAGGCAGCGGAGGAGGAGGAGGATGAGGCTGGTGGAGGAGGAGGAGGAGGAGCAGGAGCAGAGGAGGAGGCGGCGACCGCGGCAGAGGAGGAGGAGGAGGCGGTCGCGGAGGCATCGTCGCGACCGCGGCGTGACCACTGCGTGACCACTGCGTGACCACGGGGTGACTGCGGCTTGACCGCGGCAGGACCGCGGCGTGACGGCGGAGGAGGAGGAGGCCACGGAGGCACCGGCGGAGGAGGAGGAGGCCGCAGAGGCACCGGCGGCACCGGCGGAGGAGGATGAGGCATCGTCGGAGGTAGCGGAGGAGGAGGAGGATGAGTCCGGTGGAGGAGGAGGAGGAGGAGCAGGAGCAGAGGAGGAGGCGGCAGAGTTTTACTACTCGCTTATTATATTTTTAAGAATGCATGCATAATGTGTTATTTTATAGGTAATGGTAATGGATATGGTAGTGTTGGATGGGAAAAGACAAAACGGGTGAATGCTATGTTTTATGGACAGTGAAATAAAATGGTATTGAAAAAGATCACACCATTTAGGATGAGGAAGATATGGTATTTGGAGAGGGGTCAACTGATGATTCACGTATTTCAACAACCAAAAGGTGACCTTGATAGGATGAATCACTGGTCGGGATGATGCTGGGAGCGGTGAAATTGAGCGGAAAAAGGTGGCATTGATCGAAGAAATTGGAACCGTGATGAAGGAAGAGGCTAGAGTTTGGATGTAGAATAGGGAGGGGGGATGCCGTTACAATGAAATGGTGCGTTTGATGGTGGCGGCGATGAAATGGAGATCATGGTGGCGAAAATCGAAGAGGATTGAAGTGGATCGAAGAGGATCGAAGTGGATCGAAGTGGATCGAAGTGGATCGAAGTGGTCAGAAGGAGGGAGATTCTAGGGGTGGAAGGGAGTATGTGGGGAGAGTGGTCAGCCATGATGGATTGGAAATAGGTAAAAAAAATTAATTGTCATGAAATTTCATATTTAAAGATGTTTTAAATTCTATACATATATTTTTTAAAAAATTATCCAATTATCCAAGGAATATTTGAATTTTTCTTAAATTATATTTTTAAATGTGTAATTACTTTTAAATTTAGTTTTGTTTTATAAAAAATCAAATCTATTTTTGTGAGTCCACATTGGGTTTTAAAATGATTTAAAGCCAAAATAGTTATATTGTATGTTTTTTAGTATTGAGTGAATATATAGATTTATGACATAATTTTATAAAAAAATGATGACAATGTATGAGTTTTTCAAACAACAACATTGTTCATCGAAAACTGGAAGTTGAGTATCTGCAATTAGCGGGCTATTGTGGATTACACCCCCCCACCCCCAACCTGTACACCCCCAACCTCACACCCAATAGACCCCCAATTATACGCCCCACCTACACATGTTCACCCACTGCACATCTCCCCCACCTAAACACCCCCACCTACACACCCCCCCACCCACTATACCCCCGCAGCACCTGCACCCCCCCACTTCAAATAAAATTGATTAACACAAATCATGATAGTTGAAATATAGAACAAAAACAAAAAACAAAGCAAATTACAATTATTGGGCATAGCATACCGCACAATGGAGGAGGAGGAGGCCGCGGAGGAGGAGGAGGCCGCGGAGGCACCGGCGGAGGAGGAGGAGGCCACGGTGGATGAGGAGGCCGCGGTGGAGGAGGAGGCCGCGGAGGCACCGGCGGAGGAGGAGGAGGCCACAGTGGATGAGGAGGCCGCGGTGGAGGAGGAGGCACCGGCGGAGGAGGAGGAGGCACCGGCAGAGGAGGAGGAGGCCGCGGTGGAGGAAGAGGCACCGGCGGCAGCAGCGCGAAGGCAGGGCTGAGGCAGGGTGGAGGCGGCGGAGGCACTGGAGGAGGAGGAGGAGGAGAAGAAGCAGAGGAGGAGGCGGCGACCATGGTGGAGGAGGAGGATGCGGCGGCAGCGGCGCAGACGAGGGCTTCCGCGAGAGCTTGATTGTGTGCGGGGAGGAGGAAGAGGACCCGCGGGTTTTTAACAAATCCGCGGGACCCTTTATCAGCGCTAGTAAAAAGCGCTGATAAAGGGTGTATTTATCAGCGCTAAAATTAAAAGTGATGATAAATACAACCTTTATAAGTGCTTTTGTTAGCGCTGATAAAGGTCCGGCCCTTTATCAGCGCTTTTCCGTTAGCGCTGATAAAGGCAGGCGCATGCCTTGCCCAGTTTTGTGGTAGTGGGTGAATCAATGATATTATTTATCTTTTAAGTTCCATTTTAGTCGAAAAATACCTCACTTCCAGTTAATGATTTAATTCCCCATTAAAAAAACAAACACACATCCATTGAACACATGTATTTATAAAGTTCACTATTTATTAAGAATAGATACATCTTTAGTATGGTTTGAAGTAATCTAATAACATACAGTCTAATAGAAAACAATCCTTGGATTACAATGAGTAGGATATTACCTTACAATTGTGTGGCAGTATTAAACAATCACTCTAGTGTGTGTGCACCCTCTTAGCCCAATAAGGTAATTAAATATTTTTTGTAACAACTTATGGTACCTACAATTATTTTAAATTCAACAAGTGTATACATGTGTAACACAATTATCTAATTCCTTACCTAGAAGAATGGTAATAACTTCCTTGACTTATGTTAAGAATCATAGAGTCTTATTTCCCAGTCTAATTTTTTGTATCTAATTCTTCCTGATACAGCTGAATCGATACCACTTTAATCCCCAAGTATGCTGAAACTTAGAATGATTCTTCCTCAGTCTAAAAATATTCATTAATTTAAAACATGGAATAAAAAACCCCATTTAGATTCTTCCTCGGTTCAAGAAACCCAGTATAGTGATACCTAACATAGAAATCCAATTCCAATTAGTTCATCCGTATATGAAAACAATGTTACGATAATATTATCTTATTACCACAATCTCCCAATTAAATATAACCTACCCAACAAAGTGTATTCAATACAACAAAACTGATATTACTTTCTCTCTCTGAGAATTAAGAGCTTCATTCACTTCCATGATGAATGTTACTACATTGTAAGAATCCCACTATGTACAATGTACTTTTTCTGCTTTAATAGGTGATCCAAAATGGGTTAGATAGGAATCCCAAAATGATTTCCTGCTCACCTAAATTCACTCTAATCTCAATTTCTCCTGAAATATCTGAGCTATTCTGAGATCTTAAATTTTCTTGAATCTACTCTAAGATTATACAACTGTCATCCCTTCTTCTTCATACTCTGAGTACTGAGACTGATTATGGTCAACAGGAAGACAAGGGTTTAACTTTAGATTCCAATTCTCCCTTATCTATTTTTCAATGTGGTTCTTCAGAATTGATTTGAATAAAAAGCATGTAATTGAAGGTTCAGATCCCCCATATAAAAAGAATTCAAAAATCTCCATCTATTTTTCTTCTCACTTGACCTAGTTTTAGACAATAACCTTCTTATTTACTTCTCATGACCTAAATGATAAAGACCATACTTATTCTTCACTTATCTTAACCCAATTATTAAAGTAACACTTTTTCTTTAATTCCCTTGACCCACATGATGAAGTAATTTGAAGAATAACCATATAAAGAGTCTTTTAAGATATGATCATATATGGTTCTGATCATCATTGGTTTGATTATTTTTGTTTATGATAATCATAACACTAGAAAAAAAATTTATCAGCATCACCATTCTAATATGCAACTTCTCCATCATCGGTACCACCTTCATCAGCATCACCTATCACTATCAGCAAAACATCACTCTTCTTGGAACCAATTTACCATCATCATTTTATCTTCTTGGTACCTCTTTCCCATGGGCACTAAATTTACCTTGGAACCATGCTTTCTCTTCAGAATTATAGACACTTGGCACCGCTTTTATTGACATCACTTTTTCATCATCCACCGCACCACATTTTCAACCCTCATCGATACCACATTTTCAATGCCCATTAGTAAAATTTTTACATCATTCCTCATTTCGTTCATTAGGATTTTATCATATGTTATCACTTTAACTCATTATCCATGAGAAATAAAAATCTGAAAGCCACACTTAAAAACATCATAGTCAATATCACTATAATTATCCATCACAATAACCAATCCTTCCATTTGGATTCACTCAAAATGTATGATCCAATTATTTATAAAATAAGGCTTTAATTCTTCTAAAAAATAATATCTAATTCTTCTAAAATTCAGGATTCAATTATCCTAAAACTAGGCTCTAATTATTTTAAAAATATGTTTATGATTCTTCTAAAAATCAGAGTTCGATTCTTCTAAAATTTAGGTTCAGATTCATTAAAAAAATAGGCTCTGATTCTTTTGAAAAACAGGTTTTGATTCCATTAAAAAAACAAACTCTGATTCCATTTAAATATAGGTTTCCATTCATTTGAAAAATAGGTTCCAATTCTATAAAAAATCTCTGATTCCTATAGAAATTATGGTCTGATTACTTTGAAAAAATGGTTCCAATTCATTTGGAAACAATATCTAATTATGATTCTTGCCAAAATAAAGAGAGATGATTTATTTTTCTTCAAAAAATATTTGAAAAAAATTAAAACACATGAAAACTGTCACATTCATCATCATCTTGGTTCTATTAAACATAAATTTGAAACAATACAATAATTATATGGATAATTAATTTACTGTGCGAGCATTGTTGACCAAAGAGACTACCGATAGTAAAGAAATAATGATGATAAAAAACACAAATGGATTTCAGCAAATAATCAATCAATGAGTGACGAGGATTATGAGAAAATAATATACCTTTGGTGCTTTGAATCATCTGATAGAAAGTAATGATATCCTATTGGATTCATAAAATATTACTTTTTACAATATAAAAACAGAAAAAAAATAAGATATTCATTATTAAAGGTGAAAGTTATAAATAATTATCATACGGAAAACTCATCATTCGATTGTTTAAAAAAATTTATATATGCTTAGATTAAAATGGGTAATTGAATTTTATAAAAGAATTTCTCTACTATGGTAGTATTTATCCTCTTAATTAATACAAAGGTGATAGTTATAGATAATTTTTATCCACAAGATCTCATCTTCCAAACAATTATAATTTCATTTTATTGTTTGTAACTCATCCTTCATATTTCATGGACATGCCCCTATGTAAGATGAAATACTCATAACCATAGTCATCCATATTATTACTATTACTCAGTATAGTTCAAGTAAGATAAAAGAGATTGGGGGATGAGTCCTAAGAAAAAAATTGGTATAATAATTGTTTGGGAAATAAAATTGACGATAATGACATTTGTACTCCATTTTATTCTCAAAAGGGGTAACACCTCCCATTTATGATAATTATATGGATGGTAACCAATGATTCCTAAGGGTTGAACCAAAAGTCATTGCTAATGAATGATCTAATTTTAGATGGATCGAAGTAAAAGATACATAGTGTTTTTATAGATGTGATGAAATAAATTAATTTATTTTTAATTAGTATCAATTTGTGGGTTATAATTTTAATGATAACTATATTTTTAAAAGGATATAAAAAATAGTCGAAAGAATTTTGGATTTGGTGTCAATAAAAATTTATGGAAACTATGCTTCAAAGAGGAAATTCATTTGTGGTAAAGGAAACATGATACTATTAGATAATGAGACAATTAAATAAAGACATAAGAAGGGTGGGTTAACATGTTTTTATAATGGAAAGATAAAATTTATGATATTTTTTTACTAATTAGAATGGAATATTGATAATAATTAAAATAACGATTAAACAATAAAGGACATTAATGTTTGGTTGAGTAGAATAGAGGGGGTAATACATGGATTAGGTGGACTCAAAATAAGATATTTATGTTGAGGAAAAAGAAGAGTGATTATCAACTACAAAAAAAAATAAGAAAAGTGGAAATAAATGAATAAAATGTCATTGGTGATCAAACAGTTGGGTGAAAACTTGAAGGAGTAAGTGTCTAAAAAAATCCTCAATTTGTTTTAAATAGAGCCTAAATCATTTGGAGTGGCATTCTAGGATGATAATTAGATCAAAACAATGAATTAGGATCTTGATCTGAATAAGTTCAAACTGACATGGTAAATTCATCCAAGGCTGAAAGATAGAAATTTTATCAAAACCTAATGGGTGATCAATAATAAACTCATTGACTGTGGAGAAGTTCGTAAAAATAAATAATGGATAGTGTGTATGGGGAACTACTCGATCAAATGAATTAATATTTATGATAAATTTACTCCCATAGCCCAGTTAAAAACCATTTGAATTTTCTTACTTATTTTAGTGAAAATTTTATTTAAAAGTATAACATATAGATGTCATATCTATGTTCCTCAATGGAGCTCTTAAGGGGGAGTATAGAATGATAAACCATATGCGTTTATTGTAGATGAAAATGAGAGAAATTTTTGTTAGTTGACGAATTCATTGTATAAGATAAAGAAATCCCTAATGAAAATTGTATTTAATGTTGGATCAATACCTAAGAAAACAAGGTTTTTAGAGAGGTAGAGTTGATCATAAACTCAATATCAAGAAAGAGAATGATCAAAGGATGTTGGTACTCAAATATGTCAGTGTCAAAATATTTGAGGATTGGAAAAAGAACATTGAATTTTTTTTATGGATAATATGAGGTATGATATCAAGATGTCTAACATTAGTGAAACATTTTCCATGGTTTATAGGAAAATCAAGGAAATAATATCATGTTAATTTCCCAATCAAAATATTAATAAGTGGTTCCCAAGTGATTTTCAATGGAATATTACAGACCAATGGAAAAACTAATTGCTATATGGATGAATTTATAAAAAAAAATGACGATTACAAAGAGGTATATGTCTTTGAATATAGCTATTGGAAGCCTATAATACCAAACAACAACATGAACCAACATTGGGTTAGATATATTTCAATCTACATAGTTCCAATGTTTTCCCAAGGAGATCCACACACTATTGGGAAAAAAAATAAATCCATATTTTGTAAAAATAATGAATTCTGGTTTATTTTGTTATAGGAAATTACAACTAGAATTGTTGGGATACACAGATGTGGGATACAAAGGTTCAATGGATAACTGAGGGAAATTAAAGATATTAAGAAACCTAGATTGTGATTATGCATTGGTTTTGTTTGACCCTTTAATCACTTGATCCTTGAATTAGATTCTTGGAATAATTGGAGGCTTGATTTTTCTTAGATTCGAGCAACGATTTGAAAATGAGAATCACTGATAGTAGGTGGATTCCATGAAGAGAATCTGATATTTTGATGTAGTTTACGATGGTAAGGTTTCTTAAAAGAGATCAAGAAAATTTTACCAGCACTTTCCAAACAGAAGCGATAATGATACCGTTTATCAATTGTAAGTTAAAAAGAATAGATAAAAGTAATTTTTATTAGTCCATTTTTATTGATGATAATGATAGATATTTATCAGTGCTAAAAAGTTGTGATAAAATCCATCTTTATCAGCACAAAAATGTTAGCAGTGATAAATATCTATATTTATCAACACTAAAAAAGAACTGATAAATATTAATAATAATTTTTTAAAAAATTATACTTTTTTAAAAAAAATATAATTATTACATATAATTATTATACTTATTATAATACTTTTTATAAACTAATAACTTTATAATTCTTCAAATATAGAGCTATTTATTTATATTAATTTAAAAAAATATCAACAATAATTTATAAAACATTATATATATATATATATATTTATTATATATATAAATATATATAAATGTATATATATAGTATATATATTCATTATTTAAATTAATTTATCATATTTTTATAATTATTTAAATAATATTATTATTTATTTTTAATTATATAAATAATTTTTCAATAAATAATTTTTATTTATTTGTAATTATAAATGTATAAAATTTTTATATATAAATTTATAAATATATTTATTTATAAATATTGTTTTAAAAATATATTTTATAAATTATTAATGAATATTTAATCTTAAGTGCATGTTTGTTAGAAAGGTGTAAAATTGAATAATTAGAAATGAGTATAATTTTACAATGTTTAAAAATCAGATATGTTTAATTAATTGAATATTAATGATTTAAAAAATGGATATATATTTAAATAAATATTAATAAATATTGAAATATTAAAGTATAATAAATTAACATATATAATATAAATAATTGAAATTGATTAAATTCCCAAACAATATTTATGTGTGTGAGTTTCATATAAAAATGAATTAATTGTGTATATTTGAAATCAATATAATATGTTTTATGCATGTCAAATTGAAAAATTAAATGATATTCAATTTTCACCATTTATTGATATAATTCGTCAGTACTTTTAATTCATATTAATTTTTAATTATAAACCCTTATCAAATAAATATATAACTATTCAACGTAAAGCATAAATAATTTTGTATTATTTAAATCATATTTATATATATTAATATATATCTATATATTTAATATATTCTATTTATTAACATTATAAATAATTATTCAATAAACAAAATGTTTAAATTTTTTTTAATTTACTTATTTTTAATTTTAATATATTTAATTTTATTTTATATATATCTATATATTTAATATATATTCTTTATTAGTATTTATAATTTATATATAGTATTACTAATTTTTTAATTTCTATCAATAATTATTTAATAAATAAAAAAGTTGATTTTTTTAATAAATTTTTTAATATTATTTATTTACTTAATAAATTTTTTATTCCAAATTTATCAATGCTAAAAAGAACTGATAAAGGATTCCTTTATGGGAGCTAAAAAAAGTGCTGATTAAGGTTACTCTTTATCGATGATAAAAATAAAAGCACGGATAAAAGGAGTCCTTTTATTGGTGTTAAAAATAAACTGATAATAAAGGTAACCCATTATTAGTGATACAAAAATGCACTGATAAAGGGGCATTTCTCAGTGCTAGAAAAAGTTGTTATAATGGTACCCTTTATCATCGCTTGTTTTAGAATAGATAATGAACACCTTTACCAACACTCTTTTTCTAGCTCTCATAAAGGCTAGCAACGTTAAAGGCTTACTTTGTAGCAGTGTTTCATATAGGTCTAGGATGTTATGATCGCATGAGAAGAACTATGAAACCCATGACTTGGAGCAGGGAGTAGTAGTCATTAACCTGAATATGCAGAGGCATTATCCAGTAGGTGAATTATTTATGGATTACTAAAACCACTAGAGTCTCTGATATATCTTATCCTAATGAGACATCAACTTATGATAGAGATGTCATTTGTATTTCATGAAGGACATTGACAATGACATAGTCCATACTATAGGAAAGTGTAACATTTTTGTGGTTTCCCTGAGTAAGAAATGCTTTTCAACCTTGGGGGACGAGTTGTAAGAGGAATTAGCCACTTTACAGCTATCCCTGGTATATAGGAGAGGGGAAACTTATCTTCAGTCAATTGACATGGCTCACCCTCGTTTATTGTTTATATGAGAGGTTCATTTGACAAACATCAATTTTTATGTTTAGAATTCACATATATCCTTAAGAGATTCACCATATGCATTTTTAAGATATGGGTATTACATCATCATTTATGAAGGATGGATAGTGTTTTTGGTATTTTTCCATGAGGAGTCTCTCAGGGAGTTTTGTACCCCCTTGGAGGTATATCCTATAGTGTAAAATATGTATCAGGACCTACATAATCAACTTTGTTGGGTTGACATGAGGTGGTGTTTTTAGGAGTTTTCTTCAAGATTCCTCACCAATCCACAGATAAATCTAGAGAATGATGTTCTTAAAGGTTTGATTCCACCTCTTCAGATCCCGAAGTATAAGTGGTATTCCATATTCGTGTATTTTGGGATGGGGATTCCACCGACAATGATACTCAATGATGCTATTCTTGTGTTTTTTTATCTACTCTTTAAATTGTCTATATTTACTTCCATCAAGTAGTAGATTTGATTGATGATTTTGGGACACTTATATATATATATATATGATATATCATCCAGATATATGGTGGTACCCTCACAAATTATCTGTGACCATGACACTTTGTTAATGTAAAAATTGTGAAACGGTTTTTAGGACATCTTCACGTCCCAATTAAAAACGATTGTGATTTCATACCCAAAAAATGGATATAATGAATGAATTACCCATGATTTGGAGGATATGATGAAATCCAACGTGGAGGACATTGGTTAGATGTGGGTCGATAACCTAACATCGAAATATTTTACTTATATTAATTAATATCCATTAATTATTAGTATAGAACAATTCTAGGATCTTTAAGGGAGACCCTAGAAGTCCCCCTTTTATTGGATGAAAATTGGTTAGCTATCGCTTCTAGGATTTAAGATGATGAAGATAGTAAAATATAATGTTCATGTGATATTTGGATTATGGAATACCACCAAAATTTAGTAGAAATATTATAAATAATTACTTTATATACCCTTATAGTTCGATTAGGGAGACCTTGTATTCCCTAAAGTCTCCCCACAATGAGGTTTAGAGAGGTTTGGTCTCAGAAGAAAGTTATCCAATAGGTTTAGCTGGCCATTCCTTATTCATAAAAGGGTTTTAGATGTTTATTAGTGCTTGGATCTACCCTTGTAGTCAGATCGAGTTCATAACGTATTCCATGTGTCATATATGAAGAGAAACACGCATGACCCATCACATGTTATTTACTGAGGAGATATGGACATTGATGATAGATCCACCTTATCAATGTTCCTAGTGGCCATTTATTATTAACTATAGATGATCCTTCATGGGTGAACCATTCCAGTAGTGCATGTTCTTTGGCAGCATGAGAACCTCTATGAGAGGTATTGGGAGCTTGAGAGAAAGGTGTGGGCTTAGTACCCTAACCTTTACAAGTAGGATTTTTCTTTTAGATGAGAAGATCCATGAAGCTGTGGATAATATAAAAAATCATATTTTTCATGTATGTTCCCTTTATATACTTTTATATATTTATTCTAGGTTTTTATTCAGGGTTGCTGTGTTATTACGGGTGTCAAATGGCCGAAAAATTAATATATTAAAAATATTAAAAAAATTAATCCACATGCCTGAATATTTTATTATATAATGAAATTTCTATTGATTGGATTCTTGGAATATATATTTCAGACCACCATTGTCTTAGAATATATGTTTTTCCCTACAAATTTCTTACGATTCATTTCATGGGACCTCTATATGATATGAAATAATCAATGATTATTAGATGACATAAATAAAATAAAATAAATTATTTGTTTAATCCTAATTATCTCTTATTTAATATTTATTATGGATAATTCCAAGGGTTATCCACATAACCCTTAGAGACAATTTCCAATTAGAGGGGAGCCACCATAGAGATGATCTTTGAAAAATAACCATGCGAGGATCTGGGATATACAATTATGTTGAAAAAAATTATCATTGGCATCGATGTGGAGATTTTCATCAATAGTGATTGATCTAATGATGAGGTTTGTATTTTTAATTTATAAAATATTTCATTTATTTTTATATATTTCAAGAATGATTTATATTTTTACTTTTAATTATACTTATACCTTGTGTCACCGTGGTCATTATTTTCAATATTTCCATGGTCATGGATTCAAATTATTATGTTGTTTTTATCACATTACATAATTATTTCCACAATTGTAATCTATGTCTTATTTTTCAATGACTATTGAGGAAATAAAAATATGTATCAGGCATTTCTACCTGGTTTATTCACTTGTTTGTAATTATCCTAGGAAAGGCTGATGATTCAACTACTATTTTGGCTTAAGACACGATTGGTCCCAGAATCACATTTTTCATGAAATTGATGAAGAAAATAGGGACTAGTGGAATTAGTAATGAACCTTTGTGAATTTAGAAAAAAATAGAGTTTTAAACCATTAGATGATAGTGGGTGATGTGATGGCCTTCATTTGGGTTTCCAGGAATCCTGATTTCCAGCAATCAGATATCACAAATCCTTGAATGAATAATTTTTATTTAATTTTAGGGCCATGTATGAAGCTACTTGTGACATTTTTTAATGGAGTCAACAGATAAAAAAATATTCATGGATAAAAATAACCTTTATGTGAATTTCTTCACTACATTTTAGGTGTTATATAATAACACACACCGGTGTAGTCCATTTTTTGTGATGGATTTTGTTTTAGTCTTTGTTAAATATGACATGGCCATATTGTTGGTCTTCCAGAGAAGTGACCATACCTAGATATCTATGTGTATATATGGAGTACACTCTTGAGGCCTTGGGTGGTCCTATACACCATATGGAATGACTACACACTGTGTTTCCCTACAAGTAAAGATGATCCATGTATAAGGAGTACACATCATGGGCCCTAGGTGGCCTTACTCTCCATATTCCTCAGGTAACAAACCATATACTTGGTTTTATACATTCCATGTTGGGAAGTGGGAGATTATTAGATGAGGAATTTGTAGTACACCTCATGTACACCAAGGGACATGTTTTCTGAATTTTTTAAAATGGTCAACCCTATGTATCTCATACATTGGGCCTTGAAATCAGACCTGTGAGTATTTGTTCCTACATAATATTCTACATAAAACAAGAAGATGCATTTTTTCAATGTAAGAAAAAAAATTAGGAGGAATTTTCAGTTCACTTCTGCTAGTATAGTTAGATAAATTTGATACATGAGAGAAATCTCTGTAGAAATAGTGTCATTGGAAACACCCCCAAAAATCACACATACGTAAGGGAATGGGTCCCCCATTTCCAATATATATTAGATTTGAAAAAACCCAATATAAACATAGAGGAATGGATCCCCAATATGTCGAGTGGGAACACCTCATCCTCAAACATAGACAAGCTATGGGTTCTAATCCCACTTGGGTTAATTACCCCATATACCATGTCATAGAATCAATGAGGGGTGGTTCTACCATATTTGGTGGGTCCCCCATAGTTTGGTGTCACCCCCTTGAAATCATGCATAGTTAAGGGAATGGGTCTCATACTTCCTATAGAGGTTGTATTGGAAACATTCTCATATACACATTGGGGAATTGGTCTACTAAATGTTATGTGGAACCCCATCATCCATGATCACAGAGGAGGCATTACTGCTTCCCACTATTGGGGTTATCACCCCCTTGGTTGGGATGTTCCATCGATGAGATATGGGTCCCCTATTTTTGGTAAAGATTATATCGGGTTACTAGAGTCCATAAAACATTAAAACTATAATAAATAGAATGACTCATTATCAATATTTGGATGTGAATATAAAGATATTACTCTATATCTCTATCTTAGTCTCATCATTTGGTAATTTCTTGATCATATTTGTTTGATGGGTCTCTTCTATCCCTATTCATCTTGTAGGATTAGATGACAATTTATTATTATCGATTATAATTTATGATTATTAGGAAATTATAATAGGTATATATATAATCACCTATACATTGGATTTTCCTATATGTTTCATGACGTACATAGATGATATCTAGTTAGATAGACTCCTCATTAAGTCTGGTATTAGCAGAGATTAGAACTACTCGGTGATGGTGACCACTGAAAGTGGTAGGAATCATTGTTCATAAGAAGGGTTATACCTCCTCACTAGTTGTTATGTTTGGAATCATTTTAATTGTGGATGGGAATGTATTTCTCCATTTCATAATTTTGTTACAATTTTTGGAGGCACTATAGCTGTTTTAGAGGTTATAACAAGCATTATTTCCCTTTGATTTAAGGTAGTTTTATTTATCATTCATGGTTGTAATGTAATTATAGATGTGTGTGTGTGTTTTTATTAGTTATTTTGGATAATAAATTACATATTTGTGATATTCCTAGTTGACAATAGTCACAAGCCCCTATCCTATTGGATGTGATCTTGGAGAGCCACTCTTAGCGTACCAGCAGCCCAGGGTGGGCCTTTGTGCGGTGGGTCATGGTAGAACATGTGACTTTATGACACCTAATTCTTTATCAATGTTTTTTCTTGGTCCCATTCCATTTTACCCAAACCCAAATGATGAATAAATTATATAAAATCACGTATAAACATATATATATTTAACTTTTGTTGGTACCACAAAACACATATATAGAGGTACCCCCTAGTACATTCTCTACTCATCCTCCTTGACACCCACCAACACTACCCTTCGAAAGATTCCTCTCATACAAAACACATCCAATAATTAATGTATTCTAATTAATTTGAAATAACTAAATAAATCCATTAGATTATGTAACTCAATGAAACTGATAAACTATAACATAAGAATAATTATATATGACCTGATCTATAAACCACATATAAAACGCCACTTAAGTAAGATGATTCCACTATGCTCTAAAGGAATTGTCACCCAAACTATAGCCTAATGATTCCATGAATTAATGAATAATAAATAAGATGGAGAATAAAATAAATAATAGACGATTATTGATAATTCAAATTCATATGTATATGTTGGATATAATTATTTAATATTTAATTCTAGTTTATAAAATAATTCATTGGGTTTTGGGATATTTTTATAGGAAATAAAGACTCAACACCCAATGGAGTAAATGATGAAAAGTTAAATATTACATTCCAAATAATTTCTTTAAGACATTTATTCCTCTATAAGTAAAACGAAAAACCAAATTATAGTCCATGACACATTTACAAATCATAAACCAAATACACAGAATGAAATAATTATGTGAAATAAAAAGATTAAAATCTTCAAATCAATAAAAATTCATAGTGTGAAAGAACTAAATGATAGGAATGTTTGAAATCTGAATCCCACTAGAAGATATAGGCTACAAAAACTAAGAGATCCAAGATATTTAGAGATACTAATAGATATGAAGTACATAAATTCCAACCCTTTTAGATGTCATGAATGTTTTAGAATAGAAGTCTCTTAATAAACTCTCAAAATTTGAATCACTAACACATTGTGACATGCATTCGTTTATATATATTAGAGAACACTGCTGAAAAGAAGATACTTGGTCTCTGACTGAATTTCCTCATTTCTCCATTATTTCTTCTATGAATTCTTTCAAACATAGTTTTATCGATTTTATTTTACATTTATATCCATCCTTTAGTACTATTTACCAACCTATGACTATGGATTATTTATTCTCCATTCCAATGTTTATGTTTCAATTAAGGTTTTCATTTATATTTATTTGTTACTACATCGTTCGTTATTCATTCCTTCATGTTAGTATTTTATTGATTTTATATTTCTTGAATTTTAGATTACAGTGATTTTAATTATTTAATTGTTATGACGATAATTATACATATTTAATTTCTTTTGATTGATACTATCATACTTGTTTAATCCACTTATGGTTATGGGAAGTATTAAGGATGGAATTAAGCCTAATGAATTTATAAATCAAAACATATTTAATATATTGTATAATAATTATGTTAAAACAATTTTGTATCCCATTATGTTGTATAAAACTGATCCCTAGATGTGTGATAGAAAGGCCTTGACCTAGTTGGAGTAGATAAATTTTGGAACAATATGTTGTAAAAAAATTCAACCATTGTGTATAAGAAAACTACATCTAGGTTATTTACAATCTATAGACAAAAGAATATTGGCATCTTAACTAGACCGAATTGGTCCTACCATAACCAATTGGAGATATGTTCACTCATTTACAACCTAATCCAAAGGTATTTCCAAGGCTAGATTTATGATTCATCATTCACCTAAACCCTTACATTTATTAGGATAAATTTTGTCTTCCCTAATTTATACCAAACTAAATATTTTCTAGAAAATCATTTTAAAGAGATATCATAGGGACTCTGTCCAAAATTTTCTTATAACTAGGATTCCAATATTCCACCTTATTCCTCTGGGTTCAAACCCACACCATTGAAATGCTACACATTTTTAAATGAGTGTATTTTGGGATAATATAAATTTTCATAAGATCAATTCCCATTAAGAATCAATGATGTCATGTATTCTGGTCAAAACTTTGAATCATTTTCAGGGAAAATTGTTTCCAATGAACAATAACCTTTGGTTCTATATTTATATTTCCTCACCCCTTCATCCCTCACCTTTTTAAAATTTTCATACACGGAAAAAGATATGAGACTTCTCTCTCATCTAGTTCAAGATTTAGGATCATTTTACTTTCTTAACGAGAATTGATTCTTAGTAACCTACTTATTTACATATTGTGATCAAAAGATACATATATGAACACTGATGATCAAATATGGCTGATCACAATGACCCTACACAACCTAAAACTTCAAATATGTTCAACTTAAATAGGAATGAGATAACCCTTGATGTAGGAGCACACTATCATGGGATACAACCTTACTTCCATTAGTTGTGCTAAACTAAACATTGAAAACCCTCCTGTGTATTGTCCAGAACATGGAACATTTTGGGGAATTTAGGGGAACTATGCTCATGAAAACACGTCTAACTTCTTATAAGTCTTCAGAACCTTTTGAAATCATGGTGTATTGTATCGTTCTATTAAAACATTAGTTTCACCCTTCTCTTTGCATGACAGATCCAAGGATTATCTCAAAAGTCGATCTCCTGAGTTTATTATAACTAGGAATGATTTATGAAAGAAATTAGTAGGCATTTGATTCCCACAAAAAAGAACATGGAAGCTTAGAAATTAGATCCAAAACATCAAGTAGAATGTAAGAAAATTAGCATAAGAATACAGAGATCACATTAAAGAGATCACTCATAAGTGACCACATCATGTACATGATATGTAGAGAAAATAGAAAATTTTCTACCAAAAACACCCACCGAGATAACCAACATGGTTGTTACCAGAATAGGGCAAATAACTATTTTCCCTCAATTCTTGGAAGGTGGGGCATGACTTGACATCCCAACTTTGATGAAGCTGACATCACAAAACTAGGGAAAGGGATAATTTTTCTCACAATTTAACATACATTTTTAGGGTATTTTATTTGAAAATATGAAAGATTATTTTGATAAGGGAGATGACTCATATTATTATCTATCTAGTTATATAATTGAGTCATGACCTCCATAATGCAACCTCAATCTGAATATATCTATATCACCTGCCAAAAGATTTGACAGGAAGACGGTTTAAGTGAACTCTGATAAATCTCTTTTCATAAGGATTTGATCTAGAGGATTATCCGTGTGAGAAATTTTTTGCTACACATTTCCAAATCCTACATTGTGGCTCAATAGAGGTATATATGGATAGTATTATTTGATGTGATATGATCTTTGGTGGTATAAATTCTATAATGAAGAGTAAGTTGTAAATTGTTTAGCCAATGGTGAAGAACTGTGAATTTATAAAAATTGAATATTGGATCATTTAGAATCCACCAACAAGGTTTGAAATTGTTTTTGATTCCTATCACCCTATTTTTTATATGAATAATTCTATAAGGAATATTAATATTATATTTATGATTAATAATATTTGTTTAAAAAATAAATGGCTCTATGAATCACCATTACACTACTCTAGAGGTCTCTCTGATGTGACTCTTGGTTTCTCCAGTTCCCCCTATTATGCACTTAACAACTTCTCTAATTACGTCTATGAGGTGATTCTCAATTGCTCTAGTTTCCTCTGTGATTCGGTTCAATCTACTTCAGTGCCATTGAAATCTCCCTTACTGTTGTGTGTTTTAAATTGATATGGTTTTATATTTCACTCACTTTCATGATGTTTTTTTGAATGATTGTAGGATTTGATATTGTAATGGATTGTCCCTGGTGGTTTTCTATCCCAATGTTATTAAATGGTTTCACGAGATCCAGATGTAGTTTTCCTTGTGTTCATGTTAGTTTTGAGTTTGAGGGTGTTTCATCCTAACAGTTGATTAGTCCTTCAAGAAATCTTATGGCCTTCGGGACACATGATATGTAGGTGAAACCAAACAGACTCTATAATAAAAATGATCCAGATGACGATTTAGAGTATGAACATTCACTAGAATATGGATATTCAAATTTGGATGAATGAGAGTGTAAATAAATGTCCATCAGTACAAGGCTGGTGCATATCTGCATATGATAGCTAAACAAAATGTCTTACGAAGGTGGAGAGATGAATTCATGATATTGTCATTAGGGAGAGATAGTTCCAAGTAGTTACTATCTTGGAAAAATTCATCTGAGACCTTTTGGTCATGTATTATATCTCTATAGGGTTCCACCTCAACCCTTTATAGGGGTTGTAAAAAATTAATAAAACTTATAGACCTTTGGGCCATTAAAAAATGGGCTCCAATAATTTTTATGCATAATTATAGACACATATACTGATGGAAGAAACATGCTCAAGATGCCAAAGGCTGGAATAGTTCGTTTAGATGATATTTAAAACAATGCAAATATGAGTAAGGGTGATCTAGGATATCCTCAACAAGGAATACTTCACCTGGAATAGAATACCTACTTGGAAACCTATGTTTAAACCCCTATGAAATTCTTAAATCTTTTCTGCTACCCACTCCACCACTGAACCCTCTTACCCCTATTTGGGAAATCCAAGCTTGTGAAATATGTGGAGAAACAAATCTATATAATCATTGTCTAGAGGAAATTGAATAACCTCTATGTATAGATTTTAAATATGAAAATTAAAATAAAAAATCAATAGATTCAATAACCTCAACAATACCAGTAGACTTATTTTCAACAGATAAAATCTTATTAGTTAGAAAAAATAAACCAAGGATACTATAAGAATAGGAGAAGTAAATAACCACTATGAAATTAGGGACCACTTGAATACCCACCTCAATATCAATCTCCTCTACATCAATAAGAATCTTAGCAACCATTCCCCCCTAAACCTCAGTAATTTGCCCCCTTTTTGAACAAAAATTTCAAAAATCTTTTCCAAGGTAGTGACAACATGCCCCACCACTACAACAACATTGTGAAAATATTCTTACTACATACATTCATAAAGAAGATTAGTGGATGAAATAGTAGAAAATTAACATGAAAAAGAATAGGGATTCCTTAGTAAATCATGATAACCAATTAAAATATATCTACAAGACTCTATCAAATCAATTTATTGGTACATTTCCAAGTAATACCACTACAAAAATTAGAGATTATGATATGATCATGGTACATTGATGTGGATATGAGCTAAATTTCTGTAACCATTCATAATTTAGGAAAAGAAGCTAGAAAAATATGAAACACATGAGACAATCCTCATAAAAGATAATGATTATAGTGAACATGATGCTAGTTAGGAACAAAATATTGAATCCTAATCAACTAAAATGATCCATTACAAGATAAGCCTAAAATTAGTGTTCTCTATATTGAAACTCCACCACACAGAGCCCCTATACGCTTTCAAAAGAGGATGAGAGAAGAAAAACTAGAGGGACAATACAAAATGTTTTTGGAGATGGTTACGGAATTAAACATCCAAATCCCCTTTATAGAGGCTAGCAACCAGATTCTTTTTTATTCCAAGCTATTAAAATATTTGATCTATAATAGAAGGAAAATGGATAAACTAGGTTTCGTCAGCATGAACGATTTATTCTCCCTTGTTTTTATGTTGAACTTCCACCTAATTTGTGATACACTAGAAGATTATAGATTTAATACACTATAGTGATGAGAGATATCATGAAATCCCAGTGGGAACATGGTGAGAGTAAAAATATCATGTATATGAGTGTCTTCTAGAAGTTAGGAATAATTGATTTCAAACCATAAAGGGTTTCACTTCAATTGATTGACCGATTAGTCAAGTACCCTCGGGGACTTAACAAGGATATTTTAGTGAAGGTCGGTAAGATAATATTTCCTAATGATTTCTTTAACATGTATATGTATGAGGAATGATTCATACCCTTAACTATAGGGAGACCATTTATTGCTATTGTAAAGGTGTTGATTAATGTAAATCAAGGAAGGTTTATTTTTAGAGTTAGTAAAGAACAATTAGTTTTTGACATAGTGAAATCCACCATGGAAAGTAGTTAGTTATTTGATTGTCAAGCCTTATTTCTTATTGAAGAGAAAGAGTATTATATGACTAGTGAGCATGAATGAGGGAATATATGCCCCAATGTAGGTGAATAAAATGATTACAAGGATGTGAAATATAGTTATGCTCTAATGAGGAATACCACACCACCATTCATACCATCAGTCGTCAAGCCATCGACACTAAAATAGAATGTTATACAAATAAAAATAAATAATTCATTCATAGAAATTGTAGATACACTAGAATTAATTATCAATACAACACTATCAAAAAACATCCTCATTAAAGACCTGAAAAGGAACAATAATTCAATTTCTGATGGAGTTAATGATATTAAAGTGACCTTCCCCACAATATGCACCCAAACAGTTTTGTCGAATGAAGGTGATAAACCGAAACATACACCACAGAGGAAACTCATCTCACTGATGAATGAGGTAGTCTATAATGAAGTACTAAATCTACTCAACACTTGGATTATATTTTCCATCTCTTATTGTGAATAGGTGAACCTGTTGTAAGGGATCCCAAAGAAAGCAACAGTTTCTTTGTAAAAAATTATAAAAATTAGTAAATATCAACTGGATAGATCTCAACATAAAATGAAGCATTGGTTGGGTGGAAACATATGATAGGTAAAATTGGATGTATTAGTTTTTCTAAAGCTTAAGATAGTTTATCAATTCTGGAGGTGGTTTAGATTATTTTTCTCAAATTAAAAAAACACACATTGGGTAAACAATACATGATGTGAATATGAAGGGGATTATAAAAAAATTTAATTCAAGAAATTTCAAATAGTGAATTATTTACATGATGTGAAACCCTTGTGTTGGATTTATAATCTATGAATCCAGGGATCATAGTGACCTGACCTCCCTCCTTTCCTTCTATCACATTCACACTCTCCCCATCTTCTGACAGCTGGTTCCCCCTCTCTATAATTGTCACACCTTTCACACTTCTCTACCTCTCATTCTCAATACATGACTCATTCATGGCCTGAACCAATACCATGAAGAATGACACCCTGTGTGAAGACCTTTCACCTCCACCCAAGAAAACGACTCCTTCACCTTAATAATGAACCATAGATCCATCCCCATTATATTATATTCTTGGTTTTATATGTCCATATTCCTCGAGCTACTCTATGTCTTCATCCATCCCATCCCAAGGTGTTGACCCATGCCCACAACCAAACCCTTTCCTCCACTTTTCCATCCCTACGAATCAGGTATGGTTGGCCTATCTACAAGACAAGACAATGAGGACCCACAAGATTCTGGACTGGGCCATTCATGAGACCATACATGTTAAGGAGGAGGTCCTTGATATTTTTTTTCAAGATTCACCTCTACAACATCACCATGGGTTTTGAGGAGATGTACCATAATCTATTCCAAGAGTTATTAGCTACTTTGGAGCTTGATGTGGGGCCTGCCATCATTCATATTAGTGGTCAGCCTTAGGTGATCAATCAAGGAGACTAAGGAATTAAGATTCGTTTATACATATTTGATTTCATTTCATCCATTTACTACTATATATTATGGATGTACCTGATCAGGGAGGATGCAGTGAGGAGATTTCCACTGATTTCCCATGTCCCCCAGAGCATCAATGATCCTCATATAATGAAGAGCACCCATATATCATGTGCCACTTTATAGATCCTACAACATAATATGGTTCATGGCTAGGTATCCTAAGTAAATACCCATGGGATCATTATCTAGATATATTTTATCATCCTGGACTCTTCCATGGGAATCCAGTCCGTCAACATGGTTGGAGAAATTGCGTTATACAAAAAGGAACATGCATGGATGGTTCATGGTACCCTTATGGGAGGAAGCTTCAACACCCAACTCTTCATTAATATTGACATATTTGATGCCAATCATCCTTTTTTAAATTCTTGGGAATATATATTCCATCAAGCTTCTAATGCTCCACAAGATAGATATTTTTATGAAGATATACAGATGCTACCATTGGCCCCCATAGTATGTAAGGTATGCTGATGAGTCCCCAACACACCTAGCCCCATCCCCTAGCCCCATAAGTGATAAACTCACCCCTGATAACCTAACCGCATCTCCTACTTCCACCTCTTCATGACCTTCCTTAGCTGCTCTAACTTCACCACCAACCACCATTTCACCACTACAACCACTATAGCACATACTGAAATATTACCATTACACATATGGCCTATTTTCAAGTGTATTATAGAGAACTAGATATATATGTGCCTCTAGTTAGACTTCCCATTCATCTATCCATCATAAATAATCACCCATCGCTATTGCTAGGCACTACATCTACGCACTCACCACTTGATAATTTAGACCCTACTTCATCTTCCATTCCCACCCCACATCCCGTATAGGTTGACCTACCTCCTCCTGTAATGAACAAACTTGATTCCATCACTGTGATTCCTTATATGGTGGTCAATACACCTATCCACACCTCCACAGTTGTGACAAACATGGTCGGGTTGATTCATACACCACTATTCAGGGGTGGGATGATCCTAATAGTGGTTTTTCATCCCATAGTATTTTGTATTGTGCACATATAACCCTTAGTTATTGTACTCTATATTGCGTATATTTTCATACCCTATATGTATCATCTATTCCTTTATACATAATTTATGATATTTAATCAATGTGATATAGTTTTTTTACTACAATTGTTTTCAAATTTCTTCCCTTTTTTCATATATTTACACAAGTATAACTCTTCTCCAACATCTATGGTTATGGAAGAGTCTATCTACATACTATTTGGCCCCCACATGATATATATGCACAAAGGGATACAATATAGAGGTAGATTCAGGATATCTAACTATATACTATAGAGGCATCCTCTCCATGACCTGTATAGATGACACACTGACCATATTATCATTTTGGTTAACCCATTACTATGTTGTTTAACCCCAACAAGTGACCAGTAGAGGTTGACAACACCACAAAAAATTCTTGAAAGACGCAGAGGAATTTTGAGACAATAGACTACACTGACAAATTTTTTTTCCATCTATCATGATGACGATTCCATTTTAATAACTTTATGGGATGAAACCCTTATGTTTTTTTATGTTTTCATAGAGTTCTTAGTAACCTTATTATTTGTTAGTAAATTTTTGTTATTCATTCTTGAGGTAATTAATTATATCCAATTCGTGAATTTATATGAGCTATTTTATCCTACAATTAACTTTTCCAACCTACCTATTTTTTGTCTTACATATTGGTTATATCTAATGTAATCATTTGTATCTAGTTTAGGTATTTCTGTGACATTTTTGAAGGTATAAAAACATCCTATCACCATCCTAAATTTTCTAAAATGGAATGAATTTCACTATAGGGAAATCATAATTCTATATTTGAAATTTACAATTTCAATTTCCAATATGTATATGATTCTATATCTAACTCTACCACACCATTTCCAAAAAATTGTGTGGATATTGTTTCATTTTTCGTTTGGGGAGTCATTATTGGGATTTTTTGTCTCTTTAGTTGGATATTTTATAGTTTTTATTATTATATGAGACATTTTCAGTGAAATAATTATTTAACTTGAAATATAATTTCACCCATTTAAATAAAAGGAAAAATTTGATCGGGGATTTTTAAAATCCACTTTTATTTGTTTTTATGTATTTGGCATGATTACATAGTTGAGTAATTTAATCCCAATTCTATATTCTATAAATTTATTTTGATTAAATTATTATTGGATGCTATACCTGGTTCAATTTCCCTATTTTATATTCTGATTCCAAAGAGAATTCTAGGCCCACATTGTCACATTATTTTTGGAGAATATTTCTCGATAGATACAAGGGGTATGAAAACTTATCATAACATACAATGGAACATTATAGAGGCTATTAATGAATAAATACACTATTAAAATTATTTAGGGATTTATTTTGACCGATTTATCTTGAGGACCACCAATACTCTTTTCATTCTAAATCTCGGAGAATAAATGAATGACCTTATTAGGATTGAGCAATGTTTCAAACCCATTTTATCCCTTCTTATACTACTCTTGGTAAAATTTCGTGATTTTCAGTTGAATAAGAATGGGGGATGTGTTCAGTATTTATGGAAGAATGATTCTGAATTTTGTGGATATGTATGGTGATTATTCCACATGATCCATGGGAAGTGGTCCAAGGTTCTTCTGATGCACCATTCATGATTATCCTCTTAAAAAAGAAAAAAGAAGAAGAAAAATATTTAACATGGGTTGTGTATATGGAATGTCAAAAGTCACCATCACCAGAACGATTAATCTTATGATGGATAATATGTGATTAGGTGATAGATGTGAGATCAAAACTAGACTTGACCTTCAAAAAGATAAAATGAGTAAATGATATACATTCATTTCATTTTGACACATCCATGGACCTACCATATGATTTTGGGAGTGTAGAGATGCCTATTTATGGATGATAATATTATTTAAGTATTCTTGATGATCATGTATTATAATTGATAGTCTAAAAACCCTTTTTAGTTTTATATTTATCATCTACCCACCTTCCCTCTTTCGAAGATTCATTTGAACGTTATTGCTGAAGACCCTATGATTAATTATGAGTTTTTATTTACTGAGTAGAGATGTTAGAATGAATTAAAGACTATGGTGAGGAACATGTATTAAAGGTAAAATCATAAATAATTTATTATTTTACCTTGGGTTCTGAAAGAAAATTCATTGTGAGGTAAATTAAATTATGAATTCTAATTCGTAGTAATACTTGATAAATTGTTATTTAAGGAAGAATGATTAAAAATAAAGAACATAACTATGCGAAAAGACTGATTTTATATACAAGATGAATTTTGTAGGACATGTTTATTTATTTTAGAACATATTTTTTATTTTCATGGTTTTAATGGAGATTTCTTATTTTTAATTTTTTTGATTTGGAATACATGTTTAGATGATTTATTCTTGAGGACATGAAATTTTTCATTTGTGGGGGAGTTTGATAAGTTTAAATCATATATACATTTTGGATATAATTATTTATGATTAATAATTATTTATTTGATAATTCACTAAATTTTGGGTCATTGTTTTATGAAATAGGGACTCAATAAGAAAATAAGGAAACGCTTGAAAATCAAATATTACACGCCGTGAAACAGATTCCTGACATTTATTCCTCAAGAAGAGAACTTGTGGGCCAAAGTACAGCCCATGAAAACATTAAAAGGAATGAACCCAATAGATGGAGTAAACAAATAATAAAATTTGAAAATTTAAAAATCTTAAACCTCATGAAAATATATGGTAGGAACAAATTCCATGATGTGACTGCTTCAAATCAGAATACCAGGGAAGATATATGCTCAAAAAATTGGGAGATCCAATATATATGGAGATCTTTTTGGATCTAAAGTACCCAATGTGAAACCAGTTTACACATCATAAATGTATCCAAATAGAATTCACATAAATTATTATCATGAAGTGAATAACATACACATCATGAGTTGTTGAGTTCTATATATATTAGTGAAACCTGGAGGATAGAAGAGACTCAGAATCTAGCTGAAATTTCTCATTTCTTCTTCATTTCTTATATTATATCTTTCAAACATATTTATATTCCATTTATTATCCTTTTTTATCGACACATTTTGAATATTTACCATCCTAAGATCATGGATTGTTCATTCTTTATTCTAATGTTCAATTATCATTATGAATTATGTTAAACATCATTTGTTGCTATGTTCTTTATTGTTCATTACTTTTAGTTATTATTTGATTAATTTTATATTGTTTCAATTGCGGATTACACTAATTTTAATTTTCTAATTATTATGGAGAGAATGTTTCTTATTTAATTTATTTTTATTAACACCCGCATTAATGCCTAATAAACATAGGGTTAGGGGCCTAGAGTAAGCGTGGATTTAAACATACTTAATTTCAAAAAAAACATGGTTAATCTACCGGATAGTAATTAGTTTATTTTTTTGAATCCCATTATTTTGTATGAAATTGATCTAGGGAAGTGTAATAAAAATACTTTGACATTATTAGAGATGAAAAACCATGGCCTAATAGCTTCTAATATTTTATTCCTTTGAATATAACCATACTGCATCTTGGTCTCTTACTATCTGTAGACCAAAAAATATATGATGCTTAGGTATATTTAATGGGATTGACTATGACCTATTGGAAACATTTAAACTCATTTATATCCAAATCCATAGGACTATTCCATGATATATTTGTGATTCCTCTTTTGTATAAACCCAGAAATTTAGATGAATCCATTTTATCCTTCCTTATTCAATCCCGAGCTATGTCAGTTACAGAAATCCAAACAAAAGAGTGATCACGAGGGTTACTTCCAAAATTTTCTTACTACTAGGTTTCCATCCTTGTATCTTGTCCATGTGGTTTCAATCTGACACTTCTACTATTCTATGTCTTTGAAACTCAGTTTAGTATAGGATAATAAAAATATTAATCAGATCAATACCCATGAGGCATTAATGAAGACTCCCCGACCATCCAATTGTACTTTAAAATCACACTGAATAACATCCACGAACCACTGATAATCAAGAATTCATCATGAAAAAATATGGAAGGGGTAGGCTAGATGAATGGAAATCCCTTACAACACGTAACCCAAAAATCAAAAAGGGAATGAATAAAATTATCATCACATACCTAGTTAAAAAACTACCTAAAATGAAAAAAAGTACTCTGTTATCCGCAACTCATTATGCTATAAAGAATATATCTCCCAATAGAGTTCGACCAACCATCTAGTGGTGCTTCTAAGTATATTTACCAACATCCACAATCCCGAAGTATCTGGTAGATGTCTATAATGTATATGGTTTGAGCTCAACTAATGTTACAATTAATCTAATGGTCCTACCTTTCTATGGAAACCTAAACCACCCCTAATTCTCCCAAAAATATTAATGCACATAAAAAACCTCATAAATATTTCGAATAATTTAGATACCAAATCCAAGTTTCATTTCCAAAAATTTCTCCTATCTGTATTAAAAAATTCCAATTCCTCCAAAAATTAATTACCCATAATTCATTGGAATTTGAAATGGTTAGTATATATGATCCACAAATTATTCCACAGGAGACTGATAATCATTTATGTTAATATATTCCAACATGGATAGATTTTTGGATTTTTAAATCAAGAACCATAATTTACATTTAACTCAATTTGTCTCAAAATATCAATTTATAATTATACATTCATTAAAACAAAAATAATTACCCACATAAAAAAATGATGAAGCCACTATTCTCCAAAACAAAGGGCTTTATTAAATTAATTAATAAATAAAAATATTAGAAATAACCTTTAACCCTTAATGTATTATATTAGACTCACCATACCAAGATTCATATTGATTGTGCAAATATTTCATAAAAACACAATCCAGTAGAATTTTCATTGTTTTCAATAATTTAACATATATTTCAAAGTACCAATTTTTCTCTATTAATAAAACATCTTCCTAAATATAAATTTATACTAACCCAAAACCTGAGAATAAATTATTTAATACTTTATTAACTTAGAGAAGTGCAAAAAAAAATTGTGAATCACTTTAACTGATTTGGAGAATGAAAATTTTATTATATATCTCTAATAAATAAAAAATTTCAAATGGTCCCATATAATAAGTGGAATAATTTGTTACTTTTATAAAAATTAATGACCGAACCAATGAAATATTCATTGTAAAATTTTATCTCTATTTAAAATCTATTATGATCATCCAATATTATTTTATATCCATCATATTTGGCCAGTAACTATGCATTTTTTACTAACAACATCAAATTTTTCATTTATTATAAGAAACAAGAACCTAGGAGATCCTTGAAACAATTATTAGTATAACATATAAATAATTTTTATGTTAAAAAACATAATTCTATACATGGTGGTGTTGGGTAATATTGAATTTTTTAAATAGTAAAAAATAGGGTGGATTTTTCATTGAAATAATGTAATAGTATTGAATGGTAATGAATAAAGTAGGTGCGTGAGGCATTGGTTAAAGAAACGAAACCACTAGGGGATTGTGGCGAATAAGTTTTCTTGGAAAAAAAATATTTTAAAAACTATTAATTATTCATTAATGGAACCATGTATTAATATATAAAATACGATGTCGAGTGATAAAGATATATAAAAATTTACATCACATAGGTGATTGTTACTCAACCAATCAATAAAGTAAATTACATTTTATTCGAACTTAATTCTATTAATTTTTTATCTAAAAAAATTTATATTTTAGAAAGATATCATTTCAAAAAGTAACATATAATTTATCTTAAATATGGATATTTTTAAGAGATATGTATTTTTTTATTGTGTGATGGAAAACCTATACCAAAATCTATAGTTTTTCCTTTATAAGGGTTAAAAAGAAATCTCATATGCCTAGTGTATTCATTACGAATATTAATTTATGATCTTCAATATTTGGTTTTTTTCATTTTTACTACATATATTATATATGAGAATAATATTTTTGAAATATTTGTTTTTGGAAAGCATCGATTATCCATAAAAACTCATTGGATGCGTATCTTTACAATGGGAATCACAGGTGGAAACTTTCAATATAAAAATATTATTTCAACATACAAGAATGGGAAGATATATGAAATAAATATTAATATTGATAATATGATAAAAAATGATACACAATAAATAATAATATTTAAAGTGGTTTGAATCAACGTGATCCTTATGCACTTTTAAAACCCTATAAATACTTGTGGGATGTGATTTCCACTAACTACTAAATTTTGGATATCTAAAAGTTACTATAATAGAATCTAAAATTTTTACCATTGAAGGTACCCCCAAATACGTGTTTAATATTTTTGAATAACTATATTTTATTTTTACAAAGAAACCAATGCATATTTATTTTATGCGAGGAACAATTTATTATAAATTTATTGGACGATGGGTGACCATAAACTATATTTAAAATTTTAAGGCAAAACCAACCTGATTTTGAATGATATTTTTTTTGTGTAATTCATTTTAATGTGAAATGAAAACAATTAAAAATAAATAAAATACACATTAAGTACAATGAATTTTAAAAAATTAAAATAATAAAATAGTTAGGTAAATAATGAAGATGGTTATACATCAATGTCTACCATTATGACAATTGAATGTTTTAATTAAACATATTTTCATCAAATGATTAATTAATTTATGGATTTTGAGGTAGTTCATTGGATTATATTATTTTAATTATCTATCTACATATCAACTCCATTTTATTACACATTATCCTTGATAAAATGAATCCTTGTGTTTAAATAGTTATTTTTTTAAACATTAACCTTTAATTAAAAATATTTTATTTCATTATGTAATAACATACCTAATTTATAATATCTTTTACTGGTAACTCTGGGATCTTGGTTTATATGTTTCTTGGTAAAAACCTAAAAAATTATATAAAATAGAGTATGGGTAGTATTTAGACACCATCTTAGATTTTTAAAGATATTATCACATGGGGAATAGTGAGGATATCATTTTCAATATCTACCTCATATATGATGTCCTAATTTTTTAACATTCCATAACCTTTCTACACATTATGTTTATTCCATGTTACTATTAACATTTACCTCGACACCCACATTATCCTCTTATATAGCTCACTTTATTTCAATTTTAAATAAAGATATATTTATATCACTTTTATTATTTTATTTCACATATGGAATTTTCTTCATATCAATGACCATTTTCTATCTCAGCAAGCAGTTTATTCAATTTATAGTTAACATTATAATTTAATACACACTTTCATGTCATGATATATGTATCACAATATATAGTGAGTCGATCAAATTATTATATGTTTCATCCTATAAAATTAAAACTATTTCAAATGATTGAAAACATTAAGGATATAAAAAAATTATATATAACAGGAGGATTTTATTATTTACTAAAAAATATGTTTAGAATGAAAAAACTAAAACTACAAATAAAATTAAAAATTACTAACCTAAATAGAGAATCATAACATAAAAAAATTATTATAAAAAAGATATATTAGAAATTATACTTCATATGTAATGATATCCCATTCAGAATCTATGATATGTAAATTTTCTCTATATAATGTGAATCATTTCACTCAATCATATCCTGAAATAAAAAATTTTATAGTGGTTTTTTATATCATAAGAAATCAGTTTTGTTTCTAGTATCAGGAAGAAAAAATCTTAACCCATTATATATCATGAAGTGATATTTTGAAACAAATAACAAAATGCAATATGGAAACCATATTCCAGGTTATATTAAAATAACATCTTTCTTCATCATAAAACTTATATCAGAAATAGATATAACTTTATATCATTTCCTAATGTTAAAAAAAATAAGACCAAAATGGCTAAAACACTATATTAAATATTTTATTAATTATTAAAACAATTAAATCCTTGATACAAAGATAAAAAAACTCCATCAATTTAATAAATATATAAAATTAAAACATTCTTCTCCATTGAAAATTTAATCATAAAGATAAAATTATTAATCAAAATTAATATAAATGATCATTTATACATAGAAAACATTCCTCAATTTTAAAATGAATTAAATAATTAAGCATATAATTCCAATTAAAAATTTTGAGGTAAAATATTCCTATCATGTTCTAAAAGACAAAATAAAAAATAACATCATCCTATAAATAATAAATTAAAAATATATTTTAATCATTAATTTAATAGAAAAAGGATCCAATAGTTAATCATGATAAGGAAAAAAATTCAAATAAAACAAGAAAAATAACATGAAATTTTCATGAATTGAACAATTATTATATGATTACCCGGATAAAAGTAACATAATATATTTTAGGTTGTAAAAGAACCACCAATATAAGATAATTGATAATATATTTAGATACCAAATGTTTTGATATCAGTTGTTGGGTAGAAATCATTTGTTGTATCATGTAGTACATAATCAATGTTTCACATCCTATATAATAAAAAATTTTATATTGTGAAAGATATTAACATGAATCTCGTCCATATATTATTTCCATCACTTAAAAAAATACCATTGAAAATAGAAAAAACCATTATTGAAGGAGACCCAATTAATTGGAATAATATCTTAAATAAAATAATGAAAAATAATAAAAATAGAGAATAGAATGATAGTGAAACATTAAATTAGTTATTAATAATATAAAAATTGGTTATAAGAAATAATCAATAAGCTATATAAAATGGATTAGGTCCAATATGAATAAGAATAAAATTATATATAAAATAAAATGATGTTAATATTGAAATATAGAACATTATAACAAATTTATAAATAAATAAACATTTATATGAAGGAGGTAGTCTGTATTATATAATATAGTGAGATTCATAATGATTATATAAACTAAACCAAAAATACTGAACATTTCATAATTAAATGTTTTCATTCAAAAACAATAATTCTAAAAAATTTTATAATTGTTTCAAAAAAATTATCTAAAGTACCACAGACTAATCTTTTGAAGGTTTTCAAGTGAATAAGATTCTATATTTTTTTATTTTACTCTATACATTTACTCATGTCCTTTTTAACTATTTATTTTATTTATTTCATATCCTATGACTCATCTAAAACACTCAAATACCTAAAGGGAACACAATTTCTTAAATGGGTAGTATAAATATGAAAAAATTTAGCTATAGGGCATATATAATTACTTTAAATTGAGGTAAAAAACTCTTCAATTATAGATAAAGAACAATCACAAACTCTATATTATAATTGGTTGAACAAATTTTATAAAAATAAAATAAAATATTTTGTCATCTGTTTGTTGATAAATTATTATGAAAATCATTAAAATGACCCACATTTGTATTGTGAAAATCATTACATTTAGTATCATATTGTTTTGGAAAATCATTAAAATGACCCACATTTGTATTGTGAAAATCATTACATTTAGTTTCGTGTTTTTTTGTAGAAGATATACAAATATTATTTAGATGAAACATTACAATACTATGTAAGATATGAATACCCCATAATTATTTCTTAAATTTTTGGAAAATTATTTGATTAGAGGAGATATATGCAAGGTGCTAGTACTGGATGCCTCTATTTGACCAACCTATAAAAATTTTATATATTGATTTCATTATAATATCATTGACTAAAATACTCTCATTAATATTTAGTGTTTGGAGGTTTTGTATTTAAAATAGGTTTATTTCAATAGGAGGTGTTTGGCACTATCAAACATGAGATATGAGATACGAAATGACAAAATTTATTGTAAAAATAAAATAAAATAAAATAATACCAGTTAATTTATACAATACATTTTTATTATATCTTGTGTATTTTTGAATATATAAATTAAATTATTTATTTGATAGGTTAAATAATGTGCCTTAGTCTTCACAATATTTCTATAATATTAACGCATCATGAAATGTGACTATAAAAAATTTCTTATAATATATTACTAGCTTCAAAAAAGATTGATGTACTTCAAAATCTAGGATATTATTATAATATGTAAAGATATGACTGTATTCAAAATAATTTACATAACTAAAAATTAAGGGGTAATCATAGGGGGCATTATTAGAGGAGGTAAAAATGAAAAATATAGAATATATACACTCATCAAATATCTAGTGGTTTGAAGGAAGACTATAGTGATATTTATAAAACTAATATAGGGAGGTGGGGATTTATAGATATAATAGGGTATATAGATCCATATAGAGATAATTCTTTAAAATAACTAAGGAGAGTTTTTCCCTCGTTGATATACTTATCCCTAGATGGATGTAGAAGAATGAGTTTATTAATATTATTAATATTGATATTGTTGACATACTAATACATAATATGAAACATTTTTTATACGTGAGATCAATACATTACATAATATATGAGAGTGTGTAATAACTGTTTAATATATTAGTGATATTTTAATATTCATATGATGTATACAAAGAGGTATAAATAATAATTTCTAAACCTCTAACTTGTACTGAGTTGTAATTAATTTTTATGTTGGATGATTTTTTATATTACTTGAATGTATTCCAGTACATATAAAAAAATTTAATTTTTTTGGATTCTATTTCTGTTATTTTAATATATATAGATGTAAAGAGAATATTTACTATTAAATTAAGGAAAACGTTTATTAAATGTAAAGTTATAATGAATCATTACTTGATTCACCCTCACTCTAGGTGTGTATGACAATGTTTTCTCATAGAAAATGAATCATGTTTCTAGTATTTTCCTTTTATTTTGTTAATATAGATTTGATAATCAAGAATAATGGAATTTTTATCTTAAAGAGAAAAAAATTTCATTATGGAAGAATTAGATCAAAAACTTTTATGATAACCTCAAATAGATGTGTAAGTAGACTTCATATATGGAATTGTGATGAAAATGGAAAACAAAGCTGTCATGGAAATCTATCAGAAGGATTCATATACCAATGATAAAGAAGTAACTTCTTTGTGGCGGTGGAGTGATTTATAAAACAAAATTGCATATAATTGATATCATTAAAAACCCTAAGGAATCAATGAATAAATTTCATATATATCTTTAATTTATATTTAAAAGTGATGATGTCTTAATATATGTACTTTAAAATAATTTTAAATTCATGAATATATACTCTATAGATTCTATTGATGAATTCTTAACCAAGTAAATCTTCTTGGAGGGAACATGAATTAACTGAGAGAGATGGATAAAGATTTGGGTATTATAAAGTGTATAATTCTAATGAATAATCCATTTTTAATCCAATGGTTTTAATTATTGGATAATTATATATAAAGTCAGTATATTTGGATGAATTAAAATCATCCTTATATCATATGAGTGGAAGATAAATTATAATTATCCAAATGTATAAGAGACATAGAAGGATTCAGATTTTAAAGTGATGAAGTAGCTTTCCATGATGGATGGATCAAAAGACAAGGAGGTAGGAAAAGTAATGTTATTCCTTTTATTAAACAATTATAGGGAAGATCTAACTCAAATTCTATTTGTGTGAAAATTTTGTAAAAATTACGATAATTTATGTCAATAAATTACCAGACAAAGAGAAGGATGACCCACTAATGATTAAATACTCAAGGTGTATGAAGGGAAAGAGGGGAATTAAGATAAATTTCTTCAATAAAAAGAAATTAATCTCATTAGAAGATGTTGCCTTTGATTAATCTAAATCTAAATAGATTGAGTATTATAATGTCCTCAATGTAGAGGTATTATTGTATATGATTGAAAATTATAAAATATAAAAAATAAAAAATGATAATAACTTGAAGTTGAGGTTGTTCTAAACATTAAAAGTTTGTTAGAGGATACAATTATAGAGGTTGATTATTAGAGAAAGAAGACAGAGAAATAAAATTATATACTACATAATTACAAATTATATATAATTCATTAATAATATAAGAAAGATGAGTTGAAGGCTAAAATTGAACTACTCAAATATAATAATATATTGGATAGAGAGAAAAGAACTTTTACTTAGAGGATTATATCTGGTAGTTTTATTAATTGTGTTTTTGAGAAGGTGAATATGATTCATAGATATTTATTATAGAATCATTAGGATTAATTTTATATATAGAGACATCATAATAAAAAAATATAATCCTTGTGATTAACAAAAAGTAAAAAAACATAAATTTTCACTTGTTTTGCAACATAATTAATTGATTATAACCTAATTAATTAAAAAATTCTAGGGTATTTCCATTTTTTCTATACTTTATGATATTTTGGATCTTAACATGGTCTAAATAGGAATTATATCCATTTTTATTTTTAAATATTTATAATGACATCGACATATATTAATTTATATGATTTTAATGTGAATATAAATCATAACTATAAAATGAATTATTAATTTTGTTTTGAATTTACTATATATTATTACCTATTGAAGATATTTTAGAATAAAATATAATATTTATAGTCCATAAAATATTAACTTTCATGTTGCACAGGTTATATAAGGCAAACTGGGAAACTACATATGTGTCAATTAGATGATATAAAAGCTATGGAATTTTCTCTAATTTGTTTTATAGTTGGACTTTTGTCCATTCTGTACATTATTTAACCCATTTTTTAAAGTAACACATAATAATAAATATATCTCATGAAATAATAAATTAATTTTATGCTTTGATAAAATAGGCGTTGTTTTTCATATATGAATAAAAAAAATCACATGTTCCCGTATATTATTAAAAAATAATCACAAAATTATATTAATGAGTTCGAAAACCCTATATTTGGTTTGTTTATATTAACATAAGGTTTTTCCACATTGATAAAATATATAAAATCAAGATAAAAAATTAAATATCCGGTGTTGTGGATGAAAATGAAATTCCATAGAGCTTGAATGAAAACACCTGATGAAGAAAAGCGATTCATAATACAAACTCGTCTAATAAAATTTGGTATTCTTATAAAAAATATTGATATGGAAGAAGAAATAAGGGAGAGAAGATGGATTTGATAATGGGTGCTAAAACTAATTCCCAATATCAATAAGGATGAAGAGGGATAAGGTGTATTAAGGGTGGGAGAGTTAACTAGTGGTTGTTTTCTCTATATGGAATAACATACTACTTGTTCTATATTCATTTTTTAAATTTTTTAATATTTTTTTCCTACTCCTATTTTATTGATCTTCATAACCATAAAAATATACCTCCATGATTATGGATAGATAACCAAAGATATTCTCAATTAGATGATATATGAGTTTTATGATTCTTAGTAATTTTGAATTATTTATCTATTACTATATATAAGGACTCAGAAGGTTTTGAGGATGGGTTTTCGGTGATAGTACTTGTAATCCTTATTTCACATAGGTTTTAGTATTCCACTACACAATATTTTATACCTTCATTTAGGTCACATGTATATAATGAAACTAGTTAGTTGAGTTCATATTTATAGGTGATTTTTACATTGGGAGTTAGTGGAATACTTTCTCAATTGAAGAGTATTTTATTAAGTAACCATTTATTTGTGTACATGGATAATATTCTCACATATTATTTTGTGTGTATGGAATTACAACATTAAGTAGAATCATAAATTATATTTATAAACATTATAGAGCATGAATATTGGGTGGTGATGAGGAAAAATGATTTACTATAGTAAAGTAACTCATTGGTACTAATCCAATGAATAACTTATTTCTTCTCAATATTTGTGCTTATGTCTATATGAATTTTCATTTTATATAAAACAATTTATTTCTAGATAATAGACCCCCATATTTGAGTTTTGGTTTTAATTTGAAAATAATAGAATCAATTGAAAATAAGGTCTGTAGATAATTCTGGAACACTTTGGCAGACAACCAATGTCTACCACTAGACACACTATAGGTATATAAACTATATTCTTTATGGGTTCATGTTAAACCAGTATTTTAATTTGGATCCGTTTTTGGAGAAGTAACCACTTTTCTTTATTATTCATCTTTATTATCTATAATAAATAAAACAAGAAAAAATTAAAAAAAAGGAATACCTATTTTACTCACCATTTTCTATGTATGAAACAATTATATTACACGTTTAAAAAATATCGGGATTATAAAGGCTTGTATGCAAGGATGAGATATTTTGAGAACATATTAATGATAATAAAGAATAAAAAAAACCACAATTCATGGATTCCATGGCCAATGAATCCAGTGAGGAATCGAAAATATTCCTTAAAAATTAAATAGAAGGTGGTATTTTATTATATCACGCATCTATTATTATCTCCCATTGTGGATAAATATATCTTGGAGTTTGAGGTTTCACATAAATAACACCCACTTACCAACCAGTTTAGCTACTTACTAGGGGCCATCCATGATAACAGTGAGATTCAAATTGAATAATATATAAGAGGTAATTTTTTTTGGAATTAATTTTATTTATATCTTAATAAATCTGAATTGAAAACTGATATACCCTATAGTCTTATTATAGATATTTTATAAAGTTCAATGCCTCTAATGGAAGATGATAAAGAAGACGAGGCTATAAGAGTGGTGTCCAATTTTGAAGATACATAGAATGAGTTTAAATTATGGTCTACTATAACAGATGAAAATTAAAGTATTAAAGTTCATATTACTAACAAATCATTAGCCCAAGAATAACAATATTTTAAATCACAACAAGTTATGAAATTTCAACCAACAATGGAAACTACTTCTTGAGAAGTAGAAACAATTTACCACCCCTATATCTTGTTCCTCATTAAACAATTACAATAGAATTACCAAGATAAGGAAGAGGATAAGAATCACTCTTCCAAATTAAATATTTATATCTAGTAAAAAATTAAATATCACTATAAGGAAGAAAATATGGTGGTTTTAACCACATAAGCACCACCCACTTATTCAATGGGATTAACATCCAAAACTATATTACTAAAAGAAGTCAAAACATAAAAAAATTATGGAGATTAAACACAAGACTATTTTATTTTGTTGTTTCTTCAGTTTTAATTTCCATTATTTTCAATTGTTTTCCATAGTTTTTATTCTTAATGGTTTTAAAGGAGGGACACAGTTGTGGATACATAAAAGACAATTCAGTTAATATCCCCATCTAAATGATTCCATTTGCATGTCTATGTGATTTTCCTTACGTGATTTCCATCACAACTTTCCTAAAATGATTGGAGTTATAACGTGTTGAAATCATAAAGTCATTTTTCATATTCAATAGATAATTTTAAACTCTATTCATGTAACCATAATATTTTATCATTCTCATGTTTTAAAAACCATTAATGGATTATCTTGGATATACATTAAAAAACAAATCACATTGTACCTTTCTCTTTTTTGAATGCATGCATGGACTGAAAAGATAGGTTTGAGTGTGTGTGTGTTTGTGTTTGTGTGTATGGAGAGGGGATGGGAAAGAATATCTCATGGGATTTTTAGAAGTAATAAAATATTTGGGGAAACATATTAGTGAATACCCATAAATGTTAGTTGTGGATTCAAACCAACTATTTTAATACGTTTTTCTCTCAATGTATCAAAATATATCTATTATCAAAGGTTGATGAGAATTTAGAGAAGGGAGGTCAGTAAAAATTTCTTTTATTAAGAAATTTATAGTGTTCCAACTACCACCAATAATATGTTGTACGATATTGTAGTATTGTGATGTAATTTTTTTGATATTCATCCATTTAATTAATGTGTAATAATGTGTATTTTTATTTAAAATTATGTAATCATTTTTCACTATTCATTTTCTCATGAGAGTGGAGGATGGAGAAGAGAAATAACATTATCCAGTGTTTAAGTGTTTTAAATTATAATTAAAGATTTGAAAAAACATTTTCCTGGGAAAATGAGTGGGATTTTATTAAATGGTATGTGTGAAATATTAATGTTATTATTTGCAGATTGAAATAAATTTTGATGAATAAAAAAGGAAAAAATGAATCAATTATATAACAAGAATAATAAAATAACTTATTAGATGAATAATTAACTACTATTATTATTTTTAATAATGTAACATGGTTGTAGAGTTGATATTTACTATGATTGAAAAAATATTATTATATGGATCATCTGAACATATGTTTTAATAAATTATTTATTCTAATTAATTTATTATTTTAGTTTCTGGATGCAGTGGAAGCATGTGGATGGTTGTACCCAACCAAAAATTTTCCATTAACAACAATTATTCTGAGATACACCACGATGATAAAACGACGGATATTCAGAGTAGAATGAAGAATGAAAGAAAAAAGGGGAGTCCCAGAACCATAAATATTATTATTATATGTTGGTTATAATTAATTTAATTATAAAACAAGTATTACCTCGATGGAATTCTCTCTTCATAGAATCTTCGGGTCACTATCTAATGTTATCCATCATTGTGTCATAGAAGTCAATTTCATGGTTCCTCTAGTGGTGATCTATACGCACTCCATGTATCTCTTTACATCGTCGAAGGGATCACCTGGAACTAGTGCGAAAGAGCCTTCACTTACAATGTTCATCTTTTATCGCCTTCAGATATCCTTCCAAAGTGATCTCCTTGATTCGGTGGAGGATGACCTCTCTAATAACATGAGAGAATTCTTTGAGGAAAATAATTCTCTCTTAGCTTGAGAGCTTTCTCTAGATCTGTTGTGCACAAACATAGAGAATGGCTAGGTTAATATGAATAAATTATTTGGAATTTTATTAATTAGAATAGTAAAATGAATAATTACCTGAAATCATTTATTCATTTCATTTAATTATTAGTAATAACCCATTTATAATAATAATAGTCGTCTATTATTGTCACTTGAAATGTGCCGAGCGAATTAATCTTAATATTATTTAACTAAATAAAAAATATTATTTCTCACAAATACACAAAAAACCACGCAGTAATTATATATTAATATACAGAGTGTGTACTTTGTTTTTTAAATTTATTTATTTAATATACCACATTTATTATAGCTTGAATAATGACTATTTATTTCATCAATAAATATAACTGCATTACTCACTAATAAATATTTCACTTCACCGAAAATATATTTTCTTGAATAAAAAGTGTTAAAAAACGAGATATGACATCTTTGAATATTTATTAAACCACAATAGAGAATAATATTTATTCAACTTATTAAATTAATATTTAAATGAGATAATTGGAAACACATAGTGTGTGACCCTGTAGACCTCTTTCTTAGTTGCAATAGGTGGAGCCGGCATAAAGCCCAAGGTTAGTATCTAGAAACATTCTAAGGAACCCATAGATATAAAAGTTAATACAAATGCTTACCATGCAATGTAATCCATTTTATTTATATCTCGTATCATGTAGGTTGTACATTAGTGACATCAACATGTGTGCTCGATTATTCATTGTTTGAATTTCCAGAATTGAACTTGCCCATTCCTCTCCATGGACATGGATATATTTATACTCTATCAATTCATTCAATGGGCCTGAGATATCAACTTCCATTATGGAACATAAGGGACAAATAAATTACCACATTATCTATTAATGCAGTATTACTCGTGACACACCCAATATATCCTACCACACTGAGAATTGTTTTTCATCATATTTTTCATCAACACATCTAAGTGCACGAGTTATAATACCCATTAATAATAATTTTTAAGTATAAATACCAAAACATACATCTTCAAATAGGAACATCCAATGAAACTATGAAATGTTTATTTCTTATTGGCGGGTCTCGTACACATAATATGATCCTAGATATTTCCACGGGCAAAACCATGAGATGAGGCCTCAATGTTTTTTGAGTACTCACCCCCTAATGGACTGTATTATATGTGTTCCACAAATAACATCTTCTAGCCATAGAAAAGTTTTTCAAGAGTAGTGTTATGGAACTTTATAGTTCTCACTATTGTAGGGATCCACTATAACACTTTGATGAAAAACCTATCTTTAGTACATTACCCCATGCGTTGTCATGCATAAGAATAATCAATAGGTGATAAGGTATTTAGTAATTAATTAATACAACATAGTTGGTTCTAGGCCACCGACTCCAATAGACTCCCACTTAGACTAGAGCCAACTGCTAACAAACTTTAACCCACTAACTCTCACATGATATTCATGCTTCTTCTCAGATAGGCCTTTAGTCATGGGGTCCACGATGTTCTCTTCCATAGATACTCTACTTAGAATAAATTAACCTCTTTGTTAAAAATCATTCAATATGTGATACTTCCATGGAATGTGCTTTGTTCATTGATGTGACAATGGTTCATTTTCCAGATCCATCACTTCTACATTAGCACAATAAAATGTGATAGGATCATTACTACTAGGAACCTCATCAAGTTCTTGAACAATTTTCTGAATCTACGTATCATACATGGCTGCATAAGAAGCTATTATATTTTCATACTCCACTATAGAATCTGTTACAATTGGATTCTTTGAACTCTTACATCATGGAGCCCCTCTGTTGAGATAGAAAACATATCCAGATTGTGACTTTGTGTAATTATAATCTATCTGAAAACTATCATCAGCGTAACCTCTGATGAAAATCTCCTCATCTCCACCATACACCAACAACATATCCTTATTTTTTCAGATACTTAAGGATAGTCTTCATAGAATTCCAACTTTGTTCTCTTGGATTTTCTTGATATCTACCTACCATTCTCAATGCATATGAAACACCAAGAGTGGTACATAACATGGCATACATGATGGATCCTATAGATTAAGCGTTTGGGATATTACTCATCCTATCTTTCTCATGTTGTGTTTGAAGAGACATATTCATAGAAAGATGTATGCCACCTGACACTGGAACCAATACCTCTTGGATTTTTCTATACTAAATCACTTTTGTATGTGGTCAATTTATATAATCTGACTATGTCCAAGCATCATATTGGATCTATCCCGAATGGTCTTGATACTTAGAATGTAAGCTGCTCCACCTATGTCATTCATGAAGAAACACATGTTCAACCAGTCCTTAACTGACTATAAGACTGGTACATCATTTTCAATATGTAATATTTCATCATCATATACTACTCGGATAACAATTTCATTCCCATTAAACCACGTATAAACACATGGATCACATTTTTTCATTATGAAACCAAATTTTTTTATGGCTTCATCAAATCAAATGTTCCATGACCTGGAGCCTTTCATTAATTTATAAATGGATTTTTGTAATTGAATACCCATTTGGACTCACCTGATGTTACACATTATTCTAGTAGTTTCATATAGACTTCTTCTTGAAGTTTCCCATTAATGAATGCTGTCTTGAATCAGTTTTCCAAATCTTGTAGTCATGGTAAGCTACAATAGAATGTATTATTATTATTTATTTAAACATGGAAACTTGAGGTAATGTTCCAACATAGTAAATTCCTTGATTTTATCTGAATCCTTTGTCCACTAGCCTAGATTTATAGGTTCTTACTTCACCTTTTATGTCCCTCATTCTCTTTAATACCCATTTTCATCCAACATAATTTACATCAACTAGCCCATCGACCACAACCCAGACTTGGTTCTGATAACTGGAATCCATCTCATAATTTATAGCTTATATCCATATTGTTTCTTCTATGATCTCTATTTATTCCTTATAGGAGAGGGGTTTATCATTTTCCAATAATAACGATCCATCATCCTTAGTAAATAGGAAACCAAATCTCTCAAGTTCCCTAATCTATCATAAGTTCATTCTATGTACTTGTGTTTCTAGAAACTCTTCCAGGTGGACTTTTGGAACTGGTTTATATACCAACTCATGTGTATCTTGATCATAAAATTCTATGAATTCAATATTGCTCCCACTATCCTTTTTGAAAATTTTCTCCCTCTCAAGAATAACAGCTTATCTGGAGACAATCACTTTCTTGTCTGAAGGGTTATATAGGTATTATCATTTTTCTCCCTTTGAATATACAATAAAGATACACCTCATGCCCCGTAGTGCAAGTTTGTTTCCCAAGAAATAATTAATAAATGTATCACATCCCCATACACATGTGTGCGATAAAATGGGTTTCATTCCATTACATAACATCAACGGAATTCCATTTTCTTCTTTTGTTGGTACTTGGTTTAATGTGTATAATGTAGTTTGTAATGAATATCCCCCGAAGGATAATATAATATTTTCATGACTCATCATTGACCTCACCATGTCTTACAAGGTGTGGTTCCTCCTTCCACTAACACCATTACACTATGGTTTATAATGAGGAGTGAGTTGGGAAAGAATCCCAGACTCCCATAAAAGGTTGACGAATTATTGGTTCAGATATTCTCTACCTTGATCCGATCAATGTTTCTTTAACTTTTTACCAAGCTAATTCTGTACATCATTTGATAATTCCTTAAATTTATACAAGGACTCAGACTTATACCTCATTAAGTAAATATATCCATATCTACTCAAATCATCTGAAAAATTAATGATGTAATAGTATCCACCTCAAAATTCTACTGGAAATGGTCCACATGATTCTGTGTGTAACAATCCCAAAATATTTATGGCCCTTTCACCATGTTCACTGAAAGTCGGATTGGTCATTTTACCTTGAAAACAAGTGTGACATCTATCAAGTGGTTTCAGCTCAATACAGTCTAAATAACAATCTTGGCAGAGCTTTTTCAAGCGCTTCTCATTTAAATGGCCAAGACAGTGATACCACAACTGTGTGTTGTATCAGTCATGTGAGTTTGTTAATTATTGCTTTATAACATTTGTTTTTCATTAATTAATACATACAAACCATTATTTAAATGGTTCATACCGTAACATACATTGTTCTTATAAAAGATACTTCCTTTATTTCCAAACATGAAAACACTACTAGAAAAGGGACTTTTCCCAACACTTGTATACATGCGGTTCAAAGAACCATTGGTATATATTGTCTTTACCAACTGTTTTCATAAACCGTTGGTAAAGACCTTGAAAAAGTGACTTTTCCCAACAGTTTTATGAAACTGTTCGGAAAAGTGGGGAAAAATCACTTTTCCCAACTATTTGAGAAAACCGTTGGGAAATATGGGGAAAAATTTAGTTTTCCCAACGGTTTCATAAAACTGTTGGGAAAGATTGAATTTTCCCAATGTTTTTTAAAAACCATTGGGAATGAAGCCCCAAATTATGCAAATGTAGGCAGCGGCCTCCCCATGATTCCAGAACCCTTCCGCTGGTCTCCAGAAGCGATTCCTTGGAAGAAGCACTTCCAAATCCCCACCTATTCCATTGGATCAGCAGCTAACAGGTCATACTCCTTCCATATTTTATCAAGGATATAGTTCAACCTCTTATAAAGAATATCCTTCTATTCTCAACGAATTCGTTATTCCCAATTTTTAGGGTTTTTGTAAAATTATATGATTGTTCCACGAATTGTGTACTGAAATCCCTATATCGGAGTATATCTAATTAATTTTTTCATTACACATATACATTTATAAGGGTATGGTGTCTCTTTATTGTGTTCTAATTTTGAAGATTCATAGTTTTCTTTAATCTGCTTCAAATATTATAGCTTCATGTATATGAACTAATAAGAAATTATTTGTTATATTTATTAATTTTATTTAATGAAAATCACTCCATTCATTAAGATCATACCAAACATGAAGATCTTGTTCATATTAATTTTTGTACACTATGTGTATTTCATAACAAGTATGTATCATGTTTCTATCAAAATATATATATATAATGACACACGGTTCACTTATCCTTTTCACAATAGAACATATGGAGTATCTTCTTGAACTTTTACAAATAGTATGCAGTCCCTAATTAGTACTTATTCCTTCTTCATGAAACTAATTCACATAATGTAAAATTTGCAATATTAGTGAATATTAGTTTTTCTAATATAACCACTAATCATTCTTCCTTCGACATCATACATGTGTTATTCAATCACCTTTTTAAAACACAATGACCTTTTTCACTGATTTGGGTTTCCTCAAAATGTTTGGGAAAATAAAAAAAAATGCATGTATTTAATCATGTTTCTCATATGGTTTCATGGATACAAGTTCATCTTGAAAATCATGTCTTCATGGTTTAAATATCATGAGGACCATGATATTATTAATCTTCACACAAATTATGTTTTTTTCTACAACTATGTGTTTTTGTTTTCACTTTTGATTTGGCCGAAATCGGATCTTTGTGGTCATTAATCATGGTTATTGGTGTTCATTTAGGATGTAAGATATTATGACTTCATTTTACATGATATATCCAATATTATTATTGATTTATTTTCAATTTTATTATCTTTAACAAGTGATGTTTTTTAATAAGTTGTTATTAATGGTTGTAATAATGATGATATGGTATAAGGGTTCATATGGTGTGTATAAGGGTTCACATGGTTTGTATAATGGATGACATGGTATGAGTGAGCTCAAGTCATTAATTTAAGCCTTCATTCTCACTAGCATGTAAGAAATTTAATGATTTAAACCCATCCTCACATTATTTTGTACCTTAGATAGTGTCCAACATATAAAATATGATCTTTTGAATTCATTAGTTAACACGGATCATATATTCCATTTCCCCCAAGATGACTGTACTAATATAACATTAAGGTCAACTAAATATGGTTCTCATTGTACATTGTTTATTATGTGTCCTTCTTGTCCAATACTCACATTTATGAGGGTGGGGTGATTTTCACTACCCATTCCGGCATGTGTAGACAGCCATAAAAATGTTAGATAAGTCATAAGTTTAATTCAGTAATGTTGTTATCATTGACATACTTTATTAAGAATTTCAAATTTGAAAATAAATGTTTTTGTCTATACTTAATGAAATTAAATCTTTTTACAGGCCATGAACAACCTATTAGTGTAGAATCCTAAAATTTATTCACCCATGGGGTGCGCTTGACTTGGGGAAGTAATTGGGTAATGAAAGGTATGGCCAGGTGTCAATAATGAGTTATTGAACATGAGTGAATGATTTGAGATGCCTATAACACATGATGGGACCTAAGGAATGTGCCACTTATTGACCTCATGAAAATGACTATAAATAAATTTTAATTTAATCTATGAGTACTTATTCTTTACATTATTTTAATAGTTCACTACATCGATTAGAAACTTCATCCTTTATCGTTTACTAAAATGTATTTTCTATTAAAGTTCAATCCTATTGAATTTTTTATGACAAAATGACTTATATAAATTCTTTTTAATGAATGGAAAAAAGTTGGATGTATGAAACCGATCGGATCTCAAGCGATTTTCAAAACAATTTGGAGAGCTTTATAGATTTTTCATTTCACAATGCTTTAGATAGTGGTCGCATACACTACCCATGTTCCAATTGTGTTGGTAGTCCTTGGTTGAGCCACAAAGAATTCACCTACCACATAACCAAAAATGGTTTTCAAGAAAACTACTTTGTGTGGTATAAAAATGTAGAGAAAATAAAATCTTAAATTGGTGATGATCGAAAAGAAAAGACCGGAATGGAGAATTTGTTAGATGATCGATTTCCATTTATTCGTCATCATGGAAAAAAAGGATTTCGACTCAAGAAGACTTTGAGATGAGCACAACTGATGCATCTAGTGAAAATGATGATATTGATAGAGTGAAAAAATTGAATGATGCTCCCACGACTCCAGTATATCGACAATGCGATAAAATGAAAAAGCTATAATTTGTAATCCGATTATTTAATGGGAAAACTATGTATGGGATTTATAATATAGCAATTGATTGCATTCTTACCCTTTGATGGATTTACTTCCAGATGATACAAATATTCCATCAAATCACTATATGGCATGGAATCTAGTTGAGGAACATGGATTTTCAAGAAAAAAAATCCATTCTTGCACGAAAGATTTCAGTTTATTCTAGGAGGAAACCACAGAATGAAATGATTGTATAAAATGTGGCGCATCCCGCTGGATGTTAAAATCTAATAGAACACTATCCCACGTTCCACAGAAAGTAATGTGGCACTTTCCATTGATCCACAGACTCCAGAATCTTTTTATGTCTAATGAGATATCAATAAAAATGTGATGGCATGATACCGAGAGAAAAAAGACTAATGATGAATTGGTTAATCCTGCAGATGGATTTGCATGGAAGGGATTTGATGCTCGACATCCTGATTTTGTAGTTGACGTGCGTAATGTGAGACTGGGTCTTTAATGTGATTGTTTTAATCCATTTGGGTAGAATCTTACTTCAAAAAAACACATGGCCAGTTTTTATACACATTTATAATCATCCCACATGGTTGGTTATGAAAAAACCTTTCACTTTCATGGGTATACTCATATTTGGTCCTTCTAATCCCGACATTGATATTAATGTCTACATGAAACCTTTAATAAAAGAGTTGAAACTTCATTGGGATGTGGGAGTGTGCACATACGATGCATGTTCGAAAGTCATATTTCAGAAGTGTGCTGCACTTATGTGGACGATCAATGATTTTTCGGCTTATGCAATGATTTCTAGATGGAGCATGAAGGGAAAATTGTCATGTTCAGTTTGTATGAAGAATACATGATCCAGAAGACTGAAACATCGCTGTAGTTTCAGTTTTATGGGACATAGATGATTCTTTCCAAAGGATCATCCATATAGAATGAATCATTGATGATTTGATAATACCATAGATACCGATGATCCACCTCAGAGTATGTCTGGAACTGACATGATTAATGAATTGAAAGATTTCAGTTTTTCATTCGGGAAGGGTCAAATGAAATCTGGAAAGATAAAGAATGTTTCCACTGAAACCTGTTACAATTGGAGGAAGAGGACTATCTTTTTTTGATTTGCCTTATTGGTCAACCAATTTGTTACGTCATTGCTTAGACATAATTCATATTGAAAATAATATATGTGAAATGTTGCTTTCAGTTCTTCTAAATGTCAAGGGAATGAAAAAAGATGATTTACGATCTCGGCGTGACTTGGTGGATTGGGAATCAGACCAGAATTACATCCTGTGCGTATCAGTGACAATAAATGGAAACTTTCATGTGCTTATTATGTGATGAAACTAATAAATTTTTTTGAAAGTATTAGAGAGTATTAGATTTCCTGATGGCTATTCAAGCAATATATTTAAATGGGTCAACAGAAGAGACATGAAGCTAAAATCTTTGAAGACTCATGATTATCACGTTCTACTACAGAGTTGCTTCCAATAGCAATCCGTTATCTTTTGTCCAATAATATAAGGGTGGCTGTAATTTGGTTGTGCCATTTCTTTAGAGATCTTTGTGCTAAGAAGTTGTCCAAGTCTTTCTTGCAAAAAATGTTGACATATTCCCCATTAATTTTGTGTGAGTTGGAGAAAATATTTCCTCCATCATTATTCACATACATGCTGCATCTGACTGTCCATATTCCCACTAAAATACTTCTCAGAGGACCTATTTCATTTTGTTGGATGTATCCAACTAAAAGAAATATGTTCACATTAATGTCTTATGTCTGAAATAGAAATCATCCCGAAGGTTCTATCATGAACGGTTACTTGGATCAAGAATGTATGGATTTCTGCTCGATGTATTTATCTGATCTTATTACAAGATTGAACAGAACAATGAAAGATAAAGAAGAAAATTGTGAGAAAATTGAACCCAGTTTTCCATCATTTCCTCAAACAGGGGGAATTTCAAGATCATATACATTGAAGACATTAATCCATGAAGAGCGAGAGATGGCACATCACACAATTTTGTTCAACTGTGATTTGATCGATGACTATATCAGGTAACTAAATTGATTATGTATATCATACATATATATCTACTATACTATTAAAATTTTTTAAATACAGGGAAAATAAAAAAATGATAAATAGGAAGCATCATTCTTTATCATTGAGAAGGAGAGAGACTTTCCATAGAAAAGAGTTTTATGCTTGGTTAAAATTGAAGGTATAAAAATATTAATGTTTAAAGTAATTATATCAATATTTAATTAAGTTTAATAGTCATTTATATTGCAGGTATTGAGTTTTTCTGCTGACTCTGTCTCTGAGGAAATAATAGCTTTGGCTTTTGGTCCTAATACTATGGTTCGTGACTGTAAATCAATTGTTATCAATATGTACGAATTTATTGTCACTGAATGAGCAAAGAACATGAGAACACAACATGATGGTGTTATGGTTACTGCCAAAACAGATTGTTATGCCAGTTCATCAGATAGTGGACCATGATTTTAAAATGTTTGTTATTATGTAGTTATTGAGAAAATAATAATATTGGATTATTACTCTCATTGACGAGTCACAGTGATGAAATTCCATTTTTTGATTCGATGACGAGACATGTCACATTTATTGATTATTGTTGATTTCGAGTAATTAATATGACTCACACTCTTACTACTGAAGAAACATATATGTTGAAATCAATGGCTAAACATGTTTGTTATGTCAAAGACCAACTTTGACCGTAATTTGGCATCATATTTGAATTAATTACAAGATATATATTTAATGATGGTGATGATGTAATTGACACTGTCCCTAGTTCCATTGGAACCAATCCATTTATTTCTTTTGATGACTCAAATAGCTCAATTATCAGAGTTGATTGTGAACCTGATGTTGTGGTTGAAAATATATATAATCATTCATCCATGTTCTCAATTCTTTTGGATTACCTCAAGTTGGGTTGTTAAGGTTGGTAATATTCAAATTGATTTAGTATTGATCACAAATATGTTTTAGCAGACTTGACCATTATGTGAATTTTCAATGTTTATTGGTTGCAGTTTTATTTGAATTGAATTTTCTAAATTAGAATTGAAATGTATTCAAACATAGTCAAACAATATTTCTAACTTGGAGAACATTACAACTTGTGTGATTTGTCAAATCTATTCAAGATCTTCTAAAACAATTAATAGCTTACTTGACCGTTATGTGAATTTTTAATGTTTATTGGTTGCATTTTTATTTGATTTTCTAAATTGGAATTAAACTGTATTCAAACATAGTCAAACAATATTTCTAACTTGGTGAACATTACAACTTGTATGATTTATTAAATCCATTCACGCTATTCTAAAACAATTGATAGCTGACTTGACCATTTTGTGAATTTTCAATGTTTATTGGTTGTAGTCTTATATGAATTGCATTTTCTAATTTAAAATTGAACTGTATTCAAACATAGTCAAACAATATTTCAAACTTGGTGAACATTACAACTTGTATGATTTATTAAATCCATTCAAGCTCTTCTAAAACAATTGATAGATAAATTACCAATGAATCCCCATATTCCCTCATGTATTTAGTTTTTTGGGTTACACATTAGTTTTATTTTTCTAATTAATTACATATTTGTTTTGAAAAGTAAGAAATGAAGCCAATTGAATAGAGACGAAGGAAAAAAATGATGGAGAACAATTGTCGAATTACAGAGTTAGGAATTCCATCATTAGTGCCTGTAGTAAGTACTTTATTTCATATTGATATATTTAAAGAATAAATAATGTCATGTGATTAATGTTTTTGTAAATAGTTTTGTAGGATCCACCTATATGTCGACAGTTATTCGACGAGGATCCCAGTACTAGTCCTAGTACTCAGGCCAGTGGTATGAGGAGGGTTCGTACCAGAGGTGGATGAGCAGTTGTGCATACCCGACTGGACCCTGCCCCTCCCACTGAAATGTCATCCTTCCCACATTCTGATCCTGGTGTGTCGTTAGGGACACACGGGATATTTAGGCCTCCCATGTTTTCTCTACCTTCTGCATCTTTTTTCCCGTCATTTTCATATCCAATGATGATACCCACTCCCCAATCAGCATCCGGTCAGACAGCTATCCCATCTTCTTTTCCTTCTACTTCTGTATCTCCGACCTTCTATTTTCCATCGTCTTCAACTCATGTTCCACCAAAGGGTGTTCCATCAGTATCTGTGGATCCAGCGGCACTCAGTGGTCAGACCAGAACAGGTATATTTATAGAACCGTAACAAATTTTTTTACCAATATTTATTTTTATTATAACATGTTTTGATAAAATATTTGTTTTCATTCATGATAGATACATATATTGACATGAGGCATGGGCGGGGAAGTATACGCATGCGTTCGGTGTGGAACCGCCGCACACAGGTTATGGTGGATTATAATTAAGAGAACCAAATGGTTGAGAAAACATGGAAGCAATGTCGGTGTTTTTTGGCGACACTTTCCAAGTACTCTGACATCATTCCCGTCAGCCTGCTATCATGGACACATTTTCCACATGAGGTTAAGGATAGAGTTTGGGCAGAGATATGGGTAAAAAAATCTATTCTATTTAATGCAATGAATTATTTCTGTATTTATATGAATTGATATTTTGATTTCAGCTTTGATTTAATTTTCCCGATGGTGAGGGTGCACGACTGGAAGATCTAAAGGATTTAGTCGAGGTTTGGAGAGCCTACAAGAATGAGTTGTATATTGGATGGGTTTCTAGAGTTTTCACAGAGTTAGAGGCAGTACCAGTGGTGGATGATTATCCTATAGAGTAGTATTGTTAGATGATTACTCTTTAGATGAGTACCCAATTTAAGGTATTAATAACATTTGAGGTATTTAAAAAATAACTTTCTTGTTTTGCCTTAATACTATCTGTTGCATTTTCGAATTTTATTTAGGAATCCTCTGGAAAAAATAAAAATAACATTGATGCAAAAAAATACATCCACACACTGGGACACACTACAATTCCTGATCATGAGAGGAAGCAGGTATGACAATAATTTATAAGTTTTCTTTAAGACATAAAATTTCTATTGTTTCCTCAATTATTTAATATTTTGATAATTTTCTCGTATAACATTAGTTTTAATTGTAATTTTAGAGGCAAATACAAAATATTGAAGGATGTGTGCCTCGAGAAAAACTGTTTTGCTCGAGTAGACAAAAAAACGGATGGAAGTGTTGTCAACAAAGAAACTCATCCGTAGATTGTAAGTTTTAATCTATTGAATTTATATATTAATATGTATTTTGTAACTTAATTATATATCTATATTTGTAACAAGCTACATTAGAGGCCCTCGATGACCAAGAACCAGACAATTTTGGGCCAACAGATCACTTACATCATGTGTTGGGAGAGGAGCATTCTGGCAGAGTACACTGCCGACCTAGGATAGCCCCGACGAGGTATTGACCCTCCTCAGGTACGAGCTGTAGTGCCACCAAGCTGCAACAAATTAGGGAACAGACAGAACAGGCTGAGAAAAGGGCCATAGAGACAGTAGAATAGTCTGCTAGGGAAAACAATGCGTTTATGAAATTTATTAAAGTTCTACATCCAACACTTCCAACAGAGTCCAACCCAGCTTTTGATGAGTATATGTCGTCGATACATTCTATATATGGTGCACCAGGTGGTAGTTTTAGTGGTGTTCAGGATGATGTCCAGCTTTTCGATGATGATGGTGAGGAGTCTGATACGGAAGAGGAGGGAGAGGTGGAGGGTGAGGAGGGTGGCGAGGGCGAGGGCGAGGGTGAGGAGGGCGAAGACGATGATGGGGATGAGGACGAGGGTGATGATGATGGTGATGATGGTGATGGTGATGTGGGACAAGTTGATCCATTACATTTTTGAATGATATTACTGAGATTTGATATTTAATCTATTGTAGTTTTTGGTTATATCTCGACTCGTAGTATAGTATTGGAGTTGAGTTATTTTTATATATAATATACTTTTATGGATGTTGTTGTCTTTTAGTGGTTGTGTGTTTCGGAACCCCCCTATTTCCTTGACCCTGGACAATCCCCCACCCTCCTCCCTGGACCCTGGACAGCCCCACCGAACAGGCCCCCAGACATCCCCCAGACAACCCCCCACCCTCTTCCTTGGACCCCAGACAACCCCCCGAACACCCCCCGGACAGCCCCCGGACTGCCCCTGAACAGCCCCCCACCCTCCTCCCTGGACACCGGACAGCCCCCCACCCTCTTCCTTGGACCCCAGACAGCCCTCCAAACACCCCCAGACAACCCCCGAATGGACCCCCAGATATCCCCCACCATCCTCCCTAGACCTCAGACAACCCCCCCCCTGATAGCCCCCAGATAGCCCCCCGAACAGCCCCCCAGATAGCCCCCACCCACCCTCCTCCGTGGACCCCAGACATCCTCTCGGACAGCCCCCCAGAAAACCCCCCCACCCTCATCCTTGGACCCCGAACAACCCCCCGAACACCCCCCGGACAGCCCCCCCTGCATAGCCCCCCCACCCTACTCCTTGGTCCCCGGACAGTCCCCCAGACACCCACCGGACAGCCCCCCCACCCTCCTTGATTTCATTTAATACTAGAAAATCGAAAATATATATTTTATTTATTTTCATCATGATAATGAATGTAAATCACATTTACACATCTAATCAATATCATAGATTCTTGGTATGTTATAAAAGAGATGTATTCATTGGGCATGACATTGTTAGCTCCGAAATGTTTCATAGCATGATAAACTAAAATCTAATCCATACTAAGAATGATATAAATATATTTTATATAAATGTCCACATGATTTTAAGTAAATAGAATTCCACTAATAGACACATGAGGATTCTCATAAAATAAAAAACATTTTAAGTATATACGTAAAACCAACCAAACGCATTTGGTTTCCGTTGAAACATTAGGAGAACGATCCCTGGGTTATATGTGACGTGTACGAATAAACCCCACCTCAATCCGAGGTGCGGTTTGGCCGCCACCACTCAATGTGGATGCCTTTTGTTTCTAAAGGACGTCATTTTAATTGAAACACATCTACTAGCATACATAAAACTGACCAAACGCATTTGAATTGTGTTGATACTTTAGCACAACGATCCATGGGTCATATGTGACGTTTATGAGTCAAACCTGCTTAATCTGAGGCACGGTGTGGCCGCTACCACTCAATGTGTATGTATTTTGTTTCAAAGGGAAGTCATTTTATGTGAAAAACATTAATTGGCATACGGAAAACCAGCCAAACACATTCGTATTTTGTCGATACTTTAGCACAACGATCCACAGGTCATATGTGATGTGTACGAGTAAACCCCACCTTAATCTGAGGCATGGTAAGGCCGAAATCACTCTAAGTGGCTCTCTTTTTCTTATAATGGACAACATTTTAAGTACATATAGAAAACCAACCAAAAGCATTCGGTTTCCATTGAAACTTTGGGATAACTATTTGTGGGTCATATGTGACGTGTACGAATCAACCCCGCCTCTATCTGAGACACGGTGTGGCCGAAACCACTCAAAGTGTCTGCCTTTTGTTTTAAAAGGACATCATTTTATGTGAAAAACATCAACTGTCATACGGAAAACCAATCTAACTCATTCGGATTGTGTCGATACTTTATCACAATGATCCATGGGTCATATGTGACATGTACGAGTCAACCCCGCCTTAATATGAGGTACGGTGTGGCCGAAATCACTCTATGTGGCTCTCTTTTGTTTAAAATGGACAACATTTTATGTATATATGGAAAAAAATCAAATGCATTCGATTTCCATTGAAAATTTAGGGGAAAAATTCATGGGTCATATGTGATGTGTACGAATCAACCCCGCCTCAATCTGAGATGTGATGTGGCCGGAACCACTCAAAGTGTTTTTCTTCTGTTTTAAAAGACCGCCATTTTAATTGAAAAACAACAACTGGCATACAGAAAACTGACCAAACACATTCAGATTGTGTCGATACATTAGCACAACAATCCATGGGTCATATGCGACATGTACGAGTCAACCCCTCCTCAATCCAAGGCAAGATGTGTTCACCACCACTCAAAGTGTCTGCCTTTTGTTTCAAAAGGATGCCATTTTAATTGAAAAACATCAACTAACACAAGGAAAACTGACAAACGCAATCGGATTGTGTCGATACTTCAGAACAATGATCCATGGGTCATATGTGATGTGTATGAGTCAACCCCTCCTCATTCAGAGGCGCGGTGTGGCCGCCACCACTCAATGTGTCTATCTTTTGGTTCAAAAGGATGTCATTTTAAGTGAAAAATATCAACTGGAATATGAAAAAGTGACCAAACACATTAGGATTGTGTCTATACTATAGCGCAACGATCCACGGGTCATATTTGGTGTGTATGTGTCAACCCCGCCTTAATCTGAGGCACGGTGTGGCCAGAATCACTCTCAATATCTCTATTTTCTTTAAAATGGACAACATTTTAAGTACATACAAAAAACCGACCAAATGCATTTGGTTTCCATTGAAACGTTAGGAGAACGATTCATGGAACATATGTGACGTGTACGAATCAACCCTGCCTCAATCTGAGACGCGGTGTGGCCAGAACCACTCAAATTGTCTGCCTTTTGTTTCTAAAGGACGCCATTTTAATTGAAAAACATTAACTAGCATACGGAAAACTGACCAAATGCATTCGGATTGTGTCGATACTTTAGCACAACAATCCATGGGTTATATGTGACATGTATGTGTCAACCCCGCCTCAATCCGAGTCACGGTGTGGCCGCCACCACTCAATGTTTCTGTCTTTTGTTTCAAAAGGACGTCATTTTAAGTGAAAAACATCAAATGGCACACGGAAAACCGACCAAACGCATTAGTATTATGTCGATACTTTAAAAAAACATTCCATGGGTCATATGTGATGTGTAAAAGTCAACCTCGCCTTAATCGGAGGCACGGTTTTTCCAGAATCACTCAAAGTGGATCTCTTTTTGTTTAAAATGGGCAACATTTTAAGTACATACGGAAAACCGACCAAAAAAAATCAGTTTCCATTGAAACATTAGGAGAACGATTCATGGGTCATATGTGACTTGTAAAAATCAACTCTGCCTTAATCTGAGACGTGGTGTGGCCGGCACCACTCAAAGTGTCTACCTATTGTTTCAAAAGGACGCCATTTTAATTGAAAACATCAACTGGAATACGGAAAAGCGGCCAAATGCATTTGGATTGTGTCGATACATTAGAAAAATGATCCATGAGTCATACGTGACATGTAAGAGTCAACCTTACCTCAATTCGAGGTGCAGTGTGGCTGCCACCACTCCAATTGTCTGCCTTTTGTTTCAAAAGGATGTCATTTTAATTGAAAAACATCAACTGACATACAGAAAACTGACCAAACGCATTCGGATTGTGTCGATACTTTAGAACAATGATCCATGGGTCGTATGCAACATGTAAGAGTCAACCTTGCCTCAATCTAAGGTGTGGTGTGGCTGCCACCACTCAAAGTGCCTATCTTTTGTTTCAAAAGGACGTCATTTTAAGTGAAAAATATCAACTGGCATATGGAAAAGTGACCAAATGCATTCTCATTGTGTCGATACTTTAGGGGAACGATCCATGGGTCATATGTGACGTGTATGAGTCAACCCCAACTTAATATGAGGCACCGTGTGGCCCAAATCACTCTAAGTGGCTCTCTTTTATTTAAAATGGACAACATTTTAAGTACACATGGAAAACTGACCAAACGCATTCGGTTTCCATTGAAACTTTAGGAGAACGATCCATGGGTCATATGTGACGTGTACAAGTAATCCCCGCCTCAATCTGATGTGCGGTGTGGCCTGCACCACTCAATGTGTCTGCCTTTTGTTTCAAAAGGACATTATTTTAATTGAAAAACAACAACTGGCATATGGAAAACTGACCAAACGCATTCAGATTGTGTCTATAATTTAGAAAAACGATCCATGGGTCATATGTGATGTGTACGAGTCAACCCCACCTCAATCCGGGGCATAGTGTGGCCGCCAAAACTCAGAGTGTCTGTCTTTTGTTTCAAAAGAACGTCATTTTGAGTGAAAAAACATCAACTGGCATACAGAAAACCAACCAAATGCCTTCAGATTGTTTCGATACTTTAGTTCAATGATCCATGGGTAATATGTGACGTGTAAAAGTCAAACCTTCCTTAATCGGAAGCACAGTGTGACCAAAATCCCTCTAATTGGCTATCTTTTGTTTAAAATGGACAAAATTTTAAGTACATATGGAAAACCGACCAAACACATTCAGTTTCCTTTGAAACAATAGGATCAACGATTAATGGGTCATATGTGACACGTACGAATCAACCCCGCTTCAATCTGAGACGTGGTGTGGCCGAAACAACTCAAAGTGTCTTCCTTTTGTTTCAAAAGGACGCCATTTTAATTGGAAAACATCAACTGGCATACGAAAAACCAACCAAACACATTCAGATTGTGTCAATACTTTAGCAAAACAATCCATGAGTCATATGTGACGTGTACGAGTCATCCCCGCCTCAATCTAAGGCACAGTGTGGCCGCCACCACTAAAACTATCTGCCTTTTGTTTCAAAAGGACGTCAGTTTTATTAAATAACATCAACTGGCATATGGAAAACCAACCAAATGCATTCGGATTGCGTTGATACTTTACAACAACAATCCATGGGTCATATGTGACGTGTACGAGTCAACCGCGCCTCAATACGAGGCACGGTGTGGCCACCACCACTAAAGTGTCTGTCTTTTGTTTCAAAAGGACGTCATTTTAACTGAAAAATATCAACTAGCATACGGAAAAGCGAACCACACATTGAGATTGTGTCGATACTTTAGAAAAACGATCCATGAGTCATATGTGACTTGTAAAAGTCAACCTTGCCTTAATATGAGGCACGATGTGACCGGAATAACTCTAAGTGGGTCTCTTTTGTTTAAAATGGACAACATTTTAAGTACATACAGAAAACTGACCAAACGCATTAGGTTTCCTTTGAACCATTATGACAATGATTAACGGGTCATTTCTGATGTGTACAAGTCAATCCCGCCTCAATCTGAGATGTGGTGTGGCCAACACCACTCAAAGTGTCTGCCTTTTGTTTCAAAAGGACTTCATTTTGATTGAAAAACATTAATTGGAAGACGGAAAACCAAAAAAACGCATTCAAATTGTGTCGATACTTTAGAACAATGATCTAGGAGTCATATGTGATGTGTATGAGTCAACCCTGCCTCAATACGAGGTGCGGTGTGGACACCACTACTCAAAGTGTCTGTCTTTTGTTTCAAAAGGAGGTCATTTTAAGTGAAAAATATCAACTAGCATACGGAAAAGCAACCAAACGCATTCGGATTGTGTCGATACTTTAACACAATGATCCATGCATCATATGTGACGTTTAAGAGTCAACCCCACCTTAATTTGAGGCATGGTGTGGCCGGAATCACTCTAAGTGGCTCTCTTTTGTTTAAAATGGACAACATTTTAAGTACATATGGAAAATGGACCAAATGCATTCGGTTTCCATTGAAACTTTAGAAGAACGATCCATGGGTGATATGTGACGTGTACGAGTCAACCCTGCCTCAATCCGAGGCGTGGTGTGGCCGGCACCACTCAAAGTATCTGCCTTTTGTTTCAAAAGGATGTTATTTTAATTGAAAAACATCAACTGGCATACGGAAAACCGACCAAACGCAATCAGATTGTGCCGATACTTTAGAACAACAATCCATGGGTCATATGTGATGTGTAAGAGTCAACCCCGCCTCAATCAGCGGTGTGGTGTGGCCACCACCACTCAAAGTGACTATCATTTGTTTCAAAAGGACGTCATTTTAAGTGAAAAACATCAACTGGCACACGGAAAACCGACCAAATGCATTAGGATTGTGTTGATACATTATCAAAACTATACATGGGTCATATGTGACATGTACAAGTCAACCCTGCCTTAATCAGAGGAACGGTGTGGCCAGAATCACTCTAAGTGGCTCTCTTTTGTTTAAAATGGACAACATCTTAAGTACATACGGAAACCCAACCAAAGGCATTCGGTTTCCATTGAAACATTAGGAGAACAATTAATTTGTCATATATGACATGTATGAATCAACCCTGCATCAATCTGGGATGCGGTGTGGCCAACACCTCTCATAGTGTCTGCCTTTTGTTTGAAAAGAACATCATTTTAATTGAAAAACATCAACTGACATATTGAAAACTGACCAAACGCAATAGGATTGTGTCGATACTTTAGCACAATGATCCATGGGTCATACATGACATGTATGAGTTAACCCCACCTCAATCCGAGGCACGGTGTGGCTGCCACCACTCAAATTGTCTGCCTTTTGTTTCAAAAGGGCGTCATTTTAATTGAAAAACATCAACTGGCATACGGAAAACCGACCAAACACATTCGGATTGTGTCGATACTTTATAAAAAAGATCCATGGGTCATATGTGACATGTAAGAGTCAACCCCTCCTAAATTCAAGGCGTGGTGTGGCCGCCACCACTCAAAGTGTCTATCTTTTGTTTCAAAAGGACATCATTTTAAGTGAAAAACATCAACTGGCATACGGAAAACCAACCAAACGCTTTCGGATTGTGTTGATACTTTAGCACAGTGATCCATGGGTCATATGTGACATGTACGAGTCAACCCTGACTTAATCGGATTCACAGTGTGGCCAGAATCACTCTAAGTGGCTCTATTTTGATTAAAATGGACAACATTTTAAGTACATACGGAAAACTGACAAAATGCATTCGGTTTCCGTTGAAAATTTAGGAGAATGATTCATGGGTCATATGTGACATGTACTAATCAACACCGCTTCAATATGGCACATGGTGTGGCCAGAACCACTCAAAGTGTCTGCCTTTTGTTTCAAAAGGACGTCATTTTAATTGGAAAACCTCAACTGGCATACAGAAAACTGAACAAACGCATTCGGATTGTGTCAATACTTTAGCACAAATATCCATCGGTCATATGTGACGTGTATGAGTCATCCTCACCTCAATCCAAGGCGCGGTGTGGCCGCCACCACTCAATGTCTCTGCCTTTTTTCAAATGGATGCCATTTTTATTAAAAAACATCAACTGGGATATGGAAAATAGACCAAATGCATTCGGATTGTGTCGATACTTTTGAACAGTGATCCATGGGTCATATGTGATGTGTACGAGTCAACCTTGCCTCAATTAGATGCGTGGTGTGGCCACCACCACTCAAAGTGTCTGTCTTTTGTTTCAAAAGGATGTCATTTTAAGTGAAAAATATCAACTGGCATACGGAAAAGTGAACAACGCATTGGGATTGTGTTGATACTTTAGAACAATGATCCATGTGTCATATGTGACGTGTACGAGTCAACCCCACCTTTATCTGAGGCACGGTGTGGTCGGAATCACTCTACGTGCCTCTCTTTTGTTTTAAATTGACAACATTTTAAGTACATAAGGAAAACCAACCAAATGCATTAGGTTTCCATTGAAACTTTAGTAGAACAGTTAATGGGTCATTTGTGATGTGTACAAGTCAACCACGCCTCAATCTGAGATGCGGTGTAGCCGAAACCACTCAAAGTGTCTGCCATTTGTTTTAAAAGGACGTCATTTTGATTGAAAACATCAACTGGCATAAGGAAAACTGAACAAACACATTCAGATTGTGTGTATACTTTAGCACAACAATCCATGAGTCATATGTGACATGTACGAGTCAACCCGGCCTCAATACAAAGTGTGGTGTGGCTGCCACCACTCAAAGTGTCTATCTTTTGTTTCAAAAGGACGTCATTTTAAGTGGAAAATATCAACTAGAATATGCAAAAGCAACCAAACACATTCGGATTGTGTCGATACTTTATCACAACGATCCATGGGTCATATGTGATGTGTACGAGTCAACCCCTCCTTAATCTAAGGCACGATGTTGCTTAAATCACTCTAAGTGGATCTCTTTTGTTTAAAATGGACAACATTTTAAGTACATACGGAAAATGGACCAAACACATTCGGTTTCCATTGAATAATTAGGAGAACGATCCATGGGTCATATATGACGTGTAAGATTCAACCCATCCTCAATCCGAGGCATGGTGTGGCTAGCACCACTCAAAGTGTCTGCCTTTTTTTTCAAAAAGACGTCATTTTAATTGAAAAAATAAACTGGCATATGGAAAACCGACCAAACACATTCAGATTGTGCCAATACTTTATCACAACGATCCATGGGTAATATGTGATGTGTACGAGTCAACCCTGCCTCAATCTGAGGCGCAGTGTGGCCGCCACCACTCAATGTGTCTGTCTTTTGATTCAAAAGGACGTCAATTTAAGTGAAAAACATCAAATGGCATATGGAAAACCGACCAAATGCATTAGGATTATGCCGATAATTTAGAACAACTATCCATGGGTCATATGCGATGTTTACGAGTCAACCCAGCCTTAATCGGAGGCACGGTGTGGCCAGAATCACTCAAAGTGTCTCTCTTTTTTTTAAAATGGACAACATTTTAAGTACATACGGAAGCCCGACCAAAGGAATTCGGTTTCTGTTGAAACATTAGAAGAACTATTAATGGGACATATATGACATGTATGAATCAACCCCTCCTCAATCTGGGATGCGGTGTGGCCGGTACCTCTCAATGTTCCTGCCTTTTGTTTCAAAAGGACATCATTTTAATTGAAAAACATCAACCAGCTTACAGAAAACTGACCAAATGCATTCGGATTGTGTTGATACATTAGCACAACAATCCATAGGTCATATGTGACGTGTAAGTGTTAACCCCGCCTCAATCTAAGGTGCGGTGTGGCCACCACCACTCAAAGTGTCTGCCTTTTATTTCAAAAGGACGTCATTTCAATTCAAAAACATCAAATGGCATACAGAAAACCAACCAAACGCATTCGGATTGTGTCGATACATTATCACAACGATCCATGTGTCATATGTGACGTGTACGAGTCTACGCCGCCTTAATCCGAGGCACGGTGTGGCCACCACCATTCAATGTGTCTGTCTTTTGTTTCAAAAGGACGTCATTTTAAGTGAAAAATATCAACTGGAATACGGAAAAGTGACCAAATGAATTCATATTGTGTTGATACATTATCACAATGATCCATGGGTCATATGTGATGTATACGTATCAACCCCGCCTTAATCCAAGGTAGGTGGTGGCCGAAATCACTCTAAGTGGCTCTCTTTTGTTTAAAATGGACAAAATTTAAAGTACACACGGAAAACCGACCAAACGAATTTGGTTTCCATTGAAACTTTAGGAGAATGATTCAGGGGTCATATGTGACAAGTAAGAACCAACCCCGCCTCAATCTGAGATGCGGTGTAGCCAGAACCACTCAAAGTGTCTGCCTTTTGTTTCAAAAGGATGACATTTTAATTGAAAAACATCAACTGGCATACTGAAAACCAACCAAATGCATTCGGATTATGTCGATACTTTAGAAAAACGATCCATGGGTCATATGTGATGTGTAAGAGTCAACCCCGCCTCAATCTGAGGCATGGTGTGGCCGCTAACACTCAATGTGTCTGTCTTTTGTTTCAAAAGGACATCATTTTAAGTCAAAAACATCAACTGACATATGAAAAACAGACCAAACACATTCCGATTGTGTCAATACTTTAGCACAACGATCCATGGGTTATATGTGACATGTACAAGTCATCCCCGCCTTAATCGGAGGCACGGTGTGGCCAGAATCACTCTAAGTGGCTCTCTTTTGTTTAAAATGGACAACATGTTAAGTACATACGGAAAACTGACCAAACGCATTCAGTCTCCATTGAAACTTTAGGATAATGATACATGGGTCATATGTGATGTGTACGAATCAACCCCGCCTCAATATGAAATGCGGTGTGGCCGAAACCACTCAATGTGTCTGCCTTTTGTTTCAAAAGGAATTAATTTTAATTAAAAACATCAATTGGCATACGGAAAACCAGCCAAAAGCATTCAGATTGTGTCGATACTTTTTCACAACGATTCATGGGTCTCATGTGATGTGTTAGAGTCAACCCTGCCTCAATCCAAGGCGCAGTGTGGCCGCCACCACTCAAAGTGTCTATCTTTTGTTTCAAAAGGATGTCACTTTAAGTAAAAAACATCAACTGACATACAAAAAATTGACCAAACGTATTCAGATTGTGTCGATACATTAGCACAATGATCCATGGGTCATATGTGACTTGTACGATTCAACCTCTACATAATCGGAGGCACGGTGTGACAAGAATCACTCTAAGTGGCACTCTTTTGTTTAAAATGGACAACATTTTATGTTCATATGGAAAACCGACCAAACGCATCTGGTTTCTGTTGAAACTTTAGGAGAACGATCCATGGGTCATATGTGACGTGTACAAATCAACCTCACCTCAATCTGAGACGTGTTGTGGCCAGAACCACTCAATTTGTCTACCTTTTGTTTTAAAAGGACGTCATTTTAATTGAAAAACATCAACTGGCATATAGAAAACCGACCAAATGCATTCATATTGTGTCGATACTTTAGCACAATGATCCATGGGTCATATGTGATGTGTATGAGTCAACCCCGCCTCAATCCAAGGCACAGTGTGGCCAGTAGCACTCCATGTGTATGTATTTTGTTTAAAATGGACATCATTTCAGGCTAAAATATATTGTATACAAAAAACCGATCAAATTATGAATTGACTTCTGGATTCCAAATATAATTGTCATCTAAATTTTAAATTGAATTATAAATGAATTATGTCTGTTTATAATTACTTTATGAATTATTATTTTGTTATGAATGTGTATAGTTCCAGAATTATATGTTAAATGTGTATGAATTTGTTCTCTATCTGTATGTGTTTGTTGGTTATTGCAGGTACAATAAAAGTATATGTATGTGTTAGTTTATTGCAGGTACAATAATTGGATTGAAAATGAGAGGGAACACCCAAAATGAGACCTGGTGGAAAAATTGTAGAGCTGCTTGGAAAATTGCAGAGCTGGTGTGCAATTTTCCCAGCATAGGATATTCCCACAGATTGAAATCGTTGGCATAGCATCTCATGGTTTTGTTTTACCAACGGTTCCATGAACCATTGGTAAAACAGTTTTCCCAATGGTTTAGAAATCATTGGGAAAGAGGAGACCTTGGGTTTTTTCCAACGGTTTGGAAGAACCGTTGGGATAGGGTAATTTTCCTCCACCCTATCCCAACGGTTGTAAACTATTGGGAAAATCATTCCCAATGGTTTGGCAGAACCATTGGGATTGGGTAATATTTCTCCACCCTATCCCAACGGTTCACTGTAAACTGTTGGGAAAATCTTTTCCAATGGCTTACATCCCTACGGTTTTCAGAACCATTGGTATAACATATACCAACAGTTCTGTAGCCTTTCCCAACGGATCTAAACTGTTGGGAAATACTGTGTTTCCAATATTGAAATGAATCCAACCATATCCAAATATGACACATAAATTATGTTATGGGTAACACCAGGCACATAATAATAGTTATGTTAGCCCATAAAAATCATAGTTTGCAATGAGATATGGTAATAATAAATGGCTAACGTAGCTATCCTCATTCCATTTACAGCTCGAATATCTACCTCTCCTTTAGAAATCTTTCTAAATCTACTTGGTTCCTACATTTGTATAAAGATGTGAGCCCCACAAGCTATATCTAATACCCAATGTGTAAAAATAAAATGATTAAACTGTATAATGAACACACATTTAGTGTCCCCATACTTCTGGGTATATTTACTCTCCAAATGGAATTGATTTCAACATGAAAAACACACCACCTCTCGATTCTTTACCTTCCTCTGGATCATCCCCTTTTGGATGGATGGTGCTCAGGAAATTTATAATGTTTATAAACCCTTATCTCATTTGCATTGTCCTTCCATTTCATATTCACAATAAGGACTATAGATTTGTGATACCACATGTCCTTATCTACTAGGATAATTAAGGGTAGAAGTTCTGATATACTCTTTTCATTATTTCTCATGTTGTAGTTGACAATAGAGGTAGAGAAGGTATTTGGAAATGATGATAGGTTGAGATATATACACACCTCATCCGAGAACTTGATCCCTAGGATGTACATGCCTTCAATGTATCCAATAAGAATGACTACATGAGGCCCAACTGGTATAGACACTCTTAGATTAGTTGTGAACAAGTCACTTGAAATCTCATATATCTCTTGTCTCTCCTTATCTTTATTGATATCTTTAAGGTGAGACATCATGCTATATGCGCCCATGTTTTCTTGTTGCATCAAGATATCATTATACATGGCTGATAACATGAAACATTGGACATATATGACATAATTTATATGATTCATATATAGATATAGTTCCTTATCATGGAACGCTTTTTTAGGCTAAACTTGAATATGCTCCTCCAGCACATACAATTTCCCCTCTTGGTGAAGGATGACACGTAAATGCCTCAGCGAGTGATAAAAATTGGTGTTATTGAGAAGGTTTTCCTTTTCATGTATGGTTATAAATTATATTTTTGAAGTCATTTTTCTTGTATTCTATACAAATTAATATGAGAAAATATTTTAATACTTTATAATGAAAAAAATAAGACAAATAAATAAATTAATTATTTTTTCTATCTCATTATTTTATCAAAATATAGTAGCCCACACCATTGAAAATAGAAAATAAGGTTTCCAAAATATTCTAGGGAAAAGTATCCAAATTTACCTTCGTATTTCCCCAACATGTGTTGGTCAAGAATACTAAATGGCTTTATGTAGGCTTTATAGATGCCAACTGCATTAACTAGTTGCTCCTTGATCTGCTAATTGGACTCCCCAATCTTGAAATCCTTGTATTTTGGGTTTCCTCAAACTTAACCCTACTGTGGACGTCAAACCTTGATGTGAACAAAGTGAAGTCTACATAAAACCTTGAATTATAATTCCCCAAAAATTAAAATCACCCCAACTAGGGTTGGTCATGTACTTTGAACAATGGTTTGATTCTATCCATGATTATGGAAGGCTATACCGACAAAATATTTCATTGAGGTATTTTATCCTTATACGTAATTTTTCATTTTATATTCTTTCATACATGCTTGTTAATATTTTGTGGGATAAACATAAGTGATTAACCATGTGTAAGATAATATTTAAGCATAATCCAATCTTATTTTAGTTCCATCTTTCATGCTTGTTTTATTTATTATTTTTGTGATCGTGACAACACACCCACATTAAATAAACCATGAAACTGATAGAAATAAAATAAATGGTATGATCACGAGCTTGTTCTATTGGTTTGTTTATCTAGGAGTAGATAAACTGACCATAGACCAAGGGAAGAAACACCTTGAACCTTTTTGGTTTGGTGTTTAGAAAATTCCACATGTCCTCCTTTTTTTCTCCTTGAATTGGTTTCACCTTAGCTTTTAGCATGAGCCGCATTCACTAGCTTGGGTGATCCATCCATTACATGTGATTTTATCTCACTCTCAGGTGAGGGGAAAAATGGGGTTTTACATAAAATAATCCCCGGGCCTATAGGAACTGCATATTAATAAGGAAAAGGCTCATAGGCCAACAAATTTAAATTAAATAAATGAATTAAAAGAAACCATCCCAATACAAAGTTCTTATTCTTTCTCATGATCTTCCATATATGAAAGTATGTTTATACATAAATAAAATGAGGATCAAATTATTTAATAGTTCTTGTTTAAAATAAGTCAATATCAAATTAATTAATTATCATTAATTAATCTATCCTTTTATATTAAACTCTTTTCTGATTTTCCTTGAGATTCTCATGCATAATAATTTTAAACAAATAAATCCAATTAAAATTATATTTTTTATGTAACATGTACCTTGGAGGAAACCCAATGAATTTCCATTCAGAACTATCTAATGAGTAGAAATGAACATTACACCAATGTTAAATTAAATACATATATATATATAACAACTATCTGGTGGTGTGCCTCATCTTTACAACCACACCATGGTACACATCTCAAGGGTTTGTATAATATAAAAATAAAATTTAATAAATATGAAAATTTTTGATGAGTACAGAACATGTAGTTCGGACGACACAACAAGTAATATCGTTCACCATCCATCTGAAGTATACACCCTGGGATATGGCATGTAGATATTATTCTGGAATCTTCAGAGTACACGACATGTCCAGTAAGACACACACCATGTAGTATCCACAATAAAAAGTCTATAATCAGGAAGGCTGTGTACATGGTACATGGTTTGACCCTAACCTGAAGGTAATACAAACCATTTCTAGTGGTCCACATGGCGTGTAATCTGAAAACTATGTGCCACCTATTCCTGATCAACACACGAAGTCATAAAGACTTAAATGAAGTAGAGTCACACGACCTATTTTGGAGGAGCAATCTGATGAATTCAACCATACCAACATGACATGTAATGATGAATAAAAATAATTTGTTCTAGTATTTTATGTATAGAAACATGTTTCACCTTCGTATGAGATCCTCTGTTTTATTTTAATCCAAATTAAAAGAAAAATATTGTTTTTGTGAGGTGAATGAGAAATAGAAGATGATGAATAGATCTCGAGATTCAGATTTAATTAACAATTAACTTGAAATGGAACAACTAAACTATTAATTGTGTAAATCATCAATGAAAAACTAATGAATTATAATTAACGATATGAAACCTTTGGTACCAACAGTAGGTTCTGGGTGCAGTGGAAGTGCATGGATGGGTGTAAGCACCATTAATTTTATAGTTAATCAATATTAGATCCTTCACGATGATAAAATGATAGATATTTGTAGTAGAATGAATAATTAAAGAAAATATGGGAGTCCAGGTACAATAGAGAAGATCATCATATGTTGTTTATAATTAATTTAATTAAAACAAAAGAATTACCCTGATGGAATTCTCTCTTTTTTAAAGATTCTGGTCATGATCCAATGTGATCCATTATTTCATCATAGGATCCATGTGTATGATTCCTCTAGTGGTTATCCATATGTTCACTACATATATATGGACGTCACTAAAGGTATCTCATGGTGCTACCATAGATGAAACTTCGCTTGTGATGTCCAACATTGATTGCCTTAAGAGCTGCTTCTAAAGCGAACTCCTTGATCCAGTGGCGGGGAATATCTCTCATATCTTGAGAGTGATCTTAGAGGAAAGAATTCTCTATTGGCTTGAGAGATTTCTCTATATCTTTTTTGGATAACTTTAGAGAATTCCTTTTATAATAAGAAAAATATAATTTTTATTTTATAACATTGAATAATTAAATGAATTACTTACTGGGAAGCATTTATTTATTTAATTTAATTCATTGTAAGACCATATGTCTAATAATAATAGTTGACTATTATTATCAATTGTCATGCACCCAGCGAATTACACCTAACATTATTTAAATAAAAAGTTATTATTATTTCTCACAAATACCTATAAAGACTACATGTTGTGTATATATTAATATAAATGGTATGTACTTTTTTTTCATTTTCATTATTTGCACCACCATATTTACTAGGCCTTGAATGATGACTATTTTTTTCTAAAAATATTATCACTACATAACTCACTAGTAAATATTTTATTTTTCCCATAATATATTTTCTCAATTAACTAGTGTTAAAAAAATTTGATCAGACATCCTTGAATAATTATTAAACCAGAATTATGAATAATCTTTATTTAACTATATAAATGAATAATTATGTGAGATACTTTTACAAAATTTGTGTGTGACCTTCGAGGAATCTTAGTAGAATCAGGCAGAGCGTGCCTAAAGTCCAAGGCTAGCATCTAGAAACACTCCAAGGCACACATTGAGAATGTTATTAATTCCACAATGATGTTTCACCTCCCACAAACACTTACCATGTAATATAATCCTTTTTTCTTGATTATTCTTTCTTTGATATTATAGAATTGAACTTTCCCATTCATCACTATGGACATTAATATATTTAGGCTATATAAATTCCATAAAATGTCCTAGGATATCAACTTCTATTATCTAACAAAAGTGAAAAACATTTCTTTCATTATTTATTAATGAAGTATTACTCATGACGCACAAAATATATCCTACCTCATTCTGAACAGTGTGTCATCCTAGTTTTCATCAATACATCTAAGTGTGTGATTTGCGATACCCATTAACTATAATTTTAATGTCTATGGACCAATACACACATCCCTAAATAGGAACATCCAATGACACTATGAAATGTGGATTTTCTATTGGTGGGGTCGTTCTCAAAATATCCTCATGGATATTACTAAGGGAGAACACCATTAGAAGGGGCCTAAAAGTTTTATGAGTCCTCCTCACTAATGTTCTTTATTATATGCGTACCTAAAATAATATCATTTTTTCATATAATATATGATCAAGAATAGTGTTATGGCACTTATGGGTTTACCTTATAACAGAGATCAACTATGTCCCTTTGGTGAAACAACTATACTTATGACATTATCTCATGTATTTTCACCTATAATTACAATCAAGATGTGATAAGGTATTTATACATTAATTAAGTTCAAAGTAGATGGTTCTAATCCACCAAATCCAATAATTATATGATCACTAATTCACAAAAACATGGTAATTTTCTATATTTTTAGTATTATCTGATATTTTGGATCCTTTTATCAAAGTGGGTTAATTTTTAATTTTATTTATTTAATAAAATATCTATATTTAAAATTACATGGATATAATTAATTAAAAATGTTTTTCATTTTCATTAAATACCAATTATGCCACATTTTACTAATTGGGTTTTTTACTATATATGTAAAAATAATTTTCCTGGATACATAAGAATAAATGGGGAAATTTTTTGTCCATGTTCTATTGACTACGAATTTGAAAAGGTTAAATAAATGTAACATGAAAAAAAGAATAAGAAACTAATTTGATATAAATTTTATGTAAGATTTTTCCATTTTCTATAGTGCTCGTTTCTGGGTTGGACTATAGATGTTCAAACTAGATATTTTGATGACTACAAAAAATAAAGAAATATCATATAATAGTAACTCATATTAAAATCCACTAAAGTAATGTTATAAGAACCACCAAAAAATAATGGACCACCAAGTTAACCACCTCAAAATATTGATGCTCATCCTTAACAAATATTTCAATAATAATTTTCCCCATTAGAGTTTAAAAATTTTCACCTGGTCATCAATAGTAATTTTAGAAAAGCTATGAATTGGTAGAAACAAAAATCCCCACCTCAACAATAATATATTTAAAATTTTCATACTACAAAAATATATAAGTCAGATTAATAAGATGACCATCTAAGAAACTAAGATTTAGATCCATAAGAATATATTACAAAATATAGAGAACCAATTTGGATAGATCTCCAGGAATCAATAGTATTTATTAACCTCTATGTTTCCCAATAATAACAAGAAAAAAAATAAAAGAGGAGGCTAAGGATGTAGTCTATATAAGTGGATAAGGTGTGAAATTTTAGAAACCATTAATAATTGAAGATACGTAGCTAGAAAAATCTGAAACATGTGTGAAACAAATCAGCAAAGATAAAAATTATAGCACCTATAATGATAGAATGGAACAAAATCAAGAATCCAGATCCACTAAAAAGCTTCATTACAAGAGAATCATGAAAGGTAAGTTGTCTGTATGGATCCTTCACCATACAAACCCCCAATAACATTTCCAAATAGCATGAGACATAGAAAAAGTAAGGGAAAATGATTTTCTAGAGATGTTCAATCAATTACATATCAAAAATCCATTTATAGATTCCATTAATCATATTCTAATTTATTTCAAATACATAGAAGATTTTATCACTAATAAAAGTTAAATTAAAGATAAGACAGTCATATCCCTAATTTATGATTTATCTAATGTTATATTGCATAATCTCCCACCCAAGATGCAACATCATATAGGTTTCTTGATTCCCTACACTATTGTGTTTTAGGAATTCAGGAAAACCTTGTGCGACCATGGTGTATGTATCAATATCATTCCCACAATATTCATCTAGATTTTAGGACTACATGATTTGATACCAAAAATGGTGGAACATCAATTGGATGACAGATTAGTCAAATTCCCTTGAGGTATTTTGAAATACATCTTAAGGAATGTGGATGAGTTCATATTTTCTACAGATTTACTTATATTGGATATGGAGGGGGAAGTATAAGTCCCCATCAATCTAGGTAGAACAATTTTAACTACCATGAAGGCGCTGATTGATGGAAATTAAGGAAAGTTAATTTTTAGAGTTTGTGAAGAAAAAATTGTTTTTGACTTAGTGAAAGAGCCCAAGAAAAGAAATGAGTCATTTGATTACAAACCCATCAATATTATTAATGGGAAAGATGATTTTATAACTAGTAAAGATGACATAGATATTCATTTTCTTGATAAATATCAATAAAATGATTATAAGGATGTGAAATAAAATGATCCTCCGATGAGTGATATCGTACTTTAATTCATACCCTCAATCATCAATCCACCGATGATGAAATTAAAACTTCTACCAAGAATAATAAAATATTAATACATAGAAATAGTAGCCACACTATGAGTGATTCTCAGTCCAGGACTATATAAAAAAATATAATTACAAACTCATTATAGACATTTAAAGGAATAAAAATTCAATTTCCAATGGAGTGGATGACATTTATGTGATAATACCCATGATATTCCCCAAGAATATTTTATTGGAGGAATGTGATAAACCCAAACAAACACCCAAAGTTAACTCACTGCACTAATGAATTAGGTAGTCAAGAAATAATTACTAAATCTTTTCAATAATGGGATATTATTTTCCATCTCTGATAGTGAATTGATGAGCCTGATGAAATTCATTCCAAATAAAGGAGGCTTGACCATTGTAAAAAACAATGAAGATGAGTCAATATAATCATTCTTAATGTAAACATTACATAAAAAACTAACTGGGTGGAAGCCCAAGATAGGTAAAATAGGATGGATTTTATTTTTTAATGTTCATGAAAGATCAATAATGTTGGAAATAGGTTAGTTTGTTTTACTAAAATTAAAAGAAACACAGGCTGTAAACAATACATAACATGTATATGTATGGGGTCATAAAAAATTATGTTCAAAAAATTTCTCATATTGATTATTTACACATACTGAATCCCTTAGTCTAGATTTGTTTTCCATGAATCTTGGTATCACATTCACATGACTCCTATGCACACATCCCTCTCCCGTATTCACTCTCTCCCCTAATCCTGACGCCTGGTTCCCCGTCACCACAGTTTGATCATCCATAACACTCATACACCTCACCTTCTCAATCCTCCACTCATTCATGGCCTGAACCAAGATAATGAATCATGTTGCCTAGTGTGAAGACCATTCACCTCCATATAAGAAACATGTGCTTTCACATCACCATGACCCATATATGAATTCCAATCATATTTTGTATCTAGTTATACAACTCCATCTACCTCTTTCCAGTACCATTCCTCATCCACCCCTCCCAGGGTGCTGAACCATGCCCACACCTGCACACTTTTCTCTACTTTTTCATCCCCGTGAATTATGTACAGTTGGTCTATATACAAACCAAGCCTATGTGGAATAACAAGACTCTATACCTGGCTGTTCTCAAGAATATCCATACACATGACGTTTTTCAAGATCTTTTAAACTAGATGAACCTAGAAAACAACTTTGAGGTTTTTGAGGAGATATATTGGGATCTATTGCTAGAGTTCTTTACTAATTTGGAGATCGACATGGTGCATGTCACCTCTCGTCTGGGTGCTCACCCTATGGTGATTACTATAGGAGGCGTAGGTGTCACGATCTGTTTCTAAATATTCGATTTCATTTATTCACTTTACTAAGTTGCCTTATAGAACGACCCAATAATGAAGGATGTAGAAAAGAGGTTTCCACTAATATCCTAGGTCCATTAGATATTACATGATCCTGATATGGTTAAGAGTACCCAGTAGTGGGGTTCCCCTTTCTGGATTATGCACTGTGATTTAGTTCATTCTGAGCTGGCCAGAGCAGATTCACAAGGGCTCATCATCCAGATAAATTTTACAATAAACGAATCTACCATAGAAGGCCCAACCATCAATAGGTCCAACCATTTTGGGCTATACTACATGAACTATGTGTGGTGGGCTCATAGTGCCCTTATAGGAGATAGCGTTGTCAACCACCTCACCAGTAATCATGAAATCTTTGATTCTACGAATCCTTATTCCTTTCTTGGGAATATTGTTTCTATTGACCTTATCATGATTCATAATATGCATATTTTTAGGAATATATGAGGATTCTACTATTGGGACCCTGATTATTTAAAAGATTCCGATGAGGCCCCAACTCACTCGACACTAGCCCCTACCCTCAATAATGAGTCACTTTTACCCTACCATCCCAAACTCATCCCATACATCCACACTTGACCCTCCTTTATATTAGTATATATATTCAACACCTACCATCAATTCTATAATGATCACATACTATTAATCATATTGTTACATGAATTTAATCATAATTAATCGTGAAACAAAAACCAATGATTTTGAATTCTGGTTTCATCGAATGTTTAGGTACATAATTTGAAAGAATGAAATCTTAATAAGAACATATTATATTTAATATATATAAATGTATTCTAATATATTTTTATCTCTAACATCTTTATAGGATAACCTGGGTAATATATGAAGAAAATTGATGAGATAAATAGCCTTGTAAGGGAATAATCCTGGGAAAAAACATAACATGTGGGATAAAAGACATAACATGTTGAAATAAAATGGCATGGAACATGAGTAATCATATAGAAGAATAAAATTTTGGTCTCAGGGTCATGTAATCAAGAAAAAATAAGAATGTTGAAGAAACCTATAACAATACAGAAACATGAGTTAAGGCTAACTGTCGAGACTATATCACATAGTGGACAAAGTCTCATAAATGAATAAGGTTTACCCTCTATCCCAACATAAAATCACATGAGACTAAATATTACACATTTAATTAGATTGATATCTAGTTTTATCCATTATAGCATGTTCATGCATATTTATTCCACATGAAGAGTCAAACGTAGAATGAAATGGTTATCATTACCATGTAATAGGGAACATGAAATGGGAATGTAATAATAGTATCCTTAAAAGAATGTATATAAACTAGTAATGGGTATTTATAAAGGAATATAGGCCTTTATAAGGATATATGAAGTCTAAATGAAGCAAAATAGTTAAAAAAGAGTATTTAAGAATCTTTAGAAATGATCAACTTTAGTACGGTTTAAGGGAAAACATTAATGAGACTTTAAAGAGGAAAAAGGTATATTCATTATATAAAAACATAAATAATCTTACATATTTTTTTATTATTAAATGTGTGATTTTTGAAAAATAATGGTGGGTTAAAAGTGAGTATCAGATGTACTTGAAAATGGGTAAGAAATTTGGAAATTCCACTTAATCCGGCTTGCTTATCGAGAGGAATTGAGATGAGAACCTTATAAATCATATTTTCCCCATAAAATAGAAATTAATTGGATTAAGATTATATGTTTGGAATATAAAAAAATAATTTAGGAGGAGTAAATGAGAATTATTAATAATTACATAGGGGTAAAGAGAGAGAAATCATAACCTGAAGGATAAATAGAGGTTCAAAAAGAATCCCTCACCTTATGTCAGAAAGTGTTATACGCATGTATTAAATTTCATGGATAATAAAATAAATAAATAAATAAATAAATTCATTAATTATTATACATTAATTGTATCGATTTTAATTTTTTGAAGTTCATTAAAGGAGTTTTTGACGAGGTATAAGATTCCATTTCGTCATTCCGAGATCGTTCACTTCATGACATTATGATTGGTTCCCATATGATTAATTATGGGAGTTACACTCTAATTGATGAAAAAATCAATAAGTGGAAATATATGATATCTCCAAAATTTAAAATGGTTATATATTTCAATGTTTAGATATTATAATTTGTCATTGGATAAAAATATTTTCAGGAAAATTAGTTTATTTTGGTGAGTTTTCGATTTCTAGAAACTTGTTTTTTTTAAAATAATTGTATGTATATATATTAGTTCTAGAACATAAATTGTTTTTAATATTCATATTAAAATCATTTTTAATAATTATACTGGTTTTATTACCAACCAAAAAGGATGTAATCGAGATTGAAAATTTGTTATCGACGATGACGGTGAATCAACACCTCATATGCAATGTTTTCAATCTTTTGCATAAAAACTAAAGAGATGGGTATTGATGATATATATTCCATTAAAAAATTAAAGTTATATTATTTCTAAAATAATAGAGTTATCATGTTTTTTATATGGTGTATGTGAGAGGAGGAAAAGAAAAGAAAGGAAATCAAAAGAAAAAGTGGGAGGGTTTTTCTCTTGAGTGTCGTCTAAAATAGAACGTCATTAAGGCACATGGAAATGGTTTTTAGAGGAACTGGGAGTCATATAATAATGATTCAAGGTTTATAAATTCTAGGAGAATAGGTTGTGATGGATGGTATTTATAGTGGGAGGAAGGGGTATTTTTTATTATTATATTAATTATTTTATTATCTTGGCTCAAGAATATTATTAGTGTCGATAATTATCACTAAATATAATAAATAATGAATAATAGTTTTATATTATTGTGCTTCCATAATACATACAACTTATATTAATCAAAAATTCATTTATTTATTTTAAATTATAAATTATTATTTTTCAACATTCACTATAAATTCAACCATTTTTGAAAAATCCCAAAAATTCACACTAATAATTTTTTGATCTGTAGAATTCAATGAATTGAATCCATGTTATAATTTTATTCTAAATATATGAACATTATTATTTTTAATTAAAATCATCATTTATTCGAAAAATATAGATTTTAATGTTATAATTTATTTTACGACACTTTAAAAAATTATTTGAAGTCAAATAAAATTATCATATAATCATAAGACAAAAATATAATAATTTATGAATATATTTTATAAAAATATGTTTTCTAAATGATTATATTAATAAAAAAGTGTAAATAAACATTAAATTTTTTAAAAATACAAATAATTAATTTGTCATTTTTAAAACATTTATTTACTTATTTTTTGATATAAATAAATAATATTTTAAATAATAATATACCAATATTTTATTTATACTTTCATAGGCGAGGTTTCTATTCTCTTGGCTGATTTACTATTTTTAATGGTCACATTACAATTCCAAGGGTCAAGTTACCAGTCCTTTGGTATAAGTTGAAAAACTATTAATAATAGCACTTATTTATTAATTAATTTATGATAATAATATATTTATTAGTTTCACTTTGTGATGTATGTTTTTTATACTATATAACCATATTTTAATAATAAAAATTTCATTGATAAAAGTTTGGGTCATCACATTCTTCAATTGTTATGAACTTTCACCCTAGAAATTCTATTTCATATACTATGGTGAAACCATGTGATGGTACTTATCCATCATATCTTCTCTCTTATTAGTAGGTAGACTCATTCTAAATATGGTTCCACTATAGTTCATTGACTAGGTGACTAGTCTTGTAGTGTTGAACATTATTTCTATATCCCAAGATCTTCAAAGAATGCTGCTCATATGATAGGTTGATCCCTAGTTATACAATCTCTGGAATCTGTATATGTGGGGGATCTTGTATATATTTCAACAAAAGGGATACATGGAATGCATCGTGTACTTGAGACACGGTAATTGGATCTATTATTTTATAGTCAACAAATCCAACATGATCAAGAATCTTAATGGGGCCGATGTACCTTTGAATTAGCTTTTATTTTTTCTTAAGTCTAATGATCACCATCCATGGAGATATGTAGATGAATACCATTTCTCTAAAATCAATCTCATGGTCAGGTCAATGATTGTCTCCATAGCTCTTCTTTAGAATTTTGGATGCCTTGATCTAATTTAGTATGGTTTTAAATTTTTCTACCATTTCGTCTACCATTCGAGGTCCTAGAAACATATGTTCACTAACTTTATCCCAACATTTTTTTGTTATGAATATTTATTATAATGGGATTCATATGGATCATCTAGAAGCTCGGGTGGAAACTATTATTGTAATAGAACTCGAAAATAAGTATATGTTGGTCCCATCCATCTTTAAATTTCACTGAACATGCTCTCAATATGTATTCCAGGGTCTGAATATTCCATTATAACATTCTATAAGATTAGGGATTATATGTCTTACTAATGTTCAACTCAGTGTTTAGAGCATTATAAAATACATTTCCAAAAATTTTAGGTAAAGGTCAGATCTCAATCATATACAATTGATTGTGGTACACCATGAAACCTCACCCCTTAATTGATGTATATCAGTGAAATTTGGTTTAGTTAAAAGTCCAATAAAATTATGATAAAGTGAGTTATCTTTTTAAGATAATCCAAAACAACCCATATTACGTTATTTCCATCAGATGTCTTCATAATAGCATTGATAAAGTTCGTGGTGATTTTTTCTGATTTCCATATTGGTATGGGTAATGGTTTCAACATCCCTTTATTGTTTTGTCTTTTCAACTTCAATTACTAACATCCAAGTAACATATATATATATATATATATGTATATATAAACAATGATCTCTTTCTTTATATTTTCCCACCAACAGTTATCTCATAGAACTCGATACAACATTGTGATCCCTGGGTGAAAAGAAAAGTTTGAGCTACATGTGGAATATATAATTTCTTTGTTTATCGTTATATTGTATGATACACGTAATTGTGACCAAAATATTATTATTTCTTCCTCATTAATTTTTTAGGTATTGGGATTTCATATTTATGATAGCTTCCATGTTATTCTTAATTTCCAAACAATTTATTTGATAATCCATTATTTTCGCTCTAAGGGATGGTTGAGAAATAATTTAAGATATTTTTGAGGATGTTCAACCCTAAATGATTCCCATTTCCATCATTTGAAATATAAGAATATTTGATCATTCTCAATTATCATCATTGAAAATATTGAAAAATAATTTCTATATAGTGAATATAAAATTTATTTCACTCACTATGATGTTAATAAATCTAGTAGCTATAATCCTTGGTGGGTTCTAACCATATTTTTTAGTTTATTTTAATCTTCTTCTATTTGAAAATATATTTGAGGATCTTATGATCAATATATATATCACAATTCTCCTTGTAAGGATAATTCCACAATATATTCTACATGAAGATCACAACTTCCAAATCTATATAATTCATTAGATAGTTTTTTTCTCATGAATTATCAATTTCCTTGAGGCATAAGCTGTCAATTTATAAATTTTCATCAGTAAATAGCCTACGACATTCCTTGACACATCATTTTATGCCACAAAGAGTTCCTCACTAGTTAAAAGTTTGAGTACTGGTGTAACGATAAACTACATTTTGTACTCATTGTAGTAGTATTTATATTCATTGGTCCAGATAAACCTTACTCCCTTCTATGTTAGATTTGTTAATGGGTTTTAGAATCATTATAAGTTCTTTGAAAATCATCAGTAGTACCCAATTGGACCATGTAAACTACGGATCTCCCTTACTGATTTTTTCCTATTCCACACTTCAATTAATATTGTCTTGAGGGGTCCCCAAATGTTCCTTTTCTGGTGATAACATGACCCAATAATTAAAGATCCTATATATAGAACTCACATTTACTATGCATTTTATAGAGTTTCTCTCTTCAAAAATACTTCATATTAGTATTCAAATACTCCCATTTTTCATCCTTTCTGTTGGAGTATATCGAAATATCATCAGTAAGGACTTCTATAAATTTGTCGAGGTAGTATCTAAAGACTCTATTAATTATATAGATGAATAGTTATAGAGAATTACTGAGTTTAAAAGGTATAATTATGAAATAATAGTGTAAAAACCTCATTTGAAAGGGAGTCTTAGGAATATATTCCTTCCTTACCATTAATTTTTCATATCATGAATGATGGCCCACCTAAGAGAAATATTTGGACCCCTGTAGTAAATTTAATAATAATATATCGTTGGATGTGGATTCTTATTATTTATCTTGATTTTTTAGAACATTATAATCAATGTAGAGGCACATTTTTCTATCCATAATATTGAAGAAGAGGATTGTCACACCCCTTCTTGAAGCACCCAGGCATAGGAAATCATTTCCCAGATTTCTTGAAACCACTTCTTCAGTTCCTCTAACTCAGTATTTGAAATTCCATAATGTGTTTCTAATATTGAAAGAGATCCATGAATAAATTAAATTGAGAAATCCACATATTAATCAGTAGTTAGACTAGGAAATTGTTTTGGGAACACATTAGTGTGGTCCCTTATAATGTGCATGTATTCAAGCATGATCCTATCCATTATATTGATCATCTGATCTAGATATGATTACTCAAAATCAAATAATATCTACAATTGAGATTATGATTATGAAGGACATTTATCGTCCTCATTACAATTGTACATACTTGGATGATTCTTTGGGATGTGAATAGTGATAACACTTTATCATTAATTCATGTTGGATTTTTATAAAGATAGTAAATCAATTTCAAACATAGAATCAAACTCCACAAAAGGAAGAAAAAAAATATTTTATAAGAGGTTCAATCTACAAACATTATCTAAGTTGGAGTTATATACTTTTTATAAATTAATTTATCAATTTTCTATTCACGCTGATAACCCAAACAACATATTTTGAGGTGGTTCTTGAATAGTTTTACAAAACATTCAGGATATAAAATAATGAATAAAGCCAAAATCAAGTAGTATGTTCACTGTTATTTAATGAATAACCAGCATACTTGTTACCACATCATTTTCAATTTCCACCAAAGAATTAATTATAGAATATCCCCAACATTTTTTCCATTAGAGGTTGTAGTTGTTGATTGAATCCTACAAATCAAATATTAGATAATTGGATCACATATTTCCCATGGTCATTGTAGTTTAAACACTGCACAACATGCTAAGTATTGATTTGAAACTTTATTTATTCCTCAAAATTTGAGGAATTATTCATAATTTTTTGGGAATTATTATCTGTATGACCCTCTATTTCATAATTAAAGAATCTCCTTATTCCCCATCAATAGTTTCTAAGATTCTTCTTCCCACACTATTCAAAGGTGGGATTCTTTATTTCCTTCCTGTAATGGGATTTCTCTATTGATCCTCCCATAAAAAACTATATTTCCCACTTTTTATCTCCTGGACAATGATTCCACTAAGAGTCTTCAAAATCTATTTCATCATTAAGGTTATGTTAGAAAATATCCCCATAGTTGTAAAATTATCTTTACACAATGGTTTTTCATAGACTCAGAATTATTTTACTAAACAATTAATACACATTACATTCAGTGTTCTTGGAAAAGCCAGAGGTGTATTATGAAAGCCTTGTAAATTTTTCGTCATATGTCCTAATAGACTCATTTACATATACTTAATTACAAATAACTCCATTTAGATATTTATATGAATAGTTTTTGGAATATATTTATTAAAAAGTATTTTCTTGAAATATTAAATTACATGTAATCAATTTCCCCATTATACTTCTTGTTTTTAATAATTCACCACAACTAGTCAGCTTAGTCATACACAAGATAGACCTCCAGTATGAATTTCATTTCTTATAATCATTTTATAACAAGTAATATATTCTAAATGTAGATAATACATTATTATATTATGATTGTATTAGAGGATCCAATAATGATGGGAGTCCTTTTTTGTTTAAATGATTCAACCATAAATTTCCATTTATTATTAGAAGTAGGGAGTTCCAGACAATTAATGTTTTTATACATAACTTGATCCATTTGAACAAGTACTTTCATATTGTTTTGAGCACCTTTTCCCATTAGATTTTGAATCTCAATAGGGAAGTCTTCACATTTCCTCTTACATTGATTTTTTGGAAGGAGTTTCCCTATTTCATTCCTTTAACTAGGAAAAATAAATCATAGTTAGTGGGGCTTAAATACTTAGATAATAAAGATATAAAATGAACCATTTTACATGCAATGATAAAATTATAAATGGAATGTATATCATTACCTGTGATTCCCTACTTTACAATCTATTTTATACATGGTGATAGAATTATCCATAGGATTCTTAATAAATTCATATAATAAAATCCCCTAAAATTAAATAGACCATGCTATAATACCAACTATAATACCTATATACTTTAAAAAGTATTATTATATGATTTTAAGAACAATTTACTATGAAATAAAGAGAAAGGAGTGTGAAGTCCAGTGTCTTTAAAATATTAGGCACATATTTTAAAATGAATGAAACCAAAATAAAAAATCATTTATTTAATATGTGTAAATGGATCCTAAATTATTTTTATTTATAAAATATTTACCATATATCTGGAAGAATAAATGAACCAAAGGGATGTTCTAAAAATCCAATTAAATGAATAAATAATGAAATAAATCATGACACATGGGTTAGAAGGCATTACATGATGACACAATAAGTCATGTAACATGAGTAATAATATATAATCATTACATATATAACATAGGATTATATGATCATGTCAAATAGGATTGTGGAAATGACATATAACATGACATAAATATGAGTCAAAGCTAACTACTGAGACTATACCACATAGTGGGTAAAGTGATATAATGAAATTAGGTTTATTCCTAACCCCAACATGATGTCTCATGAGATTAAACATTAATCAATGAATTGGTTCCCTATCTAGTCATAACCATCAAAACATGTTCATGGATGTTTTTTCCACGTGAAGAATCAAACATAAGGGATAAACATAAGGTTTACCCATAGAAAGAAATGAGAATAATAACCATGTTATAAGGAATAAAAAATTGGATTATAATAATTGTGTCTATTAATGAATGGATTAAAATTAGAAATGGGAATTAATTTGGGATAATAGGTAGATATAATAATAAATTAAGCACAGATTAAGTGAAATTATTAAAAAAGAGTATATAAGAAACATAAAAATTGAGTCACTTAAGTGAAATTTATGTGAAAACATTATATAGACATTATATAGGAAAAAGCAATATTTTTTTACATAAAACCATAAATTAACAATAATAGTTTTCTATTTTGAAAAGAATTATTTTAGAAAAATATTGGTGGCTTAATAAAAATCATGGTGTGTACTTAAAAATGGGTAAGACATTGGAATGTCCCCTTTAATAGGGCTTGCTCATCTGTTTGAATATAGATGAGAACCTTATAAAAAAGGTATTGCCCCTTAAAATAAATAATAATTAATCTAGGATTATATTTTTGGAAGATAAAAAATTTATGATAAGTGCATTGGAATAAATAAGGATTTAATTGGTTTAAATAGAGATAAAGTGTTTCTTGAAGGAAAAATATGGAGGTTTATAAAGAATCTCATACCTTATGAATGAAAGTGTTATGTAGTTTAACTTAATAATATAGATAATAAAATTAGATTAATTAATTAATTGATTGAGAAATTATTATAAATGGATATGATTTAGTATAATTTTATTATGTTTATTTATGGCTATTTTAAAGTGTTATAATATTTAATTTCGTCATTCCTAGAGAATTTGTTTCTTGATTTTATGATTCGTTCACTTGAGTTTAATTATGAGAGCTTCAGTCAAATTGAATAAATAATACATAAGTGCAATTATATGATTTTGATTCACCTAAATAATTTTTAATGGTTATATATACCATTTTCTGTTCATATATGAGAAATATTCATTAGATAAAATATAAATGATTAATGTCAGTTTTTTATGGTGAATTTCTAATTATCGGATTTTTTCTCTTATTATTTACTATTATGTATATATATTACCTCCAAAACATAAAATAAATTTTTATATAAATTTTAAATTATGGATTAACACATATACTGGTTTTAATACTAGGCATTAAGGCAATAATAGAAAATCTAAAATCATAGGCAAAAAAGCGTGGAATCAACACCTCATGAATGATGATTTCATTTTTTGAATAAAATTAGAAATGATGAGTTCTGAGCTTAGATATGCGGTTAACAAAATAAAATTATAATATATATTTAATAATGGAGTTATCATTATATTTAGGAAATAGGATCTGTGAGGAGGAAAAGAAAATAAAGGAAATAAAAATAGAAAGAGGGAGGGTTTTGTTACTTGAGTGCCATCTCTTTATGAACCACCTATGCCACATGGAAATGGTCTTTTAATGAAAACAAAATAACAAAAAATAGGTAAGAGTTTTTTTAGTATGATTTGTAAGAATATATGACAGATCCAACACTTTGAATGTGTGAGGATAAGAGGTTCTGAGATGTGGTAATTATAATTGGAGTAGTGGGCTATTTTGATTATTATTATAATTATCATATTATTTTGGATCAATAATATATATTGTTTTGATGATTATAAAAAAAATATATTAAATAATGAATTCTATTTTTATATTATGGTTCTGAGAACAACCATTAATCTTTCATGAATAAAGAATTCATGTATTTTTCTAATATTATAAATTATCATATTTCACTAATATCCATAAATTCAACTATTTCAGAACAATCCCAAAAATTCAGCCCAACAATTTCTCAACTTGTATAAATCAAAAATAGACTCCATTTTATGAAAATAATTTTCTAAAAATCAAAAATATAATTTTTAATTAAAATCATCATTTTTTGAAAATACTAATTTTCTTTTTATATTTTATTTTATGGACATTTAAATAATTAATTAATGTTTATAAATATTATATTATAATCATAAAATAATAAAACATTAATTTATGAATATATTTAGAGAAAATATATTTTATTTTAAATCATTATATAAAAAATAAAATTTTAAATAAACATTTATGTTTCACAAAAATATAAATATTTAATTTATCATTTTATAAAAATTTATTTTCTAATTCAATGTCATAAATATATTATATTTTCATTCATAAGATTCCTTAATTTAATTTATACTACCATATGTTATGATATTATTTTATTGGAAAGGTAACTATTGTGAATGGTAACATTAATATTCCAAATGTCAAATAACAATTTAATTGAAATAGATCACATAATTATTATAAATAACACTTAATTAATTATTAATTTATGAAAATAATTATTTTATTAGGTTTTAAATGTGATGTATGTGTTTTATACTCTATAAAAGTTTTATTAGAAGGAAAATTTTATGGATAAATGATTGGGTTGTTACTACTACACCACCCCACCACTACTGCACACACCCCATTATTCTCATGAAAACATGGACTATTCTCTAGTATATTATATAGAACAATTTATATATTTTCCTCCAATTTTACATCCCTTATCTGAGCCAATATAGTCTACCACTCCTTCCCTACTTCCAGTGCCAACATCTATGAACTCACCACCTGCGAATATAGACCATGTTTCAGCCTACATTCCTACCCCACCACCGGCAGAGGTTGGTATACCTCTTCATTTGATGAATAATCTAGATTACATCACTATGATACCTTATATAGTGTTTAATCCACATATTAACACCTCTATAGTTGTGATAGATAAGGCAAGATAATTTCGTATAACCACTATTCATGGGGGGTAGGGACATCTGATGCTGACAGTTGTAATGTAGCCTATACTATTTAATATTGTCCATATATACCCCTCTATATTATACTATTTCTTGGGTGTATTTTTATAATATATATATATATATATTATTTACCTATATGGAAAATCAAATGTTATATTCCCTGAAATAGATTCATGACTTTTATTTCTTAAATAGAGACATTGTAGGAAAAAGTATAGCCGTAGAAACCTTAGAAGAACTAAACTCAATACACAATGTTAAAAATTAAACAATGTTAAATGATGGAAATCTAAAACCATATGAAAATATATTGTGTGAAAGAATTACATGATTTAAAATTTGGAAATATAAATCCCACCGAAGAAACATGTTTTGAAATCTAGGAAATCCACGATCTTTGGAGACCTTTAATTCCTTATGTATATGATGTGAAACAAATTTATACATCATAAAAGTCTAAAAACATAAGTTAATTAAATAAATATCACATCATGAATCACATATACCCCATGATCCACTTGGTTCAATATATACCTCTGTACCATGACAGACAGTAGAGACTCATACTCTTGCTGAACTTCCTCATTTCTTCATTATTTATTCACTAAAATTTTCAAACCTAGTTCTGCTGGGATTCTTTTTATTTTTTTATCGATCCTTGCATTAATTTACCATAAAAAGTGATACAATTTCATCATTTATTTTAATGATCATGTCTCAGTTATGATTATAGTTCATCTTTATTTATGGCTATTCTCTTTATTATACATTCATGGAAGTTATTATTTTATTAATTTTATGTTGTTTCAATTCTAGATTAAACTTAGTTTTAAAATTTGTAATTATTATTGAGAGTGTTAATGCAATTTCCATTATATTATTATGACCATCATAAAGATAATTCTATTAGGGTTAATGGTCATCAGAAAGGGTATTCTTAAAACTAATTAATTTAAAAATAAAAATATGATTAATCTGTTTGATAAAAGTTAGTTTAAAAACAATTGATAATATAATTCTATTATATGATCTTGATTTGGGGAGGTGTGATTGAAGTACTATGAACTAGGTGTATTTGAGAATGATATGAGAAATAAAATTTGATACTTTATTCCTTGAAATCTTAGAATAGGACATTTTAGTTTTTTACTATCTCTGGAAAAAATAATAGGAGTAACTTCGGTAGATCCAATAGATTTTACCATGACCAATTCATGTCCTTTTCACTACTTTGTAGCCTAATACATAGGTCTATCGGAAGATATATTTTGGATTAATCATTTTCATAGACATTGAAAATTACACTGTTCCCTTTTTATTTCATAATTTTTTTCCCAAGTTGTGTAAGTTATAGAATACAAATTCAATGAGAGATTATGAGGAATCCTTAAATAAAGTTATTACTACAAGGTTTCTAGCCTGCTGTCATATCCATATGGGTTCCACCCCCCTCCTCCCATAGAACATGTCTATTTTTCTTCAATACAAAATATAATGGAATATTACTTCTTTTCAATAATGTTTCAAATATTTGAATGAAATATATTTTCATTTAGAATAAGGAAACATCTTTCTCAATCAAAATTTGTATTAACATAATTTTTTTGAATGTTTTCGTTAATACCACTTTTACTAAAAAATGTAGCAAAATAATGAATCACATACACATATTTTGATATATAAGATGTTATAATATATATATATAAATATAATCCTTCAATAATTTCAAATGTTCTCATATATCATGGTGACACATTTTTTAACTTTATAAGTCATTTATAACAGAACAAATGAAATACTCATAGAATAATTTTATCTATAATAAAAAACTACAATGGTCATCCATAATGATTTTATTTCCATCATTTTTGGGTATTTAGGATTATTTTTTTAAATATATTAATATTATTTTAATTTTAATTTTATAACCACGACCCTGTGAGATGCTTCAATCACATATCAATCCACAGTAATAGTGGTTATTATGTTCAACCCAATAAAGCTATATATGTCTGTGTTGAGTTATAATGAATTTTTGAAATAGAATCCAAGGTTGGTGATGTATATTTTTGAAACCATGTAATAGTAGTATATGTGAATTAAGAAAGTGGTTGCGTGAGGCCCAGGATAATGATACCCAACCACTAAGGGTGGAAGTGAATCAATTGACTTCAAAAACATTTATTTGATAACTATTGTTTCCTTATTATAAAAATAAAATATTAATTTATAAAACAAAAAATGATGATAAGTGATAGAGAGAGTAAATATATACTTGATGTAACACCCCGAGATTTTATGAAAAATATTATTTTAATTTCATTGATGTCTTCTATTATACACCACACCAAGAATAGCTTTTACTATATGCAACACCGTATTAGCTTTCAGTATATGAAACGCTATTCTTGGATCGTGTTACACACAATTTCAAGTTCGTTTTATAATAGTCATTCTACGCAACATTGAGTGTGTTTATATATATATATATATTCAATGTATAGATGAAATATGGTTGGATTTTGTTGTACGAAACAACGAAGGATTCTTTCACAACACGCAACCCTGACTTGGATTGTATTAAACGCAATCACGACCTTCCCTGATAGCGTGTGTAGTACGCAATACCGAGTTTCACTAAACAACGATATGCTATTAAAATATTATTAAAACTAGCTGTTTTGAATAGTAATAACCACCTTTTAATTTTTTTGAAATTTTATCTCTCAAAATGGACTTCATTTTTGGATTCAGAGTATCGAATTTAGCATAAGGTGAAATTTTGGTACTTTTCGGATAACTTTCATATTCTGATGAATAGTGAAAATTACTAAATTTTAATTAAAAAGAACATTTTAATAGAAATAATTAATAGTGATAAATTATTAATTTCAGTGGTTTTAAAGTATATTTAGAATTTTATTTTTACAATTTAATACAATGTTGGTCATTGGATGTAATCTCACATTTAAACCAGTTATAAACAAGTGTCAATCTTTTGATAGTTATTATCTCTTAAAAACACGCTATTTGTTTTGACGACGGGAACTAATTTTTAAATTAATTAATGAAACTGATATGTTCTGAATTTGGTAAAATAGACATCATTTTTGAATTCTTAATATCAAATATATCTTAGGCCTAATTTTTGGTATTTTTCTAAAAACTTTCAATTTTTGATGAATGGTGAAACCACTAAGTGGTAGTTAAAAAAACTGAATTTTTCATAAAACTTAATTTTACCGCTTCTGTGAGTGGAATTTCTAAAATCTGAGAGAAACGGTTAATATCAAGGACTCAAATGTGGTTCAATGCGATGAAAATAATTTTTGGTGAATAGTAACTTTTTACTTTGTTTAAACACAGTTAAAAGTAAATAGGGTAATTAAGGGTAAAAATGATATTATTATTACACTAACACATGTCCTAATTCTATTGGACAAGTGTAATTAGACCAAAAACAACTTTAAGAATAAACTATGACCATTTAGCCCCACTTGGATTAGATTAGGACATTTATTATTAATTTATTTAAAGAAGGGTTAAAATAGTTAAAATCAATGTTTAATAAGTAAAGCATTTTTAATATAAGGTTATACATAATAAAAATTCAACTATAAATATTCATTTGAAAGATAAAAATATTTCCTACATAATGATATTTTATTTATAATTTTTAGACTTTTAATAATTTAATTTATTTATGATACAACGATGATGCAGTAATTATCATAATAATGAAAGATTAGAATAATTGATATATCAATACCTAAATAAGTATAATTTGAGACTTTTTATGAATTAAACTAATTTTATAGTTTAATAATACATTTTAGGATTGATTTAATTAACTTTGGTCGAATTAATCATTCTGTTATGAGTTTCAAAAAAATCAACTATTGAATAGTGTCAAAATTGACATAAAATAGTTTTTAAAACAAATATTATATTATTAACTGTTATTTAATTCCTAAACATATAAGGTTTGGACAAAAGACTTATATAAGGTTATATATATTAATAAAAATAAACTTGGGGGTCGCTTGGATGTATATGGTAAGTTTATTAACTATATAATATAAAAATACAAAGTGACATGGTAAATGTCAATCTAATTAACTAAGAGTTAAAACTAAAATATAAGGTTAATATAATGGCCTAAACTTGTCTAAATTCTATTGGATGAGACGATTTAGACCCATCATCACCTTGTCTTCTAAATAAATCAATTTGGAGCTATTTTAAACCGAAATTTACTTTCTAATAAAATAATATTTTTAGTTATTCCAAAGGTGCCCCTTTCCTCCCTTATAAAAGGGCACCTCCTCCCTCACTTCCTCACACAACTTTTAGCATTCATTCTTGGCCAAACCCTGAAAAATTCTCTTATCCACTTCCCTAGAAATATCCTAGATGTTCTGGTCTTCCTCAGAGACCAATTTTAGTGCCCTAAAGGGAGATCTCAAAGAGGCGCTTCAAAGAAGAGGTAATTTCCGTTACCGATTCTTTCATCTTTATTTCTTATTACCATTCTTCTTCTTTATTTATTTCATTATGAAGTAATAACATCAGTATCAATCATATACTGATATGTTATTATAAGTATGAAACAACCCTATTTCACCATCTATCCATCCTATGGAAAAATAAATCACCGTGCGTGCATACGTACGGAATACCGTCTCTACGCTGTGGTGTAATCTATTTTCCACCAACACCTTACTTGGATAGGTATAATGGTGTAAATAATGACTATATATGACTATTATGAAGTGATATTGATTCTTATATAGTATACATACACTCCAATACAATTCCAAGATCATAGGAACGATATCATCACTCGTGCGTACGTACGGAATACCGTCTCCACGATGTGATGTGACTCCTTATACATGATCTTCATTTCATAATGATTATATAAATGAATTGAATAAATGAATATGATATATATTACACTAATACCATTTTTGAAATGAGGTATCTATAACCTAAAGAGAATAATAATAATTTATTCGACAAAACACCCATAAGCACAAAAAGTTATAAACACCTCAATAACAAGTTGCAATGAAATATTACTACTAAGAAGTTAAGAATATGACCATATATGATATCATAAAAATAATTATGATTCTGGAATAAGTCAATAACATTATTTAAATCATTATACAAGAGGTTCATACATGTACAAAGCATATCAGACCTAAAGTAAGGGAAATATCACAATCTAATTTTTATCTGAGATTGTTTATACCTTGGTATTTACTGGGGTGTATTTTATCATCCACAACCATGTTTCCTCAATAAGTAATATTATTTCCATCCACCTACAATTTTTTAAATCCTATTTTACCCTTCAATTAGTTTTTAGTAAAAGATATGAAAGGAATCTTTTGTCGTACGATGTACTTATTGACTTTTCCGACAAAAGTACAAGAAGAATGTTTTTTTAACTTATACGGCATGAATAGATTTTTAAAATATTATTTCCAAGAATCTTCCTTTACATGTTTTCAAGTTTATTTTTAATCAACTTCTATTAGTTTAAAATTGTATGACATTTTAAGAAAGTAAAAATGTTTTTGAAGTAGAAAGGATATTTTCTTCAATAATGGAGTTCAAGTGTTTTATCAAAATTATTTTCCATCTAAGATAAAATGGGGTTCTGATTCTATCCCTATCATTACATTGATTTGATTTTTTTGTGGTGGAATTATTTTTATGAATTCATTTATCTTATATAAATTGTTTTATAATGTCACGATGTTTAATAATTCCATTTTTGTTACATGGGTTATGCAATGATGTATGATTTATGATTTTGTGGCAAACATAAGAATGGTATCATTATGAGATGGGTGGGACCTATATCTCCCTCCAATTCATTGGGTAAAGATTTTATATCTCATGAGATAGACATGGCTGGAATGGTAGGTTATACCGGTTTAGTGAAACAGGACTGAAATGAGGGTGACTCGGTTCAGAAATGGACTTTGTCCACTAAGATAGTCTTGGAAATGAGTCTTGGCTAATAAGAAATGATTCTCTATGATTATGTGTGTATTCCACAAAGTTCCATGTTTTATGTTATGATTATTAGGATTACATTTCACTTCTATGATTTATCCCATGTTATGATATTATGATATCTTTTGCAGGTTAAGATTTCCAAAAGTTAGGTTCTTATGTATATGATGTGATTGATATTTCTTTTGTTTACCCTTACTGAGCATTTGAGCTCACCCTTTTATGTTTTCATTTCCCCAGGACATAAAGAAAGGATTTAGGTTTAAAAAAAAGAAGATCTTTATGGGAGATGTTGAAGATCTTTCACCACGATTAGAAGATTATATTCAGAGTTTCCAAAGAAACTAAGCTATTACGGTCCTTGTGTGTGTGTTTTTGTTAAGTACTAAGTATTCCGAAAAAGTAATGTAATGTCTATGTACGTTAGGCTTGAGATCTCTACACTTGACATAAGTGATTTTTCTTCAACCCACAAATAAATAAAATTACAGTTTATTCAATGTTAGTTCCACCACTTTTGGTGTTTCAAACTCCTTTCACTTTCAAATATTTATAATTTCCAATAGTAACATCTCATGTATCATACATATGGATATTTGTAAGTGATAATAATTGTTGGAATTATGTAATGAGAAATATATTTCCAAAATCCATGGGATTTCCTTTGGAAGTGTTAAGATGAAATCTCATATTTTATGTGTTTCTTGATCAATTTTCATTTATCATCATCATTATTTCTATTTTCATTATTAATAGGTTTAATGTTTATGAGAATAATAGTATTAAAATATTATTTTTTGGAGAACATTAATTCTCCAAAACCCTTAAATGGTTGGGTAATTTATGTTTGGTGTAACAGGTGGAAACAATCAGTTTGAAAAAATTGTTACATATTATAATATGGGGAAGAGATATGAAATGAAAACAATAAAAAAAACATATGATAATACTAATATACAATAAATCATATGATTTATAGTGGTTTGAATACATGATATCTGAATCCACTATTAATCACTTATAACTCCTTGAGGGATGTGATTTCCACTAAAGACTAAATTTTTGATAGCTATATAACATTATAATATAATATTTCCTTTTTAAACTCACTAGCACCAATAAGTAATTGTATATATATTTTGAATAGATATATATTCTTTTAACAAAAAAACATGACCTCTTTATTTTATGTGAGGAATTATTTGTTTTAAATTTACGAAATATTCATGACCTTAAACATTATTTTATTTGTAAAGGAAAAAACAAACTGATTTTGGAAGGGAAAAAATTATTTTTGTAATTGCTTTTAATGGAAAAAATAAAATTGAAATATAAATAAATATAAAATTATGTATAATGATATTGAAAACATTAAAATAATAATATAGTTATGTAAATGATGAAGATGGTCCGACATCAATATCTAACATTATTATAATTTAAATTTTTTAATAAAACCCATATGTATCAAATGATTCATTCATTATGGGATTTAGGAAGTTGTTATTTGGATTATTTTATTTTAATTCTCTTTATATCTCTCCACTCTGTCTTTTTTTTATTCCCTTTGATAACATGAATCCTAATGTATAAATAGATAATTTGTTAATGATAACCTTTAGTTTATAATCATCTATTTAATTATGTGATCGTATTCCATCTGTGTAATTTATTTTTAGGATAAATATCATATCATGATTTCAATGATTCATACATGAAAACATATAAACTTTTATAAAATAGATTTTGGGTATCTTTGAAACAACATCTCATGGTTTTAATAATATTATCACATGTGGAATTATCATTTTATAATTTCATATATATACTTTTAGTAAGGTGATATAATTTTTTAACATAATATAACCCTACTTATAATGACCCATACTTTACATACATTTTTATTACTTCAGAATTCAATCACACTTATTACAACATATAACAAAACCAAGAAAGGACTGTATAGGTATAGTGTCTTTAGAAACTGGGAAACATAAACAACAGGTTCATAAATCATCTAATTTGCCTCCCATTTATTTCATCATATCTAGAGTCCCCTTTTTGGCATATTCTACTTAATTGTATTCTTCCTGACCTGGTGAAATAAAACATACAAAAGGGTGAGGTCAAATTCTCAGTAAGGTTAAACAAAGGAAATATCAATCACATCATATACATAAGAACATAACTTTTGAAAATCTTAACCTACAAAAGAGATCATAATTTCATAACATGGGATAAATCATAGTAGTGAAATGTAATCCACAAAATCATAACATAAAACATGAAACTTTTTGGTATACACACATAATCACAAAGAATCATTTCTTATTAGTCAAGACTCATTGCTAAGACTATCTTAGTGGACAAAGTCTATTTCTGAACCGAGTTCACTCCTCGTTTCAGCCCTGTTGCACTGAACTGGTATAACCTACCGTTCTAGCCATGTCGATCTCATGAGATATAAAATCTTTACCCAATGCATTGGAGGGAGATATAGGTCCCACCCATATCATAATTATACCATTCTTATGTGTGCCACAAAATCATAAATCATACATCATTGCAAAACCCATGTAATAAAAATGGGAATCTTAAACATCGTGACATCATAAAACTATTCATATAAGATAAAGGAATTCATAAATATAATTCCATCACAACGTAATCAAATCAATGTAATAATAGGGATAGAAATAGACCCCTTTATTATCTTATATTGAAAATAATTTTGATAAAACACTTGAACTGCATTTTTGAGGAAAATATCCTTTCTACTTCAAAAAACATTTTTTCCTTTCTTAACATGGAATACAATTTAAAAATAAAAGAATTGGATTAAAAATAAACTTGAAAACTTGTAAGGGAAGCTTCTTGGAAATAATGTTTTAAAAATCCATTCACGCCGTATAAGTTAAAAGAAAACATTCTTCTCGTACTTTTGTCGGAAATGTCAAAAAGTACCTCGTATGAGAAACTACAAAAGATTCCTTTCATATATTTTACTAAAAAATCAATGAAGGGTAAAATTTGATATAAACTATTGTAGAAGGATATAAATATTACATATTTAGGAAACATGGATGTGGATGATAAAATACACCCCAGTAAATACCGAAGTATAAACAATTTCGGATAAAAATGAGATTGTGATATTTCCCTTACCTTAGGTCTAATATGCTTTGTACTTGTCCGAACCTCCTGCATAATGATTTAAATAATGTTATTAACTTATTCCAGAATCGTACTTATTTTTATGATATCACATATGGTCATATTCTTAGCTTCTTAGTAGTAATATTTCATTGTTACATGTTATTAGGGTGTTTATAACTTTTTGTTCTTATGCGTGTTTTGTCGAATAAATTCTTATTCTTATCTTTAGGTAATAGATACCTCATTTCCAGAATGGTATTAGTGTAATATATATCATATTCATTCATTCAATTCATTTATATAATCATTATGAAATGAAGATCATGTAGAACGAGTCACATCACATCGTGGAGACGGTATTCCGTACGTATGCACGAGTGATGATATCGTTCCTATGATCGTGGAATTGTATTGGAGTATATGTATACTATTTCAGAATCAGTATCACTTTATAATAGTCATATATAGTCATTATTTACACCATTATACCCATCCAAGTAAGGTGGTGGTGGAAAATAGATTACAACACGGTGTGGAGACGGTATTCTGTACGTACGCACGTGCGGTGATTTCTTTTTCCGTAGGATTGATAGATGGTGAAATAGGGTTGTTTCATACTTATAATAAAATATAATTATATGAGTGATACTGATGTTATTAATTCATAATGAAACAACTAAAGAAGAAGAAGTGTAAGAATAAATAATGATGGAAGAATCGGTAATGGACATTACCTCTTCTTTGAAGTGATTCTTTGAGACCTCTTTTTATTGCACTAAATTAAGTCATTGAAGAAGACCAGAACCTCTAGGATGCTTTTAGGGAAGTGGAGAGAAGAAATTGGCAGGGGTTTTCTGAGCTTGAAGGCTCAATGTGGTGTGAGGAAGAGGGGGAGGAGGTGCCCTTTTATAAGGGAGGAGAGGGGCCCCTTTGGAAAAAAATATTATTTTATAATAAAGTCAAGTTCGGTTTTAAATAGCTCTTAATTGATTTATTTTGAAGCTAAGGAGGGGATGGGTCGAAATAATATCATCCAATAGAATTTAGACAAGTTTAGGTTCCTATTTTAACCTTATCATTTAGATTTAACATTAAGTTAAATGATTTTACTTTTACCGTGTCTTCTTGTGTTCTTATACTATAAGGTTAATAAACTTACTATAAACAGCCAAACGAACCCCAAGTTGTTTATTATTAATATAAATAATAGTATCTAATTCATTTGGCTGAAACATAGATTTTTAAGAATAAAATAACAATTTCTAATATAATATTTGTATTAAAACCTATTTTATGTCAATTTTGACACTATTTAGTAATTATTTTTTGTGAAAATCATAACAGAATTATTAGTTCGAAAAAAGTTAATTAAATCAATACTACCATGTAATATTAATCTATAAAATTAGTGGAATTCATAAAAAGTCTCAAATTACATTTATTTTTGTGTTTATAACATCAATTATTTCAATATTTCATTAATAAGATAATTACTGCATCATCTTTGTGTCATAAATAAATTAAATTATTTAATGTCTACAAATTACAACTAAAATACAATTATGTAAGAAATATTTTTAGATCTCTAATTAATATTTATATTTGAATTTATCTTATGTATAACCCCATATTAAAAATGATTTACTTATTAAACTTTTATTTTAACTATTTTAACCCTTCTTTAAATAAATTAATAATAAATGTCCTAATCTAATCCAAGCAGGCCTAAATGGTCATATTTTATTCCTAAGTTTGTTTTTTGGTCAAATTAAACTTGTCCAATAGAATTTTTACATGTGTTAGGGTAATAATAATATCATTTTTACCCTTAATTACCCTATTTACTTTTAACCGTGGCAAAAAAAAGTAAAAAGTTACTATTCACCAAAAAATTATTTTCATCTCATTGAACCACATTTTACTTACTGACATCAACCGTGTCTCTCGGATTTTTGAAATTCCACTCACTGAAGCGGTAAAATTATGTTTTATGAAAAATTCAATTTTTTAACTACCACTTAGTGGTTTCACTATTCATCAAAAATTGAAAGTTTTCAGAAAAATACCAAAATTTTACCCTAGCCTAATTTCGATATTCTGGATCCAAAAATGAATTCCATTTTGAAAAATAAAATTTATAAAAATTAAAAAGTGGTTATTACTATTCATAACGGTTAGTTTTAATAATATTTAATTAGCATATCATTGTTTAGTGAAACTCAGTGTTGCGTACGACGCAAGCTATCGGGTAAGGTTGCGATTTCGTGTAAAGCAAGCCAAGCAAGTGTTGTGTGTAGAAAAATTCCTTTGATGATTTATATAAAATAAAAGTCTCAGGTGTTACATTCTACCCCCCTAAAAATGAATTTCGCCCTCGAAATTTGTCACTTTGTAACAAACAGATGAGGATAACTCTCCCTCATCATATCCTCAAGCTCCCATGTAGCTTTTTCTAATTGGTGGTTCCTATATAAAACATTCACCAATCGAGTGGTCTTGCTTCGTAGGACTTTTTCGCTATGATCCAGAATCTCTATCGGTTGTTCTTTATAAGAAAGATCTTGCTCCACCGGTACAACTTCTGAGTTGAGTACATGTGAAAGATCAGGTATTTACTTTCTCAGGAGAGATACATGGAACACATTGTGAACTTGAGAGAGATTCGGTGGAAGTGCCAATCGGTAAGCTACCTTCCCAACACGATCCAGTATTTCGAAAGGACCGATATATCTAGGGCTTAACTTCCCCTTCTTTCCAAATCTCATGACTCTCTTCCAGGGAGATATTCGTAAGAACACTTTATCACCCACTTCAAACTCTAGGTCTTTTCATCGGTTGTCGGCATAATTTTTCTGCCGACTCTAAGCTTCTCTTATGTGTTTTTGAATTGATCTGACCTTTTCTGCAATTTCATCAACGAGATAAAGTCCTAATAGCTTTCTTTCCCCAACATCATCCCAACAAGTTGGAGTCCTGCATTTCTTTCCATAGAGAGCTTCATAAGGAGCCATCTGAATACTGGAGTGAAAGATATTATTATAAGAAAATTCCACCAAAGGTAGGTGTTGATCCCAACCACCTTTGAAATCCATAGAGCAAGATCTCAACATATCTTCTAGAGTTTGAATTGTTCTCTCAGACTGACCGTCTGTATGAGGATAAGAAGCAGTTCTGAAACTCAACTCTGTGTCCAGAGTAAGCTGAAGACTTTGCCAGAACTTCGAGGTAAATCTCGGATCCCGATCAGATATAATAGAAAGTGGTACTCCATGCAATCTTACCACTTCCTTTAAATATATCCTGGAAAGATGATCCAGATAGAAATCCTCTCTAATAGAAATGAAGTGTGCAGACTTTGTAAGATGATCAACTATGACCCAGATATCATTATTGCCTTTGGATGTTTTCGGAAGTCCTATGACAAACTCCATAGTGATGTTTTCCCATTTCCATTAGGGTATGGGTAATGGTTGTAACATCCCCTTAGACTTATATCTCTCAGCTTTAACTTGTTGACAAACCAAGCATCAAGAGACATATTCAGCAACATCTCTTTTCATGCCATCCCACCAGAAGTACTCTTTCAGGTCCCTATACATCTTCGTGCTTCCAGGATGAATAGTGAATGAAGAACTAGGAGCCTCATCCAACAACTCCTTCTTTAATTCGAGGATGGGAGGAACACAAACCCGATTCCTGAACTTTATTATCCCATCACAATCAAGGTTGAATTCAGGAAAATTTCTCCCCTTATTTTGTAACTCGACATCTTCTTTCTATGCCTCTTTAATCTTTACATGTATAGATGGTTGAACATTCATTTGAGAAAGATACGATTTTTCACCTTGCATTATAATTCCAAGATCCATCCTCTGTAAATACATAAATATTGGATCTTTTGTGATCCTCATCATGGATAAACTAGCATGGTCTTGTCGACTTAATGCATCTGCCACCTTGTTTTCTTTCCCAGGGTGGTAATGGATTGATCAGTTGTAATTCTTAATCAGCTCCAACCATCTTCTTTTCCACATATTCAACTCATTTTGTGTGAAAATATACTTTAAACTTTTATGATCAGTATAAATATCACACCTTTCACCATAAAGGTAATGCCTCCAAATATTTAATGCAAAGATTACCGCAGCTAACTCCAACTCATGAGTTGGGTAATTTTTCTCATGTATTTTTAACTGTCGTGATTCATAAGCTATCACCATACCATTTTGCATAAGAACACACCACAATACCTTCTTGGATGCATCACTATAGATCACAAACCTTTATCCACTACAAGGTAGTGTGAGCACAGGTGCACTGGATAACCTTCATTTTAACTCCTTGAAATTCTCTTCACATTCCTCCGTTTAAACAAACTTAACTCCTTTCCGAGTCAACATGGTGAGTGGATTATATAATCATGAAAAATCATTCACAAAACGTCGATAATATCCAGCCAAACCAAGAATACTTCGGATCTCAATTACTGTTGTTTTTCTTGACCATCTTTCGATAACCTCTATTTTTGCTGGATCCATAGATATCCCCTCTTTTGGGATTATGTGACCCAAAATGCAACTTTTTGAAGCCAAAATTCACACTTGGTAAATTTGGCATAAAGCTTCTCCTTTCTCAGGGTCTTCAACATAATTCTCAAGTGATCTTCATGTTATTCCGTTCTCTTTGAATAGACAAGAATATCGTCTATAATGACTACCACAAACTGATCAAGATAGTCTTTAAAGACTCTATTCATTAGATCCATGAAGATAGCAGGGGCATTAGTTAGAACAAATGGCATCACTATAAATTCATAGTGTCCATACCTTGTACAGAAAGCCGTATTTGTTATATCCTCCCTTTGGACCCTTAATTGATGATACCCTGAACGAAGATCAATCTTGGAAAAGTATTGAGCTCCGCGTAGTTGGTCAAATAGGTCATCAATGTGTGGGAGAGGATATTTTTTCTTGATAGTGATCTTGTTAAGTTCTCGATAATCAATGCAGAGTCTCATTGATCCATCTTTCTTCTTAACAAACAAAACAGGTGCTCCCCCAGGTGAAGCACTAGGGTGTATGAACCCCTTATCAAGATTCTCTTGGAGTTGCTTCTTAAATTCTTGCAACTCAATTGGTGTCATTCTATAAGGTGTCTTTGAAATAGGAAAAGCACCCGGTATGAGTTCTATTGAAAACTCAACTTCACGATTCAGTGGAAGACCCGGTAATTCCTTTGGAATGACATCATCAAACTCCCGTACAATGGGCATATTCTTAATCATGAGTTTCTCACCAACCATTTGAGATAAATAACCTTCATTTAGTGGAATCAATACCCATAAAATGGAAGAAATTTGCACTGGAAGGTTATGTTCATCCTTGCATCGATAGATGATCATAGATTGATCTTGAATATGAAATGTGACTTCCCTTCTTTGGCAATTGATATGAGATCCATGTAGAGAAAGCCAATCCATGCCAAGAATAAAATCAAATTCCACTATAGGAAGGATCACAAGATTTGCAGGAGCACTTTCCCACAAACTTCAATCGGAGAAGAATTATAAAATTTTGATGTGACTGTTGTGCCATTAGGTGTTTTCACAGCTAACTCAACATATAATTGTTGAGGTAATACGGTGATACCCTTAGAAACTTCTTCAGAAATAAATGAGTGGGTGGATCCAAAATAAAATAAAACATTTGCAACTTTAGAATGTATGGTAAGTGTATCTTTCACCACATCATTATTGTACTCCACATCGTTGATAGAAATTTCATGTGACTTTCCTTTGTCTTTATCCTTAAGAGTTTGTTGACATCGACCATCATCATCAACCCTTGGATTAGGGCACTTATTGGCATAATTTCCCATCTCCTTGCACTTGAAACATTTAAGTATAGTAGGTTCATTCTGTGTATCCCTTCCTTTGTTTTCATCATTAGACATCTTCTTCCCATCATCACGACATTCAAATGACCGATGACCTTCCTTTCCACATTTGAAACATTTACTTATCCCTTTAAGACAACTCCCTCCATGTTTCATTCCACACTTTTAGTGTAGGGGAAAGCTCATCTTCTTTTTAGTGTGCTCTTTTGATTTTCCTTTGAATTCCATTTTCCTCTTCTTATCAAACCCATATGACTGATGGGTTACTGCAATATCCATCTCAACTTTGAGAGCACATCGAACGATTTCCTCGTAGCTATTGAAGTCCCTTATGGCTAAGGCCCTTCGAAGACTTGGTATTAAGCCACTAAAGAATCGATCGATCTTACTCTCAGGTTGGATAATAATACCATAAGCGTACCTTGGAAGTATTGTAAAATTTGCTTCATAGGTACCAACAGATTCATCACCCTTTTGCTTCAGTTCAAGAAACTCTTTCTCCATCTTTTTTCGAAGAATATGAGGGAAGTACTTATTGAAAAATAAGTTCTTGAAATCGTCCCATTCCATGGACTCAATTTCATCCCTTTGCCTCGTATTCTTAATAAGATTCCACCATTGATCAGCATATACTTCTAAATGATACACTACTAAGATGACTTTATCATGCTCAGAACATTGAAGAACTGAAAATATCTTTTCAGTAGTACTAATCCACTGTTCAGCAACTAATGGATCAGTAGACCCGCTGAATAAAGGTGGATGCTGTCTCATGAAGGATTCAATAGAGTGTTGCTCCTTCCTTTGCTCGTTTGGAAGTCCTGCATGATTCATAGCTTGAGAAAGTTGTGTGATCATGGCTACAAGATTTTTAGTCCAGCTCCCATATCGTTTGGTTGCTCAGCGGGACAATCATTGCATTGCCCGTCGCATTCCGCATTAACACGGTTCCTTCAGGTTCCAGCCATTGACTAAAACTAAGAAGAATAGTGTTAAAAACACTAATTATAATATCAAAACCACATAATCAAGAATAAAGTTTTACACTAAAGGTCTTATCCTAGGTTATTCATGTCCATTTCTAAAACACTAAGATTGTGTTCTATGCTTAGACTTATCCTTAGGTTTCTTACTAAGGATTTCACATCCTAGTTTCCAAAGGTTGACTATACCTTTCCTATGATACCAAATATAATGACCCATACATTACATAAATTTTTATTACTTTAGAACTGAAGCACTCTTATTACAACATATAACAAAACCAAGAAAGGACCGTATAGGTATAGTGTCTTTAGAAACTGGGAAACATAAACAACTGGTTCATAAAGCATCTACTTTGCCTCCTATTTATTTCATCATATCTAGAGTCCCTTTTGGAATATTCTACTTAATAATATTCTTCCTGACCTGGGGAAATAAAACATACAAAAGGGTGAGTTCAAATGCTCAGTAAGGGTAAACAAAAGAAATATCAATCACATAATATACATAAGCACATAACTTTTGGAAATCATAACCTGAAAAAGAAATCATAATTTCATAACATGGAATAAATCATAGTAGTGAAATGTAATCCCAATAATCATAACATAAAACACTAAACATTGTGGAATACACACATAATCATATAGAATCATTTCTTATTAGTCAAGACTCATTGCCAAGACTATCTTAGTGGACAAAGTCCATTTATGAAAGGAGTTCACTCCTCGTTTCAGTCCTGTTTCACTGAACCGGTATAACCTACCGTTCAGCCATGTCTATCTCATGAGAAATAAAATATTTACCCAATTCATTGGAGGGATATATTGGTCCCACCCATCTCACAATGATACCATTCTTATGTGCGCCACAAAATCATAAATCATACATCATTGCCTAACCTATGTAATAAAAATGGGAATGTTAAACGTCATGACATCATAAAATAATTCATATAAGATAAAGGAATTCATAAATATAATTCCATCACAACATAATCAAATCAATGTAATAATAGGGATATAAACAGAACCCTTTATTATCATAGATGGAAAATAATTTTGATAAAACACTTGAACTCCATTCTTGAAGAAAATATCCTTTCTACTTCAAAAAACATTTTTCCTTTCTTAACATGTCATACAATTTTAAACTAAAAGAAGTTGATTAAAGATAAACATGAAAACTTCTAAGGTAAGCTTCTTGGAAATAATGTTTTAATAATCCATTCATGCTGTATAAGTTAAAAGAAAACATTCTTCTTGTACTTTTGTCGAAAAAGTCAAAAAGTACATCGTATGAGAAATGACAAAAGATTCATTTCATATCTTTTACTAAAAACTCAACGAAGGGTAAAATTTGATATAAACTATTTTAGAAGGATATAAATATTACATATTGAGGAAAGATGTATGTGGATGATAAAATACACCCCAATAAATACCGAAGTATAAACAATCTCGGATAAAAATGAGATTGTGATACTTCCCTTACCTTAGGTCCGATATGCTTTGTACATTTCCGAACCTCCTGTATAATGATTTAAATAATGTTATTGACTTATTCCAGAATCATACTTATTTTTATGATATCATATATGGTCATATTCATAGCTTCATAGTAGTAATATTTCATTGCTACTTGTTATTCGGGTGTTTATAACTTTTTGTTCTTATGCGTGTTTTATCAAATAAATTATTATTCTTCTCTTTAGGTTATAGATAACTCATTTACAGAATGGTATCAGTGTAATATATATCATATTAATTCATTCAATTCATTTATATAACCATTATGAAATTTAGATCATGTAGAACAAGTCTCATCACATCGTTGAGACGGTATTCCGTACGTACGCACGAGTGATGATATTGTTCCTACGATCCATGAATTGTATTGGAGTGTATGTATACTATTTCAGAATCAGTATCACTTTATAATAGTCATATATAGTCATTATTTACACCATTATACCCATCCACGTAAGGTGGTGGTGGAAAATAGATTACACCACGGTGTGGAGATGGTATTCCGTACGTATGCACGCACGGTGATTTCTTTTTCCGTAGGATCGATAGATGGTGAAATAGGGTTGTTTCATATTTATAATAACAGATCAGTATATGAGTGATACTGATGTTATTACTTCATAATGAAACAACTAAAGAAGAAAAAGTGGAAGAAGAAATAAAGATGAAAGAATCGGTAATGGACATTACCTCTTCTTTGAAGTGCTTCTTTGAGACCTCCTTTTAGGGCACTAAAATAGGTCTCTAAAGAAGACCAGAACCTCTAAGATGTTTCTAGGGAAGGGGAGAGAAGAAATTGGCAGGGGTTGGCTGAGCTAGAAGGCTCAAATTGGTGTGAGGAAGAGGGGGAGGAGGTGCCCTTTTATAAGGGAGGAGAGGGGCTCCATTGGAAGAAAATATTATATTATTATAAAGTCAAGATCGGTTTTTAATAGCTCCAAATTGATTTATTTCAAAGATAAGGTGGGGAGGGGTCTAAATACTCTTTTCCAATAGAATTTCGACAAGTTTAGGTTCTTATTCTAACCTTATCATTTAGATTTAACTTTAAGTTAAATAATTTTACTTTTACCATGTCTTCTTGTTTTCTTCTACTATAAGGTTAATAAACTTACTATAAGCATCCAAATGAACCCCAAGTTGTTTATTGTTAATATATATAACCTTATCGAAGACATTTGGCCGAACCTTATACTTTTAGGAATAAAATAACAATTACTAATATAATATTTTTTTAAAAAACTATTTTATGTCAATTTTGACACTATTTAGTAATTAATTTTTGGGAAAATCATAAAAGAATTATTAGTTCTAAAACAGTTAATTAAATCAATACTAACATGTCATATTAATCTAAAAAATTTGTGGAATTCATAAAAAGTCTCAAATTACATTTATTTTGGTGTTTATAACGTCTATTATGTCAATATTTCATTAATAAGATAATTACTGCATCATCTTTGTATCATAAATAAATTTAATTATTTAACTTCTAAAAATTACAAATAATATACCATTATGTAGTAAATATTTTTAGATTTATAATGAATATTTATAGTCGCATTTATCTTATGTATAACCCCATATTAAAAATGATTTACTTATTAAACATTGATTTTAGCTATTTTAACCCTTCTTTAAATAAATTAATAATAAATTTCCTAATCTAATCCATGTGGGCCTAAATGGTCATATTTTATTCGTAAGGTTGTTTTTGGTTGAATGACACTTGTCCAATAGAATTAGGACATGTGTTAGGGTAATAATAATAACATTTTTACCCTTAATTACCCTATTTACTTTTAACCGTGGTAAAAAAAGTAAAAAGTTACTATTCACCAAAAAATTATTTTCATCTCATTGAACCACATTTTACTTACTGGAATCAACCGTGTCTCTCGGATTTTTGAAATTCCACTCAAAGAAGTGGTAAAATTAAGTTTTATGAAAAATTCAGTTTTTTAACTATCACTTAGTGGTTTCACTATTCATCATAAATTGAAAGTTTTTTAAAAAAATACCAAAATCTCACCCTAGGCTAATTTCGATATTCCGAATCCAAAAATGAAGTCCATTTTGAAAAATAAAATTTATAAAATTTCAAAAAGTGGTTATTACTATTCATAACAGCTAGTTTTAATAATATTTTATTAGCATATCATTGTTTAGTAAAACTCGGTATTGCGTATGACGCAAGCTATCGAGGAAGGATGCGATTTCGTGTAAAGCAAGCCAAGCAAGTGTTGTGTGTAGAAAAATATTCCTTTGATGATTTATATAACATAAAAGTCTCGGTTGTTACATTCTACCCCCCTTAAAATGAATTTCTCCCTCAAAATACTTCATTTTAACAAACAGATGAGGATACCTCTCCCTCATCATAACCTCAAGCTCCCATGTAGCTTCTTCTAATTGGTGGTTCCTCCATAAAATTTTCACCAATCTAGTGGTCTTGCTTCGTAGGACTTTTTTGCTACGATCCAAAATCTATATCGGTTGTTCTTCGTAAGAAAGATCTTGCTCCAGCGGTACAACTTCTGAGATGAGTACATGTGAAGGATCAGGTATGTACTTTCTAAGGAGAGATACATGGAACACATCTTGAACATGAGAGAGATTTAGTGGAAGTTCCAATCGATAAGCTACCTTCCCAACACGATCCAGTATTTCGAAAGGACCGATATATCTAGGGCTCAACTTCCCCTTCTTTCCAAATCTCATGACTCTCTTCCAGGGAGATATTCGTAAGAACACTTTATCACCCACTTCAAACTCTAGGTCTTTTATTCGGTTATCGGCATAACTTTTCTGTCGACTCTGAGCTGCTCTTATGTGTTGTTGAATAGATCTGACCTTTTCTGCCATTTCATCAACGAGATCATGTCCTAATAGCTTTCTTTCCCCAACTTCATCCCATCAAGTTGGAGTCCTGCATTTCTTTCCATAGTGAGATTCATAAGGAGCCATTTGAATACTAGAGTGAAAGATATTATTATATGAAAATTCCACCAAAGGTAGGTGTTGATCCCAACCACCTTTGAAATCCATAGAGCAAGCTCTCAACATATCTTCTAGAGTTTTAATTGTTCTCTCAGACTGAACGTCTGTCTGAGGATGATAAGCAGTGCTGAAACTCAACTCTATGTCCAGAGTATGCTGAAGACTTCGCCAGAACTTCGAGGTAAATATTGGATCCCAATTAGATATAATAGAAAGTGGTACTCCATGCAATATTACCACTTTACATATATCCTGGCAAGCTGATCCAGAGAGAAATCCTCTCTAATAGCAATGAAGTGTACAGACGTTGTAAGACGATCAACTATGACCCACATAACATTATTGTCTTTGGATGTTTTAGGAAGTCCTGTGACAAAGTCCATAGTGATGTTTTCCCATTTCCATTTGGGTATGTGTAATGGTTGTAACATCGCCTTAGACTTATGTCTCTCAGCTTTAACTTGTTGACAAACCAAGCATCGAAGGACATATTTAGCAACATCTCTTTTCATGCCATCCCACCAGAAGTACTCTTTTAGGTCCCTGTACATCTTCGTGCTTCGTGGATGAATAGAGAATGAAGAACTATGAGACTCATCCGACAGCTCCTTCTTTAATTCGGGGATGGGAGGAACACAAACCCGATTCTTGAACTTTATTATCCCATCACAATCATGGTTGAATTCAGTAACATTTCTCACCTTCTTTTGTAACTCAACATCTTCTTTCTGTGCCTCTTTAATCTTCACATATATAGATGGTTGAACATTCATTTGAGATAGATATGATTTTTCCCCTTTCATTATAATTCCGAGATCCATCCTTTGTAAATCCATAAATATTGGATCTTTTGTGATCCTCATCATGGATAAAATAGCATGGTATTGTCGACTTAATGCATCTTCCACCTTGTTTGCTTTCCCAGGGTGGTAATGGATTGAGCAGTCGTAATCCTTAATCAGCTCCAAACATCTTCTTTGGCACATATTCAGATCCTTTTGTGTGAAAATATACTTTAAACTTTTATGATCAGTATAAATATCACACCTTTCACCATAAAGGTAATGCCTCCAAATCTTTAATGCAAAGATTACCGCAGCTAACTCCAAATCATGAGTTGGGTAATTTTGCTCATGTATTTTCAACTGTTGTGAGGCATAAGCTATCACCATATCATTTTGCATAAGAACACACCCCAATCCCTTCTTGGATGCATCACTGTAGATCACAAACCTTTCTCCACTATAAGGCAGTGTGAGCACAGGTGCACTGGAAAACCTTCTTTTCAACTCCTTGAAATTCTCTTCACATTCCTCTGTCCAAACAAACTTAACTCCTTTCCGAGTCAACTTGGTGAGTGGATTAGATAATCATGAAAAATATTTCACAGAACGTCGATAATATCCAGCCAAACCAAGAAAACTTCGGATCTCAGTTACTGTAGTTGGTCTCAACCATCTTTCGATAACCTCTGTTTTTGCTAGATCCACAGATATCCCCTCTTTTGAGATTATGAGACACAAAATTGCAACTTTTTGAAGCCAAAATTCACACTTGGTAAATTTGGCATAAAGATTCTCCTTTCTCAGGGTCTTCAACATAATTCTCAAGTGATCATCATGTTCTTCCTTGCTCTTTGAGTAGACAAGAATATCTTTTATAAATACTACCACAAACTGATCAAGATCATCATTAAAGACTCTATTCATTAGATCCATGAAGATAGTAGGGGAATTATATAGACCAAATGGCATAACTGTAAATTCATAGTGTCCATACCTTGTACGGAAAGTCGTCTTTGGTATATCCTTTCTTTTGACCCTTAATTGATGATACCCTGAAAGAAGATCAATCTTGGAAAAGTATTGAGCTCTGCATAGTTGGTCAAATAGGTCATCAATGCACAGGATAGGATATTTGTTCTCGATAGTGATGTTGTTAAGTTCTCGATAATCAATGCAGAGTCTCATTGATCCATCTTTCTTCTTAACAAACAGAACAGGTGCTCCCCAAGGTGACGCACTAGGGCGTATGAACCCCTTATCAAGATTCTCTTGGAGTTTCTTCTTCAATTCCTGCTACTCAATTGGGGTCATTCTATAATGTGTATTTGAAATAGGCAAAGCACCTGGTTCGAGTTCTATTGAAAACTCAACTTCACGATTCGGTGGAAGACCTAGTAATTCCTCTAGAAAGACATCATCAAACTCTCACACAATGGGCATATTATTAATCGTGAGTTTCTCACCAACCATTTGAGATAAATAACATTCATTTAGTGGAATCAATACGCAATAAATGGAAGAAATTTCCACTGGAAGGTTATGTTCATCCTTACATCGATAGACGATCATAGATTGATCTGGAATATGAAATGTGACTTCCCTTATTTGGAAATTGATATGAGATCCATGTAGAGAAATCCAATCCATGCCAAGAATCACATCAAATTCTACTATAGGAAGGATAACAAGATTTGCAAGAAGCACTTTCCCACAAACTTCAATCGGAGAATAATTATAATCTTTTGATGCGACTGTTGTGCCATTAGGTGTTGTCACAACTAACTCAACATCTAATTTTTGAGGTAATACGGTGATACCCTTAGAAAATTCTTCAGAAATAAAGGAGTGGGTGGATCCAGAATCAAATAAAACATTTTCTACTTTAGAGTGGATGGTATGTGTACCTTTCACCACATCGTTATCGTACTCCACATCGCTGATAGAAATTGCATGTGACTTTCCTTTATCTTTAGCCTTATAAGTTTGTTGACGTCGTCCATCATCATCAACCCTTGGATTAGGGAACTTATTGGCATAATGTCCTATCTCCTTGCACTTGAAACATTTAAGTGTAGTAGGTTCATTCTGTATATCCCTTCATTTGTTTGCATCAATACAAATCTTCTTCCCATCATCGCGACATTCAAATGCCCGATAACCTTCCTTTCCACATTTGAAACATTTACTTGTCCCTTTAAGACAACTCCATCCATGTTTCTTTCCACACTTTTAGCATAAGGGAAATCTCATCTTCTTTTCAGTGTGCTCTTTAGATTTTCCTTTGAATTCCATTTTCCTCTTCTTATCAAACCCATATGACTGATGGGTTACTACAATCTCCATCTCAAATTTGAGAGCACATCGAACGATTTCCTCGTAGCTATTGAAGTCCATTATGGCTAAGGCCCTTCGAAGACTTGGTTTTAAGCCACTAAAGGATCGATCGATCTTACTCTCAGGTTGGATAGTAATACCAGAAGCATACCTTGCAAGTCTTGTAAAATTTGCTTCATAGGTACCAACAGATTCATCATCCTTTTACTTCAGTTCAAGAAACTCTTTCTCCATCATTGGTCGGAGAATACGAGGGAAGTACTTATTAAAAAATATGTTCTTGAACTCGTCCCATTACATGGACTCAATTCCATCCCTTTGCCTCATATTCTTAATAAGATTCCACCATCAATCTGCATCACCTTCCATACGATACACTGCTATGATGACTTTATCATGCTCAGAACATTGAAGAAAAGAAAATATCTTTTCAGTAGTACTAATCCATTGTTCAGCAACTAATGGATCAGTAGACCCACTGAATGAAGGTGGACGCTGTCTCATTAATGATTTAACAGAATGTTGCTCCTTCCTTTTCTCGTTTGGATGTCCTGCATGATTCATAGCTTGAGAAAGTTGTGTGAGCATGGCTACAAGATTTTTCATTACAGCTCCCATAACGTTTGGTTGCTCAGGGGGACAATCATTGCATTTCCTGTCGCATTCCGCATTAACATGGTTCCTTCGGGTTCCAGCCATTAACTAAAACCAAGAAGAATAGTGTGTGAAACACTAATTATAATAGGAAAACCACATAATCAAGAATAAAATTTCACACTTAAGGTCTTATCCTAGGTTATCCATGGCCATTTCTGAAACACTATGATTGTGTTCTATGCTTATACTTATCCTTAGGGTTCTTACTAAGGCTTTCACATCCTAGTTTCCAAAGGTTGACTATACCTTTCCTCTGATACCAACTATAACGACCCATACTTTACATACATTGTTATTACTTCAGAATTCAAGAACACTTATTACAACATATAACAAAACCAAGAAAATACCGTATAGGTATAGTGTCTTTAGAAATAGGGAAACATAAACAACTGGTTTATAAAACATCTACTTTGCCTCCCATTTATTTCATCATATCTAGAGTCCCTTTTTTCCATATTCTACTTAATAATCTTCTTCCTGACCTGGGGAAATAAAACATACAAAAGGGTGAGGTCAAATGCTCATTAAGGATAAACAAAAGAAATATCAATCACATCATATACATAAGCACATAACTTTTGGAAATCTTAACCTGAAAAAGAGATCATAATTTCATAACATGGGATAAATCATAGTAGTGAAATGTAATCCCAATAATCATAACATAAAACATGAAACTTTGTGGCATACACACATAATCATAGAGAAACATTTCTTATTTGTCAAGACTCATTTCCAAGACTATCTTAGTGGACAAAGTCCATTTCTGAACCGAGTTCACTCCTCGTTTCAGTCCTGTTTCACTGAACCGGTATAACCTACCGTTCCAGCCATGTCTATCTCATGAGATATAAAATCATTACCCAATGAATTTGAGGGATATATAGGTCCCACCCATCTTATAATGATACCATTCTTATGTGTTCCACAAAATCATAAATCATACATCATTGCATAACCCATGTAATAAAAATGGGAATCTTAAACGACGTGACATCATAAAACAATTCATATAAGATAAAGGAATTAATAAATATAATTCCATCACAACATTATCAAATCAATTTAATAATAGGGATATAAACAGAACCCTTTATTATCTTATATGGAAAATAATTTTGATAAAACACTTGAACTCCATTCTTGAGGAAAATATCCTTTCTACTTCAAAAAACATTTTTCCTTTCTTAACATGTCATAAAGTTTTAAACTAAAAGAAGTTGATTAAAGATAAAATTGAAAAATTCTAAGGTAATATTCTTGGAAATAATGTTTTAAAAATAAATTCATGCCATATAAGTTAAAAGAAAACATTCTTCTCATACTTTTTTCAAAAAAAGTCAAAAAGTACCTCGTATGAGAAACGACAAAAGATTTGTTTCATATCTTTTACTAAAAACTCAATGAATGGTAAAATTTGATATAAACTATTTTAGAAGGATATAAATATTACATATTGAGGAAACATGGATGTGGATGATAAAATACACCCCAGTAAATACAGATGTATAAACAATATCGGATAAAAATGAGATTGTTATATTTCCCTTACCTTAGGTCCGATATGCTTTGTACATGTCTGAACCTCCTGTATAATGATTTAAATAAAGTTATTGACTTATTCCAGAATCATACTTATTTTTATGATATCATATATGGTCATATTCATAGCTTCTTAGTAGTAATATTTCATTGCTACTTGTTATTCGGGTGTTTATAACTTTTTGTTCTTATGCGTGTTTTGTCGAATAAATTCTTATTCTTCACTTTTGGTTATAGATACCTCATTTCCAAAATGGTATTAGTGTAATATATATCATAATCATTCATTCAATTCATTTATATAATCATTATGAAATTAAGATCATGTAGAACGAGTCGCATCACATCGTGGAGACGGTATTCCGTACATACGGACGAGTGATGATATCGTACCTATGACAGTGGAATTGTATTCGAGTGTATGTATACTATTTCATAATCAGTATCAATTTATAATAGTTATATAGAGTCATTATTTACACCATTATACCCATCCAAGTAAGGTGGTGGTGGAAAATAGATTACACCATGGCGTGGAGACGGTATTCTGTACGTACGCACGCGCGGTGATTTCATTTTCCGTAGGATGGATAGATGATGAAATAGGGTTGTTTCATACTTATAATAACATATCAGTATATTAGTGATACTAATGTTATTACTTCATAATTAAAAAACTAAATAAGAATAAGTGGAAGAAGAAATAATGATGAAAGAATCGGTAACGGACATTACCTCTTCTTTGAAGTACTTCTTTGAGACCTCCTTTTAGGGAACTAAAATATGTATTTGAAGAATACCAGAACCTCTAGGATGTTTATAGGGAAGTGGAGAGAAGAAATTGGTAGGGGTTGGCTGAGCTTGAAGGTTCAAAGTGGTGTGAGGAAGAGGGGGAAGAGGTGCCCTTTTATAAGGGAGGAGAGGGGCTCCTTTGGACAAATATATTATTTTATTATAAAGTCAAGTTCGGTTTTAAATAGCTCCAAATTGATTTATTTCGAAGATAAGGTGGTGATGGGTCTAAATACTCTCATAAAATATAATTTAGACAAGTTTAGGTTCCTATTTTAACCTTATCATTTAGATTTAACGTTTAGTGAAATAATTTTACTTTTTCCGTGTCTTCTTGTGTTCTTATACTATAAGGTTAATAAACGCACTATAAGAAGCCAAACGAACCCCAAGTTGTTTATTATTAATATATACAACCTTATATAAGTAATTTGGCCGAACCTTAGATTTTTAGGAATATAATAACAATTACTAATAATATTTTTCTTAAAAACTATTTTTTTCAATTTTGACACTATTTAGTAATTATTTTTTGTGAAAATCATAACAGAATTAATAGTTCAAACAAAGTTAATTAAATCAATACTAACATGTCATATTAATCTAGAAAATTAGTTTAATTCATAAAAAGTCTCAAATTACATTTATTCTGGTGTTTATAACATCAATTATGTTAATATTTCATTAATAAGATTATCACTGCATCATCTTTGTGTCATAAATAAATTAAATTACATAATGTCTAAAAATTACAAATAAAATACCATTATGTAGGAAATATTTTTATATTTATAATGAATATATATAGTCGAATTTATCTTATGTATATCCCCATATTAAAAATGATTTACTTATTAAACTTTGATTTTAACTATTTTAACCCTTCTTTAAATAAATTTATAATAAATGTCCTAATCTAATCCAAGTGGGCCTAAATGGTAATATTTTATTCCTAAGGATTTTTTTGGTCGAATGAAACTTGTCCAATAGAATTAGGACATGTGTTAGGGTAATAATAATATCATTTTCACCCTTCATTACCCAATTTACTTTTAACCATGGTAAAAAAAAGTAAAAAGTTACTATTCACCAAAAAAATTACTTTCATCTCATTGAACCACATTTTACTTACTGACATCAACCGTTTCTCTTGGATTTTCAAAATTCCACTCACAGAAGCGGTAAAATTAAGTTTTACAAAAAATTCAGTTTTTTAACTACCACTTAGTGGTTTCACTATTCATCAAAAAATTGAAAGTTTTCAGAAAAATACTAAAATCTCACCCTAGGCTAATTTTGATATTCCGAATCCAAAAATGAAGTCCATTTTGAAAAATAAAGTTTGTAAAATTTCAAAAAGCGGTTATTACTATTCATGACGGCTAGTTTTAATAATATTTTATTATCATATCACTGTTTAGTGAAACTCAGTATTCCGTACGACGCAAGCTATCGAAGAAAGTTGTGATTTCGTGTAAAGTATGCCAAGAAAGTGTTGTGTGTAGAAAAAGATTCCTTTGATGATTTATATAACATAAAATTCTCAGGTGTTACACTACATAGCATTGTGTTAAGTCCATGTTACATTCAACATTTACCTCAACACCCACTGTATCTTTTTATATAGCTCTATGCACTTCAATTATAAATAATGATATATATATATATCACTTTTAGTGTTTTAGTCAAATTTTTTTTATTCCTATCAATGAACATTATATTTTTCAAGAAGTAGTTCATTCAAAATATAGTACACTTTCTAATTTAATACACTATTTCATGTTGTGATATATGCAGCACAATATACAGTCAGTATTTCAAATTAGTACATATATTATACAATACAATGAAAAATCTTTCAAATGGTAAAAAAAGTGAGTATCTAATAAAAAACATCATACAAAACATGAATAAATTTTTGTATACTACAGAATATATTTATAATAAAAAACAAAAAAAATATCATTCTAAATTGTCACATTAAATAGAGTTTTATATCAATTTTTTTAATCCAAAAAAAAATCAATATAAGACATGATTATTCGTATGTAATGATATCCAATTCTTAATTCTTAATATGTAAATTTACTGAAATTAACGTGAATAAATTTAGTCAATCATATCATGTAATCAAATTTTTTACATTATCCTTTTCTATCAAAAGAATTTTTTTTATTCCATGCGTCAATAAGACAAAATATTAACCTGTGATATATCATGAAGATATATTTTGAAAAAATTAACAGAATGAAAAATGAAACCCAAATTCCATGTTATGTTACAATAAATTATTTTTTAATCATAAAACATATATCACATATAGAGACAAGTTTATATCATTTTATAATGGTAAAAACCCAGAATACATAAAGGGTTAAAACACTATATAAAATAGTTTAGTAATTATCAAAAAGATTAAAAAAATGATACAATGATCCAAAAAACTCCACTAATTTTATAATTACTAAAAATTATCATATTCTAACCCTTTTTAAAATTAATCATAATGAAAAAATAATTAATAAAAAATCATTTCCATAATAATTTTTATATTTAAAACATTCCCCCATTTCAAAATTAATTAAATAATTATGCATTTTTTTTTAAATTATAGTTTTTAGTTTAAAATAATCTTATAATATTGTTAATGATTAAAAAATAAATAACATCATCCTATATATAATTATTTAATGATCAAATTTTATCATGAATTAAGTGATCCAAAGAAACAATAGTTAACCATGATAAGAGAAAAAACATCTATTAAAATACAAAAAAACATTTAATATGAATGAATTGAACCATAATTATAATATTCACATGATAAAAGTAACAAAACATATTTTAGGTAGTAAAATACTACCCTGTATAAAACAATTAAAAATATTAATAGATACCAAATGTTTGGATTTCAATTATTATGTATAAATGTTTTGTTATATTTGGTAGTGTACAATAAATGTGTCCCATCATATATAGGAAAAAATTTATATTAGGAAATATATAACCTTGAATGTCTTCTATATATTTTTTCCTTCACCTAATAAACTAACATTTTAAGGAGACACAACTGTCAGTAAATGATACACAATGAATTAAAAAAATATATTCAATGAATTAAGGATAAAACAGTAATAATAGTGAATAACATGATAGTGCAACAACCATGTAATCCTGAATAATATACAAATTGGATATAAGAAATAATCTACGATCCATATTAATAAGTTTGTGTCCAATATGATTAAGAATATAATTCTACAGAAAATAAAATGATTTTAATATAGAAACATTGATCATTATAACAAATTTAGAAATAAATAAACATTTATATCAAAGAGATTATGTTTATTGTATTCTATAGTTATAATAATAAAGAATTTTCAATATATATATATAATAATGAACATTGAAAAATTAATATTTTTATAATAAAATAATAATTTATAAAAGTATTATAATTATGTCAAAAAACTATCTTAATATACCAATGACTTATATTTTGATGGTTTTCAAGGACATAAGTTTCTCAATATTTTTCTTTTCTTCTATAAATTTACTCATTTCATTTTTTATCACATTATTTTTAATTTCATTGATTTTAAATCATCAATTTCACTAGAATAAAAAAAGGATACCATGTTTCTTAGCTTTTATAATTCTTCGTATAATTTTGTATTATAAACAAAAACTAATTTATCACTCTACATCAGCATCATATATAAGGAAGCTACTATGTCAACACCATTATGAAATATAGAATTTTATTATAGTAAACTCATCATATTAATAATTTGAGTATTTTATTAAATTACTCGATAATGATGATAAATATGACACATTAATACGTTTTTCTGTTAATGAGATATTTATTTCTTACTCCTATACAAGTTATTTTAGGACATTGTCATCTCAACTATGTCATTATGAATTCAAAAAAAAATTTCTTTCAGTTTTTATGGGATTATTTTCATATTAATGTTAGGAAATTCGAACTAAAATTACCTTTCATCCTACACTCATAAATGTCAAGACCATCATGATTACCAATATTTAAATTTTATTATCATGATAGAGTCAATTTTTTATTTAATTTTTTTATTTTATTTTCATTATTATAGTATTCATAGTTAGAACCTATTCAATATTAGTTGATTTTTTATCCAAAAAATATTCAAAGGATTATTCAGGAATCCATTTTTAATAAATAATATTATGTTGATAATTTTTAATCTTATCTATATTTTTTAATTAAACTTGAAATTATATAATATAATTAAATATTTCTTCTAGTGAATTTTCAATACAACATTGGTTACATTTTATTATTGAATCATTCATAGAATTCCACATCATATAGAGGACTCTCATGATTATTTTTGTAAATATATACTTTTATATTAATTATTTTGTAAAACTATGTTTCTTACAATATTGATTAACTCATTATATATAACATTAACTATTTTAGTGTTATCAATCTTTAAATTTTGATTATAGGCACTTAATACTCCAAAGTTAGTCATTCGAATCATGTTTTGCACAAGATGTGTCACTTGCATGATTATAAAAATATAGTATAGAAGTATTTATATTATATAGATCAAAAAACTTGTCTTTTTAAAAATAATAATATAATCACTATATTATAGTCAAAGTGAAATTTGGTTGAAATATATTTCATATTTAAAATAAGGCCATAATAATAAATAATTTATGTTTTTTCTTTCATAGTCCTATTTATGATGACCCAATTTTCCATGTTTTATTTTATTCAAATTTTCAACTATAAGTAATCATATCAATCAAATTAAGGTTGTATCACTGGATTACATCCAACATAAATTCACCTACAATTCATAAATAATATCTCTCTCTAATAAAATTTTCTATAGTATAGGATATAATTTTAGTGTAGTAAAATTAGGAAAAATCATAAAGTAGTATATATTAGTACTCCCTTCACCTTTCTATGATACCAATTATTGGGTCCCTACAGATGATGGCTCTAGATAAATGGAGTGGGTGAGTTAGAATTTTCATGTTCAAAGATCTTTTGATTAATAAAGTAGAATATAAGTATTAGTGTGAAATCATAGTGTATGAATATTATTTCCACTTATATGATTGGTTATGAACATAAAAGAATTAATAATAAAGAATATAGAGTAAAGGGACAAACTAAAAAAAACTTATTGAATTTTCGGTCAATATTATTATATTACATTTTCATACCCTCTATGTCTTCAAGGGATTTCATTTCTACTAAGGATTAAAATATGGAGATCTATAATCTATTATAGTTAAATTAATCTATTTCATAATTAAAGAAACAATTTATTAAATGGGTATCATAAATATATTTTATTTTGACTATAAATTATATTCCTGTTCTTTAAATTGATTTTAAAATAACTCTATAATTATTAATGAAGAAAAATGAAGAAATTTATATTGTACATGGAGAAGAAAAACTATTATAAAAATATAATAAAATATTTTTTGATAAATTTTGATGGAAATTATTAAAATTTATCATACTAGTATTGGGTAATCAATATGTTTATTTGTCTAAATTTTGGTTGAATATATCAAAATCTTTGGTTGTAATAAAAATAACAACACTGTTTAAGATATAAACACACCACAATTCTTTCATATATATTTGAAAAATTATTTGATTAGACAATATATAAGAAATTTTCTAATACTGAATGACACAGTTTGATCAACATGTAGTCATTTTAAGTCTTTATTTTATGATTTTATTGTTTACTGAAATATTATCATTAATATTAAGGGTTTAGAGGTCATAAATTTAAAAGGGGTAGATTTATATAAGGTTTGTTTATAACTAAAAAACATCAGATCAGATATATGGGATGACCAAATTGCATGTCATTATAAAAATTAAACAAATTCTAATAACTTTTAATAATATGTATTTATTACATCAAATTTATTTATTAAATATTTAAATTAATTAATTTTTAGGATAAGATAAAACAATGTTCTTCTGTTTTAAAATATTTTTTTAATATCAATAAATTTTGAAATATGAAAACACAATTTGTCTTATAAGATATTATTAGCTTCATAGAAATTTGTTATCCTTCAAAATTTATAAGATCATTAAAATATATAAAGATATTATTCAATTTAAGGTATTTTACTTAATAATCCATTAAGGGGTAATGATATATGGAATAATTTTTGGATGTAAAAATGAAAAAAGGAGATTATATAAACTGATCACATATATTGTGGATTGAAGGAAGAATAGAGAGATATTTAAGAATCTAATATAGGGAGGTAGATATTCAAATAGAAAATCCAGTATAATAATATATATAGGGATAATTTTTTAAAATAATGAAAGATATTTTGGCCCTCATTTATATACTTAAACTAATAAGAATGAATAATAATGAATTTTTTAAAATTATGAATATGGATATCATTGATATACTTATAACCATGTTGTAATTTTTTTTTATTTTTTAGATAAATATATTTCATAATGGTTGAGATTGTCTCATAACTTCTTACTATATCAGGGATATTTAATTTCTTAAGGATATAAACCAAGATAGATACGTGTTATTCTATAAAATTAAAATAAGTAGTGAGCTATAATTAATTTTTCACATTTGATCATTTATATTTTTTATTTCATCAACATATCCCAGTATATATAAAAATCTTAATTTTGTGGATTTTATTTTTATTATTTTCTTATGTGGGGAGGAATAGAGAATAATTCATATTAAGGAAAAACAAATAAAAAATAGACCTCATTCTCAGTGTAGATTAACAAGTTCTCTCTCAGCTAATGATTATATTTCATGTATACATAATTTATTTAGTTAATATAATAGTGAAAATAAAACATAAAAGATTTCTTACATTGTGGAGACAAACATTTCAATTATTAAAGAAGATGATATAGAACTTTTTTCGATCACTTCAAATAGATGTGTAAATTGGTCTCATATACGTAATTATGATAAAATTTTAAGGAAAGATATCATGGAATGGAATCAGAATTATTCATATGATAATGCCAATAGAATAATTTTGTTACATAACTGGAGTGATTGGTTAAAACATTTACATATAGGTTATATCATGAAATTACCTAATGCATATGTGGATAAAATTTATATATATCTATAAAATATGTTCAAAAAGTGAATTTTTTTAATCTATGTAATTTAAAATAATTATAAATTCATGAGTATGTTATGAATGGAAACTGTTGAAGAATTATTGAAAATGTTAATATACTCATAGAGGACCTGACTAAACTGAGATACAAGGATGAATATGTGAGAATTATGAACTGTATAATTCCAAGGCATACTCTTTATTTATATATAATGGTTTTGGTTAAAAGATAATGATATATAAATGTAGTATCCACGGATGACATGAAAATAATCCTTGATGCATATGAGAAAAAGATAAATGATTACGATCCAATTGTATATAACATATAGAGGGATATAGATTCTAAAGTGATGAAGTGGATTTCAATGATGGATAGATAAAAATGTATGGAGGTTGAAAAAGTCATGTTATTTATTTTATTAAACCATTATAGGAAAGATTAAACTCCCATGTTATCAATTCCTAAATTTTGAGCCTATTACTATTATTTATCTAATGAAATTACTATATAGTGAGAATTATGATCCCCCAATGAATAAATTCTAAAGGTATATGAATGGAAGAAGCAGAACTAAGATAAATTTCTTAAAAAATTGGAAATTAATATCATTGGAAGTTGATGGGTTGGATGAGTCTAAAGATGAAAAGACCAAGTATTGTAAATACCTCAATGAAGAGGTATTATTATATATTATTTAAAATTATCAAATATAATAATATATAAATGGGAAAGGATATGAAACTTATGTTCTATGAACAATAAATGTTAGTTGGAGGATAAAATTATAGAGGTTTATTATCAGAGAGATAAGAAAGAGAAATAAAATTCTATAAAAAATGATTCCAAATGTTATATGATGCATTAATATGTAGAGAAGGATGTCTTGAAGTCCAATATTGAACACCTCAAATATAAAAATCAATTAGGCATAGATAAAATATATTTGACTACTTTTATTATTTCTTGTAGTTTTTTTAATTGTGTTTTTAAGAAGGATAATTAGATTCATATATATTGATCAAGGAATTATTTGGATTAATTATGACATTAGTGATTTCATTATAAACAATATAAGATTTGTGATTAATGAAAAGTAACGAAAAAACATTTTCACATTTGGATTTATAATAATTAATTGATTATATTCCCACTATTTCAAAAATTAATGGGGATATAATATATATATATTATAATTTTTGATATTTTGGATCTTATTATAAACATTGACTAAATTGAAATTTTATTCTGTTAATTATTTTTTAAAATTTAAAAGGATATTAACAATCATTAATTTCGTTTTTTTAATGCAAAGATAAAGTCTACCTAAAAAATTATTATTAATTGGGATTTTAAATGTCCATATATTATTTAATAGCATATATATGTATGAACAAAATAGAATATGTGTTAGCCATATAAGATTAACTATCAAGTTGCATGGACTATATAAGTGTAATTGGAAAAATACATATGAGTGAATTAGATGAAAAAAAGCAATAGAATAATTTCTAAATCATTTTGATGTTGGATTTTATGACCTTAATTTGATTATTAGACAGAAATTTATAAATAAAAGTTAAGAATACATTTATTTCAACTAAAAATAAATAAATTTTCTAATTTGATAAAATTTTCCTAGTTTTCTATGTTTGAATAAACCAAAATCACAAGCTACCTTATATTAATAAGTGAAGATACGAAAATTTTATATGTGAGTTTCAAAAAACAATATTAGGGTTTTTAATAATCAGATAAGGTTTTTTCAATTTGATGAAATATATAAAATCTATAATAAATAAAGGTATCTTCTTGGATATTAATGAAAATTGATAACCCAGTGGATTTCATGGAATCCTATAATGAGGAATAGTAAATCACAATAGAATATTTTCAATCCAAATAATGCATTTTTATAGAAACAAATTAAATTTAAAGAAGATGCAAGGGAGAAAATTAAAATTTGATTATATATGTTGAAACTAATTCAAAATAATAATGATGACGAAGATGAATGATGTGTATAAAGGGATGGGATACAAATATTGGTGGTATTCTCTTTTGGGAATTCTCTTAAATTTTTTAATTTCAATTTTGTAAATTATTATTTATTTCCTTCCACTCCCTTGCCTTTAATTTTCATAACTAGAAACCCTTAGATCTTTCACTATGGAGATCTGACTGAAGGGCTTCTCAAAGAGAGGATATATAAGTTTTTTGATTCTCATAGAACTGGTGGTTTGATAAAATATAATACCTTATTGGTTTCTGAGTTACCCTCCTAGTTGTTTAAGGGACAAGATCCCATTTGATATGACATTTTTCCCTATTTCATATGTTGTGGTGTGAGCCTGGATGGATGTTGTGATATGTGTGAGCATGGAGGCCTATTTATTTTGGAAATAGTTGTTGCCTAGAGTGGGGAGATGCATTGGTTTCTGCATGTGGGTGTTAGGGAGGACACCAGGGATGATGTAATGGGATGGATGTGATTTTTGGATGCTGGTTGTATCTTTTTAGTTGATTATCTATTTTACTTTTCCCCACTTCCTAAGGCATCTGGTCTTGCTTACCCTTCTTCCTAAACAGGCAATGATGAATGGTGTATTCCACGTGCTTTTCGTGTTTATATTCTCAAGGGAGGATGAGTCAATGCTATTGATATAGGCTAGAAAGACTCGATGGGTAGTACATCTACTCACCGTGATGACCCCCTTGTGTTTAGTAGCATAGAATGTTTTTCTAGAATTCCAGGGAATGTGGGAATGTAATTCTATAATGAATAATTGAATAAATGGTGTTAACCCATGAGGTTGGATTTTGCTGTAACATAATGATAAGGTTGTATTTTTAAAGGGACACTGAACTTTGGGTGTGATGCTAATTAAATTTAATGTGGAATTGTAAATGGATAATTAATGTTTAAAAAATTAATAAACATAAAGTTGAACATATAAAATGGTAATGAAGTATAGAAATAAATCTTTTTAAATTAGTGTGTGCATATAAGATACCAAGTCATATAAGTGGCAGTTGGGATTCCGAGAGATGATAGTTTTAGTTGAGTATAAGAGTAGGTTATGCCCATAGTGTGGTTGTGAGCTATAGTATATTCAGAACTTGTTGATTTTTTATTTGCTACTCCACCCCTTTAGTAAGGGGAAGTAACACCGCGAGGATTCTAAGCCCCCTGGGGGGGGGGGGGGTGTTATCCCCAATATTCTGGTGGGGGGATGGATGGTTAACAACCCCTTTGGCCCTGCTCTCTTCTCTTGGTAATTACTTGTGATGGTAGTCATAGTGGTTAGTTTTCCCCATATATATACATAGAGGGCTGTAATTGCTTGTAGTTATTCATACAAAAATATTCTGGATATAGTATCCTATGGACTAATATAGGTGTAATGTGTGTAGGTTGTGATGGCTTGAGGATCCTTACTCGGTGTATGGGATGTAATGGATGAGGTATAATAACTGACGTATGATACAAGTTATGATAGATATGGTGGCTCTCGAAAACTACCAAGTTACATTATTGTGTGGACATGGTGGTTTTGTTGCACGAGGTGCATATTGTGGTGCTTCGCCCAGGTGTCTGTGGGAAAGCCTTTTTGTAGAGAGATGATAAGGATGTGTGATGTTGGGGGAAAGAGAAAAACCTATGGGGAAGAAGTAGTGGGGTACCCTTGATATTCATTATTATATGATATATTCTTGTATGTGTTACTTGTTGAGAGTATCCATGGTAAGTTTGGGAACATTTTACACCTGTTTAGGAGATGAGTCAGTTTCACTTTTTTTTCATTATGCTTTAGCATTCTTTATTTAATTTTGCACAAGAGGCTTCAGGGAGGATCCTACAGAGTATACTATTATACCCACCCTATGTATATATAAATTACTTTTTAGGTCACTTAGAGTAGGTTGGAGATCCGGCTGGATAATACTAGCTTGTAGTTGCACAAGCTATTCGAGCTTGTGGTTGCTACTGTTTTTACTTACTTTTGGGTACTTTTAGTTTTTCCCTTCCAATTGTAGTATTTTTTCACGAAATTACATAGGTGAACTAGGGTATTCTTTTATATTTTAGTTCTGAGTTGGAGTTGGTTGGTGTCTATACTATCTCTCTCTTTCGCATGTGTTATCTTAGATTTTAATGCCTCCCATTTGTGTGTTTACTATACCCTCAGTGCTAGTCTCCAACACGGGTCCTACAAGAGGAGGGACTCAGGGGGTCATTATTTCCATTCTCACATTGCCAGCCCAGGAGGGGTACACATTGTGGGGAGGTGGTCTTGATGGAGTGGTATCAGTGCCATGGTTATGGGATAGGATGGAGTTTGGAGTTAGGCAGAGGTGAGGTTTCATGGGTTGTTAGGGTAACAGTGTCATTCATGTTTAGAAAGTGATGTAAACACTGGAGACTGACTAAGATATAAGCATTTAGGTCCCCCTATCACTTGATGTATGGACCAATAAATTTATAATGGCTACTAAACGAGAGAATACTAGTTGTAGGGTAGAGACTAGGGAACGGATCATGCATCATTATTCTTTGTGTCTGTGTTTGAATGGCTAGACCTTAGTATAGGTTAACCTAAAATCAATAAATGACAATAATTAATTAATTTTGAGTCTTCCATATTCCAGGTTTAGGTGCCCTAAATTTTTGTTATTTTATAGGTATGGCTCTGGGCCAAATTCCTCTTGGGGATCGCATAGAATATGTCCAACATGCTATTTCAACAGATCATCATATGGTAGAGGTTGACGACAATGACACTTGGAGGAAGAAACTATGAGAGTTTCAGCACCAGAGTCTGCAGAATTACATGGGCTCCGTTTTAGATGTAGTCATGGAAGACTAGTTAGAGGAGGTCGAAATCGGCTTCAGTTCAATCCATACCCTGAAGGATCACTGGGTATCCTTGGTTTTGATGATGATGCGTGGAGTAGCGAGGCAATGTTGGTTCTTGTTCCTTAAGGAACCTGAGGAGTCAACGATCTCATGGGAGGAGGTACAAGACAAGTATAGAGTTTAGTTTAATTCTTCAACCGCAAAGAAGTCGAGTCGCCAGGAGCTTCTTACCCTTTTACAGGGGAGCTCCAGTGTATGAGAGTTTGGAATCCATTTCAGGAACCTTTTACAATATGCTTCGAACCTGTTTCCAGATGAGGAGGCCATGACATGGCATTTCTAGGAGGCTTTGCGTCCAGAGATCCATCTCCAGGTCACCCCATTTATGCTGAGGACATATCATTAGGTACTGGTGGGGGTAGAGGTTGTCGATAGGTCTTTTTCCAGATCTAGATCATCACAAGAGGCGAGTCATTGTGATTCCTCACGAAGTAGAGCTATGGTATTGGGTTCCTTATTTTTAGGGTAGAAGAGTTTCTGTTCAGACGAGGGTAGGTCCCAGCCCTTCACAACTCGTTTCTCTAGAGGTATCAACTCTTTGGACTATTCCAAGGCATCTAGTGCTTTTTATTCCTATGGTGGTCAAGTAGATTAGAAGCGGAGTGCCAAACCATTCAGACCAGTGATCGTGCACTAGGTACTCTACCCTAGGTTCCACCATTGAGGAAGTTCTATTCGGGGCACCAGAATCAGGTTGCACTAGATTTTGTTCAGTAGTGGGTAGATGGTACAGGCAGAGGATAGCCCCTTGAAACTCCCTCTCTTCAGAGAGAAAAGCACGACCGTGGTGGTGGTCGTCATTAGGGTTAGAGAGGCCATGGAGGATGTCATGCTCAGTTTCATGCTCTAGCATTACTAGCTCCATGCGAGCCATACATCGTTCAAGGTACCCTTTTCCTATTTTCTAACTTGGTGTATTCCATGTTTGATTTAGGAGTGACACACTCCTTCTTATCACCTACCCTTGTCCCTGCATTGGGACTTGAGGTAGAGAGTCTTCCAGTGACCTTGGCATTGAATACGCCAGTTGGAGATCAAGATGACATGTTTGAGGTATGTAGAAAGTGTGAGCTCGTGTTGGGGTAGCACCACTCTTGGGGAGATATTTTATGTTTACGAATACAACCATATGATGTCATCCTCGACATGGATTGTTTGTATTCGGTGTAGGCTATCGTGAATTGCATCAGGAAGAAGACTGTTTTCATTGGTGTTGATGGAGAACTAGTGGTGTTTGTTGGGGAGCGAGATCCTAGGATGTGTTATAGGCACGTTCCATCCATGTCATCCATGATGGCTAAGATGATGTTGAGTTCTTCAGAGGCTCATCTGTTGGCGTTTCCTAGGGTTGTAGAAGAGTACCCTGATGTCTTTCTAGAAGAGGTTGCAACATTACCCCCTCGATGAGAGACTGAGTTTTGGATCGAGCTACAGCCAGGAACATCTCTTATCTCTATGTCTCTATATTGGATGGCCCCTTCTGAGATATGAGAGATACGTATACAACATGATGGTCTGTTACAATGCAGTTTTTTTCAGCAATATGTGTCACCGTGGGGTGCACCATTTTTGTTCGTGAAGAAGGCAAATGATAGATTGTGATTGTGTGTCGATTATCATCACATAAACAAAGTGACAATAATGAATTTCTATCCACTTCAGTCGATTGATGATTTATTTGATCAATTGAAGGGTGCATGATGGTTCTCAAAGATCAACTTGTGGTCAGGATATCATCAGATGCATGTAAAGAATGATGATATCCCGAAGACTGCTTTCCGTTTTTGTCATGGGCATTATGAGTTCATTGTAATGTCATTCGGCATGACAAAGTCTGCAACTATGTTCATGGGATTGATGAACGCTGTGTTCTGTGAGTTATTGTACAAGTTCGTGGTGGCTTTCACTGACGACATACTTGTTTACTCCTCATATGAGAAAAAGAATACAGAATATCTACTCGTCGTTTTGAGAGTTCGTCATCAACATAAAATTTTTGGGATGTTGTCGAAGTGTGATTTTTGGGCTCAAGATGACCGTTTCATGGGATATGTTTTGTCCCAGTAGAGAGTAGTTGTGGATCCATAGAAGATAGAAGTAGTTGTGTCTAGTGTAGCCCCTAAGATGGTGTTAGAGGTGCGAAGATTCCTAGGTCTCATAAGCTACTACAAGAGGTTCATCACTGATTTCTCATGAGTTGTGACTCGTCTGACAACATTTACCTAGATGGATCAGGCATTCATATGGCCTAATCAGTGTTAGGAAACTTTTGAGTATCTAAATGATAGGTTAGTAAGTTATCCAACTCTTTGTCTTCTAGCGGGGCATGTTCAGTTTGATGTTCTCTGTGATGCATCACATCTAGGGTTGGGCTCTGTTCTGATGTAGAAAATATTAGTTTTTTCTTATGGGTCTCGGAAGTTACATCACAATGAACGTAACTACGCCACTCACGATCTTGAGTTGGCATCTGTGGTGTTTTCCTTGACGTTGTGGAGACATTTCCTCATTGGTGAGCTCTTTGTGGTTTTCATTGAACAAAATAGTTTGATGTATGTTTTCTCCCTGCATGACTTGAACTTACGACAATATCGGTGGATGGAGTTCATTTAGGAATACGACATAGAAATATCGTATACACCTGTAAAGGGTAATGTTATAGATGATGCGCTGATTAGGAAGTCATGTAGTTATGCAGTGCGTGAATCTGCTAACTCCATGAGAGTAATGGAAGAACATTCAGGAATACATCTTGATATGGGAGAATTTGGTGGAAGAGGATGTCTTTTTTAGATGATGGTGCAGTCATCTCTCATGAAGAAAGTGGAAGATTCCCAGTTGGTAAATCTTGTGGTGGAGGTGTGGAGAGACCGAGTTTTTTTGTGGTGAGGCCCTTGATGGTTGGTCAGAGGATGAACAACCCTGAGTGTTGTATCACAGAATGATTTTTGTACCTTTGACGATGAAGGAGATGGTTCTTATAAAGTTTCATAGTTCACCTTTAGTGGTGCATCCTGGCATGAAAATGTTGTACCGAGCCTTGAGAAGCCAATTTTGGTGGCCTGGGATTAAAAGTGCAATTGCAGAGTTTGTGTCTAGATGTTTGGTCTGCCAGAAGGTGAAGGATGAACATCGTGTTCCTGGCGGTCTGCTCCATCCAATAGAGATTCCTCAGTGGAAGTGGGAGGACATCTCAATGGAAATTGTTACTGGTTAACCTCGAGCTCCAGGCGGACATGATACTATTTGGGTGGTAAAGGATCGCTTAACAAAATCGGCCCACTTTATAGCATACACGGAGTTGAGCTCAGAGGATGTTTTGTCACGACATTATCAAGAGGAGGTGGTGATACTTCATGGAGTCCCAAGGAAGATAATTTCTGATCGAGATCCTCACTTTACATCTAGTGTGTGGAGAGTTCTCTAGAATGATTTCGATTTTCAACTGTGCCTTAACACTGCTTTTCATCCTCAAATGGATGGTCAGACAAAGCGAACCATCCAGACTCTTGAAGACATGTTACATTCTTGTGTTCATGATTTTAGAGGTTCGTTGATGAGGCAATTACCTTGGTGGAGTTTTCGTACAATAATAGTTTTCACTTCACCATTCTGATGGTGCCATTTGAAGCCTTGAATGGATGAACTTTCCATTCTCAGTTATGATGGACTGGCATTGGAGTGTCAGCAATTCTCGGACCTCAACTATTGCAGAATACAACATAGATGGTTCAGGTGATTCGTGAGAGGATGAAGATAGTGCAAGACCGCCAGAAATCATATATTGATCATAGAAGGAGACCCTTATAGTGTAATTTTGGGGATCATGAGTTTCTTAAGGTGACTCCCCGTCGTGGGTAGAGATAGTTTGGTCATGGGAGTAATCGTTCCCTAGAATTTTTGGGCCTTTCGAGTTTTTATCTCATATTGGATATATGGCGTATCGAGTAGCACTTCCCCCACAAATGAGTCGGATACATTATGTTTTCTTTGTATCACAACTCCATTTTTATCTTCATGATGACTCTCACGTCAACGATTGGGGAGAGATAGATGTTGAGGATGATGCAACCTTTTAGGAGCAACCTGTGGAGATTCATGACTGTATGTAGAAGGTGTTGTGTTGGCGTTCTATAGCCTTGGTTTGTGTCCTGTGGCGACACAATGGCATGGAGGAGAGTACCTGGGAACGTGATTCACCGATACATGCTCTGTACCCATATTTGTTGGATGTTTAACTATTTTCATGTAACAATGTCCCATTTGTGTTTATAGACATTTCGTGTTTACAGTATGAATTTCTTTTTTTTCTTCCTATGGATTCCTCTCTTTCGAGAGGTATCTCGATTGGTGGTGGTTCAGACCACGTTTCGTTTTCCATTTAGGTGGGTTTTGAATTCTCAAGGATGATAATGATTTGAGAGGTATCTGATGTAATGGCCCAGACCTCTCTGGTCAATTACTTTGTGAAAATCAGGTGTGTGAGGTGATTTGGGAGGTCAAGGTGATTTATCCCCAGCACTTTTCCAATTTTCTAGTTCGGTGAATAGTTCCAATGGTAGACATTTTTGAACAGTGCAATGGTAACCTTCTGTGAACAGTGCATCAGTGACCTTAGGTGAACAATGTCATCAGTAACCATCTATGAACATTATCATCGCTGTCCCTTAGTGAACAGTGTCATCGGTAACCTTCTATGAATAGATCCATCAGTGAATAGTTCTATCGGTGAGGTATAACAGTAACTTCTCTTTGATTTTCCAAATTTACAATTCTATGAATAGTTCCATCGGTGAGAAATTCTATCATTAACCTCTAATGGTAACTTATCTTTCCTTTTCCAAATTTTCAATTCTATGAATAGTTCTATCAGTGACTTCTAATGGTAACCTCTCCTTCCTTTTCCAATGATTCAAATCTAGGTATACTTTTATCGGTGAATAGTTCTATCAGTAACCCCTAATGGTAACCTCTCTTTCCTTTTCCAAATTTACAATTCTTTGAACAGTTCCATCGTGGAGTAGTTCAATCGGGAACCTCTATTGGTAACCTCTATTTCCATTTCCAAATTTTGAGTTCATGAACTGTTTTCTCAAAATAGTAAGGTCTATATGTAACCTTTATCGGTAACCTCTATTTCCATTTCCAAATTTTTAGTTCAGGAAAAATTATTCTAGGATGGTGAGGTCTATCAGTAACCTCTATTTCCTATGCCAAATTTTGAGTCTGTGAACAGTGTTTCCCGCTTCCTACAGTTCACCCCTTTAACATTTCCTTTGACATAAAATGCATTTAAAACCTTATTTTAAGGACTCTATGGCTGATTCAATGGCCGTAACTCCAATATTAATTTATCCTAAGGCTCGTGACATTTTTACTTGGTCAAACCATGTGGTTTAATGGGATCCTCATTTAATGGAAAACCTAGCATATCATAAACCATCGCTCCATCAAATCTTCTAAATGAACAACATATCTTCCACCCTATTTCTTTTTTCCTTGTTATTGGCTACGAGATTCTAGAACCTTTCATTCAATTATGTTGGGGGTTTCCAATCAAAGTTTCCTCCTAGGATTTTTTCTGCTCCATTTTGATGCAACTAAGCAGTATTGATCAATCTTTGGTATATGGTATGATCTATGGCCATTATTTTGGGTTCTTCTCTTTCTGTTTCTACTTTCCCTATTATAGTCTGTGATCTATATAATTCTAATGGGGTTTTCTTGGGTTTCGGTATGTGCGGTCGTACCAAATAATCCTTGGGTGGGTACGGTTGTCATGGGAGTAGGCGATCATGATTCCTGGTGTGGATAATTCTTGTATAAAGAAAGAAAAAACCATTTGAGGTAGGGGATTCATTGCTTCTATTTTATTTTATGTGAAACTGTAGAGATAGCATGTATTATCCCACTAAATCACAATGGAATTGAAATAATAAATATTTTTACTAGATAAATAAATTGATATCGATCATATGTTATTGCCTCTTGTTATTCTAGATAGTGTCATATCTATGCTTGCTTCTTATAGTTGTTAGTTCTTGATGGAAATTGGTAAAGAACATAAATGGGCATTAATTAATAATTATTTTACTAATGATAAAGAGGAATGTAAACGAATTTGGTTATTCTTGATGTAATTTTATTTTAATCAAAATGGTGTTGTAAGCATGTTTAATTATTTGTGATAGGTTACTATTTAGGTTTTCTAATGTTGTAACCTATGATTAATAAATTAGTTAATCCATGATGGATTAATGAACTGGTGGTTTGATAAAAGATAATCTCTTGTGGGGTTCTGAGTTACCCTCTTGGTTATTTAAGGGACAATATCTCATTTGATATGACGTATGTTTTTCCTGCTTCCTCTGAAGTGGTGTGAGCCTGGATGGCTGTTGTGATATATGGGGGTAGGGAGTCCAATTGATTGTGGCAGTAGTTGATGCCTAGAGTGGAATGATGCATCAGTTTATGAATGTGGGTGTCAGGGAGGACCCCATGGATGATGGAATGGGATGGATGTGATTGTTGGATGCTTGCTATCTCATTTTAGGTTGATTATCTATTTTACTTGACTCCACTTCCTAAGGTAGCTGGTCTTACTTACCCTTCTTCCAAAGTTGGTGAAGAAACATGGTGTATGCCACATGCCCTCCCTGTATAGCTTCTCATGGGAGGATGGGTCTATGCTCTTAATATAGGTGGAAAAGACTTGACCGGTAGTACATCTACTCACAGTGTTGATCCCCCTTGTGTTTAGTAGCATAGAATGTTTTTCAAGAAAGAATGATATTGCTGGAAAGTAATTTTCTAATGAATAATTTAATAAATGGTGTTAACCCAAGGTGTTATAGCTTTCTTGAATATAATGATGAGGTTATATTTTAAAATGGATAGTGGACTTTGGGTGTGATGCTAAAGAAATCTAATTTAGAATTTTAAATTGTTAATTAATGTTTAGAAAATTAATTAATGTAAAGTGGAACTGATAAAAAGGGAATGAATTAAGGAAATAAATAATTTTAAATGGATGTGTTATTATAGGATACCTATTTTTAGAAGTGGCAACCAGGAGTCTGAGAGACGTTAGCTGCTATTGAGTCTAAGAATATGTTATGCCCATACTTTGGTTTTTAGCTATAGTATATTTTGTACGTTTTGTGTTTCTATAGGATAATCCACCCCGTTAATAAGGGAAACTGACACCCTAGGGATTCTGAGACATCTGGGGTGTTTTCCCTAACACTTTGGTGGGAGGATGGAAGGCTGATTATCACCTTTGGCCCCACTCTCTTCTCTTAGTAGTTACTTGTGCTAGTAGGCACAATGGTTAGTCTTCACCATATATATGTATAGAGGGTTGTAATGGATTTTGGTTATTCACACACATATATTTGTGATATATTATCTTATGGACTACTATATGTGTAACATGTATAGGCTATGATGGATTGAGGATCCTTACTCTGTGTATGGGATGTAATGGCATGAGGTATAAAACCCAATGCATGATACATTTTATGTGAGCTGTGTTTTCTCCCAAAAACTACCTAGTTAGTTTTATGCGTGGATGTGGTGGATTTTTGGCATGAGGTGCATATTGTGGGGATTCACCCAGGTGTCTTTGGGTAAGACTTTTGGAGAGAGATGCTTAGGATGTGCAATGTTGGGGAAAAGTGACAAACCAGTCGGGAAGTAGATGCAGGGTACCCTTGATATTATTTGTTATATGATATATTCTTATATACGTTACATGGTGAGAGTAGACATGGTGAGGCTGGGAACATAGTATACATGTTTAGGTGATGAGTCAGTTTCACTTGTTGTTCACTATTATTTATAATTATTTCTTTACTTCTTCATGAGAGGCTTCAGGAAGTATCCTACTGAGTATACTATTATACACACCCTATGTATATATAAACTGCTTTTCTAGTCACATAGAGAAGGTTGGAGATCAGTTTGGTTACTACTATCATGCAGTTTCTGGAGCTGTTTGGGTTTTTGGTTACTGTTGTTTTTTACTTTCTTATTGGTACTATCAGTTTTTTCCTTCCAGTTGAAGAAGTTTTTCATGACATTACATATGTGCACTTGGATTTTCTTTTATATTTCAGTTGTATGTTGGAGTTGGTTGGTGTCTATCTTATCTCTCTCTTCCTCATGTGTTCTCTTAGAGGGTAATGCTTCTCAATTTGTGTGTTTACTGTACCCTCAGTCCTAGTCACCGACCCGAGGCTACTGGAGGCAGGACTCGGGGGGACATTTTCTCCCTTCTCACATTGCAGGCCCAAGAGGGGTACACTTTTTGGGGAGGGGGTCATGACAGTTTCTTCAAATATTCAACATACAGTGGTAGTATAATAACCGAAGAAAATATATTTCTCCCTTCTTTCCATGGTCACATTGTTTCTAAAGATGGAATAACTGTTGATCCTGAAAAAAAAGGTTGTTGAAGAATGGCCAAGACCCACAAATGTAACTAAGATTCGTAGTTTCCTTGGTTTGGCAGGCTATTACCGAAGGTCTATTAGAAATTTTTCACGGTTATCTAGTCCAATTACTATGCTAACTCGGAAGGGTGTTAAGTTTATCTGGACAAAAGAATGTAATGATTGTTTTTAGGAATTGAAAGGAAGATTGATGAATGCTCCAGTTTTGGAACTACCTTCCAAGAATGGTGAGTTTTTTATCTATAGTGATACTTTATTGAAAGGACGTGGTTACATCCTAATGCAGAATGATCAGGTAATTGCTTATGCTTCATGTCAATTGAAAACTCATGAGGTAAATTACACTACACATGATTTGGAATTAGCTGCTGTTGTTATCACTTTAAAAATTTGGAGGCATCATTTGTATGGAGTAAAGTGTGAAATATATACTGATCACAGAAGTTTAAAGTATATATTCACTCAGAAAGAATTGAACGTGAGACGGAGGAGATGGCTAGAATTAATCAAGGATTATGATTTTAAAATTCATTACCATCTGGGAAAATCAAATAAAGTGGTTGATGCTTTGAGTTGAAAAAGTATTACTTCATTAAAATTGATGTGTTTGGAATGTGATCCTTTGGTTAAGGATTTGATGAAAGTTGGCATAAAAGTTGTTGTTGTAGGATTTCCTTCTGTTTTGTTTCAGGTATCTGTGAAATCTTTTCTATCAGACAGAATCAAGCATGCACAGAAGCAAGACAGCGAGTTGCAAAAAAAGGTAGAGCTGGTTCCGAAGGGTAAGTTTCCTGAATTCAACATTGATAATGATTGTGTTTTGAGATTTGGGAAGAGATTTATTGTGCCTTGTGAGTCACAGTTGAAGAGAGAGTTGTTATGTGAAGATCATAGTTCTCCATTTTCAGTTCATCCTGGCAGTACTAAGATGTACAGAGATCTGCGGGAGTATTACTGATGGGACAGAATGAAAAGGGATATTGCTGATTTTACTGTGAAGTGTTTGACTTGTCAATAGGTTAAAGCAGACTAGTAGTTACCGAATGGGATACTTCATCATTTACCAGTACTAGAGTGGAAATGGGAGAATATATCTATGGACTTCATTGTGGGATTGCCGAAGACACCTCGAGGTAATAATGCAATCTCGGTTATTTTTTATCGCTTGACTAAATCTGCTCATTTCCTTGCTATATGAGATAATTTTTCCCTAGTTCAACATTCTCGTTTATATCTTAAAGAGATATTCAAGTTACCTGGAGTTCCCCTCTCCATTGTATCTGATCGTGATCCCAGGTTTAAGTTTAACTTTTGGAAGGGCCTTAGAAGTCGTTGGGTACTGAATTAAATTTTAGTACAGCTTTTCATCCTCAATCAGATGGGCAGTTAGAACGAACAATTTAGACTTTGGAAGATATTCTACGTGCTTGTTTGATGGATTATTAGGGATGTTGGGACCAACATATTTCTTTGGTTGAGTTTTCTTATAATAATAGTTTTCATTCCAGTATACAGATGGCACCATTTGAGGCGTTATATGGGAAGCAGTTTCGAACTCCGACTTTCTAGGATGAAGTGGGTGAAAGGATGTTGATGGCACCAGAATTGGTAGAGGAGTTGGAAAAAAATTCAGCTGATACAGAGACACCTGAGAATAGCTCAGAGCAGGCAGAAGAGTTACGCAGACAATAGGAGGAAGGATCTCTCTTTTGAGGTAGGTGATCATGTCTTCCTCAAAGTCTCACCATGGAAAAGTGTGATGCGATTTGGTATGAAAGGAACATTGAGTCCAAGGTTCATTGGACCATATGAAATTCTGGAGAGTGTTGGATTAGTTTCTTACCGAGTGGCTTTACCTCTGAGTTTATCTCAGGTACACAATATTTTTCATGTTTGGATGTTGAGAAAGTATATGCAAGATCCATCTCATATTTTAAGCCCAGAAGTAGTTCAGTTGGAAGAGAATCTCTCTTATGAAGAACAACAGGTCCATATTCTTTACCGAAGGGATCAAGTGTTTCGAAATAAGTTAATTCACCAGGTAATGGTTTTGTGGAAAACCCATATGGTTGAAGAGGCAACATGGGAATATGAAAATTCTATGAGGGATAAATACCCCCACTTATTCGATAAGTAAATAAATTGCGGGGACACAATTTTCTAAGGGGGGAAGTATGTAACATCCCAAGTAAGTAATGAATAATAGATATAGTTATATTTCCTATTTATGATTTAGATAGTGTTTTAGAGGCATAAAATGAGAATAAATCCAACCTAAAGCATGAAATACTCTAATATTTTTAAAATATTGTTTTACCGCCTTCTCATGGAGAACCATTCTTAAATATATATTTTGACAATTTTATAAGCTCTATTTGTCAAAATAAACTTATTATTTATGATTGGGACATTTAAATTTACATTGTATAATTTTTTGGTATTTTTCTGACAATGTTCATTTTTTTAAATGAATAGTGAAAAATACTGCATTTTACATCAAAACTGCTTTTCATCTAATTTAATTATATGGTTATATTATCATTTTAAATGGTTTAACATGTAAATAGAATATGTTTTTACCATGTAATCCAATGGTGGTCATTGGGATTAATTTCACATTGGAATTGGGCATAAACAAGTGACAAACGTTTCATAGATATTGGTTAAAAAAACCCGATATTTGTTTTGACAACGAGAATTATTTTTAAATTAATTATTGCTATTTATATGTTTGGAATTTGGTAAAATGGATTCAATATTTGGAATCAGAAGGTCCAAATTATGTAATTATGACTCTTTTGTTTTTGGACATTATAAATAGTAATGAAAGTAATTATCTTTAATTGTCTTGGAAAAACTCTTCTCTTAGTTCAATGAGAGGGAAAGAAGGATTATAGTGAGTATACCCTGTGTTCTGGATGTAGGACGAGAACATCTCTACTGGACCAATGACATCTCAGGAGCTTACACGGTGAAATCCGGTTACCGGCTCGCTCTCAGAACTCGGACAACTAAAGGGGATGCGAGGCCCTGGAAATCACTTTGGAAGCTCAATGTTCCCCCTAAAATTCACTTTTTATGGTGGAAGGTGTGCCCTGGTATCCTCCCTACCAAGAGCCTCCTTGCCATCCGACACTTTTCAAAGGACAATTCATGCCCCTTCTACCCATCTGTCCCAGAATCTCCGCTTCGTGCTCTCATCCAATTCCTAGGGGCTCATGAGGTTTGGAATTGCTGGGGATCTTCCACGGATCTTTACTTGGACGATTCCTCGGACCTTACTTCTCTTATGATGCGATGTTGTTCCTCCTTTTCACCAGTTAAAGCTGGATCTCTATGCATTTTGGCCTGGATTATTTGGGAATGGCGTAACAAAGCCATTTTTAATCTTTTTCTTAGGCCCCCCAGATTTTGGGTTGACTGGGCATCATCTTGGATTGCGGGTTGGCAGCACCACACTGAGTAGAAAAGAATTTTTTCTCCCCCTCCTCAATCCCTACATTGGTTACCTCCACTGGAAGGGACTATTAAGATTAATGTGGATGCCTCTATCCCTAAGGATAGACCTGTTGGACTTGGTATGCTGGCCAGGGACAACCATGTACATATTATTGCAGCCAAACATGAATCGTGCCACGCACTTTTGGAGCCATCAGTTGAGGAAGCCACTGCAATCCTCGATGGACTAAATTTTGAAAAAGACCATGGATGGGACTCAATTCACATCGATTCAGATAGTCTCACCCTCAGCAATTCCATCAATCTCAACGATGGTGGGCTACAATCTTTTGGATCCATCACTTGGATTATTCACTCTCTCAGACCAAGCTTCACATCTAGCATTTTTACATTCGTCAAAGGGGAAGGAAATGAGGACACTCACAAGTTGGTAGCCCTTGGCCCTCCTTACGACAATCTTCTCTGGCTTTATCACTTCCCATAATGGTTTCTTGCTTGTACTTATGCTGATCTTTGTTATTAATGAATCCGTCTTTTGTCAAAAAATTTCTTCATTAATGAGTAATCGGGATGTTAATGATAATAAAATAATATCATAATAATAACACATGACAACAACATATGTCCTAATGCTACTGGTTGTATCATGGCTGACCATGGGATGCCTTTTTCAAAACTTGGGGACCCCATGGAATCACTTTTGTGTGAAAGTGACTTTTTATCTTTTTATTTTTAAAGAAAGTTAAATATAACAAAGAATGTATCACCTGAGTAAATCATTTTTACTTTTTCCTACATAAATGATCAATTAGACTATAAATATTCATTGGAAAGATAAGAAGATTTCCTACATCATAGTATTTTTTTATAATTTTTAGACATTAAATAATTTAAATTTTTTATGACATCATGATGATGAAGCGATTACCTCATTAATGAACGATTTAAATAAAATGAAAATATAATGTAATCTCTAAGACTTAAACCTGTCAAAGACCTATTGGATGAGTATATTTCGAACCCTTATCACCTTATCCTCTAAATAAATTAATGTGGGACCTTTAAAATCTGAATCTCATTTGCAAATAAAGTAACATTTTTTACCGTTCCAAGAGTGCCCCTCCACTCCTCTAATAAAAGGCCCCCACCTCTACCTCCTTACCCACACCTCTCAAGCCTTGGGATTGGCTAAACCCTTCCCATTTTGTCTCTCCATGTCCCTCTCTTACTCCTAGAATCCTCACATTGGGCAGAAGTCTTCCCAAGAAAGTCTTTGAGCTCAAATCCAAAAGAGTTACCTGTTTTTAAGGAGATTAAAGAACGATCAAGTCAAGTCAGATACGAGATATGAGACTTCATCTCAATCTCCTTTCATTGAGGAAAATTTAGTTTTATACACAACTTTTTTTTATATGTTGAATAAACCCCATTGACTTTTACATTTATTCAAAAGGAATATTTATTATACGAAGCCTTTACTAAATGAAAAAAGGGAATGTTTTTTTGTCATATGTATGCGGCGACAAAGACTTATCCATCACCGTGACCATTATTTGAGTTTTGCCTTCCGTGACAAGCCATAACTATTTTTAAAAGAAAAATAAATACTATGTTTTACTTTTATTTTATTTTAGTATTGAAAATGGTTTTGATAATGAATTTACTATATCAATGTGTTATTGATATTTTGTGATCGAAATGTGGAAACGTTATGTTTCCTTTATACATGTTTTATGTGATACAATTATGTTATGGTTCATGGGAATTGTTTATGAAGATGGATGGTTCTGTGATAAACTATGGGCGGGTGAGCCCGATATAGCTCTGCAATGCATTGGGTAATGTAAAGGAGTTATACGTTAAGGTTTCTCTGAAGAGATTTAGGGAATATACCGTGATGGGTGTTCCAAATGTAACCAAGAGGGTTACTCCCTACGTAAAAATGTTATGAATGCCTCAAGTTACCTTTATGTCTTATGATTTATATGATTTATTCATGATTTGATGAGGTATGTTAAAGCGCTTATGTTTTATGGGTAAAGTATGATTTCATTCTTATGTATATATGAACTCATGTTTCCTTTACCTATTTTTATAATTCTTACTGAGCTTTTTATGCTCATCCCAAGTTTTTGAAATGTTTTTACCAGGTCAAGGGAATGGTAGATTATATGATGATAGTGTCAAGGAAGTGTCAAGAAAGAATCCATGTTTTATTTTAAATATGTTTCCATTGATGGGAAAAATGAATTCAATCTTTTATGTAACCAGTTTGTTTAAATGTGGAATGTAATGCATGTTTTATGATCAAATTATCTAAAACTCTAAACCTGAAAAGATCCCCAACATGTAATCTTGTAATAACTCAAGATTAAGTAAGGTTTAAGGCTGGGGCCTTATAGTTGACACCTTGACTACTACATGTCGTGTCAACAGGGAACATGCCTTGTAGTCTCAGTTTAAGAAGAAGGTGTGGGTTAGCCAAGCAAGGTGACCCGAGCAGGGGATTAGAGGTATGTACATGCCGTGTAGAGTTTATACACGCAGTGTAGTAATGTTTTGTAAATATTGAGTGTTTCCTTATCTTGTTTCCATTATGTACTCTTATGTTCTCCGTCCTTGTTTTTTTAATCTAAGTTATGCTTTTGATCTTTCATAGCTATGCCTCTGAGATATCCTCTAGTTGTACGTCAGTTGTCAGGCAGTGATCAAACACCAGAAATGGCGGATCAGGGACTTCCTGCTGATCACCCGGTCAGGCCAGCCTTGGCATCAGATGTCATACTAGTTGCAGGTGCCGATGCGCAGTTCAGGGAAGTATTTATGAGGATGATGAAAACATTTCAAGGAGCATTCCCTCCTGCCACCCCTATGGCAGACTTGACACAGGTTTTTCAGCAGCATCATCCTCCTACTTCCTCAGGGGAATGAGGACCACGGGCTGCAGAGTCAAGGCTGGAAGCTATAGTGACTATATTAGAGAATCTGGAGACACCTCTCGAGAGGTGGGTCAAGCTTGCTACCTACATGCTCCGAGACCCTGCCAAGAGGTGGTGGCATGTGATCTCACAGGCGGTTCATCAGCAAGTTATGGATTGTTATGAGTTCCAACATGTGTTCTACGACTACTTCTACCCAGAGACCCTGAGGGCCGATCTAGCCCAAGAGTTCATGAGTCTAGAGTAGGTTACCCCATCTATCATGGAGTATTCTTCTCGTTTTAGTGAGCTTAAGTGTTTCACAACCCTCTGGGATGAAAGTGGGGTGTTCTTGGCAAGGAAGTTTGAGGATGGTCTGAGACGGGAGATCCGCTCACAGGTGAATCTCTTCCAGTTTACTTTTATCACATCCATTGTCATCCAGGAATTGATTTCGGAGCACAATCTGAGAGACTCCAAAGCTGCGAGCCAGGGTGGTTCTACTTCCAGAGCTAGTGTTCCCTCAGTTGACAGCAGGAAGCGTCGTAGGGAGACTACGTGTAGTGATCTGAGGAGGAGAGATACATCTTTAGGTATCCAGGTAGTCTATCTTGCGGCAAGATAAATCACCTTCAGCGTTTCTACCAGGTTTTCTCACCAATAGCTAGTGAATTGGGTTCTTCCATGACTCCTCGTTCAGGCGCAGCACCACCAATTTCTCACCAATTGGGGAACTGGAGTTCTTCCGGCCATTCGAGACAAGGTGGAGGTTGAGGCTGTGGTAGTCAGTCACCAGTCCTTCAGCGCCAGCAGGGAAGATGAGCTCAGAGTAGCCAGGGAGGGGGAAAGGGCTGCGGGATAGGCCAAATTTTTGTGGTGGAGCAGACCTATTTGGAGCAGGATCTCGTGCCCTCTACAGTTCGAGGTACGATCTTAGTAGCCTCAATTATATCTTCAGATCTTTTCTATACTGGTGCTAGGTATAGCATTATCTCTGTTGCTATTGTGGAGAGCCTTAGGCTCTGTATCCTTTCTTCTGCCTACTTGCTAACACTAGACACACCTTTGGGAATGAGGAAATCTAGCGTGCGTCAGTTCAGATAAATCCCTCTTGAGGTTGCAAGGTATCTTTTATTATGGGATCTGTATTTCCTAGAGTTGATGGGCTATGATGTCATTCTCTGGATGGACTGGTTGGTTCCCTTCCAGGAAGTCGTCGACTGTTATCATCGCAGGGTGAGTTTCATTTGACTAGAGGTTGAATATTTTCTTCATTGAGGAGAATGGGGTGTTTGGGAGAGTCGAGAAGGACTCAAGAATCATGGGCTAGGAAGGGTTACGACCCAGATTGCTAGTCTTTATCTGGATGATCAGGGGATATCACAGTTGTACTTTCCTCCATTCGTGGATCATTTCAGAGACGTCTTTCCAGAAGACATTTCAGGTTTGCCTCCTGAGCATGAGGTAGACATCTCTATTGAGCTCGTTCAAGGAGTGGAAATAGTGTCCATTCCTCCCTAGAGGATGGATACACCTAAGTTGCAAGATCTCAAGAAGCAGTTGGATGAGTTTCAGGCAAAGGGTTTCATCTGAACCAGTACTTCTCCTTGGGGTTCGCCTATCTTGTTGAAAAGAAGGTAGACCATACCATTTGGCTCTTTGTGGATTATCGGAAGCTAAACCAGTTGACGTTCAAGAACTAATATCCCTTGACGATGATTTATGACCTTTTTGATCAGCTTTGAGGAGCCCGTGTGTTCTCGGAGATCGATTTGAGGTCTGGTTTTCATCATTTTCACATTAGACCATCAGATATACCTATGACATCCTTCAGGAGTAGGTATGGTCTATACGAGTATACGGTCATGCCGTTCGGTCTCATGAACGTGCCAGAAGTTTTCATGGAATTGATGAACAGATTGTTCCATACTTACTTGGATTCCTTCATCGTGGTCTTCATAGACGATATCTTGGTGTACTCTCACACTCAACATGACCATGCTACCCATCTTGATATTGTTCTTAGTATACTGAGAGAACATATGCTTTATGATAAAGTCTTTAAGTGCCACTTTTTAAGGGACCAGATTCACTTCTTGGGTCACATCATCTCAGAGGTAAGAGTATATGTGGACCCAGAGAAAGTGAGTGCTGTAGTTTCCTGGGAGCATCTGAAGAACGTTTTTGAGGAATAGAGTTTCCTAGGGCTGGCTGGATACTACATACACTTCATTCAGGACTTTTCACACATAGAAACACCATTGATAGATTTGACCAAGAAGGGGGTGAAGTTATTATCTTCAGATTCTTTTGAGCCAGCCTTTCAGGAGTTGAAGGGAAGGTTGAAATCAGCACCGATACTAGTCTTTCCAGAGCCAGGAAAGAGATATACTATTTACTATGATTATTCAGGTATCGGGCTGGGAGTTGTGCTTATGTAGGGAGATGGAGTTGTTGTGTACGGGTCTCGGAAGTTGAGGCCACATGAAAGAAACTACCCAACACACTATCTTGAGTTTTCTGCTATTGTTCATGCCTTACGCTGTTGGAGACATTACATTCTGGGAGAGCACGTTATGGTTTTCACTGACCACAAGATTCTTAAGTACATCTTCAATCAGTGTGATCTGAATCTGAGAAAGTGCAGGTGGGTCAAATATCTTCAGTATTTTGATTTTGATCTTGCCTATATGTCGGGAAAAGGAAACGTAGTGGAAGATGAATTGAGTAGGAGAACTCAGATTTACATATTTCAAGAGGCCAGCAGTGAGTGGAAGCTTTTGGCTCTGTTCTCTGAGATTCATTTAGAGGGGCACGACAAACGGAGATAGACATTCCTATATTCTGTGGCTGTTACCTCTACCCTTCTTGATTGGGTACAAATGAGTTAGCTATCAGAATCAGAAGGCTTAGTCTTATAGGAGAGTGTGTCAGGGGAGAACCGTCTTTCTGGATAGACAGTGGGTGAGGATGAGATCTTGCGTTTCCTAGGACGCGTATGGGTGCCAGCAGACATACGTGAGGAGCTGACATGGGACATTCATTCTTCATTCTGGGAAGTTCATCCTGGCATCACCAAGATGTATCAGGATCTTTATCGCCAGTACTGGTGGCCAAGTTTGAAGAGGGATGTTGCTGGTTTCGTCTTAAGGTGTTCCACTTGTCAGCATGTAAAAGAGGAGCATCAGTGACCAACATGCCTTTTATAGTAGTTACCCATTCCAGAGTGGATGTGGAATGATGTTACTATGGACTTCATGAACAGATTGCTGAGTTCTCTTCGAGGGAACGATGTTGTATGGGTTGTTGTCGACAGGCGTAAGAAGGATTATCACTTCTTACCAATTAAGGAGACCTTCAGTGTTGATGATCTTGGATGACTATACATCTGAGATATTGTAATTTTTCATGGAGTTCCACATTCCATTGTTTTAGACAGGGATGCGTGCTTTACTTCTTGTTTCTGGCAGGGGATTCAGGAGGATTTTGGGTACACATGTACTTTGGAGTACAATATACCATCCCCAGACAGATGGCCAGTCCGAGCGTACGATCGTGGTGCTTGAGGATATGCTCAGAGCTTGAATTATAGACTTTGGATTTTATTGGGAGAAACATATTCCTCTAGTAGAGTTATCCTACAACAATAGTTTTTAGGTGACTATTGAGATGGCACCTTACAAGGCTTTGTAAGGTAGGCCATCCTAATTACCTTTATGCTAGCTAGAGGTAGGAGAGTCAGCTTTTCTGGGACCTTGTCTTGTTCAAAATACCTCAGAACAGATAGAGTTTATTCAGAAGAGGATGGGTACATCTCAATCTCATCAGAAGTCTTATGATGATCAGTGGAGACAACCTCTGGAGTTCGAGGTCGGGGATCATGTTTTCCTGTGTGTCACACCGTGGTTGGGACACAAGAGGATTCAGAGACAGGGTAAGCTTTCACTGCGGTACGTCAGGCCGTTTGAGGTATTGTAGAGGGTAGCTCCAGTTGCTTAACGGTTCCAGTTACCTCAGAGGTATTGGGTGATGCACATTGTCTTCCACGTCTCTGAGCTCCGACGTTAATTTTCAGACCTGTCTCGTGACTTTCAGCCTAAGAGGTTGAGCACGAAGAAGATGCATCATTTGTGGAGCATCCCATCCAGATTGTCGATCACAGCACGAAGGTTCTTTGTGGGAGGTCTGTTCCTCTAGTATGGGTTCTATGGCAGCACAGGTGAGTATTAGATGAGACTTGGGAGAGGGAGGCCAATGTACCATCGCAGTGGCCGGAGCTGTTCGGGGTTTCTTCTCCTCCGCCTCGTTAGGGAAATTTGGGGAAAAATTTCATTAAGGGGGGAAGTTTTTAAGAACTGGGATCTTTGTTTCATGTATGTTTTCCTTTTTCTCGAGTTTTTGGAAAAAATGGGATTTCTGGAAATTTTTGAAGTACACCATGTACTTTATGAGTACACGCCTTGTACTCCGTTTTCACTCAAATCCATGTGTTGACCCTGTCCGGGCGACACACTTAGTGTGTAAAGGAAATGTGGCATCCCCTTAAATCAGAGTACGGAAAAATATAGTACATGCCATGTACCTCAGAAGTACACACCATGCACTTTATTTTTTTCATTAAATGCACCGGGGTTGTGCCTGACGGACAGAACACACTCCTTCATCATGTTCTTCGCCGAGAGTGACCCATACATACGTGATTCTTCTCCGAATTCTTGATCCTCTGTCTGATCTCCGTTTTAGCCATCATCGATTGCGTTGGGACCGCATCGGTGAGTTCTTCATTCTCCTAGATCCTTTTTTTTCAATTCCTACTATTTCTCAAGATATTGTTGGTTAAGTGTTATTGACGTTTTCTCAGATCCTCTACATTCTAAGTAGAATCAATCAACATGGTTACCTATATCGTTCTCCTTGCATCAAGGTTGGTGGTTTGTGCCTTTCTATAGGAAGTCTGTGAATATTTGGTGCAAATTCCACCAATACCCAGGAATGGGGTATTGTGTGTTTCCTTTTTTTCCCATAGTTGTTTCCAACTATGCTTGATTTCTTGAGTAGAGGTAATTGTTTGTTAAGAGGTTAAATTGTATTGTGCTCTAGGTGTTTTATCTTGACTGTTTTTCTTGTTCGGTGTTTTGCTCGTTTCCATGCCTAGTTGTAGGATAGTGGAACTGAAGTACTGTATTGATGATGTGCCTTAGAATGATATCCATGTAGATCTTGAGGTTTACATGGGACGATACGTGTGCTATGCATGTTTTTTTTACACAGGCCTATGAGAACCTAGTGTAGTGGACTATAGAATGAATGGACGTAAGAGCTTCTCCAGAGTGTCATTAATTTACGATGTGAGACCACATGGGAAATTGACGTTGAGTTCTTCCTCCGGGAGTCTGTAGATCCTCGAAACAATCCATAGGGGGAATTGTCATTGAGTGCTTCCCTAGAGAGCCTTTAGTACGATAGGAGACTATAGGGGGAATTGATGGTCAGTGCTTCCTCATAGAGTCTATTCTATAGCTTAACCAGAGGGGTGAGACTATGTGTGCTTCCCAGAGGGTTGCTAGTTATTGTAGGATAAACCTTTGGGGTTAGGCTATGATAACTACCCAGATGTTACCTTTTTGTTCTACTTTCTTGAGTGGTTGTTTCCTATTTGTAGATTATATGCTAGAAACTGTGGATTGTTGCTGCTGTGTTTTATCCTATTTACTTCATACTGTTTACTTCTTACTGTACTTTACCTGCCATATATTCAATGACTATTAGGCACAGATCTTTGGGTGGTTACCTATTGGGGATTTTTCTTACAGCCTGTTTGGGTTATGATTTGGGCTCAAATAGATTATATTGTTGTTGGTATAGATAAGGGCGAGCACCCTTCTATTTCAGGTTCTTGATTGCACTAGAGCTAGAAAGCATGGGAGCAAGCCGAGTCTTGCGATGCTGAGGAGTCACTCATATGTTTTTATTTTGTACTTTGGCTTAGCACTATATTCAGAATTATGACTTTTTTGGCTATTTTCTTTGACATATATGTATCATGCATCATTTACATATATTTCTGCTCAAATTTTTTTTGTTAGTCTTCCAATTTTATCATTTACTCTTTTATTGACATCTACTGCTTCTACTACTGTTGTTATCTGTTTTTATCTTCTCTCATGTACTCTGTCAATGAGGGCATAGTTTCCCCACTATCACACCCAAGGAACTCACTGCTAGTCGGCAGCTTAAGGCATTTTGGAAAATGCGCTTGAGGCCATGTGACCAACCAGGTACGGGGCGCCTCTGGGTGGCTTCCAAAACCGAGATGTTACATGAGGCATGATAACTGATTTTAAATGAGTACTCCAATATCTATATGTGATGCAACTATGAGACACCAAAATCTATTATAAAAGCTCACATTATGTCTTCCAACATTTGGTACATCATTATAGATTGTCTATCCATCAATGGATGATACACTAAATTCATGGTCAACTAAATCCCAATGCCTTATTTTAAGGATTTTCGAAATAAAATATAAATCTCGGGTCTCTATATAGTACTATCAAAATTTGTACGCCATTCGTTTATAGAAATTATAAAATATATATATTTGATAATTCATCCACTATATGAGACTCATGAATAAGGACGGAATGGAAATATGTTGTGAGTTGATCTACTATCACCAATATGGAATCGTATATCGAAACTATTATTGGGAGACATATATAAAATTCGTAATTATCTTATCCTATTTATAAACAAGAATACGTAAATAATGAAACATACACATTGGCTGTTGTTTCTCTGCCTTAACCTTCTGACTGGTGAGGCATCTCATTATGAACTCATCCATTTTTTTTTTGTTGGGACACTAAAATTTGTCTATCAACACCTTTTACAAATTCGGTATTCCAGGATGAATAACCCATCTTGAATGATGTTAATCATGAATAATTGGTTACCGATAAGAAAAAGGTATAACCATCCAATGATGAAAAAAATTAAACTCTCATCCAGATTACATCTTGTAATTGTATAACCAATATTTAATTTGTTCCTCATATAAAAAAATCTATATTATATGTTTGTGCCTCTTTAACCATATTCACTAAATATAAAACAAATGAAATTGGAAGGGGAATTACAACAATACATTGGTATTCAAAATCCAAGTGGATGTCATCTATCACAGACCTCAACTTCCACTGTTATGAATCCAATTTATCCAATTGACCATGTGAATATCTTTTCAAAGCATCCACTACTGAATTTCATTCAGCAGGTGTATACATAAAGTCATAGTCCAACATTTTAGAGATACTACTTCTTTTTGCATTGTCTCATAATCAAATCTGGTTGTGAGAAAATATGTTTCAATATCCTATGGTCCATAAAAACTATAAATTATTCATAAAAGAGGTAATTATTCCATGTCTTCAAATAATGGAATAAAATAGAATACTATAAATCATGTGTTGGGTAGTTATTCTCCTGAAAAATAACAGTCGTGAACCATTTGCAACAAAATTATTTCCATATCTAATAATATATCCAAACCCTGATCTCAAAGCATCATAAACACCACATACCCTTGTCCAGCTTTCATAAATATCAGGATTGGTGATGATGTAATGTAATATTTAAGCACTTGAAAAGACTTTATAAATTCAGAGTTCCATTGGAATGGAACAATTTGCCTTGTAAATGATATCATTAGTGAGGCTACTCATTGAAAATTATGAATGAAATGTTGGAAATAACCAATCATTCCAAGGAAATTGTGTTTCTCAAATACTTGATATTGTTGTTTCCAAGAAAACACAAACTATAAATTTTTTGGATCCATATAAAAACTTATATCAGATATAACATTTCCAATGAAACATACAACTTGTATCTAAAAATTTTAATCTATTAATTTTTCATACATAAGATGATCTCACAAGATGTCCAACATTATTTCCATGTGTTTCTTATTATTAGAGTTTTTCCTTTAGTACACTAATATTTCATCGATAAAAACCATTAAAAATAATCCAAATATATTTGAAATATCTGATTAATCAATTTCTTAAAGTGTTCTAGTGAATTCATAAGACCTACAGTCATAAACACATACTCGAAATGACCATTTCTTCTTATAAAATATATTTTTTCTGAAAACCCTCATTCCTTACCCACAATAGGTGATATCCTGAACATAGTTCAATTTTAAAGAACCACTGGGATCACCTCAATTGATTGAAAAAATATCCAACACACAGAATTTTATACTCATTCATTTTCTTAACATGGTAAGGAAAATGATAATCGATAAAAAGCTATAAAGTTCCATCCGTATTTTTTACAGACAAGGTTTATACAGCCCATTGAGACATCATGTTCTGGATATACACTTTTATTTCAATATCTTCCAACTATAACATTAAATCTATTAATTTATCAGTTCTAGATAATAATATGGATGTGAGCTATGATAGTTCCATGGTAAGAGCGCAATCATAAACTCTACTTCTCTTCTGGATGGAAATTGTAACAAATTATTTGGAAAAAATCTATAAACTAATCAAAAACAACTAGAAAATATATATTCATGATCTCATACCCTGATTCCAAAGTGAGTTCTTCAAACTGATAATAGATCATTCCTACAGCTAGTTCCAACAAGACAACAACTCTAAAGAGATTCCTAATGGCATCATCAGTTGTAATAATAACTTTTTAGTTATAACAAACAATGTGATTCATGGAAATTGACAAACAACACATATCCAATATGGTTTCATAGTCATCCATCTCAAGAATAAGTAAATACCGTATCATCTTATCTCCATCAATTATTATAGATCATGCAATGGAAAAAGGCTAGAAATTCCATTTTTCTGTAAGGTGCATCGTCTTTCAAAATAAAATCCATCGTCATGACCTGAAAACAAAGAAAATCAATAACATGAGAAGCAGTAAATGAATGAGTTGATACCAAAAAGTTCATTAGTGTATAATTCAATATAATCATACCTCTCATAATTTATGGTCCTGATTGAACATCCAGTATAACATTCCTAGATCTATACAACTACTTACTCATTTCACTTTGTTTTTTATTTCCCTCTTGAGATTTCAATTATTGAGGATTCATGGTATTCATAGAAAAACCATTTCTACCTTTACTATACTGATGAGATATATTATGTTTCCCTCATCCAGTAAAGGAATAAGATTTTTAAAACACATGAGATGTGTCCAGAACACATGAACTTGGAGCACTGTGACAATAATGCTAAATATGCCCCATCTAGATTCAAATGTGGAATGTTCTAAGTATTTATGTACAATAAATCTTTATGTGATCCATAAGACCACATTTAGAAAATATAGGCATTCTCCTTGGTTTAGGATGAAGATTAAATGATCGAGCCATCTGATTCTATGTCATTCCACTACCTTGGATATGGATGACCTTGTTCCTCTTATTTTGAGTGATACAGTTCCAACTATTTCTTGTAGGTATCAACATGATTCCACCACCAATATCTATTAAGACATCTCTTCTAGTCCAACCTATCACCATTAACAATATTTATATATTCTATTATAAAAAGAACAAAAATCATTATGGGAATCTCTAGCCTCAGCCCCAGACCAAAATGTGTGCCTTCAAGGACTCACCTGTAAAAACTTATGGTGACACATGGACTAATTCATAAATGTATCCATGTAATCTATCACCCATAGGGTATACAATTTAAAACTGAAAAATTTCATCATTATTAGAACCTTTATCATGTGAGGATATAATTGTTTTTTGACAATTTATTAAAAATCATCTGATGCAATGACTTGGTCTAGTTTAGCATGAACAGATAAATCCCAACACTCGTATAAAAGATCATCTATATTATATGTTACAAACATGAATTTCAACTTTTCTGATGTTCATAGTAAACCAACGACTTAAATAATCCAATTAAGAGACACAAATGCTCTCTCTAGTTCAAAATCACCCCAAAAGATGGGTGGGTTCTCTTTTTTGAATAAAATGGAATGATCCACTTACATTTTTTCATCCACCTTATTTTCTCTATCCACAAAATGGAAATCATATAAAATAATTTGAACTTGGTGGTGGTTCACCTGTGGTTTAGGTGTAACCACATTCTCATAATCTTTTTCTGTTTGGTTTCTTCTATGCCTTATAGGTTCCATTTTCTACAAAAACAAAAAATTTCATGTGTATCACTCATTAGAAAATAAAGGATTAAAAATTTTAAAATTATCACATAAAAACTATCACAACATGTTTTCACAAAATTATACGTTTTTCTACTATAAATATTTTTTTGAAAATTACACTATGATTTTGAAAATCATAGCATTTTTAAGATAACTCAACTACTCATTTATGAAATTATCACATTTGAAAAAATATAAATTTTTTTCAATCTATATTCTTTTTACCAAATAAAAAAAGCAATAATTAAAATTAAGTATGCACATATATTTGTAAGCCATTTATATCATTGAATTTAATTCTCTTCTCATTAGAAAAACCCATGAAAATAAGATTACAACTCTTATAAGTTTGCAAAAACACTAATGTATCAAAATCCCTATTAGGTTGAGGGTTAGAATAAATAGGTTAGTTATGCTTCATTAGGTTCTACATTTCAATTTCAAATGATCCTACCCTAATCTACCATCCCAACTTATGGACTATTTAAGAATGATTTTCCAACTCCATGAATGACAAACCTATGCCATTTTCCCAAAAAAATGAAAGATCGGTTGTCCATGAATTATACCATTTGTGACATACCACCCCTCCTAATTATCTTGATATCATGGTAGGATATTAAATTTCCATATGTGACATCCCCCAAACACTAAAGGAAAGGAAAGAAATGCCAAGGGATTCATTAATATACATGGGTAATTTTCCCTTTTAAAATAAATCATCCACATACAACAAACCATAACCCATAAACCTCTCAATGAATCTTGAAACCAGTTTAATAAAACTCAAAGTAATAAAAATGGGTTAAATACCAAACTAATTCATATGCCGTATAAATGTGCAATGTGGAAACCCAAAACCAATATTAATGTATAAAGCAGAAGACAAATCCAAAGAAACTCAATGATTCCAAATACATTAATCTATAGATCCCAACAATTATCCATGCTCAAAATCCACAATCCATTCCCAATTTATTATAGTGCATCACTAAACAAATGAGATTCTTCGCATTTACCTATCTCTTGATAAATGATATCTTCAAATCCACCAAAGTTCCCAACAAGGGTGTGTGTAATAAAGCATAGTTGTTTTTCATCAAATGACATCTCTAATCATGCCATAAAGATAAAACATGTTATAAAATTTATATAAAACAATTTAAAATAGGTTATATTAGAATATAAAAAATTTAAATATGAAAAAATATTATCAAAACAAATCCATTTATATGGAAAGAAACCAAACAAGTCCATTAAAACCATTTCACAACATCCATTTTGGAATAATCCATCCTATTCGACATATCCCCACGTACATACATGCATGATTGTATGGAAATATCTATACACATGAGTGGTGAGTCATCCTTTTAGGAAACCATCATATGGTGAACCATTTTATGGTGGAACTTCATGTTGTTATCCATAACATTCTTTTGATGGGAGAAAGTTCATGCCCTTATCCATCCCAAATGAACACATGCTAATTATATTTTATAAAACCCATTCCAAGACATTTCAACAAAAAAATTATTTTACTAAAAATATTTACAGAATCGTTTTCCATTAGTAAAAATGAGAACATATTTTAAAATCCCCATTTTAAAATCAGGAAACAATGACTTTTAACAACAACCATTTTCCATAATTTTCTGAACCATCACTAAAGAAGGTTTATACTAATATTTGAAAATTAATTTTACAATTAATTATAATAAAATTAAAAAATATGAATCAAATAAATCATTTTATAGAATGAGGAGTTTAGAGTGAATCCAAATTTCTTAGAAACATAGGTAAAAATGATGAAGAATACGAATTCTTAAACAAAACCTTGCTGAAACTCCTTAAACCCACCTCAGCTCTCATTACCTCACATCAACACAACCACATCTCATCATGTTTAAAAATTGTTAACATAGATCTATCCTAAATGGAATATATATATGAATCCAAGAGAGGGAAGAATAAGAGATGTAGGATAAATGAATAATAATGATGACTAAACAAAAAAATATTTCCTTCAACTAACCATGATTTACCAACAAATCATTACGAGATTAATGTAAAAGGTCTCTATAGCCTTTTGAAGGAGATAAAAATGATTTTTTATCATTATAGTAGAAACCCAACTGTTTATGGAGAAATATGAATTATATCCAAAATTTTCTTATCTAATTTTTAACTATGCACAATTTAGGCACACGATTAGTCAAACCATGAATAAACTGTGCATAAACCACTTCCTTCAAACCCCCTTAACACGATAGTATTGAACTTTGAGAAAAACCATCCACCAAACCTATTTTTACACTATTTAAAATTGCATGGTTACTCCAAGGTAGCTGCATAATTTTTCCAAATAGTTCACCAAAGCATACACCTAGCCAAATCAAACTAGTTTTCATTACATGGTTTTATAAAGGTGCGTCATGGTTTCTACTAACCAAGAACATCTAGGAATACCCTAAAAATGTTCCAAAACTCCTACAAGAACTAAAAAACATATCCATTTAATTTAAATAAGAAAAATGAATAAATTAAAAGTTAATTAATTAAAACTAATGTTTATACAAAAATATAATCTCTATACAATCATTTCTAAAAAATATATCCATTATTCTAATAAAAACTCCATGTTGAAGTGAATTCAAGGGACAGAAGATGGAGATGATCATTGGTGTTGAAAATAATGTTTAATATTAATAATTATTGATATATTATCTATGTATAAATAATTTTGTTGTGAACTATAAAATATGATTAAAATAAGTTATTGTTTTCTATATTCTCACCACCTTCATTCTATAATAAAATTTTGATCATATTTTATTATTCCCCACTAATTTTGTTTAGTTTTTGAAAATTCTATGCCTGCAAAATATGATTATAGAGTTCTTACCATTGGGATTCTGTAAGATATGAGTTAAGGATATATCTATTCCTTATTATCTTGAATTGTTTATCTAGTACAAAATATATTGATTTAGGAGGTTTTATGAATGTAAGGTCGGTGATAGAAATTTTCATCCTTATTTCATTACTATTTTCATCTAAAAATATGTAATATTCCACCCTTTATTTATTTCACTAGTATATGATGGAACCAATGTGTTTCATAAGAAAAAAAATATATTTCATAAAATTATAGTGAGTATAATTATCTCTTCAGTTATGATTATTTTATTCGATAACCTATGAATTATTTGGATGAACAATATTCTTGAGAATTCTTGGTCGTATTTGGGATTAAAACAATAAAAACAAAGAACATGAGATTTTCATACATACGATATAGTATCAAAATTATATGAGGATAATATAAATCAACATGTGTGGGTGAAATAACTCATTAATATTAATCCAATGAGTAACTTATTTTTTCTAAATTTTTTTTAATAAAAGAATTTTCATTTTATTTTTAGCATCATATTTCCACATATAACTCCTACCGTATTTGGGTTTTAAATTTCCATAAAAATATTATAATTAATTTATTATAATATTATTAGTTAATGGTAGACCTATTTGAGAGAAAACATAATAATTTCACTAGTTAAACCTGAAGGATTCAATTTTTTTTGTATAACTGTTCATGAAAAACCTCTAAAAAATATCACCAAACATGATAAAAGAATTTAGCTAGAGATCTAAGGTAAAATTTTAAACTGGGTGTAACCTAAAACAATAATTTATCTCATATTACGAAACCAAATAAAATGTATACAATTATGAATTATTTTTCTTAATTAATGGAGAATAAGAAAATGTGTGCTAAAGATAAAGGATTTTAAGGAATACGAAAAATGGTGATTGGTAATAATTTTCAAATGTTATTATTTTTACATCATTAAATAGAATTTATTATGTATTTGGTTTTAACAGAAAAAAAAATATATTTATAACATAAAATGAAAATGAGTTAACTTATGGATAAGAAAAATTATATTTATCAATAGTTCAGGAAATCAACATACAAGAAAAAAATTACGAAAAATAAATTATTATTTTTTGTGATTAAAAATTCCTATCATATAAAATCTAATATCATGAATATCAATGATAAAAAATTTTAAAAAATAAACGTGAATCAAGAATAATAGTGTTATGAATACTGTAATGGAAGTAATTTCTCAAAAAATATAAATAAAATTAATTTTTGAATTCTTGATATTTTTTTATCATACTAAAAGATAGGAAACATGGATTTATTATGTAACATGAAATATGAAAAGGGAAAAGTAGTATTCATTGGAAATAATGATGTATAAAATATTTTTCAGTTTCATAAATTAAAATTCAATGGTAAAGACATGACGAAAATGAATACATTTATCCTATAAAGAGGAGTGAATTTTCATGTCCATGAAGATGAATATAGGCCATCAAATAAATTTATTTACCATATGAGATAACAATCCTTGAAATAATTCGTGAAATATTAAGACACTATAAATTTTACAAGTCTTAAATGTGGTTATATTCTTTCTTGTGATGTTTGAATAACATTTTCATTTATGAGAGTAAATTTTTTATTCATGGGAAGGATAAGAACAACTACAAATCTGAATCTCGAAATTATATAAGTATTTTTCTTAGTTATTAATTGATGAAAAAAGAATATAAATTATAATAAAAATATTCTTTTTATAATAATTAAAATCCAAAATATCACTATTGTGGTAAATTTGAATATTTTTCAATAAAACAATAATGATACACTTATTAAAATCATTTTATATGTGATTAGTTTAGAAAGAGAATTTGAGTAAAATTACTATTCATAATCAAGTGTAGATGATGATACATTTGGTTAAGAATTTTTTTTCAAAAGTAAACACTAATGAGAGATTAAAATTATGGAAAATCATTATCTAAGACATAACTACTCCACTGAAAACATAATGTAACAAGTCCTTTAATCAAGTAACAATTTTTATATATTTTGATAAAAATAAATTTGATGAGGATACCTAATAATGGAGTTGAGTAAAACAATGAATGAGGAGCTAAACTAGAGAAAAATTATTCATTAAAGATTGTATAAAAGATGGAAGAAAATATTTTTTCTGAAAGAAACATGTATTTTAAACATACACAACCAATATGACATATATATTTTAAAATCAAAATGAATTATTTTAAATGGGTATTAATAGGATTAAGGCATTGAAGTTCACCAACTATTTCATCATGTGAAAATATATTACATTATTAATTTATTATTAGATATTATATTCTTAAAAGGATCAAAGGTATTCCAAAAAAAATAATATTGAATCATGACAATATTAAATGTGAAACAATGTTTTGGTAACTCTCTCCTTAAGTGTATATTTTCATCGACATAACCTTAAGCATGGGATTATAAATATATTATAGTATTCTTTTGATACTGTTGTAACATTTAATAAAATAAATAAAATTAAGGGTTACTATTTAGATGGACCTCTCATATTGTTTATCCTTAAAAAGGGTTCCATAAGAAAAAAACATAAGGGATCAATTGAAAATTATGCATGCATTGACCAATGTTTAAAATATTTTAATACATTTCATGAGTTAATAAACATAATTTACAAGTAGTTTCCTAAATATCTATATAAACTGTACATCATTATGATGATAGTGGTAGTATTTCTTTTATTATATTCCTCCATTACATTAAAATACGATTTCATGTTTATGGGGAATAAATAATTTATTTTTACGCATCAAACGGAACCTATTTTCCGGTTTACATCTAAAGAGGTGGGAGGTTTATTTTTTCCACTCCAATGGAAAACATCATGTATATAAAAAAGAAATTGAAGGTTTTTAGTGGCTGTTGTAGTGAAAGGTATGATGTAGTTTACAGTCTTATTTATTTCTAGTATTTACATATATTTTATTTATCATTTCATAAGTAAACCTAGGAGGGTTTTCTAATCAATTATAATTTTCAAATTAAGTGTTAATAAACCACTATAATACCTATAAGTGTAATTAGATAAATCCATGTTTATTGTTTTTTTAAATTACGAATTAAATTATGATAAACCAAAAATATGGCATCATTATTCCCAACCTAAACACAACAAGTAATACTAAATTACCATTACGCTTAAGGGTTATACATGATGGTTATAAAAAACTACCCCATGATGATGATTCTATGTAAGGGCCATTATAGATTACTATTATGAAGAATAGTTCTATGTAAGGGTCATTTGAGGTTATGCTTACAGGTAAGGGTTCTATGTTTGGGTTATTTAAGGTTTCTCATTTATAGAATGATTTTAAAAGATAATCACTAGCCACCCATTCAAATACATTTCTTTGTCAAGGATATATTAGGTTACCCTTATGAAAAATCCTCTATAAAATGGTAATTCTATAATATCATCATGCGTAACAGGTTCAGGGATAATGGTAATGAAAGGATTGAAAATTATTTCTTGATAAATTTTATTATAGTATCTAAATTGATTATAAATGATAAGTGTTATAATATGTACAATGTTATATTTAAATTGTAAAATAAATTTAAAATTTTAATATTTTTTCATGTTTTGATAAAAAATAAATAATTTATTAATTATTAAAAAATATCTTTGGAATTGAATTACATTATTTAGTAAATTGCTTATAAATAATTGTAAAATATAATTTTTAATATTTATAATAATTATAAAATTTTATTATAAATTATTTAACTATAAAATATATTATTATTAATATCTTAAATGATTTTGAAACAATGATAACAAATATTTCATTAATATTAAATAATTATTATTAGGAATACATATTTAAAAATTTTAGGATTTATCAAATGTTTACTAATCATAGTAAGATTTATTTTGGGAATATTTTAGTATTTAAAGAGTATATTTATTAATTATATATATATTATAATGAATTATATAAATTCTTATGAAACATTTATTAATAAAATAAGCCAAATATTATATGTTTAAATTTGAAATTTCATCTACTAAATTATATGGTTTTACTTGTGATATAGAAATAATGTTTTTTGTTTCGAAATAATATTGGTAATTTATAGAATTTATATATTACAATTTAATGAAAAAAATAAAAATTGTTTATATTTTAATAATGAAATGTTCATAATTAGTTTTTTACATTTATTTATTCAGATTACAACACCATTATGTGGTTAATTATTTAAACTTCATCAAAAGTGTTTTTATGATAAATTTGAATTTAGTCAAAAAAATATTTATATATTTGATATTTTGATTTTATAATATGTTTACATAATATAAATTGAATTAATAAATGATTCTAATTCATTAAATATCATATATTTAAATTGAAATTCCATATAATATATAATATGAAAAATTTCATATTGAGAATGAAAATAATGTGTTTATATTAATGTATATAATATTTTTATAATGATTAGATATATTTTAAAATGATTATATTTCGTTTTTATTTATGAATTGTTTATAAATAGTTATCACAAGTTTAACTTTGTGAAATAATCATTTATTTAAAATATATTACCAATTATTTTCACATTTAAAAATTATTTATATAATGAATGTTTTATGCAATATTTTTAATGTTGTACTACATCTCTAGTATATTATTCACGCATTTACATGAACGGTATGATAATAATATTAAATTTTTATGATACCTTGATCTTTGTTTTTTATTTTAGGAACGATCATAAAATTAGATATTGAATATTTTTTTGTATATTCAGTTATAGATATATCCTCAATTAAATTATATATTTGAGTAAAGTATTCCTAGGTAGAGGGACTTTTGGCAAGACATCCCCCAATATTGGATTACTTATTCTTTGTTATTGAAAGGAGGGGGTTTCCTATTTATTAATTTTTGTCTTTCTTGTGTGAAGATCCTTAATGTCATGTGTGTATATACCTTTACCTTAAGAGTTCACGTACCTTATTAATATATTAATTCTAATATGCATGAATATATGCGAGTTATATTTTTTTGGTATAAAACATAAACATATTGGTTGTGTAATGATTTGGCCATCAATAATGAATAAATACATAGATATGATTGAGAGAATGCGATTCAAATACTAAATCCTTAGATACAAGCATGTATAAATGGAATGACATGAGTCAAGATGATGATATTAAGTCCCATTAAAAATAATTACTGTTATATTTCTTTCATATAGTCACTTATACAGGCCATAATCATCCAACCGAGTAGGTCATTTCATTTTTTGGTGTCCTTGGATTACCATATGTAGGAAATGAATGTGATGAGTGACTCATAAGAATATTGTTTTCTAGGTCATTCCAAAAGTGGGTTCCCCAATTTTATTTATTTTTATCTTATTATTGGTGTTTTATTTAAGTTAACCATTCTAGGAGACCATCATAGGATTATTGTACCTGAAGAATAACGTTGATTTTATCCACTTAATGGATTATAAAAACAGTTTTCCACTCTACCATCCAAGATTCAGATATGGTATGATTGGGATGATGACCTATTTAAATATAAGAGTGGTGGGATAAATAATTAGTGACTCATAGATTTGTGAAATATAAATCTTTTCCAACTAATGGGTTCGATGAATTTTATAAGGGGTCATCATTGTAGTGGGAAATAGTTTAAAAATATCCTTACTAAATGGTAGAAGATAATGCTACTCATCTAGTAATATCTTTTATTATAGATAAATTGCATCATAACCATAAAGAAAGTTTAACCATTAGAAAGGATAATTACATGTCAATAATCTCCAAATAATGGTAAATTACAAATATTTCTTATCTATGAGGAAACATTCTAGGTTTTAGAAAAATGTTATAATAAACAACCAAGTGATGAAGTTTTTCAACCAAAGGATTACATGAATTCGATAAGTATAAAATGATTCATCTAGGGTTTTGAAGGCCTAATACACCCAATTAACTAAGGAATGTTATTCTTAAACATTCTATATGATTGTGTATCACACTCAATAATATTGAGAATGTTAATGGATTAGAGATACTAATATTTCAAAAAAATTCTAGTTAGGAAATTCATACTAGAATCATTGATGAAAATATTATAAAAATATGAATGAGTTCATAAAATAGTATACCCTATATTTTCAATGTATTAGGAATATATGAACTATTTATAAAATGTCTATACTATGGTGTAGTATGAATAGTATAATGGGGTAAAATTTCGAACTGTATGAATTAAATTTAGTTAAAAAGGAATAGTTTTTTTTTGAATAGTTTGTTAAAGACATTGAGACCTAAGGGTGTTATTAAGAGGTATAAATGATTGCAAAAGATGGAATTTTTAGAATACCCAAATGAGTTTTTCAAACTCCATAAAATTTCAATGATAGGTATATGTTTTATAGAAATTGATACCTTTGTTTTAGAGGGTTTGTTATATTGACATTATATTTTACAGGGGATTTATATATAGATTTTCTCAAAATCAATGGAATAATTGACAGATCAATAATCTTCTTCAAGAGATGAAAAAATTGTTGATAGAACAATAAAATGGAAGAAAATGAATATATCATGATTATATGGATCAAAAATCGATACGTATCATTCCATCATTTTACTTATAATACAAGAAGTGTTGATTATTAATAAAAATTTGTAGTGAAAATTGTAATTATTAATTATATAGACATATTTTATGAATTTTTGGACTGTAAAATATATTTTAAAAGGTATCAAGGATAAATAATTTTTTATCTAGGATAAGTATTTTTCCCAATGGTTGGGAGGATATTTTCACCCCTATCATCAAAATATTATAATAAATATTTATTTTATGATGTTGTTTCTCTATGAATATATAATAACATAGATGATATGAAAATAATAGTTTATTTTTTTAATATTCCAAATAACATGAAATATGTGTAATTTTATAAGACATAGAATGTTTGTCTTATTCTATAACTTGATCTTATGAGATAATAGTATCTAAGCAGCTAGGTGGAGTATCTTTGAACCTAGTAGTGTGTTCCGTGTTAAGAAAAATGTTTCACCTGTCTAAAGTTAAATGGACTTTTCACTCCTTATCTAGATGTTTATAGGATACAAGATCATAAAAGAAAATATACAGAGTTACATTTAGTTACCATCACTACCTACTAATAGAATAATAATAACCCATTTATAAAATGAATTTTTATTAATATTTTAAAATATTGTTAGGCTATGTCTGTAAAACAAGAATTTAAATAGTTATATTTTGTTAAAATATCAATATTAATGTCACTAAATCTTAATGAGTATTATAATATTACAAAAAATGGTAATGAAAATAATTATTATTTTATTAATCCCAAAATAATATTAATTATAGAGTATGATATGTTGTTATGACATTTTAAGGAAAAAATGTGTAGGAATATCTTATCGATATATGGAATATGATCATTAGGCTGAAACATAGAGATTAGTTTTCTTATGTGAATTTGATGAATTATGATGTATACATTTAAGAGTATTATACATTATGTATATTGTATACCAGGGGATCATGGATAATATTTTGGTACACACCATATAAGGATGGTTATATAACTATAATGAGAACATGAGTACAATGATACATTTCTTATGAATTTTAAACAATAAATAACTAATCTAGGGATGGTTGGGTGTTAAACTGATCATGTCATCCGTTTGAGATCAAACCAAATTGGGGTTTTCCTCTAATGTGAAGTGTATAAAATCTAGGTCCTCAATTAAAATATACTAGGGTTTGTGAATACAAACCTAGATAACACATATTATGTTCAAATATACTTAGATGTGGGAGATGTGATGTGATCATCTATGATGATGAATTTCATAAGATTTATTCATCAATCACTCTAATCTGTACACAATGAATTGATAATTTTTTACATGGCTATATGGGATTGACATATTCAATGTTCTATGGTAATTAAATGTATTGTTTGTAGGAAGAATACGATAATTCACACTTCTATACGATGAAAACGAGCCGAAATGGGTATATAGATACATGTGTTTGATGGAGATCATAATAGATGAATTTTTAGCTTGAGTGGCATTGATTATTTTCTAGAGGACACTATTTTATTACATTTTTCGATACAGAGGTTCATATTCGTAATTAATTCTATGAAGACCGATGTGGAATCACATAGGTGTTAATTAAATGGAGATACATTTTGACTAAAGGAGTTGGTTGAAAATTATTTTTGAGTTAATAAAAAATGAAATTGGATAGGAAATTATAATTTTTTCATATGATGTGATACAAGGTTGTGTTTATTACATGCGTCAAAAAAAATTCAGAGGGTTTACATATGAATTTTTGGAGATGATTTCAGAATTTACTGTATATTGTAAAATATATGTTGAAAAGAAAAAAATTATTTTACACATTAGTTTAAGAGGGAAATTAAATGAAATAATATGCATGTCTAATATTTTCATTTTATAGAATTTTTGTTAATTATGCCATTGAGATTACATTTCAACTAAATTAACCATAAAAATAGTATTATGAATAATTTTCCACCATCATATTATGGAACACATGTGATACTAACATAATATTAGATCATATTTAGAAACTATTTTGGTTAAATTTCTTATAGTCAACTAAAATTGGGTATAATTGGGATAATAATTCATATGATATAATATGTATGTGATAAAATGAATATGTTTCATGAATTCACCAAGGTATTAATTAATGTGATAAATCACAAGAGTTAATACACATAATGAGCATTCAAAATCACTGAGATCTATATAAATCATACTTCCATATAATGATAGTTAATAGAAAGTTTCATGGTATGTGTGATCCATGTTCCCTGATTCCATAGCTCTTACTAGCTTCCTCTATTAGTTCAAGAGATAGCTAAACCTTATGATGGAAGAGATAATTAGATTTCATGATTTTAAATGATTCAGTTTTCCTATGGACTCGTATGGAGGTTGGTGGGCTATGTTTACTATTATAGTGATCAATATGAAAAATGTAAAAATGAAGTAAATGTTTTTTAGTGACTGATACAAAAGAGGTTACTATATAGTTTAATGTATTCCTTATTTCTAGTATTTATTAATATTTCAATTTTCTTTTCACCTGTGATCTTGGGATGGGTTTCTAATGTCTTCCATTGTTATGATTAAGTGCTAATATACCCCTAAAAACCCATCATCCAAATGGATATAGAAATTATATTTCTTAATATAAACAATGAATAAAAAATTTACTTTAACAAACCGCATGGATTTCTTATACATGAATATTAGAAAAAGTGTGTTGACTAGTTAAAGCAATTTGTAGTTTAAAGAAAGTAAAATGATCAAGCAATTTATGGATTTATCAATAACATAAACATATTTAGTGGATAATAATATTTATGTAATAAAGGCATGTGATCAATTGATGATAGTGATTATATATGTAGATGATATATTCGTACTGGATTAAAATATTCTTAATGATATTTTTTCCTTGAATTCATGAAGCATATGTTTGGGATATCTTGGAATAATGTGTTAATGTTTCACATTGTTTATATGATGCTTAATAAAGGCATGAAAATTTTATTTCATAATTTTAAAATATAATATAGGTTTTAAAAAGGTCTGAATTAGAGGATAAAATGACAATTATGAACATATTTTGAGCCAAAATGGCATTTTTAAAAGATGAACATGGAAATTTGGTTAGTAATATGCATTCTCAGAATGTTTTTGAAATCATATTATACTCAATGATGATAGGAACCACGTTTTTCACATGTTAAGTTATAATATATCAATGTGATCCCAAGGAGAGACACGTGATAGTAGTTAAAAAGTGCAATTTGATATATAATAAAATTGTTGTTCTTTGGATCACTTGATTTTTGAACAAATGATTAACAGATGTTAGTTTACAAAAATTCCATATATTTAGGTTTTTAAAATGATAAGAAGTCAATTTATAATGGTATATTCAATTTGTGGTGTTTTTTTTATTAGTTTATATAGAAGAAAGAATGTACCACATTAATCACTGTAAAACATTAAAACATAACATTCAATAACAATTACACAAAAAATGTTTAGATGAAATAAAATCTTTTAGAAATCTCTTGAAAGATATTTTATCACATTGAAATTACATTTGACAATTCAATCCGTATTAATATAATAAAAAGTATGATATATTACTCAATGATGAATCACATTGACAAAATTTATAACTTTATAAAGTGAAACATTGAGCAAGTATTAGTGAAATTTTAATATATAAAATATTTTATCATGTTGTGGATAACATGATGAAGAAAATACCAAAGGATATTTCTGAGACTCTTCTATTGTCACTTTAATTTTATCAATCTATATCCAATTGATTGTGTTCAGAAGGATCCCCAGTAACCTTATATTTTTCCATAAAGGTTTTAACACTGCACAACATGTTTTTATCATTAAATAAGTTGTTGATAATAAGATGTATCACCTATAATGTTGTAGAAATATATGAGTATAACATGAAAATTTAGATCTACAATAAATAATATTTTTTGATGTGGTATTATTGATTTATTAATTCTCATATAGAAATAAATAAAGTTACATTTGTTTTCATTGAAAAAAATATGTCAGATATATGTTGAGTCAATTAATCATACAATCCTAGGTTTTAAAAATTCAAAGCACAATTCATTTATATCTTGTATGTTATCTTTTTGTGGGTTTTGATTCTTTGTTTAAGTAAAGATTAAATGTGGGATGTATTAAACTGAATTTTTCTATAGTTATATCACACATTAGTTTGTTTTAATGGAAAAATGTGTTGGACTTAAACAATTATGAAGTCAAAATCCACATACACAGTTCAATGGGAGGGTGCATTTAAAACTGTAATAATTTAACTTGAATATCATAGAATTCAACTATTTGAGTTAGCTATGCACAGATATATAATTTTTTATTGAGTCTTCATGGAAGTAAATTTTTTTGACAAGTGTTCTAAAGTGGATTTCTAGTGAAGATATGAGAAATCTCATTTCTTTTGTGTTATTTGACTTGTTAATATTAATAAAAAAATACTAACAACTGTCATATATTAGGAATTATTGTAATTATCTTAGTTTCCCTATTGTGTTCAATCGTTTCTATATATTTCTTGATCACAATGATTCCTATATGGATGTTGGATTATTAGATTAGTGAGGTCAATGTATTTCTAGTTTTGTTTATTATCCTTCATGATTGATGGATTTCAGGGTTTGGAAGACATATATTTTTTGATTTTATTGATTTACGGATTTTGTGGATTAGGGGAAAGACTACTTGGGATCAGGATGTTATTATATTCTGATGAGATTTCTATTGGGGACATTTTAGTCTCAAAATGGGGATACCGAGGATCAGGTTGAATATAATCATACCGCTATGGGTAAAAGTGGATAATTACATTGATGTTTAAGTGTTTCCGTAATAATTTTTGTAGGGGTATTTTAGTTGTCACTCCATACTTAATGATTTTTTTAATATTTTATTATTCTTCTATTTTTCGTAATATTTTAGTCATAAAATATTTTTAACCACCTATAAAAATAGTATATTAGTGTCATCTATTTAATACATAAATAATAAACCACTTACTTTGGGGTCAAATACAAAAATAATATATTTTCAGGGGTTTAGTGGAGATAAAAATCATCTTACTGACATTTTCACTAACACATTGAATTATGATAACATTGAATTTGTTAAACCAATTTTAGGAATCATCAGTGGAAAGAGATCATAATTTTTCTATCGCATTTAAAAAATATATTTACACTATAATGGTCCTAAAAAATGGAGGATTTAATTTTTTCTATTTCAATTTCACTAACATTTATATATTAAATTTAATTCATTCAAAAGATCATTTTACTGAATTCACAATGGAGTTCACTGAAAATACACATATTAGAATCTATATTTATTATTATGTTTAATCTTAATTAACTTCTGTAAGGTAAAATTTAATATAATGGGGTTACTTACTCGAATGATAATTTTCTTATAGATTGACTAATAATTTTTGTAAATGCATTCTAAAGTTTCCTTTATTCTATTATCTTTCTAGTATTATCAACAATAAAATTTGTATGTATACCATGTAAAATTCTAAAATGTATATATTTTTTACATTAATTTTGTATTAATTAAAATTCTACAATTTCATATTCATACCTTATAGTATAATTTATCTATAACTAATGATTATGTTATACTACACTTATATGTTATATTGGATAACAAATGAAAAATGAATATTTTTATTTACTTCGTTGTATGACCTCAATATTTAAATTTTTTATAAGGTAATAAAAATATCTTCGATCATTATATAGAATCATATTCATTGAAAGATGATCATCAATAAGTATTAGATGATAACTTTCAAATGGTTTATTATCTTTGATTATATTATCCATTGATTATATCTTCCTACTGTAATCTTGATCATTGAAAATTATATACAAAAACTTGTTTTTGTTTATCAATCTATTATCTACTAAATTTATATTTCCATTTATTTTTGATCAACAAAATGTGGGATAAATATATCTCTTATAGGGGGAGATATGTGTTAGTTTTTGAATAAAATAATTTTTATTGATAATGTGGGAGTTGATTTATATATATTTTTTTAATGATTTTTATATTTAGATGTTGTTTATATCATGGTGGATATTTTTTATTTTAGGAGAAATATTTTTACACTTTTTACCACCCCCATATAAATTTTAGTCTTCTAAGATATTAAATCTAGTGTGAGGCCTATTTGATAAGACTTGTTTTAAGGCATTTACATATAATATTCAAGATGAATAATATATGTAATTTTGTATTAAATTTTTTCTTATGAGCTTAAAAATGTATATATTGTTATGTTAATGAATCTTTTGATTAAAATTCATTAAATTCACAATGAAATCAATAAAATGTTTACACCTTACTATTAGTAATCCTAAATGATTGAGTTTGATTTATTGACAATAATGCGGGAAGAATTAAATAATATTATGATGGAAATGATTAATATTAAGAGTGTAGTGGAAATCTCAACGAAGAAAGTTGGATGTGAAGATAATGGAATAGTTGACATTAAATGATTAAAAATGAACATAGTGATTGAACAATATATATGATGGAATATTGATGAAGGTAAAGAAATATCCTATCTTTGCATATGGAATCTTGTGTTTAGGACTACTGAAAACATGCATGGCCATGCCCTAAATGATTTTGTGGTGAATTTGGAGAAGATTATAGGAGAAAGTCCATGCCAATAGAATAAAAAGTGATGCAAAGAAAAGGCCAAAAGAGAATATGGGTAGGGACATGCACTAAGTAGTCACTCTAGTAAACATTTAGATTAGTTGTGTAACACAACTGAGACCAAAATGGTTATATATAATCCATTATCTGTAAGATTCACTTCTTCTAGTTTTAGAAGGAATATATGGGACTGACCAAACTGATGGTGTAAAATTTGTTACTTGTGATGTCTACATGTGAGAAATGGGGATTCCATTAAATTTGGTGTATTCCGTGGCTGACAGGTGTAGACCTGCAGTTCAAATGTGGATGAAACAAAAAACCCCATCCTCATGGTGATGCTGACCATGGATGACAATTGACTCCAAATATAAAAATGGATAGCTGAAGGATGAAATGACCATGGTCTTCAGCTTGTTGAGGTTAAAATGGAAGAGAATTTTTCACCTTTTCATAGTGTAATGAATATTGGGTTCTTATTCAATAACATTTCAGAGGATTATGATGTATTACATTTGGTGTAATAAATTTTTGAATAATTTTGAATTATTCCACAACTCGGGAAGAGATAAATCCCCTAGAGTGGTTACATAGTTGCTGTTTTGGAATGAAACCATAGGGAGTTATTATGGTGTTAATTCATTGTTTATGGATCCCATTAACGTGACATCTGGTGTATTATCCATAATTTAACAGAGTCTCTATTTTAGGAAGGATTTTTGATACATATAAAAGTTCCATTTGAAAGAATAAAATATAGGGAAAATAGATATTTTTCACCTAAGTTGTAATCCCTACAAGAATAACTGAGGAAAAATACATCCAATATCATGTAAAGAAGAAGAGAATACTATAGATCACATATGATATAGGGGAGGTTTCAATATAAACGGGATGATCAATGATATTTCACTACTAGAAAAATACGATATACCAATGGTTTGGGGAACTGTTGGCTAGTAAGCTGTGGAGAAAAGTCTATAATGATGGTTTTTTAAACTGTTGGTATATGTAATATTAAAAATCTATACCAACGGTTCCATAAAACCATTTGTAGATGTATTTCAAAAAAGAATCACAATGTGGGTTTTGATCCCAGTACCTCCTGTTTATGATTGAACGACCTAACCACTAACCTAACCAGATTTTTGTGAACACAATTTCATTAATATATATATATCTATATATATTATCATAAATATTTTAAATTTAGATTTATTTAACAGTATCTATAAGAATATTCCATGAAAAATACATGTAACTATACCAACGGATATCAAAATTTTTTTGTATAGACCTATACCATCGGTTTTGAGAACCGCTGGTATAGATTCTTTGATTTTGGGACCTATATGAATGGTTTAGGACAAATTGTTGTTATAGGGGGGACCTATTCCAAGGGTTTGTCCAAATCCTTTAGTATAGGACCATATAAGTGACCTATAACAATGGTTTCTCCAAACCGTTTGTATAGGTACCCCCTATACCAACAGTTTTGGGTAAACCATTGGTATATGTACAAATTAGTGACCTATACCAATAGTTTTGGCCAAACCATTGGTTTTGGTATTTATAAGTGAACTATACAAACCGTTGGAAAAGATATTATTTCCAGTAGCATCTTTTATTTAACATATCAAAGGATTATACCAAAATATATATTGGTATATATGTTCATAGATGAAGAGAATCAATTAATGAATTAATATATGAGGTTATGTGATCAGCAGGTATTGTATGATATTGTCTTATTATACATTATAAATTTGTTTTCTATTCTAGTTTGATCGATCAATGAGGTTTGGGCATATTTAAAATATTGTGTTGAAATAATTTCTTCAATGTAGTAGATGAATCCATGTTTTGGGGAGTAACCAAGAGGGAAAGAATTAGTCATGAATGTAAAACCTTGTAAATATAATATAATATGACTTCTTTGTTACATATGTATATGATTCAATGATTATTGTTAATAATTATTGAATCAAGGAAATTTATCAGTTTAATATGTTTTGTTATTAGATTTTAAATTTATAAAATAAAATGGATAACTAGTTCAACTATCCCCTCTCAATGAACTAATCAATTTAAATCCTAACAAGAAATAAAAACGGGTTGTTTTCCATAATGATCAAAGATAAATTTCTAATAAATAATGAATCATAGTTTTTTTAATAGCCTATGAGTTCCTATAATTAATGGAACAAACTACTAGTGTTAGAGGAATCAAATTCTTCCATGCCCCATTTATCCCATCTTTGAGGTATGTGATTTTGCTTTAATTGGTTTTCCACTTATTTCTAATAATTAGCCTATAACCCATTGAGATAAATGAAACATATATATTGAATAATAGGCACGAAATTCCATATATACATCTTTATTATAGATGTTATAGAGCATGGTTCGTGGTCATACACCTATAAAAGAGATATGGGATAAAACGAGGAACATCTATGAGGAAAAAATGAATTTGAAAGAATATATCCATTAAAGATAGCGGAGAATATCCTAGGATATTTATAGGGGTAATAAAAAATATATATGTTTCTATTTCAATCAGGTAAATGAAATAGTTATAAATATTCATGTATACAATGAGAGACTTAATAACTCTTCCATTCTAAAAAATATGATGAGGGAAAGTTTGTATTGATATTAAAAAGAGATATCAAAATTAAAATTCTTATAAGATCTATCATTGTATGAGTAACATAATATTCTTGTTACATATAAAATCATAGAGGAAGTAACCTTCAAGAAGAAAGAGATGGTATAATTCACCATTAAATTCATGATAAATGGGAATGGGAAGGGGAACCTCGAAGAAGTGGAAGACCTTGGTGGTTTCGAATATGATGAAGTTCCCAATTATATTATCAAAAACTGTTAAAATTTATTACTGAATAGAAAATATAAGATAATAGTTATAAATTTCTCATATTCATGAATTTAAATACTATTAGTTTTGTTGCAAGTTTTTTACCAAAGAGGTATGTTGAGGAATGTTTACCATACAATTTATAAGAAATCCCATGAAGGAATAAAAACATTATATTATCAAAATGGAGTTAGTCTATGTTGAAAAAATCGAGGAACACATTTTTAAAATGAATAAGAAATGTAATATAACCCGTGAATATAAGGATAATTTAACATCAATGTAAAAAGATTTATTCAAAATAAATTTTTTCTATTTTCAGCTAAAATTAACAGACAAAATTATTAGATTGTTTAGTAAATATAATGATACTAGAAGAGAATCTTTTCATGATGAAGGATCTAATGAGCATGTTAAGACTTCACATATTCATCATAATAATAGAACTTTTGTTTCTATTACTGCTGGTCCTCAATGTCAATCTATGAAGATATAGAGAAAAACATCCACATGAGAGAATGAAATTTATGTGATATGAAAAGAACAAATACCTAATAAAAATAAGGGTCATAGAGGACAATATAAATACCATTATAAAAAAATATTGAATCACTCAAGGAAATATAAATTCTGGTTATATTGTTTGTGTTCTGAAAGGTATAGAAAAAACCTTTCTCATGTTTTTAAACTTATTTATATAATACGGGGTAAGAAAAAAAGGTTTATTTTTTTGTGAAAATATAATAATTAATATAAAAAAAATTGAGTTTAATGAAGAGGATAGGGTCATTTATTATATATATACAAGGGATAAATTGAAAAAGCATTGAATATATAATCCAACTGATCATATTTTAAAGAAATTTCTCCATAATGAAGTTATGATGTATTAATTCTTGAGGGGATGAATGATTATTCAGAAAATTATGATGTTGAAATTGTCATGACAGAATAGGCATGGTTGGGTGGATGCTATAAACCTATGGGATTCCATTGGGTATAAATAATTCCCTCTTCATTCCATCAATATTTTTTTATTTTTTTTCTAACATGTATCGTATTTATGAATTTTATAGAGGATTTTATTTATGAATAGTAAAGATGAAGAAAGGAACATGGGGAACTTTAACATGATGAAGAGGATAGAGGTGTGTCTCTTGAGGGGGAACTCCTATGAGGATAAAGTTAAAAAAATCTATAATTTTTGGAAAACCTAGAGATATATAGAAATAAGGTGCCAGAATAACACATTCAATGAATTGTTTTAAATGTGTTCAAAATATTTATCAAGGGGTAGTGTTGGATGATCTTTTGGTGATATAATGTGGGAGATATATTTCATAAAATTGACTATTTGGATGGTATGTTGAGATTTGTGTAATAAATTCATGTAAAATTTGTTTATATAAGACTCATGATGAAAATAATGATGTTTTTTATCACCTGATACATTTTTAGGGATACCTTATAATAGCTTTATTACATCTCAAATTTTTATACACTGGACTAGCCCACACAAACATAGACATGATAACTCAATGACTATTTTTTATTGAACCATGAGAAATCATATCTATCTTTTAAGTGTAAAATGGAGGATAATATGGTTATGGGAATAAAATATATCTAGGAATCCATTATTTTACCTTTGACTGTCATTATCAATAAGGGGGAGTATTATTTTTGGAATATGAAGTGGATATAGATGACTATTGTAAAAATATATATATAGGGGGATATATTTTTTCATATTAAATTATTGAGTTTTATTTGTTAAAAATAAGTAGTAGATCATTATATAAGAGAATTAGGGTCATGGATGATGAAATATTAGTATTGTAATCTTAATGAAGGAAGTAGAAAAATTTCACAATCAAATTTTTTTATATTGAATTGTTTAAGATAATAATAGTGATGGTGAAAATGGTTGATGGATGCATTGAGACGGCAAAGTTATACCATACATTAGTACAAGGAATCTCATGATTAAGAGAATGCAACAAAGGAAAAAACAGGCCCTAGAGGTGGCGGGGTGATGATGGAGAAAAATCCAGGAGAAAGGAATTTCCTATTTCATTTAGTGTGGTGAGAAGAAAATTACAAAAATGGTAGTTGGATAGGTACCATTCCCATTACCATGGTATAATATATGGATATTTTTATTTATAACTATGATAATTAGGGATTACCAAATGGATAGAGGAATCTATGGTCGATAAGTACATTCTTGCATCATACTGGCAGATGAAACAGTTAGCTCCTCACCCACGGTGAAGGTGGCCATGGTAGATAGGTGCATTAAAATGAAAAAATATAGATTAAGGTGACCAAACCAATTGTATTCCTTGTGTTTAGGGAATTATATCCAAGGATACCACATGAGTTTTTGGTACAAGGCATTCTGGGATGTGAGGCATGGAACTTCACCGGATTGATTTTGGAGATGAATGGAACGATCCTGAGTGCTTCCATAATCAATGGATTTAGTTTTATTCTATGATTAATGAACATTTTATAGGATTATATATTATTAATTTTGGTGGGATAAATGTGGAATTTTTTCATTCTACATGAAGATAGAAGAATGCCCTAGACAAATTAAGTTTCATTAGTTATAGGACAAATTGGGGGGTGTTATTTAGGTGTTAATGGACGGTTTATAAATCCAATTAAGGTGATTTAATGTGTTTAATTCCATGGTGAATTCCCTCTATTTGTGAGGTTGGAGGTTCCACACATAGACTTTCAATATTTGGGAAACCAATAGATTATACACACAAAGAGTTTTCACATGAGGCTGAATAACTATATTAAGAAGTGTGTTATGATAGATATTGTATCAAGGTAAGAAGAAGAGAAGATCAATATAACTTCATATCTTGTGGAAAATTCTTGGAAAACTTGTTTAACATTAATAATACCAGTTTTATATCTTAAATAAGGAGTTAAATTATAGATATACTAATCCATTTACATAAGGAATACGAGACTCAGATGTTGAAGTGATCATCGAGGTGATGTAATCTATAGGATTCATGATTTCTTTTTTGATCACATATTGTAGAGATGTTTTCATGTTCAATTATAATCTAGATGTATTGTGTGGGCATAGTGATTACACTATGTATTAATACCTTTGAAAAGTGGTGGATGAAACCAAGTTGGGGTGGGTAACCAGAATGGAAAGGAGTAGTTTTGGCTGCTAAACTTTGTAAATATCATGTGTTCTGCTTTATCATTAACTTATTTGTACTAGTTAAAGTTAATAGTTTATTGAAATTTGATCAAGAACCTTCAGTAATTCAATAGGTTGAGTAAAATTATGATAAACTTATAAAATAATAAATGATTACGAATTCATTTCATCCACCTCTTTGTTTTCATATCTTGTTAGATCCTAAAACTAACCTTATTGTGTATGTTTATGTTTTGGTTAAGTATATATTTAAATTCTGATTAATTGGATAAAACTTTTAAGTACTTCTACTATATACTAGATTTCTTAATGGTATGCTGTGTTGAACTCATTAGATGATGAAGTATAGATACCCATATATCAATCAATGTGAGGATGCATCTAGTGACATTGTAATTGAAGGCAAATATCATAGAATCCATCTGTTGGAGTCATTTACACTAACATATATATAGTTTTTTAGCCTCCTATATAAAAATAGTTTTTTAATTTTTTAAATGTTCATTTATAGTGAATCAATTTTAAATTTCATTATTTTTGAGTTATTTTTCTTCGTAATATTTTCTATTAGTGTACAAAGAGATATGGTCTCTCAGATCTTAATATAATGACCACAATTTTCTTATTGTAATCATTATTTTAATAATCATCAAATATCTTAAAGATTAAAATTTGTATTTAGATTTTTATGTTATCTTTTTTGAAGTTATTCAATTGATAGAAAGACAAAAAAAAAATAAATTCCTTCATGATTGAGAGATGCCATGGTTTGAAAGAAATAGCTTGTTTGATCTTCTTCATCGAGGGCTTCTATGGTTCACAATGCAAATTGTTCATGGTAAGGAAATGGTTACCTTTATACAATATATCAATGAAGTACATTTCAGTATTGAAACAATGATACCTAGGATGATGTTGATGATGCTTTCCACTAAAGTGCATGTGTTTTGGTAATAATACCCTTTTAGAGGCATTTGACTTGTTACTTTATACAACATGATTTGTCTTATAAAATTTATTTTTTTATACAGTGTTTTTTATTTTAGTTAGAAATTGATTTCTACTACATAGAGTTAATTTCCTCTACATTAACGTTTTTTTATACTTATGTAATTTTATTTGATCAGAATATCTTTTCTCTGAATAAACTTACACTTGAGTAGGATGAAAATTTTTAGTTTTTCCTTAGAATAAAATTCACCAACTTATAGTTCCATACCACCATCCCTTTTGAGACCAATATTATGTTATATATTTTATAGGGGGACATAAATCTTATATATAAGGATTAGATTCACTCAATGGGATGAGATTTTGAACCTTATTCCCAAAAAACCCTAATTTGAAGGTTGGGTGGGGGTGATTTAGGTGTTTGAATTTATTTCTTTTCTGATAGATATTTTCCCCAAATTTGAAAGAACTAATTCATAATTTCGATATAAATGAAAAATTTATACAATAAAACTATTAGAAAAATATAGTAACAAATATATTTCACTTGGTTTACCAAGATGGGTTATATTCAATGCTCATACACTGATGATGTTTCTAGAAATTAACAAAATCACTATTTACAATCATGATTCCAAATTTTTTTGTTTGAATACCTACTGAAACCAAGGTTCAACTTATCAATTTTCTTATCCACTCACTTATTCATGATATATTCATATAAATATACATCCAAAAGGTTATTTATAGTGAAATTGTAATGAAACTAATACACCAAAACAAAATAGGGGTTTTAATTATACCCATTAATTATAATAAAATTCAATTCTTCAATAACAAATAAATAATTTAGAAACATAAATAAAAAATATTCGAAATTATAGATTGAAAGAAGATTCAAAATATTCTCTATTATTTTTCATATCTATGAATAGTATTTGTTAATTTTAATTAAAATATTTTTTGTGAAAAATTTCATTATTATTTTGGAAGTTATCAGCTCAATATTTTCCTTTAATAAAATCAACCAATATTTGGTCAATGATTTCTTAAAATATCAAATAACCCAATAATTATAAATTATACCAAATCATCCAAATATTAGAAAACCATAAAAACAATGTCATGGTGTTTACAAAAAAGAAGAACATGATAACTAATGAAGTATATATCAACCTAAAAAATATGAGTGTTACCTTTTCGGACACTTCATTTCTAAACCTCACTATATAATGGTGTTTACCAAAAAAAAATTGTTTAGTTCTCCACAATTTTATTATATTCCCTAAAACTTATCTTGGAAAATTTCAATTTCTATGACATTCACGTTGGTCAAGTTCTCATTTCATAAAAACAATTGTCTTAAAAGTTAATATAGTTTATTCATCATGAATGCTCATCAATAACTCCAGAATACCTAGATGTTTTCCATTGTGACTACTATAGAAAGATTTATTTTAGCTCTACATTTTCAGACCATATATGAGATCCATGATTTTCCTTATTTATATGAACAATTTTGACTTTCCATTTAATATATAACCATGAGTCAAACTGTTAGATTGTTTAGAAATTCAATGGGATTTCCGGATGTCTTAAAATATCATTCTCCAAAATAGATTCAAGAGTTATGGTATGATCCTAGATAAATGAGTGGTTTGATAAACCATTAAATATTTTATCATATTAGTGTTCACTAATATTAAATTTTCATTCGAAAAATATCATATTTGATAGAAATTTTAAAATTCCACCAAATCATGATTTTGGTTTGACAACCTTGAAATAGTATAATTTATTTTAGAGTGGTTTTTATGTCTTCAATAAAATAATTTATAAACATCATAAAATAATTATCTATACCTTTAAATATAGAAACCATGTGTTGTTCCATTAGTATACTTCGATAATCAATAAATTTAACTAGTTAAAATCTATGATTCACTATTAATCTCCCTTGATCAACAATTATTTCAGCATTCTTATCTTAAGTTATGAACGCTTATTTCTACCCATTATGGTTTATTTTAAATAATTTTTTAAATTCTAGACTTATAATAACAGTAACGATTATAAAAAAGTAATATATCTCTCTATGTCTTTGTTAGAAATGATTCACGCAGAACAGAATAATATAAGATACAATTCATTTATTTTCCTGAAATTATATCATTATTAAATCCATTTTTATCCTCTAAATTATAAAAAGACCCATTTTATTTTGTTAACTATGATTTTATTCCATATTATTCATATACCCTATTTATCTTGATCTAAAAACTCTCCTTGATATGATATTTGATGTTGTGATTCCAATAATATAATTCTAAAAAGATAATTTTCTAATTTATATAAATTTCTCCATGTTTCACTATATTCTCACAATTTGATAATAAAACCAATGGATTAATCCATACTAAATATAAAATATATGTTCAACTAAAATATCGGATGGGGTGTGGGAATATTTCAAATTTCCTAAATAATTGGGATGAGATTAAACTTTTTGATTCTACGAATGTGTCTCAATTACGGTTTGTTAAATTGTTTTATAATCATTTAAACCACTTGTTTATTCATTCAGAAATTCAATACAATGATAATTCATTTCTCTATATTTATGTGATAAAATAATACTGGACCCTAATATATTTCATGTTGGAGTGTTGTATCAGATTCGGTATTAGCTCAATAACACTTTCGTGACTATATAGGTTCACCATATTACCATACACTTTACCACTAATTTTCTCTAATTATTATTTCATTCAATTCAATTGAGTAAAAGATATCATTAGTGAAAATTTTTCTACTTTAATTAAACTATGTAATGTAATATCTTAATTTTTTCTAATATAACCATGAAATGTACTTTTAATAAAGATATATTTTCAAATATTATATTTACTTCCATAATAACTTCAACAAAACCCAAATACTGAATCATAAGAAATATTTGTCTATTACTATATAGAACACCATGTTGTTACCAAAATAAAATCAATGGCCTCAAATAACAATTTTTGGAAACCAGAAATGCACCATACACTGAATGGACATTCTAGGATTGATGAACTGGGTGCACACAAGTTGTCATGTGTGAATTCAATGATAGAGATTTGCATGAAAAATAATTGCTCACCAAAGTTGACGTATAGTTCTGTAAATTATATACATTCTAAAGTAAAATCCAATATTGGTGCATTCAAGATATCCTTGTTTCACATAATGGAGGACCCTTGCATGAAACTCCATCAAAAAAACCATTCATTTTTACTCCAAAGGTGATTCCAAAATATGGTAGTAGTGTTGCTACGCTACATTAAAAAAGGAAGGAACTATACACAAGGCCAGTTCCATGCCAAATGCCTTGAGTACCCACATTGAGTATTTTGGATATAAATAGAAGCTCACCACTCCCTCCTGTAGCCTCTTTAGAAGACAAAACACTGATCATGTCTACGTAAAGAAGACTCTTATAAGAAAGTGGGAACCAAAAAAGACTCAAGGTAGGAAATCCCATGAAAAAGACTTCATGTGTGACCAATCATGACTTGGCCTACTATGGAGTAATCCTCACCGAACTACCTATAAGGCTAGATGGTTGTGTGAAAATAACCTCCTACATGCAACTATAAAAATTTAACACAACCATGCCTCCTTACGATATTAAATTCCCTTGTTCTAGAGCCCTCTACTCGCGCAACACCTAATTGTAACACAACCTATTTGCATTGAAGAATTTATTCATCCCCAAATGGTTTCCCCGTATAGCTATAGTGCACCCATTTACCAGAAATTTGATTCTAAACATATGTATTGGAAATAGTGTTTCTTCCAATCATAAGGACTATAACATAAACCCAATGATTGGCCACTCTTCCATGGAAGTTCCAACACCATGCTCCATCTAATGGAGCAAGTGATATGATCACATAAGCCCAAGGGGTGAAGGGTGAGTCCCAAAATGTCTAATACTCATAACCTCTACATTCTTAGTTCCACATACAATTTTTACGAAGTTAAAATATAGGAAATCATCCTCAACACATGATGTAAAAATTTAGTCCTACCTTGTGTGATTAAAATGATATGCCCCATGTATGATCATCACATAATGACACCTTTTCCCCCAATGTTGGATAACTATTATACCTTTGGTAGCTCAATGAATAATCCCTACACTATTCCAATTGAGATAAATACTCTTATGAAGGGAAGCTTCATTGCTTAAGAACCAGACCATACCTCATCTATGCCCCTTTTGGGACAGATGTTTTGATACTACATGATGTTAAACTACATGGGTCAGTTTGATAACATGACCTTCAAACGAGGCTTCGAACTACTTGGGTTTTGATCTCTGTCATCTAAATGATGTATGTAGGATGCCTCCCAGACATTTAATCCCAAATAATGGAAGAAATCGGTTCTCCCTCCTAGAGAAATACCTCCAGGATCTGCCTTTATGGTGTATCTAATCCATCCACCTAAAATACAGCGCCATAGGATGTTAGATCCACCTACCCTCGATCTGTCTCTATAGGGCGTTCTATCCAACAATTGATAAAACATGAAGTTGGGTCAAATTTCCATCTAGGGAAACACCTAATAGATCAACCTCACATGAAATTTTATCCATTTTTTGTTAAAACTAACTGTTCCCCCTATATATTTACCTCCTAGATCTACCTCTAAATGGGGTTCTAATCAACCAATCCCATATCTACAAGATATTAAATTTGTTCTCCAATCTATCTCAACCAGGAATTTTGATCCTTCTCTATAGGATGTAAAACTTGTGAGCTAAATCAAAAAACCTACCAAATTAAAATCATCTGATGCCTATGTTAACAATATTTTGAAGACACACACCCCTAGAATTAATTACATCATGGTTAAAATAAAATTTGTTGGGTCCCATACCCAACAAGCCTCACATGAGATTCCCTTCTAAGAGGATGAATATAGGTAAACTATGCACCGAATGTCCATATATACCTATATATTCCCAACCTGAATACTCTCTTGACTGAAGGAATCATTATTATTAATAAAAATAAAATTTTCAAGAAAAAAGATTTGTAACTAACAGGAGTCCACAAAGAGATTTCACCAGGAAAGAGATCCACAAACATGAAATCATCTATGAGGGAGACGTAGATAAAGAAATATAATCCAATGAGGAGTCCATGGATGGAGAAATTGAGATTCCATTATTCAATTTAAATAAAGGAGCATAAATTTTATATAAAAGTGATGAAATTCACCCAACTTTGGAATTTGGGAATATGGGGAAATAGAAAATCTATCACACACAATCATGTCGACCTGTAGAAGGAGACCCAATGAAAGAATCATAAATAGAAATAGTGAACCTGATCGGAAACTGTTCTCCTTAAACCGATGTGACTTGTCATGTTAGTCATTAGATAAGGGATTGGACTCAGACACTAAGGGTTTCAGTCATTACCATATAAATGGGGAATCCATTATGAGTTCCTTCTCCTTAACATGGGGACTAGTTGCATTTGAGACATCATGAAATTTTCATCTCAACATATTCAAATGTTCATGGTAGGGTCCCATAAAAATGGTTATCCAAGCATGGAACACACTAGAAAATAAGGGTTTTGGAATTATAAATCCTTCATTTAAGACATTGTAAATGTGGATTCCTCTCAATATTTAGAATATGAGACAATGTTGTGGAATTAGACATCATTTTACTTGAACCTATACTGATGGATGAACACACATGCCTTACACGACCCCTAAAATATGAAATTATTAACCCAACACTAGCAGACTATGGGGAATCATGAACATTTATGTGTAAATCTAACACATCCATGCTTCTACCATAACAACCACAATGACTTCAGCTACCATGTCCTCACACCTCTCCTCACCCTCTATGATCACCCAGTAGAGGGTGATCAATTTCCTAATACATCCGTAAAAGTAGTATGGGGTTATTCCCACTAGGGACATAGACCTCCAAGACCTAGTGCCATCATCACCTCACGTATATAGGCACCCCCGTGGGCCGCACCAGGGATAAACACCCCATTTTACAATGAAAATATTATTTGATAATCTCAACCCTGAGAGATTATATGAATATATTTCCTAAGATAAGGTTGTGGGAGACATTAGAGTCAAAATGGCTATGAATAACACCATAGAGAAACCAAGGATGGATCCCAAAAAACCACATCCACTCTAGTACTGACCAGTCCCCTATGCCAAAGAAAATGCAAATTTTAACCTAGATCCACTAGCCCTGATCAAGGCACCCAATTCCAAAATCATGGGAATGCCTAAGTAGCTTTCCAAAAGGGGGATCTTTATGGATCCAGTGGCCCCTACCACTAACAGTTCATTCTGAACGATAACTGTGATAGGTGAACATGTTTCCGTCATTGATCGATTGGTGATGAGACTACATCCACCCAACATGAAGGATACATTGACTCTTGCAATCACTGACACCATTAACAACAATTACAAGTAAACCTATGATGGTGAAATTTAGTATTGAGGCCCTTCCCACATTGTTATTATCCAAAATGGATGTCTCCCCTAAGCTTTTGGGACCAGTTTGGCAGTCATACCGTACCCCCTATCCTCAACATAGAGGGCATACCTATGTGATTTCAACATAGAAAGAAGGTCCTCCCCATGATCCCTTCATCCAATGTAAGGTTCCTACCCACATCAAAACAAACTAGTTGGAGGACCTCCATGTAATGAATATATTCATTTACCCAAAGAACCATACCTTGGAAGAAGTTAGAACAAACAATGCCAAAGTTGAAATCCTGGGAATCCACAAATCTTCATTGACCTCATTTACCTTAGATATTCTGAGGGGATATTTGGATCAAGGATGGGTACCTCAAACAAGTCATTATAGTGTAGGGACAGTTCCTAAAAACTATGGTTTACCATAAAGAAATATGATATCCATAGTATACAAAAGGTCCTCCATGGGTACTTAGAGGTGGTGGATATCTGTGCCCCCTTCTAGGGGATTAAAGTGCAACCATCCTTGTCAACACCTGTATCCCTCTGGTTTACCTATACACAAGATGTGGGAGAGATGTTGAGATGAAAATTGGGTTTGAAAAATGTTGAGCACTCTGTTGGGATACATAAGAGCACTACCACCCTTACACGTGAGGAAATTGGGAACACTCAGTCCTTTAAGGAATAGATGGTGTGGTTGGTAAAACTCTAAGAAATTTCCCAACATGAAATGAAAATTTTAAACCCAGATTAGAACCTTGACCAACCAAACAACATCCAAATAAATCCATTTCGATGTCTCTACCCACCTATCAGCCATACCCGCTTGAAGTTTTGTTTGACAAAGGACATTGTCCTTTCGCTGAGAAAGAGTGACTATGGGAAGTTCTTCCCATCGACTGACTATCCATGTTGTTCGACCACATGTAACTCCAAACATTTTAATTATAATATCTCTTGCCAAGTGATGGTCCATGAATTTACACTAGATCATCATGGTGACATTTCACAACCACCATGATTAATTATTGAAATATCCAGAAAATTAGGATCACTTTAAAGCCATCAACTAACAATTTCAAATGGTAATGATTGGAATGGATCCCAGTGGATTAGTGACATAATTCATTCGACTACCACCAGTACCTGAATTAGAGATACATCAAGTGCCTTATAGGGATACACCAAATTATGGAATAATAATCCATGAATGTCCATACCAGAGACTATATATAGTACGCTTCTATCTACATCATCCCAATCGAGCGACTACTTTACTTACCCACTTGAAATATGGGTTTGAATCTTGGTACTATCATGGTAAAATTAGTTGTTTGAAAATAACCCAAGAGAATGGGATCCAAAATTGGGATTGTAAAGTAAATCCCACCACTATATGTAGTATAATAATACGAAGACCCTTCGATATGTGTCCTCACCAAGCAACGGAGGAAGGAAATCAGTCTTGAGGATCCCTCTAATGAGGCATCATTGCTTTCCAATTGAAACATTGAAAATGGTTAATATCATGTTAGGCCTCCTAGTCATCACAGTTTTAACCAATGATAGTGGTAGATTCAATGGTGGCTTCCTTGCTCTAGTATCTAGATGAATATAAAATAATCATGTCTATTCTCTTGGATGATCGATTCCAAGAGTACGACACAACCCGATGAGAACCCATTTAACCTTCCATAGGGAAGAAAATCCTCCTTGGCCAGTTTCCCCTAGATGACCATGATAATTATGTACTTATATATAGTAAATATGTAGGATTATAAGGAAAGTGACTTATGTATGATTCACCCAACCTGTCTGAGTATTGTAATTATCCCCTTTAAGACCCAATCCATTCCACTCCAAAATGTCACTGAGCCTACTTAATAAGATGAGGATCCTATCAATGCATTAGTGGCCTGGGACCTACCTCAAAGTAGATAACCCTACCAAGATGACTTGATATATACTCTCAGAGCTCACCTTGAGTCCTTGTAGACAAAATAGATGGTGGAACCACATGAGAACCAGCCATACCCGAAATGCGTGGGTGACAATTAGAGGACCTCAGGGATTGGGAACCATAGATCCACTTCATGAAAAGGGATGAAAGAACCACTAAAACACTAGGAGAACATCATTTCATGGTTTTGGCCCATGTATATAATCCAAGAATATAATGAGGCTCTAACACATCAATGTTTTTTCAGGCACTAGAAGGGTCTGTATTTTTCTGGTACAACTAGTTTCTCATTTAATCTATCACTATTTGGTAAGACCTTCACATGATGTTAATATACCATTTATGATCCAAAAAATGAAAGAAAAGTATTTCTATCCTCTAAAAGTACAAGAATTAATTTTAGGAGTGAGTTGTAATCTTTTTCGCTAAGTGGAAAGGCCTCATGTACCCAATCAACATTCCAATAACACAAGAACATATACAAATGATTTGTGTCAAAAATGTAAAGAATTATCTAGTCACTACCCTCGGCACTTAGATATTTCTAGGTGGGTTCATGGAGTTTTTCGGTAAGTATCAGTGCCTAGAGGAATCCTTATAGTATGCTAGACAATCACACTTGTTGGCTCTTCCAAATCCATCAAGATGACCTTCTAGAGTAGAGGCTGCCACCACTATAATTGTAGAGGACACTGAGCCAGTAGAGTCCTTGCACCCTTTACATAGAGGCCTCAATGATTGAAACCTTATCAAGAATCATATGGTTGAATGTAGAACCATTAGGTACCACCTCTCCATGTATAATCGTTTAGACATTAGATTTTGGCTCCAAACCCTCATGGAGGCCAAGTCCCTAGAGTACCCATTCCCAAATAGAATAAACCCAACCTATTCCATAAAGTATTCATAGGTCCCATGTTATTTCATTTATTCCAAGGAAAATGGGATTTTGAGGCATCTAAAGTGTAATAATCCCCATGAAACCTAAATCTCTAACCACCCCAACCATTTACCGTACCACTGAATCCTTAGACATACCCTAAATTAATATTATCTGTTCATGGATAAGCTCTAGGACAATGTGAATTATGTCCTGGTCAATTTGGATAATGTTTTATCATAGGTAACACACATCTCCACAATCCCCAATAAGGACAATGAGGGTTCAGGTGAATGGAAGAAGGCTTCCATATGTTGAAACTAGAAGTGTGATGGATTGTTGGATAGAAGAGTAGTTTCCTACACCCATGGAATCATCTATGGATACTGATGTAGGCCAAAATCTATTATGATCACCTCAGCTTCTACCTTCGTTGCTCTTGTATCTGCATCACAGACATCTAAGCCTTATAAGTGAAATCATTGGTGATGTATGGGAGGTCAAATTCTCTCATCATTGTCGAAGACATATTTCCCCCTTGGTTATTTTAGGCCTTTGTACATGGGAACCATGATCGGGGTTTGTAACACCCCAATAATCCTTGGTATGTTTCCCTTTGAATCACTCAACATCTTACATTGTACGCAACTTTGAGTTTTAACACACTATGACCAATCAAACTAGCCGTTATGAATACTAATACCCACTTTTGGAAATTTTATGAATTTTATTTTTTAAAATGGACTTCATTTTTGGATTCAGAATATCAGAATTAGCTTAGAATTAATTTTTGGTATTTTTCTCAAAACATTAAAATTTTATGAATAGTGAAAAACACATCGTTATGGTTTAAAACTGACATTTTATTTAAATAGTTAGATATTTTATATAAATGTATATAAGGTTGAAATATATACAGAATACCTATATATATATTCAATTTAATTAATTGGAGTCATATTATAATAATATTATATATATATAATTTTATTGAATTTTTTACTATCTTTTTACCACCTTCTAGGCACATCTGCAACTTTTCATAAAATGAAATTTTACCCATTCTGTGAATTGAATTTAAAATATTTGAGAGATGGTTGACATCATTACGTAAAATGTTTATCAATAAGATGAATATAATTTATAATGAATAGTAACATTTGACTTTTTATTTTCCACGGTTAAAAGTAAATAAGGTAGTTAAAGGTAACAATGATAATATAATTACCCTAAGACATGTCCTAATTCTATTGGATAAGTGTATTTAGACCAAAAAAAAACTTAGGAATAAAATATGATCCTTTTGGTCCCCTTGGATTAGACTAGGATATTTATTATTATTTTATTTAAAGAAGAGTTAATAGTTTTAAATTCAAAGGTTAATAAATAATCCATTTTAATATAGGGTTATACATAATATAAATTTAAGGATCAATATTAATTTGAAAGATAAAAATATTTCATACATAATGGTATTTTATTTATAAATTTTAGACATTAAATAATTAAATTTATTTATGAGACAATGATGATGTCGTAATTACCTTATTAATAAATAACTAAAATAATTCATATTTTAAATATCCAAATAAATATAATTTTGGACTTTTGATGAATTCAAATAATTTTCTAGGTTAATATGACTTTTTAGGGTTGATTAAATAAATTTCATTCTAATTAATAAAGTTTTTATGACTTTCACAAAAACAGAATACCAAATAGTGTAAAAATTGATGTAAATGAGTTCTTAAAATAAATACTATATTACTAATTGATATAATATTCCTAAAAATCAATTCTTCTACCAAAGACATAGATAATGTTAGATATATCAATAATGAACCTCTTGGGGATCACATTGCTTTTTTTAGTATGTTTATTAACCATTTATTATAATAATACAAGAATACATGGTAAAAGTTAAACTATTTAACTTAGAGTTAAATCTAAAATACAAGGTTAATATGGTGACATAACCTGTCTAAAACCAGTTGGTTGATAGTTTCAGACCCATCCCCACTTATCCTTAGATTAAATAATTATGGAGCCATTATAAACCGTATATTATTTTAATCCATATATCATTTTAGGTTGGATTTCTTATTAGAGAAAAGCATCTATGTATAAGAGACGGTAGTTGGGAGGATATTTGAGCAGGGGTTGGCCAAGACAAATTGCATTGTATGTGTGATTTTTAAATAAAATAATATTTCAATATTTTCCTAAAGTGACCCTCACCTCTCTTACAAAATGGTACATCCCCTTCTCTCAAAATAACAAATCCAAAACAATTTGGATTGGCCAAACCTTACTGAAATATCTTCCAAACTACCGTCCCTTCTACCTAGAAGATTTTTTTGATCAGAAATCCAACCTAAATATCCCTTTTTTATCAACTCAAATGGAAAACCCCGAAGAAGATGTAATAATTTCACCACCTCTTTTAAAGATATTTTCATCTTCCACTTCCCCATTCATTGTTGTTTCCATACAAAAATAAAAACACCAGTACCTTATAAATAATTTGATGTTATTATAAATATGGTACATCCATATTCATTATTCTATCCATCCAATGAATGACAAGTCACCATACATGCGTACGAACGACTTACTGTTTCCACGTCGTGGTGTAGTTTGTTATTCAAACAATGAATTATTTAAATGGGTATAATAATTAGTATAATTGAGGTAAATAATAAATATAACATGTTATGTATTCTTCATATATGATATATGATCAAATTACTTATGATTTAACCACCAACATAAATATATAATCGGTCGTGCGTACGTACAGATTATCGTCCCCACGAACGCGATAAGATTCATATCACACCGTAACCATTAAAATATAATTTTAATATAATTATTAAAAATAATGTCTATAAACTTAATATAATTTTGGATATGAATCAAATACATCATTTCCATAACAAACATGGGTTACACAACCAATTATATAAAGGAAAAAGAATTTGTTAACACCTGAATCAATGATACTACTAAAATATTTATAACAACACAATCATAGAAGATAATATATGATATCATATTAATGTATGTGGTTATTGTATAATTTAATTTCAATGATTTAACAGTTATAAAAAATTTTAACATACCCTCAATCAAGGAAAAGTACAAGGTAATGGTTAATTCTAAAATCTCTTCATTATCCGAGATTGTTTATACATGAGTATCTACTGATACCTATTTATCATCCACATATGTGTTTATTAAAAATTTATTTCAAAACATTTTCACTATTTATTAGACTATGGTATAATGTAATTTTTATCCTTGTTTGACTTTTTATAAAATGATCTGAAATGATTCTTTCTGTCGTTTTCTAAACAAGGAACTTTAAGTCCTTTTTGACAAATTAAGGATTGAATGTTTTTTATACGGAGGGTGCGGCTATTTTCCACTGTTATAACACCTTCAACACTTCCCTAACTATATTATAAGATTATTTTAAAATTATATTATATATTTTATAGTTACATGAATTTTAAATGATTTCAAAATAGAAATAGATATTTCTCTCAAAAAAAATTTATTTCATCTATGTCAACATCCTTTGATGGATTTTACACTTGTATGAAGTTGATTAATTATAATAAAATCTTATATATTTTATTGAATGAGTTATGATTTGTTTGACTATGGATGTTCTATTTTTATACCATTCACAGTTTATGGTTAAAGTATTGACATTTCGTATGGAAATTTTAATATGAATGTTTATGTTATGTTTCCTTTTTTTCATATGAGGAATTCGTTGGACTTAGTAAGTGATGGGTGGTTCCCAGTATAGCTCCTTGATGAATTAGTAGGTATCATGAGACAACCTAGTGTCTTGGAACAAGGCCTTGAAAAAATCTTATTTGTAGTCTAGGCAGGAGGCCTTGACTATGTGGTTATGATGTCCGACATTATGCATTGAATCATTATAAAATTGTCTATCGATATTTCATGCAGTTATTCAACTAATAGAATATCCATATGAATAAGTAAATGAAATTATTTGATTTATAATTTCTATATTATGCTAATGTTTAAGTTTAAAAGGATTATTTTATTGTCTTATACATTACCTTAAATGGTTATTATTATTTAGGAATGTTTCTACTATATTGTTATCCTTACTGAGCACCTGATCTCACAACTTTCTATTATTGATTTTTCACATAATGTGAAAATGTATATTATGACTGACTTGCAGGGATAGTCTAAGGGATATGAAGCTGTTAAAAGGATACAAAATGTTGTTTTTTTCATTTAATATTGTAATTTACAACTTATGTTTGTATCTAGTACTTCCAAAGATGTTAAACTGATTGGTCTTTTGGGATTCGATCCCTTGTGATCATGACAATGTTATGTATTAATGCACCCACTCTGGGTAACTAGGTATGTGGAGTTATAGTTGGTATTAGAAGAAGTTTAGTAGAAATATTGTAAGTTGTATTAAGAAAAACATTCATTAGAGAACATTAACCTAATATATAATTTGAGGATTAATATAGAAGAACTTTGTAGAATATTTGTAATGTAGAAATTTTGATTATTTTCCATGATATAATTCCCAGTCTGGATATGGGTTGGTAGAGGCGGCTCGAGAACAGATGTACCTAAGAGTGAAAACTCCGACAAGTAGTTTTTGGCTTTACCCAGGGTATCCTGGTACATGACAACAAACCTTGCTAGACTATTGGTTACTTCACTCCTAGGGGATATGCTAAGGATATTTCACAATTTCTTTACAAACCATTATGAAGGATATATGAGTATATACCTCCTCAACGAAAATATTTTTATAATAATGTATAATATACATAAACTGTCCAATTTATGTTAAGTTTTTTACATATTGGGAATTATGTATTGTGATTCGTAAAATAATATAGTTTATTCCATTGTTTAGAAATGGAACCTAGTGGAAGGAATGGAAATCGTATCGATGCACATAATCCATGTAGGAATTTCCCTCCTACTCAAGATAATTATAGTTGAGCTAGTGATGAAATCATTGCTGATCGTCTTATCACCATACTGGGACAACTCACTCAGGTTATGAATAATAACCTTACCCGTATGGAACACCCTGATACACAACGCAGAGGATCAATGTTAGACGGCTTCATGAGGCAAAAACCACCGAAATTAAATGGGAGTATAAATCCATTTGTAGTTCTGCAATGGATATGTTCTTTAGAGAAAATATATCATGATTTGGGGAGTAGTGAAAGGGAAAAAGACATCATAACAGTTTATCACCTCACGGGAGATACAGATCAATGGTGTTTATTAATTCAAAACACAAAGGAAGATGAATATGTGTCAAATATTTAATGGAGAGATTTAAAAGATATTTTCAGAGAAAAATACTTTCCTTGTGACCATCGAGCATTAATAGAATGACAATTTCTGAGTCTGAGGCAAAAGGAGGATGAGAATGTAGCAAAGTATGAGGCTAACATTACAAGGTTATCAAGGCATGCAACAGATTATAAACCCACCCCAATGAGTAAGATTGATCAATAAATTGATTGGTTAAAACCATTTCTCCATCAAGAATTAGTCTCAAAATCCTTCTCATCATATGAATATATTATCTCATGTGCTATGAAGAAAGAAAAGGAATTCTCTATATCTTACGGCTTTAAAGAAAATCAAGAGAATAAGAGATCTTATGAACCCTCTAGAAATAGAAATAAGGGGAAGAAGGGAAAAGATGAATATCCATCCTATGGTAAATGTGGGATAAAACCCCCTTGTACTTGCCTGAAGTGAATGATAGTTTGTTAGAAGTGTGGAGAAAAAGTCCACCAATATCATGATGGTAAGGGAAAGAAAGAGGCTATTAATGTTGAATGATAAAATTTTAGAGAAAATGGGTATTATGAAAACAAATGTCATATGTGACAATAACAAATAACTCAGAAAAGTCCATGATTATGTGATCAATACTGTAGAGGTTGAAGCTCCTAAAGAGTGTGTGGCACGTAATTTAATGTTTTCCTCAACTTTATCCAATGCTTTATTTGATTCTGGATCATTGCATTGTTTCATATTCTCCCAATTTTCTAAGAAAATCATTCATTTCTAATTTTATTTAACAATGTATTTGTTTGTAGAAACTCCTATGGGAAGTATCATTACAATAATGTATTTTGAATTAGTACCTTATCTTTAGAGAAGAAACGTCACCACATGATTCTTCTCTAGATCCACACCCAGTAGCTCTACTAAATTCAATTATCAGGGAGGAAGAGAATGAAATAACTATGGGTGAGGAAAAGAATGCTCAAATAGAGGATGTACCTATTGTGCAAGAATATGTCGGTGTTTTTTCAGGGGATTTACCAGGGATTCCTCCAGAATGAGAAAATGAGTTTACCATTGATTTAATTCTGGTTTCAATGCCCATATTGAAGACCCCTTATAGAATGTCCACTGTAGAGTTAGTGGAACTAATGAAACAACTATAGGAATTGAGTAATAAGGGATTTATTCTACCTAGTGTTTCTCCATTAGGAGCTCATGTTCATTCTGTTAAGAAGAAATATGGATCCATGAGGTTGTGCATTGACTATACAGATATCAATTCTATAACAATAATAAAAAATTATCCCCTACCTCACATTGATGAATTATTTGACAAACTTCATGGATCTGAATATTTTTCAAAGATTGACCTTCGATCTGGATATCACCAGTTGTGTGTGAAGAAGGAATACATTAAGAAAAAAACATTTTGAACTAGGTTTGGGCACTACGAGTTTACTGTAATAACTTTTGGACTGACTAATGCACCCTCTATTTTAATGGATCCAATGAATAGATTTTTCAAGGAATATATTGGTGAATTTTTATTGGTATTTATTGATGATATATTGGTTTACTCAAAAATCAATAAATATCATGAAAATCACTTGCGCACTATTCTGAAAACCCTTAGAAGAAATGAATAATATGGGAAGTTTAGCATGTGTGGATTCTGGGTTCATAAAATTTATTGTCTTGGCCATATTGTCTCTATGGATGGAATATCTGTTGATTCTTCTAATACAAGAGAAATATATCATTGGCCAGCACCGACGAGTATAACTGAGTTACACAGTTTTATTGGTATAACAGGTTATTATCAGCATTTCATCTTGAAATTTTTTAGATTGGATAACCCATTAACCAAGATCAAACATAAATGGGATAAATTAGGTTAGACAAAAGAGTGGGAAGAATGTTTTAAAGAACTGAAGATAAAATTAGTCAATGCTCCTATTATGACTCTACCATTGGGGAATGATGGGTTTGTTATTTAAAGTGATTCTTCAAACAAATGAATTGGTAGTTTCCTTTTGTAGAATGATAGAGTTATTGCCTATGTATCATGACATCTAGAAATTCATGAACATAACTATCCTACTCATGATATTTAGTTAGCAACTGTAATATTTATTTTGAAGATATGGAGAAACTCTCTCTATGGGGAAAATGTGAGATATATACCGATCACAAGAGTTTGAAGTTTATATTTTCTCACATAATGAACTCAGCATGAGTCAAAGAGGATGGCTTAAACTACTCATGGATTATGATTTCACTATACACTACCACCTAGGGAAGGAAAATAAGGGGGAAAATGCTTTGATCAGAAAGGATTATAGAGTTTTGAACAAGATGGGAGTTGAAAGGAATCAAATGTTCATGAATATAGTAAATAAGGATATGATAATAATCATGGAAGGTGAAATATCAATACTTATTCAAATGGTTTCCAATCCAACATTACTCGAAAGGATAAATAGTTCACAAATGGATGATGAGGAGTTTAAAAATACAATTTAAGCTGTGATTGATAGTAGATTGATTGACTTCTTATATGAAGATGGAATTTTGAAATTTGGTAAGAGACTTTGTGTCCCTAATATAACTGATCTAAAAAGGTAATTATTGGATGATTCACATAGCTCCAATTTCCCTATACACCCTGGTAGAACAAAAATGTATAGAGATTTGAAGGAACATTTTTTGTGGGACAACATGAAGAAGTATATTGCGGATTATGTGTCATGATGAATGGTTTTTCAATAGGTTAAGGCTAGAAGACAAAATCTTAGAGGAGTTATGCAACTTTTTCCCATACATGAGTGGAAATGAGTTGATATTATGATGGACTTTTACATGGGACTACCAATGAATCCTTGAAGGAATGATACAATACGTGTCATTTTTTATCATCTTACCAAGTCAGCACACTTCCATGATATAAGAGAAGATTTACCACCGGAATGATTAGTAATATGTTATATTAATGATGTTTCAAGACTTCATGGAGTACCCCTATCAATTTTGTTTGATCATTATCAACGTTTGAAATCAAGATTCTAGAAAAGTATGTCGAAGGCCTTGGATACTGAACTTCGTTTGAACACTTCCTACCACCCTCAAACTGATGGACAATCAGAATTTTTTTTTCAAACAATAGAATAAATGTTGAGGTCTGGCTACCAGAGAACACGTGCTAAGAAACTGGATGACTTCTTGGGTAAAAGTTCTCTAGAGATACCATAAGATGGAAGAGGCAACGTGGGAACCTGAGGAACTTATGATAAAGAACCACCAAAATATTTTTATGCAGTAATATTCTATAAATTTAGAGAATAGAATTATTTGAAATAGGGGATAAGTAACACACCAAGATTCCACAATATGTTTCCCTTTGAATAATGTTATAGCTTGTGTTGTACGCAACTGTGAGTTTTAACAAACAACGACCAATAAAACTAGTCATTATGAATAGTAATACCCACTTTTTGAAATTTTATAAATATTATTTTTCAAAATGGACTTCAGATTTTGATTCAGAATATCAAAATTATCTTAGGGTGAAGTTTTGGTATTTTTATGAAAACACTCAATTTTAGATGAATATGAAAAACACTACATTATTGTTTAAAACCAATAATTTACTTAACTAATTAGTTATATTATTTATATTTATATAAGGTAAAAATAGATAAATAAAACCTATTTATATTCAATGTAATTCATTGGAGTCATTTTATAATAATATTAGATATATAAAATTTTATTGAACTTTTTACTGTCTTTTACCCACCATCTAGGCGTATTTGAACATTTTCATAAAATGAAATTTTACAGCTTCAATGAATTTAATTTCACATATTTGAGAGACATGGTTTACATTAGTAAGTAAAACGTGGTTTAATAAAATGAAAAGAATTTATGGTGAATAGTAACTTTTGACTTTTATTTACCGCGGTTAAAAGTAAATAGGGTAGTTAAGGTAACAAGTTGTAATATAACTACCCTAAGACATGTAAAAATTCTATTGGATAAGTGTATTTCGACAAAAATCAACCTTAGGAATAAAATATTATCCTTTTGGTCCACTTGGATTAGATTAGGATATTTATTGTCATTTTATATAATGAAGAGTTAAAAGTCGTAAATTCTTAGTTCAATTACTAAACCATTTTTAATATATGGTTATACATAAGATAAATTAGACTATAAATATTCTTTATAAATATAAAAATATTTCCAATATACTGGTATATTTTTATTATTTTATACATTTAAATAACTAAATTTATTAATGAGACAATGATGATGCAGTAATTACCGTATTAATGAAATATTAATATAATTGATATTATTAATATCCAAAAAAATGTAAATTGTGACTTTTTATAAATTACAATAATTTTATAGGTTAATATTATGTGTTATGGTTTATTAAATAATTTTTTCAAGTAATAATGTTGTTATGACTTTCACAAAAACAATATACCAAATAGTGTTAAAATTGACATAAATGGGTGTTTAAAACAAATATTATATTATTAGTTGATATAATATTACTAAAAATTTATGGTCAGGAAAAAGGACTTATACAAGGTCAGATATATAAAAAATGAACCACTTGAGGTTCTCTTGTAATTTTATTGTATGTTTATTAACGATTTATTATAATAATACAAGAATACACGGTAAAAGTTAAACTATTCCACTAAGGGTTAAATCTAAAATATAAGGTTATTATGGGGACCAAAACATGTCTAAAACATATTGGTTGAGAGGTTTTCGACCCATCCCCACATTATCCTGGAAATAAATTATTTTGTATCCATTATAATCTGAATTTAATATTATAATAATATAATATTTTAAGCTTTTCCTAAAGTGACCCTCACCTCTCTTATAAAAGGGTACTTCACCTTCTCTCAAAATCACATCTCCAATTCATGTTTTCTCAAAGAAACCAACTCAAATATCTTCCAAAATACCCTATATTTTACCGAAAGGACTTTGTTTTATTATAAATACAACCTATGGTTCCCTTTTGATAAACTGAAAATAAAACTCCCGAAGAAGAGGTAAAAATTTCCCCACCTCATTAAAAGTTCTTTTCTTCTTCCACGTCCTCATTCTATGTTTTTTCTGCACCAAAATAATTAATCGAGTAACTTATAAATATATTTATTTTATTATAAATATTTAAGAATCATATTCATTACTCTATCCATAATATCAATGACAAGTCACCATACATGCGTATGTACGGCTTACCGTCTCCACGTCGTAGCGTAGTTTGTTATTCAAACACTTCATTATTTGGATGGGTATAATAATGGGTATAACTAATGTAAATTATAAATATAACATGTTATGTATTCTATATATATGTAATAACATCTAATTACATATGATTTCACCATCGATAGAATGATATTGTTGCTCGTGCGTACGTACAGATTACTGTCTCCTTGAACGTGATAAGATTCATTCCCCACCATAACCATTCAAGAATAATTTTCATTTTAAAATTTAAAAATAATGTTTAAGAACATAATATCATTATGGATATGAATCCAAAACATTTATCCACAAAAATCGAGGCTTACACAACCAAGAATATAATGGAAAAAGAATTAGTTAACACATGAAACAATGATAATACTGAAATATTATTAACAAAGCAATATTAGAAGATCAAATATGATATCATATTTACGTATGTGGTTCTTATATAATTTAATAAAAATTATTTTGCTGTTATACAATAGGTTAACATACCCTTGTTCAAGGAATGGAACATGGTAAGGGTTAATTCTACAATCTCTTCATTATCTGAGGTTTTTATATGTGAGTATCTACTGGGACCTCTTTATCATCCACATTTGTGTTTCTTAAAAATGTATTTCAAAACATTTTCGATATTTACAAGACTATGTTTTAATGTCATTTATGCAATTATTTTTTTTATAAAATAGTTTTAATGGAATTTTTCCATAATTTTCCAAAAAAGTTACATTATGACCTTTTCAACAAATTAAGGTAATAGTGTTTTTCATATAGTAGGAGAGACTATTTTCCCTATTTATAACACCTTCAAAGCTTCCCATACAATATAATAAGATTATTTTCAAAATAAATGATTTATTTTATAATTACGTGACTTTTAAATAAATTCAAAATAGAAAGAGATATTTCTCTCAAATAGTTTTTATTTCATCTATGTCAAAATCTTTTGATGGATTTTACACTAGTTTGAAGTTGATTGATTATAATAAAATATTCAATATTGTATTGAATGAGTTATGATTTGTATGACTTTTGATCTACAATTTTTATACCATTCATTGTTTATTGTTAATTTATTGACATTTGGTATATCAGGACCCAACCATAAAATATTACATAATATTGAATTAAAGGATTAATTCACATTGAGGATCTTTTCAGGTTTACAGTTTTAGAGAATTAGACCATAACTATTATATAACAACTTTAATATTACATGTAGAAACTTCTACTGAGTATCCATTTTTTTCATAAAATAAAAAATCTTAAAAAGAAACATGTTTAGTTCCATGTTTTTTAAAACATGACCTTTCCTTGATCCCATCATTGACCCTATTCATCTTTAAGCCTTGTGGAAAACATTTCCAAAACATGGTACGAGAATAAAAAGCTCAGTAAAGGTTATAAAATAAGTAATGAAAAACATTAGACCATCAATAAATACAAATCAATGAAACCATAATTTTCAATCATAACATACATTACGAAATCATAATATTTATGAATTACACATTGAAATCATAAATCATAAATTATACTTATGACATCAAAATAAAACATACATTGTAGCTATCACAGCTACATAGGGAGTTACACTTGGAATACCCATCATTGTGTATTCCCTAAATCACTTAGGAGAAACAACCCATTTAGCTCTGTTACGTTACCCAATGCATTGGAGAGCTATCTTGGGCTCCCTCGCCCTAGGTTTATCATAGAACCACCCGTATACGTAAACAGTTCCCAATAACCATAACATAATCATAACACATAACACAATTATAAAGTAAATATAACATTTCCACATTCCAATATAACAGATCAATATATTGAAATAAACAATTCTTTATCAAATCATTTTGAAAACCATTTAAAAAGATATTTTTGAATCAAAGTGTCCCATACCACTTTTATGCTTTTAAACGAATTATCATTTGAAAACATTAATTTTCATATAAGTAAATCATGAAACACATTTTAAAAACATGGACATTAATGAGAAATATTTAGAAGAATAAATCTTTAAAACATTTAAAATAATATTTTAGTTAAATTGTTTTTTTCAACAGAAAGAGAGATGCTTGAATACAAATAATTGAGGAATAACATTTAATCAGAAATTTATAATATCATGTGAATAAAGGGATTCATGAAATAATATGTCAAAGTACAGTATATACACCATATAAGAGTGAATTGGTGAATAACAACAATGAAGTCTCAGTAGAAATGAAAATTTTGATGAAATCCCTTATAAAGATGGCATCCTTAAATTACAGATTAATCAATCACATAATTATGTGTGAAAAATATAAACACACACAATATAAGTGGATATTAAATTTAAAACAATCAGAAGTCATTCACACATATTCATGGGATGACATATTCACGAAGTACAAGTTGAACCCGAAGAATTGAAATTGCATTAAGAATCTCCCTTGTAAAAATTTGACAGCCTAACGAAGTCACTTTAAAATTCAGAAAAAGAGTTGAGGAGATAAAAAGGGTATGTCATCACTTGTACATAATGTTTACATAAATAAGGATATATACGAATATATCCCAACATAATAATATTTAAATTAAAATACATAACAAAAAGATGACTATTAAAAAAGAGGAGGGTGAAAGGTTCCCTTACAGATAGGGTAACATATGAAAGATACACTACATGAAAGAAGGATCATTCAATGATGATGTAAATACCCAAAAATATTTTTATATTACACAATTTATACAATAATGGATAGTAAATACTCCACACAAAAGGAAATAGTGGCCAATATAGCATGAATCACAGGGGAATAAAAAGTGAGATGAAAAACACTTACTTCAATGTAATCAAATCGAGTCGTATGCCCGAATGTTAATAACCAAACAATGAATCACAAAATACCCAGTATATAAAGATAATCGTGACAATATATATCAATGTCATTACACATTACACCACATGCAATAGAAAATTGGTGAACAATGGTAATATCATGGAATTGAAAGTGAGATACCAAATCTCATTAACTCGTTGTCCGACTTGAACTGTTTTTTTATATCCTTAATAATAAACTAAAGTTAATTTATACTTTCTTAAGAACATTTTTAAATTTTATTATTCCTTTTATATAACTTATTACCATGTTATAAACATTATTTAATAATTTAAGTTAATATCATTTGTTTTGTCGATATTTGGTACTTGAGTAAAAAACGAACACCTTATATTTACATGTTATCCATGTTGTCAATAGTCCATTATATTCAGAATAATATTTATATTTAGATATAATATATATCATATATATCCATTTAATATATATATATTTATTTATAAAAGTACATATCATTTGGAAATAAGAAAAGAAATGCACCGTTCATAGAGACGGTAAGCCATACGTACGCATAAACGCTACTTTCACTTCAATTTATTATTTTGATGGAATTAAAACATAATGATACATAGTTATATTATAATTCTTATATAATTTCATATATAATATCATTAACTCTATCCTTTATACATCCCACATAATGCATTAACGGTTCATATCATTTTGAGGGGGCGGTAGTCCGCACTTCCTCAAATGAAATTATCACATTTACCCATAATGGAAACCATAAAGGTATGATATAAATGGAAAATACAGAAGCATAAAGAATACATAAATATAATATATATGATATATAAATACAGTTCCATCATAATGGCCACCATGAGAGGAGGTAGGAGATAATTTAACAATCATCGTTTCGTGAGGCGTCAGTTTTCTTTCCACAGAAATATTTTGTTTTTCGCCCATTAGATGGAGGTGTGTGTAAGTGTATTTTTAATACATATCATAAAAATATCCAAGTATATTTAGGATATTTGAGTTATTATAAAATAAAGTAATAAAAAGAATTTAGGGGTTGGAGATGTAAAATAAAAAGTAATAAGTTAAGAGAAACAATTACATTTAATTTAGGTAACTTCCTTTGGTTTGAACCAAAATGGTTTGTTAAAATTCCTTATGCCAAAGGTAAGGCTTCTAGATTGAATCAAGGTATGTAGGTATCTTAATTAGGTAGAGGTTGGACATGCCAAAAGGCATGGGAGGTGTGAGTAATTGGTTAGAAATGGTCTCCTTTTATAAGGGGGAGGATGGGATCTTTAGGAATGTGTGAAAATATTATTTTATTATATAATGATATTCTATTTCTAAAGGTCCGAAAATCATTAAAGTATAATATAGGATGAATCATGGTCTAAGAAAAATCATCCAATAATAATTGTACATGTTTTGGATATTTTTTTATTATTTATAATTTTATTTATTTAAATCATTTATTAATGAGGTATATACTGCATCATTATTGTGTCATAAATAATTTAATTTATATGTTGTCTAACAATTATAAAGAAAATAACATGATATAAGAAATATTTTTATATTTCAAATGAATATTTATATTTGAAATGATAATTTATATAACCCCCTGTAAAAATTAATTTACTAAAAGATATTTGTTTTTGTCATTTTTGCCTTTACTTTAGGTGAATTAATCAAAAGTGTCATTATCTCTCCCAAGTGGCCCAATGGGGTCCCAAAATTTATCCCAAGATGCCCATGGTCGTAAATGACTCAACCAATATTGTTAGTTCAAGTGTTATGGTAATTTTGAATTATTACGGGATTTGTTTTACCTTGAATTACCCTTTTTACCTTTAACCGCGGTAAAAAAAAGTCAAAAGTTACTATTCACCAAATATTATTTTCATCTTATTGAACCAAAATTTACTTTATAATAACAACCATGTATGTCTTATTTTCAAAATTCAATTCACATAAGTGATAAAATTTCATGTAAATGAAATGGTCAATTTTTTAACTACTACTAAGTGGTTTCACTATTCATCAAAAAATGATGTTTTGTAGTAAAATAAGAATACTTCATCCTACGAATTATTTGATATTACAAATTAAAAAATGATGTCTATTTTTCCAAATCCAAAAAATAAAATTGGAATAAATTAATTTAAAGTTAATTGTCGTTGTTAAAACAAATAGCGAGTTTTTAGGAAACAATAACTATCAAAAGATTGACACTTGTTTATGTCCAATTTCTTAGTGAAATTAATTCTAATGACCAAAATTGGATTAAATGGTATAATTATATTCTAATTAAACTTTAAAAATCAATTAAAAAGTTAATATAACCATATAAATAAATTATATTAAAACATAGTTTTGAATTAAAATACAATATTTTTCACTATTCATTAAAAATGACCTTCATCGGAAAAATTCCAAAAAATTACACAAAGTAAATTTTGATGTCTCCATTCTAAATAAGGTTTTTATTTTTTCAAATAGAATGTATTAATGTGACCAAAACTATATTTAAAAAGGTTTCTCCATTAAAAGGCATTAAATCGACCATTTAATGTAAATTATGCTGAAAATTAGATTCATTCACATTTTAAGCCTCTAAATTTTGCTGGATAAATTTTAATAAATTTGAAAAAAATGTATAATAATATTGTAGTTAGTTTTTTTCATTCCCTCCAATTAAATGGCTAGGAGTTAACTTCCATTTAAAATAATAATATTATATTATTAGTGTGCAACGTAAGATTTCAAAGAAACACGTTATTGCGTGTCGGGTACACTATCGAACATAGAAACCCTTTTAAAGTAAAAATAATATTTAAATAAAAAATATTAATATATATGAAATTATCTTATTCTTCATTTACCTTGGATGTTGCATCTTCCCCCCTTTTGGAAATTGCGTCCTCACAATTTTAAATTTGGGCTAGGAAACATCATTGAAAGTCCCACATCGAAAAAAGATTAAATAAAACTATCTCTTTAAATGGAAGACATATTTATACAAAGGTCACCTAAGAAAATAGATACTAGGATTACAGGAATACATTGATATGGAAGAGAAAATAACTCTCATTGATTAATAGAGAGTGATAGAGAACATTATCACAAAATGTTAATAGCCACAGTACCATAAATTTGTAGTTGGGTAAAAGTCTAATGATAAAAGAGATCTTATAATTTTTTTTTCAATATCCTTTTCATAGAGTTGATGAATTTTATTAATAACTAGACTAAGATCATTAGGAAATATACTATTCATGTAGAGTGTCATCCTTTAATAAAATTTTACCACAAACTAATTTTTTCTCCAAATGGTAATTATTCAAGATGACTTGATCACACCTGAAGTGCTAGAATAAACATCATGAGTATCACATAATCTAAAAAATATGAACTATATATTTACACTATCTTTAGACATCAACCAGAACCAAAATTGGTTAGTAGAAGACCGGATAATACCCAATAGGATAATCTTTTACAAAATGAAAAAATACTCTTAATCTCTAAAATTTGTTAAACAATGCCCAAAGTTCAACAAAGACCATTTAATATACAATTGTCCTTATAATTATTAAAATTAATAAAAATAAAAATTGAATACCAAAACTCAGAAATAATTTAAATCACATAGTCTTCCACAGTAAATATTAATATTTATCTCCAAAAACATCGAATACTCTTAATGTCTCACACTAAAGAGTAATTAACCTAATAACATATTATCTATGATAGGTTAATTATTTCCATAAATAACCAAAATCACCTTATGTCCACAATAAAACATATATTCTTTCAATATATTATTTCATCCATTACACATTAAATTAAATCACATGGTATTCTATTTTCTTTAAGCATATATTGTTCCCAAAAGAGAGAATGTCTTCCAAAATAACCTTTATCACATAATCACCAAATCATTTTCCTATACTAATGAAGTCCATTTGATAAAACATATAACCAAAATAAACTTATTCTTGATCAATAAATTAATTTCACTAAAAATAATTTGTTATACTAACCAGGGACTTCACGTAGTCTAGTGGTAGGAGATAAATCCCAATCGCACTTTGGTTGTGGGTTTGATCCCAGCAGCTTTTTCCAACACGATGGGTTGTCACATGGTCTGTGTGTTGTCCTTTTTCAAAAACTATACAATTTCATAACATTCCAAAAAAAGAAAAACTCTTCAAAAATAACCATAATATAATTTATCCTTAATGGTTATCTAATACCTTTGAATTTTCACCCCAAAATTTATTAACCATTTGTCACATCCAAAATAATTATGTCTCTTTCAATTGTGTTAACCATTATGGTTATGTCATTTATGATAAAATTTCACTCTATCCTCTAAATTATCTAAACCAAACTCTTATACCAACTATAAGGACCAGACCTTATGACATTATATAATATTGAATTAAAGGAATAATTCATATTGAGGATCTTTTCAGGTTTACAGTTTTAGAGAATTTGGCCATAACTATTACATAACAACTTGAATATTACATGTAGACAATACTACTCTATATCATTTTTTTGCATAAAATAAAAACTCTTAAAAAGAAACATGTTAAGTTCTATGTTTTAGACAACATGACTTTTCCTAGATCCCATCCTTGACCATATTCATCTTTATGTCCTGTGGAAAACATTTCCAAAACACGGGATGACCATAAAAAGCTCAGTAAGGGTTATAAAATAAGGAATTAAAACATTACCCCATCAATAAATACAAATCAATGAAACCATATTTTTCAATCATAACAGACCTTACAAAATCATAAGATTTATGAATAACACAAAGAAATCATAAATCATAAAGGTTACTTATGGAATCCATATCAAACTTACATTGTAGCCATCATAGATATTTAGGGAGTCACACATGGAATACCCATAACAGTATATTCCTTAATTCTATTATTAGAATCATCAAGTTTACCTCTGTCACAGTACCCAATGCATTGGAGAGCTATCGTAGGCTCACCCACACTAGGTTTATCAAGGAACCACCCGTATATGTAAATAGTTCCCAATAACTATAAAATAATCATAACACATAACACAAGTATTAAGGATAGATAACATTTCCACATTCCAAAATATCAAATCAAGAATTTGAAATAAACAATACTTTATAAAATCATTTTCAAAACCATTTAAAAAGAGAATTTGGAATCAAAGTGTCCCATACGTCTTTGAGGCTTTTAAATGAATTATCATTTGAAAATATTAATGTCCATATAAATAAATCCTAAAACCGATTTTGAAAACATGGTTATGAATGAGAAATATTTATAAGAATAAATTTTTTAAAAAATTAAAACGATATATTAGTTAAAGAGTTTATTTCAACAAAAAGAGAGACAATTGAATACAAATAATTGAGGAATAACATTTAATCATATCATTATAATATCATGTGAATAAATGTATCCATGATATAATATGTCAAAGGATATTATATACACCATATAAGAGTGAATTGGTGCATAACAACAATGAAGTCTTAGTGGAAATGTAAGTTGATATGAAATCCCTTAAAAAGATGGTATCCTTAAATTAAGGATAATGAAATCACATAATTATCTGTGAAAAATATAAATACAAAAAATATAAGTGGATATTAAGTGTAAAATAATCAGTGGTCATTCACACATATTCATAGGATGACATATTCTAGAAGTTCACGTTGTACCAAAAGAATTGAAATTGGGTTTAGATGTTCCCTTGTAAACATTTGACAGCCTAACGACGTCACATTAACATTCAGAAAAAGATTTGATGAGATAAATAGGGTATCTCATCACTTGGAAATAAATTTTACATCATTAATGATATAAAAGAACATATCACAACATAATAAGATGTAAATTAAAAGACATATAAAAAAGAAATCATTTAAAAATGAGGAGAGTGAAAGGTTCCCTTACAGATTGGGTAACATATGAAAGATACACCAAATTAAAGAATGATCATTAATTGAATATTTAAATACCCAAAAATTATTCAATATTACACAATGAATACAATCATGGATAGTACATATGCCACACAAAAGGAAATAGGGTCCAATATAGCATGAATCTCATGTGAATAAAAAGTGAGATGAAAAACCCTTACTTAATTGTAATCAAATAAAGTCGTATGACCACAAGGTAATAACCAAAAAATGAAGCCTGGAATACCATGAATATAAATAAAATCATGATAATATATATCAATGTCATTACACATTACACCACATGCAATAAATAAGTGGCGAAAAATGGAAATCTCACGGAATTAAAAGTGAGATAAGAAATCCCCTTACCTCATTGTCTGACTTGACCCGTTTGTTCGTTAATATTCTAAATAATAAAATAAAGTTAATTTATACTTGGTTAAGAACCTATTTCAAGTTTATTATTCATTTTATATCACTTATTACCATGTTATAAACATTATGTAATCATTTATGTTAAAAATGTCCATTTTGTCAATATTTGGTACTTGAGTCAAAAATGAACACCTTATATTTACAAGTTGTCCATGTTTTAAATAGTCCATTATATCCAGAATGATATTCATATTTAGATATAATATATATCATATATATCAAATATATATATATATATGAGTACATATCATTTGGAGGTTGGAAATGAAATGCACCGTTCATGGAGACGGCAAGTCGTACGTATGCATGAATGCTACATTCATTTCAACTTATTATTTTAATGAAATTAAAATATAATGATACATAAGTATATTATAATTCCAGTATAATATCATATATAATATCCTTAAATATATCCATTATACATCCCACATAGGGAATTATCGAGCCATATCACTTTGAGGGGCGGTAGTCCGCACTACCTCAAAAGAAATTATCGCGTTTACCCATAATGGAAACCATAAAGGTATGATATAAATGGAAAATACAGAATCATAAAGAAGAAATAATAATAATTTATATAATATATAAATAATGTTCCATCATAATGGCCTCAATGAGTGGTGGTAGGAGATAATTGAACATTCATCATTTTGTGACGTGTTACTTTTCCATCCACAGAAACATTATATTTTTCACCCATTAGATTGAGGTGTGTGTAAGTTTAGTTCTAATCCTTATCATAAAAACATCATAGTATATTTAGGATACTTTTTTTTGTTATAAAATAAGTGAATAAAAAGAGTTTATGGGTTGGAGAAGTAAAATAAAATAAAATAAGTTAAGAGAAACCATTACCATTAATTTGGGTAACTCCCTTTGGTTTGAACGGAAATGGTTTGTTGAAGTGCCTTCTGCCTAAGGTAAGGCTTCTGGGTGGAAGAGAGAGATTTAGGGAGATTAATGGGGCAGAGGTTGGATGAGCCAAAAGTCTTGGGAGGTTTGAGGAATTGGATAGAAATTGTCTCCTTTTATAAGGGGGAGGAGGGGCTCTTTTGGAAAGTGTTAAAATATTATCCTATTATATAATGATATTCGTTTTATAAAGGTCAAAAAATAATTATTGTCAAATATAAGATGACTCGTGGTCAAAATAAAATAATAAAATAAGAATTGTAAAGTTTTTGGATATTATTTTAATATTTATAATCTTATTTAATTAAATAATTTATTAATGAGGTATATACTGTATAATTATTGTGTCACAAATAATATAAATTATTAGTTTTCTAAAAATGATAAAAAAATACCATGATGTAGGATATCATTTTTTCTTTACAATGAATATTTATAGTTGAAAAATATAATTTATATAACCGCTTGTAAAAAATTAATTTACTAAAATATATTTGTTTTTTGTAATTTTTGCCTTTAAGTTAATTAATCTAATGTTTCATTATCACTCCGAAGTGGCTCAATGGGGTCCAGAAATCAACCCAAAGATTCCCATGGTCATAAATGAATCAACCAATAAGGCTAGGTCAAGTGTTATGTTAATTTGGAATTATTATCACAATATTCATTTTACCTTGAATTAACACATTTACCTTTAACTACGGTAAATAAAAGTCAAAAGTTACTATTCACCAAAAATTATTTTCATCTTATTGAACAAAATTTTACTTACTAATAAAAACCATATATGTCACATTTTTGGAATTCAATTCATAGAAGTGGTAAAATTTCATTTAAATGAAAAAGTCTGTTTTTTAACTACTACTAAGTGGTTTCACTATTCATCAAAAATTGAAGTTTTTTAGAAAAATTCAAAAAAATCAGCCTAAGAATTATTTGATAATAAAAATTAAAAATTTATTTATATTTTTCTAAATTCAAAACATTAAAGTGTAATTAAATAATTTTAAGTTAATTCCTGTTGTTAAAAAAATAGCGTATTTTTAGGAAACAATAACTATGAAAAGATTGATACTTGTTTATGTCCAATTTCAACATTAAATTAATTATAATGACCAAAATTGGATTAAAAGGTAATAATATATTCTAATTACACTTTAAAACCAATTAAAAAGTTAATCTCACCATATAAATAAATTATATTAAAACACAGTTTGATTTAAAATACAATATTTTCACTATTCATTAAAAAATGAAATCCATCAGAAATATTCCAAAATTTTTCAAAAAGTGAATTTTAATGTCCCCATTCTAATGAAGGATTTTATTTGGTCAAATATAATTAATTAAATTTAACACAACTATATTTAAAGAGGGTTCTCCTTTAAAAGGCGTTAAGTCGACCATTTAATGTAAATTATGCTTAAAATTTGATTCATTCACATTTTAAGCCTCTAAATTTTATTTGATAAATGTAAATACATTTAAAAAACATGTATAATCATATTTTAGTTATTTTTGTTCATTCCCTCCAATACAGCATCTAGGAGTTAACTTTCATTTAAAACAATAATATTATATTGTTAGTGTGCAACGTAAGATTTCAAAGAAACTCATTGTTGTGTATCGGGTATGCTATCGAACATAGCAACCCTTTTAAAGTAAAATTAATATATAATTAAAAAATATTAATATATATTAAAATGTCATATTCTTCATTTACTAGGTTTGTTTCATGGTATGCTAGTTTCAATACGAATGTTTACTGAATGTTTCAACCTTTTCATACCCGGAATGATTTGAACATAGTAAGTGACTGGTTGAGCCTGCTATTGCTCTTCAGTGAATAGGTATGTCTCATGATGAAAACTAGTGTCTTCACATAAGGCCTTGAAAAAATATTATTTGTAGTCTTCGCACGATTCCATGACTATGTGGTTATGATGTCCGTCATTATGCATTCCATTATTAAACAATTGGCTATTGATATTTCATGTGATTATTCGACTAGTAGAATATCCATGTCAATAAATAAATGGAATTATTTGATTTAATTTTTCCATATTATAATGAAGTATGTGTTTAAAAGTATTATGTTTTAGTCTTATAAATTGATTAAAATGTTTATGATTATTTGTGAATGTTTCGATGATATTGTTATCCTTACTGAGCACCTAAGATCACCCATTTCTATGTTTTATATTTCCCAAAAAGAAGAAGTATATTATGACTTACCTACAGGGATAGTCTAAAGGAGATGAATGTGATAAAAAGAGACACAATTTTGTTGTTTTTCATTTTTTAATGTAATGCAAAACTTATGTTTGTATCTAGTACTTCTAAGGATACAAAACTGATCTGTCTTTCGGGATTTTATCCCTTGTGATCATGAAAATGTTATGTAATAATGCACCGAATCTTCGAAACTAGGGATGGGGTGATATAGGGTTTCCCCATTTATGGATAACTCCATTAATGATGAGAAGGAATAAATATATGTTAATCACTTATAGCTGGTAGATCACATCACAATTCCCAATGGTGAGTAATATAGTGTAAACCCCTGTATACCTTCGGATAATGTCATCATATGAAACACTAAGGACCTGAGAATTTTCTGAAATCCCAGTTCGATGCCTCAAACTAAACAATATATGATATCAAGAATAAAAAATAGGTGTTTCACAAAGATCATCAAGTACTATCCCCTCAAACATCTCTATTAGACACACTCATATATCAGATAGTGTTAGTTAGCTAGGTAGCATTATCACAATCTTGCCACAATTTTCCATGTGCACCCAAATCCAAACATATCCATCTAAAATTAATTAATTATTTTTTTAAACAGATTCATCTAGTTAGTTATAGTATACTTTCTGGACTAGAAAGACCATAGTGGTGAAACCCTTAACATTCATTATTCCCCTAGTAATGAGCAACGCCAATATGTAGAAACGACACTTTGATAAGAAAGTAAGACAAGTTGAATAACCTCGTGATAATACCTTCATGACAATCCATTGTCGAGGCCCTCCACTTGTTGAATGAAATGTGTCAGGCTATTGCATTAGTGTCGTGGATCCCTCTATAGTTCAAAGAAGTGGTAGATGCTATTGAGGTTTACAATTCGGATGTGGTTCACTATAAAGAATTCCGAGCCATCATCTTATTCTATAGAGAAGAAGAGGGTGACCCAATAAAGGGGAATGTGTTCCCATTGTAAACCCCATTCCAGTCAAATGGTGTCAGGATCCTAAGATGAATGGTTGACATAGGTTCTGGGATTAACCTCATCCAAACCAATATGATCCACAAGTTGGGGTTGGTCGATGCATATTTGAATCCCACTAAAATAATGATTTAAGGTTATGAGAGGAATGAAAATAAATAGCGTGGAAGGATTTAGTTGAATGCTCATTTTTTAATAATTTGTATCATGTTCGAAATGTATGGTAGTTTCAGAGGATACTTCATACGACACAATACTGGATAGGTCATGGAATCATTTTTACGCAAAAAATACACTCTTCCAATCACTTGTGTGTCAATTACCCTCTCAGTGGTCGACTAGGGGGTACTGTAGGGTTCTATGTTTCTTTTAGACTCTTATGATTCCTTATATATGCACACTGACTATTTCAATATATAGGGGATGTAGGTTTAAACCAATTAAGTTAAGCACACCAAAGATCTGTCCACCACCACAACCAATCCTTGGGTAGACTTAGGGGATGCTTTCATTCTCGTGATTCATTGGATGGAACCCACAATGAAATATCTAGGAGTTTACTTTTTTTGTGTCCACTGAAAATGGTTATGAGATCCCCAAAAAATAGGAACATCCACATATTACCATGGATTCTTATACAACACATGTCTGGGAGATACCAGTATCCCCCACTTCTGAAAAGTATTGAGAGGTTTACCTTATGGAATCTAATTCCTTGAAATATCATTTGTTTCTTAGATAAGGGAAGAATCACCAAAATACGACTCTCCACAATTTCATTGACATCTAGAAGATGCCTCACAGTCAGAGTCCAGATGGAATTGTCTTACAAAACTCTAGTTATGATCCCGATTATCTCAGTAAATACTATGGTTCTCTATGTGACTTCCCTTGAGAAGTAACTTGGATTACTCCTATCACAAAAGAATAACGTGGTCATAGAAAATAGTTTAAACTATCTCAATCACTACTCCTTGATAGGGAAACCTGATACTCTCCTATCAAGAAGATATGTGTTGCACTGGTATTCTCAGTTTAGACATTTCACCATTATCTGCAGCATCATGAGATAAAAATAGTGTCATGAGTAGACCTGCTGAAGTATATCATGAATTACACAATATGGACATAAATATTGACATGATTGGAAGTGATCCTTAATAAGTTATACATCATGTTCATTCCATAGAAATCTGTCAAGGGTTAAGAATTTTCATACATCATGGACGCCAATCTGTTCGCTAAAAAACCTCCCCAAGATGTTTGATTTCCCAAATGATGCTATCCTTTTAGTGGATCAAGCTATTCAACATTGGTTTATGGGTTTTAATGGTGTCTCCCAAATCCCAACTAGTAGAAGCCACAAAAATCCCTATCTTAACAGAGTAGGTCTATAGATTTTCTCCATCACCTCTCTATATGTTGGCCTTCCATACTCTTTCCTATTGTCAGATGGTTACACAAACAATAATAAAATGTATGAGGACTCTATCTCTTGTCTTGAGATGGAGAACAATATTGATATACCATGATTTTAGGTGAAGTGATAAACGAAATTATTCATCAGTTAGATTCATGGTGACTACCTTTTCAGAAAGACTAAGCTCTTTCCCTTAATAGAGTGCAGATACTAGCTAATGGATCAATTCCCATCTCATCCAGAAGTGAATAATATACCTCGATTGTACGATATACAATATTCAAACATGGCCATTTTATCCACGTATCCTATAGAGCCTGGCCCATATGACATTTTCATTCATGTGGCACATCAGAGGGCCTTCACACCCATAATTTTATATGAGAGTGATTGACCACAGGTAATCCATATTCATGCATATGGTGATCTAAGTTGGGACCCATAGGTACCCTCACGTCAGAGGAAACTCCATATTGGACAACTCCATTCCTTTTGTATCTCCAGCATGACATTCTCCCAATAGATCAAGCTAATAATGAGTGAATATTTCTGCATGCATTGAAATTTACCATTCAAAGTTAGACTAACCTTGATTAGAATCTCTACATGCTTGGGATTTATGGAATTATCATCCATTACATCCAAGGATAGAAGATTTTCTTTGTTTTGAAGTAATACTATGTTGGTTCCTATGGTTCCCATCATGCAGGATTGAAGTTCTCACAGTAGACTCATAGGCAAAGATACTTCTGGCTTACCATGGTCCTGACTACATCAAGTCCTCCCTGAGGTGTCATGCATGTAAAATTCTTGCCACCTATATTCAAGAAAAACGATATCTTCTCCACTCCACCAATTATCTGTGGCTCTTTACTATATAGGGACTCGATTATGTGGGACCATACCTGCTAGTGATATATCCCCAGTTAAGGTTTCTTCTAATAAATAAAATTTCTTCTCTAAGTGGCCATAAGTAATTCCTCTAAAGGATTTCAAAACATGATCTATGATCCTATTCATGAGATCCTAAATCATTAACCTATTTGGAGTTCCCCATTCCATTAACCTAGACAATTGAACCATCATTTGAGATTCTGAGATGAATCGATAGTATTTCAAGTATAATATCCCGTCAATCCAGACTTCTGGATACCATATGTAGAAATGGATTGATCGAGTTGTTCAACCAATCCCTCTCTAATATTTTATAGAAAATAGTGGGATTTAACAAGAATATTTTTCAATAAATGCTCCCTGATTTCCTTGGGGTTATCATATAATATCTTTGAATTCAACCTAGGTGACCGATACTCATTGGTGTATGTAACTAAGGTTGTCCTTCCCATCTTGGTTCAGTTTCAGTCACTCTAATCTACTTTCTATGATCAAAGATTCCAAAAAAGAGAAAAAAGAACAGGTTGTTGATCCCATATCCCTGGAATAGAATATCATTCAGCTTTCTAACAATGATGAGGGGCTCAAGAATATTATGGATAGAGCGTTCAACAAAAATGTTTTCCTCCACAGATTTATTTAAGGTAATAGATTACTGGATTTCATAATGGCAATGATACCCACCAGGAAGACAACAATGTTGGATCCCAAGTGGGAAGTACCATTTTTAACTCATAAGGTACTTTCCAATGGAGTATACTCTTCAATCAACGTGGAATAAGAACACATCACTCATCACACAAATTTAATGTTTATCAAGTGGTACTTCAAGTAAGGGGAGTAGAGGGTTCATACTCTATGACGTTAAACTAAGAGTCCACACAGTCCAAACTCTATGACATTAAAGTGGGAGTTAATTTCCAAGAATCACAATTATAAAATATTTGAGAGTATGGTTAGGAATGTTTTTTGTGGTGTGGGACTCCATGTCCATCATTTATGTCTGGTTTATCATTCCACCCCACTAAACATGATCGTTTGAGACACCCACTCATGTTCCAAAATTAATAACCATAAACTATGAGTTAAATTATATAAATCTTGGATCTAAAAAATATTCATTTCTCCTTAAGAATGTTTTTTGTGGTTTTGGGCCTCCATGGACCTCATTCCCATTACCTTTATCTATAAACTACACTACACATATTTGTTTGGTAAACTCAGTCCCTATGGTCCATACTCCAATGAATTAAACATTGATCCCACATTTATTGATTTATGACATTAAACTAAAATACATCTTATGATCTATGAAACATTTTGTTAAAATATCTATAATATGTCCAAGAGTTATGGCCTTAATCTAGATGTAGTCCATATATTATGTGTCATATGAATTTGAACTACAAATCCTGATATCATCAATGCATGATGTTAAACTTACATTCTACCACATACAATCATGGGATGCTTTTTAGTAGGATATTATCTCTTTCCCATTTAAAATCATTATTCCTTTTAAAATATGTATGGGGTGGTAAAAACACCTTACCCCATGCCCCGAATATTGGATGCCCCATGATAACCCTGAGATGCCTTAATTCATCTATCCATTGGGGGTAACACCCACTGACATCAGTCTCCTTCCATGTCATGTTTCAGAGCGACATGTTCCTTGATTCCCATCATCATGGTATACACAATGATGCCAAAACTTCTCATATCCATGCCCAACCAAAAATTTATCAACCCTTCGGCCTCTTGGACAAAGTTTCGAACCAAGAATTATGGCCTTAAACTATGTTCATTTTCCTCCTAAAATTTCTGTTGTATGATAGCCTACACTAACTAAATCATTTATAGTTCTACATATTTCTATTTTATTAAATAACCTTGAATAAATCCCTTTTGTAGTCCATAAATCATTAATTTAAATTGATTTCCCATAGACCATGTAACATGACTTTAAACGGGTTTCCATTATTTAGACCACATGAGCATAAACTACACACATACATATCTAGAGATACACATGTCTTGATTCCTATACTCATGGGATACACTATGTTTTCTAGACTCTCTTTCTCTAGGAACAGTTGCAGAATCCCCATGAAATCATCTATTACTGGTACTATAATCCCCACAAAATGTCCCACACAACTCCTTATAGGAATAAGACCCATTAATTTGCAATTTTACCATCATCATGATTTGATTCCATCATATCCTAATATAAAAAAAGAATTAACAAGAAGCATGATGTGAAATCTCACTGACGTCCTCAGTGCATGACAATAAATAACAGTCTTACCCCTAACATGTATGTGATGCTCCTCAATAATGGATTATTTTACCCATTATCAATCAACTATTCCCAGGATGATAAATATGAGATGAAGAAAAGGATGTTAAACTATATCATTACCCTATAAAAGTTAGGGATTCCTCATATCCATGTTTAATAACATTCAATAGTCTCGAGGTTATTTCACTACCAGCTTCGGTCTCCTACCACACTAGGTTTGAGAACAATGTGTGGATTGACTTACATCATCATGGGATGTATATTGATGCTTATACCTTATATCATGGGTCCCATCTACATATTTACCCTGAATAAATACATTATATGATTTTCAATCACCCCAAAATGTAATTGGATCCACTTTACAGGTATAATCCCCATTCAATAACCTTAAACCATTGGCAGGTCGACATACCTTCATATCCTGATTTGGGGAAGGAAAAAATGATCAGTGTGATGTGAATGATCAGCAGTATCCTCAGTGAATGATGTTAAACTACTTCCATAATCTATACAAGTTCAAGTTGCCTCTAAATAATGGTTTATTTTAAACAATATCACACCAAGATACCATGTATAACAAATATGGGATGAATAAACCCAAAAATCCTCTTCACATGATGTTAAATTGATTCCTCACCTGTATAAATATGGTATTCCTCATATCCTAGTATGATACAATTCAACACTCTCATTTGAGATGGCAGTGACATAACATCATCAATATTCTACGACACCTTGTTTCATAACTACATCTCTCTTGATTACCATCTTCATGGGATGTATAGTTATACATATATATTTTATGTTGGGTCAATCCTCATAGACGGATCATCATGAGGCCTCTTTTTTTCCGCCAGAGTTTCACAGAAAAACATTTTTATCGACTTAAACTAAAATCCATGGTCTTTAAAACATAACCTTAAACTGTTTGCAACCAACCCTTATGTTCCATGAGATACACATACCTCCCCTTGAACCTGACACACAATGGGTCACAATTTCTTTGTTCCATGTCAAACACCTTGGTTCAGATTATTCTAAATACCCTTTAAACATAAACTTAGAGTAGAGATATGGTTCAAATACCATGACCTTATAGTATGAGTTATTTTTTATAGGGGTGTTTTCTGGGGCATTGGGTGGCCCTTAAGGCACACCTGTTCACATCGAGAAACTTCCCCTTCGATGTCATGGAGATTACATAAAGACACACCCCCATGGTCCATGCATTATGACTGTAAAATATATGTAATAAGTTCATTATTTATGAACATAAACTATTTTCCTTAGTATAATCATCACGACCTTACATTATGTTCATAAAAAGTGTTTATGGAATATCCCATGTGGTAGGTCCTCATAGGATTTCAATTCATGTCGATTCACAAGTCCTTTGACGTGATGTTTAACCATAACCCTAACTTATGTGATGTTCAAATGATTCCATCTTGTCTTGATTTGAGGAAGAACAGCGGGGTGGACTAGTCCATAATCCACACACCCTACTAGTCCAGGCCACATGATATTGAACTTAGAGATGCACCCTAATCACCAGATGCTAAACTATTAAATAAACCATCCTCTCTGTATGAGGTTCAAGTTCATGTCCAATGTACTCACCATATTATGTTTATCTTTATTTCAATCAACCTCATTTCACGATATAAAAATGCAAGGAATATTTGGCTGTCACCCAAAAAGTACATTCCTCCTATCCCAATCATCTTCCACATATTTCATTTGACCTTCACTTGATATTTGAGACATTACTTTCCTAGAAGACTATTTTGAATTTTTTTCAGGCTGATACACCCAAAACAATGTTCTCTAAGTCAAAGTTGTATAGTTATTATTGTGTTACAATACATTGATACATTCTATTACCTCATTAAGATGCTTTTCATATCCCTTGTTTTGATCCTTATCCACCACCATGTCTAAAGGGACCCACAAATAGCAAGGTTTCTGTCCACACTGGCTCACCTACCATCTTCGGCCAATTCCACAGAAGACTTTAGACACACCCATGATATAGGTCTCATGTCTTTGAACATGGTCTATGGTTAAGCTACAATTTTTTACCTATATTCTTGGGTATGTGGTGTGGGGGATGTGTATCAAACATGGTTGATAGTTATCCTATATCTCCATGCGACTTCTCTTGTGTTCCATACATTGGGCATTGTGATTCAAACATTCCATTTTTATTTTTTCATGTAGAATTCAATGCCCATGGAATTATCCCATTCTTGAACTATATCATATTATGAATGTATGTTGACTATTTATAGCCCCTTTCTAGAACCATGTACTCTCTTGACCCGAACTCCTTTGGTGGTCAGTCGGAATTAGAAGACCAATGTGTGTCGAAATATTATTTGACACTCACATATAAATGAGATATCCTATGAATGTCCCATATTTCTCACACCATGAATGATATATGTCATCTAAGGGATTTGTCACTGGTGTTTTCACAATTATAATTAAATTGAAATAATTTAATGTGATTAAAGGAATATTTTTGTGAATACATGCAATTTTGGATGAAATAATTTGTTAATAAGAGAGAATCATCCAAATAGTGAATCATATATTTTATCCCAGAAATTTTTTAGCCTATGGTTCCAACCTAGTAATTGAGGGCTCCATTTTGGATACCTCTGGTATGTGGCTTCAAGGACCTACTACGACCCCCTGAGATCATATTTCTCTTCATAATCCATAGGATGAAGCTCATAAAGACTAATATTTACTTATTCCTGCTCATATTGGATCTCAGATAATATAGATATCACATTACTCTCTTGATTATCACCATCCTTCATATGAGACTACAACTTGATGATAACTTCTTCTTCGGAATTAATGATGGATGGATGTTCATTTTCATGCTCCAAAATAATTCGGATCTCTTGGTTGGCCTCAGGGATTTTCCATGTTCTACTAAAATTCTACTAAATATAAATAAATTCAATATGATGAATTTTCTCACACACCAACATAGCATGAAATTAGTGGACCAGATCATGAGTAGTGAAAGTGTCTTTCCCTCTAGTACCTAGGTCTCAAAACCAGGGTTGGTGGGACCCCATATGACTCACAAAGAGTTGTTCTTAGGTCTAATTATTAATTTTTGTAATGATCCAGCATTCTATATTCTAGACTATGTGATTCATTAAAGAAATTTTAGACATACAATCTTCTATATTTTTGATTGGTACATGTTCATATTTTGGAAATTCTGGGAGAACAATACCAATAGGTTTCTCTTAAAGGGTTATATGAGTCAAGTTGATATTGAGATAAATGGGTCAGCCATCTTCATTTGACCATTCCTTAGAAGAGTCTCCTTCACCATCCTCAAGATTCACCCCACTAGAGGAATCGCTCGGGAAAATAGCTAATTGTAACCTCAAGGGAATATCTAGTTTATCTTGAACGACGAGTTCATTAAGGATTGGTACTATTTTCAGGGAGTTTCCTTATATTATCCCTCTATATTGTCTTTTTCGGTATGTAACCTTTCAGGATCTTCTTGGAACATGAACATGATTTTCAATTTTATTACAAATGACTAATTGAGATTGAGTGAGAAAAAAGAAAAATACCTACAAATGATGAGCATCGAAAAATTTAGTCCTTGGGTTTTGGAAGGAATTTACTCTACAGGATACCCCTTTGCTCTAGTTTACACCTCAAATTCTAGTTAATAATATCCTACTATTGTCTGAGTATGAGATTCTTGGGAATATAAAACTGCATTGATGTAAAGGATTCATGAACATTTGATATAGTCTATGCGAATTGAGATGCACTATTAGCATGGGAAGGGGGTGTGGATAATGAGTCTCCTTAGGGGTTCCTCTTCACTAGTAGGTGGCAACATTATAATACTAGGGTGTGTCCCCCAAAAATTGATAGGGAGGACATGAGGCCATGAGGCCATCTCTCGGACTTCCTTTACTAGCACACAAGATACTTCTTCTTTAGGCAAAAGCCTTAGAGTGTGCTCTCAAGCACCAAGTGGTGCAACCATTCACTCTCCAGAAGGGAACGCTTTCTGATTTTGAAGCTTCTCCAATACAATAAAAGATTTCTTTATAGATTATATTCAAGCATTAGGATAAATAGGTAATTTAATCGACATAAACGAGTGGTAAAACCAAGTCATCATCAGAGGCCACAATTTCTCCACTCTTCTAGGTAATACCCTAGTCAATGGTTGATCCCCATGATTATTTATTGATGGATCCCTATATATCCTCATTCACCCAATTTGTGTACAGAAGGACAGTGAATATTTCTCACTTGAAGAGTGGTCTTGATTTGATATATTCCAGTGATTGAGATCATCCACACTCTAGAACTGTGATCATTTTAGGTTGAATTTGATGCTACCCATCTGTCCAAAATTCCATAGAAGAATGTGGTTTCTCAAGGGATAAATTCTATAGGCCACATTCAACATATATACGATTGATTGGTTTTTTGAAACAAACATCCTTGATTATGAGATATTTTTCTATTTTTCAATTTCATCTATCTAGGAGGCAGTTGCTTCTTTAATCTCACATTGTTTCTCTTACTAGACTATTTTGGATGATTTCTAGGAATGTGGAAGGATGATCAAAAAAATTGAATCTCATGAAATGTAAGATAAGAGTTTGTATGAACCTTTGTATTTGTACACACAAAAGGAACCCGATTATATAGAAGAAAACATAGTGAAGGATATTTTCACAAAATGTGCAGATAAATATTGGGTTTCCACACAAAAGACTAACTTGTGTCAGGATATAAAAGTATTATTTTTTGAGTAGTCAAGGAACATTACAAGGGTCCCACTCTAGTTATTTATGCTGTTGGATCTTCATATTAGTAGAGAATGTAAATTAATTATATGAGAAATCAGTAGTGTTTAATCCATCAATGAAAAGAATCCACTGTTATCAGCGTTTCCCTTGATACCTGACCATCCAGCCCCCATTCAGTTTAGATTCTGAGGGGGGAATTTTCTGGCCCTAAAATCACATAAATGGACTCAAACATCCTTGTTTGGGGAACAAATTACAACACACCCCAAAGGGACAATCTATTTTTGATAAAAAGAGTCCTTTTCTATTTCCATGAGTGCATTTAATGATGGTGTTCCATGAAAAACACAATTCTATGCCAAAGGTGTTGCATAGTTGCATGGAAATTCCAGAGGATGAAAAAATAGGAAAGGTAGATGTACACAATGTATCATTTTAGAAAAAAATAAGAATTCTTTGACACAACTCCATCTCACAACCATCACCTTGTCCACTAAAGGTGATGTCAAAACACATCAGTTTTGTGACCTCCCAAAAACAGAAAAGAGAGGTACCACATGCAATTACAGTTCCAAATCTATACGAGGTTAGGAATGAAATGGTATGAAAAGGGTTGGGTAGTATATCCATTTTATATTGTCAAGGAGGTTCTATAGTCATGTTGTTCGTATTGGGTTACCATTGTTTTCCACTAAAATATAATTAATGGCCTTGAAGGATGATTATATGGGGTTGAATTTTGTGTAATCACAAGCACTAGGTACTAGGACTTCAAACATTCTCCAACACATTTTTTACATGGATCCAGAAATGTCCAATTTTTCTCATATCCATGATTCATGGATTTACTATTCAAAGGAAGACAATAATTGGGTAACTGTGCCATTGACACTTAAGAACCCACATTGGTCATCAAGATTTTCATTTGAGCTCATCATACCATTTTTAGGGGGCACTATTTAATGTTTTGGGAATATCTTATAGATCTGAGATATGATCACGGATCCTTAGTTGATTCCTATATATGTAGATGAGGATTACCCCTAGGTAGCGGTAAATTGTAAAAACAAATGGGATCATAATCATATTTATGTATCCCTGGTTCCAAATTTATGGGGATATCGGTATTTTTCCATGGTTATTCATCAATGATACCCTTTAATAGAATGATCGAGGTTACATTAGCCATTCATTGATTTGATGCTGGTTTGAATCCACGTGGTGACGTTGTCTGGAGTTTACCATCATCTAATGGGGATCGATGTTGTTTTGATGTTGGGACTAAACCCATAAAAAGGTATTCCTATGTATCCTCATAGGAGAAATCATAATCCATGTATTTCAGTCCCCCTTGACAGGACACCTTTAATATTGAGGTTGTGTGATGAGGACCAAACCCTGCAGTCTAACATCATTCAATAAGGCCATTTAGGAGAAAGGTTCCTTATTAAGAATAGTGTGGGACTTATGTAAAGTTGGCCTGAGGTACCAAAATTAGAAATTTTATCTTGGGTAGTGTTACCCTACTAGGGACATTAACCAGATAATAGTATGGTGTATTTGACTGCAAGGTTTTACCCTTTGGAGGATTCGTATGTATCCCAGTTAGTTTGGAATCAAGTCATATGTAGTTTAGTATGACTGGAACTTGCCCCCAAGAAAAAACGAATAAAAGGGGGAATTATTGGGGCTTACATGTGGGATCTACCCACATATATGGTGTACTATTGGGGATTATTCTTGTGAGCTTCCCATTTGATGCATCATTATTAGGAATATGTCACATTAATGGTATAAGTACATTATCAGGACTTATAATCTATAGGAGGACCATTTGCGTGTTGGGATCATGTGGATTTCTTTATCTCCTCTAAACTATAAGCCGATATGAGTCATTCTTAGGGTAAGAAACAAGAATAAGTATTGGATCTGATGATTGTGTGACCCATCCAATCTATTGACAATTGGGTTTGAAAAATACCAAAGGGAGAGAGACGGATTTGAATAAATATATCTCCTATTTTTTTTTGATATCTAGGATATTCACATTGGTGATCTACATGGATATATCTTCTACAGTGTAGTGGAGGAGAAAATGTTCCACCTCCCATAAGAATGTCTAGGGGACTACCTTAGGATGAGTTCCTACTAGTTGATGGTTATCTCACAATAATTACATGATTCATCTTAATATTAGAACATAAGGAATATCATGTTTATCATAGGAGGAAGCCTAATTTTTTATATTGGGTATACTATATTATAATTTCTTGTATATAGGACTTGTTCTATAAAATTTAACACCATATAGTCAATATGAGTTTTGTATAGTTTTTTATCATGTGATACGAATGAATAAGAGAAATATTACTATCAAGGATTTGTGTGGTACTTATGTAAAATCTTATATATCCAGTTCAAACTGAAATAAGAGTCTGGTGATAGGAGTTTATGATTCACATGAAGACTATTTTTTCTCATGATATTTATATAGATAATTTTGGGGTGTAATAAGGGGGAAACCAAAAATGTCGTCGACCTAGCCTGAAAAGCTCATGATGTGACTCTCCATATTTTATAAGGGTTAGTGACGGTAGTGAAGGGACTTGTGGGTGTGAGTGGGTTTTATAAATAAAATCTAGTTATATTGGACCGTCCATGAAGTAGTGCCTATGAAGGGGCACCCAAGAATGAGCATCCATGATGGAGAATCCATGAAGGAGCATCTATGAAGGAGTTGGCTGTGAAGGGTAGGTCGTGAAGATTTCCAAATGAAGGATTTTCCATACAGGATCTTCACCATTTCATTTTTCACGAATCCTCATCCAAAAAATGTTATTGGAAAAGGGTCCATCATTGAAGTGTTTTCCGCAAAGGGTAGTCCGTAAAGTAATTCATTTGTTTTCAAGGTGAGAAAATGATGACTCATTTTTGAAAATGAAACTACCTCTGCATATAATATTCCATAGACGGTCTTGCACATATGGTTTTTCCATTGTAGTCTACAAAGGGTCACCCATATATGGTTCGTCGCATAGTGTTCTCATTGTGATTCGAGTGTGGGAAGGATTTCTCCCGTACCCCCTGGTATTTTACATCTTAATTTTACTCATCCTTGGCTCCTCTTCTCAACTTTTTACAGAGTAGTGGTGCAACTAACATCCTTGTTATCTGGTCATCCACAATGGGACACAATGATTATTTTATTTGATCCTAAGGATGATTCCTTGTCCATCAAAGGACTTATTCAACATGGGAAATTTTCTGAGGGGTCCGGTGATGCCACCTCATCTTGTGAACTGCTTAGTTCTCAAGGGAGCTGGTTTAGAGGGACATAAATCACAATCCAACCTCAAAAAACATATTACTTTTGTTTGTATGAACCTCTAGATCCAACTCATACCATAAGAAATGTTTTACTCCAGATTCTTCTCTATGTAGTGGAATTCCATGTGGATTTGTGGTCTGCGATGTTAATGAACTTGGTGGGATCAATTTTTTATTTGTGGCTTCACCCCATTGAATATCTTCCTTCTCCTTCTCATAAGGATTTATTTTATTACTTATGAAAATTGTTGGTTTCAAATTCTTATTCTCTGTAGAATTTTGAAAACCCAGTAGTACCCATGACTAATGATTTCACCTATAAATAAAAGCTCACCCCTCTCACAAGGAGGCTCTCCAATATTTGAAACTTAAATCTTGTTAATGAAATGATAACTCATCAAAGACATCATGAAAAATAATACAACCAAGGTAAAAATGACTTGGACTATAATGGAATGATCCTCACGTAACAACCTCAAATGATAGTCAGTTGTTTATAAAGAACCTACTTGTGTGAAAATGATATTCTACACAAAATGTCTAAAATTGAAAGAAACCATGCATGATTAACCAATTATTAACACTTGTTCTTTATACCATTGTTAGTGTAACTACTACACATAACCCAACCCATATTTGTGTAATAATTTACTGACCCCCTACTTGACACCCCTTATATGTCTAGTGTAAATGTTGTATTGAAGTTTGATTCTAAGAAAATGTACCATAACCCCTATTGATTATAATCATATGGACCATAATGTGGACCCTATTATTGAACAATACTCCATGGAATAATAAATTAAATGCCCCACCCAAGGGTTCTTGAGTTGTGGTCATGTAAGCCTAGTGCTTGAAGAATGAGTCCCCCCCACATCCAAGTTGCATGATTTAAAATTTCTTAGTTCCATGTCCTTGTAATATGATGTTAGACTACATGATAATGTATTCATAACATGATATAAAACTATAGTGTTATCTCATGTGATGAACATGAGATGACCCATGTATGAACATTATTTGATCCCACATTTCCCCCCAATGTGGGTTGATTGTTCCACCTCAAGAAGCATAATGTAGAATGCCCACACCATTACAATGAAGAATTTTTTTTGTGAATTGGTGATTTAATGCATAATCCCCACAACAAACATTGTTGATGATCCTTTTAGGACATGACCATACTTACCACATTATGTTAAATAGAATGGATCGTTCTGGTTACACGACTGTAAATTGTGTCATCAAAGTATTTGGTTTTATATCACATTCTTGTAAACAGGTCACATAACATGCTTCCCTAATGTTTGGTTGGGACTAAAAGTAAACTTAGGTGATCCCACCCAGGGAAACACATCCTAGATCATCCGCCACAGGGTGTCCAACCCATACACCCCAGATCCTCCCCCATAGAGTGTTCGATCCACCTGTTATGCATCTCCCATGACCAGGCATTCAATCAATCTATTGTTAATACTTCCAGGTGTGACAAATTACCTCATAGGGACACAACTCCTAAATTCACCTGACATGGAATTTGATCCTCACTTGGAAAAAATAGGAGCTACCTCATAGGTAAGAATCTCCTTCATCCACCTTTTAAGGGAATTCTGATCAACCAATCCCATCTTCACCATATATTAAACCCATGACCATATATGTCTACTCTACAAATTCAGATCCATCTCTATTGTGTGTAGAATTTGTGAACTAACTCAAAACAACTACCTTATGAAATAACTGGGATGCCTATGGTTATAATACTTTAAAGACATAGGCGTTGAACATTAATTACCTCTTGATAGATATTAGATTCCATGGGTTCCATGCCTATAATTCCTGACATGAGATGACCACCCAAGAAGAATAATACAATTGACCAATGCACCCAAAGACTATACATGCTCATATCCGACCAAAATTACTACTCTACTAACTAAAGGTTCTAAAATTGTAATGACGAAATACATATGTCGAGACAGAAGTAGTGTAAATAACTAAAATTCTCAATGAAATGACACCATGAATGAGTTTTAATAACTTGAATTACACTATGAGGGAGACTAAAACTAGTAATTGAACATCATGGGGGAATCCATGGAAGGATAAATAGGCATCCAATTATCACATTTCAATAAAATAGAATACATAACGGATGAAAGTGATGAAATCTACCATCATATAGGATGTGGGACTATGGAAAAATAGAAAATAAAGTGAACACATTCATGTTGACACATAGGAGGGCCCCCGATGAATGCCTCAGAAACCCACCATAACATATTTTTGGTTACCTTAGACATACCTCATGATAATTTTTACTATTTTGAGATTTTAATCTTTTTAATTTATTTGAATCCTACAAAAAAAACACATTACATACACTATATCAATCCATGTTGTTATTTTTCAAAAAAAAATACATCATTCATTGATATAAATTTAGATCAACATACCATTCATCTATATATTTTTCTATGTTTAGTTCCAAACATGATACATTTTAAAACTAGTATAAAATCAATCATGTCAAATCATTTTAACAAATGTTTTTTATTTTTTTCTGTGATTAAGGTGTATACACCCCGCTGATTAACATAAATTCCATGAAATTTATTGATTTCCCCAATCATTGACATCTCAAACTCCTATCTCATTAAATATTAATATTATTCTCTTTATTCCTTCTTGGTCTCACCAAGGATGATTTTATTAATATATAAGGGCATTAAAAAATAACATCCTTTTCTATATTGAATTAGAGGGTGGGATCAACACCACCTATATTGAAGTAAATATTTCTCAAATTGGACACCAAATTAGCATACCAATCCTACCATGTTTTCACTAATACATATAAATCATTATTTTTATAAAATAAAATTACACTATCATCACTTATTTTATATCATAATATTTTTTCAATTTTTTAATATTCCTTATAAAATCCATTTAGGAGTACAATCATCATAAAAATATGTTATATTGTTATCCACTTGGTATTGAAAATAATTAAAATTTTCAAATTGACTCTTTTATTGACCATAGGTATATATTTTTCGTCCATATTTATTCATTAAATTCATCACAACTATTACATATCAACTGAAATTTATTCTCAACCACTTACCCATTCATTTATTATTAATTTTTGAAATCCTATTTTGTTTTAATGATATTATGATAACCTTGTCTCTTTATAATCTACCATGTTTGGATGATATACATTCAATCTAAATCATTGTTCTTGGATTTAATCCATTATTTATCTTTTTTCCACTTCTGCAAAAGATGTTGGATCCACCGATATTAATAGATTAATATTCACAAACCTACTAATTGTTAATGTTTATATTAGAGCTCCTTTTATTCAAAAAAAATTATTCCTAAAGTTAGTATATAAATTTTTCTTGATTTAGTGGTTTAATATCTTATTAATATGGTCATCTTATAAGTTAGTTTATAATTTTTTTCATAATCAATATTTTGATATTCTCTGTATTATTTATCAACATCACAATATTCCTAAAAAATATCACCTAAAAACATTCTTGATTGATTTTATATTTATTATTAATAACATTAAAATTATTTATTTCAACAATTTTATAATATTACAATTAAATTATTTTTTCTATTTGATATTATTTGTTTGAAAAAAACACACCTTCATCAGCATGTAACTATATGTGACTTGTTTTGTATTTTATTTTTATATTTTTCATGTAATTATAAACACTATAACATGTTTGAATGTTAAATTACATCTATTCCACATCACATGTGGTGTTCTCTTCTTGTTGGGACATAACAATTCATATTTGGTTTATAGAATACTAATTATGCAACTATTTTCTAATAATATCACGAGATTCCACTCCCAATGAGCATTTTATTTTACATATTATTTATTGTTTGATTTATTACTTTTAAAAACTCTAAATTTCAATGGTATTAAAACCAATGAATCCTAATATATTAATCCATTATTTAATTGGTGGTTATTAACAACAATTGAAATGTATTCCATTCTATTTTTTATCATGAAATACGGATCAAACACACAATTTTTTTTAACATACCTCTAATTTTCTTAAAAAAATCAATAAAATAATTTTTTAGGTTGAAAAACGTTTATGAATCATATACTACCAAAATTATATAAAAGAGATAAAATATATTTCTAATCTTATGCCAGTATATGTAATAGTACTATAAATGATTGTATAAATAAAATCTAGTATATATGAAGAAATATTCCTTTTTATGGGGACATATCACAATATTTCATCACATGTAAGTATAACATATGTTTTATCTATCGTTTCTAGATAATTAATGTATATCACTTCTTTAGGATTTAAACTATCTTATATGAATTATTGATGAATTTGGCCTATTCATCAATAAAAACATGGTATTTGTGTCTTAAATAATGAGAAAACATGTTTTTTAATTACTGTAAACTCATCAAAGATTATATTTTTTTATTTATCCTTTCATTAATGAGTATCATACAAGTTTTTAAATAAGGAACTCATTCTAATTGATTTTGACTTTGAGTTCAATGTCACTAAATTTAATTACAAACAAGTGGTTATGTTAATATCCATAAAAATTGATTAATTATGTATTAATTAGTTTATTTCTAGTATTCCTTATTTTACCAATACCCTTAATATTAAAAGCCCCATCATTCCCTAAAATGGGTTATTCTATCCATACGAGCTTTTATATTTTTCATTAATTTTATATTACTAGTTATGTTGGATTTAAAACTACTAGAAATAATCTATATGGGGTTTTTAATTATTGTTTTATGTTTAATTTTTCCTTAGATATCCATTTTTTTGTTTTTATTTTCCTTATATAATATATTGAGAAATGTTTTGGAAAAAGTGGTATAAACCTATTTATTTTTAGCCCACACAGTTTCAATCACCATTTTCTTCTTCTAATGGGAATTGTATTTTTCTCAATACATTTTCTTTCATTGAATACCTCTCTAATCTTCACGATGAACCATAAACTTTATTTCCATTCAGTCTATTTCAAAAATCACAGTATTTGATTCCAAAATTAGTGTAATAAAAAGGATACTCACATAAAAAATTTCTTATTAAAGGTGTAAGATATGGTCTCATTTTTCGTTATGGGATTAAGATAACTTTTACTAAAAATTTGTATCTTTATCATAATTGGTCATTTTTAACCCAATTAGACACAAAATCAACACATTATTAGTCAGTTTTGATAATCCTAAACATATATGATTACTGAATCCGTGTTTATTTTTTATTTTTTCAAAACTCTCAATGATTGAGAGTTATATATTGATTTTTTTATTTTACAGATAGTAACATTCTTCTGGGCCTCAAATGATTCAACATCAAATATAATCAAAATTTTCCCAATGTTATTAGATATTTAAAAACTTTTCAGAACTCATCTAAGATATTTTAGCTTTATATTTGAATTCCTGCAATTAAAATAGATAAAGTATAGATTCAACTATTAGATGAAGATTTTAATACATCATAATGCTTATTTTATATGTAAACGATGTATTTTTAGGGGAATAAATCCCCTTTACATATTAATCTATAAATGTATATAAGTTCATTGACTACCTTATATATATATATGTATTTTTAAATCAATAAAATTTTCATATCTATATTATAAAAAACCTTTCTCATAAATATAATATCTAAATAAAATAATCCAATGCCATCTTTCCAGCAACAATTATTTTCCTCAGATGAACTTTGATTCCATGAGTGAGGGAAATTTGTACAACATATATTATTCTCTACCTTAACCATGATTTTTATCAAATTGTATCATATACTTAAATACCATCTCTTTGGATGAGTGACTCTTCATTAGTTTTGGTTTCATATTAATCTTATCAACAACTATGATATTTTATAATATCAATTGAATTCTATTATAAGTTTCTTTCTGCTTTAATTGAAATCTTTTTATTTTATAGAGGTGTAAATATCTTTAGGATCATATTTGTAATATATGTATCTATGATCTAATTACATTTTCTATAAATAGAACCAACAAAATAAAATTATAGTTTTAAAAAATAAAAATAATTTTTATTTGGATAAATAATCAAATCATCAAACATGTTATGAATTTCTTGAAAATTCAAATAAATGAATTTTATATCTCTTTCATAAATGTTGTTCAACTTATCTCTTGTAGTATTTTTAAAAATGTCCATCATCACCATTATAATTGTTTGATTTTATGGTGCTCCTAATGATAATATTTATACCTTTCTCTCATATTTGAGTAATTGTTTGTTATATTTTTGTAAAATAATAATGTATTGGACCACTCATTTGATTTCCTCAAATTTCAGTCAATAAATATTTTTCTGAGAAATCATAGTTAAGGTATCATATTATCCATCTAGATATGGTAATGAAATATTTTAGAGGTTGAAACCCACATGGAATCAACATAATTATCCATATTAATGTTTGGATCTTGATAAATACTTTTTTGATTAACTTTTTAACTATTCTATAACTTATTTTGATGATAGGACAAAAAAACTATAGCGGGGGAATGTGAATTAGGGAGTCAAATTAATTTCACATCAAATGGATATTTTCCAAACAATTTAATGAATGGATAAAACCAATTTATATCAATTTAATACCAAAAAAAATTAAATTTTAGTGATTAATGTTGAGAGACAATGATTTTAAATTTTTCACTTAAATAGAATAAAACAGTGGATAATACATTGATGTTGTATTACTGTTCTTGGAAAAATTTATACATTTTTTATTATAATATTTTTGGTTTTAAATTATTTTCAAAACCAAGGATATCATCCACCTACCAGCTATCCACTCTCTACATCAAGATAATATTTTGAAAATATATGTCATATTGGCCATTTATAATGAATGTGTCAAGAAACTAACACACCCAAAAAAAATAGGTGTTTTGATTTAGCACTATATTCAAGAATGAATCCAATTATTTAATATTATTTAAATGATAAAGAAAATTTATAATGATATCTTTTAATTTCTAGATTTAAATAATTCTCTCAATGTGCTATATTTTTTTTAATTAATCATTAATCATTTTTATTATTCTATTAGATATTCTTATAAAATTTTCCTCCCCCTTCTGAAACATTATATATTTTTTATCTTCCCAAAAACTTCCTCCATGTCTCAATCAATAATAAAATGAATGATCAAGTATTCTTATAATGAAATGTTATAAAAAATATCTAAAAAATTAATAAAAACAAAAACCATGATATGGGAATATCCACTTTGTCCTTATTTCATGGCCAAAAATTTTATTAATAAATTTTAGGACGATGAAATATATATCATGAAAAGAATCAAACTATTAACTTTTTTTGAAATGTCATATCTAAATAATGAAATTATATGGGTTTAAATATACTACGACATAGGTATGTAATATAATTTTTTAGTATATTCCATTGAAACTCTTAATAAAATAATATTGCTCCATGGGATTTTCATTGATCAGGATTATATTTTTCTAAAAAAATAGTCTTCAAAATAATATTAGTTTCTTAAATATCTATTTTTATCAATATGACCAGAATTATTCGATCTTAAAAATTTTAAAATTGGTACTGAGAAATCATTATACATATTATCATGAAATTATGAGGAATATACCATAATTTTGGTTATAGGAACAAATACCCCTCCCTGAAGGATATAAAAATATCATGCTTTTTAGGGGTAATTTACTAGAATGAATAAGATAAAGTCTCTGATATAATGTAGTTAGATATACTTTTATCAAAATGTGATGTTTATTTTATATTTAAATTATGTTATCAATAATTGAAATAATTTCATCAACTTTTAATGTTTGATTGTCATGATTTTGGAATATGTATATTTAAATAGTCGGTTTTCAGTACTATAAGACTCAATAAAGGATACAAAATACAGATTTATGTAATGTTATTCCATTGAAAAGACAAACATGAATGGTGTATTTTAACATGATATATTTAATATATCTACTATAGTTTATAAATTTGAAAATTATGAAATTTATTAGACATGTTCATTCAATATGACATTGTTTTAGATGATTTTTATTTGAAGATCAAGGATTCTTTCAAGACATAAAAACACCATGTTTTTTGATATATTTTTTATTTTTGGTGATATTATATAAATTTTAAATTTTAATATCATGGGGTGGATATTTTATTTTCTTTAAAAATTACATATTGAATAACCATTCAGGGATAATGATATATTAAATGGTCAGAATATTTTAAAACCACATAGAGATATCTTATACTTTTATCACTTATATGGAGATTAATGTAAAATTATTAAGATAATTTTAAATTGGTATAGATATATGTGGATACAAAAATATACTATAATATATATATATATATATATATATATAGAATTATGTGAAATAAATGAAGGGAGTTCGGTACACAATGAAATAATTTTTTAAATAAGAAAAAAAGATAAATTAGTTTCATAACAAGATAATGATTAAGATTTATCTAACACAAAAAAAGTTGTAATATTCATTTTCTTTTATTTTTGAGATATATTGTTTTTCTTATAATATATAATGCGTTATAGCTTTTGAAAAGACTCGTGAGATTTCAGGTAAATGAGGCTATAAATCCAGAGGGGTGGTTAATATTCACTAAAATTGTAATAAATAGTACACTTTATTGAATTTGTAATATGAATACATAACCATTTCATGATAATTGGAATATGTCCAGTTCTAGTAAACCAAGTTAAGTTTTTCATCTAATTTTTTTCGTTGTGTTCATATATAGATAAGAATAAGAAATTGTTTTAACTAACTTAATAAACAAGATTATTGAAATGATATTTCAAAATTTATATACCCTAAATCAACCCCTTATATAGGTATATTTATAAGCAGGTCTGACATAACCCATTTATATCTAAATGAGATTACATAATCATCAAAATTAATATTAATATAAAATTATATCCATAAAATATAAGCCAATTTTTGATTAATTATAGATAATTAAAATACAGTTATATAAAAATATTTACACCAGTCAGTAATAATTATTATTCGACATCATGTTATAATAGTTTTTCACTTAAAATTTTGATCCTAACCAATTAATGTTGAATTATTCCATTACAGACACCTTGATGATGAAGATATTTAAATTTCACCAAGAAAAATTCTTATCACTTATTTCACTATTATATTCCTCGTTATCATAAATTTATTGATGTATTTCCTCTAGAAATAATGTTATTATAACATTAATATTCAATAAATTCTCTTCTAGTTCATCAAGTAATCAAATTCATTTTAAAAAAAATCGTTCAATGATATATGTAAGAGTGTTTTATCAAGGACTATCTGTTGATAGAATGTGTAATTCAATTGAATAAATCATGGGAAGCTATAAAATTTTTTATTGGAATTTTATCCTTAATACTTGTATCAATTTTTTTATCATTATTGAATTATCCAAATCTATAGAATGAGTATAATTATTCTTTTAGGGATAGAAATGGTTTTATCCCACACTATGTTGTTTCCATGCCACTATCCATGTTCCCTTTAAGACTTGACATATCATATTATATTATACCTTATGTTTCGATCTTAAAAAATGATTTCTCTATATCACATTCTATGTTCAAATCATACATTCCAATTTCATAAAAACATTTCTCATTATATATTATTTGAAGTAATTTTTCAAAAATATTTTCTAAGGTTTTCTCCAGTTTTTTATCATATTCTATGATATATGTATAATTATATTGTGTAAACTATTCATCCCCTTCTCCATTTAATACAATAAAATTTGAAATAAAATAAATGATCACGAATTAGGAATATATGTTAATTGTTTTATTGAAAATATGTAAAGAATTATTTTTAAAGAATATATATAGAATCTTAAAATATATTCAATAAATATCATTATAAATCAATATAATAAATAAAGTATAATAATATTAACAATTTAAAATAAAAAACAAAATCTATGATATAAATTATTATCTCATTTTTCATCAATAATTATTTTTAAAATTTTGTCATGTTATTGGCTGTGGTTTATTAAATTGTATTACAATATTTTATGCTTATAGAGATTTGTTTTATCATAACCAATCAGTTTAGTTATGTATAGTGATGAGTTAAAATTTAAACATTTGTTATATCCATATTGATTGATTATAATTATATCACACACTATGATATGAAAAACCTATTCCATGTTATATTCCAATATATTTTTTCTTCCTCTTTATGCGTATATAATTTATCAAATAAATCATCACCTAATTCTAAAAAATATAAATAATCAAAAACTGATATAAAAGTGATATGAAATTATTAAGAGAAATAAAATAAATACTCTAGTATATAACAAGTGGCACATTAATTGACTCATAATTACTATTATTTTATGAAAATAGGAGTCAAATAATATTATCCTACCATTATCTTCAAATTTATATAAAAAACTCACATCTCAAATAATCATATATTGTTATATTTGTTCCGAGTTGATGAACTATTTTATGATGATGTGTTTTATTAACTTTAATTTCATATCAATATAAGTTTTTATATATTTATCAAATCTAGAAGTAACTCAATTATCTTAATATTAAATAGATATATGAACTTTATAATATCTAACCCCTTTATTTATATATAACTTAAAACATATATGATATATGTCTTATGAATGGGTATAAAATTGGTTGAAATGGCCAATCAATCCCTAAACATTGATATATCACCACTAAACCAACAAAACCTACATAAAATTATTATTATGTATATGTATATGACATCCCATTTTTATCATATCATGGAAAATCTGTGTAAAAACTCTAGTGGTGTTGGATATCCATATTTTGCATTGGAATAGTCCAACCACTGAGAGAAAGAACTCACTATTTACCTATTTATTCCACACCTCTAGAAGTTATGTTTAATAACATGGTATATACTATATGATTAAGGATAAATGAATGTACATGAATGATTGAATTAAATTTTAATTAATCATTTATATTAGGTTTAAATACTATTATTTTCTCAAAATAATGTTTTTGATTCACTATTAGTGTCCATAATTTAGTTATCTCCTGACCATTTATGATGCCTCTCTTATCCATACATTATTAATTGTAAAATATACTCTCTATAAGAAGATATAATGTTTATAGGTTATTTTTATATAAGATAAAACTATATGAATCTTTTATTCATCAACATATAGGTGAAATTAAACAAATATTCCCATCTATTACTGTTAAATTTATGTTTCATTATAAGTTTGGTGTTAATATTTTAGATTCACAACATCAATTTAAAAATATCATTTCCTAAATTTATATAAGAGTTTAAAATATATCTATATAAGGTATTCAACCCACATTTTTTCATTAAATTCAAATCATGCTTATTGTAAATATATTTCATACATTAATATCTTTATACACAAACCATTTCTCACCAAGGATGTTGTGACTTCAAATTTTCAAAGCATACACTATTTTATTTACCTTCCAATAATGTATTTGATAATTTTTCTCATGAATAATTCATTAAATTGACCTATAGAACCCTATATTAACTAAATGAAAATAAATTCATCCCAAAAATTCTCTAGATAAATCATATTACACATTATATACCTCATTAGGTTAAGGTAATATCAAAACTAGAGTTGAGGTTAATTATATTTTTATTTTAGTTATATAATCTTGAAACCCATCATTAATTTCAATTATTGATCCATTTAAAATGATATCCATTATTGAGAAATCTACAGTATAGATATAATTAATGAACTACTAAAAAATTGGTTTCTTATAGTTGACAGACAAGTGTAAAGTTATATTATCTTTTTTTAAAAATGATAGTGACTATACCCAAAGACAAATACTATGATAAATAAATCCATTGATTTCTATGTCATCAATATCTTGTTTTAATTCCATGAATTTCTTATCTTCTTCTTGATTGAATGGTAAATGAATCAAACTTATCATAAGCAATATGACAATAAATACTAAATATTACCTCTTATAGGGTACTACAATATTCCTTTAATATACACTTATGGGATTCTCAAATAAGATTTAAAATCTAGGTTAATGAGTTACTTATAACATTTAGAGAAATATCTAAATGAATTGAAAAAATATATTTTCTAGGACATAAGTTATAAGAATTTGTTTTAGTATTTTAATCTACCACTATTCTTGGAATGAAAGCACACTTCAACTTAATTTATGTTAAATAAAAAACTAATATATAATTGTAAATATGCTCATTATACCTCACTATAAATATTGATACCATTGAAATTTTTATAAACTATCTTATTTAGGACCAAGAATTCCCATGTAATTTATATATTATATACCATTATAAAAAAAGGTGGAAATTTGAAACCCCCTATATTTATTTTGATTGTAGTACCAAATTCTCAATGAGTAAGGAATCTGATCTAGATACCATCATAATTGATCTGGCACACATGTAGGTGCGAATGAATTATATCATCTAATGTAAAATATAGTACATATTAAACAAAATGGAATCAATGATGCACCTCAAATAATAGTTGGTTAATTATAAGAAATTGTTATTGAAACCACTATAATAATAATATAACCTTGATGCATTAAAGAGTAAGTTCAATCCCCTTATCAAGGTTTTTTACCAGTATCAAATGATTGCACGATCTAGTATTTTTGGGATTCACTATTGTTATTTTTGTCCTTGTATGTATTTTATTGATTTATATTAAATTCCCATATAAAAGTAAGATATATTTTGTAGATAACCCATAATTAAATAACAATGACATGATTGTGTATTATTAAGATGATTTTGATAACCATTTCACAAACCAACATACTAAAAACACCTAATTTTGGTTATTCGTTGAGAAAACATTAAATAAACAACCATAGATTTATTTTAAATCATTAATTATTTAGAATAATTCCACCACCTTTTCTCTTATGCTAATGAATTATTATACCCACTACATGAAGGAAAGAACTACTTATATTTATATATCCTTCATAATAAGCCTCAACAAAATCTATCATCATGTAAATTTTAACATAGGTAGGTATATTGAATAAAAAACATTTGACCAAATATATTGTATAAACCTTAAATTATATTCAATAGAATTATTTATTTTTATCTTTTCCTTAAATTTTACAGCTATATCTATAATCATTAACTGTATGGTGTTTCAAAATGATTTTATTTATTCAAATTTTTTTTATATTATCAAACAATTTAATCCCAATCTAGTATATACTAACTAAATTAATATTTAATTTATTTATATTTTTATTACAATTGATCACTTCCATGTTCATCAATTTTTATATACTTTTCTTCGAGTGAAACACTTTTAACCAAAATTTATTATTAAAAGTCTTTATCCATCAAATGAATTTTATATTTATGATTATGTTTTTCTTCTACTTATTCTTCAACTCTATCTTAAAACTATTTTATTCAGATATTTCATTCTATATGAAATTTGTTATACTCATAAATTAAAATATTTAAATTTTATACTTCCTTGAAAATAACATAATAAATGACTTTATTCTCAATAAATTTACAATTTAAATCTTCAATAGTTTTTTATAAATGTTTCTATTTTTTCTTAAAAACATTTTCATCTATATTTGTTACTTGAACTAACATTTCTAAAAAAGATCTCTATTTTAACACTAAAAATATATTTGAAATGTAATGATGAAATTAAATCTTAAACATATTTTAATTTTGAGTTTCGTCTTCACAATAATCATTATATATTTATTTAATTTCATCGTAAACATGTAAGATAATTATTTTCCCAAAAATTTTAATTTAAATATCACTATCATCATTTATCTAATTTTTCCTATTTAATCTATGGAAAATATAAATAATTTTATATACCTTATAACTCCTACATTCTTAATTTATGAAATTTATTAAATGTTAAGATGAAGACAAATTTATATCATTACAAAATCATGATTTTATCTTATAAAAACATATCTTTCATTATTTTTATTATATATAATTTATTTTTTGATATTTAGTTTTCTTTATTATTTATTTTTCTTGATTTTGTACTTAATGAAAATAAAAACAATATAATTAAATATGGTATAAAATTTTATCATCCCCATTTAAAAATATATTCATTGAATTAGTTTAAAAAATTGACTACATGATTTTTTTTTGTATCTTCATATTTGGGATAAGTGGGAATCATGTAAATAAATTAATATAAAATTATTGATCACCATCCATAGTCACCAAAATCAATAAAGATAGTAGAATAAAAATTTGTAAAATTTTTATCTAATTTAAGAGGATCTAAATTAGATATCTACACTCTTAAGAGGTGTATATAATGATGTACCATATTATTACTTATGAATTTTATCATCCAAATATTATCAACATTAAACACATCTTAAACTGACAGATTTATATTATGATTTTATTATTTTTAATTCATGAACATATATCAATAATTTTAAACCACATAGATAGAAATGTAAAAAAATATAAATATAAAAAAAAAATTAATATTAAAAAGGTTCACTACTCATCCCAAGTTTCTCTATGATTTCATTAGAATATATCATTATAGGCACTCAAAAAGTATTGAATAGTTTTTTTAAAACAAATGAAGAATCTAATTTTTTTACACCTGAGAAAACCTCATTTATTAATATTGGATTATTTGATAACACAAATCTCACAAAATCATACATGAAATGATTAAACTGGTAGGCAGTTCATGATCTTACTAGTATGACTTGTGAGAAAACACCCTATAAGCCTATAGATACCTCAAGTATCCTTAAAATGTGGGGAAAAAATATTGTTGTTGGAGTGAAGAATAAAAATTATAGAAAACCATGTAAACAAATACCCTATGAAAGTATGAAAGAATTAATGGACAAAAAGGTATTTTTAGAGTAAATAATAATAGATAATGAGTCATATAATTATTAAATTTTGTTCATTTGGGATTGGGTTAATATATAGTCTACTCAAGATAAAAAATAATTTTTCTTAAAATTTATTTTAAATCATAAACCATTATTATAGGTTTCCTGACCACCATCATCATTCTCCCCCGATTGAACTAGAACCACATTTCATAAGTTATCAATCTTTCATGAAAACCTATAGTTACATGACATCCTTCACCTATGTAGATACAATAATTTATATATAATATATTCCCATAACTCGGATGGTTAAACTATATAGTTTTATTTTCACACTAAATATTATATCAAACTAGAATCCCTATATTGAGACACACTAACTATGCATGGTTTGGAGAACCCACTTAAAATAAAATATTATCCAAATTATTTTACTCTATGGGAAGAGAGATTAAAATTTATTTTCATTCTAAAGAAAACAAAAATTTTAAAAATTTAAAACATTAAGGTTACATTCCGAATCATGTTGGCTCGTATTTCTTGGGTATATTAAAAATTTGAGGTTTTTCATTCATAAAAATGACTATAAAATTCACCTCAATTTTTTTAATCATGGAATATATCAAAATAAATAATAAAAAGAAATGTGTGTAAAATTAAAAATAAATAGAAACTATTGGGAAAATAAAAATTCCAAATCAAAGTACACGTAAAAAAGAATATCATATATTTCCATTAGATCTGTATGATATTACACCGCAACCTCATTTAAATATGATGCACTAGTGAAGTGAGGGTGGATTAAAATTCATAATCAAATCATTAAATTATATATGACATGTATCTGTATTATTTTAAATGATCTATTTAGATGTGAGAATTAAATTTTGGTAAAAATGGCTCATAATTATCCCCATATGCAGTGTTAAATGTGGTATATGGAATACAAATTTTGGTGCTAATGTATTAATAAACTGAGATATATTAGGTATAAATTAATCATTATTATAAACTAGAATAACAATTAGTGACTATGAAATAATGGATTGTTCAACCTCTAGTATAGAGATAATGGGTTCAAGATATGATGTTGAAGGAGGATTTTAAAGATTAATGAAATGTTTTTTCATAGAAGGGGTTATAATAGGCGAGTATGATAAATTAGGATTAGATGTGAAATCCCAAATCAAAATGGATGTATTCCTTTTTCTTTCATGGTCAAATATGTATACCCTTTCTTGGGATTTTAGGTAACCAAATTTTTTAAATTTTCATTTTTCATTGGTTTATTTAAAACTTACTCAACTACTCTAATAAATTTTATCCTTATTTATTTATTTTTAATTAATTTTGTAGATGAATTTATCAATAACCTCTGTAATTTTATTTTAATCTACCTCATGTGAGGACTGTAAGGCTATATGTGTTATTTTAATAGTCATATTGGATGGTTGTATATGTTCTATAGTAGAAGCATTATATGGTATATTTTTAATAAGTGATATATATTGTGTAGATTTTATATTATATAGTAGATAATTTGGGAATAAATATTTCAATTTAAATATTTTATTGAAAACAAATCAACCATGACACCAGATAAACATGATAGAAATGGGGTATAGGGTTTGGTGAGGTGCCCAAAACCCATACATTCATAAACAGTTTTTAATCACTTTTTAAACCCCATGTATGAAAAAAATCGAGCTAAATATATCATTATTTTTCATAATTTTCATTACTTAACTATTACATATCACAAATAATAGCCAATCCAATGAAATATGTAACTCCTTGACCCAAATTCCCCTAAACTAGTGCCACTATCAAGTTTCTTATAAGTCCTCAAGCGCACCTCCATGTACTTCAGAGGCTCCCAACTAGAAACGAGGGCCTAGGGTGTGATAGTGGGGAGTCCATACCCACTTATTTGAGTAATAAAACATAATAAATATCTAAGTATTATACACAACAGAAAATAAATACGGTGGGGATGTAGTATATAAACTGAAATAGACCATACTATAATATTAATTTTATATTCTATAAAATCATAAATAGATTTTTCATATCTAAAAATACTAGTCAATAACTGGGATGACCATATAGATACAAATGTTCAAAATAAGTAGAAAAAATGAATATGGATCTACTAAAAACATTGAGATAGACTATATACCTAGTATCTAGACACTATTGAAATGAACCAGCCTCATTAGAAGATCCAACATGAGTATCTCCGCTCAAAAATGCAACATTAGACATCATCCCAATACACCATGAAACTTTACTCAATTTTAATAGAATACATAAGGTCTACACATAAAATAAGGTGCACATTCATGGATTATAAATAATATCAATAGGGATCCAAAACTATGAAAAAATAAAGATATTATCCACTAAGTTCATGAAAAATATCTGGCTCATCAAAGCTGAGACTGAACTGAATATATAAGTGTAAAAAATAAATGTGAATCCACAATCACACCCAAGGTCCAAGATCCTGGTCAACATGGAATTTTCCACCCTAGAATTCCATATCTGTATGTGTATACATGTATAGTTTTACACCAATATATATACACATAAATTTGAATATTCAGATGTAAAATGAATGAAATAACATAAAACATATGCAGTCAATCCTTGGGATCATATCCCCAATAATTTGGGCATCCTATACAAAAGGAAACGATATGGATGTTTATCCACTCAATATTTGTATAATTAAGTCAATATATGGGTCCATAATACAAATCCATATATTAATTGTTTTAAAAAAATTCAAAATGTCTTGGAGAAAGGTACATCAACATAGGGGAATACTCATCCCACACATGGGTTCACCACTACTCACATTCAATCACTGTAACAAAGGATTCTAAGGAAGTATATATAGATATCCTATAAATTTTCACTGATATAGCTTCCATGTTTCTCATTCCATTTAAACCTAGTCCATTGTTTGAGCCCAAGGTCCCAGTCCGCATGCAATCATAATATTTGAAACTCGAATAATCCCAAAGTGTCAGACCCTAAGGAGACCTATATGGAGAACTCAGAGGTGAGATTCCATACCCACCTCAGAGTCTCTAATATGGGAGAGAGTAATCTTCCCAATCAATTAGAAAAGTGTAATCATTCGGAGTATCCAATGATTTGAATTTACATGTCTGACACCATGCTCAGGTAACAAATCAGGGAGAGTGTAGTCATCTTGATCCCTTGAGAAAGTGTAATCATCCACGAGTATAAACAAACTGAGGAGAGTGTGATCATACTCATCACATATCATATAGATGATTGAGGAATCATTCTCATCATCACATGGGAGAGTGTAATAACTAATGTGTACCTTAAATAGGGACTCCATGATCATATATAATTTTCATAGGATCAACAAACGAATACCAGGAAACACGTTTGGAAATCCCTAAAATATAATAATATTATATATAAAATGAATATGTAGATCATATGTAGTAACTATTGGGATGAAAATAAACATATGGAAATAACATGGCTCAAAATGTGAATCCCAAAATAAACATCCATGCATCCCATGGAAAAATAATGATGCCTTTCATCTGGCTCAACACCCACTAACCATGAAGCATCACTAGTTTACATAGTTACATCAGTAATAAACAGGTGAAAGTAAATAAAAGAGTGAGGGTTGACAAACACCTAATCCCAAAAATAATACCACAACCACATGGTCCTACCAGTTCACCATGGGTTTTAAGGCGACCCTGTCTGCCATCTCTAATGAATCCCAACATACTAGGTTAGGGTAGGTCAAAAAAAAGGGGGCCCATTGGGTCCTTCTAGTGATTACATCAGAGAGGCATCCTACCTGGGATCCTGGAGGTGTACACAAAATCCAAGGAATCTGTCTTAGGGTCCTCTGATGATATAGTAAATGGAGGGATCCTTTATTTGATCCTAGAATTATAAACATGATTTAGGCATTTACATGGGATCCTCAGAACAACACATAGGTAAAGGCACCATATAGGGACCCTCCATATTCATATAAGAATGATGAGGCATCTTACATGAAACTGTTCGAATTGTATAAATGTAAAGTGATCCTAAGAGGTATTCCCTAGGCTATATATCATGTGATTTTAACACATATGGTGCGTTCAATAACATATAATAAGATGGAGACATCCTACATGGGACCCTCTAGGCTGAAACAAAAGTAGAGGAACCCTACAAGGGATCCATAGAAGAAATTGGTCTCACATATTATTATGAAATAAGGGAAATATCACAAGGGACATGTAATCTAAATAAAAATATGAAGCAACAATCTAGAGATATAGATTTTGGATCATCTCAGATCAATAGTCTCACCCTCAAAAGAGAACATGATTCTATAATCAGGGGAAGAACCTATCCATTTAGGTAGAACCACCAAAACACCAATAAGGAGTGCTAAAATCACTCCATGAGCTTCACCATCATGATCTACATAGAAAGATATGAAGAATGGATAACCTTGGTTCCAACTAAAACTCAAGGAGGAAAATACATGAATAATAAAAAAGGGATGATGAAGGGGTGTTACATGACATGTCTTCGAGAGCACATGACATGTACTCTCAAAAAACCATCTTGTCGTGTACTCTGACAAGACGTGGCATATAAATGACAAAGTACATGACATATAATATAGATACAAAACGTGTACCCAACACGGGGTACCTTCCGATGTCCATCACCTATACTTCCATGTATTTGGGCTGGCTATGTACCTATACATTTTTTGTGACCCACATAGGGTCATACTATATACATCCCACGACATGATCTCATTACACGGGTAGACTGGCTAGGTACTTGGATACATAGAATAGTACCAACACATTGTTTTTATGACCCATACATGACATGCACTTTGAATTTTTCATTTTCCACAAATAGTAATAAAAAATGACATCTGTTCTATGAACTTCATGCTGTGTATAGGTGTTTTCCTGAACAAAAAACTTCTAAATCTCCTTGAAACACTCATTTTCTAATCAAAATAGTAGATAATTCTTAAAGGGTTACTAAGTAATCATAATAGGCATTTCAAAATAGAAAATGAAAAGTCAATAGGTATCTATTGATAAACATAAAAACAACCTACCTTTGGGTGGAATCCACTGATGGTTCTCCCGTTTTCATGATCTCGGACTGACACTCGATGATCCAACACATTTGAAGCTCCATGGTAGTACCCTTATTCCTCTCCCTATCTGTATATCTCTCTCCCAATTTAATTTTGTCCTTCAAAAATGTGATGGAATAACCCTATCCATGATCATGAAAATCATGGATGAAAATAAAAAAAATAAAATAAAAGGAAGTAATGAAATGAAATGTAAAAGAAATGGTCGTCAGACCCAACCGTACTTCCTAAAAAGATTTTACGAATATCCTAGAAATAGTTCCCCATTTAGGGATTAATTATGGAGAATAAATATCAATCCAATGTTCTACTCAAAAAATATGACCATGTGAACCTATATGAATTCATTAATATTTATTTAAGGAAATAATAATTATTCCGCTAAAATTAAATTGACATGGATTTCAATCAAACACCTCTCATAGGGTAAAATAAATATTCGGGGGGCCTATAGTGTTGTCATAAAAATTATCCAATGTCATCTTCTAGGATAAAATAACAATTTTTACCCTTAAAAGTGTCCAATTGAACAAAATATACTCAAAATTATAGTCCAAAAAATGGGACCTTACAATATCCCAACAAAAAATCTTATCATTTAGCATAATAAATGGAGGTAAGAATATAAGTCAGGATCTCAACTTGATAATCTTCCCAGCCAATTCATATATACTATTGATGCATTCATGTAATAGGGTGTGGAAGAAAATTCAATGTTCTCCTAGTACAGTAGAGTAGTTAACTCGGGCCACCTCCCTTGAAAAGCATCACAGTTTCTTCAATCACTAAATTTTAATTTTTCTAATATAAATAAATTTTTAATTTATTTAATAGAGTTGTTTTGGGGTTTTTTGAACACATGTAATTAAATTAATGCTATAGAGAATTAAAAACAAAATGTAGATTCAGACAGAATGAAATCATGGGAGATAGGTCTCGGTTCTAGGGTAAGATCCAATGGGTTCATTCGAAATATATTTATTGTTTAAATTATAATTTATAATTCAATTTAGGAAACGACATTAATTAATTAATTTTATATTATTTATTGAGTTTTTGATTTCGGCATGCCTCCGACACACAAAACCACACCTCCTGCAATATTCAAATAAGATAACACCTCAACCAAGAATGATATTTCAAAAATAATCATATCCACCATAATAAATTTTATAACTTATGGAAACCCAAAATCCATTTTATGGAGGGTTTTCTAAAGAGAAGTGAGGAAAAATGAATTAATCAAGGAAATAAATGGATTTGGAAATAGTGCCATGGTGGATGATCGTCACACCCATGTAATATTATCATCTCCACCAAAAATAGATTAAACATTTTTAATTTGAATCACATTAATATAGAAAACTGTAAAACATACTCCAGGTCCATGCCTTAGGGTAGTCACTTTCCATTTCAAACTGAATAGAGAACATGATAGAAAGATGAAGGTGAGAGAATGATATTAAGGTTTGAAGAGAAAATGGGTGGAAGAAGAAAAGGGAACATGTTAATATATATAAAATTAATTCATTTCACGAGTAAAGAGAAAAGGAAAATTGAAATCCTAAATGTTCATTGGCCTCCACTCCTTGGTTCCCTAGAGGGAATGGGGTGGATTGAAAGGTATTAAAGGGGAAGATCTCCCCTACTTTAATAGGAATAATTTTTCTAGGAAATACTACACATTCAATACATAATTTGTGAATTTAATCATTCTTGATATATGCTAATAAATGTTTTTTATGTCTCTTATAAATCATTCAGCACATTTTTTTAAGTGTCATGTGATTTTTTTCAATTTCACTCTGACAATTTATTATGTCTATTCTGCCTCTCCAAATATCAAAACGACCAATTTTTCATCCATTAATGAACATGTTAAAGACCTATTCACGTGTTTTATACTTCATGACTATTGTTCTAAAATATATTTCACATCCAACCACCATATTTCATAGTAATTGTTCTTATCATGTAAGAGTTGTGAATTTTTTTTAGAATTACTTTCTATGGATGAAGGTTCCAAGAATATTCCTTTAAATTATTGGCTTACAAGTCCCTCTTTATGATCTCATACCTCCATGAGATTTATTATATTATTTCTCATATGATTACTTGTACCATTACATGTTTAATATCCTCAATTGAAGGTGTTTATAGTGAGTTTAAATTCTCTATGGTGTTAAGGTACACACTGTGCGCCCGGAAAATTTCCTAACGTCAATGAATTTTATGGTCCTTTAGATGCTTGTATCAGCCACTAGTCCATCATAAAAAGTTGAAGGAAATAAATTAATTATTTTAACAAAAAAATAATCACTCAATTTGAAATTATATTTGTAATGAAATTAACAAAATACTCTTGATGTAAATATTTGTAAAAATAATTATTTAAGAATTTTTCACATTTAATCTCAATAAACACCTTAAATAAAGAAAATAATGCAAAAAAGGTCATACTGATAAATTTATCTGCATTAAATCATTAAAATAGGTTTAAAAATTCATAAATTATTAGATCTATCAATTACCTAAAACATAAAACATGCTTTACCAAACACATAAAACCCTATCATGGAATTGAGAGGATACCAATGTTAAAAATATTCAAATTAAAAAGTAATAAAATTAAAAAAAATTCAATGTAAATTAAAAATTTTAAATAATCAGATTATGTAAAATTTTAATTTTTAATTTTTTAAAGAAATAAAAAATTTGTGTATTTTAATTTTCCACTTCGAAAAATGATGGAACTTCTCATTAAATTCATTATAGCTCCTCAATTCATTATTATTAAACAAAAAAATCATGATCTACGTCACTTTTAAATCATTTCTCTCATCACTAATGATAAAAATCAAATGGTGTAATGCTCAAAAAAATAAGAACATGCACCTTTTAAATAATATTGTAAAAGTACTACATTATCCACTCTGTAATGTAAAAAGGAACATAAAATCAACAATACTATTCAATAAAGGTTAAAATGACTCTAACGATTAAGGTTGGTCAAATTTAATGATTTAAATATTAAGGCTCAAGGAGGAGGTTTATCTCTTTAGTACAATGTAATATATCAATAGTTTTAATGGAATTATCCTTTTAAAAGTAGAAACACCCATGTCCCCAATACTCAATGTAAAGGTTATGATCAAGTAAGCATAATGCATGATTTGTGCACCCTCTTGAATAATTTTTATTACTTTTGAACTTTTTTTTTAATTTTTAGAAGTTATCATTAGATCAAAGCACACATCAATCACCTAACCACAAATGATTATAAGATTTTTAGTCAAGAAAATAGTGAATTTTTCTTCTCCAAAAATCCCAACCCATTGCTCTATCTTTTTAGGGTTATTTTCATCATTTTCTTAAATTCAAGAGGAGAAAATAGTGAATTACAATGAATGATTCCACAACCTTTTAATATTCCCACAATAGAACCCTCTGACCTTTTCCTTAAAATTTATAAAATCCCTTCTACTGTGATTACATTAACCCTCACACTTCATCATTAATATATCTTGAAAATGCGCAGAGTAGGGTAAGAATGGATAAAAATGGATTGAATCATGGATCATCCATATAATGATCGATCATGGTCTCTATGGGGAAAAAGTGTGATTGATGTAATGGTGGTATTTTATGGATTGTGGATTTTTGGAAGATGCCTCATTAATTTAAATGTGTCTTTATACTGGTACAACATTGAAATTATCAAATGAATGATTTAGAAAGGGATATGTCCCAAGATCACTTATAAAATATACTCATGAATAAATAGAATGTACTTGGTTTAAAAATACTCTCATAAATGACACATATGATATTTATACAATCACTCAAGGAATAATTAATAATAAAAAATCAATTCAAATGAATTTAAGAAATTTAAATAATGAAAAAACTATAAAGAAATTTCATATGCATGAATCAATAAATTCCAACAAATCATGAGTAATCATTTCAATATTTATAATTCATATTAAAAATTAATTTTTCCATTTTAGTCTTTCAATACTATTAACATTGAAATATAAAACATAGAATCACTAGATTCCTAAGATACTCCAGTTTCCATGATATGTCAATTAAAGAATAATTGTTTTGTGGGAAATAAATCTTATCTTTAATGATCAAATTTTCATTTGGACAAATATTTAAAGAGTTTATAAGTTAAAAATTAAAAGTAATGTCTATTTCAAAATAATGCTTCGGTCCTCTTCCACTAATTTTGGTGTTTCCTTCTTCCATCATAATTTTATAAATGAAAATTACTCAATTAATCACAAGGATCATTTCATCTAATATCAAATTCAAAAGTTGGAGTGGGTTTCATGTTGGACTAATCTAAAATAGGAAATTGAAATTTAAATTCCTAGAAAGCATTTGTCAATAAATAATTTTATGATCCACCAAGTGGGCCACAGATTTTTACTACCTTTATTGTGTTTTACTGTCTATTATTCAAAGTATGATGGTGGTTGTGGATTCTTTGACATTAACCACCACATGTGGTTTTTACCAGAATCCATTTCGTTTTTCTTGTTGAGGAGAATTAAATGTATATAATACCCTATATCATCCACCTTTGCAACATATTGCAACTTTCATGGTGGGGGTAGGAGTATGTTTAGAACCTCCCCCTCCTTTATTTCTACTTGTGAAACATCTTCTCATTTTAGTAGTTTCTCTAGATTTGAAGCAACATGTGTCTCTGGTTCATTAGGTGGGGCCATTAGTATAACATCACAGGATTCCACTCGTAGATGTTAAATGTCTTCATGAATCTCTAGGTTTCCCCAATAGGTTCCTATTATGTTTCATCATCTTCCACCAAGGAAAAGAAAGGATTGACCGAATCAAAAAATTGAAAGAAATAAGGATTTATATTTTAATTAGATAGAAATTAATTATAAAATATAGAGTTCAAGAGGATATTATCTCCCTAAGTTGGTTTTGTTTAATAAATTCTTCAGTGATAAGTTTGTCTTTGAAGTCTTTCTTCATAATATGTAGGTAGGTAGTCAATCTCCTCTAGTATTTCATCAAATTCTACCACTTGGACAGTGTCATCATTTATTTGTGCTATCTCTTCTTCATTTGGAGGCTTGGGTATATTAATTAGTTCCTCGCAATCATTCTAGAATTTACACAATTCCTATTAATATCCCAAATTTAGCTCAGTAAGAAAGTCCTCTTCCTTTTCATCTACCTCTGGTATAATTGGTTGAGTGAGTTTTAATTAATATTTATGTACCTCTAAATTTACCTCCTCTAGTTCATCAATGATGAGTGGAGGAATTTAATCCATGACTACCTTAGGTTATTTTTGTGGTTCAGGGTGTGGTTGCTCAATTAATGAACGAACATAGTCATATGATCTTTCAGTTTCCTCCCCAAATCATCTAGAGTATTGATCATCATATCCACCTAATCATTTAGATATATATAATCCAATTATAGTTCTTGATATTTCACCTATTAGTAATCTTTCATTGCATAAAAAATTTGAATTTGAGTACATCATTGAATAATAATTATTTTGTTAAGATATATTCTATATGAAAAAAGAAAAATATTTAGAAAAATATGAATTTAGAAAATGTGATCGAAGTAACTTCTTAGCTCCAGGACAATGGGTCCAGTTTTTATGTACGACTGTTGTTGGGTTTAGAAAAATAAAATTTCTTAGTTGTATTAGTGCAAAAAAGTGGATGACTTGGGTCATATCACATGGGGAGCATCACAGTTGGATCAATCACTAATTTAAAATTCATATAATCTAGATCTTTTTTTATTTTTGTTATTTGTTGAAAATAGTGGTTTTTTTGTTTTTTTATATGTAATTAAAATAATGCATTGTATAATTGAAATCTAAATGAAAATTAAAACAAAATAAAATTAGGGGAAGAAGTTCTTGGTTCTAGGGTTCGACATCATGGGTTCATTCATTATATATATTTTTTTTAAAATTCCATTTGTTAATTCATTTTATGAAAAATAATTAATGATTTACTTTTCTATTATTTATTGACTGTGTGATTTCATTATACCTCTGTCATACTAAACCACATCCTCCAATAGTCAAATATGATAACACCTCAACTGAGAATTTTATTCCCAAAATACTTGCCTCCACTGTATACAGTTTCATCCATTATAGAAACCCCAAATCCACTTTATGAAGGGTTTTCCTAGGATAATGGTGGGAAAATAAATTATTCAAGGAAAATATATGGATTTAGAAAATGTGTTGTGGTGGAGGATTGCTACACACGTGCACCATTCTAGCCTCCACATCAAATAGGTTTAAAGAATTTTCAACTTGAATAGTAATAATGAATAAAATCATGAAACCTGACCCATGGCCAATCCTTGGGTTATTCAAGTTCCATTGCGAATTGAAACGAGATGATGATAGAAAGATATAAGAGAGAGAATGAGAATGATATTGGATGAGAAAAGGGGTGGAAGAAGAAAGGGGAACCCATTGATATTAAAAAAAATGAATGCATTAATGTTTGTCTGAGTTGATATTTAATAGGGGGTGAATGGAGTTCCAATTAAAATTTCTGATTTAAAACGTTATATAAAGTTCCATCAAATTAAATAACAAGATAAACTCAAGTGAATTTGTAATACATTAAAGGTTTAGTTAGGTTCCTAAGAGATTGATTAGTTCTAAGTTATTTTAATCAAAATATTAAATTAGCTTTTGAAACAAACTTAGTGATTTACAATAAACACACACACATTCTAGTTTAACTATCAAAGTAACTTTAAAATGGATTTTTGTTTAATGTAATTTGTAGCGGAATAAAAAAATATTTTTAACAAATGAAAAAATAACAACAGTTTTAAAATAGTAGGATCAGTATCAAGATGAGACTTAGTCCTCTCAAAAGAATTATATAAACTATAATCCACATCCTGGATCGAGGTTTTACAATATTACTCAGACTGTTCAGGTCATCAGACCTCCGCCACAATCCTATGTTGGTAAACAACAACAACAACACTCAGGTTGTTCAGGTCACACTTGACCTCTTCCACAATTCACAGTGGCATACAATAAGGTGTAAAAAGTCTGGTGTGAGGATTTTGTATCCTCCAGTTCAGAGCAGGAGTCAGTGTGTGTCAAAATATACAGATACACACACACTGCTCAAAATTTTAAACAAAGGTATAATAGATAATAAATAAATGAATAATGATTTTAGAATACACAAAGTGATTGCAGATGAGCTCTAGACTCATTTGGATGTTGTAGATTTTATTAGAGTCCTTTTTGGTGAAGATGACACCGAACAGTGTGTCGTTGTTCTTCCCATCAATAGTTATTCAGCCATGTGCATATGATGTTCATTAAGGCACAAAAACATTTCTCTGGTGTTTGTTCAAAGTTAATGATCTTCTTGGGAATCTATAGTTTTCACAGCTGTTCTTCAAATTCTTCTTTTGTTTCATGGACCTTCACAAACATGCAAGCTTTTATTCTTCTTGTGTGACTATGTCTATGTTTGTTTTTCTCTATTTTCATGGTAGATCGGTCTTCCTTTTTATTCCTTGAGATCTAGCAAAGGGAATGATTACATTTTGACTGGTACAAGGTACTATTACCTGACACCCATCAAACAACATTAATTAATAGTAAGTGAACTAAAGTAAACAAATATGATCATTGGAATTATATGATAGTTAATAAAAAATCAAATAGTTTTCATGAAAATTGGTGAGTCATGAGATTAGTAGGTCATTTGAATTTTCATCGGTATCGGTATTGCATTTGATCAGCATTGACTTCAGTAGATCATTTTATCATCATCGTCTTAATTAGTTCATTTGATCAGCATTGTCTTCAGTAGGTCATTTGATCAACATCGGCTTCTGTGGGTCATTTGATCATCATCAGCTTCGGTAGGTCATTGGATCAGCATAGGCTTCGGCAAGTCATTTTATCAGCATCTGCTTTGTTAGGTCATTTGATCAGCATCGGCTTCGATAGGACATTTGATCAGCATCATCTTTGGTAGGTCATTGGATCATCATCTGGTTCAGTAGGTCATTTGATTAGCATCGTCTTCGGTAGGACATTTGATCAGCATCGGCTTTAGTAAGTCATTTGATCGGCATTAGTGATATAGTTGTATCATTTGTGTGACCATTGTCATCCATCTGACTATTGTCATTGTTTCAACCATTGTCATCGGTGTGACCGTTGTCATCGGTGTGACTGTTGTCATCGGTGCGACCGTTGTCATCGGTTTGTCACATCGGTGACTCGTTCCTTTAACTATCGGTGACTCACAAATATAACTAACTGTATTTCAAAAACATAAAATTCTCACAAAGTGTCTGGTTAATCCTGAATACTTCCAGGACAATAGTAAACAATAAATAATCATAGATAAAAATATGTAGACATTATTAAACATACATAAACACATTTAAAATAGATTGAATAATTGACTAAATTTACTTATAAAAAAACAATGATTTGTGATTATTAATTTAATTAGCACACAAAAGGTTCAACAATCTCTCCCTTTTTCATAATCACAAATCTAAGGCATAAATGAAGAGGTAAGATGATATAACACTCAGTATACTACACCTATGTAAAAATAATATATGTCTAAATGTAAACATGTCATCAGAGCATGGCATCAGATCATAAACAAAGTTAGATTATATCAACATAGCATCAGAGCTATCAAACATAACATCAGAGCTAAGAATAAATCTGAGCTATATTCCTATTAAAGCTAATATAATCTATATCATGGCATTAGAGCATAAAGATTATTTAGACTATATATATTTGTCTCCCCTTGTTTATACTTATATATACTATTCTCCCCCTTAGATATATTTTTATACTGTTCTCCCCATTTGAGATTATCAAAAACAAAAAAGTAGAGAGAGAAAAATGATTCATTTAAATAACATTTTAAAAGAGATAAGAAAAATACACCATATCAAAAATGACAGGAATATATATTTCTGGCGGTGTAGAGGTGCCTTCCCTTTAGCATAGGGAGGAATGGATGGGCCAAAAGGTGGTTTGGTGGAAGATTGATATGGCCGGATGGAGAGGGGGGGTAAGACCACACTGGCTGGAAGTAGACAAGGTGCAAAGGTTACTTGCATGTGAAATGAAGATACTCTTGGAGGTGGGTGCTGAATGACTTGCTGAATATTGGATAAATCATTAGAAACTAATATCTGACCTTGAGAAACACTAGATGGACAGAGAGGCTCCGTAGTAGAAAGAACAATTTTTATTCTCGCACATGATGATATGGTTTGAGCAGATTGATAAAATCTTGAATTACTTCACCACCATATTTCATGTCCTTCTCAAAATCATCATTGTTCTGCATGAAACTCTCTAGAGTGGGAGTAAAATCCTTAAACTGTTGGACCTAATCCTTAAAGGATTGAGTGACTAGATGTAGCCTCAAATTCTCATTCAGGACATTAAACTGATGGTTCAAAACATGCTTGGTATAAATTTTAGAAAAATAGGGATCCACTATTTCTTTGATCTCTTTCTACGCATTAGTAGCATCGGCTGAATACAGCTTCACCATCATATGAATATGATCACTATTTTATTTCATCTTTTTCAAAGAATCGAAGTCCATAATCTGTCCAATGGCCGCTAAATCTTCTTTTATAATATCTTTTAAGGTATTAATCTCATGTCCAGTTATATTGGTCTCTTTGGAGGTGCTAGGCTGAGAAAAAATCTATGTTATCTCATCCATCAAACTTCTTAAATCAGATTTCTTTAGTTGTTCTATCATGTTTTTCAAAACTTCCATCATACAAGTGATGGTTGATCTAAATTCTCATGACAAAGATACTAAGTCACTACTCAAATCCTCAAGCTCTTGATTGAGAGGGGAAATGTGCCTACCAATTATCTCACCAGTATTGCATAGGTCTAGCTTAATAATATTTACCACTCTTTGAGTTAAAGCATCCATAGAAACCTCATATATTTTCACAGGATAAGGAGTAGGAGAATTAGATAATTCCACATTCATTGTTTCTCTGACTGCATGGAGAAACTCATCTTTAAACAAGTCAAAATTAGATCGACAAAAAGAAGAAATGAGTCTTTCTTCAGAAACTTTCACTTCCTTAGCAACGGGTCATGCCTCAACTGGATGTCTTACTATTGCAATATTCACTAATTCTTCCTCTTCCTCTGAATAATACAAACTCAAAACCGCAAAACCAGGGTGGTCATCCCATTCAGCCATACAAGAGTTATACCTAGGCTTCACAAAATAAGCTTTACCAGAATTTTCAAGAGAGTGTTCCCCATCTACATCAATAAAAGATTGCACTATCCTTTTAGCCTTAGGAATATTTTCTTTCTCAACTGATTGTGGTTGTGGATCAGCTTGAATCATATCATGAAAATCCACTAGTCAAGTACTTGCATCATCATCATCATCATCCCCATTAATATTTCCATTATTGTTTACCGAAGTCTCATTGGTACTGTCTTTGTTACTGGATTCATACTGGTCAGAATTGGATACTTCAGTTTCACTTTCTTCATTATCACCTAGAAGGGGTTTTGACTCAGGTAACTTAAGGGGTGTACTTTCTGGCCAAATTCAATTCTTTTCTTAGGACATACTGTATTATGGTCACTCATGTCATCAGGAGGTGAATCAGGTTCCTTTTCAGCATCGACAACATTGTCCGCTTTATATTACCCTATTTCCTTTCTACTGGACTCTCAAGTGTCCTTAGGAACTTCAGTCTCTTCTTCCTCATTAGAATAAACAATTTCCTCTTCAGGTTTTAAACCGTGATCTATCACCCCCTTTGGTCTCTTAGATTGGTCAGAAGGATTATAATATTCATATAAACTATCTTCATCAGCAACCTATGTGTTCTTCCATGGATTCTAGTTAATTTTAATTCCTTTTCAGATATCTTTATTAATACAAAAACCACTACTAATTGAGATACACTCATCTCCATCTACAACGGAGCCCAAAAAAATTAGCATAGCAGAGACGTTATTAGAATAGAATAAGGTTGTAGCATTCATGGATGACTTTACCATCTCATCAATATGAAAAGTAAAGTATCTACACAATTTGATCTTCTCATCATTTAACAATAAAAACAGAAAGATAACATCTTGATACTTCAAAAAAGCGAAATCACTTTTTCTTGGACTGATTTTGAGCAGAATGAACTTAAAAAAGTTTCTACTTTCTCTATATAACTCAGTATCTATTATTCTTTTGGGTTCTGATTTTCCAGACAACATCTCCAGAGCATACTCATGCAAAAAATATTTAGTGGTAGGAGGAATATTACCAGTTAAATACTCATATATACCCTTATGTGGTACCCCCAAACACTCGTCCCATTGCTTCAATGAAAAAGTTATCTTTTTTTCCTTGATCACTGAAGATAATCTTGCAGCTTCTAATCCATACAATGCAATGCTCAAATTCAAATAAAATTCATGCCCTAGTTTTGGGCAGTAGTCTCAGTTATTATTACAGAACCAGTCTTTCCAACCTTGCATCTCCAACACTTTTAAAATAACAGACCTACTGGATAACACCCATTCGAAACATAGTTATTTTTCTGCGATGACCAACAATGTCTCCAATTTCGGGTTCACAGACTTTTGAGGTCTACTGCTCGATACTCCTCGAGCATGTTTCAAAGGTGAGGAGCATTCAGATTCCTTGCCTTTCTTCTTTTGCTTTTCCATTTGGAGGTTTGAGATGTTTCAAAGGTTTTAATGTTCTGGATTTAGAAGATGTGGAGTTCGGCTTGAGATGGAATGTCAACAATTCATAGGAAGAGAAATAGCTGTGGGTCATTAATTTTTTCATTTAGGATTACAATATTAAATATAATATCGATCAAGTAAAACAAACTCATTTTTAAAAACACTAACAGTTTCATATAGATTGTGTAACTCAATCGGTATCATAGATCGGTTTCACTGATCGGTTTCACTAATAAATCATACCTAACTCCTGTTTAATAAACTCTAACCTATCAGAGCTTAAAGGCTTGGTGAAAATATCATCCAATTGATGTTCAGAGTAAATAAATTCCATAGAAATATCACCCTTTTGATAATGATCTATCAAAAAGTGATGTTTGACATCAATGTACATAGTTATAGAGTGAGACATAAGATTCATAGAGATTTTAATTGCACTAGTGTTATCAAAATATATAGACACATGTCTTAATTGATATCAATAGTCCAATAAAGTGTGTTTCATCCTCAAAATTTTTCCACATCAACTACCAGAAGCCATGTACTCTGATTCATCAGCAGAAAATGCAACAGAGTTATGTTTCTTACTACACCAAGATACCTGGGATTTCCCAATAGATTACATGTTCCAGATAATCTCTTCCTATCTAACATGCAACTAGAAAATTAATCATATGAATAACTTATTATGTAAAAAGGTGGTCCTTTCGGAAAAAACAATCCTAAATTTGAATTATGTTTAAGATATTGGAAAATCTATTTAACAGTAAGTAAATGAGATTCTTTGGGATTAGATTGAAATCTTGCACACATGCATACACTATACATGATATCTAGTCGACTAGGAGTAAGGTAAAGTAAACTTCCAATCATACCTCTGTAATTGGTTTGATCAACTAGTTTCCCAGTTTCATCATCATCCAACTTACAGGTGGTACTCATAGGTGTATCATTTTCCTTATTACTATTCAAACCAAAATGTTTTAAATGATACTTTGTATATTTAGTTTGATTTAAAATAATAACATCTTTATTTTGAAAAAATTGAAATCCAAGAAAATACTTGAGTTCTCCCATTACACTCATTTCAAATTCATTTTTAATAATCTCTGAAAAATCAGTACATAAAGAATTTTTATAAGATCCAAATATAATATAATAAACATAGATTTGTACTATCAAAATATCGTTAGAAATTATTTTAATAAAAAGTGTGGGATCAGCAATTCCTTTATTAAAACCTTTAGAAATAAGAAAATTTGTAAGAATATCATACGAAGCTCTTGGATCCTATTTTGAACCATATAATGCTTTGAAAAGTTTAAAAACATGGTTTTGAAAATGGTGGTTTTTAAATCTAGGTGGGTTTTCAACAAAAATATCATCAATTATAAAATCATTTAGAAATTCCCTTTTTACATCAATTTAGTATAACTTGAAATTCATATGAGATTCATAATCGAGTAAGTTCCTAATGGCTTCTAATATTGCTATAGGTGCAAATGTTTCTTTATAGTCTATTCCTTCTTCTTGATTGTAACCTTATGCAACTAATGTAGATTTGTTTATTATAATGTTTCCAGATTCATGGACTTTAATCCTAATCACCTATTTAGTACCTATGGTTTAAGTGTCAATATGACTTTCTACTAATTCCCAGACTTTGTTTCTTATAAATAGATTTTACTCTTCTTGCATAACCATTACCAAATATTCATCATTTATAGTATCATTGATATTTTTAGGTTCTAGCTGTGAAAGAAAGGCTTAATGTTCAACCAGATATTTCTCAGAGAGGATCTAGTTTGTGTTCCTCTATACAGGTTACCTACAACTACATCTAAAGGAAAATTCTTTTGAATACTAGTTGATCTAGTAAAGCTAGGACTAGAAATATCACATTCTTCTCTAGGTTCAGGTTCAATAGTAGTTGGTTCTGGTGTATTTCTTGAGATGGTTTTATTTACAAAAAGTCCACTATCTTTATCATTAAGATTTAGAATATGTAAGTATTATTTAGTATTTTCAACAGTAGGTTTAGGTTCATGTGGATCAGTTTCATCAAATTTGATGTGAACAGATTCTTCCACACATTTGGTTCTCTTATTAAAAACTCTATAGGCTTGTCTAGTAATTGAATATCTTAAAAATGATTCCTTCATCACTCTTAGATGAAAACTTGTCAAGATTAACTTTAGTATTAAGAATAAAGACATTGCAACCAAAAACATTTAAGTAAATGAGTTTCGGTTTCCTATTATTCCAAAGCTCATAAAGAGTTTCCTTATGAACGGTTATAATCAAGACTCTATTTATAATATAGAAAGCTGTAATTATATACTCATACCAAAAATAAATAGATAAATCATATTCATTTATCATAGTTCTTGCAATTTCCTAAAGGGTTATATTTCATCTTTCTACGACACCATTTTGTTGAGGTGTCCTAGGGGCAGAAAAGTTGTGATTATTTCCATTATGTTAGCAGTAAGATTCAATCTCATGATTTTCAAACATAAGACTATGATATCTTCTCATGGTTTTAATCTTATGTACACTAATGTTTTCTACATACTTGGATTATTTAATAAATTAAGATCATGATTTAATTTTGAGAGCTAAAAAGTAAACACAAGTATATATAGAAAAGTCATCTCCTAGAACATAAACATAGTGCTTCTAATTTAAACTAGATACTCTAGAAGGTCCAAACAAGTCCATGTGAACCAACTCGGGAGGTTGAGAAGTTGAATCTTCTTTATTTGATTTAAAAGATACATTATGTTGCTTTCCCTTTTGATAGGGATTACATAATTTATCAATTGGGAATTCAAGTATAGGTAGGTCTCTAACTAGGTTCATCCTAGTTAGTTTTCTAAGTGAATGTTATTGCAGTATCCTAATATTTTGTACCAAATCCATGATTCTTTATGAAAATCATTTAAAAAGGTAATATTCTTCTTAGATAAAGAATTCAAATATACAACATTTACATTTTCATTTCTTAAGGTAGAAAATAGTAAAAAAATTACAATTAAAAACATTACAAGAATCATTTTCAAATTTAACATTAAAAAATCATCACATAACTGAGAAATACTTAACAAATTATATTTTAATCCTTCTAAAAATAGAACTTTTCAAATTAAAATTGAATCAATGTTACCAATTTGGCCTAGGATGATGATTTTCCCTTTAGAGTTATCACCAAAGGTGACATATCCTCCACCAACTGTGATTATGATTTTGAAGCATGAAAAGTCTCCTGTCATGTGTCTTCAACATCTACTATTCAAATACCACGTCTTCCTACATGAAAATTCAAGAATGTTTCCTACAAACCAATTTTAGATAGAAAATGATTTTGGTACCTAGATTTTCATAGGTCCAGGTAGGTTAGCAAGAAAAACATTCTGTACCCATATTTTCCTAAATGGGTCACATATACTTAATATAATCATGTGATTTTGATAGATAAACCTTGTTTGATCTATAACTATGTAAATAGCTAGTTAAGGCATATGATTTTTCACAACAAAAGAATATTGTCCATATTTAGGAATAAATTTATTCTTTTTAGTCTTTCTTTGTCCAGGATGATAACCTAAACCAGTAGTATACGTTGGCTCCACTTGTTTTCTAGAATTTGTGAAAGTGTGTCCTTTCCATTGGTAAATTTTTCTAAATCTTTTCCAAGGTGCTCATTTAAAAATTTTAGTTCAGTATTATCATTATGTAGTTGAGAATTATTTTTTTTATACTTCAAGGGATGATTTAATAGTGGTAGCTACTGCATGGTGCTTCTTTAGGGATTTATACTTGACTTTCAGCTCATTGCAAGTATCATCTCTCACGTTACAATATTCAAATAATTTTTCACGAGGCATGTTTTCAGAAATAGAATTATCTCCATAATAATATATGTTTAAAGTAGGAGTATCCAATGTTACCTCAGATGTGTTTGTCATGAAACACATAATATCTTTTTGAGATTTTTCATCCTGAGTGGAATCTGAATCTCTTAGTCCATCTTCTGAGGCAATCCCAGTTGTATTCATTACTTTCTTTTATTTTTTGTCCTTATAGTCATATTTCTTATTGAACATTAACTTTGGATAATCAGCTTTCACATGTCATGTCCTCTTGAATTCAAAGCAGACTATGTCACCACTCTTATCAGTAATTTTCCAATATTTCTTCCAATGAACTCTGTTTTCATTATTTCCTTTGTAATTAGATTTTATAAAAAAACTTCTTTTTTCATATTAAACTTCTTAAATCATTTGGCTATCTGAGCCATCTCAGCATCGTTGTCTGATGCACTTTCACTACCGCTTGAGCTATCACTTTCACTTTGAATTTTCCCTATGTCCTTAATTTTTGAAGTAGAAGATTTGAAATCCACAGACTTCTTCCCCCATTCATCATCTTCTTCTTTATTTACTTTCAGTTCTTCCTCATACGACATTAAATTAGCAAATAATTCCTTTACAGGCAAAGCACTAATGTCACAATATTATCTAATTGAAACTGATGTGCCTCTCCATCTTTCTGTCAAGCATCTGAATATTCTCATGATTTTCACTTTTGCTGGAACAACTTTTCCATGTGAGTTCATTTTATTTACAATTTCTTTAAACCTGAGATACATGTCAGAAATAGGTTCATCAGGCTTCATTTTAATATTATCAAACATAATAGTGTAGGAATTCAATCTTATTTCCTTAACAGTAGTTGTTCCCTCATTTGAAACAGCTGAAGTATCCCAAATTTCAAAAGCAGTTTTACAAGAAGATATTCGATTAAATTCTTCATCTAATAAAGCACAATGTATGGAATTCATTGCTTTATAATTATTATTGTAAGTAGATTTAGTAGGTTTATCCCATGTAGTTATAATAGTTTTTAGAACCTTATACTAAGTCTCTATAGCAGTCTAGATGTCAAATCCCATACTTTCTAAATGAATTCTCATTTTGATTTCCCATTAGACATAATTAACACCATTAAATAATGGTGGCCTATGGGTAGCTAAGCCTTCTAATATTTTATCCATAATTAGATTTTATAAAATGTATTTAAAGAGATAAATTTTTTGAAATAACATAAATGTTAATATATTTAAGATACAACTAGAATCACAGTTGAAAGCTTTTCACAAACAGAGTGTTTTGAATCCTTATGACACCAAATGTTGGTCGGAGTGGATACTCAAGAGGGGGTTGAATTGAGTTCCAATTAAAATTTATGATTTAAAACTTTATATAAAAATCCACTGAATTAAATAATAAGCTAAACTGTAGTGAATTTGTAATACAGTAATGGTTCAATTAGGTTCTCAAATGATTGATTAGTTCTCAGTTAATTTAATAAAAAGATTAAATTAGCTTTTGAAAATAACTTACTTAATTATAAGAAATACAAAAACTCCTAATTTAACAATCAGAGTAACTTTAAAATGGATTTATGTTTAATGTACTTAGAAGCAGAATATTTAAATAGCTTTAACAGTGGAAAATTGAACAGCAGTTTTAAAACAAGAGGTTCAGTCTGAAGCTGAGACTTTGTCCTCTCAAAATGTTTATATAAACTATGATCCACACCCGGAATCAAGGTTTTACAATAGTACTCAGATTTATTAGGTCCTCAAACCACTTACACAATCCAACGTGGGTAAACAAAAATAACAACACTCAGTCTATTCAGGTCACACTTGACCTCCTCCACAATTCACAGTGGGATACAATAAGGTGTAAAATGTCTGGTGTGAGGATTTTGTATCCTCCAGTTCAGCCCAGGATTATGTGTGTGTCTCAATAGAAAGATGGACACACACTGATAAAAATTTTAAAGAAAGGTATACTACAGAGGAAATAAATTGATAATGTGTTTAGAATGCTCTGAGTGATTTTAGATGAGCTCTAGACTCATTTGGAGGTTGCAGATTTTATTCGAGTGCTTTATGGTGAGGATGACACAAAACAGAGTGTCTTTCTTATTCCCAGCTATAGTTATTCATCTTTGTGAATATGATGTTAGTTAAGGCACAACATCTCAGCTTTAGTGTTTGTTCCAGGTGAAAGATCTTCTTGAGGCTCTCTTGTTTTCACAGGTGTTCTTCAAGTTCTTCTTCTATTTCGTGGACCTTCACACAAACGTACACTTTGATTCTTCTTGTGCATCTCTGTCTCTGTATGTTTTTATCTTTTTTTCACTGCATATCGATCTTCCTTTTTATCTCATGAGATCTGGAAAATGGAATTTTTACATTTTTACAGGTTCAAATTACAGTTCCCTAAAATCCAACAACCAACATTAATTAATAGCAGTGCATTAAATCAAGAAAATATGACCGTTGGAATTAAATTAGAGTTAATAAAAATTCAAAAAGTTTTTATGACTATTGGTGAGTCATGAGATTGATAGGTCATTTGAATTTTCATTGGTATCGGTAGGTCATGTGATCAACATTGACTTCAGTAGGTCATTTGATAAGAATCGGCTTGGGTAGGTCATTTGATCAGCATCCGCTTCGGTAATTCATTTGATCAGCATCAGCTTCGGTAGGTCATTGGATCAGCATTGGCTCTTGTATGTCATTTGATCAGCATCGGCTTCGATAGGTCATTTTATCAGCATCATCTTCGATAGGTCATTGATCAGCATCTACTTTGGTAGGTCATTCGATCATCATCGACTTCAGAAGGTCATTTGATCAGTGTCGGCTTCAGTAGGTCATTTGATCATCATCGACATCGGTAGTTCATTTGATCAACATTTGATTTAGTAGGTCATTTGATTAGAATTGGCTTCGGTATTTCATTTGGTCAGCATCAGGTTTGGTAGGTCATTTGATCAGCATCAGCTTTAAAAATTAATTTAATCAGCATCGACTTTGGTAGGTCATTTGATCAGCATCGGTGAGACATTTGAATCTTTGGTGTGACTATTGTCATCAGTGCGACCATTTTCATCGGTGATACCATTGTCATCAGTGCCACCATTTCCATCGGTGTGACCTTTTTCATCAGTGCGACTGTAGTCATCGGTTTGTCATATCGGTGACTCTTCCCTTTAACTATCGGTGACTCAAGAATATAACTAACGGTGAGTCAAAAACATAAAATTCTCACAAAGTGCACCTTTAATCCCGAAGACTTCTAGGTCAATAGTAAACCATAAATAAGCATAGATAAACATATGTAGACATGATTAAACTTATATAAACACATTTATAACAGATTGAATAATTGAATAAATTGACATATAAAAGAAAACAATAATGATTTTTGATTATTAAAATAAATATTACATATAGGCTTCAACAATTACATGTGGAAATAAAAAAAATGAAAAATGAGAAATGAAATTAGAAATATTAAATGGCTATTGGCCTCCTCTTCTAGGTGCCCTAGAGGGAATGGGGTGGATTTAAATGACTTGAGAGGGAGTATCTCCCATCCTTTTATAGACACAGTATGTCCCTAAAGATGACGCATTTTATCCCTAATAAATGACTTATTAGAGAATTTCCTCCTTCATGAAAAATGTTCATAAATAGTTTTTATGTATCTCTTGAAATTATCAGCACATTTGGTTATTTGTAGAGGGCTTTATGTCTATTTCACTCTAATAATTTTTTATGTCCAGTCACCTTCTCCATATTTCACAACTTCATGATTATCATGCATTGATATCTATCTAAAAGACTTGTTCATGGGTTTTAACCTTAATTAATGTTGTTCTAAAATGTCTTATGCATCCATCCGTCACATTTTAGAGTAATTGGTCACCTAATGTATGAGTTTTTATTTTTTGACTGAGGGTTACGTTTTCTGGATTAAGGTTCCATGAAGCATCCTACAAAATATTGTGTTCAATGCCCCCATTTATGATCTAATAACTCCATGAAATTTATTTTACGAATGGAAAACTTAGTACTTGTCCCATTACCGGTGTGATAAATTCAATTGGAGGTGTGTTGAGTTACTTTTTCATATGTTATGTTGGTGGTTTCCATGCTATGTGCCCAAGAAATTTCTCAACATCATTGATTTTTTGGACATTAGTTGATCAAATAATCCCTTAGTCCTGAAGAGAAATTCGAAAGAAATATATCAACGATTTTAAAAAAATAATATCTCAATTTAAAAATTATATTTTTAAATAAATGAACAATGTACCCTTGATGTAAAAATCTGTCAAAAATTCATAATTAAGTACTATTCAATTTTTATCTCAAAACAAACCATAAATCAAAAATTGATGAAATAAGATCATATTGATGTATTGTTTTAGATTAAATAATTTAAATACTTATAAAAAAATTAGAAAAAAATTAAATCATTCAAATATCCATGGATCAACCTCATTGCATCAACAACCATCTCCTACATAGAGGAAACGTAACTATTTCTGATCTCATTCTACAGACCATAAGAATACCCTTATCAACATCTAAAAACTAAATGTGTGATCAATGAATTGTCAAAAAGATCAATTTACAACTTAAAAATAGGGTTTCTACCCTCATATGAACAATTATGTTCTCCCACTATATTTAATTACATACACCGCACCTCGAGGGAAACCACAATAGGTTCCTCTCCCAAAAAAGAATACATTTAAGATGAAAAAAAGCTTGATGTAAGTATGAAACTCTCTGAACAAACTCAATCTGATTTCATGATATAGGTTAATCATATATATCAAATAAACTCCAACATTCCAAAAAAGGTCATGTATAGCTCTTTTTGAGCCTTACTCACATCAAAACATGTCATACCTGCCTTTAACCAACACTGGAAACCACATCTTCTTACAATGCTTGTCTATGTTCAAAAATTAGTTGACTATACTGATGTACCTGATCATTATGATGTAACCTCTTCTATATAAGTACATTCATCATATTTACAACATCCCCCAAGAAACCATTCCATGAAAAGTATTGAGAATTTCAATACTCAGTTCACACCCAAACACTCACCGATTAAGATTCATTCAAAACAAAAGCAACCAGAACATACCTTAATCTTCTGAATCCTACTCTACCGAGTCATCCATTACAAGGCTAAGATTATCCTTCTATATGGAATTCCAATTTAATTATGGTAGAAGCTCCCATGGGTCTCCTCTTTAACATTGAGAAACTCACATGTGCTATGATGTTATTCCATGACTACCCATCACACTTTGTCTTTAAAATCACGAGAATCTACCTATTCTCTCACTAAATTATAAAAAATGGAAACACTATTTGACTGACATAGGAACCTGAGTAATCCTTCCTATTGAATTCAATCTTGATACCAAACCACCCAAGGTATTTTTCAAATACTAAAGGCATCAAAATACCTATTATGAAAAAATCAAGTACCAACCATACCATGGTAACCAAATTAGTGTAAAACCAAGTTCACTAACAAAAAACATAATTTATTAACCCTGGAAAATATCACTAATGCTTGCATCCCGTGAAAAAAATGGACATCGACCAACAAGTGGCTGATTCAAAACTATGGGTCTCCTGGTATCCCACTTAGATCTAAAAATAATGTCTTACAACTAGGTCACAATGTGAAACCACATATCACAAAATATAAAACCTCTTCATAGAATGTGATGATCATAATGTACTACAAGGGTAAAAACTTTGAACATGACCTCCAAGGGCCTGATCTTAATAATAAACATATTCATGGAGGTCATGATACCAAAATAGAAAATTAAACTAAACAGACACTCACCATGAATCTATACATCATAATAAAAACCATAGGTCTAGCTCATTAGAAACATCCCAGTACCTATTTGAAGCAAACATGGAAATAATACTAGATAACCACGACCTAAGAAACAAAACCATAAAAGGGGTACAAAATTTGGGAATCACATTCCATATCAACATACTAGGGTCATAACACCTCTCGGTGATGAGGACTGAGTCATTAACCTAACAAAAAATGCCTCAACAAAGATCCATATATCGAACTATAAAAGAGATATATATATATATATATATATATATATATAAGAAAAAATTAAATAGGCCATATTTTTTAGTAAAAACACACACAACAAAGACTAAATGATGTGAATTATTTTTTCCAAATACGATGCATGAGATACCTCTTTCCTTTGACTTCTAAGAGTCAAAATCCATCTATAGTCTCTTAATAATTGACAATAGTAAGAAATATATAACAAATCATCACATCCACAAAAAATGTGAGTTTATGAAGATAAAAATCATATATGACATTAACATCATAGATTAGAACAAATAATATCATACCCTAGAAAACATGTCTTCTTACTGGGACAAGTTTTCTCGATGCACCAGTACAATATCCATCACAGTTTCCAACACATTCCTAATAATCCTTTGTACCCTATCCCAAATATTAGAGACATGGAAAATAAAATCTTTGATTCCAAATTGTAATGTCCTATTCTGGATTTTACTAAAATGGTGCCTCGAGCCGGTTAGTTATGAGGCCTTAATAACGCCTTCATATATGTCAGAGGATGAGGACTAGCAGTGAGGTCCAAGAGTATGATATTTGGGAGACTACACCCTCATATCAGAGTAAGAAAAAACAATAAATAGATATGTATCCGACATATTAGTAAATAAATTGTGTTATGAAGAAGAAAATAAATTGAAATAGATGATGTTGTGATAATTAATTAAAATCCTTTAGAATACTAAAGAGGAATTTCATTCGTAAAACACTAGTCGACCAATGGACTAACCACATAGATATAGGATTAAAAAAGTTAAAAAAATTATATGGAATACTTGAAACTCTAAGACAAACCACATAACTAATCTCCAAACATTGGGGAACTGCATTATCTTTATTATAACTACCCACATGATTATCTCTACTTGAACAAGATATTATGGGACTCAACTGTATCCACCATGAAACTATGATCAACCCGAGGAGAGGACATAAGGTTCACACATACATCGAGGTGAAAGTATAGGGGGGAGAAATAATCTCAATAGGCTACACCAATGATTAATATATGAAAATACATAGTTATAAATTCATGAAAAAGAAAAATATCATCCTAGTCAAGAATCAACTGAAAAGATAAGTAACAAAAGAATAAACATTAAACCATAATCCAAATTTGAATCCATGATCCCTATCAAATAGGAATGTACTACCATGTATTTTCAAATATATATGTGTGCGCATGTATAATCCCTTAACTATACATATATACATAAATATGAACATTTATGAGAAAAGTGATCAAAAGAACATAATAACCAAACTTAAGTCGATCTTTGGGTCTGTAACCCCGATCTCATGGACATCACGAAAAGGGTATTGATCTTGACATCATTCCATTAAATCCATTTATCATTAAGTTAATCTCTATGATCATAATTCCAATCAACATACACCTACTTTTGATAATGCTTGAAATTGTCCTGAGCATGCAATATCACCATAGGGGGATACTCATCCTACACCCGGGTTCACCCGTACTCACGTCCAACAACTGTAACTAAGGATTATAGGGAATTCATATAGAAATATGGTAAATAGACAATGAGCTAGATAATAGGATGCTAATTCATTGTAAATCCAATATAATGTCTGAACCCTAGGCCCTAGTCTGTAGTTGGTCATGATATTCAGAACAGAAATAATCTATAGTGATCTGACAATTCAGCGACATGCATGGATATCTCACCAATGACAGGTAATTCCCACCCCTAAAATCTCTAATAATGGAGAGCTTAATCATCCCTACAATATGGAAGAGAATAATCATTAATGGGGTATCCAATGATATCAAACACCATGTGCAACGCCATGATCTTGTAACAAACTAGGGTGAGTTTAATCATCAATATATTTAGAAAGATCATAATCATACACGAGTATAAATAGATCTTGGAGAGAATAATAATCCTCATCACATATCAAATAAAGTATATGTGAATCATCATCATCATGTATGAGAGAAGAATCATGCATGAACATCATTATTAGGGATGTCATTCACATATATCATAGTCATAGGCTCAGATGCCATATTTTTTAAAACACCTCTATAAATTACAATAATATAGTAATAAAATACATAGGGTCAATAAAAAAATACCACATTTTACCACTAGGTATTAAAAAATATGAAAATAACAGGGCTCAGAAGACAGATCCTAAGAAGAATGTTAAGGCATCCCATAAATAAATAAATACACCTCATGTTAGGATCAATAGCCATCGACAAGGAAGAACCTCTATCTAACATCACTGAATCAGAAATAACCAAGGGAAAGTGTAAATAAAATAATTGGGGTGGACAAACGAGTAAACATGCCACTACATCAACAAAAAAATTGAAATACTGGTTTAGAATGGGTTCTTTGGTTACACATTCTACCATTTCTACCCAAACCCGATGTACTAGCTCAAGGCCAGTCATATAATGAGGTACCCACTGGGTCCCTAATGCAACATCATTAGAGGGGAATCCTACTTGGGATCCTTGAGGTAATACATAAGTTAAGGAATCCTACTTAGGATCCGGAACAAATAAGGTAAAGTTAAAAATCCTACACTAGATCCTCGAATGGAAAACAAGACTGAGGTGTCCAAAATAGGATCCGTAGAACTATACAAAGGTAAAGGCATCCAACATGAGACCCTCAATAATAAAATAAGAAGGAAGTGGAATCCTAAATGAGATCCTCATAACAATATATAGGTAAAAGGATCCTTATAGGGATTCCTTAGGTTAGAATGAATATAAAGGATACCCATAGGGGTCCTTTAATAATATATAAGAAGATAGACGCATCTTACTGGAGATCCTCTATGTCAAAATGTTTCTAGAGGAATCATATAAGGGGTCTTCAAGATTAACTAGTCTCATAACCAATTAGGACATTAGGGAACATAAAAAAATGGAGACATCATAATACATAAATCTAAGAAGCATCGGTTTAATGTGATAGATCATGGATCACCTCAAATAAAAGGTCTCTGTCTCAAGAGACAACTAGATTCAATTACTTGAGGAAGAACCAATCCGTTTATGTAGAAGCCCCAAAAAACCATTTGGATTCCTCAAATCACTCCATGGGTTTCAACATCATGATATATGTTGAAGGTCACATAGAATGGGATACTCTTTGGTATAATTTTGAATCAAGGTTGAATAGACATGAAAAAACATAAAAAGTGTTGAATGGTGGAAGTACAGAATGTGTCTCCCTAAGAACACAACATGTACTCCCAAAGCCCCACCACGGCATGTACTTAGGATGTACATAGAATTTGAATTCCTTTGTACATAGAAATTAAGGATGATACACATTGTGTACCCCACATGGGGTACCTTCCCATGTCATTCACCTAGCTTGGCCATGTATTTGGCCTAGCCGTGTACATGTACACATTGTGTGACCCAAATAGGGTATGATCGTGTACTTCACATGTAATGTTCTCCTTAAATAGGATGCTTGTTTATGTACTTGGCTACATGACTGAGTACTAGCACATGGAATTTATGTCCCATAAATAATGCATCCTTTGAAAATTTTATCTTCCCACATCAATAAAAACACAAATAATTAGTTCTCTGGACCATACACCATGTAGATGGATTTTCCTGAACGGAATACCATTGAATCACCCTAAAACCCCTTTTTTCACCTAAAAACTAGTAGAATGGTTATTAGGGGGTAATAATATATAATAATATGGATTATAAACTCAGATTTGATTAAATCTATGAGAGTTTATTAAAAAACATAAAAATGACCTACCTTTGGGTGGAATCCCTTGAAGATTCGCTCATTTTTGCGGTCCATAGTTGACGATCAGAAGATTTACAATATATATGGGGTACCATTTTTCTTATCCCTTTCCTTCTATGTATATATCTCTCCCTCTATCATTCTCTCTCTCACAATCATGTGAAGGAGGGACCTGAGCCATGTGTGTGAGAATCCAGAAGGAAAACAAAGAAATGAAAGAAAAGAAAAGTAAAAAAGAAAAAGAAAAGGGGGAATGACTTATCCCCAGCAACTAACATGTGCTTATGCTCCACCTAAGAAACATTCCCCATAATAGACTCAACAGTGGATAAAAATTATAAATCCAAAACTCTGATCAATATATATGGTTGAACGAACCGACGTGAATACATTAATATTTATTTAATTAAATATTAAATAATTATCTTTTCTACTAAAATAAAAATGACACATATTTCTGAAAAACTCATTTTCTAGTGTCGAAACCTTATTCTAGGGCCAAATATGTGGCCAGAAATTTTTTTTAGGATCATCTCATTGGAAAAAAATTACATTGTACCCCTTAAAAAGTTTCATATAGAAAAAAACAGATTTTTAATGAAAATTAAATTCAATAAAAACATGATACCTTACAAAACATAAGCTTATTTTACTTGAATACCATATATATAAGAAAATTATTTTACAATAAGTGTGAATATATTTTCATTATTGATCGAAACTAAACTGCCTTATAGAATTGTCATAAGTGATATTAATATTTAAAACCAAGGTAATGCAAGCATAATAAAGGTGTGAAATGAAATTCATAGTATGGGAAAAATAATCAACATGTTTGTTATAACTATAAATTTTTCTCACACCCCAAACACATGTTTCTGGAAGAATGGAACATGAAACCCTCCATGATGGAATATTATAGGATGGGGTCTGAGAGAAGTTTATAGTTATAACAAGCATGTTGATATGTTTTCCCTTACTATGAATATGTTCCCAAATGATTTTTCCCTTAATCATATATACCCTAACACTGACACTCATTCTTTCCACTACTCTATGGAATTTCCAACTCCATGACTTACCCATAGGAATATGAGTGGTGGTTATATAATCCCTATAGGTGTCATATTTGATGGAAACTATGAATTTATCTATTTTGGAACTCATTATGATGAATCTTCTCTATACCATGACAAGACCCCCCTCGAGGAGTGATACCCATCCACATGAAGATTGAAAGATGAAGAATTTCATAGCTCCATGTTCTATCCACATGATGCTAAATGCCCTAACCACATCCCCTTCACATTATGAGAAAAATATACCACTACCCCATGCATAAAACATGACATTTCCCATGTATGATCATCATGGGATGCCACCTTGTCCACAACCAGGGAAGAAACAAAAACACCAAGGAAGACTCCATGAAAAATCCCCACACTATCCTTCCCAACTATGGGATGAGACTCCCATAAATGGTAACTTCAACGTTTAACCCTCATACTACATCCTCAAAGAGTTATCCCACTACATTGGGAAGCATCCATGTATAAGCCCAACACATCCAACATCAATGCTCTTTCTGCGACATGAGCATACATTCTGCACGACATTAAACAACATGAACCTATCATATCACACAACCTTAAACAACTTCATCAAAATATTTGGGTTTTCAAACCTATCTTTTAAATATTTTATGCATGATTCCTCCATGATGTTCACTCCCAGAAAAATTTATGTGTGAAATTATCCCATTAGTTCGACATACTCTATCCATCCAGTGTAAAATTATTCTCATTCTCGGGACACTTTTCATCATCCAAGTGTGAAATTATACCTATTAGGGGAAAAACACCATCATCTTGTGTGGAATTACCCCCTGTGGGGGGGGACACACTCTCACATCCAAGTGTGAAATCTTTCCTTCCAAGGGAACAATTCACACCAATCATCCCCCACAAGATGCTAAACTTGTGACCATTCTATCTCTAAAATACATTAAGCATGTTCCCAACATGTCCCCACAATACATTAATCATGTGATTATATCCATAATATGGTAAACTCATGCCATGTTCTAGATTACCAATCCTATACAATAACAATTTGATACATAGGGTAAAAATCTACAGAATACATATTTCCCTGGAATAAATCACCCCATGATCTATAAGGATGCCTTGGGTTTTGAGACTAAAAAACAAGATTCCCTTCAAAGGATGAAGACATGACATGTTACCAATCTACATTAATTTTAGATATTCCCAATGTGGCCAATGCTACTAACCCTCCTGATCGAATGCTTCTTCCCTGTTGAGATTGAAGTAACATAAATAACAGGGGTCCACCTTGATATGGTGATTGGAATGAGTTTTATGGACATGAATTAACTCTATGTGGGAGAACCAGACTAGGAAATGAGCTCCAGAAGAATCCCTAGAATGAAGAACTAACATACAATCATACAATATCAATAATGCAGCAGACATCGCTGATTAAATTGATGGAATTCACCCTCCTTTGGAAAGTATGAATACAGGTAAACAAGAAAGAAGTGAATAACTACTTAGTGGAGGAATTAAATTACACCCCTAACTCAACATCCACATAACCTTTAGCTATTTGGATCCAACATCCCATATCACCCTCTGAGATCATTCTGAGGAGATTGATTGAAACCCTAGTGTTCTGGTATGAGAAGGAAGTAGTAAATCCCTCTAGGGATATAGTTCCCAAGGACCATGAGGCATCAACTCCTCACCAACAATACCACCCCCAAGGGCCACCCAGGGGAAAAACCCATTATAATATAATATCACATCTAGAGCCTCTCCCTAGTTTGCTATGATATCCCACCCCAATTCACTATATATGTGGGGGAGTTCGAGCCACACCTACAATAGACACTCTTCAGGAGGTGCCTTAGAGGGATCACACAAGGCTACAATTACTAAAGAATCGATGGGTCTCAATTGAAGAATACATGGTTGATTTAATGCCTCTTCTTCTAGCCTATGTCAAGAGTATCCAACATCGATTTTGGGGGAAGACTTAGGTCATTTCCAGATATGGACAACTTATATAGCTTATATGGTCACTACCATCACCGGTTTACCCATACAAATCCCCGAGATTGAGAATATGGATCCTTATTTGCCTTCCTGGGAATGATATATAAGACATATCTTAGGCATGAAGAGTTGAAAATATCAGTCACCAATTCAACTGACAACCATTATGAGCTAACCCTTATTGAGAAGAATTAATGTACAGGTCCTCCTCACATCACCACCAGATAGTAGATAGGTCCTAACCATGCTTTAAAAAACCATATATGAGGTTCAATATGCTCTATCACCAACTAGAATGATGGTCCTCACCATTCTCTCAACAATCAATACATATTTCTTCTCCATGTTCCCATGAATTATCATGGAGTTCCTCCTTATTCCAATACCAATCGAAGTGAGGTCCTACTTGTGCTCTCTCCAATCAATTAGGAGGTCCTCTCATTATTATCAAAATACAAATATGAGTTCCAAATTTCTCTATAACCAACTAGAATAGAGGTCCTACCCACGATAAATACATACCCTACTCTGAAGATCCATTTCGGTGTAGGAGGCAGAACACCATCCATTGGAGGAGGAACCCTAGGAAGCATCACATCATAATCAACATAAAAACTTACAAGGTCATTGATGAATCAAGGAGGGAGTTTTCAAACTAGATTATAATGTCCATGGAAAAATCCAAAAGATAAAGTATTACCATTTTAGATAATGAGGTCCACAAGATCCTCAGATCCCTTCATAGACTTCTATTGGTAGAGGATGTTCTAACTACCTTCTAAGGAATCAATGTGCAACCATCTCCAACACTTATAATTTCACTCCTATATTCCTCTACATAATGAGTATGAGAAATTTTAGGGTCTAGAATGGTGACTTTTGATGATGGTTAGCACTGTGCTGAGCCATACATGGATACCACCTCCCTCACAAATGAAAAAATAGTGAACACCCCGTACTACATGTAAATTATCTTAAAGGAGGATCTTCCATCAAGAGACATCCCTATATGAAGTGTCTATTTGACACATGTGGAGCTACCTATCAAATATAGAAGTAAAAAAATTATGTTACATCAGTGCCGCCACCCTTATCCTGGACTTTTCTCTTCCGCTCATTGGACAAACAAAAAAATGACCCATCCTCTAAGCTAGAGGGTATATGAACGGTTCTGGTCTCTGGAAATCTATTAGTGGTTTTTTGACCAATTGTAAAATCATATTTTAACATATATGAGTTTATCAAAGAAGGCCTAACATTTTTCTTCTACCAGATTATCCATGTGATGATTGATCGCATCCTTTATTGACGGTTCATGTACCCAGGGATCTTAGAACAACTCGATGCCATTAACATGTTGCATAAATATTGTTAGATCATAGAAGTCCTAGTATCGTAATGACCTGATTTATATAGTTATCACTTGACTATCTTTTAAACTGGCATTAGGAGCCTCACTATGCTACTTCAGGTCATTGAAGAGAAGTATCCACATGTATAGGTTAAAGGCTAAGGTAGTATGTCACCATCTACTTCATCCATATCATACTATAACAATTAGACCATCAATATGACCTGCCTCTCAATGGTGAATATTCCCCTATGGATAATTACATGGTTAATATGATAATGACCATCCTCTTAGACTATACAAGGAAAATATCCATCAATGTTGGGCATGGTGGGGAAGGCTGTCCTCAAAAAGTGAATACTAATAAGAAGACACTTTGGCGGGTGTGCTCACACATATATAGATATAGGTACTAGGCCTCATAAGTCTGAAAAATGAAAAATTTCATCCTATATGATAGTATATTGACAAATTTCAGGGGAATGTCAAACCCTTTAACCCATTTGAGATTATGATGAAATCAAATCTGGAAACCAAGGTAGCCATAACCCTCAAAACTCACTGCTAAGGAACACCTAGACCCTAACAACGACATAAGGGACCATATTTGTACTATAATGGGGATCCTAGTCATAATCGGTTAGGTGAATCGGTTCAAACATGGAGGCCCCATATATTCTATCAAGGTAGATGCTAACGAATATGGATATTAGTCAAGACTTGAGTCGCCAACCCTTCATGAGAACAGTGATTATCTACCTTGGTATTATGGCCTGAATTTTCCTCTATTAGAGGATCATTTCAAAATACTGTTGGATAGAGACATTTGTTAAGATAATGCAATAACCTCTCTCATTTATCACCTAAAGGAAATGGAAAATGATTGGTGGAAGTACAACATGATGTAAATATTTACACAATGTGGTTGGACAAAGTCTGAGAACCCCCATAGTTTGGAAGACCCAATTTCACACCATTTATGGGAATGGGTGATCTCCTACAAGAGTTTCCACTATTTTCTTCATGGTGTGGCCCAATGTTCTGGACTCCTAAATAGAAATATTCCTCTAATATCTGATTCATAATTTAGATTTAGAAAGGGACTGCATTCATCTGGTACAAATAGATGACCATATCTTCCTTTTTAGGTTCGGTGGACCTTTACAGATAGTTACTATACTTGTTAAGCTCCACTATGTGCAAGATAAAATTACCAACCTCTTTAAATATAATAAGAGGCCTGATGTGTAACTCAAAAAATTTATCGACTAATGGAAAGGACTCACATAATAAATTTACATTCCATAGTCCTAGGAACAACTTTCAAAGATGTTTGTGTAGAATTTATGGCATGAGATATTTTATTTCCCTATATCCTTTAACTATCCATGTGGATTCTAGTAATTCTCTAAAAATGCTCATATTTTGGAAGAAGCCTTGTAGTAGACAAGGCAACAGTCACACCAATATCCCCTTCCAATGCCTATAATAAGACACGTGAATAAAAGGACTACATGCACTAAATATACAGAGTTTTCTGATCCCATACACAAGATAGTCCTATTGTAGGATGGGACTCACTGTGTATGTTCCAATAAGGCATATCCTAACCCAGCTTAACCCTACCAGACACTGATATAGAAAGCATAGCCACATCGGTTAGAGAATGTGGCTTGATCCCCTTATCAAGGATAGGCTCACATGCCATCTTCTCCATATAAAAGAAACATGACCTATATATTTAGATATTTGAAGGTCCTAGGTTATTTGATATGTTCCCTAGAAAAGGGATTCCTGGAATTTCCTAAGTGAAAGAGACCAAGGAGGCTAGACTCACTGGATTCACTTACCATTTCCTCTAAAACAAGATCATCAGTCAGACCATGAATGAATTATTTGTATTAGAATATTGGATGTAGGAAAATGTAGATAATGTTTTAGACAATTTGGGTGATGACCAAGCACATGGGTCAAATGTCGCTACCAGTCCTAACACTGATTGTGGAGACTCTGACCAATGATAGTAGTTTCCCATATGTGGGACATAGAAATATGATGAATAATCGGCTCACAAGGAAATCAATTAAACTCATGGTATCACTTATGCCCACATGATCAAGAAAATGATATCTTATGGTTATTGTGCCTCATTTAACCACTTACAACACATCATTTTTATAACCCTCCACATATCTGAAGAACATGAGTTGATAGTACAATGGAAATTAGAGTCCCCTAGTAATGCCATGTCTATCTCACACTTTATGCTAATTCATACCTCCCATGTTATGATATTCGCCCAGGGTCCACCCTGTCATGGAATATTACACTGATGATGAGTAATAGTATTCTTTTGTGATTAACGTTGTGCTAGTTGACCACTTCATGATGACCAACAGAGATTAATTCCCTGAAAACCACTCAGGTGCCTCTAGATAACATCATTTAATTGAGGGGTAGAAGATAAGTGAACCTCCATAATTATCAGAATGGAAATCCAAAACAAGCCATTCATGGTACTAGGACTAGGAAGAAGACCTTGTGAAATGTTCAATGATCATAGTCCCCTGGTCTTCTCCAACTGGTATTCTTCCACAGATGACTATGATAGTTGACCATGGAACTCAATTGTGGCCACATTGTGATCAAGGTCAATCCATGGATGTATCTCAGCCGATCAATAGTTATCTCAATGTAGTTCAGAACCTTCCATATAGTAAGAAAATTAATATTTCCAGCACCAGCTTGACCTGAGTGGTTCAACATATTGTATCTACTTTGTCCTATGAGAAAGAGAGGTCCCCACAAAAAATTTCCCTCAGGCATGTGTAATGTCTTGGTTTTGGGAGCCGATCAGAGGTACCCCATACCCAGTTTGTCACATGGCCTCATGCACATGTCCTCGAATGCCAGAGGATGCCGACAAGCAGTAAGGGCCTTGGGTGTGATAGCGGGGAAACTATTCCCTCATTGGAAAAGTAACACAGTGGAAGTGAAACAAATAACAATAGAAGAAGAAGCAAATCATGAAATATGTAAATATCAGAAGTAGTGAACAACTGAAGAACACATATATATGATGTGTGATACATATGTGTTGGAAAAAATCCAAACGAATCACAATGCTGGAATATATTACTAAGCCAATGTACAAAAGAAATCCAAGTAAACAGCTCCATAGCATCGTGAGCCTCAGCTTGGTCCCATGCTCCCCAGCTCCACAACAATCATGTACCTGAAGTAGAAGGGCACGTTCCCTTGTCTATACCTGTAGTAATATAATTTGATTGGCCCCAAAAGCATGACACAAATAGGGTGTGAGACTAGTACTATAAGGAAACCACCAAATGATATGTGCCTAACAGTCAGTGAATATGTATTGCAGGCAAAAAGAAAAAAGAAGAAGTAAACAAGGAAGTAATCCAAAGTAAACAGTCCTCCAATTTCATTTAAAAAATTCTAATTTTTAGTATTTTATCATCCAAAAACAAATAAAAGAAACCCTTTGTGTAGTTATCATAGCCTAACCCCTATTGTTCAAAATACAATATAAGATATATCAAATACTCTCTGAAGATGAACTTACCCTCAATTCCCCCTTTAACTAGGTGTGATAGAAAACTCTCTAAGGAAGCACTCACTATCAATTCCCCCTATAGTCGTTTAGCGGTAAACTACAAACACTCCGAGGAAGCACTCAATGCCAATTCATCATGTGGTATCATATCGTAACTATATACACTCTGAGGGATCACTCAATTTCAATCCCCCTTATGTTCCCACAACATGATAATTATAATAGACACTCCGGGAAAGCCCTTAATTTTGATTTCCCCTATGGTCTCACTACACTTGGTTCCCACAGCCCTGTGTAAAGAAATCATGCACAAGCGATAATCAGCAACCACAAAAAACCTCAAGAACAACTTGTATAAATAACTACTATATATCATAGAATTTCAGATAATAATCAATCATCTCTAACGATACTAGGCATGGAAAGCAAAGCAGCAGCCTAACAGGCAAGGATAAACCAAATGATAAAAATAAGAAAACATGGGAAAAACATCCATAGCATAGCCAGGATAACCCTATTATCAAAAAATAACCTCTCTCCAAAAAAAACTTGGTATAAAAATCTAATAAAAGGGCTATAACCATAACCACACAATTCCTGGAATAAGGGTTTTGTTTACTTTTGCACATATAACACAAGGACTATCTACGGACAGGCACAAACCACCTACCTTGGCATTATACGATCGATATACTTGAGTCTCAGGCCTTGATTCACCCTAGAATGCTATAGATCTACAAAAATGTTAAAAACATTAATCCAAGGATAACACGGGAGATAGTATAAAATAAGAGATGATCTTCATGAAGAATGGAGAACTAACTGATTTGATTCCAACACAGTCGACGATGGTCGATTCGGAGAAAAAACGATGAGTTGGCGGCTAGGAGGAGATCCATGGACATACGATCACTCCTAAACATGAAAAAGGAAGAGAAAAAGGTTTTTTTCAATTAAATGGGACCTTGATCCGTTTAATGAAAAAAACACCGAACATATATTTTAAATGTATATGGCGTGTAGTTGTATTTTACAGCTTCCGCTTTAGGCGGTTTTTAGGTCATTGTACACTTCCATGTACTCGGCCATTACCCATCCAGTACATGGTTACCTGCTAAAACAGAGTACATGGAATGTACTTAGAGTACACATTGTGTACTCTTGAAATTTCCAGAAACTCCTCTTTCTCTCAAAACAACCAGAAAGAAAGATTCGTACCTAAAAAGAAGATTTTGGTTCTTAACATCCCGGTTCTGGGAGCTGTACAGAGGTGCCCCATACCAGGTTGGTCACATGGCCTCATGTGCATTTCCCCAAATTCTTGAGGCTGTCGACTAACAGTGAGGGCCTTGGGTGTGATAGTGGTGAAACTATGCCCTCATTGGCTGAGTAACACAAAATAAGTAAAAAATATGACAACAGCAGAAGTAGTAAAACATGTAATAAGTAAATAGAGGAAGTACTAAACAACTGGAGCACACAAATATATATTATTCATAATACATATGTCTAGGAAAACGGCCAAACAAATCACAATGTTGGAATACAGTACTATACCAAGGTACAAAATAAAAGCAAGAGAACAACTCCACAACATTGCAATCCTTAACATGGTCCCATGCTCCCCATCTCCACAACAATCATGTAACTAAAGTAGAAGGGCACTTTCCCATGTCTATACATATAGCAATATAATCTATTTGGGCCCAAAAGCATGACCCAAACATGGTGTGAGACTAATCCCAGTAGGTAACAACCCAAATATCTGAGCCTAACAGTCAGTGACTATATATGGCATGAAATAAGAAAAAAGATGTTGTAAACAAGGAAGCACTCAAAAGTAAATAGTCTTACAGTTTCATTTACAATGATTTACTTTTAAGTATTTAATCATAAAAAACAAATACAAGAAAACCTATCAGTTGTTCACATAGCCTAACCCCTTTGGATCACAATACATGAGAATATATAGAAAATACTCTCTGAAGAAGCACTCACAGCCAATTCCCCCTATAGTCTAGTAGCAGTAAACTACGAACACTATGAGGAAGAACTCAATGTCAATTCATCCTATGGTCTCTTAACATCATTTTAGAAACTCTGAGGTAGCACTAAATGTCAATCCCACCTATGGTCTCGCAACGTGATAATTATAACAGACACTATGGGAATGCCCTCAATGTCAATTTCGACTATGGTCTCACTACATCAGGTTCCTACAGCCCCATGTAAAGCAATCGTGCACAAATAATAATCAGCAGCCAAAGTAAACCTCCTGAACTACTTGGCTAAACCACTACAACATATCATAGCATGTCATATAGTAATCAGTCCACCCTAAAGATACTAGTCATGGAATGAAAAGAAGCATCCTAAACGGAAAGGCTAGACCAAACGGTACAAAAAAGAAAACATGAGTAAAACATCCATAGCTTAGCAAAGATTACCCTATTTTCAACAATTAACCTCCATTACAACAAACTAGGATTAGAAGGAAAATAAAATAGCTATAACCCTAACCACACAATACCCAAAAGAAGGGTATTGGGAACTTTGGCACATATAACTCAAGGACTATCTACAGAAAGGAACAAACCACCTTCCATGGCATTGCACGATTGATATACTTGAGTCTCAGACCTTGATTCTCCCTGGAATGCCATAGAACTACAACAACGTTCAACAGAGGATATCTTGTGAGAGAGAGGAGAGAATATGAGATGATGTTCAAGAATAAGGGATAACTAACCAATGTTATTCCAACACAGTTGATAGTGGTAGATTCAAAGAACAGACAACAAGTTGGGGGATCAGATAATATCCCCTGTCGTACGGTCACTCCTAGATGAGGCAGACATAGAGAAAAAGGGTTTTTTCAATTAGACGTGACCCCTATCCATTTAATGAATGAAAAAGGATGTACACAACATGCACTACGGGAAAAATGAGCAATTGCGACGGGTTATTTGCGACGGGAATAAATCCCGTCGCAAATAGTCATGTTAATAACTTATTTGCGACGGGGGTATTTCCCCGTCGCAAATAGTTTTCCCGCGATGCGCGCCAAATCGCGGGAAACTTATTTGCGACGGGGGAATATTCCCGTCGCAAATAACCGGCGGCGGTAAAAGGTAGTTGCGACGGGAATATTCCCCCGTCGCAAATACTATGTCGGCAGGGGTTATTTGCGACGGATCCCGTCGCAAAAAACTATTTACCGGTTGACCGTAATAAATGTTGGCTAAGGTATTTGCGACGGGTACCGTCGCAAATAATACTATTTGCGACGGAAATCCCGTCGCAAATGGGACCGTCGCAAATAATCTAACCTATAAATACCCCCATCCGTTTTTTTCATTTCATTCTCATTCCTTATCTTCTCCTTCTCTCAAAATTATATTTCTAGAGTTGAGTTTTTCTCCAGTTTAATTTTTTTCTCCGGAGCTGATATTAAAGTTTTGAAGAACGATCAGAACAGATCAATTTTCAAGGTATTTATCTTCATTTAAATTTTTTATTTATTTTTAATTTTTTATTAGTTTCAATTATTATTAATTAGTTGTAATTTAATTATGTTTACATTGTTTTATTACTTAATAAATTTAAATTATTAGTATTGTTTATAGTTAATGGTAATTAGGAATAATTAGTAATAATTTTTATAAATTAAGAATAAATATTAATAATTAGTAATAAATACCAATAATTAGGAATAAGAACATTATTACATTATTAGTTTATTTTATTATTAATATTAAAATAATATAATTTTTTATATATATACAATTCTTTTTTGATCTGTGTGTTTGTTGTCTTCACATGTATTATTTGTATGTGGAGATAGAAAACGCACAGATCAAAGAAGAATTGTATATAAATTAGAAAATTATATTATTTTAATATTAATAATAAAATATATTAATAATGTTATTATTTGTAATTATTGGTAATTATTTCTAATTATTGATAATTATTCATTTAATTACTAATAATTAGGAACAATTATCAATAATTATCAATAATTAAGAATAATTAGTAATAATTAGTAATAATTACCAATAATTAGTATTAATTACCTATAATTAGTATTAATTACCAATAATTATTATTAATTACCAATAATTAGTAATAATTAGGAATAATTAACAATAATTAGTAATAATTAACAATAATTAAAAATAATTAGTAATAATTACCTATAATTAGTATTAATTACCAATAATTAGTATTAATTACCAATAATTTGTAATAATTAGGAATAATTAACAATAATTAGTAATAATTAGGAATAATTAGGAATAATTAGTATTAATTAGGAATAATTAGTAATAATTACCAATAATTAGTATTAATTACCAATAATTAGTAATAATTACCAATAATTAGTATTAATTACCAATAATTAGTATTAATTACCAATAATTAGTATTAATTACCAATAATTAGTATTAATTATTAATAATTACCAATAATTATCACTATTTAGTAATAATTAACAATAATTGCCAATAATTACCAATAATTAGTAATAATTACCAATAATTATCAATAATTACTAATAATTATCAATAATTAATAATAATTAGCAATAATTAGTAATAATTAGTAATAATTACTAATAATTAGCAATAATTAGTAATAATTATAAATAATTAGTAATAATTAGAAATAATTAGTAATAATTAGAAATAATTAGTAATAATTAGTTATAATTAACAATAATTAGTAATAATTAACAATAATTAGTAATAATTAGGAATAATTAGGAATAATTAGAATTAATTAGGAATAATTAGGATTAATTAGGAATAATTAGTATTAATTACGAATAATTAGTAATAATTACCAATAATTAGTAATAATGATTATAAATTACCAATAATTAGTATTAATTACCAATAATTAGTATTAATTACCAATAATTAGTATTAATTACCAATAATTAGTATTAATTACCAATAATTAGTATTAATTACCAATAATTAGTATTAATTACCAATAATTAGTATTAATTACCAATAATTAGTATTAATTACCAATGTTTAGTAATAATTACCAATGTTTAGTAATAATTAACAATAATTGCCAATAATTAACAATAATTAGTAATAATTACCAATAATTATCAATAATTACTAATAATTATCAATAATTACTAATAATTATCAATAATTAATAATAATTAGCAATAATTAATAATAATTAGCAATAATTAATAATAATTAGCAATAATTACTAATAATTAGCAATAATTACTAATAATTACTAATAATTAACAATAATTAGTAATAATTAGTAATAATTAGCAATAATTAGAAATAATTAGAAATAATTAGTAATAATTAGAAATAATTAGTAATAATTAGCAATAATTAGTAATAATTTGAAATAATTAGTAATAATTAGAAATAATTAGTAATAATTAGCAGTAATTAGTAATAATTAGCAATAATTAGTAATAATTAGCAATAATTAGTAATAATTAGGAATAATTAGGAATAATTAGCATTAATTAGGAATAATTAGTAATAATTACCAATAATTAGTAATAATGATTATTAATTACCAATAATTAGTATTAATTAACAATAATTAGTATTAATTACCAATAATTAGTATTAATTACAAATAATTAGTATTAATTACCAATAATTAGTATTAATTATCAATATTTAGTAATAATTACCAATATTTAGTAATAATTAACAATAATTGCCAATAATTAACAATAATTACTAATAATTATCAATAATTAATAATAATTAGCAATAATTAGTAATAATTAGCAATAATTACTAATAATTAGCAATAATTAGTAATAATTAGAAATAATTAACAATAATTAGAAATAATTAGTAATAATTAGAAATAATTAGTAATAATTAGTAATAATTAACAATAATTAGTAATAATTAACAATATTTAGTAATAATTAGGAATAATTAGGAATAATTAGTATTAATTAGGAATAATTAGTAATAATTAACAATAATTAGTATTAATTATCAATAATTAGTATTAATTACCAATAATCACCAATAATTACCAATAATCACCAATAATTACCAATAATCACCAATAATTACCAATAATCACCAATAATTACCAATAATCACCAATAATTATCAATAATCACCAATAATTACCAATAATGACCAATATTTTCCAATATTTTCCAATAATTACCAATAATTACCAATATTTTCTAATAATTACCAATATTTACCAATAATTACCAATATTTACCAATAATTAGGAATAACTACCAAAAATTAAGAATAACTACCAATAATTTGGAATAATTACCAATAATTTGGAATAATTACCAATAATTTGGAATAATTACCAATAATTTGGAATAATTACCAATAATTTGAAATACTTACCAATAATTCGGAATAATTACCTTATTACATTATTTGTATATTTTATTATTAATATTAAAATAATATAATTTTCTATATTATATACAATTCTCTTTTCTTCTGTGTTTTTTTGTCTCCACATGTAATATTCGCATTCTTTTTCAAAATTATCAACCTACTCGCCAATGGAGAGGTGAAAGTGAATGCGAATATTACATGTGGAGACAGAATGTTAAACACACAGATGAAAGGAGAATTGTATATAATATAAAAAATTATGTTATTTTAATATTAATAATAAAATATACTAATAATGTAATAATGTTATTATTATATAATTAATGTTTATGAAAAAATTATATCAGTATTATTAAAATAATAAAAAATCAATATAATATTAAAATTATCAATATTTGTAACATGTTTTGCTTTATTCTCAATATATTCAATCTTTAATTGAGTGTTTTTTCTAACAAATTATTCAAAACCAGTAATGCTTTTATATTTTATAAAGAAATATGGAACAACGAGGTCGTCAACAGTCATTATTAGATGACCGCATATAGATAAATCAACGTAGAAATCCAAATGGTTCTGGTTTAAATCCAGTATATATAGAGGGTGTGGAGAGTTTTTTATCATTTGCGGCATCAAATCCAGAATTTGTTTCAGAAGGAAAGATAAAATGCCCTTGTAGAAAATGTGCATTGAGAACGTTTGACACGTTTGACAAAGTGTGGGAACATCTCTTGCGTTTTGGTTTTCAAGCAGATTATGTTTTTTGGTATCAACACGGTGAACGCAATTCCAGAGAAGGTGATACCAACTTGATTCCGGATCCATCCCAGTTTCAAGATTTAGTACATGATGTTGCAGGTTCATCTGTTCAACATACAGAAACTCCGGATGATATAGCTTCAAATCCTGAGTTGGGACCGTCTGAATTTTATGAGTTGTTGAAGTCTGCTGAGGATGCATTATATCATGGCTGCAAGATGAGCAAATTAGAAGCAGTTGCAAAATTTATGGCTATCAAATCAGATAACGGAATGTCAAACACCTGTTTTGACCAGATATTTTCTTTGCTGAAAACACTGTTACCCGAAGGAAATGTTTTACCTGCAAATTACTATGAAAGTAAGAGGTTAGTTCGAAATTTGGGACTTACTTGTCAGAAGATTCATGCATGTTCAAATGACTGCATTTTATATTCAGGGGAAAATGAGTCGTTGGATAGTTGTCCCACATGTGGGCAACTGAGATATAAAGAAGGACAATACGGGAAGTCTGGTTTGATTCCTGTAAAACAGTTGAGATATTTTCCGCTTACATCCAGACTTCAGCGTTTATTCATGTCTAAGAATACAGCGACAATGATGTCATGGCATAAAGAGAATAGTTCAACCGATAAAAGCTTGAATCATCCAGCCGATGGTGATTCATGGAAACATTTTGATAAAGTGCATCCATCATTTGCTTTAGAAGCTAGAAATGTTCGACTGGGCCTTTCCACTGATGGTTTCTGCCCGTTTGGATCTTATGGTAGTCAATATTCATGTTGGCCTATTTTTTTAACTCCGTATAATTTACCTCCATGGATGTTGATCAAGGAGCCATATATCTTTTTGACTTTACTAATTCCAGGACATCCGAAGAAAAATATTGATGTTTATTTGAAGCCATTGATTGATGAATTAAATTTATTGTGGAGTACTGGTGTCAGTACATATGATGTTGCAACGAAACAGAATTTCATATTGAGAGCAGCATTGATGTGGACAATAAGTGACTTCCCGGCTTATGGGATGTTATCTGGCTGGAGTACACATGGTCAGAAATCATGTCCTTACTGTATGGGAGAGAAACAAGCATTTATGCTCATTCATGGAAAGAAACCGTGTTATTTTGACTGTCATCGCAGATTTCTTCCAGCTGATCATCCTTTTCACAGAAACAGATCTCATTTCAGAAAAGGAACAGCTGAAAGGGATGGACCTCCAAAAATGCTATCAGGTTCGGAGTTAAAATCAGTTGTATTTTCATTACCTCCCATCACATTTGGTCCCACAATAAACCAACAGAAAATTTCTGGTTTTGGGAAAGAACACAATTGGATTAAACGTAGCATATTTTGGGATTTCCCATATTGGTCTGATTTGTTGGTCCGACACATGTTAGATGTCATGCATATTGAGAAGAACTGTTTTGATAATTTGTTTCATACAGTTTTGGATACGCCAGGAAAGAGCAAAGACAATGTAAATGCACGTTTAGATCTTGCCCAAATTTGCAGGCGTCCAGAATTTGAACTATTTGAGAATGTCAGAACAGAAAGGTTACTGAAACCAAAAGCAGCTTATACACTGTCTAAAGAAAACCGTTTATTATTTTGTCAGTGGATTGCAGATTTGAGACTTCCAGATGGCTGTGCTTCCAATTTGGGTAGATGTGTAATGAATGGTCATATTACTGGATTAAAAAGTCATGATTGTCATGTTATAATGGAGAGACTTCTACCAATTGGATTAAGAGGTCTGTTGAATTCTGTGATTTGGGATTCCATAACAGACATGTCTCATTTTTTTCGGGAAATTTGTGCGGCTACGGCAGATTATGATTCTCTAGGAAAACTTGAAAAAGATGTTGTTATAATTTAATTATTTTTTTTGTAATACTTGAATTATTTTAATATTTGAATGTAAAATAATTCTATTATTTTTATATTAATTAAAATAACTTATTAATATTTTTTTTATTTATGAATTATAATTGTAATATTATTATATTAATTAAATTATTTATTAATATTCTATTATTTTTATTTTTGAATTATAATTCTACTATTATTATAGTAATTAAAATAATTTATTATTTTCATTTGTAAATTATAATTCTATTATTATATTAATTAAAATAATTTATTAATAATTTAATTTTTTTATTTTTTTTATAGTATTTGCGACGGGATACTATGCCCGTCGCAAATACTAGTATTATTAATAGTTTTTTATTTTTTTATAAAAAATTATTTGCGACGGGTCCCGACTCCCGTCGCAAATACTAGTATTATTAATTTTTTTAATTTTTTTAAAAAAGAGTTTTTGCGACGGGTCCCGTCGCAAAACTGTTTTAAATGTTTTTTACAAAAATACGGAATACTATTTGCGACGGGGAGAATGCTCGTCGCAAAAACAGTCTTTAGCGACGGGCCGGTCGCAAATAAGTGTAGTTGCGACGGCGTTTTCAGCAACGGGCTATTTGCGACAGGATCCCGTCGCAAATAGCCCGTCGCAAATACCTGTTTTTCTAGTAGTGATGTATTCTAAATGTATATGTTGTGTACTTTCATTTTTTCAGCCTCTACTTTAGGCAGTCTCTAGGTCCCTGCTCATGTCCATGTACTTGATCGTTACCTAACCGGAACACGGTCACCCGTGGCAAACGAGTACACGTTGTGTACATAAAGTACATGGCGTGTACTCGTAAAACTTCTAGAAAATATTCTTTCTCCTAAAACAACTAGAAAGAGAGATTATTACCTAAAAATAAGATCCATATTCTTACTATATGGAAATAGGATGTACTAAAGAACCTTAGTGGATTACCTATAATAATTTCAATTCTATAGACCCTCTTCTTGTTTAAGGAAATGTGTGAGGCCCTTGAACATTCATTAATGATCCCCATATAGTTTGAATCTGTGGTAGGCATCGTTGAGGCCTATTATATAGAGGAGGATATTCAAGACGAATGTCAAGCCACCATCTTGTTTTTAGGGGAGGATGATGTTGCCATCATGAAAGGGAATATACACCCCCTGTACATAACAAGCTAGTTTAATGGGATGAAAATATGCCACTACTTAGTATAATCTGGTCCCAAGATCACCCTCATCATGATCTTAATGCTTCACAGGTTGGGAATGATGGAAGGTGATATGAATCTCTCCAACCTGAAGATTAATGGTTTTGATAAGATTTAGAATAAACCAGGAGAAATGATTTGGTTGAATACACAATAAGGAGGATTAGTATCAAGAATCAAATTCATTTTATTCTCTCTATACACTACCGAAAATGCACTAGTGGGAAGCCCCTGACATCATTTTCATATAACTGTCCCCTCTTTGCACCACGAGTGACTCAAACACTACCTAAATGGTTAGTTATTGTTAATCCAGGGTGATTCATACCACTTTGGCTCATGATAATCCTTCAATAAGTATGCCAGGTGCTGAAAAAGCCAAGGAAAGAAGGTCTAGATTGATGGGGTGTAGTGGGTAAATTCTTCCAATAATCTAGAGGCCACTATAGTTGATCTATTGGTGGACTTGAATGATAGCTTCATTCTCTCGATTAATTGATAAGAGAAACCGACATCATACCTGTGGGGTTATCTAATTTTCTCTAATAAAATTAGTTCCAATATATCAAATAAAAATGATCATTTGTAGATTAGGTCATACTCTTTCACCTGACATAGTCAAATGATACATGAATCCCATACTTCTGTAAGGTAACAAGAAGTTTTACCCATGTCCACTAATTCATTGACATCCCACATATTCAAAGGATCAGGGATAACTCAATGGAAGTATATTATTATACGATTGCATTGAAATCATAAATTGGCCTCATGGTTAGAGGATATAGAAATAGTATCTAAATTTTATTTCTATGTAGTTTCCTTAGAGTATGAGCCCCTCATTGATGAATATACAATAGGCACTAGTACCTCACCTCAGTTGACTGGAAAGGAAGCATAACTTCCACCCTATGATTCTCTTATATTAGATGAAAAAGAGTATCTTGATGAAATCCCTCCTGCATTTGAAGTGCGTGTCTCCACCATTATAGATGAGTTAACCTTGGTGAACCATGATATGGAGGAAGATTAGAGGCCCACAGAGATCCTTGTAGCCATTCTTGTAGAGGATAAGCATCATTATGCGGCCTTATGAAGTAGTGTCAGGATGTATTTTACAAGACTAATGATTAAATACTAAGGATGTACCCTCATGTTATTGTCTATATTGTTTCCTCCTAATATGTCATAACAGGGTCAAACTACCTCCCTGAAAGAGTCACCCCTCTCACAGTGAAATTGTTGAGTCCAAAGTTGACAAGACTATCAAAGACAACATCTTCAGGTAATTATTTTACCCTATATGGATAGACAACATAAACCTGGCAAGAATGAAAAATAGATATATCAAATTAGACATTGACTCAAGGTACCTCAACCACCATTATCAGAATTCTGAATTTTCCCTTGCAGTGACATACCTATTTATCAATTCTGCAGTATGGTTCTAAGATCTCTCTTTAATTGGAGGATACTTTGGATGAAAACTAATCTTGATGGCCACCAAGGATTAGGATTCCAAATCCTGAAGGGTTCCACAAGTGAAAGTTTGCTATTAGGTGTTTCCCGTATTCTAAAACTAAGAAGAATCCACTTATCAATGATCTATGCAAGACATATTCATGATGATTCCTAATAAACAAGTGGATTTCTATGTGGATGATCTAGAGGTTAAATCCATCTAGCTTCAAGAGAATACCAAACACCTTGAAGTTTTTTTCTTTTTCTACTCCAAACACTTGAGGATGATCCATTTGATGTGAAAATTATAGGTATGCATTATGATGGTTCTCAACATCAACATATGATACCGAGTTAATGATTTTGACGGCAATATGATTAAGGTCATCAATAAAATTCCACCCAAACAATTTCTTGGAATTTTTGGGACTCCAAGGCCAGTTAGAATGTATACACTTATATATTCCAAATATTCCTAGAAGGATTAATTCAAGGATCATAAATAATGGAACTTGTTGTGAATGGGATGAGGATTTGTAGACCTCATTCACGTATATCATGAACCACTCGCTACAAACTTCATTTATGATTCTGACCATTTAAGTAAATCTTTTATTTTATTTTATGTGGCTTCTGTGGAATAGTCCCTTAATTCCCACCTAGACCATAAAAACAATGAGTTTAGTGAAAACAATATACTATCATAGATGCATTATCCTTAATATGGTTACCATATACTCCCCCATCGATAAGAGTTACCTCACATGGAATTTGAAATAAACATGTTAACACACTATTTGAATCATTGTGTGATATAGATGGTATCATGAGTGGGCCCTATATATTATATGAAAAATCTCGCCATGTTAAAGGGATTACATACTTGTTGGAAAGTGATCCTCTATCAGTTTTACATCATGTTTTTCCCACCGAAGGCTACCAAAGACTAGACATTGACAGAATTTATGGTTTCCCATCCAGAACATGAAGAGCTTACCTTAGATTTTGACTTCATAGTTGAGGCTATTATCTCATTGATCATGATTTTAAATTTTTGTAGATACATTAAAATGGAGACACCCAGATACAAACAAATAGAAGGTTTAGTAACCCCAATCTCAATAGGGGTGGATTGGGGATTATCTTCATCACCCCAACACATGAATTCTTTCCACTATGTTTCCTATTGTCAAAAGGATATACCAACAATGAGGTAAGATTCAGGACCTCATTAGTGTAATGCCCCGACCCCAATTACGTTTAGTCAGTGCATTATTTCATAACATTTGCATGATACAAGGGATCATGTCCCAAAAGACTGATCAGTTTAGTATCATTTGAAGTACTAGATACATTCATATGTTTTACATTAAATCATGAAATAAAAACAGCAACAAAATTTTGTCCCCTTTTGAGGGTATTTATATCCTTATCCTTTCCTTGCATGTCAACAATAAAATACTTCTTCACATCCTGAGAAAAATAAAACATAGAAATGGGTGAGCTCAGATGCCCATTAAGGATAACAATTTGGAAGAATCTTTGATAAATAAGCATAATAATTTAAGGAAATGTATAAGACTAAAAAATCATTTTAAACATATAATTCATCATCATATGATAGAGATATAATTAAATAACATTGTTTAATTAATCACACATATATTCTACTAGAAGAATAATCACATGAAATATCAATAGCCACTTTCATAATGACGGAATGCATAATTCCAGACTTCCTAACCACATAGTTAATGCCTTGTGCCAAGACTACAAATAAGATTTTGTCAGGACTTGGGCCAAAACACTAGTTTTTCTCATGAGACCTACCGATCCATCAAGAATCTATATCAGGCTCCACCCGTCACTTACTATGTCCAATACATTCCTTATATGAAAAGGTTTAAAAATAACATATACATTCATATTAAAACTAGCATACGAAATGTCAATAATTTATCCATATACTATGAATGGTATAAAAAAACACATCCACAGTCAAACATATCACAAAATGTTTAATACAATATGTAATATTTGTATCATAACAAATCAACTTCAAACAATTTTAAAATCCATTAAAGGATGCAGACATAGATGAAAATGATTTGTAAAACTTTTTGAGAGAAATATCCCTTATTCATAAAAACATTTAAATGTAACAAAATATAGAAAGGAAGAAATTTAAATATATTTTTGAATAAAATGTTCTCATACCTCATTGAATCCTTTTAATGTAATTAACATTTTAAAAACATTCATGTCCATATAAATAAATCGTTAATTTTTTTTAAAAACATGAACATTAATGAGAATGATTTAGAATAATAAACATTTAAACCATTTAAATTGATGATATAGTTAAATATTAACTTCTATAAAACCTTTAAACATTCCTTTTGAAAATAGTTTTGTGAAACACAGATGTGGATGACATAGAGGTTCCAAAAGATACTCACGTAAAAACAACCTCAAATAATGAAGAGATTGTAGAATTGACCCTTACCTTGTACATTTACATAGTTTATGGTATGTTAACCTTCTTAATAATAGTCAAAAAATTGTTATTAAATTATAAATGAACTATATAAAAATATGATATCATATATGATCCTCTAATATTTCTTTGTTAATAATAATTTAGTAGTATCATCATTTTTGGTGTTAACTGATTCGTTTTCCTTTATATGCATGGTTATGTAAGACATGTTTGTTATGGATAGGATGTATTTGTTTCATATAAATAATGATATTATGTTCATATACATTATTTTTAATCATAAAATAAAAATTATTCTTGAATGATTATGATGGGGAATGAATCTCATCTCGTTTGTGGAGACGGTAATCAGTACATACGCATGAGCGACAATTTCATTATATTAATGGTGAAATATTATATAATTGGATGGTATATCATATAAAAAGAATAATTAACATGTTATATTTAATATTTAAATTATTTATACTCATTATTATACCGATCAAAATAATGAAGTGTTTGAATACCAAACTACACCATGACATGGAGACAGAAAACCGTATGTACGCACGTATGGTGACACTATCATTCATATAATGGAAAGAATAATGAATACGATTATACCATTTTTATAATAACATCACAGTATGTAGAATATATTGGAGTTATTATTTTTGAATGTAAAAAACAAACAAAGAGGAAGTGGAATAAGAAAATCACATGAAAGAGGTGATGAAATATTTACCTCTTCTGCGGGTTCTTCCCTTTGATTAGATCAAAAGGGATCCATATGATGGATTTCTGTCCAATAGAAGGCCTCTAGGATTTTGGGAGGAAATTTGGGGGGATATCTAGGTAGGTTCTGGCCGAGCCATGTTGATTTGGAGTTGTGAAATTAAGAGAAGGTAAATAACACTTTTATAAGAGAGGTGAGGGTCACTTTAGGACATGTTTGAAAATTTATTATATAATAATATCATTCTTGGTTTAAAATGGTTCCTAAATAATTTATTTGGAGTCTAAGGTAGGGATGGGTCGAAAAAATATCATAAACGAGCTTTTAGATAGGTTTATGTCACCATATTATACTTATCTTTTAGATTTAACTCTTAGTTAAATAGTTTGACATTTACCATATCACTTTGTATTTTTTATATTATATGGTTAATAAACATACTATAACAAGACAAGAGAATCCCAAGTGGTTAAGTATTAATATATATAACATTATATATGTCCTTTGGCCGAATGATATATTTTTAATAATATTATTTCAATTAATAATATAGTATTTTTCTAAAAAACTCAATTATGTCAATTTTGACACTATTTAGTATTTAGTTTTTGTGAAAATCATAAAAACCTGATTACATGGAAACAAATTATTAAATCAAACCAAACATGAAATATTAACCTATAAATGTTGTTTAATTCATCAAAAGTCTCAAATTACCTTTTATTGGATATTTTTAATATCAAATATTTTAATATTTCATAAATAAGGTAATTACAACATCATCATTGTGTTAAAAATAAATTAAATTATATAGTGTCTAAAAATTATAAATATAATACCTTTATGTAGGAAATATTTATATATTTTTAATGAATATTTATATTTGGATTTATATTGTTGGTAACCCTTTATTAAAATTCGTTTAGTTATTCAACATTGAATTTAACTCTTTTAGCTCTTCTTTAAATAAAAAAAAATTATAACCTAATCCAAGTGGATCAAAGGAGATCATATTTTCTTAGTAGTGTTGTTTTTGGTTGAATTAAATTTATCTAATAGAATTAGGACATGTGTTAGGGTAATTATGATATCATTTTTACCCTTAATTTCCCTATTTACTTTTAACTGTGCTAAAGAGAAGTCAAAAGTCACTATTCCCCAAAAGTTATTTTCATCTTGTTGAACCAAATTTTATTTACTTGAATCAACCGTGTCTATTGAATTTTTGAAATTAAACTCACATAAGAGGTAAAATTGTGTTTTATGAAAATTTACAAATGTTCCTAGGAGGTGGGTAAAAGAAGCTAAAAAGTTAAATAAATTTTTTATCTATATATTATTATTATAAAATGTATCCAATGAATTACATTGAACATATATAGGTATTTTGTATCTATATTAACCTAAAATTAAATAAATTAAAAAATAAATTACTTAAATTAAAGGCCAATTTTAAAAAATAATTTAGTGTGTTTCACTATTCATCAAAAATTGAATGTTTTTAGAAAAATACCAAAAATTAAAACTAAGATAATTTCGATATTCTAAATTCAAAAATGAAGTCCATTTTGAAAAATAAAATTAATAATATTTCAAAAACTAGTTATTACTATTTATAACAGTCAGTTTGATTGGTTGTGGTGTGTTAAATCTCCATGTTTCATACAATGCAAGCTAGTGCATTATTCAAAGGGAAACGTTCCATGGAAGATTGGGGTGTTACATTATCTCCTCCTTAAAATAATTTCATCCTCGAAATTTCTAGAATATTTCGGCATAAAAAAATTCGGGTTTTTCTTCATCATATGTTCCTCAGGTTCCCACATTGTGTCTTCCATCTTATGGTTTCTCCATAGAATGTTCACGAGACAGGTCATCCAGTTTCCCAACAATTTTTATATGGTATCAAAAATTTTGGCAGGCTCTTCACAATAGGATAGATTGGGTTCTAGTTAAATTTTTTCATAAGGGAGTACTTACGTTGGGTCAGGCATGTATTTTCTTAACAGTGATACGTGGAACACATCCTGGAATTTGGAGATACTTGGAGGCATTGCCAAATGATATGCTTCCACTCCAATTCGTTCTATAATTTCAAAAGGTCTGATGAACCAACAACACAATTTACCCTTCTTACTGAAACTTATAACACCCTTCCATTGAGATGCCTTCAAGAAAACATGGTCTCCTACTTGAAATTCCATATCCTTCTTTCGGTTATCATCATAGATCTTTTACCTACTTTGGAATGCCTTGATGTGGGTTTGGATGACCTTAACCTTTCTCATTGCATCCTCAACAATTTCTGGGCCTATGATTTTTCTTTCACCAACATTATCCAAACCTGTTGGTGTGTGACATCTCTTTCTATATAGCACTTCATACGGGGAAATCTCAATATTTGAATCGAAGATATTTTATAGGAAAATTATACAAGAGGTAAATATTGTTCCCTCTTAGCTTGAAAGTCATGTGAGCAAGATATAAACATGTTTTCTAAGGTTTGAGTAGTCTATTCTGATTGTCCATCTATTGGAGGGTGGTAGGCAGTGCTCAAACAATGTTCAGCATATAGGGCCTTCTTAAGACATTTCTAGAATCTTGATGTAAAATGGAGATCACAATCAGAAACAATAGATAAGGGTACTCCATGAAGTCTTACAACATCCTTAATATATAGTATTTCTAAACATTCAAGTGGATAATCTACTCTTATGAAATGAAAATATGCAGAATTGGTAAGATGATCAACAATGACCGAAATTGCATCATTTCTTCTAGGATTCTTTGGTATTCCCATGACAAAGTCCGTCGTAATATTATCCACTTTCCAATCAGGTTTGGGAAGAGGTTTCATGACTCCTCCAAGCTATTTCCTTTCAGCTTTCACTTTTTGAAAAACCATAAATTTTAACAGAAAATCAGCAATCTCACTATGCATGATGTCCCACAAAAAATGTTCCTTCAAATATTTACATATATTGGTGCTCCTAGGGTGTATAGTGAAATTGGAGATATTAACATCATCCTACAGTTCTATTTTAGATCAGGTATCTTAGGAACACAAAGGCTCTTCCCAAATATCAAAATTACATCTCCATATATGATGTCACTCAATCTTCCATCGTTCACAACATTAATTTTCTTTTGAAATTACTCATCATCAGTCTGAGAACTTTTTATCCCTTCTAGTGTTGATGGTTTGTAATCCTTTTGAAAAAGCATTGATGTTTCACCGTCCATGGTTATTACCATATCCATCTTTACTAGATCTATGTATATAGGATCCTTTTCAACTCTAATCTTGTTCAAAACCCCATGATCCTTTCTGCTCAAAGAATCATCCACCTTATTTTCCTTCCCTGGGTTTTTGTGTATAGTGCATTCATAATCCATGAGTAGTTCAAGCCATCATATTTTTCTCATGTTGAGTTATTTTTATTATAAAATATATTTCAAACTCTAGAGATCAGTATAAATATGACATTTTTCACCATAGAGATAGTGTCTCCATTTTTTCTGAGAAATGATTAAAGCTGCTAACTCAAGATCATAAGTAGGATAGTTTTTCTCAAGATTTTTAGCTGTCGTGAAGAAAAGTCAATATCTCTATCATTCAACATAAATATAAAACCTAGTCCTTCATTTTATCTATCACTATAAATAACAAACACATCGTTCCCTGATGGTAGAGTCAAGATAGGATCATTGACTAATCATCTCTTTAGTTCTTCATAACATTCCTCACACTCTTTTTTAAAAATATATTTAACCCCTTTACATGTGAGCATGGTTAATGGGTTAGCAAACCACTAAAAATTCTGGATGAAATGTCAATAATAAGCTTCTAAACCAATAAAACTATGTACCTGAATTATATTTCTCAGTGTTAGCCATTCGTGGATTTCCATGGTCATTGAAGGATCAACAAATAATACATCATTATAGACAATATGTACAAGAAAATAAATCCTTTGAAGTTAAAATTTACACTTGCTAATCCTCCCATATAATTCCTTTCTTCTAAGTGTCTTTATAATAATGCCCATGTGATATCAATGATATTCATATCTTTTGGAGAATACCAAGATATCATCCCTTAATACCACAACAAAGTCATCAATATATTCCTTGAAAACACTATTAATTAAATCAATGAAGAGAAAGGGTGCATTAGTCAATGAAAAATCCATTCTTGTAAACTCATAATGCCTATAACTAGTTCGAAATGTTGTCTTCAGAATTTCTTAGTTATTCGCACAGAACATATGGTATCCATATCAATAGTAAATCATTGAAAAATATGGATCTCCATGAAGATGGTCAAATAAATCATCAATGTGAGGTAGGGGATACTTATTCTTTCTTGTTATATCATTTATCTCCCTGTATTCCACACACAACCTCATAGATATGTCTTTCTTCTTAACAAAAAGGATAGGGGATCCCCATTGAGAAACACTCAATAAAATAAATATTGTATTACTCAATTATTCTAGTTGTTTCTTTAGTTCCACTAATTCCACAGTGGCCATTCTATAAGGGGTATTTGATATGGGCCATGAACTAGAAATTAAATCAATGGAAAACACAATTTCTCATTCTGGATGATGTCCTCGTAAATCCTTTGGAAACATATCAACATATTCTTGTACAATAGGTATGTCCTCTATTCCAACATTCTTTTTCTCACCCATAGTCATGTCATTCACTTACTCCCTAATAATTGAATTTATTAGAGATATTGGTGGGTGGATCTAGATAAGAATCCTGAGGTTATAGTTCTGATCTAAAGGTAAGGTATTCCTTATCATCATCAAAAATTGTAACCTCATTCTTCTTACAAAAAATGTTGGAATCATGGTCCGAAATCCAACCCATTCCCCGGATTATATCAAATTAATACATCTGTATAACAATGAGATCAGTAGATAAAGAACATTTATATTCCATAATGGGGACTAATTCACAAAACATTATTTCAATGACACATCCCATAGGTGTTTTGACTAAAAACTCACTTGTTATGTCAAATTGAAAATTTATATTTTCCTTAGCAAACTAGGAATATATGAAAAAATGCAATGATTTTGAATCAAATAAAGAATTGTCTAATGATGAGGAAACCATTAAATTACCATCCACCATGTTTTTAAGAGCTTCAACATCAGTAGTAGTGATCACATATGCTTGGTCGTTCTCCCTTGGCATTTTTTGAGGTTTGTTTTTTTTGGCTATTAGTAAATTAGTTTCCATAATTCACATTTTATCTAAAATTTTAGCATTCAAAATTGACAACCTCTTTCTTTCCATAGGAATCATGATATTGGTGGGATTTTTTACCACATTTGTAATAGAATCCCATTCCCTTTAGGGAAGTATTGGGGGGTTTCATCCCACATTTACCATAGGATGGATAATCATCTTTTACCTTAATCCCCTTATTTTAATTTCCCGAGTGATCAACTGATCTATTTTTCTCTTACTTTTCATTAAAGTCATAAGACATAGAGAATTACAATTCTATCTTGATAGATCATAAGATAATATATTCGTATGATGAGAAGGACTGTGAGACTAATTCTCGATGGATAAATATTTTTAACCCATCAATTAATCGATAAATCTTACTCCTTGTGTTATGTATATAATCTACTACATTCCTTGCTATCATTATAATGTCTACCTCATACTTTTGGACATTCCCATCCTCCTTTTTCCTTATACTCAGAAATTGTCTTCCCATATCCATTTGATGGTAACAAGGAAAGTATTTTTTATAATAAAATCTCTTTAAACTCCCTCCATTACATGTTTGATTCTTCTTCATCTTCCGTTGTGTTTTGGATTAATGACCAACATTGATATGCATCTCCCGTGAGGTGAAAAACAGCCATGACATCGTTTTCCATTTTACTACACCCCAAAGCATGAAATATTTTCTCTAATGAATTTATCCACTACTAAAATAATAAGGGATTTGTCAACCCATTAAATTTTGGTGGTTGTTTCCTCCTGACGAATCTAACATTGATCCTCCGCGTTGTGCATCCTGGTGCTCCATACAAGTAGGGTTATTATTCATAACCTGAGTGAGTTGTCCATGTTTGGTGTTAAGTTGATCTGCACCAGTTGCTTCAATAGATCCAGTATAATTATCTTGAGTAGGAGGGAAATCCCAACATTGATTACATTCATTGATATGGTTTTCTTTCCTTCCACTAGGAGCCATTTTTATACAATGGCATACACTAGATTAGTTAATGAATTGCAATACATAATTCCACACTTGTAAAACACTTTAACACAAATTGAACAGTTTATGGATATAATCCATAAACATAAATTTTTTTCTCTGATGAAGCATATCCTCTTAAACCCTTCATAATGGTATTTAAATAAAAATATAATTATCCTATACATATCCCCTGCGAGGGTTATAACCAAGAGTGCAGTAAGGCCCGTTGTCGTGCACCGGTTCTTGTTCAAGTGTATCTCAATGAGATGTTTTCATGTTTTACCCCTTGGTACATTTTCTGCCAGAGTTGCCTCTACCTGTTCAAATCTAGACAAGGATGTATTGCTTTGAAAACTCACAAAATCTCTACATTACCAAAATTCTAGGATGTTCTTATATAGTAATCCTCAAAGTCTATCTCGGGGTAATGCTCTCTAATTAGAGTTTTTGTAAATCTAGCTTCCAACATTTGTACTAAACTTCATCTAATACCAATTGTAATTCCCCAACCTCAATAACCCATAGTTGGTGCATTATTACCTAACGTTTTCATGGTATAAGGAATCATGTCCAAAAAGGATGATCCATTTAGTAGCCTTGGAAGTACTAGATACCTTCATAAGGTTTACATTACAACCTGAAATAAAAGCATAACCAACATTTTTTTACCCATTTTATCAAAAAATATATACTTATCCTATCCTTTTAGGTCAACCATAAAATGAATCTTCACATCCTTGGAAAAATAAAACATTGAAAGCGGGGAGCTCAGATTCTCAGTAAGGATAACAATATAGCAAAAAAATTCATAAATAAGCGTAAACATTTAAGGCAATGTATAAGACTAAAAAAATACATTTAAACATAATCTTAATCATAAAATAGCAATGATATAATCAAATAATTCCATTTACTTAATCATATTTATATTCTGCTAGATGAATAACCATATGCAATATCAACATCCACTTTAATAATGATGGAATGCATAAATCCAGACTTCATTACAATATAGTTAAGGCCTTTTACCAAGGCTAAAAATTATATTTTTTCAAGTCCTCATTCCAAGATAATATTTTGTCTCATGAGACCTACCAATTCATCAACGAGCTACAGCGGGCTCCACCCATCACATACTAAGTCCAATGTATTCCTCATATGAAAAGGTTTAAACATAACATAATCATTCATATTAAAACTAGTATATGAAATGTCAATACTTAATCCATAAACCATGAATGGTATAAAAATAACACATCCATAGTGAAACATATCACAAAACAGTCAATAAAATATGGAATATTTGTATCATAATAAATCAACTCCAAACAAGTTTAAAATCCATCAAAGGATATCGAGAGATATTAAAATGATTTGTAATACTCTTTGAAAGAAATATCCATTTTTCATAAAAAAATAAACAAACAACTTAGAAATGGAGTCATTTAAATAAATTTTTAAATAAATGTTTTCCATACCACTTTGAATCTTTTGAAATTAATTAACATTTTAAATACATTCATTTCCTTATAAATAAAACCTTAAAACCCATTTTCAAAATATAGAAATTAAAGAGAATGATTTAGAAGAATAAATATTTAATCCATTTAAAATTATGATCTAGTTAAATATTTCCTTCCATAAAACATTAAAATATTCCATTTGAAAATATTTTTATAAAACATGGATGTGAATGATAAAGCAGTTCGAGTAGATACTCACATAAAAACAACCCTGGATAATGAGAGATTGTAGAATTAATCCTCACCTTGTGCTTTTCCTTAGTCAATTTAATGTTAACCTCATATAAAATAGTTATAACATTTTTATTAAATTATAAAAGAACTATATAAATAAATATGTTATCATATATGATCCTTAAACATTTCCCTGTTAATAATATTTTAGTAGTATCATCGTTTTGGGTGTTAACTGATTCGTTTTTCTTTATATTCTTGGTCATGTATGACATGTTTTCTATGGATAAAATGTATTTGATTCATATACAGAATGATATTATCTTCATAAATAAGATTTTTAATCAAAAAATGAAAATTATTCTTGAAAGATTATGATGGGGAATCAATCTCAACGTGTTCAAGGAGATGGTAATCCGTACATACGCACGAGTGACAATTTCATTATATTGATGGTCAAATCGTATGTAATTTGATGGTATATCATATATATAGAATAATTAAAATTTTATATTTATTATTTACAATATTTATACTAATTATTATACCCATCAAAATAATGAATTGTTTGAATAACAAATGACACCACAATGTAGAGACGGTAAGCTGTACGTACGCATGTATGGTGACTTTGTCATTCATATGATGGATATAATAATGATTATGGTTGTAACATTTTTATAATAACTTCCCAAAATATATAAGATATTGGATTTATTATTTTATAATGGAAACAACAAAGAAATAGGAAGTGGAATAAGAAAAGAACTTGAAAGATGTGAGGAAATATTTATCCTTTATCAATGTTCATCCTTTAGATTAGATCAAAAGAGATCATTAGGTTTGCTTTATGACCAATGGAAAGCCTCTAGAATGAAGGGAGGAATGTTGGGGGGATATTTGGGTAGTGTTTGTCCGAGCCAAATAGATTTGGAGGTGTGAAATTAAGAGAATGGGAAGTGCCCTTTTATAAGAGAGGTGAGGGTCACTTTAGGAAAATCATGAAATATTATTTTATAACTAAATTATTTCTAGTTTCTAATGGCTTAAAAATGATTTATTTAGAGTATAATAGGGGTTTGGGTCGAAAAAATTACAAAAAATAGGTTTTAGATAGGTTTAGTTCACCATATTAACCTTATCTTTTATATTTCACTCTTAGTTAAATAGTTTGACATTTACCATGCCTCTTTTTATTTTTATATTATATGGTTAATAAACATACTATTACAAGATAGGAGAACCGCAAGTGGTTAATTATTAATATATATGACCTTATCTATCTTCTTTGTCCAATCCTTAGATTTTTAGCAATATTATATCAATAAATAATATAGTATTTGTTCTAAAAACTTAATTTTGTCATTTTTGACAGTATTTAGTATTTGTTTTTTTTTGAAAATTATAACAGTATGATTACTTGAGAAAAAATAATTTATTCAAATCAAGGAAGCCATATTAACATAGAAAATTATTTAAATTTATCAAAATCTTCAAATTACTTTTATTTTTACATTTATAATATCAAATATTTTAATATTTCATTAATAATGTAATTACCGTATCATCATTGTGTCATAAATAAATTAAATTATTTAATGTCTAGAAATTCTTGTTAAAATACCATTATGTAGGAAATCATTTCAGCCTATTAATTAGTATTATAGTTGAATTTATATTTTTTTAATGCTATATTAAAAATGTTTTAGTTATGAATTATTGAATTTAACTCATTTAACTCTTCTTTAAATAAAACAATAATTAATGACCTAATCTAATCCAAGTATACCAAATGGGATCATATTTTATTTGTAATATTTTTTTTGGTGGAATTAAACTTATCCATTGGAATTACAACATGTGTTAAGGTAATTATGATATCATTTTTACCCTTAATTATACTTTTTACTTTTAACCCTGGTAAATAATAGTCAAAAGTTACTATTCAAAAAAATTATTTTCAACTTACTGAAACACATTTTACTTGATGATATTAGTTGTTTCTCTTAGAATTATGAAATTAAACTCATATAAGTGGTAAAATTATGTTTTATGCAAATTTAGAAATGCTCCTAGGAGGTGGGTAAAAGACGGTAAAAATTTCAATAAAAGTTTAATTTATCAAAACTTATTATAAAAAGACTCCAATTAATTACATTGAACATATATAATTATTATGTATCTATTTTTAGATATAATACATTTAATTAATATAAATAATTACTCAAATGATAAGTTTATTTTGAACAATAACATAGTTTTTTTCACTCTTCAACAAAAATTGAAAGTTTTCAGAAAAATACAAAAACATCACCATATGCTGATTTATATATTTCAAATTCAAAAATGAATTCCATTTTGAAAAATAAACACTATAAAATTTTAAAAGGTGGTTATTACTATTTATAATTGCTTGTCTGATTGGTTATGGTGTGTTAAAACTCTATGTTTCATAAAATGAAAGTTATTACCTTATTCAATGGGAAATGTACCGTGAATGTTTGGGGTGTAATAATTGGTGGTATTGATTTTTACCTCATGATTAGTTCACCCTATTTAAATGTTAACGGATACTTCATGTTAGTCATCCAAATAATCAAGGGGGACAATATCAATAGAAATAAAGAGCTAGTGATCATACAAGATTGAACCAATCAGTTGATGGCCTTGTTTCCATCCAAACTAGTGGTGAATCTGGTACCTTGGTCATACAATGGATGAACCAATGCCTTGAAATGCTTATTTTTCCACATTTTATATCATTATCTGAATGACCTGGACGTATATCTAGCACATCAGAGGGTCATAACACCCAAAAATTGTAGTTTATAGAAACCAAAAAATATGTTAGCTGGATGGCGATACATATATACTATAGAGCTTGAATCCGCACACAAACATGGAAATACTTGATTAGATACCTCCCCTTGTTGAGTGTCTCTGACATGGAATTATCCTGTTAGACCGAGCTATGTGTCAGAGAATCCTCTAGCATTAAGCAGAGCTAATCATCTAGATTGGGAATACCTAGGAGAAACTCCTCTAAAAAAGTGGGTTTGGTGGAATTTCCCTTAATTGCATCTAGAGAAATGAGAGACCTCAAGATAAACACAAGGTCCACTCAATATCACATAAAACCCATCAAGCGGGTCTAAAGAACTCTAAATTAATTGTGATGTTGGGCTACTTCAAAACCAATATGGTTCACAAATGCAACATGTTATCCAAGAGGTATCACACATGTCAGATCCATGATAATGTTTTGCAACTAACACCATATATTCTGCACCCCACTAAATATTCATATTTATTTATTGTATGGGGACTCGACATTGTTGGACCAAACCCACCTGTGACAGCTAAACTGTGTATGGTCATTTTGACCGAAACAAACTTATTTTTCAAATACAAATAAGATGTTAATCTAAATAAAGTCGAAATATAGTGTGAGATCATGTTTTTGAGCCCCCAAATTGCACAAAAATTTATTTTTCCTTCCACTGTTTGCATAGAAAAAACACCAACATTCATGTTGCTATGATAAATAAGTTGTTTTCCAAGTACATCATTTTGTCCAATCATACTTCTTTCTATCATGAACTGGATAATGGGTAGCTTGAGGCATTAAAATACCCTCTCTAAAGACATATATAAAATTGTGATCAATAAAAGAATGAATTTTCTTGAAAATCTCACCAATGCACTCTAGAAATATCATTCGGTGACTTAGAATTCCAGATAGGTGATCCCATAATTGTTTGTATATGGAATAAAGGAAGTATTTCCCATATTAGTTTATCATCTGTCACTCCAATTAGATTTTTATGACTATTTTCTTCTAGAAATAATGGAAAATGTATATAAATCTATGTTAGAAGATATTAAGTAGTACACACTTTAAAACATGTATAACCTAGAAAGGCATCATAATAGGATAGTGAGAGCATTAAACAAGAAGGTTAACCTCCACTCCTTCCTCCAGGATGACATGGTACTAGGTCTAAGGATTCCAATGATACCTAAAAAAATTCCACCAAATATAGACCAAAAGTGGGAAAGAACATACACCATCTATATGTTATAATTAAATAGAGAATAATCTATAATCAACTTAGAAAGAGAGTCTACCACACATCCTAACAATGAAAAGTTTCTAAAGAAGTAATTCAACTGAGAAGAACCATGGTCCAGGATATATGGACTTAAAATATTTGTGATATGTCAAAGTTATGAGACCTTAAACAACAATATCCAGGGTCTGATCACTATGAGCATAAACAAACAACAACCTCGTGGCCCATGTTGTAAGAACATAATCTTTTTGGAACTGGTCAATGATATTATCCAATAAAATACTATAGCTCGGGAACAATCTCAATGAACATAAACTAATAGCATCCCCATGTTCTATGTAGTATAACCTGAAGATATTTAGAACTGGTCAAATGCAAGAAACCTTAAATATTAGTAACCCTGGTCCAAACTCTATGACCATAAACATGGATACATGGTCTAATCATTTTGACCTTACACTATTTTTATGCCCAATAGTTCAATCTCAATGGATTTAAACTAGAATCAACCATAGTCTAAGTTGTGTAACAACAATGTAAATTCCCCAACTCCCCACTTCACATGGTTAAATGGTGATCTTCTTCTGTATAAAATTGATATGTGTCATATATATAATAAACCAAAAAGACAAATTTCATCTGTACATGATGTTAAAATATAGCCTTACCCGATTTCTTAATCATGCAATTCCCCACTATAATAGTAAAATACCTTAATTACCTCATCAAATAAGGTTAACTCCACATCTGGCACTAGTCCCCTACCACTTGATGTTCTAGAACTATATGTGGATTCATTTCCTTTCCCATGGGGTATTCGGTGATGCTTAGACTCTCTGTCTTTGTGAAAAGCCATAAATTTACCAACCCTATGGCCTTAATAAACAATTTATGGTCTACTTATTATAACTATAAACAATGAGAAGATAGTCTCAAAGTATTTTTGTTGTATATGGGATTGTGTGACATCTATTCACATCAGGTTTCACCTCTTCCATTCCACATATATACCCTCATGAAGGACATCTTCTCAGTGTACAAATCTTGAATTTAATCTATTTCCTAAATTTCCCATGGTACAAGAATTATGACATTACACCATGTGATATTTGTTTCAAGGAAATATTTTGGTAATGATACTACATTCCCTCCTTCCATGTAGGGTTCTACCAAATTAATTACACACAAATACCCCTAAAAACACTCCCAACGAATAAGCATAAGTACTTTAACCTATTTTCCATGGTCCTAGCCTTTTGACCCTTAACAATGTGCATATATCATCATGCTTTTTTCTGTGGTATAGAGATTCAATGATACCATTCATGTTGGGTTATAACACTTTTTCATCATAGAAACATCCTCAGAGCAGCCACCCCAATGTTAGAAGATCTATGAACCTAAACTAGGATCTCTAATCCAAGAATTATTATCCAAAACTATTTACAAAAAACACAACATTTGTGTGTTTTTCTTTATCCCTATTGGTTCAGAGAGCTATTCCACCTCCTTTACAATACTATATATGGATTTATTTCCATCCTAATGGGAAATTTAGTAACACCCAAATATCTTATCCAAGCTCAATCCCCCTTCGTTGACACAGTAAGGGGCCGTTTCCTTCCCCAGTAACATGTATGTTGATCCGAGATATTATTTTTCACAATTTGTGTGGTAGAGAGTCCCTATGGACCTCATTCATGTATAGATACCCCTCTTCCATGCCATGAAATTCTCTTGTGGACACTCATTTACACTTATTTCAAGGCTACATGACCTTAAACCATCAACTTCCCTTATAGGATGAGCCTTATGACTTTTAACTAGCAGTATCCATAGTCTGAGTTGTAGGAAATTAAATTGATATTCCCAACATCCAAAGAACATGATGTTAATATACAATCTTATCCAGTATAAAAATACGATTCCTCATATATGGGATGAGTTTTTTTAAAAGACATTAAACTATAACCATTCCCCTTATTAACACAATATGTCTCATGTGAAAACAAAGGGTCGTTCCAGAAAATCCCAATATAAAACCGTGATGAAACAAATGTCAAGTATGATGAATCCTAATGAATGATTATTTTGTATCCTTATCAAATAGGTTCTCACCCCTACTATGTTGGTCTACAAGAACACCTACTTCTAGAACATCATATTTATTGATTCCCATTCTCATGGGATAGGTAGTGATGCCCAAACATCTCATACTTTACCCCTCCCTACCACCATGTAATATCGAGGTCCTTCCCCACTATTCTAGGAATTAGTTTCACTTACTGACAAGGTAATTTAGAATATTTGAGCACATGGAATAATATCTCATATGGAATTCAGTATTCTCTCTAAGAAATTGCCTATTTACACATCCAATATTTTATCTTCCTTCAATTTGGATAATTATTGTTCTCTCAAATTTAATGGGATCCCTAACAATAATGGTCCTTCCCCACACAGCCTCACCTACTATCATATTCTCACAAATTAAAGGATTTTTGGAATATAATAGTGTCTCCCATGTTTCCAACTCAGTCAACTATCAATTACACATTTTTCTACATTGTAAATTAATGATGGTTGAGAAATAGTAATTGTATCATGTTCAAGATTTTATCTCCATTAATATATCATTCCCCATTAACATTACGGGTCTCAAAAGATACATTAACCCTTGTGAGATTTATTTTGAACCTTTTCACATCATTGAATTATCCCCTAAAAATTATTGAAACACCAAAAGGCTTTTAATCTATTACATTGAGCATGGATCGTGTGCGATTTGACATTGGGAAAATGGTTTTTTCTCAAACAGGTTTGAGATACTTGGATACACCATGGTCTGAAATCTATAACCATAAACATGGAGCCCATGTATAATAATCTTGAACGTAAATGATTTCCAAGTCACCTAGAGAAATTTTTCTATAGTTTCGGGCCTTTTTGGTAGTCAATTCATGTCAGATTATCAATCTATTATACTACAAATGTCTTTCTAGGGTATTCAAACCATGTAACACACTTTACGACATTAAACTAGTATCCATGGTAAATTAATGAAGACTATAAATTGGATAAAAGGCATATCAAGGTTAATCTGTGCAGCATCCATGCCCCTCCATTCACATTGTGTAACCATTATTTGATGCTATAGATGTTTCGAAAAGAAAACAATTCCCTAAGGACCAAGCATTTTGATATTAAAATATTTACAATTGGTTCAAACCCTAATACATTAAACTAGGTGGTCATGTCTAAGAATCATGTAATAAAACTATGTTAAGGTCATCTTTGCGATGTGTCACATTGAACAGAGTCATTTAGGCCCATCCATTTAAATCGGGTTACCTCCCTTCAATTCCAGGAACACACCTTTTATATTTGAACACGTATGGTCCAAGAATTATGGGCTTAGACAATTTTGAATTGGTCGGAATTATAAGACCATAAAAAGCATAAAAATTCGAAGAATCTTGACTTTTATATTTTATTCCACTCATAAATGGAATGATTCATGATGTATAAGGCCTCCTTGGATCCAAATTGACATATGGTTGTCACTCTTCCTCAATACATATATCCTTTTGGGATGTCCACCCTCTGGTGAAAGCATCCTTATAATAATGTTTATTCCAGTTATGTTAGAGTTGTTTTGTGCAACATTGGGTGGCCTTATAGGTCCCTCTTTTATTGTTATATTACCTCTCTCCTACACAATACACATCCCCCTTAAGAAAAATTACCATATAGTCTAAGCATCATGACCTTAACTATGTTAAACTCACCCTAGGTTATTGTTTATGGTGGAGGGCCTCCTAGGCCCCCATTATAGTTTTTTTAATCCTATGTCATCTTAGGAATATTTTTGGGAGAAATACCCCATTTAAGTTCCATACATTAAGAAAATATACTTTTCATGCCACCATTTTCCATTATAAATGATAATCAAATATGATTCATGGTATAACAATTATGGCCCTAAACTATTTCTAACATCTTGGTATGACCAGTAAGACCATAAACCACCAAAGAGACATCTTGGTCATAATAAATTAAATATTATGAATCAATGTCCCAATCACATGATGTCAAACTATGTGATACACCATTCTCACCATTGATGTTAAACATTGTGTCTAACTTCATCACCGAGTGATATAAAATTTGAGTTCTATCAGCCTCACTGAGTGGTATAAAACATTAGAGAATTTTAGGTCCCCCCAAAGGGATCCCCTTCCCTCCATCATTGTTGGTCACACACCATATCATTCATGTTCCTTGAGAGTGTCAAAAAATTATAAATTACACTCTCTTTTGAATATTATTCAAATCACTATTAAGACCAATATTCCAACCCACAGTGATCATATCCTTAGTGGAAAAACTCGGTGATCATTTAAATCTCTTCAAACCTTAATATAATAAATCTATGTGCTTTATGTGTCCCTTTTTTTGGATCCCCATCATCATCCACATCTGAATAGCCCCTCATGATGGAATTATACCATTCAACATTGGGCCACCTACCTTCCTATGCACACATCCTGAAATACATCTGATTATATTTTGAGATAGGTTTGTGTTTCAATCATGGACAGTTGTCGACCAGCATTTCATTGTTCCCATCCTTTGAAAATGATAATGGATGTTATTTTTAGAATTTGGTCAATAGTTACCCCCCATCATTATACCACCCACATTTTTTTTCCAAATACATGTTTTCCCATTTAATGATCCATATCCCCCCATTGTATGGGTATAATTAAATAACCCTGGAGTCACTTTATTCATGTACTAGTGAACATTGGTAAAGAAGGTTGTCAATTTAGAGACCCCTTCCTCCATCTATAGCCTTTCTCTACTATGGAACTCCAGATGGCCAAAAAAATTAGACCTTGAGTTTTCATCCACTCCTTGAAGCACTAGAATAAATGATAATTCATATGATCATCCCTTATTTCAAACATTGATCATGAATCATGAGTGATTTGGAACTAATCATTAGTTTTCTCATTATTGTGATTAATGTTTTGTTGTAAAATATAGAAAACTAAACATCTCCATAAATATCAAATTTTAAAACCAATAAACTTAAGAAATTTGTGGGGTCCATACACACACTAGAACCTCTCTTTTCTCCCATAAAAAATAATGTATATGGCTCTACATCGATGATAGATCACTCGAGCCCAGCGAGCCTCTAGTGTATGTCTCCTAAGGCCTATTATAGCCACCTTATCTCTACTTATCCATCATCATCAAGTTGTTATTTCTCATCAAACCTAATCAACACTGGGTTTTAAATAGTTTTCCACTTACTATTTTAGATTCTACTTCCTCTATTCATGATTTGTCCATAGATAATTGTACCTTCAATTGACTAATGATCTCTACTTGTGCATTGATGATGGCCATGTGCTTATTCATGTACTCTTATATATGTTGAAGTTACTAATTTAACTCATCGATATTCCAATTGTAATTATGTTTTTCATTGTTTCTGGGGATATAAAATTTTTGAATTTTCTCATGAACCCACTAAACAAGGTAGTAACACACTAGTGTGTGGTGAGTGAATAAATCCACCCCTATAGTGCACTGGTTGTGAAGTTATTGAGGGGCCAAATCTGGATCATTAGGTTTGGCTCCAAAGCATGGGTAATGATGTTATATACCTTCCTCAACACCTTTCATTATATTATTAGATTTTTCTGTCAATGTTAGACCAAAAATATACTTTTTCACTAGGTGGTGTGGGCTTGAATTTTGGAATGTCTATAGGAATAATAGGGGTATGGTCCTCCTCTAAGAACCTCTCAGAAGGGTTATGTTGCATGTATGTGGGACTATTTATCTGACCTTTCATTGGTGTCATTGGTTCTACTATCCCTGAGCCTTACCCCCTTAGAGGGTCACCTACATATTCAGTGGGATACCCTACCTAGATTTCAAAAAGATCTTCTTGGATATTCAGGACCCCAAGTGTTGGCATAACCATTTATAAGGCACCCCAAGTTCTCCAACCATAGACTCTTATTGAGAGCACACCCACTTGATCACTATGTTTAAAAAATCATGTCGGTTAATTTGAATAATGGCGATAGATAGGAAAAATTGGTCGTATGTAAGGAAAAAATACTAATTGGAAAAGGTCATTTGGGAAAAGTATGAAAATTATGATTCGATAAGTAATTCCAATATAGGGGAACTATCTATTCCAGTTCGTATTTCAAAAGTAATACCAGGTCTCCTCAGTCCTACCTAGTTTGAAGATAAAAACATTAAAAAACATGTTAATGGATGAAATACAAAATCATCATGAAATTTTGAGAAAAATGTAAATCCAAATTTAGTCTTACCATGAGGAATTTCAATCTTGATGATGATTCACTCTATAAAATCTGCCTCACTGGTCATAGATTCCACTATTGGAATGCCAATGAGTGTTCCCCTATAGATTAATGAATGTACTAAGGGCTATGAATACACACATATGAGAACTTTGTTTGCTTCCTACAGTTGTTGTACCCTTAGTAATAGATTCAGATGTGTTCCCTCATATATCTATTGGGGAACCCTCATCCACTCTGATATGCATCCCTTGTTCTCCCATGAATTTCATTTGAATAATTAAAATATTAGTTACATGCTCTAAATAAGAAGGGGAGGGAATGGGAGTGATATATTTTTTAGAAAACAGGAATTAATTTTTTTAACAATGGCTATGTAAACTCATAATCTATAAGAGAAACCTCGCTACTTTCCTGGGGTGCCACCTGACACATGGTTACCTCCCAATATTCATTATCTCAGTTTCCCTCTAGGTCATCACTAACGGATGACATGTTCTTAGATGATGGTTCAAAAGATTGTTTCCCCTAGATGAGGCTCAACACCAAACATCATGTGTACCAGGACAGAGGGAGGATCTGTGTCCCCATGTAGGCACAAAAATCCCTCCATGGATACCATGTATAGAAACCAATCATGGAAACACGCCTTCATTGTGATGTATTTGATCTCCACCTCCAACACTTCTATCCCTTCCTTGACCAGCTTCATCGACAACCAATCGACAATGGGGTTCATACTTAGTATCTCGCAAGCCTCTTAGATATTATGGAATGAAGTATCATAATTTGGATGTAATAGATATTATAACTTCTTTTTAGTGGCCTCTATACCTCTATTAATCCCATACTAAGATCCATATTGCTTCTCATATGACATATTCTAAGGGAGGCCCTCACCTCCAGAAGATGGTGGTACAACAACAACCTGTACCACCCCCACTATAGCCTCAACTAGAGACCCGACAATTGGTAAACCCCCTCTAGATAAGCTCTCTTGCCGCCCTGATACTATTGTAGCTCACCTGTAGGTGACATTACCCCCACACACAAATGAAGGATTATGACTGGGTATTCAATGACACTATTTTAATAATAGGCTTGAGAAAGGATGGAGTTGACATTGAAAGGTATTATCATGAGAAATCACCCTATGGATTCTTCCATTGACTTCCACCATAGCTGATAAAGGATATATACATCCCTATATAAACCCTCTTCATTGTTTGTGGGATGTAACTGAATTTCCAAAATATTGAGATAGATTATATGGATCATAATAAGTATTTTTTCTAATCGGGTGACGATTACTCTTCTTTATAAGGTATGTATTTACTCTCCCTACTCCATAGTCCCTCCAGATTTTCCACAATCTAACCGAATGGAGTTTATAATGGATGGTATATAATGTTTCTGCATTTTACTATGAGGACTACGACTATACTAAAAATATTTCTCAAACATATATTTGAAATATTTTTAGATGATTATTCATTAAATTACACAAACACATGCCTAGGGACCATAATAGTGTATTTCTATTGGAAACTCATAAAACAATATTCTTAATTCAAGATATATTTTAAACATCACTCATAATGATCTTCCCATTTATTATATTTCAAAAAAATCCCCTAATTAAAACATTTCTTCATAAGGGTATAAGAAGATGAGAAAAAAATTCAAAACCATACCATATATATATGAAATATAATAATATTGATTCATTGAACAATGATTAGTAGTTCATATGACCTGAATCTGAATTGAATAAAAAAAAACGATCCCATAGAGAGTGAAATTATTATATGGCATATATCTAAGGAATAAAAATAAATATAAAAAATATAATGTCATGGATACCCAACAAGACATTCATTAAATGTTAGTATTGTTCTCCCCACCCATGTACATACTTCAGGCTTGGGATAACCAACCATATACCCTCATTTTTGGGATTGGGATAACCACCTCTGTACTAGTGAACAAGTCAAAAATTTATCTTTACCCAATGCATTAGAGGGAGATATTGGTCTCACCTACTAAATAATGAAAAGAATACATATGTGTTATACGAGTTTATAAAACCTTAATCATATCATAAACTATGAAATGAAATGATTTTCATAAAAATCACATAAAATCATAATATATAGAAAATAAAAAGGTATTATAATCATTTCATCATTTCATTAAATCATAAACAATGGTAAATAAGTGAGTTTGATAATAAATTTTTCATGGTATAAACCATGGAAAAGAAAAATGTTTCATAATTATAATGTAATCACAAACCATTAAAAGAATGATTAAGAATTTTATCCTTGGTTCATATCTGCTAAAATCGTATGTTATATCTATGGATTATATCTAATATTTATATTTATTTTTGAAGGTAGATAATTTGGAAAATTTATTATGTAAGATAATGTTTATTTGAAAATTATTTTTTAAACATATGAAATTCATAAAACTAGATGAAAATAAATCTTATTAAAAATTTATAAAGGATTATATAAAATAATTTAAACAATTATTTAATGAAAACATCCATTCTTCTTTGAAAAAAACTTTTCAAAAAATAATTCCATTTGGAAATATTTTTATATAACATTGAATAGATATAAAGGAATATTTAAGAAAAATGAAAACATTTCTTGAGGAAATATGATTTGTGCATTGAAAAAACATTTGAAGATGTAAGAAATTATTAATGGGGTTTTTAAATAACAACGAAAACCAATTAAGAAACCCATAAAGAAAATAATTTTCATGATAGGTTGAAATTCTATTCATTTTGTGCACCTTAAAACAATGATTCCATATAAATGTTTGTATAAATACAAACCATCAGTATTTTTGAAAATAAAATGTATAATACTTTAATTTTTTAAAAAAAATTCAAAAAATGTTAAAAATATACTTAAAAATTCAATTTTTAAATCAATTTTATTTTTTACTTTTTTTTAGAAAACATAGGTTTTGAAGAAAAAGGTTTTTTGATGAAGAAAATATTTTTCCTTAAAATGCATTAATTTTGAAGTTATGAGTTTAAAAGGACAATAAAATGATGGTAAAACATGTATTATCATGATATAAATAGTTTATAATAAATTCATGACATTCTCGAGAGATTTATTATAATATTTTATCTTTGGAAACATAATCATAAATTATGCCAATAAACAATAAGATTGTAACATAGAATCCTTACCACATTGGTATGTTTGAAATGTAATACGCATGAGAAAATATCATTAAATAAGCTTAAAATATAATGAAAATAAATATAATTATTACATTAGTTGTAAAATAAGCTAAATATACACCTAGAAAAAAAAATATTATTGTATAACATAATCACATTTCTCAATGGAGGAAAATTGTGGAAAACCCCTTACAAATTTTGTAACTTTTGATACATTAATAAAATTAATGATTGATCATACAATATATATATAAATAAAAATAAAATTATATTGGATAATCAGAAAACAAATTAATGTGTACTGTATGTGACATATTAAATAAAAAGGGGGTGAATAAATCCTGTGTCACATAGAAAAATGAGTAAGACATAAATCTGTTACCACATTTGTAAAAATATGAATAGAAAGAACAAATAATTGTAACATAATATAAAACATTAAATATAATTAAAATAAGGATATTCATTTTATAAAATGATAAAGCATCAGTATATACACTGTCTAAATTACATTAGTGTTGAATTTTCATTTGTCTCCCATAAATAAAAGTGCGACTAGAAATCCCTTACATTAATTATATACTTCCATCCTACACATTGATGACTAATGTAAAACAAATATATGTTTATTATAAATATATTAAATAAAAAATAAAAACAGAAATATATATACAGAATACCATATATGAATTACTTATGACTTTTTATTACCAATTTAATAACATTTCAATAATAATGACTTATTTTAGGCAATAACTGTTTTGTTTTTCTTGTATGTTTTGATTCGTTATTTTTAGTCTTATTAGAGTTTGGTTATAACATATATATAATTATAATCATGAAAAAAATATAATATATATTTTTTATATGTATTTATAGTAATCTATATATGATAGAGATATAAATTGAAATACACTATTCGAGGAGATGATCGGTTGTGTGTACACATCAACGATCTTTCCATTATCTTGATTTATTCATAAAAATAAAGGTAAGACATATATTATCATTATATATTCCTTTCTATTATATATTTATCCCATAATTTCCTTAAATTCAACATTATTACCCTATATTTAAAGCAGAAACGAATCACATCACTTCGTGAGGTGATAGTCTATTGTACACATGAGAGACTTTGTCATACTACCCAAAAAAAGTAAATCATAAATTTATGTGTCATATAATTATTCATTAATAAAAATAATATCATAAAATTATTATATAAAAAATAAATCCATCCATTTTATATCCATGATATGTGGTAATAAAAAAATGAATGCCATTGATTCTTTAGGTGGTAGTCTGCCGTACACACGAACGATCATTTCGTAACCCATTTGATGGCAGTTAAGATGGTTGGAGGTCATGATATGAAAATTTATAAATATATGTATATTTAAGGTAATTATTTCATTATATAATATTATTTTAATAATAATTTAATCGATTTGATGAAGAAATATCATAAAAATGATCATTGAATAACGTTAACTCTTCTACTAATATCCTCCTTATGTTTTACCCAAAATCATTTCTAAGTTGGTTTAAGCCCAGACAAAGGATTCTATGATGATACATGGGAATGTGTGATGTTATTTTGTAAGGGATTTTTGAAACCAATAGGGTTGTAATGTGTGAATATGAGAGGATATGTGGTGGCCTTTTATATGTGAGGTGAGTGGCACAGTTGTAATTTTTTGAAAGAATGAATTCCACCGAAATTTTTTCTTGACACAAGGTTCCAAAAATGATCCATTATGAGTAATAAACTATATAAGATCTATATATGGCCCAAAAAATGGGTTTTGTAGAATTTTGGGATTATATTAAACAATTTTCTTTTTTTTTATCCTTGGGTAAACCCATTTTTCCTTAAATGTTGTAAATAATTTTTCTATTGTTTTTACAATCCATTTAGGTCAAAAACATTGTTGGAATTAATATATAATACAAGATATTCTAATTCAAAACTATGAATCTTGTTTTTAAAATTGAATCCATATAATTGGTAAATTTTAATTTCAAATTTATCCCATTTAAACAATGAGAAAAAGGGTTTATAAAGACAAAATGTTAAAAAATTTATGAAGTATTAATATCAAATATCAATAAGAAATTGATTCCTATAAATTAAAATGGATTGTTTTTAATATATATATATATATATATATTATTTAAATAATTTTACATGGAAAAAATATTTAAAATATAAGTTAATTTTAATAATAATTTCAATGAAGAGACCATTTTAAATAAGATTTAGTATTTTTAAGAATTTATCAAACAATTATTCTTTTAAGAAAATTATAAAAAATCAATCTTATATAATTTTTTCATGGTGAACTAAAATATAAATTTTATTTTTCAACTAAATTTAAAAAATGTTACAAAAAATGAAATTAAAAACAAAACACTGAGACATGATTATAAAGTAGGTTTTTAGGAAGTGTATTTTTGCAGGCCCGATCAAATTCTATATTAACAAAATGTTTAATAATAATTATTTTATGACTGTAAATTTAAATGTATTGATATATAATCTATAAATTTCATTGAAAACATTCCTTATTATTAATTATTTTATTTAATTAAAATCGTAGAACATTATGCAATTTAAAATAATATTTAGAAAAAACCATGTTTTAAACCCAAAAATAAACATTTTTTAGAATCCAATATAAATTTTATTAAAGATAAATTCAGTAGATTAAATATTTCTAAATAATTATTATGTTAATCTATAATAAAATTTGTAATTAAATTTTATTAATTAAAAATTAATGCTAGTTTAACAAAAATCAGAATTTTTCACTAATCATTGGAAAAAAAATATTATCTAGAAATCAAATTTCACCATTTTAAAATTTCAAAATAATGGTTTTAAAAATGAATTTCGTTTATCAAATAAATTATATTAATTCTCTATTAATGAATTATAACATTTTCTCACAGAAAAATTAATTTTTAAGAAAACATATTTTCATGACTATAATAACATGAGTAGAACATAATTGATTATCTAAAACTATTTTTAATTAAATTTATATTGATTATAAAATTTGTATTTATATTTAATTTCTCATTTAGATACAATTCATACCATCCTATTTAATGACTATGATATAATGGTCATATTTAAAATGATATTATTTAATGGTTCATTTGAAACTTAGTGTGGTTTGTAACACATGCTAACAAGGAAGCTCAATATTGCAAGTAATGTAAGATATGCTCAATGTTTTGTATAACTGGAGCTATACATAGTGTTTTTTTGTAAAAAAATTATGAAAATATTAAAATTCAGTTGAAAAAAATTCAAAAAAACTAAAGGTGTTACATTCTATCCTGGTTAAATGAATTTATCCCAATAAATTAATGTTTTTAATAAAAGGTTTAACATTATAAAATTACTTCATTGAAACAAATATTAAAAAAATGTTTAAATAAAAATTATATTGACAAAGATAATGAAATTTTCAAAATTCATCTCGAGAAACACATAATATTTTTCCAAAAAGGATAACATTGTAGAGAAGTGAAAATATGGATATAAAATTGAATACAAACACCAATTTATTGATGGGGGTAATAAAAACATGGTTAATTGAATGTTAACAACAAAAAGTAATAAGAAAAAAGATAACTAAAAAATTTAATTGATATCATAAAAACATTGTGATAATAGGGAAAAATTTTGTTTCAAGATAATTTTCCTAAAGCTAAACAATTTTCTTGAGAAGATATATTTAATTTATTTCGTTCTATTTCATAATCGCATACTCATCCATTGGTTGTTAATTGATCAATTTACACTTCATATCATACTATAAGAGATGATTTTTTATTTTTTTTGAACCAAAAAATAAGATCCTTAATATAATAATTCATTATTTCTATCTCTAAAAAAGTTATCATATATTATCTAATATGGATAATTATTATTGTAGTGGAGTAATAGGTTATTCTGTAAAACCTCATCCAATGTAAAAAATTAATCATTTTATAAATATTACACATTATGACCCTTACAAAATATATAATTTGAAAACTATAGGACAATGTTTAATAAATTTACAAAATGAACTTATCATTAACCCCCCAAAAAACATGGAGGATGTCTTAATTATCACATACCAAACATATGGATAAATTCAACATATATGATCTTAAAGCATATAAATAACATGAATTATTATAAAACCTCAACAAAAAATGAATTCTTCCTCATTCTACAAATACAACCATATATTATTGAACATATTCCATAGATCTAATAATGTTGTAAACTCATTAAATGAAAACACAAACCATCTTTTAAATGAATACATTATCAGTTCTACTGTCATTAATTATATACAATTTACTTTATCCATTTCATTTATCTATTTATCCAAACTAATCCCCATTTTCCAACCTTAGGAATATATTTAGTGTTATTTTCCATTAACAATGTTTTTTACATAGACTAATACATTTCCATTAAATAACTATTATAGGTCATTTGAAAAATTTATCTTATTATTATATATCATTAATGACAAACATACACTGAACAATCCATATTTATTTCATGATTCATATACAATAATCCTTGAATTCATATATAAAAATAATTCAATTATTCCACGTCATCCTTAATCCATTAACAAGGATTTACCATCTTATTACTTAATAAATGTTTCCTTTTATATGCCATCTATAGTCACTTAATCATCAATATAAAAACCAATAATTGAACATTATTGATGATTCCATACTTGATATTGAACCTTTTTAAATTAATATTCATAATTCTAATGGATTCCATAGTTAAAACATCAAGAAATCAATGATACTATAGTAATACCATTATTTTCATTCATTGGGTCAACTGAAATTTACATTTTCCTCGAAAATTACATGTATTTTGATATTATTTTCCACACTCAAAACATATTACTATTATTATCAGACATTCCCTTGAGTACTTCTTCATATATTATTGACATATAGTAAACTGAATCTTCTTTCTTCCATGGTAAATTTTAATCGAACTATCCGATAAATATATCATTCTCCTCTCTTATGAGTTCGATAGTTGGTTAAGGTGTCAGTTGTAAATCGTTTTCATTAATAACTGATTAGGAAAAATCACAACATCCTTTACTCTAGTCATCATCCCATTTTGATTCTATTTTTAAAATATTCAATCACATTAAACATTAACCTAATTTTTTCTGGATCCGTCCACTTAAAAAACCTAAAAATCATTGCGTGAGCAACAATAATCATACAAAAAAACCAAATAATCATGAAAAGTCACTTATGTGATGTCTAAATCATCTTGTATTCTTTTAAATATGTGAAACCATATTTTTAACCATGGTTTTCCATGATCATTATCTATCTAAATCCTTCCTTATGTTTTGTGAAGCATTTTTATTTTTAAGGAATACCCACTGGGAGTGTCCATCCACGAGAACAAGGAATATTATTTTGGAATAAGTGATGATTAGTCCATATAAATACACCCATTTATATATTATTACCACTCATAACCTCTATACTATATCCAAATCCACTTTTCGTATCTATACATGGATGTAATTTCTTATAAACCACATGCTCTATAATGGCTAGGCATCCCATAGCCCGTGGTATTTCTGTGTAGATATTTTATCCGAATATTTAAAGGTTAAATAAACCTATCCTTTGAAACAAACTATAATTTCCGGGCTCCCCATACCTTGATATTTCATATTTATAAATCAATATTTATTACATTACTAAAACACATGCCTTAAGACAATAATATTTTGTTGCCTTTTGAAACTTGTAACTAAATCATATGAATTCATGAATTTTCTTTAAGTAATCACATAATGATATTCCCCATAAGTAATCTTTACAATTATACCTTACATAAAATATTTATTCATATCATAGAGAAATAAAACAAAATAAATGGAGTGCTGAAATACACAAATGGGAAAAAATGGAGATGCATAAGAAGAACACGAGGATAAGGGTTTGAGAACGTGATAAAAATTTGTGAAAGCCATACCCTATATATCAAAAATCATATTATTGAGTCACAATATACTTTTTAGTTGTTCATAAGACATGAATCATAAGGGAATCAAACAACATTAGTCATGACAGTATAACATCATCCTAATACATTGATTTATGGCATACACAAAAGTATAAAATATATTATGTGAAGGTAAGCCACCTAGACATTAATAAGAGTTTAGGACTGTGAAAATAACCCAGGAACATAATTTTGGAGTGGGCTAACCACCTGTGTACCTTAGTTTTTTAGGCTTGGGATAACCAATGGTGGTCCCCCATTTCAGGTTTGGGTTAACCACCCATGTAAACTTTGAGATTTTATAATTTTTTTTACCCAATGCATTGCATTGAGATATAGGTCCCTCACATCACATAATGAATATCATATATATCTTTTATACAATATCATAGAATATTCATCATATCATATCCTTTTAAATTAATTGGGGTTCATAAAACTTCCTTCCTACCATAACATATAGAAAAGATACATGTCGTATAATTATTTCATCATTTCATCATAGGATAAACCATGAAAATGAATTAGGTTTCAAAATAATTTTTTGACGTTATATCTCATTGAAGAGAAACAGGTTTCATAAACATCTTTCATTATAACCCATTCAGAGGATGAATAAAAATGGTATATAGGTTTCATATCCCATGTGGAGTGTACATTTCATTAAATTATTCCCTTATAGATAGAGAATGAATTTGGAATAAATATCATTTTGAATATTTCATGAGGAAGATAAGTCGAATTTTAAAATAATATTATTTAAAACTAAAATTCCTAAATCATTTTGAAAATACTTTTCGTGAAAACATATTTTAATGCCCTGAACCTTGAAACCTATACACGGTTCCTTACATTATTACATTAGAATAATTACAATGAATCAAATTCAGAAGGACCAAGAAGCTTATCACTGTTTTAAATCCATATTACATACATGATACCAATTTGTACATTATGAATAGAAAATAAAACATATTACATAACAAAATATAATAAACCAAATCCTTGAAACTCATTCCAAGAATTCACATTCATATCCTAGGGAATGGAAACAAAATAATGGTGAGTTTAAATGATTAGTAATGGTTACATGTAATGGATAAAATATTTAATTATTGATAATAATGAATATAAAAAATAAAGTAATTGAAAACAAATTTCATTCAATAATGTGAGAGTAATACGAATCCATATATATTATCATAGTGAAAATATAATGGATAATAATAACTAAATTCTGAATGAAAAAAACTCTTTATTATAAAACATCATGTTTTCCAAGAATATGTTACTGTTAATTTCATGATCTATCATCATGATAATTTAAAACATACTAGGTAAAAAGAAATCCAATTTCACCAAATGGTTTATCTCATGAGACAAACGATGTATCAAGGGGATCTAAATAATATTTCCTAAAACTATTTCATTCATGTCCGAAAAATTCATCATATATCTAAAAATTTATTTAATTCCAAAACAGTGTTCCCTAATAAATATCAGTACTGAGTAGAAGATATGAATTTATTATCATTTAAATAATTATTCAAATTACATTGAAAGTAAACACCAAATGTAAATATGTTATACTATTAAACAAATAATATTATCTATAAAAAAAATATGTATATTTAATATAAAGGTAACGTACTTTAAAAAAATGACCATAAGGGAATGATTGTTTTAGGAGAAATATTACAATCTAAAAAGAAATTGAGTTTGTAAAGATAAATTTTTCCACATGGTAATTTTCTAGTCAAAACCCCTTGGATAGTATAAATCAATGTGAACCATAAAATATAATGATGTATGAGGGAATCATAATATTAACTTTAATGGTGTAGTATATACCCCACATAAGAATGAATTAGATTGTAATAACAAATAAGTCTTAATGGAATATAAATTGAGGGGAAATCACATTCCGTATGATTCCTTTAGTTGAAAATTATTTGTTATTTTTTATAATGGTTTTAAGAGTGTTATTATCTTATAATACACCCATATATCATCATTATATGAAATTTTATAAACTATTCCTCAATAATTTATTATTATTTCCAATGATTAATGTATTAATAGCATTGATTTCTGGGTATGATTTGAATTTTTATTTTTCTAATTTACTTTGATAATGATTTCATAATATACACAACAAAAAACATGATTTAGATATTATATATATTTATTAAATATTTATTTAGTGTTACCCATAAGAATTTGAGATAGAAAATGACATACACCGTTCATGGAGACGGTATGCCACACATACACATAAAAAATATTTCTATTTTCTTGTCATATTTATAGAATGAAAAGGTCATGACATATGTATATAATAATTATTGTATCATATTCATGTAATATATATCCCATATTTTTCTTAAAACCATCCTTAATACATTACATGTAATATATGAACAAATCACATCATTTTGGGGAGATAGTAGTCCACACTTCCCCAAATGATATTATTTTATTCTCACAAACTGGAAAATATGAAGCTGCGTATTATATAATATTTAAATAAGAATAAAAAATATATAAATATCATATATAAGTTAAAAATCAATAATTATTATAAACCATTAATGGTATACATAAAATATTTCATGACATTGGTTCACAAGGCGGTAGTCCGTCGTACACATAAATGATGATTTTTTATCCGATTTGATGGAATTCTGTGCGGTATTAGGTCATAAACCATAAAAAGAAATATCCAAAAAAATTTAGGATATTTAGGTTATTATATATTCTTTATTTAAAAATAATTGAATCGGTGGTGAATGAAATAAATCAAAAGTACTCATTGAAGAACATTACCCCTAATTTATGTAATGGTTTTTTTACATAATAAATCCTTACTTGGTTTTTGGTCTTCACTTATTAAGGATTATATGATGAGTTTACAGATGTTGGTAGTTTATTTATTATGTGTTTTGGTGATACAAAAATTCTTGAGAGGTGTGAATAATTGTGGAGATTGAATAATTTTTTATAGTGGAGGAGGAGTGGAATTCTTGTAAATATAAAAAGGTAAACATTATTGAGAGGTATTCCATACTTCACGTGCCTAAGAAATTTAAAAATAATGAATAAATGTGAATTTATGGCATATCAAAACCTCAAATAAACAAAATGAAAATTATTTTTTTCATTTTTTTCCTTAACATCTAAGTCTTTCTATTTTAACTTTATTATATTTTCACTTGGGCAATTAATTTTCTATCATAGGTAATTTAACTATGAAGACTAAATTAAGGTTATGTTTTCTAAAAAGTATAAAACAAATGAATAATATGTACTATATCAAATTTTAAAAAGTAAAAATCACATTTTTGTTAGAAATTAACTTTAATAGGGTTCCATGAAACGCGCAAAAAAATCTCTTTAACCAGAACTGTGCTAACAATGTTTTAACTGTCTTAGGCTCAAAATGTTCATTATTAGGAAATAATTGTTCCATAATTATACCATCCTTAATATTTATTAACCTTTTAAAAAAAGTTATATAATTTATGTTTTTTATTAATTTGAAATATTTCAATAAAATATTCTCTTTTATAGAATAATATTATAGTAAATTTAGACGTCATTTACTTAATTAAAATATACAAATTTCAAAAAATTGATGTAATTTTAATATATTATGATAAATCATATTTAATTTTTTTTATTAATCTTAAAAAATTAATAAAAATTAATAATTAATTCAATATAATTCACTTTTAATATTTTTAGAATCCTTTATTTTAATTAATTATTACCTAAATAATTACATTATTGGTGTTTCATAAGAATTTTTGGAAAAAAATAAAATTATGAAAATTAAAGATTACTATTATGATGAAAAAATATAATATATATTTCAAAATAATATTTATAACTGAATTATGTTGTTTCCTGATCATATAACGTGAAAGACATTAGAGGCTAGGAAGGTTCCTTTTTTATCATTTACTTTTCTTAGCTTATTATATAGCCCAATTTCATAGAATAATGTCCCAAAAATTCATAAAATTTTATTATAAGGTTTTAATGTAGAAATATTTCATCTTAATGAGTATTTCCCAAGTCTTTATGTCATTATTTCACTGTGATTAATGTTTAACCCTCAAGTGAACTCCTTTTTTACCTTAATCAGAATAAATAATTTTAACTTTATTAACTAATTATTATGATAAAAATTATTTTTTATTTTATTATACAATTAATATTATAATGATTAAAACTACTTATATATTTTTTAAATTCCATTCATATAATTGGAAAAATTAAATTTAATGTTAATCCCACAGATGTAGTGAGAAAGCGGGGGTTTAAAGTGAAAATGTTCAAAAGTTCACTAAGGTTTTATATCTAACATCAATATAAAAATGTATCAAATGACCTAAATTTGATAATAGTGTTATTATTGATATATTTTAATTAAAAATCATTTTATAATATAATATAACATTATTATTTATTTAAACGAAACATTCTTTTTCAACTAAAATAATGAATTTTACAATATTCATTAAAAATGAAACTTTCAGAAAAATACCATAAATCTTCCCAAATATATTTTTTAAATAATAATTACAAAAATAAAACTTATTTTTTCACATAAATGTTTTATAAGTGTCAAAATTTATTTTTGAAAAAGGTGCACCATTAAAAGGTAGAAAAATGGCCGTCATAAAAATACATCTTTTTATCTATAAAACTAGATTTGTTCTTATAAGATGTCTAACAAATATAATGTATGAATGTCGAAAACAATTGTTTAATATTTACATATATCATAAAGTCATGATATATTATTTACACATGTATTCATGGAATTATTTATCCTATTAAGTATCAAATATATATCTTTTAAATTATCATTATGTTACATTCTCCCCACCTCAAATAAATATGTTCCTCAAAATTAAAACATGATATTTGTAATAAATTATTTTATATTTGAAAATACTATTTTTGAAAACCTTACATAAAAAATAGGGTTAAAATATAATTAATAAGAGATATGGGGAGGTACAGAAGTCACATAACAAGGATCCATAGTAGAAGAACATATGTGGGAAATGAAAACATGATCCAGGAAGAAACTCATAAATAACAACAATCATTGGTTAGAATAAAGTAAGTGACTAATGAGATGTTAAGAGTCTAACAACAATAAACATTTAATGTTTTAAAAGACCGTTTTATTAATCAGATATGAACATAATAAGAGAATATTATTATTTCAAGAAACCTTTTTCAAGTGTAATATAATTCTTATACTCTATAAAAATATAAGTAAATATTTGTTTCAATTTCTTCTACATAATATTATAAATTATTGGTTCCTTAAACCATTTTCACTTAATTTCATAGCACAAGTTGCATAATATGGTGAATTAATAAATTATCTTCTAAAACATCTTCCAAGGATCAGTTTAAACAATTTCATAAATTGATAACCTTTAAAAACGAATACAATCCAAAACATTTGAAGGAAGGGAACTGAAATTCCAAAATGAAAATATCAATGGTCATAAATTAAATTAATTTTTATCTTATCATAAAATAATATTCACATGAACACCATCATCATGTATTCTCCAGACCCATTTTGATAACTTCAATTACCATAAATAATTATTGAAAACATGCATGTTTCTTTAGTCCTTATGTAAGGAAAATATTATTGGATATATAACTTAAATAAAAAATTATTTAAACACCATCATTGATATCATAAATCATGTTCCAAACAAATCATTAATCAACTCCCTGGTAGTCTTGTAATATCCAATTTACATTATCCATATCAATCATCTTTTTATCCAAACATGAATATCTCAAAATATGGAGCATATTAAGGGTCATATTTCCCTTAATAATGTGTTCTTACATGAAGTTCATATTTGCAAAAAATAATATTTTTATTCATCAATACCATTCAATATATTCTTTAAAATCCTAAAAATAACATACTACATTATAATACTTATACATTCCATAATACTTATAACTATGATATTGTTGATATTATTCAAAAAAATTAACGGGTCCGGATGCATGATAATATTAATTATTCCACATCAAATATAATTGATCCTTTTTATTATTCTGAGTTATATTCCCTTGATGTTTTTAAAAGTCATATTTATAGTGAAAAATCTCCTTATAATGGATTCATTTCACATATGAACTTTTTTTCCATTAAAATCATGAATTTGATTGACTTTTACTCTAAGATTATGGAAAATTAAATCTCCCTTAATGAATGTAGTAGGGTGTTTTGTTCCAAAATAATCACATGGAGGAAAATAAATCATTATATTCTTTCCCTTATCAGTTTTTTTGATCTAATATCTTCTTCATCTATATATTCCCTTAAAAAACCATAAATATTAGATAATTATTTCTCTTTCTCATTAGCACATGATACTATGTCTTATTATGATGAGACTATTTGAGAGACTATTTCAGTTGAAGGATTGGATTAATACTCTAATTTATGTGACCATTATTACTCTTTGGAAGACATGCATTAGTCATTTTCATATTTCTTCTCCTATGTATCATTTCTAAAGGATGATGTGCATTGGATCAGGTTATATCATAATCTGAAATAATATATAATACCAAAACTGGTGAAATAGATAACATAAACAGAAAAATATATGTGTATCTGCCCTCATAATCATAAACCTGGTTTCCTTTGGATGTTTATTGATATATATACTCAAATTCTATCATAGGTAAAGTATCACTAATCAGCGTTCTTCTAAATCATGTTTCTATGATTTCTACTATGATTTCTTGTGATACCAACTATAATTCCCCAACCCTAGAAGCTTGGAGAAGATGTATTAATTTATTAAATTATCATGATTATAAGCAATCAAATCTTAAAAGACTGATCATTTTAGTAGTTATGGGAAACCAAATAACTTACATGATTCCCATTATTACATTAGGAATAAATAATTGAACATAATAAAAAATAAAGGATAGTAATGTATATCCTCTAAACTAATTCCTATAATAAATCATCATATCGTATGGAAATGAAAAAAATAAGGGTGAGATAAAACTATCAGTATGGGATATGTACAATGGAGGAAATAATGAATCAATGAGAATAATCAATATGTATATGGTAAATAACTAAAAAACATGCCATTCAATAATATTTGGATAAAATGCATCAAAATATTTTTTTTTCAAAATGAAAATTCATCAATAATAATATCTAAATTTTTATAGAATGAAATCATTAATTATTGGACATCATGTTTCCCAGGAACATGAAACATTTTCTATAAATATCTATCTTAAAGACTATTGAAAACATACTTGGTAAAAATCCATCTGATTTGGCCATATGATTCATCTCATGAGAGGAACATTTCATCAATGGTATTTCCATAACTAGTACCCAAATTGTTTCATGTATTTCCATAGAATTCCTCATATATTAAATAATAATTTTAATTCATAAACAATGTTCCTTATCAAATATCAACATTGAGCAAAATTTACAGATTTTCATCATTTGGAAAATTAATAAAATTACATTCAATGTAAATAATGTCTATACAAATGGTACACAATTTATTAAATAATATTATATATTTACAATTAATATACATATTTAAGATAAATTTAAGTTAAAATTTTAAATATCAAAGGGAAGTGATTATTTCATGATAATGTTAAAAATAAAAAATGAAATTGAGATTGTAATGATAAATTTTAACACTTGGTAATTTTAAAATGAAAACCCCTTGGATGGGATACATAAAAATAATTAATATATTTAATGGATGTATGAGTGAATCGCTATATTAATTAAAAAAGATATTTTATATACTCCACATCCATTTGAATTGTCACATATTAAAAAATATGTCTCAATGGAATGCAAATTGATATGAAATCCCTTGAATTATGATTTATGTAGTTAAAATTTATTTAACCTCCTACATAAAAGTTTTAATAGTTGTATTAAATTATAATATAACCATATATAATCTTTTTAGGATGTATTATAACCCATTCCTTAATAATATTTTATTAATTTCCTCATTTCAGATGTTAATTTCATTATTTTTTAGTATGTTTGGCTTATTATAATTTTTATTCCTTTTTCTATGATCATGATATCATCATCTCCATAATTTAATCCATTAATTTAATAATATATATTTTTATTATACATGTATTTATAGTTATCCATAAAATTTAGAGATAGGAAATCAGATACACAGTTAATGGAGACGGTAGGCCATACGTATGCATGAACATTGTTTCCATTTTCATGTCATTTTAAAATAGTTAAAAACAAAATATATATATCTATATTATAATTCTAGTATCATATTTTTTTCAATATAATTTCATATTTTTGTTAAAACTAGATTTAGTGCATTACTCGCAATGCGTGACTAAATCACATCGCTTTGAGTTGGTTGTAGTCCATACATCTATAAACAATATTATTGTATTCCCAAAAATTAGAATGCATGAAGGTTTGTATTATATCATATTTCATGAATCATAAAAACATTATAAATATCATAGAAATTATATATAATATATAAATCCATAATTATCCCCATTCATGAATAATGGAAATGAAAAAATGAATGACATCGAATTCACAAGGTAGTACCCCACAATAAACACTAACAATGATTTTATACCCCAATGGACAGATGTCTTTTTTGGTATATATTAAACCCATAACATTAAAAAATATCATTATTATTTTGATACTAGGGTTATTATATATGTATTACAGTAAAATAATTTAAGGGGTAGGGAATTAAATAATATAAATGTTCTCATTTATGAACACTACCTTTCATTATGGTAACTCCTTTCAAATTATACCAAATTCCATCATTGGTTTACATTATTCATAATATGATGCTTCTAGAATGGGGGAGAGATGTTTAAAGATTGTTTTTGGAATGTTTTTTATTAGCCAAAATTCATTATAAGTGTGAAAGATGTGTGGGGATGTAATTCATTTTTATTGTGGAAGGGGAGTGACATTCTGAGAAATTGAAGAAGGTAATCACTATTGAGAGGTCTTCATCACATTATGTTCCTCCAAAATTAAAAAATAATAAATTAATGTTACGTTAATATAAATAAACGCTTCAATTTTTTTATAATTTTGTTCCTCAACTTCTATGTTTCCTTATTTTTACCTTTTTGGGATTTCACTAGGTTAATAAATTTTATAACATAGGTAATACAACCATTATTGATAAAATAATTTTCTTATAAGAAAATATAGTGTCAAATAGTTCTAAATATGATATCCAATTTGGAAAATAAAAAACCATGTGTGTGGGAAATTAATATTAGAAGACGTGCATTTAACGCGCAAAAACACTGATTTAACCTGAACCATGCTTACAATGTTTTTACTATTTAGCTATAAATATGATCATTATAAAAAATTCAATTTTCACAAAAATAATATATATTTTAATTTTCTAAAATTAAATAATTAATTGGTTGAATATATTATTATTAGTAATATTAAATATTGTAGACGCCAAAAAGTGCATATGTGCTGGAGAAAGTTCTACAATGAAAAAGTGGCGTCATATACAGACCCGGAGGCTTGGTCCAGAGGGCCTGGAAGTGTTGTGCGAAAGCGCATGAAAAAATATGTCTTGTGCAGAAGGTACAGGGATTCGTGAAAAGTCCGTGTGCCGGAGCGAAATAATTTCTTGCCCGCACCCCACGTAGTTGATATTTCACACTACCGTATATGTCACGCCATTCATTCGTGCAACCCTGTATTTCATGCCTCGGGTTGCATATAAATAGAAGGAAACCTCCTTACCTTTCAAGGCGGAAAAATTTGAACCACCTCTCATGCGCGTAATCAGCATTCCGCGCGCGTGCAATATGCCTTTCAGGTGAGGTTCTTTTTCGTGCCAAGTCGCCCCGGGATCCACCTTTGCATGAGATTCCCATGGCTTAGACTAAACATCAAATCGTTCGGGGTCTGCCCCTTGTGTGCAATCCCTTTCAAGCCGCTCAATCCGGTTAAGACACACACAATCTTTCTTTTGTGTGCCCACCCCTTCCTTTGTGTGCAATCCTTTTTCATATGTGCAATTCCATTCGAGCCTCACGCAATACATTAGCTCCCCCTATTTTTTGCATGCAACACTGATGTTGTGCCAACCCAGGGCTTTTTGCGCCGGTCCTATTTATTTTGTGCAAACCCCAAGAGTTGTGTACACTTCCCCGGGGCCCTTCACCTCTGTGCTCCCCGAGCGTCCACCTTGCACGGGTGCCCGATGCCCTTCTTTTTGGCTCCATTCATAGGTGTCTTGTGCACCCCAGGAATCTGCATCATACTTGGTTTTCCCATACGACCTTCTAGGCTTGTATGAAGTAACTTCAAAGTCCCTTGTACAATCCTTCCTATTGCGTTGCTTCGCCTCATGCTTCTTTGCATAGGTATGCTAACGACTATTTCTTCTCCCCATAGCTATGATAACATGGACCCATCAATGGATCGCTCCATGACACCCCCTCTCCACGACCTTGCCGATTACATCCCTTCCACAAGGGGCTGGGGCACCAGTTATGTAAGTCCATTGGGTGTGGAGCTAACCCCCCTCGTTCAAGCTGCATGACGTTAAACTGCAATGCACCTCGTCCTCAAAACATGACTTTAAACTATGACTTGGCCCTGTGTCTCGCACACAGGTTACCCCAACCTCGGACATTCTCTACGCCCACTCGTCTCCACGTGGATGGGATCATCCCTCAAATGGGGGGATTAATTGGAGTGGCATTTTTCCAGGGGGAAGGGTAGCCACCTTGGTGTAATCCCCTAGCCTTTCTTCTATGAGGCAGCACCTCTTCTCCTCCTCACATCCTTGGTACCAAGGCCAGGGGAGGGCATGATAGGGAACGGGGCCCCTTATCTATTCTTGGGTTCCAAATCCCTCTCCCGATGTGCTTTGTCGCCCTAGGCCTCCATCCTGGAGTAAGCCCCGACACCATGGGCCGCTCAATGCGTAAGCCCCTTCTCGCTTCCCATGAATGCACGTTTTGCGACGTGATTGTCAGGTCTCCGCTCTCTCTTGTTTCTCACACCAAGGATGACTCTCGTGAGCTTAGAGTGAGCACTAACCATGATGCACCATGGGCCACCCCAGAGTGTTAGCCCCATACCCGTCACACATGACGTTAAACTGTATACCCGAACTTCAAGGACGTTGATCCGTGCAAATGCATGGTACATAGGAAGCCTCCATGAAGATCAAGCCCCACCATTATGGGCCATCTCAGAGCGTAATCCCCATCCAACCAAAAAATCGGGGACTTTGATTCGTGCTAAGGCATGGTATATAGGAAGGCTCTGCGAGGTTCAAGCCCCCCCACTATGGGCCTTCTTAGTGCGTAATCCCCATCCATCCTGGACTACGGGGAATTTGATCCATGCAAAGGAATGGTACGTTGGAATCCTCCACATGGTTCATGCCCCACCACCATGGGATATCTCAGAACGTAAGCCCCATCCATCCCAAACTATGGGGACATTGATATGTGCTATGTCATGGAACGTAGGAAGCCTCCATGAGGTTCAGGCCCACCACCCAGTCGTTCCAACCCCATTCATGTCGGTTTACCAACTCCATGGGTCGCCTCAGAGTGTAAGCCCAATACCCATCCCGCCTGACATTAAACTGTATCACCCATCTGAACAATGTGGTCTTTGATCCATGCTAAGGCATTGTACGTAAGAAGACTACTTGAGGTTCAATCATATCACCTGTGACTCATCCTAACCTTTCCCTTGAGCTCACATGTCTTGGGAGGCTCATTCCCTAACTTGGATGTTCCATTTCCTCTAGGTCCTATCCATATGACAATTATCATGGGTCACCTCTTTAGGTGTCCCATCGATCCATCGAACTATGCAGATTTAGATTCCCTACCATGTGGATACGTAGGAAGTCTCTTCGAGACATAAGCCCAAAGCCATCATCCATCCTGATTCTTACCCGGGCTGCCATGCCTCTGTGAGATCATGTCACTCCTCATCCCCCTTCACAGCATTCGAGAAGCCACCCATGTGTTGAACCCAATATCGGTGTTCCCTCTAGGGGGTTCTTCAGTCTGATCCACTCTTATCAGTGTTTCAATCAGTCTGATCCATCTCCACTGGATGTTAAACATGCGGCATACCCTCTGTTAAACATGGAAAGCTAAGTAAAACCCCAAATACATGCCTATGGCATACAATTCCCTGCGTTTTGTGGGATTCCATGGGCTTACGTGCCCTTGATAAGCCCTATGATAAGGGACAGAAGAAATACATGCCAATACCCAGCTTCAAGACATGCCAGCAATTCCACAAAGTAACTGCTCTCCTAACCGAAGGTTTTTTCCCTGACTAGACCCCTTGGAAGGTCCTGACAGAAGCGGCGGAATAAACTATTGTCCATGAAGATATGGCATCGGGAACAGATTCATGAACTGCATTTTAAATCTATGAGGGAGACCCATACTAGGTGATGAGCTCTGAGGAGGAATCCACGGAATGAAGAACTGACATGCCATCATCCTATTTCGATCAAGGAGATGACGTCCCTGAATAATTAGCAGATGCTTCCCGCATTTGGAAAGCGGGAATGTGTGGTAACAGCAGTGCGTCCACTGCGTGATGGATGCGCACACCCTAGAGAAATCATCAGAAACAGAAAATGGTGAACCTGATGTGAATCTCCTCTCCTTATCATGAAGGCTGGTAGTGTTCATGACATCAGTTGATAAGCATGTCATCTGACACCACCATATGGTACCAGGTCTCACCAAGCAAGCATGACTTGAAACTCCCCAATAGTTGGGATATTCCAGACGTTGAGCATTCCATTCTGTGACGTTGTCAGTGTGGATCTCATTTGAAGACCACCAAAGATGGAACGAAATTAGGGAACTGGGTGTCGATTCCTTTTCCCAACTGTGTTAATGAGTTCATCTCCCTACTTCAGGAATCAAGTTGTTGCATCTGGACCTCATTCACCTACCCACTAACACTGGAGCCGGGGAAATACCGACACGGCTTCCCCACACGGTTTTACCTCTTCCACGACATCCATGATGGCCACGACTGTTTGGCACCCACACCCCCTCTCCCCATCATAGATCATCCAGTGAAGGGTAATCAATGACCTTGTACGTAGGTACAAGGAGGAGGGAATCATCACCACCAGGGATATGGCTTGCCTAGATCTTGAGGTAGCTGCTCTCACCGTATACACTGCCCCCGAGGGCTGCGCAGGGAGCCACTACTCCCCACCCCAACATTCAATCACTTCGTTAGATTTTCCTCGGAGCGCCTCGACAGCTCCCTCCCCTACGCCGAAGAATTAGGGGATATTCGGGTTGGGTCGATCGGAGTCCCACTTCCAGGGCTCCCGGTGAGTGCCCCCACTAGGCCATGTCAGCACCGGCGCCCGGTTCCCTGAGCCAAAGATAGGGTAAGCCATTCTCCTACACTACTGGCTCTAGTACATCTTACCTTATTCCAGTGTCGGGAATGAGTATAAGAAGACGCTCACTATGGGGCATCAATGCTAGCGACTAATGTGTCCCGAGCCACAGCTGATTCATATCTGCAGATCCCTGCATACGATGAATAGGGGAATCTATACGCCTGACCCAGATCAAGGCCCCAGCAGCCCCATGATCAGGTTTGGTTGACTCTCTCGGTCGCCGAAATAGGTGATGGTTTCCACGGTCCAATCCGTAGTTGTGCTCCAGGCACAGAGACTCACTTCGCACCACCACTACGGAAGGTGCAAGCCCTCCCTGCTTCCAACCTCAGCATGGAGGTCTGCGTCATGCCACCAACAACCCAGGCGAGGGTCATCCCCATGACAACAACACACCATATGGGTGTCTCTCCCGCACTCACAACACTGGGTATAGGGTCACTCCCCCTACCGTGGACAGCGATCATGGAGGCATCGTATGTCCGGTCACTTGCCTACATGAAGGTCCTCCCCAGGTCCCCGTGCTGATCGGTGATGGTCCTACTCACCCCAGAAATCAGAGTGATGGAAGCCAACCCAGCTTCACTAATGCCCAGCACGAAGGTTCTCCCTGTGTACCTTTCAAAATTTGTCCTGATGCACCTCGCACCCCTCCTTCTTTGGGTGGAAACTTTCTCAACCCTAGCACAATTGCAGCCGGAGGACCCCATGTCAGAAATCAGCCCTACCCTAAAGAACCACTCACGGGCCAAATAGTAGGTCGTCGCTGCCGCAAGAGGAATCATGGTGAAGGCCAGGCAGGAATCAGCCCACTCCACTTCTCGGACTCCAAGGCAGAGATCAATTCAGTGCAGGAGCCCTCCCCTTAGTCCTCTAAGTCAAAGGTTGGGTCATGAACGAGGCACACCAGCCTTGTTCTCCCATAATGTGAGATACACATGATCCCTATTTCCATTTGAAGGTATATCCAAGAGGATGACACACTGGCATGATTCCAGGGGCCGACCACGCAGTCGCCATAATCATATCCAGAAGCACTCTCTACCTCCGAGCTATTTTGGGGGTCAATGACGGATGATCTGGGGCGTAACCCACCCTTGGAAGACAGTACTGCTGTGTCAGGAGCTTTGGTCATCGGTCCATCCTATCGTGAGATGGTGGACAGGTCACTCCAATCCATAGAGGACAACACTAGATTCAGCGGCCAATCAGCCCGCTCGTCGTATTCTCCACCGGCCATCCTGCCATCCCAGCAGCCTACCTCATCGCTGCAGCCAGTTCCTCAGCCACCCTCAGTTGACGAGTGGGGAAGTCAAAGTCCAGACCCTATATCTAAGCTGGGGAACATCTGGACCATCGTCACAGTGGGCCACTTCCCTAAGAAGTTTTGGCCAGTCGCAGGATCGAATTTTGGTACTCCATAATCCCTTTCCCCAGAGGAGTTTGAATGTTTTTGCCAGACCCTCTAGGTGACTGACCTCGGTCTTTTCTAGTGGCGGGTGAAATATCCAGGGAGCCAAGAGCACCTTGAAGACATCGGAGAACAATGTCGTTTGGTTGACCTAGCCACACTCCCTGTTGTCTGGATCCCTGAGTCACCTGGCCACCACAGGGCCCTCCAGTGACAATGCGTTCAGAGTTTCCATGTTTTTTGCAAAGTTATCGAGGAGGATACCCCACACATGCAAGTCTGTGGCTGGGAGAAGTATGTTTCCTTCCTATTTAGTGTTATTCGTCGGCAGACTGACTCACTTGATAGTTGTGAGGACATGCCCCCAGGAAGATTGGCAGTCAACATGACCGATCTAAGAGGAGATTCGAATTTGCTGGGACTTCTAAATGGTGGAGTCCCCCTGAGGACGTGCTACCACTAGACCCATCAGGAAGGGTTACTCACTATCATAGGAACCTCTTAGGTCCGCCTCCTCCCACCGAAGCATAACTACTATGCTAGAATGTCAGTAAAAGAAAAGATCATGTTGGAGCTATCAAGCACTCCGACCCATTGGACTCAGTGCAGAAGAAGGAAGAGGTCACTGGGAAGGCCGCGCTGCGTCAGCAGCTTTCTAAGCCGATGAAGTTAGTCAATGAACTTCTGGCTGAACGCATTGCAGAGTAGCAACCCGACTACGGTTATCCTAGGTCGGGGAAGTAGGGGTAGGAACAAATACCCCTAAACGAGATTCTCCCAGGTAACCCTGATCATGCATTATTCGCTGATGGGGCAGAACCCGAAGCCCATGGAAAGAGGGCATGATATGTCTCACCGAACCCTCCTGAGTGGCGCGACAACCCAAGGGATCCAGCCCATGTTCCTCCAAGGGTCGCTCCATCGGAAGCTCCATGAGCCACTGAGTTTGTCTACCGCATTGAGGATCTCAACAATGTGCTTGTGGTTAGTGATCCCCATTTGGATAGGGACCCATGTCCAAATGATCTGATGATGGTGCTCATCGCTCACATTGAGGCTTTCGAAGCACGACAAGTGGCTATCCCACCTGATGTCAAACCATACCTGGCATGGGTTGATGACATGCCCGCACCCCCGGGATTCGGAAATCCCAAGTTCTTCCCCTTTAATGGGATGGTAGACCTTCCACAGAAGCTGGACCACTTCAACTCGAGGTGTGGGCATATGATAGGGACCTCAGCGCAGCATGATGCCACTAAGCTCCATTGCATTGTTCAGATGCTATAGGGGCCGGCTTTTGTTTGGAACAATGAGCTCCCAATTGGATCTGTGATGAGCTGGGAGGACCTTCACAGGAAGTTCATTTACCAGTTCAGCTCTCCAACCCGGAAGACGAACATCACAGTCCTCTTTGGGTGCAAGGAAAGTCCTGATACGTGAGTCTTGGATTTCATCGCCCGGTGTAAGGGGATCACACACTCCCGTGACATGCCACTGACTTAGGAGCAATTACTGAAGATGTGCATGGGGAATGTAATGATGGAATGGGTTCCCTCCCCGATCACTTAGAATTATCCCGGAGGGTTCCAAGACTTCTCAGATAAGGCCCAGCACCATGAAGAAGCCCTACAATAGGCTAGCTGGACACACCAGCTGCCCCTTGCAATTCCAGCTAGGAGAGATGCCAAAGATGGGCCCACCGCCATGGCCCAGATAGAGGCCCATAGGCAACTATAATTGTTACTAGTGGAGCTTGATTCGCAGCCTCGTAGAGGCTCTCGACTGTGGGCACAGTTTCCTCTAGCCCAGCAGCACCCGCCCCAGAATCAGCCGGCACCTCCACGTAATGTTGCACTGTCACCTAGGTAAGATAATCAAATTCTGCCCCCTTGGAAGGCTCCTATGGCCCCCATCTAGGTAAGGCTCCTAGATCCCCCCTTTCCATAAATAAGTAATCAGACCTACTCGTTCGACAATGCTCAGGTCCCTGGCTACTTCCGAAGCACCTTAGAGCAGAGAATCGTACGACTGCCTGAGTGCCAGAAGGCGGAAGAGGCGCATCTCACTGATCACTCAAAATACTACCCCTATCACTGGATCTTGGGGAACACCATAAAGCAATGTTATGTTTTTAAGGACTGGATCGAAGACCATATTAAAAAAAACATAGTCAGGTTGGGCCCAGCCCCGGCGCAAGTAACATGTGTCTTTGTGGGATCAGATAGTGGTAGCGACGATGGAGGCGAGTAGTAGCAGGTTCCTAACCGAGGGTCCTAGAATTATAATGATTAGATGGCTCGTAAGATGGTTGTCCATGCACATGGAATTATCTGCACATGCCTGAATCAGTCAGAGCCTTCAGAAGCCACGACCACCACTTCTGCATCATCACCTCAGCCGACCTCCTCCCAGAAAAGAAAACATATGGGGCGCAAGGAGAAGAAATGCACCCCAACAATACCGTCATTGTCCCACACTCTTAGTGAATTCATTCCCCTAGATATTGGTATCCCTCCTAGAATACCCCCACGGGTGGATGATTCGTCAAGTGACATTCAGTGGTACTCTTCGGTTAACACTGGCGAGTTGGTAAATCCTTATATGACACCCAACGAGGGGGAGCGCCAGACGAACCTCCCCAATGTCCCCAGCTGATATCAACGTCGGTAGAACCATGACCATATGGGTGGCTGGGGCACATTAGTTGGAACCTCCAGCAAGGTTGGGCACGCTGTTGAGACCAGGTAATAGGTCCAGTGCAGAACTCAGCACGCGCAGCCACTTCATCTAGTATCGACAGGTCTGCCTCCTCCACCATTTATGCTACTGGGTCAGGCATACCCACTTCATCTATATCGTTACTAGCTTCACCATGATACAGGCTTATCTCAATCATCGGGTCCTCATTCGGCATCTACCATCTGAGCTTTAACTAGTGAGCAGTGGAATGTTCCCAGTACCAATCAGCCGTCGGTCCAGCCAATAGGGTCCTCCATTACTCCCATCGCAGAGCGGCCTCTTGTATATTGAAGTTCATGACTGGTGCGGATGTATGATGTTCTGAGGTACCTAGCTAGCATCCCAGTGAGACTCTCCATCCTTTAATCCCTTCTCCTATCGCCAGATATGCATGAAGCACTCAACGAGGCTTTAAGGAGCCCCCTCCAGTTTGAGACTGAGATAACAGCTGCAAAATCCTTCCATGCTGAAACCGTTGAGAATGCCGAATGTCAGGCCATCATCTCATTCTCGGGAGAGGATGAATGCTCTCCCATACAGGGGAACATCTGCCTGCTGTACATCACCAGCCAATTCAGCATTGTGGAGGTTTTCCACTGTCTCGTTGATATTGGCTCCCGGATCAACCATATCCCGAAAAGGACACTACAGAAGCTAGGGCTATCCGAAGATGACCTGACTCCGTCCTATTTAAGGATCCATGGATATGACAAGACATAACATTCCCCAGTCGGCATGATTCATGTGAAGACCCAGTTCGGTGGCCTGGTTTCCAGCACCGAGATCATCGTTTTCTCCAAGGACACCACATACAATGCATTGATGGGTAGGCCATGGCTCCACCTGCATGCGGCCTTCCACACATCATATCACCAATTTCTAATGTACTCCCTTAATGGTCGTGTAGGAATACTCCAAGGTGATGCATATGCATTTTCCTCTTGTGAAGCCCGCTACTTAGACATTGATTATTACAAGGGAAAGGATAAGAAAGTCCAAAAGAGCGAGGTTGAGCCCATTGCCGCTACGACCGAACCTCGGATAGGTATGAATGACTCCTATGTCTTCTCGATCCATCGGATGGAGTCCACAACACCTGGCATGGGTTAGTGTTTTTTCATTTTCGGGACAAGAGGGAACCATACTCCCAAATCCAAGCGGCGTTGGAAGATCACTTCGTATTCTTATATGAATCAGGCTCCAGTGATCCCAGAGCCTCCCACTCATGTCAGGTATCAGGACGTCCAGCTCATGGAAAAGGTAGTAAGTCATACTCGCCTATTTTTTTGGGCTTGAATAAGTCAACTACAGCCGATACGCCACTACTACTTTGATATTATCATGCATGGTCCCTTGGACCGATGACCAGATGTTATCGGGTCGACAACCTTCATAGCCATGGTCTCAACGGTTCCATAGTACCCAGATGCATTGACCACGGCCGCACAAGCTGGTATCAGCCTCCAATCATGGTTTGGTAGCTCAAAAGCAGCTTCCCTTGTAGAGGATCCCTCCATATGTGGAGAAGAAGATATGTAGGATTCTCCCCCTACCTTTGAAGAAGGAATCTCTACCACGGTAGACGAACTGTTATAGGTAAACCTTGGAAGCGAGGCTGATCTGAGACCCACTTTGATCAGCGAGGCTATGTACCCTGAGGAGTAGCATCAGTATATGGAATTCCTTAAGAATAATCGTGATGTATTTTCATGGAGTTATGACGATATTCCAGGACTAGATCCTTAGGTAGTCGTCCACCGCCTCAGTCTCCCATCAATCCATTGTGGGGTCAAGCAGCCTCCCAGAAAGATGCATCTGTCTCATCATGCCATGGTTGATACTGAAGTTGACAAGATCATCAGAGAAAACTTTTTCAAAAAGGTCCAATACCCCAGGTGGTTATCAATCATCATGCCAGCCAGAAGGAAGAATCGGTAGATCAGAGTCTACATCGACTTCTATGATCTCAACCGTCACTGTTCGAAGGACAATATTCCCCTTCCAGGGACAGAATTGTTGATTGACACTATGGCGGGGTACCAAGCCCTCTCTTTCATGGATGGTTACTATGGATATAATCAGATATGGATGGCCCCCGAGGATGAGGAATGAACCACTTTCAGGGTGCCCCAAGGTACATTCTATTACCTGGTTATGCCCTTCAGCCTAATGAATGCAGGTTCCACCTATCAGCGGGCCATGCATCGCATATTCAAGACAATCCTGAGCACATTGGTGGAATTCTACATGGATGATCTAGTGGTCAAATCATTCCATCACTAGGACCATCTCAAGGATCTTGAGAAAGTGTTCGGTTTCCTCCGATTCCACCACTCCGATTCTACAACTTGAAGATGAAGGGGAAGGCATTGGAAGACTTTCTTGCTACGCATCCAACCTCTGTGAACCAGTCCCTCGACCTGGATTTTTCTGATGAGGCAACCCTCTTAGTAGACCATGATGTTCCATTTTGGCAGATTCACATTGATGGTGCCTCCCAGAGCCCCACCGGTAGGAGGCTCAATGGTCCTAGGCTCAATAGAGCAGGACTAAGTATCATCTTTATCACCCCAGCGCAAGCCATCCTACCTTACTCATTTATTTTATCGGAAGGTTGCACCAACAACGAGGAAGAGTATCAGGCCCTCATTACTGGTCTCGAGCTGGCCATTGAGATCAACGTGCCTCATTTTCATGTGAAAGGGGATTCCAAGCTGGTCATCAAGCAGGTCAATGGTGACTATGTTCTGAGGAAGCTAGATCTCTTACCATTGTTAGAACGCACTCTCCGGCTAATGGAAAAAATCCCTTCTCGGTCAGAGGTTATCCATGTCCCCGGGTCACAGAACAGTTGAGCAAATGCTTTGGCCAGCCTGGCCTCATCATTTGTAGATTCTAAACAAGATGATCTTATTATCCACGTGGCATACCAGAGAGTCATTGCTCCCATCACCCCATAGGATGGTGACGGCCTGTGGGTAAAACACTTACCGTCGGTGCCTCAGAATCCCCAGGTTCTCTAGATGCAGTGATCGAAGTAGTTGTCGATTGGAGGACACCCTTGTTCTAATACCTCCAACATGGTAATCTCCCATCATATCGGGCCAAGAATGAGCGAATCTGATGTTGCGCGCTGCAGTTTACTCTCCAGAGTGGTCCCAGCCTTGAGAATATCCTCTATAAGCACAGGTTTGATGGTGTTCTCCTCCATTATCTTCAAGGAGTCGAGATTACACAGGTCATGCAAGAGGTTCATGACGTTACCTATGGTACCCACCAGGCTGGGCCAAAGCTATCCCACCAGATTCAGAGACTAGGGTATTTTGGGCCCTCTATGATCCACGACTTCATCGAGTTCCCCAAGAGGTCCCATGCATGCCATGTTCATGCTAACTTTGTGCGTCAACCACTAGAGCCTCTCCATACTAACAAGTTCTCTTGTCCCTTTGTAGTCTGAGGGTTAGATGTCATGTGACCATACCCACCAGCAAAGGCTCACCAATGCTGGTTCATTCTTCCCGTTACAGATTTCTATTCCAAGTGGTAAGAGGAAATTCCACTCAAGGAAGTCAATTCCTATTCTATTGTTGACATCGTGAGTTCCAAAATCATCTATCGATTTGGGGTATCTCACACTATACTCACTGATAATGGATCCAACTTCTGAGTAGCCGAGCTGAAGATATTTTAGGACAAGTACAACATTCTATCCAACCATACCTCCTGCTATCACGCACAAGAAAATGGCTAGATTGAGGCATTCAATTAAACTCTCTCTAGCATTCTGCAGAAAATGGTCGGTCAGAACAAGAGGAGTGGGATAGATAAGCTCCCCAACACCCTCTAGGATAAGCTGATGATGACCCGTAATTCCCCCCAGGTGACCCCATATTCCCTGGTGTATGGAACAGAGGCCTTCCTGCCCATTAAGATTCAGTTTCCACCATTTCCCACAATTGCCTATGACTAGAAAGCACCAGATAAAGTAGCTGAAATCCATCTAGCATAATTGGAAGCACTATACTAGAATAGGCTTCGCACATTCCACATCCTATAGAGGAATTAGAGCAGGATGGCTTGAGATTTCAACAAGAAGGTTCACCTCATCTCTTTTCTATAAGGTGACTTGGTAGTAGCCCTCAGAGCGCCAAAGATCCTTGGTAGGAAACCACACAAGCTGGAGCCCAAAGGGGAAGGTCCTTTCATTGATCATAAGATCTATCCCAATGGAGAATAGTATTTGGTGACCATGGATGGTGAGTGTATAACTCCTCCCACCAATTCCATGTTCCTGAAGTAGTACTTTTCCTGAGAATGTGGTCTCGTGTGACCCTAATCTGCATCAGGTCCTGTTTGACCTTAAACTGCATTTCGGTCCACCATGAACATAAACTGGATTGTGGTCCTACACAACCTTAAACTGTTTTTCGTATTCCATTCGAGCCCCTACAGTCCCGTATGACCTTAAACTGCACGCTCGTCCTACATGATGCTAAACTGCACGTTAGTCAGGCCTCCCTAACCGAGGCCCAGGCTCAGGCCCCTTGGCCTTGTTGGACTCCTGCCCCAGTTCTTCCTGGAGTGTACGGTGTGGTGTCAGATTATGTCCTCAATCACATTGAGATGTCCATCATTCCATACACCCCCCTTCGATAGGGTATCTTACCCCTGGGTTTCACTTTCTAGTACTACGTGTGGCTTGATTACCATTGTCATGGGATAAGTAGGACCGCCTGAACATCTGGATTTTAGGTCTATCCCCATATCTTAAGAGATCTCCCCGATCTCTTGATCACCTAGGCCCCTTGGCATGTCCCTCTCCATGAGGGGGATATATAAGTGTGGTATAGGGTTTTTTTCACCATTCCCCCCTTCTCTACGGAATCCACCATCTCTTGGCCACCCTCGAATTGATTCCCTTGACCCGTTATAGTGGTCTGCCAATGTGTTCAGAGTACTCTGGTCTAGGACCTGGAGTGTCATATTCAACTTAAACATGTTCCTTCCACTTGTCAAGTATCATGTTCCCCATCATTTGGTCCCCCCGTTATATTTCACAACCAAGGGACCCCCAAAAACAGCTTGGATACCACCCCTGAGATCTCTCCTACCATTACAGGACAACTCCCCTGAGGGTTTCAGATAAACAATTGATACAAATCCTGCGTTGCGAACATGGTCAGCGGTCGATTCTCATTTCTTTCCCCATTTCAGGCTAACGCGACAAGGTGATGTGTTGCGAACTTGGTCATCAGTAATCCTACATTGTCATTCCAACCCTTTTGGGCCTTTAATGTTGGTTAAATGATTCAAATTATGTTCCACCCCATCTTGTTCAGGTGGAATCTTGTCACTCTTTGAACTACCCCTCAGTGCACCTTCGCACGTCAGGGGGGAAATGTTGTAATACAACGTCTCTCGAGGCTCCCGCGATTCAAGGGCTAAGACCATAGGGTGGGATCTTCCTTAACGGCTATGTGAAGCTCTATACTCATCCCCATGGGATACGTGGGATCACTTGAACATCGTGCTTCTGGTCCTAGCTCAGCTAGGAGCTAGTTTCTCCTTCCCCTTGTCCTCTGGCCCTCACCTGCCGCTTGGCCCAAGGCTCTTTTCCTAGAGGTGTGCGTGATGATGATCTGGATCTCATCTACATTTATGTCGGGTATGTTTTATCACATCGCACAAATTCCCCCATGTAGATGAAATATGACTTTAAATTGTGCTGTTTGTTCCGACCACATGACCATAAACTGTGACGATATTGTCCCGACAGCAAGAAGAAAAAACGTCACTGCATTATGATAACCTCATCATAGAGGAAATCACCTTGGGTATCAGTCATTTACCAATCCATTTGTCAATTCACGTATGAGGCTTGATCATTGTAGAGATTCCAAGAACTTCTACCCTAGGTCGGTCACTCAACAAAAGAAAAACCATTCACCTTAAGGGACAAACAAGATACATTAAATACCGCTTCTCTTGGTGCGAGGTCTAGACCCGCACACCCCTTTCATCCTTTGCATAGGTACCTTACCGTGTCGTGACAACCTCCAAGAACTACGTATGGCTTGATTCTCATTCGCATGAGATATGTAGGAGCACCCGATAACTTCCCCATGGGCCCAACCTAACTTTCGTGTTTGGTCCCTTGACTAGAACACATCATCAGGGAAAACATGGTAAGTAGGGCTTTTGTCCTCATTCACATCAGGTCTCGTAACCACTTTACCATGTGTCTCCTGCTCTCCTTACCAGTCCTTGGTCTGAGTTCTAATAACTTAAACTAAGATTCTTTCCAGAACTACGTGCGTCTCGATTCCCATCTTTATGGGATACGTAGGAATGCCCGGACATTTTGTCTCAGGTCCAACCCCAGGAATCACTAGCCTATCCCCCCTCACTATCGTCCCCTTGGACTAAATTCTTGGGGAATTGGATAACTACATCATTTTCCCCGAAAAAATATGTGATGCCCCATAATGACATTGGGAAGCGACACTTCTCTCACAAGAGACGTCCTGTTTAAAAGTAGGGATTATCCATTATCAGATTGATGTGCCCGCCTAATTTTCTTTAAGCATGGTGGCATAATCTTGGGATTGTTGGATTACATGCAAAAAAACTTCCACTTCACTTTCCAAGCTTCGCGTTCCCCTTTATTTGGATCTTCATCCTCGTTCACGTTTGAAGGGACCCCCTAACAGTATGGATGCCTGACCTATGGTCTGACTGGTGTCCAGGGACAATGTTTTGGATGACTGGTCATCTTTAGAGGGACACCCTAATAGTTTGGATTCTCGACCTATGGTCCACCTACTGTCCTGGGCCAGCCTTACATAAGTCTAATCGACGATATTTGAGTTAGGCTCCGTGTTGCAAACATGGTCAATGGTCGGCCCTCATTTGTTGTCCCCATTTTAGGCTAATGCAATATGGATGTTGCATTTCTGCCATGGTCAATGGCTAACCTCCATCGTCACGCCCCTCCCATTGTGTTCTGAATTTGGGTAAAGTGATTCAAATTTCTCATTTCCCTATGTTCATATTGGTTCCAATTCCCTTATAATTGCACCACCCGTACGCTAGAGCACATTGAGAAGACGATTCATCAATTAGTCTAAGGTCCTCCCCCTTTAGATGGGCCTCCATCTTCCTCTTTGGAAATCCGGGTTCAAATTTCAAATTCCCAAAGCTTGGTGAATGCTCCCATGATCAAACAATGTGATAGTACGAGCCTGCTTTTCTTCTCACGGCCCCCGTGAGCGTAGTGATGAATTGTTATTTATTTCAGGATTATGGTTGAGCATGTTAATCCAAAGGGACAAGTGTGTTAAGAAAAGGGGGAAATAAGTAAATTTGTCCATACATACAGTTCAAAAGAATAGAGAGCAGTAAAACTGGGATGAGTGTATGGGTTTGGCCAAAACAGGGCCCCTAAGGGCCGACGTCTTGTATTGATCTCCCCAAGGCCACCACCTTTTCGCTGGTGGCCCCCAGGATTGCCTCCCATTCCCTAAGAACTCTTTCTTCATCGGTAGCAACAAAGCACAATTCACTGGAACTAGCACGTGCCCTCGCCATTCCAGCTTGGAGCTTGGTTATATGATGACTCGCTTATATGAGTTATTCTTGGGCATATACCAGGTCGGCCATCAACTGATCCACGAGCTTAGAGAATTTTGCGATGAATACCTCCTGATCCTTCGCATGTTCCCCGACACATTTTACCTCCTGCTCATCCCTCAGAAATCCCCGGGTACTCCCTGACTCCTCCTAGAATCAGATGACGTTGGCGTGCCGGCAGCTCTCATGCATCTTATCGGCCATGTAGTCATGGACTGTTAGATGAAGACGTTGAGAATCCACCCATCCAACACACAGGAAGCACAGCCAGGTGTGGAGGGACCCTATCTGCTTCAGCCATCCCCCCCTAGGGATGATTGAGAAAATACTGAATGCACTTCCACCCCCTGCGTCGCGTCATCGGACTCTCCTCAGAAACTTCTGAATCTCAATCGTTAATTTCTTCTGGATCAGCGTGCCAACAGATAGGGAAGACAGCCAATAGGGTAGCAACAGGGTATTCTTCATAGATTCCTCCTAGGGGAATAGGTTCCTCAGCATTTGGGTGACCTTCCTCTCTCCCCTCTATCTTGGTGGTGCCCACGTCGGTTTCCGGCTCTGCCCCGATGGAAGCACCATTGATGTCCGCCGCTCCCTGCTCAACAATTTCAAGATCAAACTCAGTTTGGGAGGCATATTATGGATGGGGCTGCATGTTTCCCATCGACATGCTAATGTATGGTCTGGGCTCAGTGTCCCGACGAGCGTCCATGAGCGTGATCACTGTACAGACAAGGATCACCCTGATCAATTGATTCCTCAGACAGTGAGTACCGGTATCAAAGTAAGTAATTTATAGGAACCCAAGGAATCAGTCTCTAGTGATTTGGCCATAATAGGAGCTGTCATGGAGGGGGACCCCTCAGCTCTTGTTAGCTCGATAATGAGTTTCAGTGCCCTGCCTTTCCCCAATGACGCTTCCTACCCTCCTTCGGCCGAAGATGCTTGATCAGTTCCGATATTATCTTTCTTAAGAGACAGAAAGTGGATTAAGGGATTGAAAAATAAAGAGATCACAAGAGAAGATAAGGGTTGAACCATACCTCAAGTAGTTCGGTCACATCCATATCAGAGCTGACGATCTCGCCGCTCTCCTGGAGACTCCCTTGGTGGGATGCCCTTTGTGACCCTTCACCTTCGGGATCCCCTTCTCCTTCACCTTCACCTTCCCTTCTCCTTCCACCCACTCTCAAATTTCATCTCCCTCCAAATCCACATCATTTTCATCTTCCCCCGACGACATCCTTTCCAGATTATGCTCTTAGCCGACCAACACCGTCACCAAGAGAGGTGTCTCTGCATGCCAACCCCGTTGGCATGTGTATGAGTCCATGGCCATCAGGTATCCATGCCATCAGTGGAAGTCCACTCTATCAGCAACCCGGACAAGCCCGACTTCCAGCAGCTGAATCCCATCTCGTATTATCTTCTGATAGAGGGATTTATTAGTCATTGAATGCCTCAGGTTTATCCATGCAGACCACATCGCAGGGAAGACGTCGTCCTAGGATGGTTGAAGAAAATGTCTTATTTTCTTCCCAGGAAGTACTCTAGCCGCCCTGTGGGACCCTCCTCCAGGCAACGAGGGTAAGGCCACGCCATGTGACGTCCCCGAAGCTAAGGTCCCAACCTATGTAGGCCCTGTTGCCTGAGGCACTTATGGTCCTCCTCCTCTATCGGAACCCCGCCTTCTCTCTCATTGCCAAGCTTCAACACTGATGACCTTGAGCTATCATACATGCTTTCGCAGAATCCCCTCAGGGTACGCTATGGTCTAATGTTCAGCATACTCAGTTGAGAGGACCGCGCCAACTCTGGTGGAAGGAAAAGTAATGATGTCACCGGATCCATAGGTTGTGAACATCAACCACAGCTGACGAAGAACACAAGGATTCCTCTCCTCTTAGAAATATATGTATACTCTCTTTTGAATTTTTTGAATTCATCTGAACTAACATGAGAATTGGAAGACACATAAGGCTCGTAGAAAATCTTCCCATCAATCCGGGCCACGAGTACCCCACCTCTATTAGTTTGGATGTACTATTTATTCTCCAGTGAGCCTTGACTGTCATGTACAATCTGACAAGTTGGTGTGGGGAATGGGATGAATGTGAAGTTGGCATGGATTCCAATCTTGATCTGTACCCCATCCTCATTGAGCGTCATTGGCATGAACCCGACAATATTTAGTAGAGAGTGTCACATGCCATTGCCTGGGGGATGAATGGAATTTGGGAAGGTGTAGCTGCTACAGTGAGCTGAAGCCCAGCCATGGAAGATCTGGAAGGGGCCACATACTCTCCTAGGTGATCCCCCTCTAGAGATTCATCCTAGGATGGCATAGCCGAGCCAGCACAGGGACACCATGATTGAACCTCTTCTTGGAAGCCATGTTGCCCACCATCACCAGAGTTGTTGGATGGATTCCCATCCTTACGTCTCATACCGGCAAGAGCCACCCTCTTAGGAATGTGGCGAGGAATGTAGTGTACTGGACATTCGGGTCCTGGTCCTCATCGATGTTGTTTCACTACGATTGGTATGGCCCCACCTCTAGGACTCTCTAGTAGGATCCGTTCTTGCTCCTCTGAACCACGGTTGGACAACATTTTCCCTGCCCTGGCATCTTGACCTTTGGATCCTTCTCCAAGAATAAGATGAACCATTCCTTGTAGGCAATGTCATTCAAGAAGTCCTTGAACTTCAGCTTCTCCTTAGCTAACTACAGTAGGTTCCCCGTCAGTATGGGGGTTCGATACCAGTCACCCCAGATATTCATCAGTGGGAGGAACTCATAATATTGATGGACCTCCAAAGGGATGCCTCTGATGCAGTGGATGTCCCAGATACTGATGCCAACATCCCTGTGGTGAAGATGGAATGTGTTGGTGTTAGGGGACCACTGATTTAATTGCCTCGGCCAAAGATCAGGCTGTCGGTCGAAGTTCAATTACGGTGTCCACACCGCCTCAAACAGACCAACATGCCGCAGCTCGACCACAAATTGGTCACGTGTGTGGCAAACCCAGTACCCCTAGGCCCACTCACCAGTAAAGTTGGCTCCAGACAAAAGATCCCAGTCCTACAGCCAGCCTTTGGTCCCATCAGTGATGCTCTGATGGAAAGTGCTTGCATAAAGGGCCGGTGAGCTCTCCGCAACAGGATCACCTCCATAAATGGTCCTGCTCCTCAGATTCAGGACATGTACATCCATGTCTTTGGTTTCTCTGGCATGACGACCGTTTTTGGTGATGTTGTATTGAGGAAAGTTGTCCTCGCAGGTCACCCATAACCACGGGGTAAGTACTTCAAAGCTGAGCATATGAACCTCCTCCAGAATGCCGAAGTCCCACAACAACAGATTATCAGACATGGCGTACTTTTTCTGGATGGGAGTTTGCATGTTGAAGAGGGTGTGGTTATTGGAGATGACCCTGTTTGCTCCATAAATCTTCATGTTCATAGCCATATCAGCCCTGTGATCAGTGGCTTACCCCTCATCAACCCGGTTTTCGGTAATCTTTTTCCAAGTGTTTTGGGAGTTATACATGAAATATGGAAGGTTGGCCCATAATTTGGGAGTACGACATGTAAAATCAGTGGATGGAATGAAATTTCAGGCCGTTGGGAGAAAAATCTCGGATATGTGGTAAAATGCTTCTACATCTCCACAGAGTTACATGCGGATGAAGTGGTTTTCACACATGAATAGAACCAATTTCACGCATGAGAGCTCATGTATTATCACGCGAGAAACGCCGTATGGAGCCTGAGACCCACGACGGCTTTTATTGGAAATGTTGGGATTCTGCGCCTGCGAGAAAAGAGGATTCTACGGCTGATCTTGTTTTTTCACCCCACTCAAACTTTGCGTTCATAAGGCCCATGAATCCTTGCGTTTCGGTGTTTCCCTCTAAATCTGATCTTTGTGACCCCTCACCGATCAATTCTGAGGGGGGCATTTGTAGACACCGAAAAGTGCTTACATGCCGGAAAAACTTCCGCAATGAAAAAGAGACGTCATATTTAGACCTAGAGGCTTGGTCCGGAGGGACCGGAAGTGTTGCTTGGAAAAAGGGTGAAGTGTGAGGAAAAATATGTCCCATGTAGAAGGTACCAGGATTGACGAAAATCCATGGCACCAGTGTGAAATAATTTCATACTCACGCCCCGTGCAGTTGTTATTTCGTGCCGCCACATCTGTCACGCAATTATTTTGTGCAACCCTATATTTTGCACCCTGGGTTTCCTATAAATAGAAGGTGAACCCCTTTCCATTCAAGGTGGAAAAATTTGTACCGCCTCTCATGAGTGCAATCGTCATTCCGCGCATGTGCAATATGGATTTCAGGTAAGGTTTTTTTTTCGCGCCAAGTCTCCCCGGGATCCACCGTCACACAAGATCCCAATGGCTTAGAGTAAAATCCAAACCCTTTGGTGTCTTACCCTTGAAAGCAATCCCTTTGGTGGTGTGCAGTCCAGTTAAGCTCCACACAATCCTTCCTTTGCACGCCCACCCCTTCCTCTGCATGCAATCCTTTCTCTTGCGTGCAATTCCCTTCATGTCTCAAGAAATACTTTAGCGCCCTCTTATTTCACGCATACAACACTGATTTCTTGTCAACCCAGTGCTTTTTTCCCCAGGACCCTTTAATTCTCACAATCCTCAAGAGTTGCGCGCACTTCCCCAGGGCCCTTCACATCTGTGCTCCCCGATTTCCCCCCTTGTGTGAGCACCCGATGCCCTTCTTCTGGGATCCATTCACAGGTGTTATGTGCTCCCCGGGCATTAGCATCATACATGGATTTTCCATACGACCTTCTAGGATTGTACGATGTAACTTCAAAGTCCCATGGACAATCCTTCTAGCTTTGTTGCTTCGCCTCATGCATCTTTGCATAGGCATGTGAACAGCTATTGTGTCTTCACATAGCCATTCTAACATAGACCCCTCGATGGTTCTCTCCATGACACCCCCTCGCCATGGCCTGGTTGTTGCCTTCCCTTCCACATGGGGTAGGGGAAATGGTTATGTAAGTACTAGGGGTGCGGAGCTAACCCCCTTCGTCTGAGCAGAAGGACGTTAAATTTCCAAGCACCTCGTCCTCAACACATGATGTTAAACTACGACCTAGACTCATGCCTCGCACGCAGGGTCCCCAAACCTCCGAACTTCTACGCTCCCACTCATCTCCACGAGGATGGAATCATCCCTCACAGGGGGTGATTTATTGTAGTGGTGTTTTTCTGTGGGGAAGGGCAGCCGACTTAGTTTAATCCCCTTTCCTTCTTTCCAGGAGGTAGCACCACTGATCCTCCTCAATTACTCAGTGCCAAGGCCAACTGAGGGAATGATAGGGAACGGGGCCCCTCCTCTCTTCCTGGGTGCCAAATCCCTCTCCCACTGCACTATTTCTCCCCCAAGCCTCCATCATGGAGTAATCCCTGACACCATGGGCCACTAAACATGTAATCCCCTTCTCTCTTCCTAGGGACACACCCTTCATGACATGATCATTAGGTCTCTACTACCTCTTGTTTCTCACACCGAGCATGACTCTCTTGAGCTTAGAATGAGCACCGACCATGACGCACCATGGGCCGCCTCAGAGTTTAAGCCACAAACTCGTCCCACATGACGTTAAACAGTGTTCCCAAACTACAATGAATTTGATTCGTGCTATGGCATGGTATGTAGAAAGCCTCCACGAGGTTCAAGCCCCACCACCATGAGCCGTCTCAGAGCGTAATCCCCATCCAACCCGAACTACATGGACTTTGATCCGTGATAAGGCATGGTACGTAAGAAGCCTCCATGGGGTTCAAGCCCCACCACTATGGGCCATCTCCGAGCATAAGCCTCATCCACTTGGAACTATGGGGAGTTTGATTCATGATAAGGAATGGTACATAGGAAGCCAACATGAGGTTCAAGCCCCACCACTATGGGTCGTCTCAGAGTGTAAGCCCCATCGATCCCAAACTATGGGGACTTTGATCCGTGCAAAGGCATGGTACGTAGGAAGCCTCCATGAGGTTCAAGACCACCACCTGGTCATTCTGACCCCATTCACGTCAGTTCTTCAACACCATGGGCTGCCTAAGAGTGTAAGCCTCATACCCGTCCCGCATGACGTTAAACTGTATCCTGCATCAGATCTACGTGGTCTTTGATCCGTGATAAGGCATGGTATGTAATAAGCCTCCATGAGGTTCACGCCCATCACCTGTGACTCATCATGACCTTTCCCTCAAGCCCATGGGTCTCAAAAGTCTCTTGCCGTATCTCAGAGGTTCCATTTCCTCTCGGTCCTATACATGCATCCATACTCAAGGGTCGCCTCTTTAGTTGTACCATAGATCCATAGAACTATGTGGACATTGATTCCCTACCACGGGGATACGTAGGAAGTCTCTTAGAGACCCAATCCCAAAGCCATCGTCCATCCAGATTCTTACCCAGGCCACCACGTCCCGATGAGATAATGCCACTCCTCATTCCCCATTACAACATTCAGTAAGCCGCCCATGTGCAGGCCCCAATATTGGTGTTCCCTCCAAGGGGTTCTTCAATCTCATCCACTCTTATCGGTGTTCTGATCAATGTGATCCATCTCTATTGGACGTCAAACTTGCGTCATACCCTGTGTTAAACATGGGATGATGAGGACAACATCAGATACATGCCTATGGAATACAATTCCCCACATTTTATGTGGGATTCCTTGGGTTTACGCGCCCTAGATAAGCCCTAGGATAAGGTACATAATACAGACATTCCAATCCCCAGCGTCAAGACATGCTTGTGATTCCCCAATGCGACTCCTCTCCTAACCGAAGGTTACTTCCCTGAACTGACCCCTTAGAAGGTCCTGACAAAAGCAGTGTAATTAACTGCTGTATATGAAGATATCTCACCAGGAAGAGCTTCACGAACTCTGTTTTAAATCTGTGAGGGAGACTCTGACTGGGTGACGAGCTCCAAGGAGGAATCCACTGAATGAAGAACCAACATCCCGTCGTCCTGTTTCGATCAAGGAGTTGACATCCCTGAATAATGAGTGGATGCCGCCCACCTTTGCAAAGTTGGAATGCGGGGTAACTTCAGCACGTCCTCTGTGTGACGGATGCGCGCACCCCAGCTAAAGAAGTAAAAACAAATAGTTTAATCAAATAACATTTATTTTTTAATAAAAGTAATTTTAGTTTTGACATTGTTTAATTAATTTAAATTTACAAATATCATTAAAATAATGGAAATTGAGTATATTAAGTTCAAACCAATGTAACATGATATATAATTCTAAAAAAGGTAATGAAAGAAAACAATTTAATCAAAATTACTTAATTTTTAAAAAAATTAGTATTATTTATTTAATTTACTACTAAATGAATAATTAATGTGTTGGAATTTGTTAAGAATTGTTGGTAACCATAGAATTTATAAAAATTATAGATATATTTTTATTATTAAAAATTATAATTTATATTTCTAAATAAAATTTACAACTGAACCTAGGTAGTTTTTGTGTTTATCCCATAGCTTTAATGATATTAAATCAAGATGGGTTTTTTTGGTATTTTTCTTCACATAACTTATTATATATTTAAATTTAATTATATATTGTCTCAAAAAGTAATAAAATTTGATAGTAAGGATATAAGGGTCAGCATATGTTCAAAAAATTTTAGGGTATAAGTCTTTAAAAATATTCTCCCACTAAGATTAAAGTTTAACCACTATGTAAACTTTTTTTTACCTTAATCACTATAATTAATTTTACATAATATGAATAATTATTATTGTAAAATTAATATTATAATTATTCCATATACTTATATCCATTTTTAAAAATTCAACTCATAGATGTTGTAAAATTATACATAAATCCAATCCATAGATGTGATGAGAAATCAGGTTTTTAAAGTGAAAATGTTCAAATCATCAAATGTTAAGAAAGAATTTATATATATATATACATATATATATATTCAATATAAAAATGATTATGATGGCACAAATTTTATTAATATCTATTTAGTTTTCTTATTTTGACATTAAACCCAATTAAAAATATAATTTTACATTAATAATCATTTACGTGAAAAAGAATTTTTCAGAATAAAAAAATAGTATTTTAGAATGTTAATCAAAAAATGAATCTTCTCATAAAAATATCCAATATTCACCCTATGAAAATTTGGAGCATAAAATTTAAATAATGACGTTTATGTTTCATTCAAAATTTATAAAATGGTAAAAATTTATATTCAAAATTGGTGCTTCATTAAAAGGCAGAGAAACCACCGTTAGAAAAAAATATATATATAAATCTTGATTTTTTTCTTAACATATTTATATATAAATGTTTACAATAAATGTAAAAAACGTTTATTTGTTATATAAATATATCATAATGTCTTAGGATGTTATATAAAATTCTGAGCATTTTCATTCATGTAATATAATGTAAAAATATAATATATTTGTTCCAAAATCTAGGTGTGTTACACTTATAAGCGAAACATTTATATTATTTACAAAATTTATCATGGAAAATTACATTTTTTATTTGAAAAAAACTTTTAAAAAAATATAAAAATTTTAACAAATTTTTTTATATAATAAAAAAACAAATAAAGTATGCAATAAAAAATTTTAAAACGTATCTTGAGGAAAGTAGCCTTTATGATTTAAAAACTTTTTTTATAACATAAAAAAATATGAAAATAATTTTATTTGAAAATAGATTTAACAAATATAAATAAAGTTTCAAAGAAAATAATTTCCACGAGGTAGGGAAATTCCATTTAATCCTTACTTGTTTATAAAAAGATTCATGCAACATTTTTAGTAAAAGGAAAACTGACATTATTTATGAAAACAACACGATGATTCCATTGAAAATTTTTTGTAATGTTTAAAAAATGGGTAATTTTTTTTAATAAATACGTTTTAAAAAAATGTTAAACACATCTTTTGAAACATTTAGATAAATTATGGTTTTAGAGGAAAAAGTATTTTCGATCAAAAATATGATCTTATTATAAAACATTACTTCTGAAATCATTAATACATAATAAGAGTAGAATTAAAGGGAAAATGTATTATTATGAGATAAATTGAGTATAATAAAATTAATTACTTTCATTAGATATAGATGATAATAATATATGATTAGAAACATAATCATAAATGTATTTGATAAATGATTAGATTGTAACCTAAACTTTTTACCACTTTGGTAACATTAAAATGTATGAACCATGAAGAAATATCATTAAATTATTCATAAAATACAAGGGGGATAAATATATTTATTATATTACATATATAATTGGAATTATAAAATCATTTAAACATATATAGATTCATAACATAATCATTCTTTTTAATGAATGATAATTGAGATAAAATCCATTACCAATTTAGAAATCGTTGAACCATAAATAAATTGAAAGAGAGACCATAAAATGTATATTTAAATACCGTAATTTTTTATTATGAGCATTATAAAATACATTCATGGTTTTTACATACACTGCATGAAATTAAAATGTGGTGAATATGATTTGTGTCTTACAGAAGTAAAAATCTAGACGAAAATTCCGTACCACTTTCGTTATATTTTGAATCGTAGGAAGAAATAAAGAATAAAATCCAATGAAAATTCATATTTCCAAAAAATAATTTTATTCATGATATAACATGTCAAATGGGAATTATATTCACCACTAAATAGAAACATGTTTGAAAGTTTTATTTTTCTCCCATAAATAAAAAGAGAGACTATAAATCCCTTACCATAAGTATCGACTCCATTCATACACCTTAAATCCTACAATATAATAAATATATGTTTATTATAAATATACTATGTAATAATATATCTATATATATATATATCATACCATATATGATTTTCATATGAGCTTTTATTACCTTTTTATTAACATTTCAATGCAAAAGTCACATTTTGGATAGTGATTGCATTAATTTTCATCTATATTTTGTTTGGTAATTTTTATAACTCTTAGATATTGGTTAAATAATCTATATAATTTTAAAAATTATATTAATATCAAATAAATTAAGTATTTTTTTATTTATACTAACCTATAAATGATAGTTATAAAAAATAAAATACACTATTCATGAAAATTGTAGGCCATACGTACTGATGTATGATGCTTTCATTTTCTGGATTTATTGTTTTAAATAAAGTTTAAAGGAATATTTTATTTATAGAATAATATTTACATCATATATATTTTATGTTTTCATTTAAAACATACTTACTACCTTCTATGTAAAGTGTGAATGAATCACATCGCTACGTGAGATGGAAGTTCGTAGTACATACGAGAGACATTTTTATATGCACAAAAAATCTAAATAATTAAGGTATGTTTGATATAATTATTCAAAAATAATTATAATAAAATATATATATAATTGAAAAATATATCAATAATTAATTCCAACATTGATAGTTGTAAATGAAAAAATGAATGACATCGGTTCGTAAGGTGGTAGTTCACCACACACATCAACGATGCTTTCATAACCCATTTGATCAGAGCGGATATGATTCTAGTTCATGATACTAACATAAAAAATCTAGGTATATGGAGTATAATATTTATTTTATATTAACATGGTTTAAATAAAAATTAAGTTAGTGTAGGGATAAATAAAATAAAAAATATTTTTGTTGTACATTACAACTGGTTTTTGTACCATACATAGGTTTTCAAAAAAATAATTACTAGGATATATTTATGTTCAAAATAAAGATTGTCAAATGAAATGTGGGATTATTAGAATTTATTTAGTCAGGTATTTTCTAATTGAAATTGGTTTTAAGTTGTGATGAGTATAGGATAAGTGGTGGCCTTTTATATGTGAGGAGAGTGAAACACTTGTAAAAATTTTAAAGAAAGAATTGAAGCCACATTTTTTTCATGTCAAAATTATTCAATAATTGGAAATTATATATCTTTTACAATATAATCGCAATATATATATATAAGTTATTATATACATGTTTTGGTTTATATTTAACTCGTATATTTTATGTTTAAGCCTAGTAAACCAATATTCAACTTAACCATGGTAAATATATTTTTTATTGTTTCTACTATAAATTTTTCTCAGAAATATGTTAAATTTATACGATAATTTATCTTATTTTTATAAAAAACATACAATCCATTTTATTTAAATTCAATTCATATAATTTAAAAAAAAATTATTTAATATTTATCCCCCAGATGTTATTAGAATGCAGGTTTTAAAGAAATGTTTTTAAAATGTTTACATTGATTTTATATCCCATTGGATGATGAAATTAATTCCAATGTCATATATTTTATTTATATATGTATATGTATATATATATATAACTAATTTCACAAATTTCATTTTATGATAAATTTAAAATATTATTTATCTTTATGAATAATTCAAATGAAAATACCGTTTTCAATTAAAATTCTTTTTTCACTATTCATCCAAAAATTAATCTTTTCAAAAAAATCATAAAAATTTACCCGAATATAAATTTGTAAACTTGATTTAACAAATAAATTTTACTTTTTCTATTCAATATTCTAAGTGTGGCACATAATTAAATTTATATCAAAATCCACAAACATGATGATAAAGTAGGTTTTTATGAAGTGTATTTTATTCAAGCACAAGGTGATTCTATATTAACACCTTGTCTAATAATAATAATTTTAATAATATTTATTTTAATTTTTTGATATATAATATTTAAATGTAATTGAAAAACTTCCTCTTTAGGGATAATTTTAATTAATTAAAATGGAAGAACATTATGCACATTAATACAATTTTTAGAAAAAAAAACGTTAACCAAAAAATAAACATAAAGTTGAATCCAAAATAAAGTGGATTAAAAAATAATTATGTTACATAAATATATTATATAATAATTATATTAATTTTAAAAACAATTGTTAATTGAAATTATTTAATTCGGTTAAAATAATTGACAGTTATACAAAAGTAGTATTTTTCTCTATTCACTAAAAAATAAATATTTTCCCAAAAAACTAAAACAATTCACCCCAATTCATGTAAGATATGATGTTTCAAAAAATTAAATTAATTTCATCACCAAAATATTATATAATCCTTACAAATTAATAATAAATTTTCTAACAAAAAAATGAAAATGATTTTTGAAGATGACAAACTTTTGATTAATATAACGACTTTACTAAAAATAAATTGATTATCTAATAATAATTTATAAATAAATTTATATTGAGTTTGAAATTAATATTTATATTAAATAATGTATTTAATACTATTTATACCATTATATTTAATGACTTGGTTATAATAGTCATATTCGAAATAATATTAATTCATGGTTTGGTGAAACTCAATGTCACGTGTCACACATGCTAATGATGAAACACAATGTTACATGTAGCGAAATATATATATATATATATATATATATATACTGTTTCATGTAATAAAAAATAATTAAAAGATTAAAATTCATTATTAAAAAAAATAAAAAATTTCAAAAAATATCAGCCTGTTACATTCTACCCCCATAATATCGAAACTCGTGGTTAACATACATGGATATTATAAACTTTTAGATGAATATTAAGTACATTAAAAAAAATATTCCAAATTACCATAATAGATTTTTGTTAATGGAAAAATGGAAAAAATTATATATCCTACCGAATGATCTTCAACATCTCCCATAAAGATCCCCTCCTTTAGTACTTCTACCTAAAATATGTCATTATAACATAGTAAAAGGAAACATAAGAAAGGGGTGAGATCATATTCACAGTAAGGGAAATGAGGGAGATATGTATTCATAGACATAAACATAGTTTTATTATAGCACTATCCTATAATTAGGAGAACATTCCCTTCATATCAATTGTCATAAACATGAGTTATTTGATATGGATTGGTTGTTCATAAGACATGAATCATAAGTAAATAAACATAATGAACCATGAAATCTTCACCAAGTAATAAGACATAGTATTTTTGGCATAAATATAATAAAATAAACATTTATTTTAGGGCTATATACCTAGACGATTATATCATGTTAGTCTTGGGATACAACCCGTGTACATACTTCAGGCTTGGTCTAGAAACCGGTGTACCCACTTTATTTTAGATGTGGGCTACACCCCATGTACCATCTTGTTTTTTGGGGCTTGGTCTACAACCTATGGACAATATTTCTTTTATCCTTGGGCTATAACCTATGTACCTTCTTGTTTTTGGGATGGGGATACAACACATGGACCCTATTTCTTTCAGGCTTGGGTTTCCACCTATAATCCCTCTTCCTTCTCGGTTTTGGGATACATTCCATAAAATCTCATTATTTTTGGGTTTGGGTAATAACCCATAATCCGTATTTCACTTCATACATTTCCTACAACTCATACACCATACTTTTTTCAAGATTGGGCTATAACCCCTACACCCTTTGAGATCATATAAAACATATCATTACCAGCTTCATCATGAGAGAGATAAGGTCCCATCCATCTCATTATAAAATTATTCACACATGTGCCACAAGTTAATAAAACATTCATCATATCATGACCCATAAAATCATATTTGTCTCATAAACATAAAATCATAACCCATAATATGAAATGTGTATCATAAAAAATTCATCACATCATAACCTATAAAAATTGATAGGTTTCATAACCATTTCATCGAACCATAACTAATGAATGTGATATAGATATAATAATCATAAAAATCATGAAATAGAAACATGTTTCATAAAGACGATGAAATTTTCCATGACCCATTCATAGAATGATTATGAATTAATCGTTTGGATAATTTCTAAAAAAGGTCATGAGTAACATCAATGGATGCCATCTTAGATGGAAAAAATGAAGTATTCTATAAACAAGGATTGTAAATACATAAAATCCTTTAAAACCCATTTTATTCAAAAATACCTTAAAAATATAAAGATGACTTGAAACCATTATAAAAATCTTTTTACTTGATAATTAATTTTAGGATAAATTCATTAATATTATCCTTTTAAAAATGAAAAATAAATATTCAATGGAATGAGGGTGGGTAAATCTGTGCATGTCATATGATGTAAAAAAAGGAACAATCCATTTTCATAGTGATAACTGGTAACAATGAGTACCTTATTCCAAAGGCGACATGAAGATTACCATAATGAAATGGTAATGGTATAATATTCTTGGAAAACTATTTTAGAAAAAATAGATTTCCTACAGAAGGAAGTGTAATGTTGGGATTTCCTAAAAACACATTCATAACGATCATATGTACCAAATAGTGTAATATGGTACTAATACATGACTATATCATAAAATAACATAGGATAAATAAACTCATTAATATTCTTGAGATATTTATCATAATATTTCATCAAGTGATTAAAAAACAAAAACATTATCGAAATGTGATGAGATTGTCTTAAGAAACTCTTATAATTCGGTTACATGCGATCATACTCTCCCTATAAAAAAAGTAAATTAAATGAACCATAATAAATCATGAAAATAAGAATATTCATGATTTAATATGTTAAATTAAAGTATATACACCTTTAATAAGAGTTTAGGTGCATAAAAAAACATGAATCTCAAAGAAGGAAAACTTTGAAAAAATAGTTTTTTTTATCTGGTAACTTTTGAAAGGTAAACCCCATAAAATAAGGATTATAAAATGGTCATGAAAATATAAAATAAAATTAATTACAATATAAATAAAACACAATCATGTTCAGTTCATACACCACACCAAAAAAAAAGTGTTGCGAACATAACATGTATCTCATGAAAGTTAAATATGAGACAAAATCCCCTTACCTTATGTATTGACTCTCTCTGTACTTGAACAATAGTCATGTATAATAAATATAAGATTATTATAAATCTATTAAATATGAATATTAAAATATATAATACTATATATGGCTTTATTATTTCATTATATTACCCTCTTGTTAATGATCATATGTTAAGGTTTCACTTATGGTAATATTCGCTTTGTTCTTCACATGAGTCCTAATTTGATATATTGTTGATCCCTCTAAAAATATACTGATTCAAAAATGTATAACCTGATATAAATATAATTTTTATATAGTATATTTATATTATAATAACTTATAGTATAATGATGCATGTAATGGAATACACTGTTCAAGGATACGTAAGTCATATGTACGCATGAACTCTATTTTCAATCTTTCTTGTCATATTGAAATAAAGATTGTAAATGAAATATGTATATATATTTATATATATAATTATACCAGTAGACTTTATGTATCATATATAACATAAACCATCATTAAAATCATCCTTAATACATTCCAGGTGGTGTGTGAATGAATAACATCGCTTTGAGGGGGTGGAAGTCCACACTTCCTCAAACGATATTATCGTATTAAAACCAAATGAAGCGTAAATGTATGTGTGTTGTAAAAGGAATAAATAAAATTAAATAATTAATAAATATAATATATTACATATATAAATATATTTTCCATCATAATGTTCATCATGATTAGTGGTAAAGGAGAAATTAACATTCGTTGTTTCGGGTGGTAGTCGTTCACCGTACTCAAAAATAGTATGTTCAGCATCCATTAGATGGAGGAGTGTGAAATTTTAGGTCAAAATCATTTAATAAAATCATACTATTATATTTAATATACTATTTTTATCACACAATAATGGAATAAAGAGAGTGTATGGGGTGGATAAAGTAATTAATGGAAAGGCGTTTGAGAGAAAATGTAATCTCACAATTGGGTAACTCCTTTTAGTTTATGCCAAAAGTCTTCATTGGGAATATTTATTCCCAAAGGGAGGATTGAAGGTTGAATTAAAATTTTTTGGGAGTATAAATGCTTCGATTTTTAACTAACATTAAATGTTTGGGGGTGTGAGGAATGGGTAGAGGTGATGGCCTTTTATAGGGAAGGAAAATGACTCAGTGGATTTTTTAGAAACAAGTTATGTGTGAGGATGTTATTACCAGAAAAAAGTACCAAATAACATAAAAAACCCAATAAGTAAACTTTTATTGATGAAATATTTTTAAAAAATTGGATTTTTAATTGTTTATTGGTAATTTTGGCCCTCAATTTTAATGTTTATTCCCTAATTAAGCTTAATTTGGCCACAACTGATTTTATTAATTTTAATCACTTTTACTAATAATTTATTTTGAAAATAAAAATAAAATTATTATAATATAAATATTTGACTGAATATAATGATTTATTTCTGATTTTTTGAAATTAAATTTACTGAAGCGACAAAATTAAGATTAGTGCTAATCTAGTAGATGTGACGAAATAATAAAGTTTTAAAGTAGGGATAATTTCAAAAGTTTATTAATATATTACATTCATTATTAAAGTGAAATAAATTATAATAAATTACATATAAGTGATATTTATCTAATGTGACCTTAAATTATATTTTTATATCATTTATAATTAATAATTTATTATAAAAATATGAAATTTTTAAGTAAATGTTTGTTTTATTCACAATTCATCAAATATGATGTTTGTTAGAAAAATCCCAAAAAACACCATAGTATTATTTGGATGTTCTAAATTAAAAAATAAAGTTTATTTTATAAAATTGAATTTCATATATTTTCTTGAAATAATTTTATCATTAAAAGTAGTCCATTCAAGATAACAAAATTTTTAACACAAAAAGGACTTTACCAAAAATCTTATTTTTAATTATCAATATTTTTTTTTTTTATAAAAAGAATATAAAAAATAATTGGGAAGTAGTTATTACAATTTCTATAAATATTTTTAAGGGTTAGGTTTTTTTTATTTTATTTTATTAATTATATATATATAAATATGATTCATATAATCTCCTGTGTTGTGTGCATCACACACCATGTTAGTGTAGATAGTAGCGCAAGCCATGTTGTTATTGTGTGTAGCGCAATCCATGTTGATATTTATTGTGTAAGGATTGTTTGAATTAGTTTTATATGTATATATATATAAATATTTCCACTGTCAGGTGAAATGAAAATTGTTTAAAATATAAATTGATTTGATTTATTTTTTTTTGAAATTCTCAGGGTGTTACAATATACCCCCCTCAAAATTAATTTTATCATCCTAATTCATCTAGGTTATCAAAGGATTAATACTTGAAAGTTTAATTAATAGAAACCCATATCATAAAAATGGATACTAAAACATTCCATAATAAGGTAAATTTGGAACCGTAAATGTTACACAAAGTAACATATCACTGGGTTTACACATAGAAGAACATAGGTTGGGAGTGAAGATTGTATATGAAGGAAAAGAGTAAATATTTATTGGGTGTGATTGAGGTCATTAATCATAAACAAGTGAATGATAAAAGGAAATTTGAGTGCCTTAAATTCAAAAAAATATGATGATTCTAAAATACATAAGTTCAACACAATTTAAGTAATTAAGACTACATTTTTCTATATCACTTTCAAAACTATGAGTTATTCATGAAACATTTCTATAAATTAAATGTTATTTTTGGGTTGTTATTTGAGAAAACTCTAATAAATCCAATAACTCATGTAATGAATTTCAATAATTAGCTCTCATTAATAAAGAACTATAATAAACATTTAACGGATCTTATGGACCATAAAAGAATAAAAATTCTAACTATTTGTCTCTTAAAAACAAAATGCATTAATATATAAACATAAAAAATAACACATATAGTTAATAATAAATATTTATTCATTAGAAATAAATATATATGAACCAAAAAATTACATAGGGTAGTGGTAGGCATGAAACCCATATCATCCTTTGGTTACGAGTTCAAGACCCACAAGCTTACCAAAAATGATTGCATGTTACCAGACATTAATGATGTTTTTTATTAAAACTACAAAAATATAATATATAATATGAAAATAATTAAAATAACTTTGACAATTTTTTATCCTTTTAATAGATGTTTCCAACACAAACTCTGTGAATAAATACTTCTTCTAAAGATTAACTTAAAATTTTCATGAATGGTTAACCTTATAATGATTATCAATGGATAAAATTTATAACATTAGAAAGAGAGTCACAAAATTAGATTGGCATTGATTCCCCTATATATCAAAAAGTATATCATGGCTGTCACATTCAAAACATGTGAGTACCCTTATCATATAATGTCTTAAAACATGGTAATATCCAGAATTACCATGAATCCTTTTGGAAAGATGCATGCTTCCTTATTATTAAGTATATTGGATCTATTCCTTAAATCCCAAAATATTGTAGGCTTCCTCAATGATAGAATACACCACCATTCAACATGTCCCCAAATAGTTCAAAGGTAATCAAATTGATCCAATTTAATTATTTATATACCGCATATCTTTATCCTTACAATATTATGTTATCATAAAGAACATGTTAAGGGTAACCTTCCTTTAGTCAAAATGTCCCCTTTCAAGAGATCACTTTTCTAGTCCATCGTGACCATTCAACATATTCATGTAAATCCTTAGCAAAACCTAAATAGAAAAATCCATAAATTATTCAACATTCTTAATTATGGAATCCAAAAATATAAATTCTTTAATACTTCAACATTAATTTTTATAATGAAAGAGGTCCTTACTTGGTTTAGAAGTAAATAATTAACTCAGGGCATTGAGTTTAGTAATTCTTTTGTTATCCATAGATAATACATTGAAATCACTATGAATTGACAAGTCTATGATCCTTTTTGCAACACAAATAACATATTCCCCTCCATTTTTTGTATTCTTCAAAGAATTTCATCCCTTCCTATTGACATGTAGGAATATGAATGTTCTTTTATTTGTGTTCCTTTGCATAAAAGTACATCATTCTCATATTTGACCTATTAGGAATATCACCAATGATATCTTTATCATTAATATATTGTGACATATAATTCATCATAATCACAATATCTTTGTCACCATAAATCATCCCATTTTATTGATCATTAGCAAATAATCCATCACATTCATCATTAATCAAGTTCCTTCCCGTTCCCTCCGTTGACTAAAACTAGAAGAATAGTGTGATCATTACATATAGTTGTAGAAAACCACATAGTCATGAAAATAATTACTTATTGGATTTATAAATCCTGATACCTTCAAAAATCTATGACACCCTAGTTTCATACAAGGTTACTCATATACAAATTATATTTAAATCTGTCATGATGGTTCATGAAGAGTTTGTGAATTCTCAATGCATAACCCCTAGGAGTGTTAAACTTGGGGTGCAAGAAAGCCTGATTTCATGTACCAGATTAACCCAAGTCAAGATCAGAACATATTTTCTAATTTATTACCCCTATATATATATATATATATTCCAGATCCACATCCACTTGTAGTATCCAGACCAGGATATATTTCTTGGAAAATACTAATTTTATCCTTTACCGAAATTCCATAACATTTTCAAAAACAATAACTCATCCTTATAATGATCCTTAGATATATTCATAGACATATCCTTCGAAATATACCAAGGGATCTCACTAAGGTATTCTCATCCTAGTTTCCAAAGGATGACTAAACCTTTATCTTAATTCTAACTATTGGGATTTAGGATAAACATATATAGATATTACATCCTTTTATACGAATATTTGGTTCCTTATAAAAATACATGCCAGAGGACCATAATAGTTTACTATCTTTGGAAACTGGAAAACCAAATATTCTATCTTAGTGAAAGATATTTAACTTCTTCAATAAATATATCCACCATTAGTACTTCTACCTAAAACCTTTCTTCATAACATGGAGAAATGAAACACAAGAAATGGGTGAGATAATATGATTAGTAATGGTAAAAAAGGTAGGAATTTATGCATCAACATGAACATTGTTGTGTGATGACATGATCGTAACATTTTTAGATCATACCTTTCATATAAAAGGACATAAAATTGAGTTATGGGATAAATATTGGTAGTTTATAAGACCTGAATCATATGGAAATTAATATCATGAGCCATGAAATCATAAATAAATAATAAGACATAGGATTTGTGGCATTCAAATATGAATAGAAACTTCTATTTCATGGGTACCTACCAATTCCTTTATAAGAGGTTAGGCTTGGTCTATGACCAGTTTTCCTACTTCATTTTTGGACTATCAACCCATATACACACATTCTTTTAGGCTTGGTCTACGACCCATGAATGTTCATATTTTCGGGCTTGGGCTATAACCCGTGTACCCTTTGTCCATTTGGCAGGGGATACAATCCATATACCTTCTTGTTTTCAGGCATGGGCTATAACCCGTGAACTATTTTTCTTTTAGTCTTGGGATACAACCCATACACCCTCTTTCTTTTGGGGCTTGGCTACAACCCCTACACCCTCTTTTATTTTGGTGCTTGGGCTACAACCCATACACCCTCTGTCTGTTCGGGCTTCGGCTACTACCCATATACCCTTTTTTTTATTGGTACTGGGATATAACTCATGTACCATTTAAGATCATATAAAACATATCATTAGACAATTAATTATAGGGAGATCTAGGTCCCACCCATATGATAGTAAAATAATTCACGCATGTTCCACAACATAATAAAACTTTCATCATATCATGACCCATAAAATGAAATAGGTCTTATAAACAACAAATCATAACCTATAAAATCAAATGTGTATAATTATAATTTTAACCCCTAATAACAAATGGAAATAAGATAGTTTTCATTAACATTTCATCAATGTATAACCCATGAAAGTGAAATAGATTTCATAAACATATAACCTATGAGGGAGAAACATATTTTTATAAATACCATGAAATTAATAATGACCAATTCATAGAAAGGATATTAATGGATCCTTATGATAATTTCCCAAAAGGTAATGAGTAACATATATGGATGTCATATTTGATGGAAAATAGATTTGAAAATTCATTCAGAAATTTTTTTTGAGGAAAATATATATATTTTTGAACAATGATTGTTAATTCATAAAAACTTTTAAAAAAATTCTTAGAAAATACCTTGAAAACATAAAATGAAAACCTGAAACCAATTTGAAAATATTTTTACGTAAAAATTGATTTTTAAAAAATTTCATAATGATTATACTTTTAAAAAATAAAAGGAATCATCAAAGGAATGACGTTGACTAAATCTGTATATATCATGAGAATTAAAGAGGAACATTCCTTTTGAAGAATAAAAAATGATAGAAGGAATGACTAGTTTGGATAGAGACAATAATATTCCCATTAATAGATTCACAAAAGAAAAAATGGGTACGATGTCTTTAAAATCGTATAGTATAATGGTTTAATATTCATTGATACCCTTTCTAGAAAACAATGATTTATGACCGAAGAAAGGGTGAGGTGAGGCTTTCATAAAAAAACATTGATAACTATATTATGTACCAAAGAGTACAATATTGTACTAATTCATGATTATATAATGAAATAAAATATAATAAGTAAAATCTAGATTATTCTTTTGATTTGGATCTTAATATTTTATCATGGTAATTAATTGCATAAACAATCTCAGAAAGCGATGTGATTGTCCCAATAAACTCTTATAACTCAATAACTTGTGATCATACTCTGCATGTAGAAAAGGAATGTAACTGAATCATAATATATCATGAAAATAAATATTTCCAGTACATAACATGTAAAAAGGAAGTATGTATTCCTCAAACAAAAGTTTAGGTTCAAAACAAAACATGGATCTCAAGGAAGGAAAATTCAGACATAACTATTACAGATTTGGAAACTTTTGAAAGAAAAACCACATTACAGAAGGGAAATAAAATGGTCTTGTGAATACCCAACATTTTATGTAAAATATAAATTTAATACAATCATGTGAATTACGTACACCACATCAATATAAAGAGTGAAGAACATAACCTTTATCTCATGAAAATTATAATTGAGTTGAAATCCCCTTAAATTGTGTCTTCTGTGTCTCTTTACTCATACAATCTTCCTATATAATAAATATATGTTTATTATACAAATTTTTCAGATGAATATTCTTATATTTAAATTCATATATTGTTTTATTATGACATTATATTACCCATTTGTTAATTTTCATATGTTAAGGTTTCACATCGGGTAATATTCGCTTTGTTATTCACGTGTCATAATTTGTTATATCGTTGATCCTTATACATATATCACGATTTTGGAATTTATAACATTATATAAATATAAGTTATGTATAGTATATTTTTATTAGAATAATCAATATCATAATAAAGTATGTAATGGAATACACCGTTCATGGTGACGGTAAGTCGTACGCACACATGGACATTGTTTTCCGTCTTTATTGTCTTATAAATAGAAATTACAAAAATGATATATATATTTATATATCATTATTAAAATAGATTTTAAATATCATATATATCATATCACTTCATTAAAACCATCCTTAATACTCTATTGGTGTTGTGTGAATGAATCACATCGCTTTGTGGGGACGGTAGTCCACACTTCCACAAATGAGATTATCGTATTAACACCAAATGGAAGGTAAAAAGAATTTTTTTGTAAAAGGAATAAAGAATAATAAATAAATAATAAACAAAATATATTACATATATAAATATATTTTAATCATAATGGCCAACATGATTGGTGGTAAATGATAAATGAACCATTATCGTTTTGTGAGGCAGTAGTTCACCACACATAGAAACAATATGATCAACATCCCTTAGATAAAGGTCTCTGTAAGTGTAGGTCATAAAGGATTCATGAAAAATCCAATTATAAGGGGGATACCTATTCAGTCACACAATAATGGAATAAATATAGTGGATGGTGTTGAGAAATAAAATAAAGGAAATGAGCTTGAGAGAAGACGTTACCTCTTAATCGGGTAACTCCTTTTGGTTTATGCTAAAAGGATTCCTTGACAAGATTTATGGCCAAATGGAGGAATCAAGGTATAAGGGAGAATTTTCTGGAGTCTAGTTGGGAAGATCATGGATGAAATTAAATGTTTTGGGAGGTTTTAGGAATGGGTAGAGGTGGTGGCCTTTTATAGGGAAGGAAAATAACTCACTTTGAATATTTAGAAACAAGTTAGGTGTGAACATCTTCTTTCCTAAAAAATTTATACAAAATAAATAAATAATTCAGGGTGTGTGGATGAAATATGGGGATAAAATGGGTCTTTTACAATTGTCTTGGACATTTGGGCACTTAATTATAATATTTATTTTGAAATTATGATCAATTTTATCCTTAACTCATGGGATGAATTTTAATGACTTTTTGTAATAATTATTGAAAAAATTTAACATGGTATTATTAGGCACTAAATATTAGACCGAATATAGTGTTGTATGTTATATTTATGAAATTACCTTCACAGAAGTGATAAAATTAAGATTAGTTCTAATCCAACAGACGAGACAAAAAACTGGGATTTAATGTAAGAAAATGTTCAGAAGTTTGTTAATATTTTATAATTTGTTCCAAAGTTAAATTGATTATAATGAATTAAATTTATGTAATATTTATATAATGTGTCCTTAGAAATTATTTATAATATAATCTATTGATAATAATTAATTAAAAAAATGGATTTTTTATGTAAAAGGTTATTTTTTCAATATTTAACAAAAAATGATGTTTCAGGGAAAAATCACAAAAAATCACCCTTGGATAATATTGACGTTTTTCATTCAAAAAAAATATTTATTTTATAAAATTAAATTTCTAATAGTGTCTATAATTTATTTTATTATTTAAAGTTCTTGATTTAAGAAAACAGTATTTTCAACACAAAATAGACATTACAATGAATCATATTTTTCAGTACCAATTTGTTTTATTTATATATAAAAATTATAAAAAATATTTGGAAAGTACTTATTAAAATTACTATAATTATGTTTAAATGTTACCTTATAATAATTCGATTTAATTATATATATATATATATATATATATATATAAAAATATATATATATCTGTGTGTGTGTGTGTTTGTGTGTGTGTTTCATAGAAACTCAGTGTTGTGTGCATCGTATGCCAAGTTTGTGTTGGATGTTGCACAAGAAAAGTTGGTATTGCGTGTAGCGCATGCCATGTTGGTAATACATGTAAAAGGAGTATTTGAATTAGTGTTATATATATATATATATTATTAACTATTTCCCATGTCATGGGAAATTAAAATTATTTAAATGATAAATTAATTTGAAAAAATATTAATTCTCAAAATCATGGGTTGTTACACATAAAATGAATTTCTCCCTCTAAATTCATCTTAGTTATTAGAGGAATAAAAATTGAAAATTTCTTTATAGATACACATATCATAAAAAAAAATATTAATTAGAAAATGCCTTTTAAATGAGAAAGGGATTTGAAAAATTTATCTTGAGTTACACATACTTGTTTTCTAAATTAGGGAACATTGGTAGTTAGTGAAAAGATGGATATAAATGAGGGAAATAACACCCAAATAATGTTTGAGAGTTATAGAAAACATGATCATATGAAATTTAATGACCAAATATCCATAAACTGATGGTATATGAAAATTTTCATTTACATAATACAAAATGATGATAATAGGACAAAATTTCCTTTCAGAATCCATTCCATAAAGTTAATTAATTTTCATGAAAAGCTAATTTTTTTTTCATTCCATTTCATAAGAACAATATCATCCATAGGTAGTTTCATGATCAATTAAAACATCATATTATAGTCTAAGAAATTATTATTTTAATGTTTTAATAACTAAATAAGATCCATAATAGAATGATAAGTAATCCATTCTATCTCTAATTTTTTTAACATTTCTTATACAATATGGATAAATCATCCTATTCTGGAGTAATATGATTACCTATATAACCTCATCCAATGTTCAAATATAACCATTTTCTAAATTGTTAACCTTTTGAACCTTAAAAAATAATTAATTACAAAATTTAATAATTATTGTCAATAAATTTCAAAAAATAAACTATTCATCAATTCTCCAAATTATATGAAGGATATAAGAACCTGGTTTTTCACTCTGGAAATGATCATTTAATTTTTTTTTGTCTAAATCATTACTTTGGACCTTATATAGATTAGTAATGAGTTATAAAGGTTTTGATTGTATTCTGGGCTTGTTTATAGCCAAGAAATGATCTTTTGTGGAAAACTATCTTGGCTCACATTTTAGAGTAAAAAGTGTAGGAATTCTACAAGGTTTGACCAACCGTCCGTATTGTGTTTTTTTAGAGAGAGACACCTAGAACAGTTGGCACATATCAGTGAAACCTAACCATTCAAACACCCCTTTTCCCAGGTACCCAAACATTCCTTGCACATCATTTTATGAAACCATGTGGAGGATGTTATTTTTGGAAGAACAGTCTCACACTGTTTGTGCATAGTTTAACAAAATGTGCAGAAAAACCAAGCACATGCTAAAATTCTAGGTAAAAGGTCCAAAATTACCCTAATGATCTATTTACCCCTATTCCCCCCAAATCAAAGATCCTGTAAGATTAATATCTTTTTCTTCAATTTTTGATCTTTTTGATGGCTACAACTAGGGATCAAGAGATATCATTCGTCCAACATTAGAACGATCATCTATTAATCACGCTGGATGTGCAATGGTAAGTGTTTACTAGAGTCTTATTTGGCCGTTATTCATTTCCCTTTATCTTGACCTAGATATAATCATATGAGAATTTTTCACCATTTCATAGATGTGGTCCGATATAAGAAAAATAAAGGGACAATACCGAAGGAGAAGAGTCATACAACCCTAAGGTGGGTGGTCTATAACTCATCCCTAATTTTCTTTGATTTTGGAATATTTTAGTGGGCCCCATTAATGTCATTGGAAGCAATCTCTCAAATTCACATGTCATTATTATTCATTTTTGAATCATATGGTTATAATCGTTCCAAATATGTGATTATTTATTAGTGGTTACACCCACAACTCAATCTAAACCATGTTGTTCGTTATGCCATAATTGGGTTTTTAGTTTTTCGGCACATTTGTGCCACTATTTGGGTCTACCTTTTCGTGACCTTCTAAAAGGTGAGCTTTCTTATAACAAATGGCTTATTATTATTGATTATTTCATAGTGTCATGTACATGTATGGTCACCATTTGTCCCACCTATGGTATGTACTTGAAATTTATTATTAAATATGAAATGGGAAATGGAACATATACTAAGAATATGAAACTTCCTTAACAAATTAGATTGAATGAAGGTTACATGTCTGTAGGACCCCTTTCAAAATTTATGGAAGGTAGAGGAGTGAACCTCTATAATTGAATATTCCTAAATGGGTAATTAATTCTGGATTAAATGGTAGCAATGATACTTTGAGTATCCATATTAATGGGATACAAATATTGAACCTAATGAATGATTACAGGATTAACATATCAAATAGGAATGGACTAACTCAGTCTCACCTTGGATTCTGAGAGTCGAATACCTTGGGTCTCGGGAACCCCATTATGATTATTGGATGCAGTTTACTTATGTTGATACAGACACAGACTTTAGTTCTTGCCTACTCCTTAGATGATCGGTATACTACCATAGGGTCCTTTTCATTATTACATTATACCTCAGATACACTCCTACGATCTATCAGTGACTAGTAGGTTCCATGGTGAAATCACATAGGGCCCTGTCCTTGCCTTGCCCCATTTTACCTTGGTTGATCACCTTGGACTCAGTAGGAGTCATATTGTGGAATTCCTTAGATTACACTCCCTAGATTACACTTATACCCCTTAGCTAGACTCTTATACTATTGTGTAAGCATTCTATGAGATCAGTTTTACCTTGGTTATTACCCTAGAGATCCATCACTAGATATCATTTTCAGGTTTCCTTGATACATCTTGGGAACTTCACTACATATACTATCATGATGAGATGTCATTTCTAGATATGCCACAGGTGACCTATTAATCTAAAATTGCAATTACATAACTAATGACGTAGTTACGTGTTCAGATACCAGCTGAGGTCTCAATCAGGTACTGGGTATTTAGTTATATTTCACTACATTCATTACTTTATATATGTCTTCCCACACACTATTATATTCCATTACAAGGTCCTGAGGTTAAAGAATCCATTGGTGGTGGACCACTTAGATTTATATAACAACCACTTTGGGAAATTTTTTGTACCCAGAGTAGATTAAATGACTACAGGCGAGGAAAAAGGGAAGCGTACAGATTCGAACACTTGATTGCTTGTGGATATGATGGAGCTCAATAACTGGTGAATGAGTCGGATATGAGGATGGTTGGAGTAGTGTTTGTTTTCGTTAACTTTTTGGAACATGTTATGACTATTTTATTGTATCCATGTTTTCTAGTTTTCTTGTAAAAATCATTACATCATCATTTGTTGGTTGATATAGTTATTGTTATTCTAGTTTATCTATTTCATCAGTTTGCCTCCGCTTTTTATATACATTACTTATGTTGTTCAATATTTATTTATATTAGTTCTACTATGATACACTCTGCTAATGAGGGTATATTATCCTCATGGACACACCCTAGGACCTTTCTTCTAGTTGGAAACCACTTGAGTTTTGGGAGATACGCTTGAGGCCAGGTGGTCCACCGGGCTCGAGGCACCCGTTATGTGGTATACGGGTCCGAGATGTCTCCAAGATATATCAAAGGTGGGTTATTTTCTTTCTTTACTATTTGGATATAATATATTAAAGAATAGGAAATCTTGGAACTTGGTCATATTCCATGATTGGGCATCACGAACCAATGTTGAGGGTAAAAACCAAGTTGCCTAAATTATAATTGTTATTTTTCTTTTTCCTATTATAGTTGATATTATTTCTCCATTGGTTGACAGACATGTTGTGTAGTGTTTTTGATCATTACTCGGTTTAAGAATTTATTTTATAATTATCTCGATGATATGAGGTAATGGATAACTATTATATGCATCATTATAGGCACCTAAGAATTCACATGTCATGCATATTTTCATACCATATAGGTGCATTTCACTACTTTGTATTACTTGATATGATTTTTATAGTTTAGTGATGTTTTTAAATTTTACTTGTAATTTTATTACATTGGATACAATTGAGGGATTACCTATCATAATTAATAAGGTGTATGGCCCCTCAGGTGTTGGGAAGAGTAATTTACTGAGTTGATCCATAACAGCATAAGTAAGTGGGTTTCGTTTCTAGTGATAGGTGTATGACACTGATTCATCTGAAATGGATATTCATTATTATGTGAACCATGAAATGTATAATAAATTTAATTCATATCCTTATCATTCCTTTTCATGTCTATGAATGGTAAATTAGTGGCCTTGGTAATAAACTACGATATAACATGAAACTCATACTTGATCACTTACCGATACCTGGCCGTCTAAGTGGGTAGTTGGGGTAGTATTCCTTGGATGGTGAGTTTTCTTACATTCAATTTCAACTAGTGATGATATCTCTATTCTTCTAAGCATGTTTAAAGGAATGTTCATGGTATTTTTAAACAAATACTGCCTTGATGTCCTTGTGTTGTTCTCTAAGAAGGTGGTGAGGATCATGCTCTAAACATGGTGGGGACTGAGCCACGCGTCTTACATCCCGGAGTTCCACATGAGGCACCACCTGCTATACCTTATTCATGCACTGATGACCATGTTAGTGATAGTTTCCTAATTTTGATGCACACATTGAATGGTGCTCCATGGGTTGCACATATTATGGATGATCTAACCCACATGTTCCAGTAGTATCATCCTCTTACTTTTTTAGGGGATGGAGTCTCTCAGGATTTTGATTCTTGGCTAGAGGCCATGCTATTTATCTTTGACCATCTGGAAATGCCTCCAGTGTGGAGAGTCAATACTAATACATAAATTATTTGGGTTTTATCCCAGAGTTGGTGGGATATTGTTACCCAGGTTGGTTATCATCAGGTCATGTTATGTGTTGATTTCCATATTTCCTTATATGATCAGTTCTTTCCTCAGGCATTGAGAGATGAAAGAGATACATAGTTTATACATCTAATCCAGGGTTCTTTTTCAGTTATGTAATATTCAACACCTTTCAATGATTTCCATCACTTTTCACCGCTTCGAGCTACTGATGATATTTATCATGCTAGAAATTTTGGGGATGGGGTCTTGTATGCCATCCTAACTCAATTGAATGCATTTCTCCAACATTAATTTTATTAAATTTTTGATTAGGACCATATCCAAATGAGTAACTTGAGGGACTACCTGAGTTCCATGATTAAAATATTAGTGTTGTGGTTGGCCAGTAGTTCATCCGATGGTAGGAAACATTCCCTCATGGTTTCTTATCAGAGAATTGGTAGCCAGAGTTTACAGTTTGATAGCACTGTCATGTGTCATCAGTGTGGAAGATAAGGGAATAAGAATCCCCAATGTGACAGAGACCCTATAGATTGTCAAGATTGAGGTTGTATGGGTTATATTTATTATATCTACAAGACCTTTCCACCAATTTCAAGTGGAAAGGGATCAACATCTTCTCCACCTACAAGAGTAAGTAATTTTGTGCTGATTCAGGTGGGGAGTTGGAATAGCATCAGTAGGTATGGGTGAGGAGGAGGTTGTTACCATGGTTGTCTGACCCCTAATCCCTAGTAGCACCAGTTGAGAAATCATGATCATGGTAGCCTATCATTTAAATAGGGCAGTGGATTAGGTCAATTAAATTCTTTAAAGATAATTCCTGAGGATCAGGATGTAGGACCATCTATAGTAATGGGTAATATTCTAGTATCCTCAAATATTTTTCCCTGATTTGTTTGATACATGTGCGTCAAATTTTTTTATTTCAACAACTATCATGGAAATTCTAGGACTAGACATATTTTTTCACATTTGTGTAATGACCCACAATACAGAAATATGGATGGAGGGCATATACCAGTATCATGACTATCCCTTTAATGTAGGTAGATACCCTTTCTTAGTGAATCTCTTCATTCTCGAGATGATGGGCCTCGATGTCATTATCAAAATGGGATGGTTAGTCCACTATCACACCATTATAGTCTACTGTAATTGCATGTTCCCTTTTACATCACCCGAAGGAAGCAGTTATCCTTTCAAAGGTGAGTGGGATGTCCATGCTGGGAGAGCTGGACCGAAGCATCATGGGCTAGGTAAAGTGACTGACCGGATTGCAAATCCTTTAACGGAGTATTAGGGTTTTATTCAAACTTATTGACCTCTAGTAGTAGATCATTTCAAGATAGTATTACCTGATGTATTATTTGGGATTACCTAATAAAAGAGAGGTAGTGTTTACAATTTTTCTTATTTTAGGAGATGCTCGTGTGTCCATTCCTCCATATCGGATAGAACCTGCAGAGCATATGGAGATCAATATGTAGATAAAGGACATAGAGACCAAAGGATATATACAATATAGTATATTCACTTCAGGTTCAGTCAAGCTATTCTCTAGGAATAACGATGGAACGTTATGTTTATGGATGATGTACGGAAGGCTGAACCAGGTTACAGTCAAGAATTGGAATCCACTTCATTGAATAGATGATCAATTTTGTAACGCCCCAACCCTTGTAACCCAGAGTCGGTGCATTATTACGTATCATTGGCAAGATCACAAAATATCAAGTCTTGAAAGACCGATTAGTTTATTATCCTTGGTAGTACTAGATACATTTATAATATTTTCATTACAGCATACAATGGAAAACTACAACAACATTGTTTCCATGGACAACACTGAGATCCCGTAGACTATCCCGGCAGGTCAATCATAATATACTTCTTCACATCTTAGGAAAAATAAAACATAGTAAGGGATGATCTCAAATGCTCAGTAACGATAAAAATAGAGCATAAAATTTCATAGATAAGCATAAATATTTAAGGCAACATATAAAACTAAAATAAAAACCATTTCAATGTAAACTTCATCATAATTTGGAAAATATAAATCAAACATGGATGTGGATATTATACTACTCGAATAATCATATGAAATATCAATATCCACTTTCATAATGATGGAATCCATAATTCCAGAAAATTATAACCACATATTCAAGGCCTTTTTCCAAGACTACAAATAAAAATTTTTCAAGGCCTTGTCCCAAGACAGTAGTTTGCTTCATGAGACCTACTGACGCATCGAGGGGCTATAGAAGGCTCCACCCATCACTTACAAAGTCCAATGCATTCCTCATATAAAAAGGATTAAACATAACATAAATATTGGCATTAAAAATAGCATAATAAATTTCATTACTTTATCCAAGAACCATGAATGGTGAAAAAATATCACAACCATTGTCAAACATATCAAAAAACCTCCAATACATTATAGAAGTTTTGTATTATAATAAATAAATTTCAAATAAGAATAAAATCCATCAAAGGATGTTGACATAGATGAAATCAAAACATTTTTTATAGAAATATATCTTTCTAATTTTAAATAATTTAAGAAAAAATTTATTTTGATAATATTCTTATAAGACAGTAAGGGAAGGTTAAATGATGTTATAATGGCGTAAAACAGTCCCACCCATTGTATAAGTGAAAAATACATTATTACCTTAAATTTTTCGAAAAGGTCAAAAAGCACCTGGTTTGGAAAATGATTGAAAGATTCCTTTCAAAACATATAAGGTCAAATAAGGGTATAAATTACTTTAACGCATTGTCTAGAAAATAGTAAATATGTCTTGAAATACATTTTTATGAAGCATTGATGTGGATGATAAATAGGTCCCAATAGATAATTACGTATAGACATCCTCAGATAATGTAGAGAGAGAAAAATTAACCCTTACATTGTACTTTTCCTTGGTCGAGGGTAGGTTAACCTCCTGTATAATGGTGAAATATGTTTTATTAAATTCTAAAATAATCATATACATTAATATTATATCATATATGATCTTTTAATATTGCTTTGTTAATAATATTTTCGTTTTATCGTCGTTTCTGGTGTTAACTGATTCGTTTTCTTTTATTTGATTTGTTATGTAAGTAATATATGTTATGGATTGGATGTATCATATTACTATTCAAAAATATATTGAGTCTTCATAAATTATTTTTAATCATCAAATTAAAATTATTCTTGAATGGATATGATGGGGAATGAATCTCATCGCATTCGTAGAGATGCTAATTCGTAAATACGCACGAGCGACAATATCATTCTTTGGTATAAAAATAATAGATAATTGGATGGTATATCATATATAACGGATAATTTTCATGTTATATTTAATATTTTAATTAACTATACATCATTATTATACCCTTCCAAATAATAATGTATTGAATAACAACTACACCACGACGTGGAGACGGTAAGTCCTACGTACACACGTATGGTGACATGTCATTCAAAGGATGGATAGAATAATGAATATGGTTCTACCATATATATAATAACATTATATCATATAGAAGGTCATGGAGTTATTATTTTAGAATGTAAACAACAAATAAAGAGTAAGTGGAAGAAGAAAGGAACTTGAAAGAGGTAATGAGATATTTACCTCTTCTTCGGGTTCTTCTTATTGATTTTATCAAAAGGGTTATTTAGGTTGGATTTTTCACTAAATTAAGGCCTATATGGTTAATGTAGGATAGTTTATAGGTTATTTTGGAATGTGTTGTCTGATCCAAATGGCTTTGAAGGTGTGAATTAGACAGAAGGGTGATTGCCCTATTATAAGAGGGGTGAGGGGCACCTCCAGAAAAGCTAGAAATATTATTTTCTAATAAACTAATTTCGAGTTTCTAATGGAACAAAAATGAGTTATTTAGAAGTATGATTTGGGGATGCGTCCAGAAACACTCAACAAATAGATTTATGATATGTTTGGGTCACTTTATTAACCTTATCTATTAGATTTAACTCTTAATTAAATAGTTTGACATCTATCATGTCACTTTGTATTTTTATATTATATGGTTAATAAACATACTATAAACATCCAAGAAAACTTCAAGTGGTTCATTAATGACATATATTATATTATTTATGACCTTTTGTAGATCCTTGGAATCTTAGAAATATAATATAAATTAATAATATAATATTTTTTTAAAAAATACTTTTGTAACAATTTTGACACTATTTTGTATTTTGTTTTTCTAAAATTTATAACATCATTTTTTCTTAAACATTTATACATCTTACCAACCCTAACATGTCATATTAACCTATAAAGTTAGTGTGATTCAAAAAAACTCTAAAATTAATTTTTCTTGGATATTTATAATATCGATTATTTTAATCATTCATTAATATAGTAATTACTGCATCATCATTGTGTGATAAATTAATTTAATTATGTAATGTCTAAAAAATATATATAAAATACCACTATCTAGGAAATCGTTTTGTCTTTCTGATGAATATTTATAGTAGAATTTTTCTCATGTGTAACCCTATATTAAAAATGGTTTAGTTATTAGACATTGAATTTAAAAATTTTAACTCTTCTTCGAAATAAATAAAAATAAATTTCCTAATCTAATCCAAGTGTATATAAAGGTTAATATTTAATTCCTATGGTTTTTTGGTCAAATTAAACTTATCCAATAGAATTAATACATGTGTTAAGATAATAATGATATTATTTTTACCCTTAATTACCATATTTACCTTTAACCGTGATAAATAAAAGTTAAAAGTTATTATTCCCCAAATATTATATTCATCTTATTAAACCTCATTTTACATACTGATATCAACTATGTATCTCAGATTTTTGAAATTAAACTCACAGATGTGGTAATATTATGCATTATGTAAATTTGCAAATGCTCCTAAGAGGTGGGTAAATCACAGTAAAAATTTCAATAAAATTATTGTATATCTAAAATTATTATAAACAGACTCCAATGAATTAAATTGAACTTATATATGTATTATGTATCTATTTGGACCTAATTTTTTTTAAATAAACTAAATAATTATTTAAAAATAAATTCTGTTTTAAACTATAACCCATTGATTTTCACTATTGATCAAAAATTGAATGTTTTTTGAAAAATACCCAAAATTCACTCTAAGCTAATTTTGATGCTCCGAATCCAAAAATGAAGTCCATTTTTAATGATAAAATTTTTAAAATTTCAAAAAGTGGGTAATACTATTCATAACGTCTAGTTTGATTGGTTGTGGTGTGTTTTTACTCGAAGTTGCGTACAACACATGCTATTGTATTATTCAAAGAGAAGCGTACTGTGGAAACTTGGGGTGTTACATTCTCCCCTCCTTCAAATAATTTTGTCCTAAAAATTTTATGAATATTACAGCATATAAAGACATAGATTTTTCATTATTATAACTTCCTCAGGTTCCCATGTTGCCTCTTCTATCTTAGGGTTTCTCCATAGAAATTTTACAAGAAGAGACGTCCGGTTTCTCAGAACTTGTTCTATTGAAAAGAGAACCTTGAAAAGAACTTCGCAATAAGATAGATTGGGTTCCAGTTCTAATTCCTCATTAGTGAGTACATGTGTTGGGCCATGCATGTATTTTCTCAGTAGTGATACGTTGAATACATCCTGAACATTAGATGTACTTGGTGCCATTTCCAAACAGTAAGCTATAGCCCTAATTTGTTCTAGAATTTCAAAAGGTCCAATGTACTTAGGACTCAAATTACCCTTCTTAAAAAATCATATAATTCCCTTCTATAGAGATACATTAAATAAAACATTATCTCCTACTTGAAATTATAAATCCTTCCTTCGGTTATCACCATAGCTCTTCTGCCTATTTCGAGCTGTTTTGATGTGGGTTTGGATTACCTTCACCTATTCCATCATTTCCTCAACAAGTTTTGGGCCTACAATTTTTCTTTCACCAACATCATTCCAACAGGTTGGTGTGCGACATCTCTTTCCATATAACGCTTCATATAGTGCCATCTGAATACTTGAATGGAAGCTATTATTATAGGAAAATTGTACAAGAGGTAAATATTGATCTCACATACTATGAAAGTCAAGTGAGCATGATATCAACATGTCTTCTAAGGTTTGAATAGTCTGTTCTGATTGTCCATTAGTTTGGGGGTGGTAGGTAGTGCTCAAATAATGTTTTGTGTTTAGAGATTTCTGAAGACTTTTCCAGAATCTTGATGTAAAACGTGGATCACGATCGGAAACAATCGATAGGGGTACTCCATGAAGTCTCAAAACTTCATTAATATATAGTCTTTCTAGACATTCAACTGGTAAGTCTTTTCCTATAGAAAGAAATTGTTCTGATTTGGTAAGACAATCAACAATGACACATATTCCATCATTCCATCTAGGAGTATTTGGTAGTCCCGTGATAATTTACATCGTAATATTACCCCATTTCCACTCAGGAATGGGTAGAGTTTTCATGACTCCTCCAGGATTTTCCCTCCCATCTTTCACTTATTGACAAACCAAACATCTTGACAAAAAAATCAACAATCTTTCCCTTCATGTTGTTCCACCAAAAATCTTCTTTCAAACCTCTATACATCTTAGTTCTACCATGGTGTATAGAGAAATTGGGGATATGAGCATCATCCAATAATTCTCTTTTTAGATTAGGTACATCGGGAACACAATGTCTCTCTCCAAATTTAAAAATTCCATCTTCATATATAAAGTCATTCAATCTCTCGTCATTCCCAGCATTAATCTTCTTTTGAAACTTCTCATCTTTGGTCTAAGAACTCTTTATCCTTTCTAGTAATGATGGTATGGAAAAAATTTGAAAAACCATTAATGTTTCACCATCCATGGTTATTCCCATATCGATCTATACTAGATACATGTATAGAGAATCCTTCTCAACTCTCATATTGTTAAAAACTCATGATATTTTATACTCAATATCATGAGTAGGATTGTTTTTCTCTGGATTTTTAGCTGTCGTGATGCATAGGAAATAACTCTATCATTCTCTATAAGGACACAACCAAGTCCTTTCTTTAAAGCAACACTATAAATAACAAACACATCCTTCCCTGATGGTAGAGTCAATATAATATCATTTACTAATCTTCCCTTGAATTCTTCAAAAAAATCACATTCTTTTGTCCAAACAAATTTCACCCCATTATGTGTGAGATTGGATGATGGGTTAGCCAATCAGGAAAAATTCTGGATGAAATGCTGATAATAACCTGCAAACCCAATAAAACTATGTAAATCAGTTATACTTTTTGGTGTTGTCCATTCATGGATTTCTCTTTTCTTAAAAAGATAAATGGATATTCCATCATTAGAGATGATATGGCCATGAAAAGAAATCTCCTGAAAATAGAATTCACACTTTCTAAACTACCCATATAATTCATGTCTTTTAATAGTATTTAGGATAATGCGCAAGTGATTTTCAAGATCTTTGTACCTTTTGGAGTATATAAGGTTATCGTCAATAAATACCACTACAAAGTCATCAAGATATTCATTGAAAACTTTATTGATTAGATCCATGAAAATAGAGGATGCATTAGTTAGCTCAAAAGGCATTACTATAGACTCATAATTCCAATACCTGGTTCAAAATGTAGTTTTCAGAATGTCTTCCTTTTTCACACACAACTAATGATATCTAGATCGATGTTCTATATTTGAAATGTATTGAGCTCCATGATGTTGGTAAAATAAATGATCAATGTGAGGTAGAGGATACTTGTTCTTTATTGTTATAAAATTGTTCTCCCTATAGTCAATGAACAACCTCATAGATCCATCCTTATTATCAACAAAAATGAAAGGGGCTCCCCATGGAGAAAAACTAGGTAGAATAAATCCATTATTACTCAATTCCTCTAGTTGTTTCATTAGTTCCACTAATTCCACAGTGTCCATTCTATAATGGGCCTATTGATATGGGCCTTGAACTAGGAATTAAGTCTATAGAAAACTCAATTTTTCATTTTGCTGGATGTCCAGGTAAATTCTCTGGAAACACATAATCATATTCTTACGAAATAGGTACATACACTATTTGGAAATTCCATTACTCACCCACAGTTATTTCATTATCCTCCTACCTAATAATTTAATTTTGTTGAGCTAAAGGGGGTGGATCTAGATAAGAATTAGGTGGTGACGTTTCTGCTCAAAAGATAAGGTACTATTTATTATCAAAAATATTTATAACATCCTTATTCTTATAATAACTTTTCACATCATGGCCCTAAAGCCAATCCATAATGAGGATTATAACAAATTCAATCATGGGTATGACGATGAGATCAGTGTAAAAAGAACATTTATATGCCCTAATAAGGACTGATTCACAAATATTTTTTGCAATGATACTTCCCTTAAGAGTTTTGACATACAAATCCGTTGTTAAATCAAATTGTAAATATCTAATTTTCTTAAAAAACTGGGAAAATATGAAACAATGCGATGATCTAAAATCAAATAATGCATTTTCCAAACTTGAGGAAACCATTATATTACCTGCCACTGCATCTTTTAGAGCATCAACCTCAATAGCAGTGATAGCATAATCTTAGCCTTGAGCCCTTGGCCTTTTCTGAGGTAAGGTTCCTTAATGCTTAGGAAATTTATTTAGATAATTACCCCTTTATCTACAATTGTATCATTCCACATCGACATCCTATTTCTTCCCCTATCAATCACAAGATTGGTGGCCTTTTTCACTACACTTGTAAATGACTCAAATTCTCTTCAGGCAAGTACCAGTGTGTTTCTTCCCGCATATTCTGCAGGATTGATATGCATATTTTCCCTTCTTCGCCTTATTTCCATTTCCATAGTGTTCTTCATATCTCTTATTCTCTTTCTTTGCTTTAAAGTTTTAAGTCATAGTGAATTCTTTTTCTATCTTGATATCACATGAGACAATATATTTTTATGATGAGAGGTATTGTGAGACTATAGATCTATGGATAAATGGTTTTAACCCATCAAATAAATGTTCAATCATACTTCTTAGGTTACATATATAATCTGCAACATGCCTCACTATCCTTGTAATGTTAGCTTCATACTTTGCGAAATTCTCAGTATTCTTTTGCCTCAGATTTAGAAATTGCTTTTCCATATCCACTCGATGGTCATGAGGAAAGTATTTCTCTACTAAAATTTATTTAAACTCTCCCCATTACATATTTGATACTTCATCATCTTCCTTTGTGTTTTGAATCCATTACCCCCATTGATTAGTATCTCCAGGGAGGTGGTAAACAACCATAACAACTTTTTCCTTTTCGCTACTCCCCAAGTAGTGGAATACTTTCTCTAAGGAATTTATCTATTGCTCAGCTACTAGTAGATTTTTAGCCCCATTTAATGTTGGTGGTTTTTGCCTCATGAAGTGATCTAACATTAATCCCCCATGCTGTGGATCAAGGTGCTATATATGGGTAAGGTTTTTATTCATAACCTAAGTGAGTTGTCCCAGTACGGTGATAAACTGATCAGAACCAGTTACATAACTAGCTCTACTACAATTATCTTGAGTAGGAGGGAAATCCCAACATGGATTACGTTCATTGATACCGTTTCCATTCCATTGACTAAGTGCCATTTATAAAAAACGGAATAATCTAGATTAGTTTATCAATCAAAATACATAATTCAAACATGTAAAACACATAACAAAAAATGAACAGTTTAAGGATACGATCCATAATCATAAAAAATATTTTCATCAAGGATGTATATACTCATAAACCCTTCGTAATGATTTGTAAAGAAAAAGAGAATTATCCTAAGCGTATCCCCCAGGAGTGTCGTAACCCAGAGTGAAATAAGGCCTATTGTCGTGCACCAGTTCTTGTTCAAGTCTATCTCAAAGTGGTGTTTTCAGGTTTTACCCCTAGGTACATATGTGCCAAAGTCACCTCTACTTGATCGTATCCAGACAGAGATGTATTGCATGGAAAACTCACAAAATCTCTACAATACCAAAATTCTAGGAAGTTATTATATACCAATCATCAGAGTCTATCTTATAGTAATGTGATCTAATCAGAGTTTACCTAAATCTAGATTCCAAGGTTTGTATTAAACCTCCCTCTAATTCATATTGAAATGCCCCGACCCTAATTACGTATAGTCAGTGCATTATTATATATCATTGTCATGATCACAAAAGATCAAGTCTCGAAAGACCGATTAGTTTAGTAGCATTGGAATTACTATATACATTCATAAGGTTTACATTACATCATAAAATGGAAAACTACAACAACAATGTTTCTATTTACAACACTGAGATCCCATATACTATCTCTATAGGCCAGTTCTTGTTCATGTCTTTCCCATATACTCTAATTGTCTGATAATAACATGAAATATCAATAGACACATTCATAATGATGGAATACATAATGCCAGACATTCATAACCACATAGTCAAGGCATTGTGCCAAGACTAAAAATAATATTTTTTCAAGGCCTTGTTCCAAGACACAAGTTTGTTTCATGAGACCTTCTGATACATCGAGTAGCTATTGCAGGCTCCACCCATCACTTACTATGTCAAATTCATTCCTCAAATGAAAAGGTTTAAACATAAAATAAACATTCATATTAAAACTAACATGTGGAACGTCAATACATTATCCATAACCCATGAATGGTTTAAAAATAACACATCCACATTCAAACATATCACAAAACCATCAATACAATATGGAAGTTTTGTATCATAATAAATCAACTTCAGATAAGTTTAAAATCCATCAAAAGATGTTGACATAGATGAAATAAAAACCATTTTTTATAAAAATATCTCTTTATATTTTAAAATAATTTTTGAAAAATTTTATTTTGAAAATATTCTTATAATCATGTAAGGGAAGCTTCGATGATGTTGTAATGGCAGAAAATAGTTTCACCCGTCGTATTAGTTAAAAAACATTCTTACCTTAAATTTTTCGAAAAGGGAAACAAGTACCTTGTTTGGAAAAAACGGAATGATTCCTTTCAAAACATATAAGGTAAAATAAGGGTATAAATTACTTTAACCCATTGTCTAGTAAATAGTAAAAAAAATTTGAAATAAATTTTTAAGAAGCATGGATGTGGATGATAAAGATGTCCCAGTAGATAATTATGTATAAACAACCTCAAATAATGAAGAGATTGTGAAATTAACCCTTAATTTGTACTTTTAATTGGTTTAGGTTCGGTTAATATTTTTTATAACGTTGAAATAATTGTTATTAAATTTTAAAAGAATAATATACATTAATATGATATCATATATTATCTTTTAATATTTCTCTATTAATAATATTTTAGTATTATCGTTGTTTTGAGTGTTAACTAATTCATTTTATTTTATATGATTTGTTACGTATGTAATGTTTGTTATGGATAGGATGTGTATTATTCATATTCATAATTATAATAACTCATTAAACATTATTTTTAATCATCAAATTAAAATTAGTTTTGAATGGATACGATGGGGAATCAATCTCATCACTTTCATGGAGACAGTAATCCGTACGCACGCACGAGCGAAAATATCATTCTTTTAATATTAAAATAAAAGTTAATTGGATGGTATATCATATATAAAGAATAATTACCATGTTAAATTTATTATTTACATCAACTATAAATCATTATTATACCCGTCCAAATAATAATGTATTGAATAACAACTACACCATGACATAAACACGATAAGTCTTACGTACGCATGTATGGTGGAATGTCATTCAAAGGATGGATGGAATAATGAATATGGTTGTACCATATTTATAATATCATCATAGTATATAGAATATACTGTATTAATAATTTTAGAACGGAAACAAAAGAGTGAGAGTAAGTGGAAGAAGAAAGGAACTTGAAAGAGGTGATGAAATATTTACCTCTTCTTCGGGTTATTCCTTTTGATTTGATCAAAATGGCTCCTTAGGATATCTTTCTGATTAGAGGAAGGTCTCTGGGATAAATGGAGTACAGTGGATGTGGTATTTGGGTAGGGGTTGGCCGAGCCCAATGGCATTGAAGGTGTGAATTAGAGAGAAGGGGCAGTGCCCTTTTATAAGAGGGGTGAGCGGCACCTTAGAAAAAGATAGAAATATTATTTTGTAATAAAATCCTTTTAGGGTTCTAATGGCTCCAAAATTAATTTTTTAAATTTTAAGGTTGGTATGGTTCTATGACCAGTCAACCAATAGGTTTTAGGTAGGTTTTCGTCATTATATTAACCTTATTATTTTTATTTAACTCTTAATTAAATAGTTTTACATTTATGATGTCTCTTTGTAGTTTTATATTATATGATTAATAAACATACTATAAACATCAAAGATAACCAAAAGTGGTTCATTAATGAAATATATAATATTATTTATGACCTTTTTCCTAACATTAGATTCTTAGTAATATAATAACAATTAATAATATAATATTTGTTATAAAAACTCTTTTATGTCAGGTTTGACATAATTTTGTATTTTGTTTTTGCTAAAATTTATAATAGAATTATTACTTCAAAAAAATTCATCTAACAAACCATTAAATGTCATATTAACTTATAAAATTAGTTAAATTCAAAAAAAATCTCAAATTACAATTATTTGGATATTTATAATATCAATAATTTTAATCATTCATTAATACAATAATTAATGCATCTTCATTGTGTAATAAATAAATTTAATTACGTAATGTCTAAAAAATATAAATAAAATAACATTATGTAGGAAAAGCTTTTATATTTATAATAAATATTTATAGACAAATTTATCTTATGTGTAACCCTATATTAAAAATGTTTTAGTTATTAAACATTGAATTTTACACTTTTAACTCTTCCTTGAATTAAATAATAATAAATGTCATAATCTAATCCAAGAAGATATAATGGATCATATTTTATTCCTAAGGCTTTTTTGGTCTAATTACACTTATCCAATAGAATTAGTACATGTGTTAGGGTAATAATAATATCATTTTTACCCTTAATTTCCCTATTTACTATTAACTGTGGTAAATAAAGGTAAAAAGTTACGATTCAACAAAAATTATTTTCATCATACTAAACCAAATTTTAATTACTTAAATCATCCATGTCTCTCAGATTTTTGATATTCAACTCACAGAAACGGTAAAATTATGTTTTCTGTAAATTTTCAAATGCTCCTAGGAGGTGGGTAAAAGACGGTAAAAAGTTCAATAAAATTTTTATATATCAAAAATTGTTATAAACTAACTCCAACGAATTACATTGAACATATATAGGTATTATGTGTCTAGTTTGACATAAAAAAGTTTAAATAAAATAAAAAATTATTTAAATAAAAAATTTCTTTTAAACTTTCACTCATTGTTTCTCACTATTCATAAAAAAATTGAATGTTTCAGAAGAAATACCAAAAATTCCCCCTAAGCTAATTTTGGTACTCTGAATCCAATATTAAGTCAATTTTGAAAGATAAAATTGATAAAATTTCAAAAAGTGGGTATTACTATTCATAGCGGCTAGTTTGATTGGTTGTGGTGTATTAGAACTCGAAGTTTCATTCAACAATTCGAAGAAAAGAGTATCGTGGAAGCTTGGGGTGTTACACATTTTACCAGTTCTATGGAGAAAAGGTGTTCTCTAAGATAAACCTGAGATCATGTTATAATCTGGTTTGAGTTAGACCATCATATATACCTCATACAGCTTTCCGTAGTATGTATGGTCTTTTTTATATCTTTTTATGTTGTTCGGTCTTCTGAACATGATTGTAGTTTTCATGGCCTTAATGAACAGTGTTTCCCACCCCTATTTGGACTCTCTTATCGTGGTCTTTATGGATGAAATATTAGTGTTTTGTTACACTCATAATTACCTTTCCAAACATCTTGGGATCATTCTGATTACAATAAAAGGGCATCATATTTATGCCTAGGTTTTAATGTGCATCTTCTGGATTAAAAAGGGCCACATATTGAGTTATATTATTTCAGAATCAAGAGAATCTGTTGAAATTGAAAAGGACATTGTCATAGTTTTCTGATTGCATCCTAGGAATGTGTTTGATATCAGTAGATTCATAGGGATCACTAGATATTACAGTAATTTCATACAGGACATTTCACATACTTCTTCACCTCTTACTGAACATACAAAGAAGGTGGTTATGTTCATGTGGTGTAAGGCATGTGAAAAATTCTTTCAGGAATTGAATGGGGGGCTTGTCTCAATAGCAATTTTGATTCATCCAGAACTAGGAAATGCTTATACCATCTTATGTGATGCAACATGCATTGGCCTAGGAGTAGTGTTGATTCCAGAAGACAAAGTTGTTTCGTATAGATATCAATAGGTGAGGCCTCACAAGAGAAATTACCCAAAACATGACCTTGAGATAACAACAGTTTTCAATTCCTTATGTTTCTGGAGACACTATCTTTTGGGTGAGTGCTTTGTGGTGAACACGTGTCACAAGAACCTCAAATATATCTTTTCTTGGTGTGTCTTGAAGCTCAAATAGTAGAGATGTGTCAAATATCTACAATCCTTTGATTTTAGCATGCCAACATGCCAAGAAACAGTAATGTGGTCACTGATGAATTGAGTCAGAAAACTCAAATGCAAGACATACAGGGATCCGGTGATGAAGGGAAGATAATGACCCTACTTTCTAAACTTCATCTGGTGTTTCATGACAGTCATGGGAAGTCCTAACTCTTAGCCTTAAGAGTTACATCTTACCTCCTTGATAATGTGAAGAGTATGTAGTTTTCATAAAATGAAATTTTGGTTCTCTATGAGAGTATATCCGGAGATTTCACACCTCTGAATGGGTCTGTGGAAAGAGACGAAGTCCTACGTCTATGTGGACATATTTGGGCTCATTCAGATATGAGAGCGGAGTTTATTAAAGTGTCCAATGCTTCTTAGTGGGTAGTTCATCTAGGAATATTGAAGATGTATTGAGATATGTGATTCTGTTATTGGTGTCCTGGAATGAAACATCATATTGTAGACCACATCCCTAGGTGTTCCACCTATCACCAGGTGAATGCAGAGCTTGAGTGACCTACAGGCTTGTTATATCTGCTTTGAGTCCCAAAAAGGAAATGGGAAGATATTTATATGTATTTTTTAGTAAGTATTCCTTGGACACCAAGGGGTAGTGATACTATCTATGTATTCATTGAATGACTAGAAAAATCATCCCACTTTATTACTATTTTGGATAATTTCATAGTTTTTGATCTGGGAGGACTGTTTGTCTAGGAGATCATATGACTACATGGGGTACCTCATAATATCATTTCAAATAGGGATACCTTTTTCACATCACATTTTTGGAAAATATTGTAGAAATATATGGGGACTCAGGTGCTTATAAGCACATATTTTGACCCTCATATTGATGGAAAATCAGAATAGACAATACATGTTTTATATGATATGCTCCAAGAATTTGTCATTTATTTTAACTGTTCTTGGGAGAAGTATATCCCTCTCATCATGTTCTCTTACAATAAATTTTTTTGGGTAATGAATCAAATGTTACCTTTTGAGGACATATATGGTAGGCCATACCATTCTCCCTTGTACTGGATAGAGGCTGGTGGGGTAGCCCAACTAGGTCCTCATCTTATTATGGAGACTTCAGAATTGGTTCAGGTAATGAGGAAGCGTATGAATACTACTTAGTATAGAAAAAAACTATTATGCCGATATCCATCAAATACCTCTAGGGTTTGAGGTTGGGCATCTTGTTTTCCTTTGGGTATGACCGAAGTATGGGAGTATATGGTTAAAAAATAAGGGAAAGATCTTACCCCATTATGTAGGGTAATTTTAGATTCTAGAGAGAGTCAAGCCAGTAACCAATCAGCTGCAACTACATCAGTGGTACCATGCCATGAATGAAATCATTTATGTTTCACAGAATTTCCAATATCATACCAACACATCTCATACCTTTGATCCTAAGGAAGATGAGTTAGACGCAAATGAATCCTTTGGGGAATATCCAGTACGCATCTCTGACCAAATCATGAAGGATCTCTGTGGAAAGTTTTTCCCTCTTGTTCGGGGGACATGGAAACACAAGTGAGTACAGAAAGATATTTTGGATAAGGAAGCTGATGTACATGCCCAATGGCCAGAGTATTTAAAAGATTTTGTTTCATTACCGTTTGATGGAGAACTTCGCGGGGTGGGGGGTTCATTTATGGGGGATGACTGTAAGAACCCAGTTCTTCACTCAGGTATGGATCCTTTAATTTTTTAGTCGAAATCTTTAATTTTTTCCTAATAGGGATTCCTATTGATATAGTAGTGGTTTTGATGGTGTTTGGGGCCTGTTTGGAGTCCAGAACCCATCTTTTGGGGGTAAATCTGTTTGGCACACATTTTGGAGTAAACTGAGTAGGAATTCCACATAGTTTTCTAACAATGTAGATTGTGTTTTTTTTATAGAGCCACGTCACATGGTTAGCGCATGGCCATGTGGCATAACATTGTGAACACCCCTTTTTCCTATATACCCATGCTTTTCTTGCACACGGTTTGATCAAACCATGTTGAGGATGTTATTTTAGGTAAAACCGTGTCGCACAGTTTGGGCACAGTTTGACAAACCGTGCGAAGTATAAAATTATGGGAAATTTTTCCAAAATTACCTTAATGATCTATTTACCCGCACATCCTTTCTAATCTGGGAAACATCAAGATTAATCCCCTTTACACTCATTTTGGATCTTTTTTAAGGCCAAATATAGGGATCAAGAGATCTCCTTTGTCTGAAATCTGATTGAGATTTTGTTCATCATGTTGGATGCTCAAGGATAAGTACTCTAGGCCTCTTTATCCATTCTTATTCTCTCTTACGCTCGACCTAGATATAATCATGTGAGATTTTGTTCACCTTTTCTTGGATATACTCTAATTCGAATAAAATCAAGGTCCAATATTGGAGGAGGAGAGTTGTAAAACCCTAAGGTGGGTGGTTTACAAATCATCCCTGATTTTTGTTGATTTTGTAATATTCATTTGGGGCCCACTGATTTGACTAGAAGATGTTTTTTGAAATTCACATGTAATTATTAAACTTGTTCTTATGGTTATTCCCTTTCCAAATATGTGATTAGTTGTTAGTGGTTACACCCAAAACTCATTCTGTCCAAGGATGAAGGTTATTCCATATATGGGATTTTAGTGTTTCAGAATGTTTGAACCACCGTTCAGTTGTGCGTCTTCTTACCCTTTCTAAATGTGAGACTTCTTATAATAAATTGATTTTTATTAATGGAAATTTCATGACATCATGTACATGTATGCTCACCACATGTACCACCTAAGGTAAGTGCTTCAAATTTATTATTAAATGTGAAATGTGAAAGGGAATTTATACTAAGTATATAACATGGCCTTAAAAATGAGATTGAATAAAGGTTACCTATCCATCGAATTCCTTTCCATATTGATTGAAGTTAGTGGAGTGCACCTCTATAATTAAATAAGCATTAGAGATTAATTATGACTGGATTAAATGGTTGCAACACTACATGGCCTATCCAAAATAATGGGAGAAAAGGATTGAACCTGATGAATGATTACATGATTACTATGTTAAATTGAAACAGACTGACTCAGGCTCACCTTTTATTTAGAGAGGAAAATACCTTGGGACTTGGGAACCCCATTCTGATTTTAGGATGCAGCTTCTTTAGGTCGATTTGCACCAAGACTCCAGTTCTTGACTATTCCTCAGATGCATGATATAATATAGTAGGATCCATTACATTATTACATGATACCTTAGATACACTCCCCGGATCAATCATTGACTAATAGGTTTCATGGTGAAATCCCATAGGGCCCTATCTTTCCTTTGCCCTGTTTTACCTTGGGTGATCACCTTAGACTTGGTAAGTTCCTTATTGTTGAATTACTTGGATTATGATCCTTGGATTAAACTCTTACCCCTTATCAAGACTCACATACTATTGAGTTAGCATTATGTGAGATCTACATTACCTTAGATATTACCCTGGAACTCCTTCACAAGATATCTTTGTCTGGTTGCCTTATTATGTATTAGGATCTTCACTACTTATACTATCATGAGGTGATGTCCGTGTGGAATATGCCTCATGTGACCTATTAAAATTAAATGGTAATTACTTAATTAATGAACTGGGTATATGTTCAGACACCAGTAGAGGGATGAAGTAGTTATTGGGTATTTTGTTATAATGTACTGCTTTGTTTACTTTATATACATATGCCTGCACACTACTATACTCCATTACACGGGCCGAAGGCTATATGCATCGTTGGTGGTGGCCCACAAAGATTTATCTCCCACCCTCTCCTGGAACCGTTTGGTACCCGATGTTGATATCATGAATATAGGTGTTGAAAAATGGAATTATACAACTTTAAACACTCGATTTCTTATTGATAGGATGGTTCTTGATAGTTAATGATGGAGTTTAATCCTAGGATTCTTGGATTTGTCTTGGTTTTCCTTTTTAAATTCTAGAACATGTTATGACTACTTTTTTGTATCAAAATTTTCTAATTTTCTAGAGACATGTCATTAAATCATCATTGTTTAGTTGATACAGTTATTGGTATTCTAGATTGTCTATTATATCAGTTTCTTCCACTATTTAATTACATTTCATACGTTGTTCACTATTAATTAATATAACATAAATTGTGCTAAACTATTCTAATGAAGGAATTGTCTCCACATGAACACACCTTAAGCCCTTGCTACAAGTCGTAAGACTCTGGTATTCGGGTAGATGTGCTTGCGGCCATGTGGCCCACTCGGCTCGGGGCACCCATTAAGTGGCATCCAGGTCTGATATGTCACAAAGGAGAACTGAATTATCACATACAAAACATGTGAATACCTTCATCATGTATTCTATTAAAATGTTATAATAACAAGAATTTACATATATCATTTAATTCACGCTCCCATTTACCCAAGAGAAGAAGGTTGAACGGTCTTTGTAGTCTAGCTTGTATTGTCGAATCCTCCATGACCTAAGAAGTAACCTACAGACACATACACTCTATAGATTCTTTTTGGATATGAAGTGGCCAACATGGATCAATTTAAATGGGTTTAAAGGATTTCTTTTAGATTTAATTGAGTTCAATTTAAAAGAATGAGTTGATCCTAGGTTATCACTCAGGGTGGATTGGATGAAATTCTTTCTTCAACTATTTCAATTTCTTATATTTGAGATGAGTTAATTTAAGAAAATAAAACAACATCATCACTTACTGGTTTAATACCTACACCCTATAATACTATTCACCTATACACATGAAGGATCAAGGATTTGAGCACTTCAAGGTAATGGTTCGTATTATCAATTGAAGTGTGTGGCCTTAAATCCATCAAGGACGATGGAGTTTTAAAATCATCAAATAAAAATCTCAATTGAAGAAGTGATTAGAAATTAATGGGGTGATATATAACATCCAGTCTAGCCCCTTTCTACTCCCTTGGATCATTCCATAAGTGGGTTATCCCTCCATTTATGCTATGGTTTCAATGGAAGCGGGAAGTAGACTCATGAGGGAGGAATTGATGAAGTAAAGAAAACAATAAAAAGAAAATGATCACTCCACCGTTGTGTGAATAATTTCAAAAGATTTGGTGTAAATAAATCCACATATTGAGGCAATGTTATCAAAGTGAGATGGATAAATAGACAATAAGAGGACAAGAAGATCTTTTATTAAGAATCTTGGATGAATTCAAACAACTTACATGTGAAGGAAGAACGTTAGAAAGACAAATTGGTAGCATAACATTAAGATGAAAACAAAGCTCAAAGATGAAAAACACCTCCCCCACCACTACATTAAATAGACATTTTGAGATCCTTGGGTCGGTCCACCAATAGTACAAAGAATACCACTTGATTATGGTAGGCCTATGGTGTTGGGAAGCTTGTGGAACTTGGACTTTTCCACACTTGACCCGAGGCGGCAGCCAGCTTTCATCCACCGAACAGATGTGCTTGGAAGTCCTTCTAGATGGCCGAATCAGAGTTGACCATAGAAAAAGAAACTGGATCCCCAGATGTTTCCTAACCTCCTGTAAAATTGGGGGCTATTTGGAGTTATTTATTCCGAGATATGATCATATTGGTTGGATTTGTTTTGGGCCGCATAATCTGGTCCAGAATCTTATCTCCAAATTGACCCACCTTAATGACAACCATGGAGGAAAAATTACCATTGGCTCATGTAAAATTATTTGTTCCTATAAATTTCATCTATAATACCATGATATTTGGGCTTCATTTTCCTTTTATGTGGGGCCCCTCATTCGCATTAGTGGGATGGTGTCCAATCCAACTTCTCCAAAATTGTTTCCTTTCATCACAAAATATCCGTATCTTCTTCCATTAATTATTCATTGGTACCTAAATGAAACATGTTCATATTGAAGTGTAGATAAATTTAAAAAAATATCAAATTGAAATATGGATAATCACATTCCATAAAATCAGATGAATCATAGGGTACTTTAAATGATGTTAAAAAATGTACCACATAATAGTGCATTTTAAGAAGGAATTACAATCAAAATGTGAAATGATGCTCAAAGTGTAAAATGCACTAAAATGGTGTTTATTAGTAATAAAGATCATGAATATTATATAAATTAAAAATGAATATTAGCCTTATTTATTGGATAATCACACACCCAACTTTATTTTTTCTAGTCTTGAGAACAATATATCTCTACAATATGAAATTAGAATTCCCTTTTCCAAAAAAATTTTAATACACAATGATAAAAAAAACCCTTATACTAAGAAATCATGAAACCCATAAAAATATTTTAATATAAGATAGTTTCATAAGCATATCCCAATCCCAAGCCCATTCCGTTGTTCAAATTCATTGCCATATTTAATCCAATATCAATTAAGTATGAGGATGTGTTGTGTATCACAAAAGACTTGGGGGTTCATATTTATTCTTGGGGAAATGATGGAAGCGCTAGGTGGAATTAAATTTCAATATTAAGATGAGTATTCAAAAAAATTTATATTGTTTTTTTGGTTTTTTTGTGTTTTTTTTTCAATTTTTCCATGGTAATTGAAGTTTCACTCAAAAGAGTCAACCCCTATAGCGAGACATTGCTGATGACTCCCAGGCTCAATAACCATAGGGAACCAAGTGAAACCCACATACTCAGGCATCATCTCGAGTTAACTCATTCAAAAAAAATTAAATTACAAAAAATAGAGATAAAATTACTAACATTTGGCCAGAAAACTATGGAGTCACGATCCCCAAGTGCCAAATGCCACACATTAGGTCATTTAATTGCTCTACGTGCAAATTTATTGTTTTATTTATTTAATACGCATATTAAAACTAAAATTATCACCAAACCTAGGATATTTTATTAGGAGACCCCATGAACTCAAACTAATACCCCATTATCCAAAGGGCGTGCATTGTGATCTTTTTTTATTTGGATGAAAATATAAACAATGAAATATTACAATTGACAGCCACACTTCCCAAAATCTATGCTCATGAAATTATACCAGGATTAAAACCAGAATCAGGGCATGATAAATTATTGGATATTCAGTCTCAAATTGTGCAATTTTTATTACCATGTTCATTGTTAATGGAATTTTTCCTTCTATTTACACACATTTTTTTCAAATCATTTATTTTTTTTACACAATTTTTTTATCTCCCCCCAACATAAAATAAAATTGTCCCTAGTGTTTGAAGAAATGAATATTTAGAAGGATTAGAGGCAGATAAGGGATGTTCAAAAAGGAAATTGAAAGATGAGGACCATGGAATGAAGTCACCCGGTGGTGGAAGTTGAAGTTCATGCTGCTCCAATTCAGTCCTTTGATATCCATGTCACTTGTAGAGTTCCCTAGTAGAAGAAGGAAAAAAGAAAAAACAAAAAAAAACAAAACAAAAAAATATATATATTTATTTATTTATAAAATAAAAAATATTAAAATTTATGTATATATATAAAAATAATATAATAATGAAGCACAAAAAGATGTAGGTCAGTGGTAAGTGTGTGCCCCTATCTCCCTTCGGTCCTAAGTTTGATTCCCCATGTCTTCACCTGTTGTGATGGGGTTTTCCCCATGACCTACGATGTGACATTTATTATTATTGTTATATTATTATTATTATTTATTTATATTTTAACCCACAAATACATAAAAATAAAATAAATTAAATTGATGATACATTTTCTTCTTTATAAATTTCTGGGTAAGGTATTACTAAAGAATCACACCACGTGATACAGATGAATATGGAGCTCCCCTTTCATACTCATCCATACTCATAATATAAGAACATGTAAACAACCTATTTTTTTATTAAATATCCAAATGATTAATTAATCCTATTTAAAAAATAAAGTTGATTAAAAAAACAAAATGATAGGAGACATGAAAACCATGTGTTGCCTCTCATGCAACACTTTGTTTAACATCATTAGCTTGACATGGAACCCTAATTTATTAATTATTTTCATAATATAAGGTGGGTTCACACAATTATTCATCAACTTCATGTTTTTGGAATGGGAAAATGAATGGTTTGACTCTATGACCATTAACAATAATGGTTTGACCATTGGTGGGATCTTGAATTTCTACAGCCCCATGGGGGTACACCTTATGTACTATGTATGGACCTAACCATCTAGACCTTAACATTCCTGGGTGTAAATGATGTTTTGAACTATATAAGTGCACAAATATTCCTGGTTCAAAATGTTAGACATTGATATTCCTAGATTGGTAGGGTTGAACTCTAGCTTTGTTGATCCTTGAATTTTCATAAGCCTCTATCCTTAGTTCCTCCAGTTCATTGAGCTCTAATTTCCTTTTTCTTTTGGCCAATGAGAGGTCATAATCCATTTTCTTAATTCCTAAAAAGGCCTTATGATCAATTTCAACAGGTAAATGGCATGATTTTCCATAAACCAACTTATATGGTGACATTCCTAGAATGGTTTTGTATGCTGTACGATATTCCCAAAGATCATCCTAGAGTTTCCCTGACCAATCTTTCCTAGAAGGATTGATAGTTTTCTCAAGAATTTGTTTGATTTCTCAATTGGCTAACTTAGCTTGACCATTGGTCTTTGGGTGGTAAGAAGTGGATACTTTGTGAAAAATTCCATACATTTCCTTGAGTAATGATAATGGACAATTGCAAAAATGAGTTCCACGATCACAAATGATAGCACTAGAAATTCCAAATCAAGAGAATATGTTTTATTTTAGGAATCTAATCACAGTTTGATGATCATTGGATTTTTTGGGAATGGTCTCAACCCATTTTGAGACGTAATCAACAGCTAAGATAATGTAGATGTATCCCCTAGAGTTTAGGATAGGACCAATGAAATCGAATCCCCAACAGTCAAAGATTTCAATCACTATGATGGGAGTGAGTGGAATTTGATCTCTTTTTGTGATGGACCTACCTATTTACACCTTGGATAGCTTTGACAAAATTTGTAGGAGTCCCTTGGAAGAGTGGTCTAGAAGAGACCACATTGAATAATCTTAGAAGATGTTTTCGTAGGGGAAAAGTGACCTCTACATGCCTCACTATGCCAAAATTTAAGGATGGACTCTTGTTCATATTTTGGGATACACCACCTAATGACTTGGTCAGGGAAGAACTTATAGAGGTATGGATCATCAAAAACATAGTTCCTAACATCATAAAGAAATTTTTTTTGAGCATGAGTGCCTATGAATTTTGTAAATACTCCTGAAACTAAAAAGTTTTCTATGTCAACATACCAAGGGCAGTCACTCACAGAGTATAGGTGTTCATCAGGAAATGAATCAGACACAAAAAAAGGATCTGAGCTGTCTTTGAATTCCATTATAGAGAGGTGGTCGGCTACAACATTTTCATAAAACTTTTTATCATTGATTGTGAGGTCCAATTCTTGTAAGAGAAGTTCCCACCTAATCAATATATCCTTGACATTATATTTTTGGAAGAGGTATTTTAGTTTAGAATGGTCAGTTAAAATAGAGATGGGGGATCCTAAGAGGTAGGACCTCAAATTATATAAGGGAAACACAATAGAAAGTAACTCCTTTTTAGAATTGGTGTTGTTTTTTGGGAATCATTTAAGGATTTTATTTCATAAGGAATTAAATAAAGAGTTTTATCACAATGTTTTCCTAACACAGCTCCTACAACAAAGTCACTAGAATCACACATAAGTTCGAAAAGAAGGTTTTAATTTGGAGATTTCATAATGGGAGGTGAGGTGAGAGAGGATTTGAGGGTTGAGAATGAACCCTCACAACTTTATGTCCAAATAAATGGAGCACCCTTTACTAGGAGAGCACAAATGGGATGGGAGATTGAATTAATGTCCTTGATGTATCTTCTATAGAAACCAGCATGTCCTAATAAAGACCTCACTTCCTTGACAGTTTTGGGTGATGAAAGGTGAAAAATGACGTCAACCATGGATTTATCAACTTCAATCCCCCTACCCGAGACTAGATGGCCTAGAACTAGTCCCTCTTTAACCATGAAATGGCATTCTTCCCAGTTTAGGACTATAATCTTTCCTTCACATCTTGAAAAGACTCTCTCTAAATTCCTCAGACCTTCCTCAAATGTATCCCCAAACACAGAGAATTCATCCATGAATACCTCTAGAAAATCCCCTACCATGACTGAGAATATTCCATCATGCACCGCTGGAAGGTTCTAGGGGCATTGCATAACCCGAAGGGCATGCGTTTGAAAACAAATGTTCCAAATGGACATGTGAATATAGTCTTCCATTGATCCTCTTAGGAGACCCCAATTTGATTATTCCTCGAGTACCCATCTAAGAAATAGTAGAAGGCATGACCTACCACTCTCTCAAGGACTTGGTCAATGAATGGTAAGGGGAAATGGTCCTTCATGGAGTATGAGTTTACCTTCTTATAGTCAATGCAGACCCTCCATCCACTACTCACCCTAGATGGAAGAATATCTCCAACCATATTGGTAATCATTGTGATTCCTGCCTTCGTGGGATCCACTTGGATTAGGGTGACCCACTCACTATCACCTATGGGGTATATATGATATGAGCTTTTAACAATTTTATAATTTCCTTCCTTACTACCTCCATGATATTAGGATTTAGTAACCGTTAAAGTTGATTACATGGATTTTAATCAGATTCTAGAACAATCCTATGAGTCCCGATAAGTGGTCTAATCCCAAGAATATCAGATAGGGCCTGACCAATGGATTTATTATGTTTCCAAAAGAAATCTAGAATCATCCTCACATGATTGGCTTCATGATAAGAAGAAATGACAATAGGATGTGTTTCATTTTCCCCTATGAAGGCATACTTGAGTGCAGCGGGAAGTTCCTTCATTTCAAGATCAGTTTGGTTCAGAATTTCTACAAAATATTGGGACATTTGATCAATATCAATTTATTTTTTAGAGTTTCATATTGGATTGATTCCCCACATATAGAAGTTTTAGGTACAAGATTGGTTTGATCAGATTTAGGGAAGGAATTTTGATTGTTCTCTATGAATGTGGTTTGCTAAAAGGTTTCACTGATTGTTGGACCTAAGACTTCATCAGAAGAGTAATTTGAAAATGATTCAATCCAAGGAGATAAACTTCCTTCATGTGAAAAAAAGAAATCACTATCATCCTGACATAAATAATAGAGTTTATTATTGCAAGGTAAGGATGACCAAGGTTGATTGGGGTTTATTCCTTATTTCCAAATATTGGATGGTTGTCAAGGAAAATGAAGTCGGCAGGGTAGATGAAGTTTTCAACCTTTACCAGAACTTCCTTTAAAATCCCCTTTAGAACCCTAATGCTACGATCAACATGTTGAAGTGTGACAAATATGGGTTGCAACTCATATATTCCATACTGACAGTAAACAACATATGGGGTGAGATTGACACTAGCACCTAGGTCACACAAGGCCTTGACATCTTTTCTCTCTCCTAGTTCAACATTGATGTAAGGGAAACCCAGTTCCGTTAACTTATGAGGAATGGTCCCTTGAATTGTGGTACTCACATTAGCTGCCAAAAGGAATTGGTTTTTATGTGAAAAATATCTTTTAAAAGTGCAAAAGTCCTTAAGGTATTTTGAGTAGGCATGTATGTTTTGGATGACATCGAGAAGGGGAATTTTCAACTTGACTTGCGAGAAGATATCTATCAATGTTTCACTCAATTCAGGTTTGGTTCCCCCCTCATGAATTGAGGAAATGGTGCAGGTTGTGGGGTTGTTTGTTGAAGAGTTGTTTCTTTCACATTGTTATCAGTTTCCTCAGTTTTATCTTGTGGTTCATTTGAATTTTCATCAATGTTTGAATCGTCAGATGGGTTCTGAATTAGTTGTTCAAGTTTCTCAATTGATTTCCCCCTTCATAAAAAAATCATAGACTTTATTATTTCATGAGTTGTTCGAGTGTATCTTGACTCTCCCCTTGATGTTGAGGATGGTACAACAAGAGTAGTCATGGGTGCCTTTCTAGTTTTGATTGTTTGATGTTCTTTCTTTAGGGATGAGACTTACATGTTCATCCTATCCATTTGTTTTCAATGTTTTTCTATTAGGATTTTTGGAAAACATTGGGTTGGTTCTTGATAAGATTGGTTTATCTCAGGGGGATATTGTAACACCCCAAGCTTCCATAGTACGTTTCCCTTCGAATAATGCAATGCCGTGCATTGTACGCAACTTCAAGATTCTAACACACCACAACCAATCAAACTAGCTGTTATGAATTGTAATACCTAATTTTTAAAATTTTATAAATTCTATATCTCAAAATGGACTTCATTTTTGGATTCGGAATATCGCATTTATACTAGGGTGAAATTTTATAACTTTTTGGATAACATTTATATTTTGATGAATAGTGAAAATTACTAAATTTTAATTGAAAACAACTTTTAAATTCAAAATAATTTATTGTGATAAATTATATTATTGAGTGGTTTTAAAGTATAATTAGAATATATATTTACCATTTTATCCAATGGTGTTCATTAGAATTAATTTCACTTTCATATTGGACCTAAACAATTATCAATCTTTTGATATATATTGTTTCTTAAAAACATGCTATTTGTTATGACAGTGGGAATTAATTATAAATTTAATTAATGAAACTTATATGTTTATAATTTTTTAAAATAGGAATCATTTTTGAATTCGTAATATCAATTATATCTTAGGGATAAATTTTTGCATTGTTCCGAAAATCATCAATTTTTTATGAATAGTGAAACTACTAAGTGGTAGTTAAAAAAACTGAATTTTTCATAAAACATAATTTTACCGCTTCTGTGAATGGAATTTCGAAAATATGAGAGACACGGCTAATATAAAGAAGTAAAATGTGGTTCAATGAGATGAAAATAATTTTTGGTGAATAGTAACTTTTTTCTTTTATTTACCACGGTTAAAAGTAAATAGGTTAATTAAGGGTAAAAATAATATTAATATTACCCTAACACGTGTCCTAATTCTATTGGAAAAGTTTATCTCGACCAAAAACAACCTTAGGAATAATATATTATCATTTAGGTCCACTTGGATTAGATTAGGACATTTATTATTATTTAATTCAAAGAAGAGTTAAAAGAGTTAAAATCAAAGTTTATTTACTAAAACATTTTTAATATAGGGTTATACATAAGATAAATTCGATTGTAAATATTAATTATAACGATAATGAGATTTAATAAATAATTATATTTTATTTATAATTTTTAGACATTAAATAATTTAATATACATATGACACAATGATGATTCAGTAATTACCATAATAGTGAAAACTTAAAATAATTGATATTATAAATACCCAAATAAATATAATTTAAGACTTTTAATGAATTACACTAATTTTATAGGATAATATGGCATATTATGATTGATTTAATTGACTTTATATGAAGTAATAATTCTTTTATGTGTTTCACAAAAATCAACTATTGAATAGTGTCAAAATTGACATAATAGAGTTTTTAAAACAAATATTATATTATTAATTGATATTAAATTCATTTAAATCTAAGGTTCGGCCAAGAGACTTATATAATGATATGTATATAATTAATGGACCACTTTGGGGTAGGATGGATGTATATAGTATGTTTAATAACTATATAATATAAAAATACAAAGTGACATGGTAAATGTCAACTAATTTTCTAAGAGTTAAAACTAAAAGATAAGGTTAATATAGTGACCCTATCCTATCTAAATTCTATTGGTTGAATTTTTTTCGACCTATCCCCACCTTAAACTTTGAATAATCAACTTTGGAGCCATTAGAAACCGAATAAGAATTTATTATAAATTAATATTTTTAGCTTTTCCAAAGGTGCCCCTCACCCCTCTTATAAAAGGGAACACCTCCTTCTCATTTCTTCACACGTTCAAAGCCTTTTGGTTCGGCCAAACCCAGACCAAATACTCTCTCTACATACCTCACTACAACCTAGAGGCATTATTTTGATTATAAAGCCAACCTATGGTGCCCTTTTGATCAAATCAAAAGGAAGAACCCGAAGAGGAGGTAATGTTTTCACTACCCCTTTTCAAGTTCCTTTCTTCTTCCACTTCTTCTTTCATTGTTATTACCATTCTAAAATAATGACTCCAGTATCTTATATATACTATGATGTTATTATAAATATGGTACAACCATATTCATTATTCTATCAACCCATTGAATAACATGTCACCATACGTGCGTACGTACGACTTACCGTCTCCACGTCGTGGTGTAATTGTTATTCAATATATTATTATTTAGGTGGTTATAATAATGATGTGTAACTCATGAAAATAATAAATATAAAATGATAATGATTCTTTATATATGATATAACATCCAATTATATATTATTTTAATATCAAAAGAATGATATTGTCGCTCGTGCGTACGTACGGACTACCGTCTCCATGAACGTGATGAGATTCATTCTCAATCGTATCCATTCAAGTATAATTATCATTTTATGATTTAAAAATAATTATTAGGGACTTGATATCATTATGGATATGAATAAGATACAACCTATCCCTGACAAACATGTCTTACGTAACAAAACTTATAAAAGAATATGAGTAAGTTAACACCTGAAACGACGATAATTCTATGATATTATTAACAATGAAATGTTAAAAGATCATATATGATATAATATTAATGTATATGATTCATGAATAATTTAATAAAAATTATTTCAACATTATACAGGAGGTTAAACTACCCCCAACCAAGGAAACGTACAAGGTAAGGGGTTTCTTAACTCACTCTTAATTTCGTGAGAATTCCATTGTTCACCACTTAGTTATTGTATGTGGTGAATTCGTACTGCCCATGATTGTATTCATTGTGTAATATAATTAAATTTATGGGTATTTACATCATCATGGTATTATCCTTCTTTAATGGGTGTATGTTTCGTAAGTTACCTAATCGATAAGGGAATTTGAAATCTCACTTTCCACTCATTTGTCTTTATGCATACTTCATTGATTATTTTACTCCAAGATTATGTGTGGAATCACTATTCATTTGATTATGTCATAATTTCCACTCCCCTTTATGTGGATATACTTTTTATACACATAATCACTCCATTGATAAATTCTCAAGTCATCGGTATGAACTTGATAGGTGTAATTTTTACTCAATATCGATTTGTTCAGATAAACATCCAATTCATTGGTGTTGTTTTTACTAGAATATGTGTGAATGTCCCGTTGATTGTTTTACACTGAATATCCAATCATATTTAGTGTATTTATATTTGTCACACATAATTATGTCGTTGATTTATCCTTAACCTAAGGATAAAACCTTTATGAAAGATTTCATCTCAATTTACATTCCATTAAGAATCTTTTGTTGTTATACACCAAATCACTTTTATGTGGTGTATATAATGTACTTTGACATAGTATATCATGAATCCCTTTATTATCATTATATTACAAAGTTTTTATTACCTCAATTATTTGTATTCAAGTGTCTCTCTTTTGGTTAGAATCTCTAACTAAAATACCATTTTTAAATGTTTTAAAGACCTATTCATCTAAATCTTTCTCATTAATGTCCAAGTTTTAAAAAATTGTTTTAAGGATTTATTTACAGGGACATTAATGTTTTAAAATTAAAACTCTTTTTGAAAGATTCAAAGTGGTATGGGACACTTTTCTTCAAAAATCAATTTTTAAACGGCTTCTTGACAAATAGTGTGACTTTTAAATGATTTCCAGAAAAAGGGGGATATTTCTCTCAAATAGTTTGATGATTATTTTCATCTATGTCAACATCCTTCATTATTCTTGATTGGGGTTAATGTGATACAATAAAATATTCCATATTGTATCGAATGAGTTATGTTTGACTGTTGATGTGCTATTTTTATACCATTCATGGGTTGTGGTTAAAGTATTGACATTTCGTATGCTAGTTTTAATACAAATGTTTATGTTATGTTTAAACCTGTTCATATGAGGAATAAATTGGACTTAATAAGTGACGGGTGGAGCCTGCTATAGCTCCTCGTTGCATCGGTAGGTCTCAAGAGACAAACTAGTGTCTTGGCATAAGGCCTTGGCAAAATCTTATTTGTAGTCTTGGCACGAGGCCTTGACTATGTGGTTATGATAGTCTAGCATTATGTATTCCATCATTATGAAAGTGGTTATTGATATTGCATGTGATCATTAGACTAGTAGAATATCCATGTGAGTAAGTAAATGGCATTATTTTATTTTATCTTTTCCATTTTATGCTGAAGTTCAAGTTTAAAAAGGCTTTTGTTTTAGTTATTAAATGCCTTAAGTGTTTATGCTTATCTATGAAATCTTCTGCTATAACGTTATCCTTACTGAGCATATGAGCTCACCCCTTTCAATGTTTTATTGTTTTCCCAGGATTATGAAGAAATAATTTCTGAATGACCTGTAGGGATAGTATGAGGGGATATGAAGACAAGATATTTTTTATGATGTAATGTAAATCTTTATGATTGTATCTAGTGTTTCCAAGGAAACTAAACTAATCGGTCTTTCGAGACTTGATCTTTCTTGTGATCATGCCAATGTTATGTAATAATGCACCGACTCTGGGTAACTGGGGTCGGGGTATTACAGATATTTAGAAGGTGGGATGGTTTTTTGAAAATGGACGAGTGGTTGTTGGTATTGGATAGGTTTGGTTTGGAACTGGTTATGGGTTTGGTAGTTTTAATGGGCGTAAAAATTTTCTACCTGTGATTGGCTAGGTGGTTGGTTATCTTTATAGTGGAAACCTTGGTGGTAATTAGACCTTGGGTAGAAGTTGTTTTCATATTGAGTCTTTTTAAAGTACAAAGCATTTACATCCGCTAGGGGTCCTTCTAAATAAACATTCCTGATGGATGTAATGGTTGGGAAGTTGTATGTATTATGGTCATGTTTGTCACAAATTGTGCAAACAGGGTCAACAGTTTGGATTTAATGGACATTCCTATGGTCTATCTCTTCAACCTTCCTAGAGAGTGCTGCGAGTTTATCCATAAGGCTTTCATCTTCTCTAAATGTATGAATTCTAGAAGTTATTTGTGGATTTTCTTAATAATGTGATGTTCCGCATGATTGGTTTTGTTTAGGAAGTCTTTCTAGATACTCGTAAGCATTATTTGGGGTTTTTTAAAGGTTCCATTACACATCATGGAAATGAATTATTTATTCCCAATACCCAAACCTTCATAGAAAATTCTTACTTGTTCTGGAATAGAAAAACCATGATGTGGAACCATGTTTAGAGTGTCCTTGAACATCTTCCGTGTTTCATAGAATGACTCTCCCTCTTTTTCTAAACAGTTTTGGATGCTCTTTTCAAGTTCAATTTTTTGGAGTGGGGAAGGTATTTTTTTTTATAGAATTCCCTTTATAATTGGTCCCAGGAGTTGATAGAAGACAGTATCAAATTGTTTATCCAAATTTCAGCTATATACTTTAATGAAAAAGGAAATAACCTCATCTTAGATGATTATAGTTGATGTGTGGGACACATGGTTTCTACATTGTCATTGAACTCCTTAATGTGATGGTAGGGCATCTCGGACTCCATTCCATGGAATGTGGCAAGGTGGTTTAGGACATGGGGTTTAAAGATGTAGTTGGCATCTCCTAGGGAATTGTGTCTAATTAATGAGGGGGAATTGGCATAGGAAGGTGTGAGGTAGTCATTCATGGTTTGATCAATTGCATTCCCCACGTTTGGGGCTGCCACATTTGGGTTTCCATTTTGGTTCCCCCACCGGGTTTATTAGTTGGTTTGTTTGAAGACCTTACATTAAAATAAGCTCAATTTTTGACTTTGGAGTATTAGGAATATTAGGATATAATGGAAGGAGTTCTCTTGTTGTACTTGACTCCCCAACACTAGGACTATCCACCCTAACTAGATGGTTTGATTGATCGCAGGTGTAGGCGGACATGCGCCAAAAGAAAAAAAATGAGAAAGGTACAAGATATGAGAATTTGGATGATAAAAGAAGAAATGGTAGATAATAGAATGGGTGTTTTGATGACTTACCTGGGTCCCCGAAAATGGTTCCAAAATTTTATTCACACTCAAATTTACCCATGAGAAGAAGGTAGAATGGTCTTTGTAGTCTAGCTTGGGTTATCGAATCCTCAGAGACCTAAGAAGTAACCTACAAACACATACATTATATAGACTATTTTTGGATATGAATTGGCCAACTAGAATTGATTTTTTATGGGTTTAAAGGAAATCTAACATATTCATGTGAATTCAATTTAAAAGAATGATTTGATCCTAGGTTATCACTCAGGGTGGATTAGAGGAAATCATTTCTTCAACTATTTCAATTTATTATATTTGAGATGAGTTAATTTAAGAAGATAAAAAACATAATCACTAACTAGTTTAATACCTAAACCCTTTAATAATAATAACCTATACACTTGAAGGATCAATGTTTTGAGCACTTCAAGTTAAAAGTTCGTATTATCACTTGAACTGTGTGGCCTTAAATTCAACAAGGACGATGGAGATTAAAAATCATCAAATAGAAATCTCCATTAAAGTATTGGTTAGAAATTAATGGGGTGATAAATAACATCCAATACATCCCCTTGACTCTCCCTTGGATCAACCCATATGTGGGTTATCCCTCCATTGATGTTATGGTTTCAATGGAAGCGGGAAGTAGACTCATGAGGGAGGAATTAAAGAAGTAAAGAAAACAATAAAAAGAAAATGATCACTCCACCGTTGTGTGAATAATTTTACAAGGTTTGGTGTGAATAAATTTAAACCATGAGGCAACAGTATCAAAGTGAGATGGAGAACAACACAATAATAAGAGACTAAGAACTTATATTAAGAAACTAGTACAAATTAAAACAACTTACATGTGAAGGAAGAATGTTACAAAGACAAATTGGCCGCATAACATTAAGATGAAAACAAAGCTCAAAGATGAAAAACTATTCCACCACCACTGAATTAAATAGGCATTTTGGGAGCCTTGGGTCAATACTCCAATAGTAAAAAGCTTCTCACTTTATTATGGTAGGCCTAGGGTGGTGGAAAGCTTGTGAAACTTGGACTTTTCCACACTTGACCCGAGGTGGCTTCCAGCTTTCATCCACTAAACAGACTCACATGGAAGTCCTTCTAGATGGCCTAATAGGAGTGAACCATAGAAGAATAAAAATTGAGACTTGGATTTCTCCTTTCCTCCTGTAAATTAGGGCCTATTTTGAGTTACGGATTCCGAGATAAGATCATATTGGTAGGATTTTTTTGGGCCGCAGAATCTAGCCCATAATTTTATCTCCAAAATGGTCCATCTTAATGACCACGAAGGAGGATGATTTAGGATTGGCTCATGAATAAGTATTTCATCCTATACATGTCTTCTATAATCCCACGAAATTTGGGCTTCATTGGGCCTGTATGTTGGGCCCCACATTCCCATCAGTGGGCGGGTGTACAATCTGACTTCTCCAGAATTGTTTCATTTAATAACAAATTATCCCCATCTTCTTCCATGAATTCTCCATTGATACCTGAATGAAACACGTTCATATTGATGTGTAGATAAATTTTAAAAAATATAAAATTGATATATGGATAATTACATTCCTTAAAATCAGATAAATCATTGGGTACTTTAAATGATGTTAAAAAATGTACCACATAATAGTGCATTTTAAGAAGGAATTACAATCACAATGTTAAATGATGTTCAAAGTGCAAAATGCACTAAAATGGTGTTTATGATTAATAAAGTACACAAATATTATAAAAATTAACAATGAATGTTAGCCTTATTTAGTGGCTAATCTACCTCAATGAAAAAATTCATGCTTCTTCATTACATGAATAAAATGAAATATTAATGAACATATTAAATATATTTTATAATGTTGTAAACTCCATCAATGAAAAAATTAAAAAGTCATTCAATAAATCCTTTATCCGTTTTAAGGCCATCTACACAACCCAATTTATGTTATCCATATCAATCATAACATTATTGAATCTAAACAACATTTTCTCAAACTCAAGAACATATTTTGGGTTATATTACTTTAATCATGTGTTCTATATAAAATATTACCTTTACGTTGAATCAATTTTATAGGTCATTAAAATTATCCAACATATTATCATAAATCCTTAATGAAAAACTAATAATAAAAAATATTTATTAGTTTCATGACTCATATAACAGAATCCTTAAATACATATATTTTAATAATTACATCATTCCACGTAATCCTTAATCTATTGACTAGGTTTCACCATCTTATTCTTTAATTCCTTTTTTATTTGTTATCAATTTCATAGTTTCTTCATCATTGACAACAATAAATTTAATTTTACATCCTTGTTGATTCTCTTCATGAGCATTAAATTTATTAAATATATTTTCATAATACCCATCATTTATGAATTTAAAAACATTAGTAGTTAATAATACCATAGGAAGACCATTATTAGCATCAATTATATTAACTAAACTATTTATTTTCCCGTATAATTAAATTATTTTTCCACTACATTCCACCAAAAGATATATTCACGTACATCTAAGACATTTCATTGAGAGAATCTTTAAATTTTCTTGACATATAGGAAAATAAAGCATCTTTCATTTATGGTGTACATTACCTGAACTCTCACAGAAATATATCCTTCTCTTATCTGGTGAGTCTGAGAGTTGGTTAAGTTTAATGTTGTTAGAAATATTACATGATAACTATTTTGGAATTATAAGAATATCCTTTACTCTAGTCATCACCCCATTTGGATACTCATTAGATATTTTCCCCTCACATTCAATTTCAACCTATTCACCTATGATTCCTTCACTTGACTGAAACCAAAAAGAATTGTCTAAGAAAAAATAATCATACCAGAAAACTACATAATCAAAAAAAGTCACTTATATGATGTCTAAATCAAGATAGCTTATTTTAAATATAAAAAAAATTATGATTAACCTAGGTCATATATGATAATCATCATGTTAAATCCATAATGATGTTTTGAAAAGTGTATTTGTATTAAAAAATAATATACACTAATAGTGTCAAATTAGGTGTGAATGAAGGCTCGTTATTATTGACCCTATGATGATTGAGTCTATCTCAATGCACTCTTTTCGATGTTATTACCCCCGGGAACCTCAGTGCTAGAGCCACATCCACTTGTATTATGAAAACATGGTTGTAATTTTATGGAACCCACATTCTTTATCCTTACCCAAGTTCCAATACATTTTCCTATACTATAAATCATCCTTTAACTTATCCATTGAGACATCCCAAGACATATGATTAGAAATATCCATTGGGATTTCTCTATTTTTTTAATCCTAGTTCCCAATGGTTATGTAAACCTATCCTTTGAAAATAAAAATAGTCACCATGATTCACATAATTGGATTTTACATATTATAATATGAATATTAATTAAATTACATAAACACACACCAATGTATTATGAAATTTTAGTGACTTCTGAATCTTTGGACTCAGTCTTCTTAATTCCATATTTATCTTGAATATATCCCATAAAGATCACCCACTATAGTACTCTTGACAAACATTCCCTACTTAAAACCTTTCTTCATAACCTAGAGAAAGGAAACATAATAAATGGAGAGCTCATATTCATAGAAATCAAAAATAAGGGAGATATATAAGAATTAATTAATAATAATGGTACGAAAGAATGTTCATAGAATTTTAAAACAATACCTTGTATATAAAATATCATAATCTTTAGTACTGTAATAAATATTGGTATTTCATAAGACTTGAATTATTAGGGAATCAAGTGACATAATCAAAGAAAGTATAACATTAGAATAAGACATATATTTATGGAAAACTAATAAGTATCAGAAATTTTGATCAAAGGACACCACCAAGACATTCATAACATGTTGGTCATGGACTAACCACCTATGTACCTTCTTTGGGACTGGGATAACAAATTATGTACCCTTTTTTAGGGATTAGACTAACCACCCATCTACCCTCCTTTTTAGGATTTGGCTAACAATCCACGTACCCTCTAATATCATAGAACATTTATCGTTACTCAATGAATTTGTGGGAGATATAGGTCCCACACATCAATTAATGAAAATCATACATAGGATTGCTAATATGTCATAAAATAGTAATCATATCATAAACGATGAAATTAAATGGGTTATGAAAACATTTCATCATATCATAACCTATAGAAAAGTGACATTTCATATGATCATTACATCATTTAACCATATAATAATCCAGTGAAAATAGGTGGAATTCATAATAACTTTTTAATCATATAACATCTTGAAGTGAAATAGGTTTCATAAACATATTTAAACTATAATTCAATAAGAGAAATAATAAATAGTGTTTTTCTAGTTTATATCACTATAAAATACTAAGTTATTGTTTCTGATGCTTTCAATGGGGCGCACACGTCTGTCTGTTGGAGGACGAAGATGCTATTTGTTGCCCCGCATTCCTACTTCCCAAAGGCAGGTGGCATCGGTTCCTTGTTTATGGGCGTTTTCTCATTTACTGAAATGGGATGATGGGAAGTCTGTTCTTCCATCAGTGGAATCCTCCTCGGAACTCATCACCTAATCCGAGCCTCCCTTATAGACATAAGATGTTGTTAGTGAAACACATCCTAGTGTCATATCTTTATGGACCCTAGTTAATTACACTACTTCTGTCTGGAAATTGCAAGGGGTTCAGTCCAGGCAGGAACCTTTAGTCGGGGGAGTAGTCATGTTGGACATCACTAGCACTTCTGGACACTAGAACATTGGCGCGTATGGTATTATTCCCCTTATTATAGGGCATATAGAGGGTGTGGATGCCCGAGGCATCCCATATCGAATGCGAGAAATTATATGCCACATGCATGTATCTGAGGTTTTCCTCTGCTTCTTATGTTTAACATAGGGTATCCGTAGGATTAATGTATAGTGGATATAGATCAAACTGATCCAAACCCTGAATAGAGTGGATTAAGTGAGCGAAACACCAGGAGGGAACACCGATTTTGGGGCTAATGCATGGTTAGCAACATGATTTCTGTTAAAGGGAATGGGGAATCAGGTGTCATGATTCCACCGAGATATGGAGACCTTGGTAAGAACTAAAATGGATGATGGATAGTTATTTGAAGTGTATGGAGAATGAGATGTAGTTGACTCATGGATGACAGTGTTGTTGGGATTGAGTCTCGAAGAGACCTCCTACGTATCGTTGTTGTAGGGAATCAATGTACTTGTAGTTCAACTGACAACGACTTGCCGCTGGATGGGGTTAAAATGACTTACAACTGGATGGGGTCACAATGGAATACCACTAGATGGGGTCACAACGGCTTATCGCTGGATGGCGTTGAACCTCATGGAGGCATCCAACGTACCCTATCAAGGAGACACAGATCAAATCCCACATAGTTCGGGGTGGTGGATGCAGTTTAACATTATGTAGGATGAAAAGGGGGCATGCAGTTTAATGTAATGCTAGATGATGGTGGTCTGACATGAGGGGGGGGGGGGGGTGGAACCAATGGTTGTTGGGATTTAAATATAGGGAGACTTCCAACGTACCTTGCCTTGGCAATGATCAAATTCAACATAGTTCAAAAGGAATGGGAACCAACGTGAAGATGGAGAGGACCGATGGGTGGTTGGCTTGAACCTTAGGGAGGCTTCATACATACCTATCCTTGGGAAGGATCAATGTACATCTAGTTCAATAGGAGTGGGAACTGACATGAAAAAGGATGGGACCAATGAGGGCTGGGATTGAACCTCAAGGAAGCTTCCTACATACTTTGCCTTGGCAGAGATCAAATTCTACGTAGTTCGGAATGGTGTTTGGGGTTAATGCTCTAGGATACCTAGATAGGATGTCATTGTCAATTATTACTCTAATCCCATCTGAGTTATGCTTGGTGTCAGAAACAAGAGGCAGTAAAGGCATGATGATCAAGTTGTGGAAGGTGTGTCCGTGGGATGTGGAGTGGGACTTACATGTGGTTAGTAGTCCAAAGAGGAAACATGGGCTTATGCGTGATTAACAGGTCGAGGGTGATGGCGATTGGGACTTACTCCCTGATGGAGTCCGGAGTGGTGAAAAAGCCTAGCGGGAGAGGGATTTAGAACCCACAAATAGAGGAGGAGTAGGGATGCCCCCTCATGCAAGAAAAGCTAGGGGGTTACACCAAGGTGGTTACCCTTTCCCCACGGACAGACGCCACTCCAATAAGAAGGATTTCATTTCATATAAAGAATGATATCACTCCCTTGGAGACCAGTAAGCATTGAGAATTTATGATATTGGCCTCTCGACGTGCAATGAATGAGGTAAGGTCACAATTTAATGTCATGTGCTGAAGACGAAGGTGCTTGGCAGTTTAACGACATGCAGCTCAGATATGGTGGGTATGCTCCACACCCCAAGGACTTATATAATCGATACCCACCCACCCTAGAAAGAAGGAATGCATCAACAATGCCATGGTGAGGGGGTGTTGTAGAGTGATCCATTGGGGGGTCCACATTATCATGGCTATGCGAAGAAGCAATAGTCGTTACCATGCCTATGTGAAGAAGAATGAGGTGAAGAAACACAATGGGTAGCACAACCCATGTGACCTTGAAATTTCGTTGCGAAAACATGAAGGGACACTTGGAAAAAGGAGTTGTGGAGCAAAGGGGTTCATAGGTATAAGCCTTGTGAAGCTCTGGTGCTACATGGAGTGGGAAGGCTTATTGAAGGGATGTGCTTTGTGAAGTGAAGTTTCCTGGCCTAGGGATAGGGAATAGATACATATGGAAGGTGCTTCATGATGTGGAAAGGAATTTGTGGAGCAATTCCTTGTAAAGCAAGGGTGCCTTGTGAAGCAAGGGTGCCTTGCGAAGCCTAACATTGTGAAGCCATGTGCATCGTGAAGCATAGTGATCATGCCATATCATGCAGATCACAAGTGTATGAATGGTGTTTTACAAATCATAAATGCTCTATGATGACCCAAGTCCCCTTGGGGATCTCCTTCCTTCATGGAGGCCCTTAGGATTTGCGAAGGGCATCCCTCTTTGGAGAGGGGCATAATCCAAGCAAAGGGGAAGGAACATTGTGATGCAAAATTACCTTGAAAATCCCATGATTTGCAGATCAAGAATTGCTTCATGATGTGGGTGCTCAGAAGGAAAAAGGTTATAGATTAATCCTTTGGACTCATGGGGATCCTGGTATTTATAGGCAAGAGGCGCCGTGAAGAAGAGCTCGCTCAGTGCGAAGATGGATCTTGCTTTGCGGTGGGTTCGCAAATGTTAGAGGGGTTCACAGAGCATCCGGCCTCTTTGCTTTACAGTGGGTTCACAAACATCAAATTGGTTCATGGAGTATCCCATATCTTTACTGTGTAGTGGGTTCACAAATGTTTAATCGGTTCCCAGAGCATCCCTCCGCCTTTCAATGTGGCAGGTTCGCGAACATCAAACCATTTCATGGAGCATCCCACCTACTTTCTACATGGGGGGTTCACGAACGACAAATTAGTTCATAGATCATATCGTTTCCATTCACCACGGCAGGGTCATGAATGTCAAATTAGTTTGCAGACCATCCCTCCTCCTTGTTTCATGGGGGGTTCGTGAATGTCATGTCTGTTTGGGGAGTATCCGACCTCCTAGCTCCACAGTGGGTTTGGGAATGTTAAATCAGTTCGCAAAGAATCCCATCTCCTTGCTCTATAGTGGGTTTTCAAATGTCAAATCAGTTTGTGTAACATCCTACCTCCTTTATTTGTGGTGGGTTCATGAAGGGAGAGCTCTATGCTAGCTCTAGGACTATGGGGATCCGTGGCCAGTCTTCACGAGGAAAACCCTTATGCTATCCTTTTGTTCTTGCTTTTCGATAATTTCAGCATCTACCAATGCCCCCCCTTGGACTTTGAGCTATGGTGAAAATGATGGTGAAAGTCATAGGGTCAACCTCCAAAATCAGTTAGTCAATCTCGAAGGTGACTCACAAAGATGGCTTCTGAGGCGGAGCGGTGTGGGTAGGCTGGTGCACCGTGAAGCTCACCACAGATTGGATATGTTACGAAGCTCTTAGTGTTATCAACTATAAATAGGAGAGATGACCTCTCTATTTTCCTTTCTCTTATCTGCATTTTTTATTGTAGCACTCACGCATCGTGAAGATCTATGTACTCCGTGATTGATCACTGTGAATCGAGACTTCTTCGTCATTGCGCACAACAATTCTTTAACTTCGCATTGGTGTGCTCCATGAAAATGCTTCTAAAGGATGGGAAGGACTTCACAAACATCCTTCACAACTGATATCTACGAACTTGCTTCCCTATTGATCTTTGTGAACCAAACTCAAATAACACCCAAAACCTCAATGTTGAATGACTCACTAAGAGTTTTATAGGGGGTACTTGAAGATGCTGCTCTAAGGGAAGAGGTAGAAAATATATCGGGCTTAGGGAAGTGGATATAGAGCCACTCCGACCATGGGTCATTAGTGGAGATGATGACGGTAAGCCAATGTAAATATCTGGTATAAAAGAGGGTGCCTTTGTACGGTTTTGGGATCAGCAATGACGTCTTGAACCCAAAATCCAGTAGGGACGAGCCAACAAACTAGTTACAAAGCATTCTTTGTTAGTGCCAGATGTTTTGGGAAACTGATGGACATGGCTGGGAGGACATCACATCCTTCACTGCTAATTGTTTTTACAACAATCAAAACAATGTTGATTTTAAGGGATTTAAGTTGGAGAACCCCCCCCCCCCCCCCCACACTCTGTACTAGACGATCTTGAAGGCAACCCTGAGGAACTAATTGAAGGGATGGTTTAATGAGTTGGACCAGTTCCAGGGTAGAAACTTCACATATTATTGGGCCTGGACCTACTGAGTAGGTGCCTCATGTGAATAGATCGGGACAGAGCTGAGGAGAGTGGGTCTGTATGAGGTGTCTCGGTCCTCCCAATTCCACATCTATCAACCGAAACAGCAGATTCTAGTATTGTTACGGTGATGGTCATCGAGGAACAATACCTTCCACTCGCACCATGGGGACGTCGACATTAGTTTATGAGATGTGAACCTAATCTCGGGGGTCTTGATACTGGGGGAGATATTTGATTAATTCTTTCCGGTAATGGTAGTGTGGGAGGATCCAAAGAAAATGTCACAGAAGTTGATGACACTGATGGAAATGGTGTTGGGAGAGGACAAGGAAGTAGTGAGACATGTCCACATTAGGCAGTGGTTCAAAATGTTTCTGAACTTCTTGGAAAATAGACAGTTTTCAGTGAGGCCTTGTACTTTCCTGAAGGGGGGATCAACGGGTCATGGAGCACTCGTACTGGAAGCTCCTTGGGGATAGGAAATGGAAAACCTTGGGGATCAGTTTGAGAACTGGGCATCAACTTATAGTCAGGCTGGCGACATTCATCACTACTATCATATGTGGTTGGATCTTACTTGTGAGGGATATGAACATGGGCTTTAAACCAAGCACATTTATCAGGGCATCAATGTTGGTGGTAGGAAAGAGGGTGATCCTCATAATCTCAATGATCGCTAAGCTGTATAAGATGCAATGGCATATTAGTGAGAGGAAGAGGCCAAATGGGATTTTCTGGCCCTTCCACCTTCTATATTGGTGAATAGCGGTGCAGATCAGGGGAGTCTACAAATTTCCAAACCCCCTCTCCCCTCTAGGATTAATCTTATGTCCATCCATCCTGAATGCCATTGGGAGATTTCCATCCAAACTGACTGTGCAAGATGTACTGAACCGCGTCTGGAAGAAAGAAGAATTCAACATTCATCCATTACTGCTTCCAACAGTTTCTTTTACTAATGATGTCTAAGGGAATAAAGAGCACTGGTCCTATCTCCTAGCCTTTTGATGTGGAGTTCTGTTGGAAAGAATAGATCGTGAGCCTCTCTGCGAGCCGTACACCCCACACTGATTTTCCAGGTAGTGTTAGTGTATGCAGCAGGTGACCCCGCATGTCTATATAGGGGTGTGCTATAATGGCCCAAACTTTACATACATTGTTAATACTTCAGAATTGAAGCACACTTATTACAAGATATAACAAAAGAAAAAAAGGACTATATAGGTATAGTGTCTTTAAAAATTGGGAAACATAAACAACTGGTTAATAAAGCATCTAATTTGCCTCCCATTTATTACATCATATCTAGAGTCCCTTTTGGCATATTCTACTTAATAATCTTCTTCCTGACCTGGGGAAATAAAACATACAAAAGGGTGAGCTCAAATGCTCAGTAAGGGTAAACAAAAGAAATATCATTCACATCATATACATAATCACATAAATTTTGTAAATCTTAACCTGCAAAAGAGACCATAATTTCATAACATGGGATAAATCGTAGTAGTGAAATGTAATCCCAATAATCATAACTTAAAACATGAAACTTTGTGGAATACACACATAATCATAGAGAATCATTTCTTATTAGTCAAGACTCATTTCCAAGAATAACTTTATGGAGAAATTCCATTTCTGAACCGAGTTCACTCCTCATTTCAGTCCTGTTTCACTGAACCGGTATAACCTACCGTTCCAGCCATGTCTATCTCATGAGATATAAAATCTTTACCCAATGAATTGGAAAGAGATATAGGTCCCACCCATCTCATAATGATACCATTATTATGTGAGCCACAAAATCATAAATCATACATCATTTCATAACCCATGTAATAAAAATGGGAATCTTAAACGTCGTGACATCATAAAAAAATTCATATAAGATAAAGGAATTCATAAATATAATTCCATCACAACATAATCAAATCAATGTAATAATAGGGATAGAAACAGAACCCTTTATTATCTTAGATGGAAAATAATTTTGATAAAACACTTGAACTCCATTCTTTAGGAAAATATCCTTTCTACTTCAAAAAACATTTTTCCTTTATTAACAAGTCAAAAACTTTTAAACTAAAATAAGTTGATTAAAAATAAACTTGAAAACTTGTAAGGAAAGATTCTTGGAAATAATGTTTTAAAAATACATTCATGCCGTATAAGTTGAAAGAAAACATTCTTCTCGTACTTTTGTCGAAAAAGTCAAAAAGGACCTCGTATGAGAAACGACAAAAGATTCCTTTCATATCATTTAATAAAAACTCAACGAAGGGTAAAATTTGATATAAACTATTGTAGAAGGATATAAATATTATATATTGAGGAATCATGGATGTGGATGATAAAATACACCCCAGTAAATACCGAAGTATAAACAATCTCGAATAAAAATGAGATTGTGATATTTCCCTTACCTTAGGTCCGATATGCTTTGTACGTGTCCGAACCTCCTGTATAATGATTTAAATAATGTTATTGACTTATTCCAGAATCATACTTATTTTTATGATATCATATATGGTCATATTCTTAGCTTCTTAGTAGTAATATTTCATTGCTACTTGTTATTCGGGTGTTTATATCTTTTTGTTTTTATGTGTGTTTTGTCGAATAAATTCTTATTCTTCTCTTTAGATTATAGATAACTCATTTCCAGAATAGTATTAATGTAATATATATCATATTCATTCATTCAATTCATTTATATAATCATTATGAAATAAAGATCATGTAGAACGAGTCGCATCACATCGTGGAGACGGTATTCCGTACGTACGCACGAGTGATGATATCGTTCCTATGATCGTGGAATTTTATTGGAGTGTATGTATACTATTTCAGAATCAGTATCAGTTTATAATAGAAATATATAGTCATTATTTACACCATTATACCCATCCAAGTAAGGTGGTGGTGGAAAATAGATTACACCACGGTGTGGAGACGGTATTCCGTACGTACGCACGCGCGATGATTTCTTTTTCCGTAGGATGGATAGATGGTGAAATAGGGTTGTTTCATACATATAATAACATATCAGTATATGAGTGATACTGATGTTATTACTTCATAATGAAACAACAAAAGAAGAAGAAGTGTAAGAAGAAATAAAGATGAAAGAATCGGTAATAGACATTACCTCTTCTTTGAAGTGCTTCTTTGAGACCTCCTTTAAGGGCACTAAAATAGGTCTTTGAAGAAGACAATAACCTCTAGGATGTTTCTAGGGAAGTGGAGAGAAGAAATTGGAAGGGGTTGGCCTATATTGAGGGCTCAAAGTGGTGTGAGGAAGAGGGGGAGGAGGTGCCCTTTAATAAGGGAGGAGAGGGGCTCCTTTGGAAAAACTAAAAATATTATTTTATTATGAAGTCATGTTCGGTTTTAAATAGCTCCAAATTGATTTATTTAGAAGCTAAGGTGGGTATGGGTTAAAATCCTCTCATTAAATAGAATTTAGACAAGTTTAGGTTCTTATTTTAACCATATCATTTAGATTTAACATTAAGTTAAATAATGTTACTTTTACTGTGTCTTCTTGTGTTCTTATACTATAAGGTTAATAACCATACAATAAGAAGCCAAACGAACCCCAAGTTGTTTATTATTAATATATATAATCGTATCTAAGTCATTTGGCCAAACCATAGATTTTTAGAAATAAAATAACAATTAATAATATAATATATGTTTTAAAAACTATTTTATGTCAATTTTGACACTATTTAGTAATTAATTTTTGTGAAAATCATAAAAGAATTATTAGTTATATAAAAGTTAATTAAATCAATACTAACATGTCATATTAATCTAGAAAATTAGTGTAATTCCTAAAAAGTTTCAAATTAAATTTATTTATGTGTTTATAACATCAATTATGTCAATATTTCATTAATAAGATAATTACTTCATCATCTTTGTGTCATAAATAAATTAACTTATTTAATGTCTAAAAATTAAAAATAAAATACCATTATGTATGAAATAATTTTATCTTTCCAATGAATATTTATAGTCGAATTTATCTTATGTATAACCCCATATTAAAAATGATGTACTTATTAAACTTTGATTTTAACTATTTTAGCCCTTCTTTAAATAAATTAATAATAAATGTCCTAATCTAATACAAGTGGGCCTAAATGGTCATATTTTATTCCCATGGTTGTTTTTGGTCGAATTACACTTGTCCAATAGAATTAGTACATGTGTTAGGATAATAATAATATCATTTTTACCCTTAATTACCCTATTTACTTTTAACCGTGGTAAAAAAAAGTAAAAAGTTACTATTCACCAAAAAATTATTTTCATCTCATTGAACCACATTTTACTTACTGACATCAACCATGTATCTTAGATTTTCTAAATTCCACTCACAGAAGCGGTAAAATTATGTTTGATGAAAATTTTAGTTTTTTAACTACAACTTAGTGGTTTCACTATTCATCAAAAATTGAAAGTTTTCCGAAAAATACCAAAACATCACCCTAGAATAATTTTGATATTCCGAATCCAAAAATGATGTCCATTTTGAAAAATAAAATTTATAAAATTTCAAAAAGTGGTTATTACTATTCATAACGGCTAGTTTTAATAATATTTTATTAGCATATCATTGTTTAGTGAAACTTGGTATTGCGTACGACGCAAGCTATCGAGGAAGGTTTCGATTTCATGTAAAGCAAGCCAAGCAAGTGTTGTTTGTAGAAAAAGATTCCATTGATGATTTATATAACATAAAAGTCTAGGGTGTTACATTCTACCCCCCTTAAAATTAATTTCGCTCTCGAAATTCGTCACTTTGTAACAAACAGATGAGGATACATCCCCCTCATCATATCCTCAAGCTCCCATGTAGCTTCTTCTAATTACTAAATCTTCCATAAAACATTCACCAATCGAGTGGTCTTGCTTCGAAGGACTTTTTCGCTACGATCAAAAATCTTTATCGGTTGTTCTTCATAAGAAAGATCTTGCTCCAGCGGTACAACTTCTGAGCTGAGTACATGTGAAGGATCATGTAGTACTTTTTCAGAAGAGATACATGGAACACATCGTGAACTTGAGAGAGATTCGGTGGAAGTGCCAATCGGTAAGCTACATTCCCAACACGATCCAATATTTTGAAAGGACTGATATATCTAGGGGTCAACTTCCCCTTCTTTCCAAATCTCATGACTCTCTTCCAGGGAGATATTCGTAAGAACACTTTATCACCCACTTCATACTCTAGGTCTTTTCTTCGGTTGTCGGCATAATTTTTCTGTTGACTCTGAGCTGCTCTTATGTGTTGTTGAATAGATCTGACCTTTTCTACCATTTCATCAACAAGATCAGGTCCTAATAGCTTTCTTTCCCCAACTTCATCCCAGCAAGTTGGATTGCTACATTTCTTTCCATAGATAGCTTCATAATGAGCCATCTGAATACTGGAGTGAAATATATTATTATAAGAAAATTCCACCAAAGGTAGGTGTTGATCCCAACCACCTTTGAAATCCATAGAGCAAGCTCTCAACATATCTTCTAGAGATTGAATTGTTCTCTCAAACTGATCGTCTATCTGAGGATGATAAGCAGTTCTAAAACTCAACTCTGTGTCCAGAGTATGCTGAAGACTTCGCTAGAACATCGAGGTAAATCTCATATCCCAATTAGATATAATAGAAAGTGGTAATCCATGCAATCCTACCACTTCCTTTACATATATCCTGGCAAGCTGATCCAGAGAGAAATCCTCTCTAATATCAATGAAGTGTGAAGACTTTGTAAGACGATCAACTATGACCCAGATAGTATTATTTCCTTTGGATGTTTTAGGAAGTCCTGTGACAAAGTCCATAGTGATGTTTTCCCATTTCCATTCGGGTATGGGTAACGGTTGTAACATCCCCTTAGACTTCTGTCTCGCAGCTTTAACTTGTTGACAAAAAAAGCATCGAGAGACATATTCAGCAACATCTCTTTTCATGCCATCCCACCAGAAGTACTCTTTCTAGTACCTATACATCTTCGTGCTTCCAGGATGAATAGATAATGAAAGAACAATGAGCATCATCCATCAGCTCCTTCTTTAATTAGGGGATGGGAGGAACACAAACCCGATTCCTGAACATTATTATCCCATCACAATCAAGGTTGAATTCAGGAACATTTCTCACATTCTTTTGTAACTCGACATCTTCTTTCTGTGCCTCTTTAATATTCACATGTATGGATGGTTGAAAATTCATTTGAGAAAGATACGATTTTCCCCTTTCATTATAATTCCAAGATCCATCCTTTGTAAATCGTTAAATATTGGATCTTTTGTGATCCTCATCATGGATAAACTAGCATGGTCTTATCGACTTAATGCATCTACCACATTGTTTGCTTTCCCAGGGTGGTAAAGGATTTAGCAGTCGTAATCCTTAATCAGCTCCAACCATCTTCTTTGGCACATATTCAGCTCCTTTTGTGTGAAAATATACTTTAAACTATTATGATCAGTATAAATATCACACCTTTCACCATAAAGGTAATGCCTCCAAATCTTTAATGCAAACATTACCGCAGCTAACTCCAAATCATGAGTAGGGTAATTTTGCTCATTATTTTCATCTGTCGTGAGGCATAGGCTATCACCGTATCATTTTGCATAAGAACACACCCCAATCACTTCTTGGATGCATCACTGTAGATCACAAACCTTTCTCCACTACAAGGCAGTGTGAGTATAGGTGCACTGGATAACCTTCTTTTCAACTCTTTGAAATTCTCTTCAAATTCCTCCATCCAAACAATCTTAACTCCTTTCTGAGTCAACTTGATGAGTGGATTAGATAATCGTGAAAAATCTTTCACAAAACGTCGATAATATCCATCCAAGCCAAGAAATCTTCGGATCTCAGTTACTATTGTTGGTCTCGACCATCTTTCGATAACCTCTATTTTTTCTAGATCCACAGATATCCCCTCTTTTGAGATTATGTGACCAAAAAATGCAACTTTTTGAAGCCAAAATTCACACTTTGTAAATTTGGCATAAAACTTCTCCTTTCTCAGGGTCTTCAATATAATTCTCAAGTGATCTTCATGTTCTTCCTTGATATTTGAATAGACAATAATATCGTCTATAAAGACTACCACAAACTGATCAAGATAGTCTTAAAAGACTCTATTCATTAGATCCATGAAGATAGCAGGGGAATTAGTTAAATCAAATGGCATCACTATAAATTCATAGTGACCATACCTTGTACGGAAAGCCTTCTTTGGTATATCCTCCCTTTTGACCCTTAATTGATGATACCCTGAACGAAGATCAATCTTGGAAAAGTATTGAGATCCGCGTATTTGGTCAAATAGGTCATCAATGTGCGGGAGAGGATATTTGTTCATGATACTGATCTTGTTAAGTTCTCGACAATCAATGTAGAGTCTCATTGATCCATCTTTCTTCATAACAAACAGAACAGGTGCTCCCCAAGGTGATGCACTAGGGCATATGAACCCCTTATCAAGATTCTCTTGGAGTTTCTTCTTCAATTCCTGCAACTCAATTGGAGCCATTCTATAAGGTGTCTTTGAAATAGGCAAAGCACCCAGTATGAGTTCTATTGAAAACTCAACTTCACGATTAGGTGGAAGACCTGGTAATTCATCCGAAAAGATATCATCAAACACCAATACAATGGGCATATTCTTAATCGTGAGTTTCTCACCAACCACTTGAGATAAATAACCTTAATTTAATGGAATCAATACCCATAAAATGGAAGAAATTCCCACTGGAAGGTTACGTTCATCCTTGCATTGATAGACGATCATAGATTGATCTGGAATATGAAATGTGACTTCCCTTCTTTGGAAATTGATATGAGATCCATGTAGAGAAAGCCAATCCATGCCAAGAATCACATCAAATTCCACTATAGGAATGATCACAAGATTTTCATGAATCACTTTCCCACAAACATCAATCGGAGAAGAATTATAATCTTTTGATGCGACTGTTGTGCCATTAGGTGTTGTCACAGCTAACTCAACATCTAATTGTTGAGGTAATACGGTGATACCCTTAGAAAATTCTTTAGAAATAAAGGAGTGGGTGGATCCGAAATCAAATAAAACATTTTCTACATTAGAGTGTATGGTAAGTGTACCTTTCACCACATCGTTATCGTACTCCACATCGCTGATAGAAAATGCATGTGACTTTCCTTTGTCGTTAGCCTTAAGAGTTTGTTGACGTTGACCATCATCATCAACCCTTGGATTAGGGAACTTATTGGAATAATTTCCCATCTCCTTGCACTTGAAACACTGAAGTTTAGTAGGTTCATTTTGTGTATCCCTTCCTTTGTTTGAATCATTAGACATCTTCTTCCCATCATCGCGACATTCAAATGCCCTATGACCTTCCTTTCCACATTTGAAACATTTACTTGTCACTTTAAGACAACTCCCTCCATGTTTCTTTCCACACATTGAGCATAAGGGAAAGCTCATCTTTTTTTCAGTGTGCTCTTTAGATTTTCCTTTGAATTCCATTTTCCTCTTCTAATCAAACCCATATGACTAATGGGTTACTCCAATCTCCATCTCAACTTTGAGAGCACATCGAACGATTTCCTCGTAGATATTGAAGTCCCTTATGGCTATGGACTTTCGAAGACTTGGTTTTAAGCCACTAAAGAATCGATCGATCTTACTCTCAGGTTGGATAATAATACCAGAAGCGTACCTTGCAAGTCTTGTAAAATTTTCTTCATAGGTACCAACAGAATCATCATCCTTTTGCTTCAGTTCATGAAACTCTTTCTCCATATTTGTTCGGAGAATACGAGGGAATTACTAATTGAAAAATAAGTTCTTGATCTCATCCCATTCCATGGACTCAATTTCATCCCTTTGCCTCATATTCTTAATAAGAATCCACCATTGATCAGCATCACCTTCCAAATGATACACTGCTAAGATGACTTTATCATGCTCAGAACATTGAAGAACTGAAAATATCTTTTCAGTAGTACTAATCCATTGTTCAGAAACTAATGGATCAGTAGGCCCGCTGAATGAAGGTGGACACTATCTCATGAAGGATTCAACAGAATGTTGCTCCTTCCTTTGCTCGTTTGGAAGTCCTGTATGATTTATAACTTGAGAATGTTGTGTGAGCATGGCTACAATATTTTCCATTCCAGCTCCCATAATGTTTGGTTGCTCAGGGGGACAATCATTGCATTGCCCGTCGCATTCCGCATTAACACGGTTCCTTCGGGTTCCAGCCAACAGCTTGAACCAAGAAGAATAGTGTGAGAAACAATAATTATAATAGGAAAACCACATAATCAAGAATAAAATTTCACACTTAAGTTCTTATCCTAGGTTATTCATGGCCATTTCTAAAACACTAAGATTGTGTTCTATGCTTAGACATATCCTTAGGGTTCTTACTAAGGCTTTCACATCCTAGATTCTAAAGGTTGACTATACCTTTCCTCTAATACCAACTATAACGACCCAAACTGTACATACATTGTTTTTACATCAGAATTTAAGCACACTTATTACAACATATAACAAAACCAAGAAAGGACCGTATTGGTATAGTGTCTTTAGAAACTAGGAAACATAAACAACTGGTTCATAAAGCATCTACTTTGCCTCCCATTTATTTCATCATATCTGGAGTCCCTTTTTGGCATATTCTACTTAATAATCTTCTTCCTGACCTGGGGAAATAAAACATACAAAAGGGTGAGCTCAAATGCTCAGTAAGGGTAAACAAAAGAAACATCAATCACATCATATACATAATCACATAACTTTTGGAAATCTTAACCTGCAAAAGAGATCATAATTTCATAACATGGGATAAATCATAGTAGTGAAATGTAATCCCAATAACAAGAACATAAAACATGATACTTTGTGGCATACACACATAATCATATAGAATCATTTCTTATTAGTCAAGACTCATTTCCAAGACTATATTAGTGGGCAAAGTCCATTTATGAACTGAGTTCACTCCTCGTTTTAGTCCTGTTTCACTGAACCAGTTTAACCTACCATTCCAGCCATGTCTATCTCATGAGATATAAAATCATTACCCAATGAATTGGAGGGAGATATAGGTCCCACCCATCTCATAATGATACCATTTTTATGTGTGCCACAAAATCATAAATCATACATCACTGTATAACCCATGTAATAAAAATGGGAATCTTAAACGTCATGACATCATAAAACAATTCATATAAGATAATGGAATTCATAAATATAATTCCATCACAACATAATCAAATCAATGTAATAATTGGGATTGAATCATAACCCTTTATTATCTTAGATGGAAAATAATTTTGATAAAACACTAGAACTCCATTCTTGAGGAAAATATCATTTCTACTTCAAAAAACATTTTTCCTTTCTTATCATGTCATACAATTTTAAACTAAAAGAAGTTGATTAAAAATAAATTTGAAAACTCGTAAGGTAAGCTTCTTGGAAATAATGTTTTAAAAATCCATTCATGTCATATATGTTAAAAGAAAACATTCTTCTCGTACTTTTGTCGGAAAAGTCAAAAAGTACCTCGTATGAGAAATGAAACAAGATTCCTTTCATATCATTTACTAAAAACTCAACGAAGGGTAAAATTTGATATAAACTATTGTAGAAGGATATAAATATTACATATTGAGGAAACACAGATGTGGATGATAAAATACACCCCAGTAAATACCGAAGTATAAACAATCTCGGATAAAAATGACATTGTGATATTTCCCTTACCTTAGGTCCGATATGCTTTGTACGTGTCTGAACCTCCTGTATAATGATTTAAATAATGTTATTGACTTATTATAGAATCATACTTATTTTTATGATATCATATATGGTCATATTCTTAGCTTCTTAGTAGTAATATTTCATTGCTACTTGTTATTCGGGTGTTTATAACTTTTTGTTCTTTTGCCTGTTTTGTCGAATAAATTCTTATTCCTCTATTTAGGTTATAGATACCTCATTTCAAGAATGGTATTAGTGTAATATATATCATATTCATTCATTCAATTCATTTATATAATCATCATGAAATGAAGATCATGTAGAACGAGTCGCATCACATCGTGGAGACGGTATTCCGTACGTACGCACGAGTGATGATAATGTTCCTATGATCGTGGAATTGTATTGGAGTGTATGTATACAATTTCACAAGCAGTATCACTTTATAATAGTCATATATAGTCATTATTTACACCATTATACTCATCCAAGTAAGGTGGTGGTGGAAAATAGATTACACTACGGCGTGGAGACGGTATTCCGTACGTACGCACGCGCGGTGATTTATTTTTCCGTAGGATGGATAGATGGTGAAATTGGGTTGTTTCATATATATAATAACATATCAGTATATGAGTGATACTGATGATATTAGTTCATAATGAAACAACTAAAGAAGAAGAAGTGGAAGAAGAAATAAAGATGAAAGAATCGGTAATGGACAATACCTCTTCTTTGAAGTTCTTCTTTGAGACCTCCTTTTAGGGAACTAAAATAGGTCTTTGAAGAAGACCAGAACCTCTAGAATGTTTCTAGGGAGGTGGAGAGAAGGAATTGGCAGGGGTTGGCCGAGCTTGAAGGCTCAAAGTGGTGTGAGGAAGAGGGGGAGGAGGTTCCCTTTTATAAGGGAGGAGAGGGGCTCCTTTGGAAAAACTAAAAATATTATTTTATTATAAAGTCAAGTTCAGTTTTAAATAACTCCAAATTTATATATTTAGAAGCTAAGGTGGGTATGGGTCTAAATATTCTCATCCAATAGAATTTAGACAAGTTTAGGTTCCTATTTTAACCTTATCATTTATATTTATAATTAAGTTAAATAATTTTACATTTACCGTGTCTTCTTGTGTTCTTATAATATAAGGTTAATAAACTTAATATAAGCAGCCAAACGAACCCCAAGTTGTTTATTATTAATATATATAACATTATATAAGTCATTTTGCCGAACCTTATATTTATAGGAATAAAATAACAATTACTAATATAATATTTGTTTTAAAAACTATTTTATGTCAATTTTGACACTATTTAGTAATTAATTTTTGTAAAAATTATAACCGAACTATTAGTTCAAAAAAAGTTCATTAAATCAATAATAACATGTCATATTAATCTATAAAATTAGTTTAATTCATAAAAAGTCTCAAATTACATTTATTTTGGTGTTTATAACATCAATTATGTCAATATTTCATTAATAAGATAATTACTGCATCATCGTTGTGTCATAAATAAATTAAATTATTTAATGTCTCAAAATTACAAATAAAATACCATTATGTAGGAAATCGTTTTAGCTTTCTAATTAATATTTATAGTCGAATTTATCTAATGTATAACCCCATATTAAAAATGATTTACTTATTAAACATTGATTTTAACTATTTTAACCCTTCTTCAACTAAATTAATAATAAATGTCCTAATCTAATCCAAGTGAGACTAAATGGTCCTATTTTATTCCTAAGGCTGTTTTGGTAGAATTACACTTGTCCAATATAATTAGGACATGTGTTAGGGTAATAATAATATCATTTTTACCCTTAATTACCCTATTTACTTTTAACCGTGGTAAAAAAAGTGAAATCTACTATTCACCAAAAAATTATTTTCATCTCATTGAACCACATTTTACTTACTGACATCAACCGTGTCTCTCAGATTTTCAAAATTCCATTCACAGAAGCGGTAAAATTAAGATTTGTGAAAAATTCAGTTTTTAACTACCACTTAGTGGTTTCACTATTCATCATAAATTTAAAGTTTTCATAAAAATACCAAAATTTCACCCTAGGCTAATTTCGATATTCCGAATCCAAAAATGAAGTCCATTTTGAAAAACAAAATTTATAAAATTTAAAAACGGTGGTTATTACAATTCATAACGGCTAGTTTTAATAATACTTTATTAGCATATCATTGTTTAGTGAAACTCGGTATTGCGTACGACGCAAGATATCGATGAAGGTTGTGATTTCGTGTAAAGCAAGACAAGAAAGTGTTGTGTGTAGAAAAAGATTCCTTTGATGATTTATATAACATAAAAGTCTCTGGTGTTACATGTGCTATAAGGATCATTTGTGTGCGATGATTCAGATGTGGCTCATGTTCACATGGCAAGATAAAAAGATGCGGAATGAATTGCCTCCACCCACGGCTGTCCTTCGGTTTGTGAAAGAGTATGCCAAAAGCTAAGAGGAATCCTACCTTGGGGAGATGATAAAGGATCCAAATGTTCGGGTCGGTGATGGTGTGACTCCCCATCCTTGAGGTCGGGGCGAGAATCAGGAAAGGACATCCTATAGTGGTGGGGCTGTAGTGACAGAGAGCTCCATACCGACTATGGGAGAAAAAGAGGTAGCAGATACAGCAAGGGAAGTAGACTTGGTGGTCCCAGAAGAACTGATTTATCTAGAGGGGAGTCCACCAAGAGGATTCTGTAGAATACCCACCCAGGCTCCAGGGAAGTAGCCGCACCATATATACATGCCGGAGAATGCCTCCTTCATGGAGGCATGGGACATCGGGGATGTCAACAAGCAATTCCTCATCCCGTCCGAGATGTGGAAACACTTTAACAACCTTGAGATGGACATGCCAGGAATTGGCCATGTCATTTCAAGATTTGCAGTTTCCTAAGAGGAGGCTGAGCAATACCCGGCAGAGTGGGAGGAATTTGTGCACTCTAGAGATTCCCTCTGTCTAATGATAGACCAAGTGAATGTGTTACTGAATCAGACAACCCCCTGCAGTTATCAGCTGCCTAACTGAGGGAGCGCTTTCCATTTCTGGAGTAATCAGATGAGTTCTCCTAGGGGTAGGATTCCACTAGAGGGATCCCATTGGAGGAGGACAAAGTTTGTGATCAAGACTCGAACCTTGAATAATTTGCAGATTCACATGATGTAAAATACAAAGACCCTTCCTTAGGGTCTGCTTCCATGTCATTCTGGACATCTTACTAATACTGGAACTATGCATGAGGGTCTTATATACATAACCCATTCTCACCCCTCAATAGATGCAGATGCAGGACCTTTAGGATCTACACCTACAGCGACATTGATTACCTCTTCTGGTAGGGCTAGGACACCCGAGGTGGCTCCTCAAAAGATTTCATTCCTTCCGAAAATATAAGAGGGTCCATGCCACAGGGTCCTAATAGCTTCAAACCAAGAAAAAGACAAGGAATTCAATCTTTGTATGTATCTTATACCAAATTAATGATGATCACCCATTGAATATGTCAACAGATGTTCATGCACCTTTTTATTGTTCACAGTTCTTCAAATGGCATGGGCTTCCTGGGTGAGGTTGCTCGAGGCTTCTCACGGTGCATTTTCTAGGGGAATGCTAGAGGTCATGGAGGAATATATTCTAAAAAACCAAGATGTGGTGATCCCAATCACTAGTGGGACTGCCAGCGGGGCTAAGCCTGAGATGATTGAGGTGGGGTCCGATGATGTGGATCGATCAAACAGACCGGGTCTCGCCATAACTGATAAAACCCCAGATGTGGACTGTGTTGATTAGTTCCTTGGGGAGTTCCCCTCTTACGAGGCTACAAAATACACTGACTGGGACAAGATAACCTCTGATAAAGAATATAGGAAAATAGTCTTTCCTCGATCATGGAGGCTGATCAAGCACTTCTTCAATGACAACCCCAAAATGCGATTTCTGGATGAGATACATAGACTTCGCTCGTGACTGCATTAACTGTGTTATGGGGAAGTGGATGCCCATCTTCCCCATTTGATCATTAGAGATATTATAGTGGTGAAAATTTGGGAGTATTACCATGGCCTCGGTGTGGGATGGCAGTAGAGCATAGAGATGAACATCAAGAGGATCAGGGAGGATGAAGATGAGATTCAGTGGCTGCAGGTCCAGGTGGATGAGAAATCATCCTCCCTTGATGCACAATTGGATCTGATATTGTGATTGAATGCCCAACTGGTAGAGGTCGAGGACCGCAAGAAGCAGGCCTCTGTAGGGATGACCTTTATCTAGACCGACATAGAGCAGACCCAAATTGCGGCTGATAAATTTCTACCCATCGCTACTGAGGAAGAGCGGGATCTTAACAGGTGGCAGAAAATCATGGATGCAACAAGCCAATGGGTGGGGGAGCTCAAAAATTATTTTGATGGGGTTAATCCTTCCATGGGAGGGATTAACCATCATGTGATGTAAGGATTACTAAACCCCGAATGTACTTTCAGGATTTGATTGTTTTATGTCAGTTGCATGCTTGAGTTCTGTTATTTGTGTTAGTTTTACATGCATCTGTTATATTCCTGAAATGCCTAGTGATCAATCCCTATGATCACGCGGGTTGATCCCAATGTGATAAACAAGGGATGGTCTACATGCTATTTTGTCTGAACATATGGGTGCTGAAAATGCTTCGTGCATCTGGGGATTGAAAAACTAATCCGGGTATCTGGGGAGAAATGGGAGAGACCCGATTGGAGAATGAGATCCTTAGGACAATCAACATGTCGTACTTCCAAATGTTCTTTAGTGCATGAGCGGGTTAAGGCCACTGGAATCTGACTTAATCCGAACAGAGGGGAATGGAAGGTGTGAATCACGACACCCAAGGTTCAGAACACTATGGTGGTAGAGTGACAATGAAGGATAACTGTTTACCAAGTTTGAAACAAATTATCCTTATTGTGTTAGCCTAAAATGGAGATAAAAAATGAAGGCTGAACTTTTGACCGTGTTCAAAACACATGGGCTTATTCAAAATGCATCCCATTTGTCTTCCAGAACGATGGCTCATGACAGTAGGTGAGCCATCGGCCGAGCATCCAAACTATTAAGGGGTTTATTTAGAGGTTAAAGAGGATGATGTTTCGAATAAGTGGCATGCAAAGCATGGTGTGTGGAGTGATTGGTTGTTCTAATGGAGTCCAACACTCTTTAAATAATGCCACCATGATGAAGGAACATTAGGTGGTGTATCCTTATGATCCTGGATCAAACATACTTCCGTGCATGATTTATTTTGTAAGGGATATGGTGTGTCCCATGATTATCATGGGGCATCCTGATCATTTTCTGGGTAGATTCATAGTTCAATGTCATGCGCTTAGGACATAATGACTTTTGCAGTTTAACGTCATACGATTGGACAATGGGTGAAATGGTAGATCCCATGAAAGGAGTATGTGGTGAGGTATTTATAAACCCGATGTGAATGAAGACATAATGAGTCCGCTCCACACCACACATCTGAGTACAATAGTAAGACATATCATATAGAGGGTGTATAGTCCCCCTCCAAGGACAAAGGTCCTGAGGTTGCAAGCTCCCAACTTAATGGTCGTAGGATAGTCCATTAATGGGGGCTTGAGTTTAATGGACTATGCACAAGTTGGAGATGTTGCCAAACAAGATGTGCAGTTCCGGTAGGGAGATATTCATTTAGGGTCTTAGAACACTAACAAGGTGGGGAAAAGCCACGGGAGGCACATGGAGAGGCATTTTCAAAACCTGACGTGAATGATGACCAATGAGGAACTCACCACACCACACATTCCAAAAAAAAGACTTTTGGCTATGTGACCGAAGGAGAGGGGAAAAGATTTCAGATTCTTTGGGCTAGACCCAAAGACAGTGTGTCAGGGTTTTCCTACGTATCCCATATGGATGGGAATCAAGCCATACGTATTTCTAGATGATATCAGAGTTTGTGGTCTTAGAGCTCATACCATATATGGTAGGAAATATGAGCGATAAATGGGGAGCTAATTATGAAATCCAGTGTGAATGAGGACCTAGAGTCCAGATCACCATGTGTTCATTGGAGAGGTTTTAGGTTGAGGGACTGAAAATGAATGTTTGGCTGGACCTGAGGCATAGTGAACGGGCATTCCTACATAACCCTTTGAGGATGGGAATCATGGCACATGTAGTTATAAATGAGACAAAGTAGGATTCCAGTGTCAGATATAATAAAGTTGTGCGGGTATGGCCCTTGCACCAAATGAAGTGGTATTTGATAGATCTTGTTTGTCCTTTAGTGTGAATGTGTGATTTTTTTAAAGCGATTGACCTAGGATAGAAAGTACTGGAATCACCATAGGAATCTGACCATATGTGGGCATTGAAAAATTGTATGGTGTGTGACTGATACCGTGGATGCTCCTTTCGTCATAGAATCTAAAGATTGGAAAAGGGGAATATCTAATCTTAAAGTGATTCAACCTTTGGACAAATATCAAAAATTGACAAAAGAATGAATATGAAGAACATTGCACAAGGGTTGCAGAAGTTCTGAAATGGTTGCGCAAGTTCACTTGCGCACCTCAATGGTCACGCAAGTACACTTGTGCTCCCAAGGTGATAACCGCCCGGGGTCTTCTCCAGCCTATAAATAACCCCGATGGGCCCTCCCTTTCGAGAAGCATTTTTCTAGAATTCAAAGAAAGAACACTGAATTCCCAAGTCTCTTCTTCAGGTCTTCCAAACTCTTATAAGGTAATACTTTACTTAGAATGGAAGGTCTAAACCAGAGGAGTAAGGTCTAAGTGTTAGAATTCACAAACACTTGGGCGCCTAAGTGGTTTTACCCTTATGGGAAATGGATACACTTGCGTACTGCCCTAATTCTTAAACCAGAACTTGTGCGCCATCTTCTAGAAAGCCTCTAGGGATAATACCAAGGGTTTGAGCCAAGTCTCACCCAAATATTACTCTAAGGGATGAAAATCGCACAAGTACCCATGTGTCGCGCATGTATACCTGTGCGCCCACGCAGTACCTGCGCGCCTACCAGGACATATGCGCCCCTACCTTTTTGGGTTCCATTCTTGCCCATTTCACCCCTCTTATATAATTCCACCTATCCTATTCAAGATTAAATCTTCAATACACTCTACAAAGCCATTTATGGCATGATATATTGATTTGGATTTCTTATCTGAAAGGAATTCCATGGAACATCTTGCAAAATATAGTGATTTATAGAAATTTATGTCATTAACGATTGAGATTTCATTCATTCAACCTCATCCTTTAAGATGAGAGAATCCTTAACATAGGACTACTTTTCAGGAATAATCCTAGTCATTATTCTCAAATATGGTCCTCCTCTTCAGGAGTAAGCCCTAGGCATAATTCCCCAAATTATGGGCATCCTCCTCAGGAGTAAGCCCCAAGCCTTAATTCCTTTAACCTAGGCTTCTTTTTCAGGAGTATGCCCCAGTACAAATTCTCATTAATATGGCCATCCTCCTTAGGAGTAAGCCCCAGATACCCTAACCTGGGCCTCATTTTTAGGAGTAATCCCCAATCATAATTCCCCAAATTATGGTCATCCTCATTAGGAGTAAGCCCCAAACCATAATTCCTTTAACCTTGGCCACCTTTTCATGATTAATCACTAGTCTCAAATATGGGCAACCTCTTTAGGAGTAAGCGCCAAGTCCCTTTAATTTTCAAATCCCTTTAACCTGGGCCTCCTTTTCCAGAGTAATCCCCAATCTTTATTTCCTTTTGATATGGGCTTCCTTATCAGGAATAAAACCCAATCATAAGTCCCCTCCTAACTTGGGCATCTTCCTTAGGAGTAAGTCCCAAGATTAGAGTATCCAAATCTCCATAAAGTACATATACCTTTAGGGACCATTTTCCTGGATTTATTCCCTAATGTAAATCTTAAATCCTCATATATTTTGGGCAGTCATACATACATAATCCCCACATCATTTCTTATGATTGCACCTTTCATGGCACAATTGTCTAGTTTTACCAATACCTCTTGTTTCTCACACTGATCATGACTCACGTGATCTTAGAGTGTAAAAGTAATTATGAAATCTTTATTTGAGCCATCAATCACAAACATCATACTCCCTTATTCGAACTATGTGGGTTCATATTCATTTTCCAAAACAAAGTATACGTAGGTAGCCCATCAGTGGGTACAATCCCAATTCTGAAATAATCCATGTCCTCTTGAATGATTATAAACATCAAGTTCCCCACTTAGGGTCTTTTAAACTATTATGGTAATCATAATGACCAGGAGACTTTTATGTATTTTAAGGATACCATCAACTAAGAATTTCTAACAAATACATATGATTCCCTATCGGTGAAGAATCTCGAATACATATAAAATATTCTCTAAATTTCATTCATATCAATCATTGATTGTTAGATCTAAAGGAAAGAACATGTTATACTTGATAATGTAATAAGGATTTACGAACATAACATAAATCTATAAATAGTGTCCCGAAGTGGACAATAATTCCCCTCAAAAAGGTCTGATGAGTCCGACCTCCCATCCTCTCGACCAATACAAATTCCTAAGCCTCATCAATCCACAACTAAAGAGTGCATACCTTTGGAAAGTAGGTCCAAATGGATATGGAATCATTGGATGTCTCTGGTTCTATGAACAAACCTATTAGAAACTGATTGGAATGTTTGAACCATCAATCAACGAGGTCATCCCCGAATCTAGAGGGAATAAAAAAATGGTGAACACGACGTGAATCATTAACCAAGTTAAAATTATGTTTTTCTTATTTGTTAGGCCACAATTTAAACTCAATGAGAGGGGAAAATAACAATCATTGACATATGTGCTCATATAAAAGATTTATTGGCCGAAATTATCTTGATTATGTCTGTTATATCAAACAGGCACTCTTTTCCAAGATTTTCTGCATTCTAAGAAATGGCCGCTCTCATGTTCACACCTTTGAATACTGCTGCTGCGAATGCCATTGCTGCTACTCCTGCTGGATCTTCATCCGCTTTGAGGATAACATCACCTACTCAGCGTCTTCAATGTTGGGTATCAAACGCGCTATTTAAGGAGTACCGTCAAAACGGTACTATTCCAACTCTGGAGGCTGCCCGACAAGTCCTCCATGGAAACAACTCACACTGGTCATCCGGACACCGACTACCAGTGATCAAGAAGCAGGCGGTGCTAACCACCGTCTCCAACCATTTCAGGTCATTATCCCCAAAACGCAATCACCATACACTCCTATAATCTGGGGGGGTGAATGAGCAGGTCCCTCAGGGCCTTAATTCAAAGAAGTAGGAGTCCGTCCTGAGGGATCCCATCAAAAATCACCTCTAGACTCGTGTGGCAGTGCGCCCTCACCATGATGAGGGTGTCAACTCTAGGCGTTCGGATCAGGTTCCTCAAACCCGAGCGGGCAAGAAGAATCAACATAGGCAAGATCCGGTCAACAGGGAGCAGGTTCTCATCTCTTCCATCTCCGGAGAAGTCCACTAACCTATCTTGGTGGCAAGAAATGAGTAGGCACACACACCTACCTGTTTTAATTCTGTTGTCCAGCAGACTCATCTGGCAGCATCACGCCAATCCTGCCCGGCAATTCCGGCGGAGTACTCTAGGCAGGAACATACACCTATTTATACATCATCAGCTAGTCAGCAGGCTCGTCTGACTACATATGATGGAGCTCATCAACCATGTTCGGAGAATTACAATCACCAGGCACATACACCTGCTATAATTAATCAAGCCTACCAATAGTCTAGCTTGGTAGCACATAGAGAAGTCAATCAGAATGCTCCAGCGATAAACATGAGGTAGAATTAACTCTCTGCCCCCACAATTGAGTACTGTCATGATTCAAAGACCGGAAAAGGAGGACAGGAGCAGGGACATACACCTACTCGACGCCCGGAATGGATGTATATCCCCATTCTGGCAGCTTAAGTCACCAAGAATATTCTATCAACGGTGAAAGAGCAGAAGCAAATCCCTGCTCATATTCTGGATTCTTTCCAGCATATTATAACAGCTTCAATGGAATCTCAGGGAAAGACACATAAATCTATCCCTACTGGTGGAGTGACGCATCAACAGTTCATTCCAGAACAGACACACACATCTGTTCTAGTCCAAGAGGGTTGTAGGGAATACTCCCCCATATCCTACGAACAACCAAGTCAGGCACATACACCTAATTTGAGTAGAGATCGTCAGCCTAACCTGGCCATCTCTCTTGATCAGGCACATACACCTACTCAGAGAAGACACTTTTATCAACAGGTGGTTTCCAAGGAGAGTAAGAAGGGGTCTAAGAAAAAGACATGCCCAACACATTCAAGAGATCAAGAGCCAATCTGTAACAAGGCCTTGCTCGATGTTGGAGTTCAAGAATCCCTCAGACGGTTATATGTTGGAAAGCAAGATTCTACTACCTCATTTACCAATAGTGGGAACATTAATTCCGAAGGTCTTCAACAGACACTTCCACATGAAGGCTTGCTTCATGAAAATTCGATCGATCTCGAAGTCTCATGTTCAAATGAGATCTATAGGAATCCTATGTGTTGTCAGAAGACCAAGGAGCAAGGGATCTCATTTTTACTATAACCCACCGTGGTGGTCCCCCCCATGATGATGAATTTTGCTGCGAAATTCCTCTCTGTAGTAGTGATGCACATTTCCCGGAAAATGCTCCTGTGGATAATGTAGTGTTAAAAAAGCCCTCTTATCTTGAGGAGCTTGTAAACTTGAAACCAGTCTGGTATGATGATTCATTGCTAGCAGGTGAAATACTTTTTCAATCAGAAGATAGCCCAGGGTGTAGGTCATTCTCCAAACCACCCCTAAGTCATGCATCTTCTAGTTTGATCAGTGATTTCTCTACCAATATTGTTGAATCCGATGAAGCAAGATGGAAGATCCATCTCTGGTCAAATCAGGTAGAAGAATATTCATTGAATGATAAAGATGAAATACTAAACATGATAAAACAACAGGTGAAAGGTGATGTGCCAGTCATGTTTTGGCCTCTGGTTGACTCTCAGTATGACATTCCAGAGATGTTGATGGAAGATGGAATTCATAATATTCATCTCAAAATATGGAAAAATCATTGTCATTTGAAAAATAATGTATTATCTTATGATGAATATGAAAATAATGTTAAGATAATAGAAGGGTTACAACATCAAATTGACTTGGCATCTCTATCAGTCTCTTGATATTCGAAGGCTAAAAAGCAGCAGAGAGCCCTTAAACGTTCATTCCTTGGCGCACTAAGAAGATTGCGCCAGTTAATTGCCAATTCCCCATCTAGTATTCATGTCAGAGGATGGGGTGTTCATGGAGCATGACATTTCACTGTGATCTCTAGTCAGCAAAGCCCGCCGAAAATGGTATCATGCAATGTTATTGCCTCTGGCCGACCACAATCAACTGGCTTTGTTTGTAATCAATGGCATGCCCAATAACAAGCTTCAACTAGTTCCTCTCAAAATCAAGAATACAGAGAACAATTTGTTGAATTACTCCTGCATCAAGAAAATGAGAATATTGAACATGCCTCTCATATGGAGCAAGCACATCATCAAGTGACAGAAGTGTCAGAAATCATCCAAAGGTCTTTTGAACCGGGTGATACAAGTAGATATAGGTTAATACATCCAGCTAATTTTCGGACCATGGTCCGTAAGATCAGGAGAAATTTTAAGAAGGTCTCAGACATAGCATGTCATGAGCCACCCCAGATTGCCAGACTGGGGAATCTTTTAAACCAACCCTCAGAATCAACAAATCAGATTCGAGGAGTTGAGCAATGACAGCAGGAACAAACCCTGTCCACCGAACTGGGGAATTCTTCAACTCATCAATCCACTCCTCATAGAATGTCCGTATTTTATCGATTGGGGAAGAAGCCTCAAGAATGTAGAGCCAAATTATTAGTATATTCTCTCCAAATTACGATTCTTCAAGAATTTCCTGAGGGATTGAATCAACAAAATCCAATGTCTCATCAAAGACATGGGCGAAGGCAATATCACAAAAATGCTGATAGAAGGGATGTAATGCGTTATGAATAAATTAATGTCATCAATGCCATTGTTGCTGATCCACTATATGAGGCTCACTCAAGGGACTCAGATGAAGAGGTTCATGCTCAGGATGGTGTACGCACAGACACAAATGAAGAAGGTGTGCATACACGAAATCAAATGTTTACCCAAAATCTGGGTGTTCCTTCAAATAACCCACTTCACCCTCTCCGAAAGGGATCAAACAAGGGGAAGGGAAAGAACCAGGTTACATATCCTTCTTCTAGAGAAGTCCAATCTCTCTCACTAGAGCAAAGATTTGTGTAATAGGAGGAAGAAATGAAGGAATTGAGGAGGATGAATGCAGAACTACTTTAGGGTAGTCTTCCTCCAAAGCGTGCTGCAGTCAGTCAACCAAGGGAGTTTGTTGCATCTACTAATATGGATCAAGAATATACTCCTTTATCAGTACACCATCATCAGTTTAATCCTATGGGTCAAGTGCAACAACAATTTGTAGTGCTGCCATCAATTGTTGTACCAACTGCCATACCGGTCCAGACTCCAGTCATTGAACTTGCCCAAGTCCAAGTTCAACTAGATGTTTATCAAAATTAATAACTACCATTGAGTCATTAACGTCTCGATTAGAGACTATGGAAGGGAAGAATCCACAGTTTCAACCAGAAAATAAAGCTTACCCTGAATGGGTAGATTGAATCCCCCCCCATCAAGTTTTGGGAAACCGGTATTCCCTATTTTCAATGGATCAGGTGACCCTGAACAGTATTTGATGCATTACGTGTCTTGTTGCGATCCTATGATGGGAACTCCAGAGCAACAAGAAGCAGTGAAACTCAAATTCTTCATGTGAACTATGCAAAGACCAGCCTTTGTCTGGTACACAAGCTTGAAATCCTAGTCAATTACTGAATGGGACGATCTCCTTCAACGACTTCTTCTTCAATTCAGTTCAAATTTTCCAAAGATAGCAGTTTTCGATTTTACAAACTGTAAGCAAAGGGAGAATGAAAGATTCTCTAATTTCATTGCTCGCTGGAAGGGATTAACATATTCCTTGAGCATAGAACTCCCTCAATAGGAACTATTTCATATATTTGTGGCAAATCTGCATGACAAATTACACTCACCACTGATCCCTGTGAAATACACAAGAGGGTTTTGAGACCTCACATTAATTTCTCAATAGATTGAAGATTCTCTTATACATACTAAGGCTAAATCTCATGTAATTCCATCAGCTCTAGGAAGGAGAATGGGTAAAGCAGAAACTGCTACAATTACGCTTAAACAAGCACTTGTACCTGCTTCTACTTCAAAACCTTCATCTTCTGGAAGGGCTCCACCTCCAGATCGCCAACAACAAAGGTCATTTCTTCATGATGATCAATGAGATAAAAGATGGAAACAATATGAGGATCTAAAGAGCAATGTTTATTCTTTCTAAAATAAACATGTTTCGGGTTACTTCATTTCGGCCCTAGAGAATACTTTGGTTTAGCTGCCAAGGCCCAAAAGGCCTAACAAGGAAGGAGATGAAGACCATTCTAATTATTGTCCCTTTAATCAAATGTTGGGGCATCCCATCCAGGAGTGTTCTGTCTTCAAAGACCTCCTTCAAAAGATATTTGACATGGGATAAGTCAAACTGAATGGCTCTTCAGCCCAGGTAGCATGTGTTACTGCTACAGTTCTAGAGGAGGAAGGCGAGTGGCAAAAAGTCAAAAGCAAAAATGCACAAAAATATGATTATTGGATGGTCAGAAAGATGATCAACTGAACTCATGCTATTTTGCGAATGCAATTGAAGAAACCAATTGTACCTTCTTCCATGAATGCCGCAGCAAAACCCTCTTCATCAGAGGGAAAATACTCAACGAAACGGCATGATTCAAATAAAGAAAAAGAATTAGAAGAAGATGAGTATGTGTAAAAACCTAAGATGTCTTTGACCATGGAAGACTTCATGCCATATACTTCAAATCAATGGGAACCATCCCACCAAATGGCACAGCCTAAACAGGATAATCAGGAAGAGTATTCATCGGAAGATGTGTTGATTATCGGTTCTATTAATATGATTCAATTAACAGATCCATACGTCAGTCGCAGTTTTGATTTAAATGAGCCTAAATTCCTTGTATCAAACAAAGGAATCAGAGGAAGTTCCAGAGTCTCAGGATACAGGGGAAGATGTGGATCTTTCAGAAACCACTATTCCAATTATACCCCTACTAGAACTCTGTACGCTGTAGAAACTCGTGGTAGATCCCATAAGTGAGCTCAGTAAGAACAAGCAAGTTCTTCTACCAATAGCAAATTCAGTCATGGAACAGTTATTCTGGAAGACTAGTTGAAGGTTCCATCTTCTTCCTCTCAGCAAGTAAATGGATCTAATCGGTCTAATCTTCCAAAACCATGAATATTGACAACTCCTATCCCGATGCATGATGCATCAAACTCCAAAGCACCTTCTTCCAAGGAACCTACTAAACCACATGCTCATGTTGGAAAACGCATACCTCTAGATCAAAAGTATGATGTATCGAAACACTTGGCCCAAGTACCAGCAAAGTTATCAATTATGGATCCTTTGAATCTGTCAAAAGATATTCGGGAGGCACTTATTGAGGCTTTGTCAAGTCCTCGGGAGATGGAAACTGAAATTACTGTAGCTGAATTCTATCACATAGAGAATAATCTTACAGAATGCCATGAAATAATAAATTTTACTGATGAAAATGAACATCATGTTGTGAATGGGCATATTAGACCGTTGTACTTATTTGGCAAGGTCAATAGCATAGACGTCCAAAGAGATTACATTGAAAATGGTTCAGAAGTCAACCTCATGCCCATTCGTACACTTCATCGATTGGGCCTCATGGAATCTGATTTATCTCCTTCTACCATGATGTTACAAGGATATGATAAAAATGAACAAGAACTATTGGGAGAAGTTACACTCAAAAATCAGTTTGGAGATCTTGTATACAATTCAGATTTCATGGTTGTTGATCAAGACTCAGCCTTCAACATATTTCTTTGAAGACCCTGGCTACATAAACATGCATCTATCCCTTTATCATACCATCAATGTCTCAAGTATTGTTTCGATGGTCACGTTGGGACATTGTATGTTGATAAGGCCCCGTTCGAGACATGTGAGTCTCAATACATTGAGGCAGAATTCTATCACATGAAGGGAAGGGAGAAATACACAGAAAAGGAGATTACCAAAGTTAATGCTCCGTGTGGTTTGGAAAAGATTCCAGTAAATACATTTGTGAATGTGAGTACAAATTATGTGTTTCCTATCAGTAAAACTGACAAGATAGACCCAAATCAAAATACTCTTATGGAAAGATCCATAATGTCAATTACGAAAATCATGCCAGACAAAATGGGAGAAATTGGTGATCCTCCAAGTAGTGATGAAAGCCCAAATGGAGACGTCTTCATTTCATCTGTTGAAATCCAACAAGTCTATCCTGCACCAATTAGGCCAGAAGAACTTGTAGCAACATCATTGGTGAACAATAATGTCGATTCTCAATCCATCATCTCCTCATTATTACCCAAAGAAGACCCTTCATCATCAATCAGGTTGGAAATTGAAACTTCTTCTTCAATATGTGCAAATTTTGACATCTCTTCTGATCATGAAGATTATGCTTCATCATCTATTGTGAAAGTAGAATTGGAAGAAATAACACATGTTGAAGAAGAAGAGAAATATATCAGAGATTCTCCTCCAGCATTTGAAGGGGGTATCTCTACCACTGTGGATGAACTCTGAGAAATAAATCTGGGTACAAAAGAAGATCCATGCCCCACTTTAATCAGTGCGGCCATGCCTCTTGAAGAACAAGAGATGTATATTTCCATTTTGAAGAAAAATTGAGACATATTTTCTTGGATCTATACATAAATACCTGGGACTGATCCTGATGTTGCTACTCATCATTTGGGTTTACCATAAGAACATCAAGGATTTAAGCAAGCCGTGAGAAGAACACAACCAACTTATGCTTCCGAAATTGATGTTGAAGTGGATAAGCTTATCAAAGATAACTTTTTTAGAGAAGTTCTATATCCCAAGTGGTTGGCTAATATTGTCCCTGTAATGAAGAAGAACAATCAAATTAGAGTCTGCATCGATTTCAGAGATCTTAATCGGCATTGTCCTAAGGATGATTTCCCAGTTCTGATTATAGAACATTTAATTGATGAAAAAGCTGGATATGAAGCACATTCCTTCATGGATGGATATTACAGATATAATCAGATCCGAATTCCCCTAGAATACAAGGAATCCAATGCCTTCAGATCGCCTCATGGTGTATTCTGCTACCGTGTAATGCCCTTTGGCTTAAAGAATGTAGGAGCAATATATCAGCGTGCCATGCATCGTATATTCAAACCCATTTTAGGGAAGTTTTTCGAATTCTATGTGGATGATTTGGTGGTTAAATCCAAACAACATTCTAATCACTTGGCTGATTTGGAATTCATATTCCACAAGCTTCGACAACATAATTTGAAGATGAACCCCTTAAAACGTGCTTTTGTGGTAACAACATGAAAATTTCTTGACTTTGTTGTACGCCATCGTGGTATTGAAGTCGATCGTGAGAAGAAAATCACAATCCTTGGTATGTAACCTCCTCAAAACTTGAATGAATTAAGAGGCCTTCAAGGAAATTTATCCTATATTTGGAATTTCATCACGAAGTTGGCAGGGAAAAGTTTACCCTTCACCAAATTGATGAAGAAGGGAGTCGCTTACCAGTGGACTGAAGAATGTCAAGAATCATTCGATATTCTCAAGAAATACCTCTTGAATCCACCTGTACTCATGCCACCTGTTGGGGGAAGACCACTTATTCTCTACGTGATAGCTCTAGAGCGATCATTGGGTGCCTTTCTTGCTCAGAAAAATGACGTTGGGAATGAAAACAGCCTCTTTTACCTCAGTCGGACTATGGTTGAAGCAGAAACCCAGTATTCAAGTATTGAGAAGTGCGACATGGCATTAATCATTACAGTTCAGAAGGTGAGGCACTACCTGCAACATCATGAGGTCAAATTAGTATCTCCCAATAACCTGTTCAAATTCTTCCTTAGTCATCCAATGATTATATGATGTATGGAAAGGTGGGAGGTTATTTTGTAGCAATTTAACATTCAATATGTGTCTCAAAAGGAAACAAATGGCCAAGCTCTGGTTGATTTCCTGGATGAACAACCTTCAGTGGAAGACGCATCTTCAGATATTGAACTCCCTGATGAGGAAGTCTTCTCTATTCATGAAAGGCCTGATGCATGGGGAATGTATTTTGATGGTGCTTCCAAAAGTCCAATAGAGAGGAAAATGGAAAATCCTAAATTCAACAAATCTGGCTTAGGAACTGTGCTCATTTCTCCATAAAAGGCAGTGTTACCTTATTCCTTCTTATTGTGGGAAGTTGGTACCAATAATGAAGCTGAATACCAAGCTCTCATCGTAGGCTTGGAATTGGCGCTTCAAGAACAAGTGAATCACTTAATGGTGAAAGGTGATTCAGACCTGGTAATCAAGCAAGTCAATGGGGATTATGCCATCAGAAAAGAAGAACTAATCCCTTTATATGATTATGTCAGATAGTTAATGGCGGAATTCAATTCGGAACTGACATTTTCATATGTCCCACGATCAAAAAATGCTCAACCTGATGCACTGGCTAATATAGCCACAGATCTGGCAGATCTAAATCAGGACGAGACAACCATCAGTATTTCTCACTGTTGTGCAATTTCACATTATGTTTGAATCAGAACAGAGGACATTAATGAAATTAGTCCCATTCCTGACCCATATGGTCATACTATAGGATGGATGTCACCTATCAAGAAATACCTTCAAAATGGAACACTTCCACCTGATAGAGATGGGAAAGAATATATCCGGTGATGTGTGGTCAATTTTTCTCTTTAATATAGCCCAGATCTCCTAGAGAAAATTCTTGACAAACATGGTTTTGATGTAGTTCTCTTCAGATGCATTGATGGTGAAGATACAATGGCTATCATGAAAGAGGTGCATGCCGGAATCTGTGGTTCCCACCAGTTTGGACATAGACTGTCTGAACAGATTCGAAGGCTTGGATACTTTTGGCCTTCAATGATACAAGATTTTCTTGATTTCACAAAGAAGTGTCATTCATGACAAGTACATGCCAACTTCATTCATCAAACTCCAGAGTTTCTTTATATAGGTAAATACTCATGGCCATTTTCCACATGGGGAATGGATGTGGTGGGACCTTACCCTTCAGCTACGGCCAAGCCAGTTAAGTATATTCTTACTGCTACTGATTTATTTTCCAAATGGGCAGAGCCAACACCGCTCAAGGAAGTCAGTTCTAAATGAATTGTTAGCTTCATCAAGGCTAAAATATTTACCAGATTTGGTGTCCCTCATACCATATTGACAAACAATGGCACCAACTTCTATTCATCTGTGGTGAAAAAGTTGTATCATGAATACAACATCAAATCCAACCATTCATCTCGGAATCATGCAGCGGCCAATGGCCAGATAGAAGCCTTCAATAAAACTCTGTCAAATATACTGCAAACGATGGTGGATAAAGATATGAAATCATGTCCTGATAAACTCTTCCATGCTTTATGGGCTAATCGGACTACCACCCGCACTGCAACTCGGTCAATTCCATATTCACTGGTATATGGAATGGAAGCTGTCTTGCCCATTGAAGTTCAATTGCCTTTTCTCAGAGTAGCCATTTGTGATTAGTCATCTGTAGATGAGAAATATCAAAAGCTGTTGAATGAATTGGAACGGTTGGATGAGAAAATATTGTGCACTTTGCACCACTTGGAAGTCTATCAGAATCGAATAACACGAGCTTTTAACAAAAAAGTTTGTCTTCGTTCATTCACTCAGGGAGAATTGGTATTAGTTCTCAGAACTCCAATGATACCAAGAAAGAAACCTCCCAAGCATGAGCCAAAATGGGAAGGACTTTACTCAATACATAGGGTCTACTCCAATGGAGCTTATTCTTTAATCTCGATGGATGGAGAACTCATCACTACTCCAACCAATGCCATATTTTTTAAGATGTATTTTGTATAAACACAAAATATATCATCCTGGTTTGGTATGACCTTAAACTGCACCACCATACAACAAGATGTTAAACTACATCATCAACGGTCCATGCATATGACCCAAAACTATTTTCAAGTCCCTTACATCAAGCAAGATATTAAGCTACATCATCTAGGGTCCATACATATGACCATAAACTATTTTTGTTACTTTCATCCCACACGATGTTAAACTATGAAAAAGTTCCCTAATTTGTCCTCACTGCATGATATTAAATTGAACAGTCCCCCTTCCGTCCAACATGACATTAATCTGCACCATCCATGGTCCATGTATATGACCTTAAACTATTCTCACTTTCGTCCAACATGACGCTAAATTGTATCGTCCTTTTTTCATCCAACAAGACGTTAAGCTATAAAAATGTCCCTAATTCATCCAACATGATGTTAAATGGTGTACTCTTTTGTCCTTACTGCATGACATTAAACTTCACAGTCCACTATTTGTCCAACATGACATTAAACTGTGTTTTCCCCATCGTCCTAACTACGTGACTCTAAATTGTACAGAAAGCCATTTGACACGTCCTACATGACATTAAACTATACTTCGTTCCTACTACATGACACTAAACTATGCAGCACCAATAGTCCTAACTGCAAGAATTTAAACATTGTAGTCCTTTTATATGTCCTACATGACATAAAACTGTACTTTGTCCCTACTACATGACACTAAATTGTCTAGCACCAATAGTCCTAACTGCAATACTTTAAACTGCATAGTCCTTTTATATTTCCTATATGACATTAAACTGTGCATCGTTAAGGTTGTTGTTACCTCTTGTTTCTCACACCGAGTATAAATCACGTGAGATTAGAGCAAACTTCAACCAGAACTCTCTCTCTAGGATACTAACCATGTGTATATCCCAACACCATCATTTTTAGGTCGTTGTCCCCAAGAAAAACTTGATCATTATTTCATTCTTTAATTGAACTACACGGACTTCGATCCTTGACTTCCATGATGGGTACATAGGAAACCTCCCAAGGTTTAAGCCCAAAATCAATCTCTTCACATCGGTTCACCTCCATCTCATACGATGTTCATTCGTGGAACGCCCCTAGAATCAATATCTTTACATTGGTTCACTTTCTTCCTTGTTATATGATGTTAAACTATACAGCACTATTTTGTCCAGTATGACAATAAACTAAAAATATTCTTTGATACCCTCAGCTGAGTGGGAATCATTGTATACATTGATTTTCAATCATGTTATATTCCAAAGACTTCGTGCATACATGGAAATTCTTGAACCTTTTATCTTGGATTAAACCATCATTGCACTAATGTCCCCTTTCACCCTTCGCATGTACGAAGAAAATTTGTATAGAGGGTATTTCTAGAACTACGTGGGCTTGATTCCATCCTTATGGGATACGTAGGAACATTCGAGTGTCCCTCGAATCCAACCCCAAGTCTTTTTGGGCCTAACCCCAAATTCCACTTTTAGTCCCCTGGCTGAAAAGTCCCCATGAAAACACACACTGTGTATTTCTTATAATGTTCCAAGCTCTATGACCCTAAACTAAGATTTCTAATACTTTTGTCCCACACAACGTTAAACTGTAGTTCATGAACTATGTATGGCTTGATTCCCATCCTTATGGGATACGTAGTAAAGTCTAACATTTCAATTCAGGACCCACCCACAACATGATTATAGTTAGAATTGATCTGTGTATCCATGTATACATTGGACAATACCCATATTTATGTGTCATAATCCTATCCTTAAATATTTTCAGATCTTCATAACACTTTTCTTGAATTTTAGTCACAAAAATTTCAAATTCCTGAGAGTTCATTTCCCTGACTATGCAGTACGTTCCCTTAGGTGGCGTTGCATAAACAGTCTCCATAACTTATTTGTCTGCCAAAGGATACTATTATTTGACCATCCAGTCAATGACCTCAGGTGGCCCTACATAATTCAAACCCCCTAACAAGTTTTTCGGATATTGGTAACTTCATTCTTAGGAAGAAAGCCTATTTTGTCCTTATTTGTCTCAAATGACACTATGTAGGGATCCGCATAAAATAGCCATCCTTAACATATTTGTCCCATATCCTTTTTCATGATTTGAAAGGATTCAAGTCTATGGTTTATATTCTCCTTCCCTATGTTTGGGTCATACCTTCGTAGGGGTGATATCCATCAAGTTCTTTGATAATCATGTTTGGAAATATCTTCTCCATATTCAAGTACCTCTTTCTATACAACAAACTATATACCTTGGAAAATTTGAATCTTCATAAACATTCACTGGCTTTTTAGAAATAGGAATGTAAATTTATGAGAGTTCTTTTGCCTGACTATGTAGTACGTGCCCTTAAGCAGCCTTGCATAAATAGTCTACAAAATAGACTTGTTAGCCAAAAGATTCTATTTATTTGACTATGTAGACAATTCCCTTAGGTGGCCCTGCATAATTCAACCCCCTAACTGGTTTGTTAAATAATGGTAACTTCATTCATGGAAACTACTTCTTCTATTTCTTTTTAGCTCTTTTTCAAATCATTCCTCAGATCCAAATTTTCATAAGTTATAGTTTACATTTTTCCCTCATACTTGAGTATGGTAATATGTTTTCAGATAAATTGTCAAAGAATTGAGTCAATTTTAATCCATTTTGGTCAATGCTATTTCGACCTTAAACATTAGCTGCTTTATGTCCGACGTGAATGACTTTAAACCGCCCACAAAAGACAAAGGAACTCTGAATAAAAGTTATGTTCCATCTCACTAAACATACTTTTTGTATGATTTAGGTAATATTGATAAATTAAAATATTCAAAGCTTGTAGGGTTATTTACATTAATCCTACTAAAAATCAAACTATGCTTACTAGGCCCATTGCCTTAGGTAATATTTAAAGCATGTAACAAAAGAATGTAGGTACAAATGATTGAAGATGAAAGTGTTTTTCATTGATACACAGGAGATAGAAGGACATCCACAGACTGGAGTCTCTTACTTTTACAGAAATTAAAAAAGGCTTTCAATAGAACTCATCATTTGATTTACGACATCCTGAGCTTCATCAGCAACCACCTATAATTAATTCATTCAACTGGATACAATAAGAGATGTAGTGATACCGGCTCTTCATGGAACAATTGTAAAAGGATGTTCTTGAGTGCGGTTTGAGAAAATATTCTTGCTAATTAAACAGTGAATCTATTTCTATCCAAGAGACTTGGAAGATGGATACATGGATTTTAGAATAGAGCATTGGAAGTAAAGATCCATTTGGAGAGAGTACTTTTTTTAGATATTGCTCTAATGCCAGGTTTGTCTTCTCTCCACCAACCTGAAGTGGAAAACATTTCAGCCCATGGGTTTTCCATTTTCATATCTGCAAGGAAATGGCATGGAGAAATAATATGAAAGTTCACACTAATGTTGTTGCTCTTAATTCACAGCATAACCGAAATAGAGGAGTAGTGGTGCATCTGCATCTCAGGCATATAGTTCTTTTCATCTGGAACATTGACTCCTTGCAGATGACCATGACCATACAGAGGTAGGTAGATGCTCTGTGTGAAATTAAGATGATATTTCTTCAATTACATAGCCAAATATGGGAAAGTGATGTCACAGATATCATAGTAATCATGGCCAAAAATTCTCATCATGTCATCAATCCACTTGTTATCTAGTTCATCAGCCATTCCAATTCTGTTGGGAGCCATTGAATCTGCACAAAGGTTGAATAATTAACTCTTAAATAAGTTGATCTTTCATAAAATTTGTGAAAGAATTCGAAAAAAATGTCAATGGCATTAAGGCGAGCAAGTGTAAACTTGGCGCGCAAGTATGGATGTGCCGCACAAGTATTTGGCGCGCATGTATCACCGCACAAGTCCAAATACTTTAACAGAAGCACGACACAAGAAACAAGAAGCGTGAAACAGCGTAATCATTTGTGCAGACAAGAAAAATCCAAGAGCCATGCTGCGCGCCAAGAGAAAGAAATCTGTGAGAGCCGAGTGATTTGTGCAGAATGAAGCCCCCTATTTATAGACACCGCCATCACCCTGCACGCTGTACCCTGTGCAACTAAAGGCCGTACCCCTGTGCGCCAGACCCTATGTGCCTGAAGCTCATTTGTGCTCCCAACCTTACGCACCCCAATTTCCTTTTGATTCTCGATTTCCTCAGAGGAAAATCCTCATTTATTTTGGATCCAACTCTAAGGGGGGAATTTGTTTTACGCTCCTTTCATCACAAAATCTAATGATTGTAAAAAGGGAATATCTGAGCTCAAAGTGATTCAACCTTTGGACAAATATCAAAAATGGGCAAAGGAATGAATAAGAAGAACATTGCACAAGGGTCGCGCATGTTCTACAATGGTCATGCAAGTACACTTGCGCGCTGCAATGGTCGCGCAAGTACACTTGCACGCCCTAGGTGATAACTGCCTGGGGTCTTCTACATCCTATAAATACCCCCGATGGACCCCCATTTCGAGAGGAATTTTTCCAGAATTCACAGATAGAGCTCTGAACGCCCATGTCTCTTCTTCAGGTCTTCTAAACTCTTCTATGGTAATTTTTTACCTAGAATAGAAGGTCTAAACAAGAGGAGTAAGGTCTAAGTGTTAGAATTCACTAACACTTGTGCACCTGAGTGGTTTTACCGTTGAGGGAAATGGACACACTTGCGCACCGCCCTACTTCTTAACCAGAACTTGCTCACCATATTCTGGAAACCCTCTAGGGATAATACCAAGGGTTTGAGCCAAGTCTCACACAAGTATTACTCTATGGGCGGAAAATCACACAAGTACCCATGTGCCACGCATGTATACCTACGCGACAAGAACTTGTGTGCCCACACAGTACCTGGGCGCCTGCCAGGACATGTGTGCCCCTACCTTTTTGGCTGCCTTTCCTGCCCATTTCACCCCTCTTATGTAATTCCACATCTATTATTCAAGATTCAGTCTTCAAGACACTCTTCAAACCCATTTATGGCATGATTTCTTGATTTGGCATCCTTATCTGAAAGGAACTCCGTGGAACATCTCTCAAAATCTAGTGATTTATATATCATTATGTAATTAATGATTGAGATTTCATTTATTCATCCTCATCCCTTAAGATGATAGAATCCTTAACATGGGCCTCCTTTTCAAGAATAATCCCCTGTCATAATTCTCAAAAATGTGCCTCCTTTTCAATAGTACGCCCCAGTAATAATTCCCCAAATTATGGGAATCCTCTTCAAGAGTAAGCCCCAAACCTTAATTCCTTTAACCTGGTACTCTTTTTTAGGAGTAATCCCCAGTCCAAATTCTCATTAATATGGGCATCCTTTTTAGGAGTAAGCCCCAGATCACCTAACATGGGCCTCCTTTTCAAGAGTAAGCCCCAGTCACAATTCCCTAAATTATGGACATCCTCCTCAGGAGCAAGCCCCAAACCTTACTTCCTTTAACCTGGGCCTCCTTCTCAAGAATAAGCCCTAGTCTCAAATATGGGCATCCTCTTTAGTAGTAAGCCCCAAGTCCCTTTAATTTTCCATCCCCTTTAACCTGGGCCTCTTTTTCAGGAGTAAGCCCCAGTCATAATATTCTTTTGATCTGGGCTTCCTTATCAGGAATAAAACCCAATCATAAGTCCTGTCCTAACGTGGGGATCATCCTTAGTAGTAAGTCCCAAGATTAGACTATCCAAATATCCATAAAGAAGATATACCTTTATGGACCCTGTTCCTTGATTTCTTCCCTGAAGTGAATCTTAAAACCTCATCTATTTTGTGCAGTCATACATACATAAGCCCCACATCATTTCTTTTGATTGCACATTTCATGGAACAATTGTCTGGTTTTACCAATACCACTTATTTCTCACACCGAGCATGACTCACGTGATCGTAGAGTGTAAATGTAATTATGACATCTTTCTTTGATCCATCAATCATAAAAATCATACTCCCTTATTTGAACTACGTGGCTTCTGATTCCTTTTCAAAAACAATGGATACGTAGGTAGCCCATCAACAAGTACGATCCCAATTCTAAAATAATCCATATCCTCCTGAATGACAATAAACATCAAGTTCCCAATTGAGTGGCTTTAAAACCAGTATGGTCATCATAATGACCAAGAGACTTTTATGTATTTTAAGGATACCATCAACTAAGAATCTTTAACAAATACAGATGATTCTATATCAATGAAGAACCTCGAATACATATAAAATATTCTCTTAATTTCCTTCAAATAAATCATTGACTTTTAGATCTAAAGGAAACCACATTTTATACTTGGTAATGTACTAAGGATTTATGAACATAACATAAATCTATATAGAGAGTCCCAGAGTAGACAATAATTCCCCTCAATAAGGTGGGATGAGTCTGACCTCCTATCCTCTCAACCAATGCAAATTCCTACGCCTCATCAGTCCACAACTAATGAGCGCCTACCTTTGGAAGTAGGTCCAAATGGATATGGAATCATTGGATGTTTCTGTTTCTACGAACAAACCCGTTAGAAACTGATTGTAATGTTTGAACCTTCAATCAATGAGGTCATCCCCGATTCCAGAGGGAAACAGATACCAAACATGATGTCCCCTCGAACGAGGACACCATGATGTAGTGTCTTTTTTCACTATGCATCTAGGACGATAATGTCATAGTTTCGAGTCATGTGGGGGGACTAAAAATGAATTTTAACAACGTGATTTATAGACACAACAGTTTAAAGTCATGTGGGACTAGACATCATAGTTTAAAGTTATTTGGTTCAGACATATAAAAGAGAGATGAGGTTCTGGAGGGAATGTCCACGGTGTGATAAAACATACCCGACATGAATGAGGATGAGGTCCACATCTTACAGTGCATGATTCTGAGGAGGAAACCTCATGCCGAGGTTCAAGGAATGATTAGAGGATATGGGGCAGGAGAGACTAGCTCCTTATTGAACTGGACTAGAAGATGAGATGTCTAGGTGTTTTTATGTATCCCATGAGGATGCGAATCAAGCCACACGTGGTTCTTGAAGGTGCATTTTAACATCATGTGGAACAACATACAGTTTAATGTCATGTGGGATATGAATTGGGGGGTGGGTAACTCTTAAAAATGGGTGTACGTTGTGCAAAAAATGCAAACTAATGTGAATGGGGACATAATCCCATACAACGACATGGAGTCCCATAAGTGTTCGATCCCAGAAGGCAGAATAGAAAAGATAAATTAGTAGAACTCGAGATGGACCCAATGAAAAGATATATAGGAATTCCAAAATATCCCATAAAGATGATAATAAAGCCATACATAGTTATAAAATTGATCATAGTTTAAGGTCATAGAGATCAGACCAAGTGGGGAAGCAAAATTCTTCCAAGTAAGTGCAGACCTCATCCCGATCCCTATGCCCATGTGCGTCATCCTCGGTGTGGAAACATGTGGGGAAGAGGTTTTTTTAATTCCAATAACACACGCCTTTGGGAAGTCTGTGTGGAGCCCATAATGATGCTTATCTTGGCTCTTTTCATCCTAATGTGAAAATGTGCACAAAGGGATAATGACAGGAGTGTCAAAATTCTCTTTAGACATTTTGTGGTGGAAAATAATGGGATTCATGTAAGCAACATTCCAAGCTTGAAGGGGATGGCATGATGATGGTGGATAACTATTGACCGTGTTCTAAACACAACATCCATATCATGTGGCCTGAAATGGGGACTACAAATTGGCATCAACCATTGACCGTATTTGCAACGCGGGACTTGTATTGATTTGTTGTTTGAAACCCTCGAAGATGTTGTCTAGTAATGGTAGGAGAGCCCTTAGTCCTAGTATCCATTCCATATGGGGGTCCTTTTGGTGTGTAAGATAATGGAAGCACAAATGAAGAGGAACACAAAGCCTGAAAAGTGGGAGATAGTATGTCCATGTAGAATCTGACACTCCAGGTTCCAGACCAGAGTACTCATGGGCCAATTGGTGAATCACCGAAGAGGGAAGAGGGACCCAACTTAAGTGCAGCTGACTCAAATAGATAAAATTAGATAAAGAGAGTGAAGGACACTCATGATAGAGAGGTATGATGCTTGGTTATTATAAACCCGACATAAATGGAGACATACACCCATACCACACTGTATACCCCTCATCAGGAAGAACACGGGCCATGGGGCCAAAATCATAGAGAGGTTTCTATGTGATGGGGCTTAACTCAGAGAATGGATGTTTGGGCGGTCCTACGTATCCCATGAGGGTGGGAATCAATCCACACATTGTTGAAATGAGATGACACCAATAATGTCTAGATACTCCAAATGAGGGGCATGTACGACATAGCAGGCAACCCAACGTGAATGAGGAATTAATCCTGAACTACACCATACAATCCAAAGTGAGAACTTGTGCTAGGTGCCCAAAAAGGTCAAGGTGACTTAGATTGGGCCATGGAAAGAATGTCATAGCCAGCTTGCAGTTTAACATTTTCCAGTGAGGACCAAGGGAAGGGTAAGGTCTCTTATCCTGGGATGTGTACGGCACGACAAGTAACACAACGTGAATGAGGACATGATCCCACACCAAACCATACAGTCGTAAGTGAGAACATGGACCTAGGTCTGAAAAAGGTCGTGGAGCCTGAGGATGGTCCATGGACTGAATTCCATGGCTAGCGTGCAGTTTAACATCTTACATTGAAGACAATGGTGATCATAGATTAGTGTCAAAGAGCTCAAACCATATATGCCTAGATTAATGTCATATTCATGGGACTGAGAGCGAAAATCATCATGCGTATGGATGAACACAAGGCAACAATGATGATAGGGGACAACTGTTAACTAGGTTCTTAAAACAGTATCCACCCTTGTGTGACTAGGGGTGAACAATTGAGCATCGATTGTAGACCATATTCGCAACATGGGACTTGAATCAGTTTGTTGCTTGAAATTCTTGAGGACGTTCTCTTGTAATGGTAGGAGAGCCCTTGAGCATAGCATCCATACCATTCGGGGGCCCTTTTTAAAATAGAAGGTAATGGAAGCCCAAATTACGTGACTCACGGAGCATGGTAGGGCTGGTGCTCTTGGGAAGAATGATAAATGTAGGGATGGATGTCTCAAGGGGATATGTGTGGCATGAAGAAATAGCCCGATCTGAATGATGACATGAGTCCATACCACTCCACACAATCCTACATGAGATTCTGGTCCAGGGGCCCAAAGGGGGTGGAAGGACCTGAGGTTGAGCATCCTGGCCAATTCTACCTCGATGGCCTCTCATGCGGGCATTGCCTTCATAACTCCTAAGACCTTGTGAGCATTGATCAATGTGGGAAACCAGGTGTAGGATTAGGCTCTCCCCATCACATAAGGGTACGACAGTTGGAATCACCCTCCCACTCATAGCAGTCCAAGATTTGGAGAGACAATGGAGAAAAATGAAACACTACACTCCATGTTAAGGACATATGTGTGTTCTGACAATGACAAAAGATAGTTGTTGACCAGATTCAAAACACAACATCTATATAGTGTGACCCAAAATGGGAACAAAAAATGAGTGTTTTCCGCTGACCACATTCACAAAACGAGACACTTATCTATTTTTTGTCTAAAACCCTTGAGGGTGTTGGCCTGAAATGAAAGGAGAGCGCTTAGGCTAAGTATCCTCATCGTTTGTGGGGCCCTTTAGATGTGAAAGATAATGGGAACACGAACGATGGCATGTGTGGAGAATGAATGCACCAGTGCCATCTCAAATAATTTTAGTCAATAGAAGAAATAGAGATCATTCGGAGAGAGGGATACATGTTATGATCATGATGAGCTTGACGTGAATGAGGGGAAAAGTAATCACCAAACCATGTGTTTCATCCCAATGGGAGGTCCCGATGTTTGGGGCTGGGCCAATAGATGAAATTTCTAGGAGGTCCTACATATCCCATTAAGATGGGAATTAAGCCACACATTGTTCTGAAAAGGAATTTCAGTTTATCATCATGTGGTATAGACGTGGGTGGATTAGAAAATTGAATGGGGGAACATGGTGAAATCATCGTAACCCTGACATGGGTGGGGACAAAGAATCTTACACGACACCATATGAGATCCCCCAAAAGAACCATGCCTAGGAGGGGATAGTCAAAGTGGAAACTGGGGCTTGACTCAAGAAGAGGCGTCTGAAAATTCCTACATATCACTTGAGGATGGGAATCAGGCCATACATATTACTTAAGATTCTGTTTAACGTCGTGTAGAACGATGAATTGTTTAAGGTCATATATGACCGTACAGTTTGAGGTCATGCAGGGTTGTCATGCAGTTTAGGTTCTTGTGGGACCGTATAGTTTACGGTCATGTAGGAATGTATAGTTTATGGTCATGTAGGACCCTCATGCATTTTAGGGTCATGCGGGACCGTACAGTTTAAGGTCATGTAGAACCGTATAATTTATGGTCGTGTGGGACCCTCACGTAGTTTCGGGTCATGCAGGACCGTACAGTTTATGGTTCTGTAGGACCATACACATTATGGTCATGTGGGATCGTCATGCAGTTTAGGGTCATACGGGACCATACAGTATAAGTTCATGCAAGACCATACAATTTATGACCATGTGGGACCCTCATGCATTTTATGGTCATGTGGGACCGTACAGTTTGAGTTTGTGCAGGACCATATAGTTTGGGGTCCTGGGGGACCCTCAGGTAGTATAGGGTCATGCGGGACTTTACAGTTTAAGGTCATGTAGGACCGTACAATTTATGGTCATGTGGGATCCTCATGCAATTAATGGTATGTGGGGATGTACAGTTTATGGTCTTGCAAGACCATAGAGTTTATGGTCATGTATGTCCCTCATGATGTTTAATGTCGTGTGGGACCATACGTTTTATGTTCATGCTGGACCATACAGTTTATGGTCATGTGGGACCCTAATGCAGTTTAGGGTAGTGCGGGACCATACAGTATAAGGTCTTGCAAGACCATACAGTTTATGGTCATGTGGGACCCTATGGGTCAATCAATGTATTTCTTGGGGAACTTGGCATTGGTGGGATGAGCTAGAATCTCTCCATCCATTGTAACCAGTGAGTAGGCACCATTGGTGTAAACCTTGTGAATGATTCAAGGTCCTTCCCATTTGGGATCCAACAAGGGTTGTTTCTTGCATAGTATCATTGGTTCCCTAAGGGAAATTACCAAGTCACCTTGCTCGAAGGAACATAGCCGAACATTCTTGTTGAATGCTCTGGATATACTATTCTGATGCCTTTCCACATTACGTAGGGCACAAAGCCTATTCTTGTCAAGCTCTTCCAACTTGGCCTGATGAATTTCAGCTACATTATCTGGCACTTGATGATCATATACAGCTATGCGTAGTGAGGGAAGTTGAATCTCAATGGGCAGGATGACATCTGTATTGTACAACAGGGAATATGGGGCCACTTCGGTGTAATTATGAGTTTCCATATGATAATCGCAGAGGGCATTGGGGAGATTTTCCAACCAACTCTACTTATTCTGACCAACCATTTTTACAGAATGTAAAAGAGGGTTTTGTTGAACGACTCAACTATCTATTTTCTGCACATAATAGCAGGAGGTGTGGTTAGAATGGACAATGTACTTAGTGTACAATTTCATCTGCTCATCTGCTCAAATGTTTGTGCTGTTATCGGTGAGGATGACATGAGGGACTCTAAATCAGTAGATGATATTGGAGCTCACAAAGTCAATGATGGAATATGACTTGTCCTCTTTGAGTGGAACTTCTTCTTCCCACTAGGTGAAGAAATATGTGGCAGTCAGGATGAACCTGCACTGGCGAGTTGTCACTAGTGGATATGGTCCCATGAAATCACGTCCTCATCCTACAAATGGCCACGAGTACTTGGTGGAGTGGAGAGTCACTAGAAGCCGATGCATAAAGTTATCATAAATTTGGCACACATGGAATCTTTTGGAGAACTCAATGAAATCATGGATCATGGAAGTTCAAAAGTATCATATTCTCTAGATCTGGTATGATTGTTTCCGCCTGGTCTGATGAGCCCTACCAGAACCGGTGTGAACATCCTACATGGCTTGGTAAATCTTGTCTCGTTGAATACAACGAAGGATAACCCCATCAAACCCATTCTTGTAGAGGATTTTCTCATGGCTAGGACTGTCCTGTAGGGTAAAATTTAATGCGTGGCATCATATTCGCTCGTGCCCGTCCTGATCTATAAGGATATTACCATTCTTGAGATACTCAACAAAGGGGGATCTCCAATTGAGAGTCACTTTGATCACCACATCTAGGGGACCTGGGGGTCCTAACACGGAGGATCCAGCTGTAGGGTTGCTTAACCACATGTCGTCATCATCATCTAGGGTGAGAGGATCAATGAATCTCCGATGTTCTATGTGGATAATCAGATCATCCTACTCGGTCTCCACGAGCGATGCAACTAGGCTGGATAGGGCGTCAACTCGACCATTCTGAGATCGAGGAACATGAGTACCTTCTAGCCGAGATGGGAACTAGGCCATTAGCTAGAGAGTGCATTCCAACTATGTATGATCTCTGGATTTCTCATGATGTAGTAACCAATGGTATTTTTGATGACTGGTTCAGAGTCCCCTTTTACATGAAAATGGGGCATATAAATCTCGAGGGCCATCTCAAGGCCAATGATGAGGTCTTGATACAATGACTCATTATTGTTGTAGCCTTATGACAATAGGAATGAGTATAGTTGGATAGCTTGTTCTATGGTAATGAAGACAATACCCAGTCCTACTCTGTTGGGCCTAGGGTCATTGAGGCTTTGGCTGGTGGGGCTCCAGGAAGCACCAATCATGTGCATATGCCAGCACGACATGGATTGGCCTACGGAGAGGATCACCTCATTGAGGAAATCGTGATCCAAGGACTAGTAGGCAAATTACAGATGGACAGATAGGAATTATTCAATGCTTTCCCCTTAATAGCTTTATGATCGATAAAACTGATATCGAACTGCTAGGGAATCACTGCCCACTGAGCCTGACAACCTATCAACATGGGGAGGATTAGGATGTACTTTAGTGGGTCTACTGAGGACCCAAAATGTACCTCGTAGTGCTTCATGTAATGTCACAACTACTGTACTATGAATACCAGTTCAAGTAATCTATTTTCGCTGGGGGAGTATCATGTCTTCGTATTGAGTAGCATATGGATGAGGAAGTAAAGGCTATACTCCGTCCCCTCGATGTTCTTCTGGGCGAGAAGGGTGCTGAGAGATTTTTTTTATGGTGGTCACATAAAGGACCAGTGGCTTCCTGGAGATGCATGGAATTCATACCAGTGGCTAGAAATTATATTGCATGATCTCCTCAAAATCAGTTTGACATTCTCTTTCCCACTCATATATGGTGCCTTTCTTTATAAGCTGAGAAAAGGGCATACACTTGCCGGCCAGATTCGCAATGAATCGGCGTATGTAGCCTACAAGGACATGGTTGCCTCTAAGCTCATAAATGTTGCTCGAAGGGGACATCTGGATAATGTCCTTGAGCTTCTCTAGGTATATCTCAATGCCTCTGTACATGACAACGAATCTGAGAAACTTTCTAGAGGTGACACTGATGGCACACTTCAATTTATTCTTCTTTAGGTGATGGGAACAGAGTAAGCTGAACACTTTCTCAAGGTCTTTGATATGGTTCTAAAAGAAGATAGATTTGACCACCAGATCATCCACATAGCATTCCACCATCATTATGAGGAACAACTTAAATAAGAGATGCATAACCCACTGATACGTTGCACCCACATTCTTTAAACTGAAGGGAATGACTTTGTAACAGAAAATACTTTGTGGTGCCTTGAAGGCTGTGAACTCCATGTCCTCGAGGGACATTCAGATCTGCTAGTACCCAGAGTAACCATCCATGAAGGAGAGGTCATGGAATCTAGCTCCAGTGTCAATCAACAACTCCGTCATTGGAAAGGGAAAATCATCCTTCAGAAAGTGATATTTGAGATCCCGGAAGTCGATGCAGACATTGATCTATCAATTCTTCATCCTAACTGGCACATTGCTGGATAACTATTGGGGTACTAGACCTCCTTAATGAAATTGGTTCAAATGATCTCATCGACTTCCGCCTCTACCATGACACCGTGGGAAGTGTGCATCTTTCTGGGAGGCTGCTTGAACCCATGATTATATTTTGGGAGATCGAGGCGGTGGATTGCTACCTGAGAATCTAGTTCTAGAAACTCGTCATAACTCTATCAGAATACATCACGGTGTTGTCTCACGAAGAATATGTACTACAGTTCGTCCTCGAGGGACATGAAATCACGAATCAATGTGGGTTTCAGGTCTACCTCGCTACTGAGGTTCACCTGTACAAACTCATAGATTGTGGCATAAACAGCCTCTTCAAAGGCGGGAAGATCATACTTCAATGTTACACCCCAAGCTTCCCCGGTACGTTTCTCTTTGAATAATATAATATCTTGTGTTGTACGAAACATCGAGTTTAAACGCAGCACCACCAATCAAACTAGCCATTATGAATCGTAATACCCACTTTTTGAAATTTTATTAATTTTATCATTTCAAATGGACTTCATTTTCGGATTTGGAATATCGAAATTGGCTTTTGGGTGATTTTAGGTATTTTTCTGAAAACATTCAACTTTTGATGAATAGTGGAAGAACACTGTGTTGCTGGTTAAAACCAACTTTTTATTTAAATAATTAGTTATATCATTTTAATTTATTTTTGGTCCATATAGATACATAATACCTATATATGTTCAACTTAATTCGTTGGAGACATTTTATAATAAGTTTAAATATATAAAATTTTATCGAACTTTTTACCGTCTTTTACCCAACACCTAGGAGAATTTGCAAATTCACATAAAACATAATATTATCGCTTATGTGAGTGGAATTTAAAAAATCCTAGAGTAATAGTAGATATTATATTGAAAAATGTGGTTCAATAAGTTGATTGTTTTGTAAATAGTATCTTTTTACGTTTATTTACCACGGTTATAAGTAAATAGGGTAATTAAGGGTAAAAATGATAGTATTATTACCCTAAAAATGTCCTAATTCGATTGGATAAGTGTAATTCGACCAAAAACAACATTAGGAATAAAATGTGATCCTTTAGGTCCACTTGTATTAGATTAGAACATTTATTTTTATTTTTTTAAAAGATGAGTTAAAAGAGTTAAATAAAAAGTTTAATTAATAAACCATTTTTATTATTGGGTTATACATAATATAAATTTGACTAAAATATTAAATAGAAAGATAAAAAGATTTCCTAAATAATTATATTTTATTTATAATTTTTAGACATAAAATAATTTAAATTATTTATGACACAATTATGACAGAGTAATTACCTTAATAATGAAATATTAAAGTAAATGATTTTATAAATACCCAAAAAAATGTAAATTGGGAATTTTGATGAATTAAACTAATTTTTAGGATAATATGAAATGTATGTATTGAACTTATGAATTTATTTTGATGTAATAATGGTGTTTGGATTTTAACAAAAATAATTTATTAAATAATGTCAAAATTGACAAAATAGAGTTTCTAAAACAAATATTATATCATTAATTAATATAATATTCCTAAAAATCTGAGGTTCATACAATGGACATAGATAGGATTATATATATTAATAATTAACCACGCGGGGTTCTCTTGGAATGTTATATTATGTTTATTAACCATATACTATAAAAATACAAAGACACATGGTAAATGAAAAACTATTTAACTAAGAGTTAAATCTAAAAGATAAAGTTAATACGATGAGATAAACTTGTCAAACACCTATTGGTTGAGGGTTTTCAACCCATCCCCACCTTATCATTTAAATAATTTATTTTGGAACCATTATAAATCTAAAATTATTTTATTATAAAATAATATTTCAATCTTTTCCTAAAGTGACCCAAACCTCTCTTATAAAAGGGCATTTCACCTTCTCTTAACTTCACACCTCCAAAGCATTTTTTCATGGCCAAACCATTCCCAAATATCCTCCCAACTATAAAAACTTCATCCTAGAGGCCTTAATGTATTTATAATTCCAACCAAATGATCCATTTTGATCAAATCATAAAGAAGAACCCGAAGAAGAGGTAAATACTTCATCACTTCTTTCAAGTTATTTTCTTCTTCCAATTCTTCTTTCATTGCTGTTTCCATTCTAAAATAATAATTCAAATATATTATATATACTATGATGTTATTATAAAAATGGTGCAACCATATTAATTATTTTATCAATCCTATAAATGACAAAGTCACCATACATGTGTACATATGGATTACCATCTCCACGTCGTGGTGTAGTTTTTTTTGGGAAAGACCGATATCATTAATAACAAAAATCAGTAGACGTACAATTGTAAAGCCACGAAGGAATATTGTTCATCCAGAACTCATTGTCCTCTAAGGGGCCTGATGTTGCCAAATGGTGGGCTGCATTGTTGCCTTCTCTTTTGGTAAAGGAGAAGGTTCATAATGAAAAGAATTGGCAAAGCGAGAGAATTCTTCTAGTAATGAGGCCAAACGACTAGAGTCCGCCATTGTTGTGGTCAATGGCATCGATCATGGTGAGGCAGCCAGATTCAATGCAAATATCCACCCACACACATTCCAAAGCCAGCATCAAAGCTGGCAGGATGGAATTAGCCTCTGCAACTGCAGGTTCCCAAATGACCTGATGTGATTGATACTTTTCTGCGATGATTTGCCCCTGATGATTTCAGGCCAGGAGACCGAGGTCAACAAGTCCATCCATTGGGAGAGACACTTCCACGTTGATCTTAAGAACACCTTCCATTGGGGGGTTCCACTGAGGGGGGTAGGATGGGGAGCATCAGGCATTTTTTGGTCCATTGTGGTGATTCCATCCCTCTATCCATGAGGTGTCCCGATCAATCCAGAATTTAATATGTTTATGCCTGTGGTGGAAGACAACATCGTTATGCCATACGCAGATGATCCAGGATATGGATCAGAATGAACCTGCCTTAGCCGCTGAGAGGGAGGAGCACCATCGCACCAGGAGAGAGGGGAGGTCAGAATCTGTATCCAGCGATGCATTTGCGGTTGGGCCCTAATCATTTCATATTTCCTTATCTTCCGGGCAGTGAATGATGGAATGCAAGGGGGTCTCTGGGTTGTTTGGGTAAAAAAGGTAGTAAGCAGCATTGGACATATGTCGGTACGCGAGAAGGCTCATTGTTGGGAGGGTTCATGTGTAGACCTACCACCAAAAGTTTCTTATTTTTTGGGGGACGCTGAGCTTCCAAAGAGATTTCCGCGGTCCCTCTTTCTGGTCGATTGGGTGGTTTCCAAGAGCAAGATTGTATCTGGATCTCACTATATATTCACCCGATATGTCATTTCACCTGAAAATATGGTCAGGGCCTGCATCAAGGACCCAGGGGATGATTAGGATAATTCTTTGGTCTCTTTCGTCAAACCATTCCAAAATATTGTCCATACACCAACCCATTCCTTGGTCGGAAAGGAGGCTTCTGATAGTGGTGTCTTCAAAGCCTGGTTGTGCGTTGGATATAGCCAGCATACCATCCATATCAATCGTCCATGGGACAGAACATATGTTGACAGATGATCCATCCCAAATCCTCCATCCCAGTCCTTTTTCCAAGAGCTTTTGGGCCCCCCATATGCTTCTCCAAAGGAAGCTAGGACGCGGGCCAAGTGAGGAAACCTGGAAGTCCGTTTGGGGAAAGTACTTAGCTCATAAAACCCACACAAAGAGGGCTGGTGGACGGTTAATAAGGCTCCATCCTTTCTTGGCCAAAAGAGCATCGTTAAAGAGAATAAGATTCTGGAATCCCATCCCTCCCTCAATCTTGCAGATGGAATGTTTCTCCCAGGATATCAAGTGCGGTCTATTTCATCCATCGTTTTCCCCCACTAGAAGTTGGCAGTTCGTGTATAAATCTAGTTGACGATGGCCATCAGGAGCATAAAAAGGGAAATAAAATAGCTTGGGATAGACTCGATGACAGCTTTAATGAGGGTCTCTTTGCCTGCTTTTTAGATTCTCTTTGGGGTCCAGCCTTGAATTTTCTTCTCAATCCTGTCACAAGAGATGCAAAAATTTCTTTTTTGGACCGACCAATTATCGTGGGTAGCATGAGATACTTTTGGTGTTTATCATCCATACGTATTCCAACTGCTGGGCAGAGTTCATCTATTTTAGGGCAAGGCACCCCTACACTGAATGAGATTTCTAATTTTCTGTGATTGATTGACTGTCCAGATGCCCTCTAGTACTGATGGATCACATGGATGATCACCTAAAATTCATTAATAGTTGCTCTGGGTAAGAGGAGGTAATCGTTGGTGAAAAAAGGTCTGACACAGGTGGACTCACACGATAGAACTTTGCCCCATGAATAGTTTTAGTAGATGCAGCCCTAGATAAAATGTTGGAGAAGACATCAGCCACCATGATGAAGAGAAAAGGGGAGAGGGGATCTCCCTGAAGCAGGCCATGCGATGGAACAAATCCTCAGGTGAGCTCCCCATTGACCCTAATTCTGAAGGAGACGTTCGAGATGCATTGCATGATCATATCTGTCCACTTTGTGCAGAAACACATTTTCAGCATCATAGTTTTGAGGAAGTTCCATTCCACTTTATCGTAAGACTTGGTAATATCCAGTTTCCAGGACATGGTTCCTCTTTTTGCTTTGGATCATGTTTTTATAGAGTGAAACACTTCATGGGACACAATTTCTTTATCAGTTATCAACCTCTTTTCCACGAAGGCACTCTGGTTTTCTAAGATAATATCTGGCAACCACGGTTGCAGCCGATTTACAAGGATCTTAGATAAGATCTTGTGCGTGACATTACATAGGCTGATAGGCGTAAAGTCAGGGTCCGTTTGGGGCTTCTTAATTTTGGGAATGAGGATGAGGACAATTTCATTGATGGTGGAAATACTTGTTTTCCCGGCCCAGATATTCCTTATCATTTTGCATATGTTGGGACTGATGATGTGCCCGAATTTTTTAAAGAACAGGGCGTGGAAACCATCCAGTCCCGGGGCCTTAATGGGGTGGATCTGTTTCAGAGCCAGACATATCTCATCATCCGACACATCTTTAGAAAGCTACCAATTGATCTCCTCGGTGATCACTGGTTGGATACATTCTTCCACTTCTGCCGAAATGAAAGGAGTTTCTGAATTGAAGAGGTTCTGGAGGTCACATGTCAAAGCTCCGTGAATTCCCTTAGTATCAAATAATTTTCTTCTATTTTCTTGTGAGATGTAGCTGATAAAATTTTTCCGGCATCTAGCTGATGTTTTCTGGTGAAAATATCGGGTATTGGCATCCCCTTCTGAGATGTGGGTATCCCGTGCCCACATAGCCCAGATGCTTTCTTTCATGCACAGGGTCACGTCTAGCTCTCTTTGAGTGGTCCCAATCATGTAAAGAGTGTAGCTGGATGGGGGTTTCATGAGTTGGTTGTGAAGTTTCTTTTTGAGGGTAGCACAGTGCCTCTCATGATGACTAAATTTATTATTACTCCAAGAACTCAGATCTGATGTGACCTTTTAGAGATTGAGGTCAATATCTTCATGAGTGATATTCCAGCTTGATCTGACAACATCTTCCAATTCCCAGTCCTTTAACCAAAAGCATTCAATTTTGAAGGGTCGACAAGGTTGTTTGATACGTTCACCTTGAATACAGTCAATAAAAATTGGGCAGCGGTCTGAATAGTTGAGTGTCATGTGGCTGATGTGGAACATGCTGAAGAGATTTATCCAATATGTTGATCCCAGGAATCTTTCAAGTCTCTTGGCGATGCGTGTCTCATTCGTATTACCTCAGAACCATGTGAAGGGATTACCTATGTATCCCAAATCGACCAGGTGCTCCCTAGTGACCGAATCCTTGAAATTTTCCATCGATGCAGTGTGTTAGACATTTCCACATCTTTTTTCCTTATGTAACATAATCTCAATAAAGTCACCACTGAATAGAATAGGGCTTGGAAGTTCTTGATGGAGTTTGCATAGGAGATCCAAAGATTTCCCCTTTTCATTTTGGGCCGACCAGCCATAGAATCCCATAAAGGTCCATGGAGGGGTGTGGTCCGCCTAAATAGACGCAACCACGTGGTGCAAGGAGAAAGACATGATCCTGAAATTGAGTTGATCCTTCCATAGAAGACATAGTCCCCCAGAGTGGCCTTGTCTGGAGATCGGGAGACATCCTTGGAATCCGCATTTCTGAGCAATGTTAGTCTTGTCCTTGCTTTCCAGAACGATTTCATATAGGAAAACCATATTGGGGCGACGTTGGGCACAATTGCGCTGAAGCATGTGAACCGTTCGTGGGTTTCCAAGCCCACGAAAGTTCCAGCATAGGACAATCATTGTTCTAGATGGGTCTGGGTCTCACCCGCCTCCGCCTTTGAGTTCTCGGCACCTGTTATTCCACCCATATTTTTTCCTCTCTTGTGGGAATTCCCCATTGACTGGCATGTTTCAATTTTTCTTTTCCGATCCCCAGGTTTAGGGTCCTCCATTTTAACAGCACTTACTTCACGTTTCACCCTTTTCCAGCTTCGACGGGTTATTAGGCCTGGTGTTGAAGTTCCATACATTCCTTCTTTATCCTATGTTAGGATGTCACCCATGTTCATTTCTGGGTCCGGGTCATGATCTGGTGGTTCAGCTTGCATCTGCATTGGCCTTGCACTTTGTTCTGCAGGAACATTTGGTATGTTCCCCGTCTCAATATGTATTGAGATTGTGTTCTCAAGGGGGGCATAAAAATCCTGTTAGTCCTCTGATTGGTTGGGCTTTCTTTAGGGAATTTGACAGTCCAAGCCTAATGATTGTTCCTTGTTCGGTTCCCTCCTGACGTGTGTGGGCCACCTTGATATGTCCACGATCTTTTGTTTTTCTACCTCAGGAATGAAGGCATATCTAATCATTTTGTCCTGGAGCCATGGCCCATAATGATGAATAATATTACCTGCTCCCACCCCTGGCTTTGAGCCACACGCTTGTTCCAGATGGTCAAGACGTCCATAGAAGAAGTAGAAAATTGGGAGTTTCTCAAATTCGATTGATATCCAGTTGTCTGCATCATCGATTTTCAAAAACATGCCCCTCATCAGTGGCTCAGACACATCAATTCCGGCCTTAATCCGAACCTCAGGTCCCCATTGGATAGGGTCCGAGGTGTCCAATTCAATTAATTGGCCAATGTTGTCCCCAATTTCTCTCATAACACGTTCTGTTCTTGTGTGAAGGCGAATTCCTTTAATACGTATCCAGAAAGGGGATCAAGTTAGCTTGATGATCTGGATGTCATCCCCCCTCCTAATTCTACCATGAGGAGGAGTTGATTATCAATGTACCATGGTCTTCCACTAATAATTTGATCTCTATCTCTTTTGTTGAAGAACTCGAAGAAAAAGCGATTGTTCCCTGCTTCACGTCGTGGTGTAGTTTGTTATTCAAACACTCCATCAATTGGATGGGTATAATAATGACTGTAAATGATGTAAATAATAAATATAACATGATAATAATTCTGTATATATGATATACCATCCAATTATATATGATTTTAATATCAAAAGAGTGATATTGTCGATCGTGCATACATATAGATTACCGTCTCCCCGAAAGTGATGAGATTCAATCCCCATCGTATCCATTCTAGAATAATTTTCATTTGATGATTAATTTTTTTTAAAGACTTAATATAATTATGAATATTAATAAGATACATCCTATCCATAACAAACATTACTTATGTAACAATGCATATAATGGAAAACAAATCAGTTAACACCTGAAACGATGATAATATTGAAATATCATTAACAAAGAAATGTTAGATGATCATATATGATATCAAATTAATGTATATGGTTATTGTTTAATTTAATAACAATTATTTGAACATTATACCGGAGGTTAACCTAACATATACCAAGGATAAGTACAAGGTAAGGGTTAATTTCACAATCTCTTTATTATCAAAGGTTGTTTTATACGTGAGTATCTACTGGGACCTATTTATCATCCACATCCATGTTACCTTAAAAATATATTTCAAAACATTCTTTACTATTTACTATACAATGGATTAATGTCATTTATACCCTTATTTGAAATTATATGATTTAAAAGGAATCATTTCTTCATTTTCCAAACAAGGTACCTTGTGACCTTTTTGACAAAATTAAGTTAAGAATGTTTTTTTAACTTACACGGAGAGTGCGACTATTTTCAGCTGTTATAACATCGTTGAAGTTTCCCATACAATATTATGAGAATATTTTAAAAATAAATTTTTTCTTTTGTAATTATATGTATTTTAAAGGATTTCAAAATAGAAAGAGATATTTCTATAAAAAAAGTTTTGATTTCATCTTTGTAAAAATCGTTTGATGGATAGTAAGCTTATTTGAAGTTGATTTATTATGATACAAAACATCCATACTGTATTGAAGGTTTTGTGATATGATTGACTACGGATGTGTTATTTTTACACCATTCATGGTTTATGGATAAAGTTTTGACATTTTCTATGCTAGTTTTAATATGAATGTTTATGTTATGTTTAAACCTTTTCATATGAGGAATGCATTGGACTTAGTGAGTGAAAGGTGGAGGCTGTTATAGCTCTTTGATGCATCGGTAAGTCTCATGAGACAAACTAGTGTTTTGGAACAAGGCCTTTACAATATCTTATTTGTAGCCTTGGCATAAGGCCTTGACTATTTGGTTATAAAGTTTGGCATTATGCATTCCATCATTATAAAAGTGGCTATGGATATTGCATTTGATTATTCGAATAGTATAATATCAATGTGAATAATTAAATGGCATTATTTGAATTTATCTTTTCCATATTATGATGAAGTTCATGTTTAAAAAGATTTTTTTAGTTTTACATTTCCTTAAATGTTTATGCTTATTTATAAAAGTTTATGCTATATTTTTATCCTTATTGAGAATCTGAGCCGACCCCTTTCTATGTTTTATTTTTCCCAGGATATGATGAAATAGATTATGAATGACATGCAGGGATAGTCTAAGGGATATGAGTTTGTTCTATAGAGACTATGTTGTTGTAGTTTTTCATTTTATAATGTAATGTAAAACTTCTGAATGTATCTAGTATTTCAAAGGCTACTAAACTAATCAGTATTTCGAGAATTGACCTTTTCTGATCAATACAATGTTATGTAATAATGCACTGACTTAGGGTAACAAGTGTCAGGGAATCCCAGTTGGTATCAGAGGAATTTTAGTATAAACCCTGGATGCAATATTTTGAAAAACTTTGATTAGTGGACATTACCCTATGATAGAATTTTAGGATTTGTATAGAAGAACTTCCTAGAATTTTGGTACTGTAGAAATTTTGTGAGTTTTCTTAGAAATACATCCCTTTCTGGATACAAGTTGGTAGAGGCGGCTTAGGCAGAGATGTAACTAGGGGAAAAACATGAAAACACAACTTTGAGCTAGACTCGAATGGGAACTGGTGCACCACAACATGCTTTTCTGCACTCTAGGTTACGACCCTCCTGGGGGATTTGCTTAGGAAAATTCTCATTTTATTGACAAACCATTATGAAGGGTTTATGAGTATATAATTCCTCAATGAAAACATTTTTATGATGATGGATTATATCCATAAACTTCTCAATTTATGTTAACTATTTTACAAGTTTAAAATTATGTATTGTGATTCATAAAATAATCCTGTGTATGACATTATTTAGAAATGGCACCTAGTGGAAGGAATTGAAACTATATTAATGAATGTAATCCATATAGGTATTTCCCTCATACTCATGACAATTATAGTATAGTTGGTGAAGCAACTTGTGCTGATTAGCTTATCACCATACTAGGAAAAATCACTCGGGTTATGAATAATAACCTTACCGGTATGGAGCACCCTGATCGAAAATTCAGAGGATAAATGTTATACTTCTTCATAAGAAAGAAAAAACCATCATTTAGTGGTAGTAAAAATCCATTTGTAGTAGAGCAATGGATAAATTCATAATTGAAAATATTTCACACTTTGGGGAGTAGTGAAAGGGAAAAAGTTTTCATAGCAGTTTATCGGCTAACGGGAGATGCAGATCAATGGTGGTGATTGATTCAAAACAAGAAGGAAGATGATGAAGTATCAAATATAGAATGGAGGGATTTTAAAGAGATTTTATTAGAAAAATAACTTCATTGTGACCATCGAGTGGATATGGAAAGAAAAATTCTAGAGTCTGAGGAAAAAAGAGGACAAGAATGTCGCCACGTATGAGGCCAACCTTATAAGGTTAGGAAGGCATGCTATTATATGTATAAGACAAGATGTAAAATTGATTGTTTATTTGATGGGTTAAAACCATTTCTCTACCAAGCATTAGTCTCACAATCCTTTTCATCATACGAAGATATTGTCTCCTGTTTTACCAATATAGAAATTGAATTCTCTAAGTATTACAACACTAAAGAAAAGAAAGAGAATAAGAGATATGCTGAACACTCAAAAAATGGAAATAAAGGGAAGAATGGAAAATTTGAATTTCCATCCTGTGGTAAATACGAGAAGAAACACACCAATACCTACCTGAAGGGAATGTGAGTCTGTTACAAGTGTGGTGAAAAAGGACACCAAGCTCCTGATTTCAAGGGGAAGAAAGAGACTGTCAATGATGAATGCTGCAATTGTAAATAAAGGGGTCACTATACCGATGAATGTATTACACGCGAAGTAAAATTACATCAAAAAAGTCCAAAGGATCAAGAACAAGATTATAATATCATTACCACTGAGGTTGAAGCTCAGAATGATGTGGTGGTAGGAAATTTAATGGTTTCCTCAGGTTTAGCAAATGAATTATTTGATTATGGATCATCGCATTGTTTCATATCTTCCCAGTTTGCAAAGAAAAATAGATATTTCCAATTTGATTTAACAAGGGAGTTGAAATTCAAAACTCCTACTGGAATTATCATGGCAACAATGTTTTGTGAATCAGTTCCCATTAAGGCATATAAAAATTATTTGTCAGTTGATCACAATGTCATACCCATGATTGAATTTGACATAATATATGATATGGATTTGATTTCAGAACATGATGTGAAAATTTTTATAAGAATAAGGAGGTTACCATTTTTGATGATGATAAAAAGTACCTTATCGTTATAGCAGAAACATCACAATTTGATTCTTATCTAGATCCACAACTATTAGCACAACTAAATTCAATTATTAGGGAGGATGAGAATGAAATTACTATTGGTGTGGAAATGAATGATCAAATAGAAGATGTATATATTGTGCTAGAAAATGATGATGTTTTTTCAGAAGATTTACCTGGACATACTCCAGAATGATAAATTACATTTTCCATTCATTTAATTCCAGGTATAAGGCCCTTATAGAATACCTATTTTAGAATTTCCATTGTGGAATTAGGTGATCTAAATAAAAAAACTAGAGGAATTGAGTAATAATGGATTTATTCACCCTAGTGTTTCTACATGGTGATCCACTGTCCATTTTGTTAAAAAGAAAGATGGTTCTTTGAGGTTGTGCATTGAATACATGGAGATCAATTATATAAAAATAAAGAACAAGTATCTCCTACATCGCATTGGCGAGTTATTCATCCAACTTCATGGAGCTCAATATTTTTCATATATTGACCTATGATTTGGATATCATCGATTTTTTGTTAAGAAGGAAGAAACTTCGAAAACAGTATTTCGAACCGGTATGGGCATTATGAGTTCAGAGTAATACCTTTTGAATTTCCTAATGCACCCTATTTTTTCATGGATGTAATTAATTGTGTTTTTGATGAATATATCGATGACTTTATATTGGTATTATTAATGAGATTCTGGTATACTATAAAAGCTATTAAAATCATGAAAATCACAGGCACACCATTCGGAAAACCCTCAGAAGAAATGAATTATATTGGAAGTTTAGCAAGTGTGAATTCTACCTTCACACGATTTATAACCATGGAGATATTATTTGTAAGGATGGAATTCCACTGATCCTTCAAAGACAATAGAAATTTATGAATGTCCAGCACCGACGAGTATAACTAAGGTACACAGTTTTATTGGATTAGCATGTTATTATCGACATTTCGTCCAAATTGTTTTCTTGATTAGCTAACCCATTATCCATGCTCATGCATAAATTGGTTAAATATGTTTGGACAAAAGAGTGTGAAGAATGGTTTGAAGAATTTTAGAGAATATTTTTCAAATCTCTTATCGTGACTTGAGTATTGGAGAATGATGGACTTGTTGTTTATAGTGATGAATCAAAGAAAGGACACAGTTGTGTCCTTGTGTAGAATTATAGGGTTATTTCCTATGCATCAGAACAGGTAAAAATTCATGAGAAAAACTATCCTACTCATGATCTAGATTTAGTAGCTGTAATCGATTCTTTTATGATATGGAGACATTATCTCTATGGTGAAAAATGTGAGATATTTATCGATGACAAGAGTTGAAGTATATTTTCTCACAGAAATAACTCAACATGAGGAAAAGCAGGTGGCTTGAACTACTCAAGGATTATTATTGCACTATACAGTAACACCTGGGGAAGGAAAATAGGATGGTAGATGCTTTGATCAGAAAAGATCATGGAGTTTTGAACAAATGAGAGTTCAAAGGGATCCTATTTTCATGGATCTAGTAGAAATTGATATAGGAATAATCAAGGAATGTGAAACATAAATAAATTTTCAAATGGTTACCAAACCATCTCTACTAGAATGGATAAAAAGTTCTTAGGCTGATGATGAGGAGTTTCAAAAGAACATTAATGTTGTGAATGATGGGATATTGATCGACATCATATATGAAGACTAGTTTTTGAAATTTGGGAAGAGACTTTGTGTTACCGATATACCTAATATGAAAAAGCGACCTTTTACATGATGCTCATAGCTCCAATTTCTCTACACACCCTGGTAGCACAATGATGTATAGCGATTTGAATGAACATTTTTTTTGGGACAACATAAAGAGGGAGATTGCATATTTTGTTTCAAGATGTATTGTTTTTCAAAATGTGAAAGTTGGAAGGAAACATCCAAAATTAGTCATGAAACATCTTCCCATACCTGAGTGGAAATGGGAAAAATATTACGATGGAATTTGTCATGGGACTACCAAAGACTTCTAGAAGGAATTATGCAACATGGGTAATTGTTGATCGTCTTACCATGTTAGAACATTTTCTTTCTATCAGAGAAGACTTACCACTTAAACATTTCACAAGAATATATATTATTGATGTTGTAAGTCTTCATTGAGTACACTTATCAATTTTCTATGATAGGTATCCCAATTTACTTCATGATTCTGGAAAGTTCTTCAGAAATCCCTGGATACTGAACATCGTTTGATCACTACCTACTATCCTCAAATAGATGGAAAATCAGAATGGACTATTCAAACCATAGAAGACATGCTGAGATCTTTCTCACATGACTTTCAGGGTTTGTGGGAACAATTTTTACCTCTAGATGAATTTTACTATAATAGTATATTCTATTCAAGTATTCAAATGGCACCATATGAAGAGTTACATTGAAAGAGTTGTCGAAGACCAACTGGTTGTGAAGATGTTGGTGAAAAAAAAACCCATAGGCCCAGAACTTGTTATTGAAAAAATTGAAAAGGTGAAGGTTATCCAAACCCACATCAAAGAATCCCAAAGTAGGAAAATGATCTATACTGATAACTGAAGGAAGTATTGGGAATTTGAATTAGGAGACCTTGTTTTCTTGAATGTATCTCCTTGTAAGGGTGTTATAAATTTCGGTAAGAAGTTTAATATGACTCGTAGGTACATCATACCTTATGAAATTATAGAACGAATTGAGGGTGTGGCTTATTTTTTTGGCAATTCCTCCAAGTCTCTCCAAAGTTCATGATGTGTTCCACGTATCACTATTGTGAAAATACATGCCTGACCCAACGCTTGTACTCGCCTATGAAGAATTAGAACTAGAACCGGATCTATCTTATTGTGAAGAGCTTATCAGAATTCTTGATACCAGAGAACATATAAGGCCCCAGCGTTAAACATTACTTAATATTGAATTAAATGAATAATTCCCATTAAGGATCTTTTCAGGTTTAGAATTTTACAGAATTAGATCATAACTATTACATCTCAAAAGATTACATAGTAGACACTTATACAAAGTTTCCTTTTTTTCAAAACATGAACTCCAAAGAAAAGTCATTTCTAGTTCCATGTTTAAGAAAGCATGACTTTTCCTTGATCTCATCCTTGACCCTATTCCACATTATGTCATGTGATAAACATTTCAAAAAAAACTTGGGGTGAGCATAAAAAGCTCAGTATGGGATACACAAAGAAGGATAACTATTAGTTTTTGAAAACAACAAGTAAACCATGTATACGTTACCAAAGTAATACATTTCACCTTTATGAAGTAGAAAATACTCTTTATTGAATAAAATATCATTACATACCCTTTTGTAACCAAAATATTACCATAAAACCCATATAAATTACACATAACATATAAAGGTAACCTGTGACATAAACATACTTAAATAGAATAACCATATGGTCAACTTCCACACATATCACTTAATGGAATAGCCATACGGCTGAATTCCATACCCAACGCATTAGAGGTTATAACGTAACCACCAGTCCTGGTATTCACGACACCACCCGTCATATGGTTTATCACGTAACCACCCATCAAATGTCCAAGTACCATTATAAAATCATAAGACATAAAACAAAAATAATGGAAAGAAAACATTTACACATTTCAAACACAATACATCACTTAAATATATTGACATAAAAAATCCATTATAAAAACCATTTTCAATACCATAATACATAAAAGATTATATGGTATTTATTTCATTTTGAAAAAACATCACGACTTCTTGAGGAAGCCAAAGACTGAATAATACTCACGGCAGCGGAAAAGGTCCTTATCACCACATATGTTAAAAGAAACATTCATTTTTGTCATTTTTTAAATTGATTCATAGAAAGAGATTCCTTTTGTATAAAATTAAAAGTTAAAGGGGTTTATACACCGTATAAAAGAAAGCCTTGTATTAGAACAAAATATGCATCAATGAAAGGAGATTGAGACGAAGTCCATTTAAAAGATATTTTTGTAAATAAAATAGAACTATTATGTTTATTCACTATAATTACACATAAAGAAAGTAAAAATACAAGATAGGACATAATAATTTCATGACATAATTTGAAAGTAGGATATTAACACAAAGAACGAATATAGGGTTAAGAAGTTCTCTTACCTCGTGTCCGATGTGACTCGATTTATCTTTACTCTCCTGAATAATAAACATGAGTTAATTTATAATTCCTTAAGAACGTTTTTCAAGTTCATTATTCCTTTTATATCACTTATTACCTCTTCTTGAACACTAGTAATTATTTATGTTAATAACAGTCGTTTTAGCAACCATTTGTACTTGAGTAAAAAATAAAATCTTTGCAATTACAAGTTGTTCATGTATCCATTATATCCAGAGTTATATTCATGATTTAGATATCATATATATCATATATATCCAGTATATACATGAATTTATAATATTAAATAACATTTAGAGGTAAGAAATGAAATGCATCGTTCATGGAGACGGTAAGCCGTACGTACGCATGAACGCTACTTTCATTTCTATTTCATATTTTATGGAATGGAATAATAATGAAATAAAGGTATATTGTAATTCCAGTATAATATCATATATAATATCATTAACTCCATCCTTTATATGTCCCACATATGGCATTAACGAATCAAATCACACTGAGGGTGAGGTAGTGCGCACTTCCTAAAATGAAGATATCGCGTTTACCCATAATGGAAACCATAAAGGTATGACATAAATTAAAAATATAGAAGAATAAGGAAACCATAAACATATTATATATCATATATAAATATAGGGACATTTTAATGGCCACATTTGTAGGTGTTAGAAGAATATTGAACAATCATCGTTTCGTGAGGCAGAAATTTGCCATCCACAGAAACAGTATGCTCATTAACCATTAGATGTAGGTGTGTGTAAGTGTAGCTCGAATCCTTCTTATAAAAAAACAAGTATATTGAATATACTGGAGTTGTTACAAAAGAAATGAATAAAAAGTGGTTATGGGGTTGGAGAAGCAAAATAAAACAAAAGGACACAAGTGAATACATTACCTTAAAATTGGGTAACTCTTTTTGATTTGAGCTCAAAGGCTTCCTTGGGAAGACTTATGCCCAAAGTGAGGCTTCTAGGAGTAATATAGGGGTGTGGAGAGAAAAAATGGGTAGGGTTGGCCTAGACAAAGGCTTGAGAGGTGTGGGTATGGTGGTAGAGGTGGGGGCCTTTTAGAAGAGGAGAGGAGGGGTACTCTTGGAAAGGTAATAAATGTTACTTTATTTTCAAATGAGTTTCAGATTTGAAAGGTCACACATTGATGTATTTTTTGGATAAGGAGATAAGACTATGAAATCCACCCATCCAATAGGTTTTTTACATGTTTTGGTCTTAGATGTTATATTATCTTTTCATTTTACTCAAATTGTAAAATAATGACGTAATCGCTGCATCAATATGATGTTATAAATAATTTAATTTATTTAATGTCTAAAAATTATAAAACATATACTATGATGTATTAAATATTTTTATATTTCCAATTACTATTTATAGTCCAAAATCTGACTTGTATAACCCCATGTAAAAATTGTTTTAGTAAAACAATACATGTTTGTGTCATTTTTACTTTTACTTTAAATAAAAGGCATTAATGTCATTATCTTACCCAAGTGGATCCATGGGGTCTCAAAAATAGACTCATGGGTTATCTTGGTCGGCCATGAATCATCAAATAGGGTTAGGACAAGTGTCAATGTCATTTCATTTTATTAAAACATTATTTTTACCTTAAATTACACTAATTACCTCTAATCGTGATTACAAACATAAAAGTTACTATTATCCAAAAAATTATTTTAATCCCATTGAACCACATTTTACATCCAAATGACAACCATGTATGTTGGAATTTTTTAAATTCAAAACACAGTGGTGGTAAAATTTCATTTGAACGAAAAATCAGTTTTTAAGTACCACTTAGTGGTTTCATTATTCATAAAAAAATGATTTTTTTCAGAAAAATACCAAAACATCACCCTAAGCTATATTTGATATTCCGCATTCAAAAATGATGTATGTTTTACCAAATTCATAACATAGAAGTTGATTTAATTAATTTTATAATTAAATCCCACTTTCAAATCAAATAGTGTGTTTTTAAGATACAATACCTATCAAAAGATTGACACATGTTTATGTCCAATCTCAAAGTGATATTAATTCAAATGAACACCATTGGATTAAATGGTAAAAATATATTCTAATTTCAATTTAATACCAATTAAGAATATAATCAAACTATATTAATAAATTTAATTAAAAGGTGGTTTTGAATTAAAATACAACATTTTTCACTATTCATTAAAAAATTGAACTTCATCAGAAAAATACTGAAAATTTACCCCAAGAAATTTTCAATGTCCCTATAATAAAGAATAAGTTTATTTTGACAAATAGAGCTTATAAAATTGTCAAATGTTTTATTTAAAAAATGTTTTCCTCCAAAAGGCAGTAAAACAATCTTTTAAAAATATTAGTGTATTCCATGCTTATGATTGGATTTATTCTAGTTTTAAGCCTCTAAAACACTATATAATTAATAAATAGACATAGATAACTATATCTATTTTCAATTACTTACTTGGGATGTTATATCGTTCCCCCCTTTAGAAAATTACATTCCCGCAATTTATTTACTTATCGAATAAGTGGGGGTATTTATCCCTTATTGCATTTTTAGATTCCCACACTGCCTCTTCAACCATATGGTTTTTCCACAAAACCTTTACCTGATGAATCACCTTATTCATCAACACTTGATCCCTGTGGTCAAGAATCTGGACCGGTTGTTCCTCATAAGATAGATTCTCTTCCAACTGAACTACCTCTGGACTCAAATCATGAGATGGATCTAGCATATACTTTCTCATCATCGAAACATGAAAAAAATTGTGTGCCTGAGATAAAATCGGAGGTAAATCCACTTGGTATGCAACAGATCCAACTCTATCCAAAATTTCATATGGTCCAATGAACCTTGGACTCAACTTTCCTTTCTTACCAAATCACATCACACTTTTCCATGGTAAGACTTTGAGGAAGACATGATCACCTACCTCGAAAGATAGACCCTTCCTCCGGTTATCCGCATCAATTTTCTGCCTGCTCTGAGCTGTTCTCATGTGTTTCTAAATTAAATGTACTTTTTCTGCCATCTCTTCTACCAATTCTGGTCCCATCAGCTTCCTTTCACCCACTTCAACCCAAAAAGCTGGAGTTCGACACCGCTTCCCATGTAATTCCTCAAATGGTTCCATCTGTATAGTGGAAAGAAAACTGTTATTATATGAAAATTCAACCAAATAAAGATGTTTGTCCCATCTTCCCAGATAATCCATCGAACAAGAACATAGCATATACTCCAAAGTATAAATTTTTCATTCTGACTGCCCATCTAATTGTGGATGAAAAGCTGTACTAAAATTTAATTCAGTACCCAACGACTTCTGAAGGCCTTTACAAAAGTTAGAAGAAAACCTGGGATCACGATTAGATACAATGGATTGGGGAACTCCATGAATCAGGACTATCTCTTTAAGATACAAACGAGAAAGTTGATATAGGGAAAACGTATCTCGTATAGCAAGGAAATGAGCAGATTTAGTCAATCAATCAACAATAACCCAGATTGAATTATTACCTCGAGATGTCCTTGGTAATCTCACAACAAAGACCATGGATACATTTTCCGATTTCCACTCTGGCACTGGTAAAGGTTGAAGCATCCCTTTCGGTAATTTCCACTCTGCTTTAACCTACTGACAAGTCAAACACTTCACAGTAAAATCAGAATTATCCATTTTCATTCCGTCCCACCAGTAATACTCACAATGATCTCTATACATCTTAGTACTCCCTGGATGAACTGAAAATGGAGAACTATGAGCTTCACATAACAAATCTCTCTTCAACTGTGAATCACAAGGCACACACAATCTCTTCCCAAATCTCAAAACACAATCATTATCATTGTTGAATTCATGAAACTTACTCTTCTGAACCAGCTCCAACTTTTTCTGCAACTCATTGTCTTGCTTCTGTGTTTGCTTAATTCAGTATGATAGAGAATCTTTCACTGATACCTAAAACAAAACAGAAGAACTTCCTACACCAAAAACTTCTATTCCAATGTTCATCAAATCCTTAACCAAAGTATCATGTTCCAAATGCATCATTGTTAATGAAGCATTACTTGTTCGACTCAAAGCATCAATCACTTTATTTGATTTTCTCGGATGGTAATGAATTGTACAATCATAATCCTTGATTAATTCTAGCCATCTCCTCTGTCTCATGTTTAATTATTTCTATGTGAATATATACTTTAATATTTTGTGATTGGTATATATTTCACACTTTACTCCATACAAATTATGCCTCCAATATTTTAAAGAGAAAACAACAACAGCTAATTCCAAAACTTGTGTAGGATAATTTACCTCATGAGTTTTCAACTGAAGTGAAGCATAAGAAATTTCCTGATCATTCTTCATTAGGACACAACCAAGTCCTTTCAATGAAGCATCACTGTAGATAACAAACTCACCATTCCTTGAAGGTAGTGCCAAAACTAGAGCATTAGCCAATCTTATTTTCAATTCCTGAAAACAATCATCACATTCTTTTGTCCAGATAAACTTAACACCCTTCCGAGTTAGCTTATTCATTGGACTATATAACGATGAAAATTTCTAACAAACTTTCGGTAAAAGCCTTCTAAACCGAGGAAGCTACAAATCTCAGTTACATTTGTGGGTCTTGGCCATTCTTCAACAACTTTTGTTTTAGCAGGATTAAGAGTTAATCCATTTTTTGAAACAATGTGACCAAGGAAATAAATTTGTTGTAACCAAAACTCACACTTGATGAATTTTCCATACAGTTTCTTTTATTTTAAGGTTTGAAATATAACCCTTAAATGTCTTTCATGATCCTCTTTACTTTTAGAAAACACAAAAATATCATCAATAAAAACAACCAACATTTTTCACCTGATTAAACTGAGCCATCACTGTAGTAAACTGCTCAATTTTGATTTTGACCATCTCAGTATGCCTTCCCAAAAAAGCTTCTCTGTTTCCTCTATGAAAAACCATTCTTAACACTGAAATACCTTAGGTGAAGCAACATGGTAATCTGTAAATTCTATATCATTTCAATTTGACCATAAAAAATATATTTTTGGATAATCATTTAATAGAATTCTAACACTAAAGTTATCTAAACTGACCTTTGATAACACATATAAGGCCCCAGCCGTAAAAAATTACTTAATATTGAATTAAATGAATAATTCCCATTTAGGATCTTTTCAGGTTTAGATTTTTAGAGAATTATATCATAACTGTTACATCTCAAAAGATTACACAGTAGACACTTCTACAAAGTTTCATTTTTTTGAAAACATGAACTCCAAAAAAATTCATTTCTAGTTACATGTTTAAGAAAGAATGAATTTTCCTTGATCCCATCCTTGACCCTATTCCACATTATGTCCTGTGAAAAACATTTCAAAAAAAAACTTGGGGTGAGCATAAAAAGCTCAGTAAGGGATACACAAAGAAGGATAACTGTTAGTTTTTGAAAACAACAAGTAAACCATGAATACTTTATCAAAGTAATACATTTCACCTTTATGAAGTAGAAAATACTCTTCATTGAATATAAGATCATTAATTACCCTTTTGTAACCAAACAATTACCATAAAACCCATATAAAGTACACATAACATATAAAGTTAACATGGGACATACACATACTTAAATGAAATAACCATACGGTCAACTTACACACATATCACATAATGGAATAGACATACGGCCCACTTCAATACCCAATGCATTGGAGGTTATAACGTAACCACCCGTCCTGGTATTCACGACACCGCCCTTCATATGGTTTATCACGTAACCACCCGTCAAATGTCCAACTACCATTATAAAATCATAATACATAAAACCAAAATAATGGAAAGAAAAAATTTCCACATTTCAAACACAATATATCACTTAAATATATTGATAAAACAAATCCATTATAAAAACCATTTCCAATATCAAAATACATAAAAGAGTATATGGTATTCATTTCATTTTTAAAAAACATCACGGCTTGTTGAGGAAGCCAAAAACCAAATAATACTCAAGGCGGCGGAAAAGGTCCTTGTCACCGAGTACGTTAAAAGAAACATTACATTTTTTCATTTTGAAAAGTCTTCATAGAAAAATATTCCTTTTGTATAAAATTAAAAGTCAAAGTGGTTTATACACCGTATAAAAGAAAGCCTTCTATTGGAACAAAATATGCCTCAATAAAAGGAGATTGAGATGATGTTCCTTACAAAGATCATTTTATAAATTTAATAGATCTATTATGTGTATTCACAATAAGTACACATAAATAAAGTGAAAATAAACGATAGGACATAATAATATCATGACCTAATTTGAAATTAGAAGATTAACCCAAAGAATGGAAATTGGGTTAAGAAGTTTCCTTACTTCGTGTCCGACGTGACTCGATTGCTCTTTAATCTCCTGAATAATAATCTTGAGTTAATTTATACTTTCTTAAGAACCTTTTTCAAGTTCATTATTCCTTTTATATCACTTATTACCATGTCATGAACACAATTTACTTATTTAAGTTAATAACGGTCGTTTTAACGACCATTGGTACTTGAGTCAAAAATAGACTCTTTATAATTACAAGTTGTTCATGTATCCATTATATCCAGAGTTATATTCAAGATTTAGATATCATATATATCATATATATCCAGTATATACATGAATTTATAATATTAGATAACATTTAGAGGTAAGAAATGAAATGCACCCTTCATGGAGACGGTAAGTCGTACGTACGCATGAACGCTACATTCATTTCTATTTTGTATTTTATGGAATGAAATCATAATTACATAAAGGTATATTATAATTATAGTATTATATCATATATAATATCATTAACTCCATCCTTTATACGTCCCACATATGGAATTAACGAATCAAATCACTTTGAGTGGGCGGTAGTCCGCACTTCCTAAAATGAAGATATCACGTTTACCCATAATGGAAACCATAAAGGTATGACATAAATGAAAAATACAGAAGCATTAGGATAACATAAACATATTATATATCATATATATATATATAGCGACATCTTAATGGACACCTTTGAAGGTGTTAGAAGAATATTGAACAATCATCGTTTCGTGAGGCAGAAATTCGCCATCCACGGCAATAGTATGCTCATTAACCATTAGATGTAGGTGTGTGTAAGTGTAGCTCGAATTCTTCTTATAAACACATCCTAGTATAATAAATATACTGGAGTTCTTACAAAATAAATGAATAAAAAGAGTTATGGGGTTTGAGAAGCAAAATAAAACAAAAGGACACAAGTGAAGACATTACCTTAAAATCGGGTAACTCTTTTTGATTTGAGCTCAAAGGTGTTCTTGGGACGACTTATACGCAAAGTGAGGCTTCTATGAGTAATAGAGGGATGTGAAGAGACACAATAGGAAGGGTTGTGCCGAGGAAAAGGCTTGATATGTGTGGGTAAGGTGGTAGAGGTGAGGGAATTTTATAAGAGGAGAGAAGGGGCACTCTTGGAAAGGTATAAAATGATACTTTATTTTCAAATGAGTTTCAGATTTTAAAGGTCCCACATTAATTTATTTTTAGGATAAGGTGATAATAGTTCTAAATCCTCCCATACAATAGGTTTTGGACATGTATAGGTCTTAGAGTTTACATTATCCTTTCATTTTATTTAAATCGTTAAATAATGAAGTAATCGCTGCATTATCATGATGTCATAAATAATTTAATTTATTTAATGTCAAAAAATTATAAAAGAAATACTATGATGTATTAAATCATTTTATATTTCCAATTACTATTAATAGTAAAAAATATTACTTCGATAACCCCATGTAAAAATTGTTTTAGTAAAACAATACATGTTTGTCTTATTTTTACTTTTACTTTAAATAAAAGGAATTAATGTCATTATCATACCCAAGTGGCTCCATGGGGACCCAAAAATAGACTCATGGGTTGTCTGGGTCGTCCATGACTCATCCAATAGGGTTATTACAAGTTTCAAGTGCATTTCATATTATTAAAACATTATTTTTACCTTAAATTACACTAATTACCTCTAATCACGATTAAAAACTTAAAAGTTACTACTCACCAAAAAATTATATTAATACCATTGAACCACATATTACTTCCTTATGACAACCATGTATTTTGGATTTTTTAAATTCAAAACACAGAGGTGGTAAATTTTTATTTAAACAGAAAATCAGTTTTTTAAGTACCACTTAGTGGTTTCACTATTCATCAAAAATTGAAGTTTTTCAGAAAAATACCAAAACATCACCCAAAGATATATTAGATATTACGAATTCAAAAATGATGTATATTTTAGCAAATTCATAACATATATGTTTCATTAATTAATTTTATAATTAAATCCTGCTGTCAAATCAAATAGCGTGTTTTAAGATACAATACCTATCAAAAAATTGACACACGTTTATGTCCAATCTTAAAGTGATATTAATTCCAATGACCACCATTGGATTACATGTTAAAAAAATATTATAATTTCACTTTAAAACAAATTAAAAATATAATTTAACTATATAAATAAATTAGATAAAAAATAGGTTTTGAATTAAAATAAAACATTTTTCACTATTCATTAAACAAATGAACTTTATCGGAAAAATACCAAAAATTTACCCAACATAAATTTCAATGTCCCAATCATAAATAATATGTTTATTCTGAAAAATAGAGCTTATAACATTGTTAAAAGTGTGATTTAAAAAAGTTCTGCCACTAAAAGGCAGTAAAACAATCTTTTAAAAATATTAGTGCATTCCATGCTTAAGATTGGTTTTATTCTCGTTTTAAGCCTCTAAAACACTATCTAATTCATAAATAGAGATTGATAAATAAATATATTATCCATTACATACTTGGGATGTTACAGAACAAGTTTTGAGAAATAAGATGGCTCATCTTGTAAATGTTTTATGGAGAAACCATAAGATGGAATAGGCAACGTGGGAACTTGGAGGACTTATGATGAAGAACCACCTGAATATTTTTATGTAGTATTATTATATAAATTTTATGGATGAAATTATATAATTTAGGGGAGAATTTAACACCCCATTCTTCCAAGATACATGTCCATTTGAATAATACAATAGCTTGTGTGGTAGGCAACTTCGAGTTCAAACACACCACAACCAGTCAAACTAGTCGTTATGAATAGTAATACCCACTTTTTGAAATTATATAAATTTTAACATTCAAAATGGACTTAATTTTTGTATTTGGAATATCTGTATTTGCTTAGGGTGAGTTTTTTGTATTTTTCAGAAAATATTCAACTTATGGTGAATAGTGGAAAACACTGCATTATTGGTTATAACCGACTTTTTATTTAAATAATTAGTTAGTTTATTTTAATTTCTTTTATGTCAAAATATATACATAATACCTATATATGTTCATGATAATTAATTGGATTCATTTTATAATATGTTTAGATATATAAACTTTTATCGAACTTTTTATCGTATTTTACCCACCTCCTAGGAGCATTTTCAAATTCACATAAAACATAATTTTATAGCTTCATTGACTGGATTTTAAAAATCTAGGAGACATGATTAATAATGGTAAGAAAAATGTGGTTCAATAAGTCGAAAATAACTTTTAGTGAATAGTAACATATTACTTTTATTTTCCACGATTAAAAGTAAATAGTGTTATTAAGAGTAAAAATGATATTATTATCACCCTAACAAATGTCTTAATTATATTGGTTAAGTTTAATTCAACCAAAAAAAATTAGGACTAATGTATGATATTTTATGTCCACATAGATTTTCTTGGAACATTTATTTTTATTTTATTTAAAGAAGAGTTAAAAGAAATAAATTCAAAGTGTTATAACTAAACCATTTTTAAAATAGTGTTATATATAATATAAATTCGACTATAACTATTCATTAGAAATATATAAATATTTCATACATAATGATATTTTATTTATAATTTTTAGACAGTAAATAGTTTAATTTATTTATGACACAATTATGATGTAGTAATTACATTAATAATGAAATATTAAAATAATTGATATTATAACTATACAAACAAATGTAAATTGGGACTTTTGATAAATTCCACTAATTTTCTAGGTTAATATTAAATTTTAGGATTGATTATATAAATTTATTTTTAATTACTAAAGTTGTTCGGACTTTAACAAAAATCATTTATTAAATAATGTCAAAATTGACCTAATTGAATTTTTTAAAACAAATATTATATTATTATTTGATATAATATTATGAAAAATATATAGTTCAGGAAAATAACTTAGATAAGTTTATATATATTAAAAATCAACCACATGGGGTTCTCTTGGAAAGTTATAGTAAGTTTATTAACCTTATAATATACATATACAAAGAGACATGGTAAATTAAAAACTATTTAACTAAGAGTTATATCTAAAAGATAAGTTAATATGATGACCTAAAACTATAAAAAACCTATTAGTTGAAATTTTTTAGACCCATTACCACCTTTTCCATTAAATAATTTATGTTTGAGCCTTTAGAAACTAAAAATTACTTTATTATAAAATATTATTTCTTGCTTTCCCTAAACTGGCCCTCACATATCTTATAAAACAGAACAAACCCTTATCTTAATTTCACACCTCCAATGCCTTTTGGCTCAGCCAAACCCAACAAAAATATCCTTCCAAATGTCCATTATTCATCCTAGAGGCCTTATTTTAGTCAGAAATACAGCCTAATGAGTCCTTTTGATCAAATTAAAAGTAACAACCCGAAGAAGAAATAATTATTCCATCACCTCATTCAAGTTCTTTTCTTCTTCCACATCCTATTTTTTGTTGTTTCCATTTTAAAATTATTAATATAGTATATTAAATATACGATGATGTAATTATAAAAATGGTACAACAATATGCATTAATTTATCCATCCTATAAATGAAAAAGTCACCATATGTGCGTATGTACGGATTACCGTCTCCACGTCATGGTGTAATTTGTTATTCAAATAATGCATCATCTAGATGGGTATAATAATGAGTATAAATGATTAAAATAATAAATATAAAATGATAATGATTCTGAATATAAGATATTCCATCCAATTATATATGATTTTATAATCGAAAAATGATATTGTCGCTTGTGGGTACGTACTGATTACCATATTAGTAAACGCGATGAGATTTGTTCCCCATTGTATCCATTAAAAAGTTATTTTCATTAGATGATTAAAAAAATAATTTTTAAAGACTTAATATTATTCTGAATATGAATAAGATACATCATATCCATAACAAACATTACTTATGTAACAAATCATATAATGGAAAATGAAGTAGATAACATTTGAAATGATCATACTACTTAAATATCACTAACAAAGAAATATTAAAAGATCATATATGATATCATATTAATATATGTGGTTCTTGTATTATTTAATTAAAATTATTTCACCATTATATGTGAGACTAACCTACTCTCAACCAAGGAGAAGTACAAAGTAAGGGTTAATTTCAAAATCTCTTTATTATCTGAGGTTGTTTTATATGTGACTATCTACTTGAAAAACTTTATCATCCACATTAGTGTTTTCTTAAAAATGTATTTCAAATTCTGTTTTAATATTTACTAGAAAATGTATTATAGTTATTTATACATTTATTTGACCTTATATTTTTTTAAATTAATATCTCTGTCATTTTCCAAACAAGTTTCCTTATGACATTTTCAACAAAAATACGGTATGAAATTGTTTTTAACTTATACTATGGGTGTAGAAAATTTATTATGTTATAACATCATTGAAGCTTCCCTTACAAGATCATAAGAAGATTTTCAAAATAAATTTTTTCTTCTATAATTATATTACTTTTAAATTATTTCAAAATAGAAAGAGATATTTCTCCAAATAAAAGTTTTTATTTCATCTATGTCAACATCCTATGATGTATTGTAATATTATTTGATGTTGTTTTATTATGATACAATACATCCACATTGTATTGAATTTTTTGTGATATTTTTGATTGTGGATGTATTATTTTTACACCGTTCATGGTTTATGGATAATGTATGGACATTTCATATGCTAGTTTTAATACGAATGCTTATGTTATGTTTAAACCTTTTCATATGAGGAATGCACTGAACTTAGTAAGTGATGGGTGCATCATACTATAGATCCTTGATATGTATGTAGGTCTCATGAGACAAACTAATGTCTTGGCACAAGGACTTGACAAATTATTATATGTTGTCTTGGAACAAGGCATGGACTATGTGGTTATAAAGTCTTGAATTATGAATTCTATCATTATGAAAGTGGCTATTTATATTGCATGTGATTATTTGACTAGTATAATATCCATTTGAATAAGTAAATGAAATTATTTGATTTTACCTTTTCCATATTATAATTCATTTCAAGTGTAAAAGGCTTTTGTTTTAGTCTTACATTGCTTTAAATGTTTATGCTTATTTATGAATGTTTCCTCTATATTCTTATCCTTACTAAGAATCTAACCCCACCCCTTTCTATGTCTTTTTTTCCAAGGACGCGAAGAAGTATATTATGACTGAACTGTAGGGATAGTCTAAGGGATATGAGTGTGGCCTATGGAGTCAATTTTTTTAGCATTTTATTTTATAATGTGATGTAAAAACTTATGAATGTATCTAGTATTTCAAAGATAAATATACTAATTGTTATTTTGAGACATGATATTTTGTGATCATGCCAATGTTATGTAATAATGCACCGAGTCTGGGTAACTAGGGTCGGGGTGTCATATTCATATCCTCTTCTCCACTTATAAATGATGAATTCTCAGTGGGAGGAACTGCTTCTGAGTTGGAAGATCCCTACGGGAGGCTAGTATCAGCCTGAGCGGCAGTGGTCACTACATCAGAGGAATCTTTTTTTTGCCGCAACCATAGCGATGATGGATACTGATCCGATACCATCTAGACTTCAGCCCAAGGGCCACACTGGATGATATCAAAGCAATAGTGGCATGTCAGCATGAGCAGGTTAATTCCAGCCCGGTGGAATAAGCACGTATGACGTATTGTCGTTTCCATGCGGAGGGAAGCACGATACCTTATGGGGGTAGAAGGCTCTAGGATCAACTGAGCCTAATTTGTAAAGGAGTACGAGGTGATCTTTCGACATCGCTTAAGATTGGGAATATGTTCCCCTCGTCCCAGAAACAATGAATCATTGTCATATGTACGAGGTCGTAGCCGCCAATCAGTGTATTAGAAAGACGTAAGAATCATCTACATCTATCCATGGGTAGATAGAAGTCGCGACATGATCGACCTCATTAGTCTGAATCTACTTGTCCTTGCTGTTGTAGTAGTTGGAATCCAGGTAGCATGATTCACAAGAGGCAATAGGAGATGCATCTCATTGAATAATGCCCACTTGACCATTAAGGGAGTACTTGAGGAATGGGTGATTTGATGAGGGAATCACCACATGTAGGTGGATCCATGGCATTCCCATCACCGCATTGTAGGGGGTTTCCTGGCAGACTACCATAAATTCAGTGTTGGAAAATAGGCCATGAAAAAAGTTCTTCAAGTAGATCTTACTAATCAGTGTCTATTTTGTCCTGTCATAACCTTGGATTCTTAGGTTAGAAGGACTCAGATCATCTTTAGAAATTCCCGGATTTTGCAGTGACCGGGTCAGGATTAGATTAATTCCAAATCCCATATCGATAAGACAATAGTGAACTTCATGCCATTAAACTAGCCAGTGATGTACAGTGGGAGAATGTGCCCCTATATGGGAGTGCCTTCATCTTCTACAAAGAACGAGATAATATCCTGGTAGTCAGTATTCTCGATTGCTTCAACATGAATGGCTTCTACGGATACTACTTCTATCTAAAATTGAAGGGGCCTTCTTAAAGTCGTAGCGAGGCCCTCATGTATATCTGACGATAGGAGAGGAGCCTCAAGGATGGAAATCCTTTCTTGAATACTGGATAGATTTTTAAGTAAATCTTATTTCCACGCCAGGAATGAACTTCTTCTTACAGGAGGTCACTCTATGATAGGAGGTATGGTGGGCCCCGCTGACTGGATCAGCGGCTGACAGGTACCGGGAACATCCCGCTGCCTACTGGTCAAGGCATATAGAGTGGTTACCGGATGAGGGCTATATGATTGAGACCGGCCTGTAGCAGGGCGTGGCTTGTCACGACATGGTCGAGGTGACTCTCCCTAATCTAGCAGCAAGAACGGAAGTGAAGGCGGGCCAGATACCACCAGATGAGAGAGTTTCACATGATGAGCTCTATGCTGAGCCTGTTCCCTGGTTTTGGTTGCATACACAGCCTGGCTGGAAGTGCTGCCCGACGCACTCTGACGGCCCATACATCCACGACTCTTTCAACACTGGTGTTGATTGTGGATGTTGGGAGGATCTTCCAAGCACTCCTCATCCTTAGGAATCATGTTGGGATTTACCATCTCTATAGTGTTAACGAAGGAGTACCATTTTCCGTCACTCAAAGATTCATCAACTACTGGATGGATTCTGGGAGCGATTTCCATCTCTAGGGGAATTATGTCACCGTGAGTACAAGATGATGATGGAATCTAGAGGGGACATTGTTTTCCATTATGCAACTAGTGTTAGATCTTCTGGGAAGATGCTGGCTGAGATGACGATGGAGAAGAGGTGGTTGCAGCTTCAAAAGGCTCTGGCCGATTCAGGCACATCTGGATGACACCATGGGAATGAGTGACTATTTTTCATTCCATCCAGTCATCATACTTCAGGGATCCATGACAGGAAACCTGATGCCACTCACCCTCACTGTCGCTACTGCTGTTTGGATTCACGAATATGCTTTCCACCTATGTCAGATCCGGGCCTAAACGGACTATGTTGTTATCAAACTGGTATTGAAGCTAGTCATTGAACACATAAAACTTCTTGATAGCATTCCCTAGGATCTAGTGGTTGGGGAAATAATTAGGGTGATTAGTGAGGATTGACTCTTCTGGCCTTCTATACTCTGGAAAATGTAGAATACCCTACTCTAAGACACTACGATAGTAACCGGGGAGCTCTGACTTATTGAATGAGTAGGCTTGGTTTCTCTTATATGGAATGGGGGCCCTTGGAGAAAGACCCTGACGAGGGGCTGGTGGAGCCTTCCAAGGAGGTGGGGCTTGGTTATCGCACCTGGGAGATGGTGGCACATTTTTTGGGGGAACTTGCTGATTCGTAGGTGGAAGCTGTTGGGCCAGTGGCTGGGCCTGGGGTAGAGTTCCTCTGCGAGGCTATGGAGGTGGCTCCACTGGCAACAAATCTATTTGTTGGGGGGCCTCTATTTGGGCCACAATGGCTGGATTAGACCTAGAAGCCCTTCTTGCGGGGATTGAAGGAGGAAACATACATGCCTTCTTGGCCTGCTTTAAGTATTATTCTAGGCATTAGGCCTTATCAGAGAAGTCTCACAATCCCCCGGGATAGTTCAGGGTGATCGGACAAGGGACTAGCTCCGTCTTGACATTCCCTATGCACATCGTCAGTAATTTCATTGGAGTCAGTGGAATATAAAGGGAATACGTGAGTCTTTTCCATAGGGTGACATATTCGGTGAAGAGCTCATCTTGACTCTACTAGAACTTAAAGTGGTATGTGATATTCGTCTTTAGTGCGGTTGAACTGAACTGGTAGAGGAATTGCCTATGGAGGTCCTCCCAGCTGGCTACTAATCCGATGGAGAGTTGGATGCACCCAACAAACACAGGCCCTGCCAATGTCTACATAAAATATCAGAGCTTAGAGGTCTCCTACTGCACCAGAGTTCCCAACATGGGGCCACACATTTATGTAATGTGCGCCAAGTGCTGTGGCGGGTCCCCTGCCTTGTTGAAGGGGGAAAATGTGGGATTCCCGAAACCCAGGGGTGCTGGAATATCATCCTCCCACAGTGCATAAGGCTTTCCATCAGGTGAGGTCACAACTTGTCTCATCTCTAAATCCTCAAGATGGGTGATGAGTGCCATTATGGGATCATCTGGGCGGGGGTTCCTTTCCGGATGGTTATCCCTGACTACCAGTGTGTTGGTGGGTTCTTCAACATGATAAGGCGGCCCAATGGATCATGGAACGACTGCTAGATTGACCAATGGGGTAGATGGGGGATTCCAAGCTGGGTCCTAAGGATTGCTATATCATTCAAAAGGATTGGGAAAGACATACCATGCCCACTTGCTATAGGTTCCTGATTAAACCCTGTCTGTGTGGGCAAGATGGTCGGGGTTAACTTGGGGCAATTAGTTGAGGGGAAGCTGTGGAAGCCCCTACAACCTCATCCTAGGATCATAGTAGTCTGGCCATAACTCTAGAACATGTTCAACAAGGAGGTCTTCAACCACCTTCTTCTGTTTGGTGAGTTGTTGACACAACAAAACTTTTTAAGGTTTGTCCTCCACCTTCTGCACTGATCCAAACGAGTCAGAGTCCTTGACAGCTATATGGATTTCCATGACCTTATTGGGATTCTGGCTGAGGACTAGTGCCTTAGTGGTCACATGAAGACCTAATAGATTCCTCTATTGATGAGTAATTCTTCTTGATGGATCCAAGAAGTGTGAATCTCCCTTAGGGGGAAGGTCCTCTCACCACTATAAAAACGGCATATACCAGTGCTAAAAAAGAGCACTAACAGCGCTAAAAAAGCACTGTAAAGCTTAGCGCTGATATAGCAGGTTCCCTTTTATCAGCGCTCTAAAAAGAGCTGATAAAGGATTCTTTTATCAGTTCTAAAAAAATTGGTGATAAAAGACCCCTTTATGAGCACCTTTTTTTAGCACTGATAAAAGGGTCTTTTATCAGCGCTTTAAAAAAGTGGTCATATAGGTAAAAAAAATTAAAAAAATTTAAAATAAAAATAATATGGGGGAGTGATTTAATCAATGCTTCACACCCCTTTATCAGGGCTAGGAGGTCTCCCTCGTGCTACCCTTCCCACGCATCCTCATACGAGCTCACCCCATTCGCTTCCATCCGAACTTGAACCCGTGACCTCCTCCCTTTCGCAACTTCACCTTTACCACTATTCCATTTCATTTAATTATCTATTTAATGATATATATATTGTTATATTTATTCATATATTGATATAGGATCATATTAATATAAATATATTTATTCATATATTAGTATATATATATTAATTCTTATATTAATATATTTATATATATATTTGTAGTTAGAAATTTTTATTTGTATATTTATTTATATATTAATATATAATTATATGATTACTTTTAAATATATTTATGAAAAAATATGTTTTTACGTGTGTTTATAAATGAACAAATACATACATATATAAATACATACATACATAAAAATATACAACACACAGACACACATAGAGACACACACAGACACAAACACATATAAATTAACCAAAAAATACATATATATGTGTATTTGAAATCCATAGAATGTACTTATAAATATTAGTTTTAAATAAATTTATGAAAAAATATGTTTTTGATGTGCATTTATATGTATGTAATTAAATAAATACGTACATATATACGTATATACACCACACATACACAGATATAGACACCCACACACACACATACACATATATATTTATGAATAAATACATATATATGTGTATTTGAAAACCCATAAAATGTTAAAAAGACCATAAATTATAATCTAGAATTTTTTTTCAATGCCACAACATTTCATATCGATGAAAATGAAACAATCTTTGATATGATATGTGGTACATGCCAAATGGACATCTTGATCAGAAGTTATACTTGTTTGAATGTTAAAAAATTGGGGTATACCGACTAAAAACTCAGTTTTAGAGGCCTTATATGCCTTTTTGGGCTCAAAAGATTTGATATTGGCTTTTCCTAGGTTACCTGCACGTAGAGCTCATCACAGGCTTCGATTTGATATGCTGTAGAGCTCAAACGTACACCCAGATCAAAAGTTATGGTTATTTGAAGTTTGAGTTACATTTTCAACATATTTTAGATCTTTTATTAATTTTTTTGATTTTTTGTGTCCTCAAATTGTAATTAAATGATTTCTAATCGATAATAATTAGAAAATTATTATCTAATAATATTTTTTTAAAAAATTTTGAACTCATTTTCACTAAATTTCTTATATATTAAATGTAATAGTCTATTTATACGTATCTATAAAATATCTAAAATATATATATTGTAATTATACCAATATCAATATACTTATATAACGAAATATTATTTTTCATTAATTTTTTTGAAACTCCAAATTTATCAGAGTTCGAGAAAAGCGCTGATAAATCCCCCCTTTATCAGCACACGAGAAAAGCGCTGATAAACCCCCCTTTTATCAGTGCTACTTAAAGAAGCATTGATAAAGGGGTCCCCTTTATCAGCGGAAAAAAAAGCGCTGATATATGGGGTGCCTTTATCAGTGCTGATAAAGGGGGCCTTTATTAGTGCTTTTTTTTTGCGCTAATAAAAGAGACCCTTTATCATCGCTTTTTTTAGCGCTGATAAAGGCCCCCTATATACGCGCTTTTTTAGCACTGATAAAAGTGAAGCGCATCCCTTGCCCGTTTTTGTTGTAGTGTCTCCAAGAAGCTCTAGCTCGTTCTCTCCCTCTAGCAGGTCATCCAAGTTAACCATGACTCCTCCTGGAGGCATATCCTCTATGTCTCTTGGCAAATTGGGTTGTCACCAGATAGGATTGAAGAGGAGGTATCATACTATTTCCAGCCATAGATTTCTACGTGGGGAGAAGCCTGTTTGATAATCCTATGGAGTACCTTGAATCATTGAATGCACTATTGATGGAGGGACCTATGACGACATGCTGACTTAGGGCACTGGGCCATTGGGAGTGCGGCCAAATCAACCTGATGACATTGTTCTCCAAATGTCTTCAAAATGCGCTTGGATCATAGGATAACCCACTCACTGATGGAAAAGCCAATATGATTCACCTAGAGGGTCTGGCGAAAACAGTCAACATCCTCTTGGGTGAGGTATTTCGGCGCAAATAAATTTGGCGCTGCAACCAACCAAAACTTCTCAAGGAAGTTGTCTGCCATGAGGATATCATATAAGCTTCTGGGCTCAGTTGCTGTGTTTGGCCATTCATTTCCCCACTAGTATACTATAGGAAGCTAGGGAATGGGTAGTGGTACAGAAGTTGACCACAACTATGACATGCTGGCTGGTGGAGAATTCAGAAATCGAGCTGATAAACCACCACATATCTGGATACCCTTTTAAGAGTGAAGTTTCTTAGCCATGATTTCATGGTTGGCAGGGTTGACTACCATGGTTTCCGGTGTGGGGACCTTGGCTGCTGGTGGTGGACCAAGCTACTGCGCATCTACCATTGGTCCCTAGAATATCTCTTGGTGATCTCTAATCGAGGTAGAGAGTGCATTTAGTGATGATGGTAGCATTAAAACTGCCATAACCTATGGAGTTTCCAAATTTTTGTCCTACTGGATATACCTACGGATGGAGGCGAGAATCTGAAAGACCTCACATTCTGGGAGTACTAGGCTAATGCTCTTTGTTCCTGCCCCAGCCCTTAACACTGTGGATCTAGGCGAGGGTTCCATCGCTGAGTTGTATTCCGCTTCAGAAACCGAGAATAAAACAGATTTTATACCAGTCTGAATTTTCTCAGTGTTCCCTTTATGGAGGCGAAGACCTACCCTCCCACCCCAGGATGGTTCTTCAGGACATGGTAGATTTCTGGCATGAGGAGGACCTTTGGTCGTATAGGTGTTGGGGTGAAGAGGGCTTCTGACTGAGTAAGCTGGGGTGCGAGGAGCATTAGGATAGAAATAAAAGAAGATACTTGGAGGACCTCTCTGGGAAGTGTTGGAGTGGGTAGGACCTTCACTTAATCCCATAAGATCACAAGTATATACCCCATGCTTGTTCCTCCTTGAAACCTCAGTGCAAGGTTTGACCTTGTACTAGTCGAGATGAACATGGGTTGGACCTCCGTGCTGGGTGCTGGTGAAGCGAAGCTAGCCCTAACCCCTTTGATTGTTGTGGCAAGGAGGACCTTCACTAGCTATTGTGAAGACATGCGGAGGCCCCCCTATGTTTGTGATTTACCAGATGTGCTTCGTTCCCACACTAGCGGTTTGTGGCTGGAGGGATGACTCCATACCCAAGGTATTGAGCACGGGAGAGGCTTCATTGCTGAGTGTCACCATTGTGGGGAGGTCCCTAATTCGGAATGAGGGTAGCATGAGGCGGACATCCATGATGAGATTGGATGTGTGGAAGTCCCATGTTCTCCATGGTGGTGGTACGGGGAGGGCCTCCATATTGGCAGCAAACACTACCCACACCAGCGGCCATGAGTATTGACCCATCCTGCCCGTGGGGCAGTTGGGACCTCAATCTGGGCTGGGAATAAAAGTTTCCCTTCTCAGCATATTCAAGGGGTTGATGATATACATTGGTAGTGTCCTGAGCCACAGTAGCTTCTGATGTTGACGCCCCTTGGTGGGTGTCCTCCCCACCCTGTGCCCGACACTGGCACCGAGTCAAACAAACTAAGGACAATGGTGTAGGTGAACGGCTTAAATACTTCTCAAGTCGTGGGAATGGATGGCAGTGCTGGTGAAATTTAGTGGGAGCCCTCCTTGGCCCCCCAAAAAACGGGATCCTTACCGGGCTGCCCTAAACATCCCTTACTTATTCGATGTAGGGAAGAAAGTCTTCAAGTCGTTCTATGGAGAGGATCCCGAAATGATTGTACGATGGAGTGGGGAGCTGTGGTACCCTTTGCAACCCTTGGTGGAGATGATGCTGATGAGGCACAGATGCCTCTAGATCTCAGTGGGCCATATCCTGGGTCGGGATAACCCCCTCCTCCTCATACCGATGTAAGTGGTCGTTGATCACTCTCCTCTGAATAAATTCATACAGGGTGATGGGGCAGGGGTGACTGACATTTGTAGGTGTGAGGATTGTCTCCAAAGAAATGGATATGCATGGGATTGCGCGTTGGAATTACCTCTGCCACTGCCCCTACATCAGTTGGCGGGCGGTGATCGAATTCCTTCAACAACTTGGTTCCTTAAAAGCAATGTGATTAACACATTAGTACATAAAGGAATGAAATTGATGACTAGTTCCCCAATTCCATTTCTTCCTCTATGGATTGTAAGATGCATCTATGCTGATATCGTAGTAGACCAGGAATTTCAACATTTTTACTACCCCATCATCTGGTGAGTTTCACGCCAGGTACACAATTTTCATGGTGAGACACGACGTCAAATAGCTGGATTTGGTGACATGCTAGTCCACTGATGTCTTGAATAGTACTAATCTCCATATTTAGGAGAATAATTAAACATCAAGATCACCAATTCTATTTCGGACGCTTTCACTAGGGCGTGCGTGTCCGTCTGTTTGAGGATGGCGATGTTGTTTGTTACCACACATTCCCTCTTTACAAAGTCAGGTGACTTCAATTCCTTGTTCAGGGACGTTTGATCCTTGATCCAAATGAGATGATAGGATGTCGGTTCTTCCTTTCAAGGATTCCCCCTAATTACTTATCACCTAATCCAAGTCTCCCTTATAGACTTAAAATTTTGTTCGTGAAACACTTCCCAATGCCATATCTTCATGGACACCAGTTAACTAAAATACTTCTGTTGGGAAATTCCAAGGTGTCCAGTTAAGGAAGAAACCTTCTGTCAGGAGATTAACCACGTTGGACAACACTGGCATGTCTGGACATTGGAACACTGGTGCGATTGGTTTTCTTCGACTTATTATATAGATTCTCGTGGGCACAAAAGCTTAAGGTATCCCACATCAAATGTGGGGAATTATACACCATAGGCATGTATCTGACGTTTTCCTCAGCTTAAAATGTTTAACAAAGGGTTTGATGTAGTTTTAACCTCTAGCGGAGACAAAGAGTACTGATCAAGACACTGACTAAAGAAGATAAGGTGAGTGCATCCCCTTGTGGGAACACCGATGATAGGGATAATAGGCGGTTAGCTTCCCGATTATTGTTAAAGGGAATGGGGAATGAGGTTTCATGACACCACCGAGATGTGGCAGCCCGGGTAAGAACCAAAATGGAAAATGGATGGTTATGTGAATTGAGTGGAGAATGAGATGGAGTCGACTCAAGGACTACGGTGATGTTGGCCTTAACTCTCGAAAAAGCCTCTGGCGTATCCCTGTGGCAGGGAATTGAAGTCCTTGTACTTTAACTAACAATGGATTACCACTATATGGGGTCATAGTGGCTTCCCTCTAGATGGGATCACAACTGCATACCGCAGGATGGGGTCGAAAAGTCATACCACTGGATGGGGTAACAAAGGCTTACCGCTGGATGGGGTCACAATGGCTTACCACTGGATGGGGTCACAACTGCTAACCATTGGATGGGGTCACAATAGCTTACTGCACTCTGGGGTTGAACCTCAGGGAGGCTTCTTACGTACCTTATCTAGGAGACAAGGATCATACCCACGTAGTTCGATATCGTGGATGCAGTTTATCATCTTCTAGGATGAAAAGGGGGAATGCAGTTTAATGTCATCTAGGATGAAGGTTGTCCGATGTGAAGGGGGCCCGAAACCAAGGGTTGTTGGGCTTCAACCTTAGGGTGTCATCCTAAATACCATGACTTGGAAATAATCAATTTCCACGTAGTTTGGAAGGAGTGGTAATTGACGTGGAGATGGATGGGAATGATGGGTGTTGGGCATGAACCTCAAGGAGGCTTCCTATGTACCGGGGATTTTTAAGGATCAAAGACCATGTAGTTCAGAATGAGTGAGAATTGACGTGAAGATGGATGAGACCAATGGGTATTGGGCCTGAACCTCAGGGTGGATTCTTACATACCATTCCATGGCAAATATCAAATTCCACATAGTTCAGAATGGTTTTTATGGCTTATACACTAGGCTGCATAGATAGGATGTCATGGTCGATGCCTACTCTATACCCACGTGAGTCATGGTCGGTGTGATAAGCAAGAGCTAGAAAAGACCTGATGATCACATCACAGAAGGTGCGTCCATGAGATGTGGAGTTGGAATTTCATGTGGTTAGTAGACCAAAGAGGAAATAGGGGCATTAGAATTATTAGCATGTAGAGGGTGATGGATATTGGGACATACTCCAGGATAGAAGCCCGAGTGGTGAAAAATCCAAAAAAGAGAGGGATTTGGAAACCAGGATGAGAGGAAGTGTAGGGATTCTACCTCTTTCTAGAAAAGATAAGGGATTGCACAAAGTTGGTTACCCTTTCCCCATAGATAGATGCCACACTAATAAATATGATGTCATTACATGGGAGGAATGATATCACTCTGGTAGAGACCAGTGGGCGTAGAGAATGTCTGATATGGGGCTACTCGTGTGCAAGGCCTAGGGGAAGGTCATAGTTTAAGGTCATGTGATGAGGGTGAAGGTGCTTGGTAGTTTAACTTTGTATAGCTCGGACATTGTGGGTGTGATCCGTACCCCTGAGACGTACATAACTGATACCCACCCACCCTTGAGGGAAGGATGGAATTGGAAATTCAGTGGGGAGGGGGTGTTATGGATCGATCCATTGGGGGGTCCACATTAGCATGGCTATGTAAAGAAGAAATAGCTGTTAGCGTTCCATGTGAAGAAGCATGAGGAGAAGTAACACAATAGGTAGCACCACCCAAGGGACCTTGAAATTTCTTTATGCAAACATTAAGGGCCGCATGGGAAAAGGAGTTGGGAGCAAAGGGGTACATAGGTAGAAGCCCTGTGAAGATCTGGTGATCTATGGTGTGGAAAGTTTTTGTGAAGAGATGTGCTTTACAAAGTGAAGTAACCTGGCCTAGGGATAGGGAACATGTGCATATAAATGATTCTTCATGAAGTGGAAAGGAATTCATAGAGCAATGCCTCATGAAGAAATGGTTCCTTGCGAAGCATAACATTGTGAAGAAATGTGCTTCGCGAAGCATAGTGATCATGCCTTAGCATGCAGATCACATGTGTATGAAGGGTGTTATGTGAAGCATAAAAGCTCCACGATGACCTGAGTCCCCTTGGGGATCTTTTTATTTCACCGAGGCCCGTGGGATCCGCGAAGGGCATCCATCTTTGAAGAGGGGAACCATCCTTGCAAAGGGGGAGGCACTTCGTGATGCAAAAGTACCTTGAAAAGCTCATGGTTTACTGAGAAAAAATTTCCTCGTGATGTGGGAGCTCAGAAGGAGAATGGTTGGAGGATCCATCCTTTGGGATTGAGGGGATCCTATTATTTATAGGCTAGAGGATCCGCAAAGCAATGATCACTCGGTACAAATACAGATCTTTCTCCGTGGTAGGTTAGCGAATGTCAACAGGGTTCACGGAGCATCTCACCTCCTTGATTCGCGGTGGGTTCGTGAATATCAAATCGGTTCATGGAGTATCCCACATCCTTGATACATGGTAGGTTCAAAAATGTCAAAATGGTTTGTAGAGAATCCCGCATCCTTTCTGTGATATGGGTTACAAAACGTAAAATTGGTTCATAGAGCATCCCGCATTCTTGCTCCACGGTGGGTTTGAGAATGTCAAATCGGTTCCAGGAAAATCCTGCCTCCTTGCTCTGCGGTGGGGTTGCGAACGTCAAATCAGTTCACAGAGGATACTGCCTCCTTACTGCATGGAGGGTTCTCGAACATCAAATCCATTCACAGAACATCCTGCATCCTTGCACCGTGGGGGGTTCGCAAATGGAGAGCTCTATACCGGGCGTAGGGCTACAGGGCTCCTTGACTAGTCTTCATGAAGCAGCCACTTATGCTCTTCTTTTTTTATTCCTTTACTTCTTTTGGCTTCAACATTTATATCAATGTATTTTATCATATATGGAGAATTATTTTCTATGATAGATCACATGAAACATTTATTGAGTTAGAAAGCTTTTTTTAAAAAAATTTGATTTTTAAAAACCAAAAATTCTTTCAAAAATATATAAATAATTTTTCTGATTACATATAAAGGAGGAATCAGAATAATTATAAACATATCTTGAGGAAAATATCATTTATTCTATGAAAAAATATTAAAACAAAAAAAATTTGAACAGACATTTTTAATATAGCTTTGAAATCATATAAGGGATGCTTTTCAAGTAATTCTAAACATTTCATGAGAAAAATATCATTTCCTATTTTGAAAAACATCTTTAAAAATAAAAAAGTATTAAAAATAATTTTATTTTAAAATAAACATGAAAACATATAAACAAAGTGTCAATAAAAATTATGGCCATGAAGGTGTAAAATTCTATTAATGCTATACACATTAAAATAATTATTCCTTTCATTGTTATGGTGAAATGAAAACGTGTATTGTTTATTAAATTGAAATTAAGTTTCCAATTTAATTTAAAAAAATAAAATATGTTTAAAAATTTCAATCATATTATTATTTTTTAAATTATAATTTGTAATTTTGTTTTTAAAATATTTTTAGAAAACATTATTTTGGACGAAACTTGTTTTTCAAACGTAAAAGTTATTTTTTTAAAACATTATTCTTAAACTCTTGAGTACATAAAGATAGGAAAATGAAAGAAAAATATGTATTATCCTAAAATTAATATATTAATAAAAAATTCATGAGCTTCTTCTAAGATTGATCATAATGTTCGATCCTCAAAAACAAAATCATAAATAATGATGAAAAATGATGAGATTGTAACATAAAATCATTACCACATTGGTAACATCGAAACATAATAATCTTGATGTAAAATCATTAAATTAAATATAAAAATCTCTTAGGATTAATATATTAATTAAATTAAATTTCAAATAGGTTGTATATACACATATTATAGGAATCTAGGTTCATATTTTAATCATATGTCTCAAAGAAGGTAAATTAAGACAAAAATCCCTTATAAATTTTGTATCATTTGTACTATAAATCGCATGAAATATAGATCAAAAAACAGATATGTAAATGAAAATAATTTAAATTATGAGAATAATAAAATAAATTCATAGGTAGTATATACACCAAAAAAAATAAATATGTGGTTAATATGGAATGTGCCTCAATGAATTAAAAAGTGATATGTAAATCCCCTACCAATTGAGAAATCATTAGAACTATAATCCCAAATATATAATAACATTTTATTAAATATTAAATATAATTAAAATATTATATTCATTATGTAACATGTGGAAGTGGAAGTATATACAACATAGTAAAAAAGAATGTTGAATTTACATTTGTCTCACATAAATAAAAGGGAGACTGGAGATTCCTTACCATAACTCTCAATTTCCATCATACACATTTGAAAATACTGTATAATAAATATAATTTATTATAAATATATTATATAACCCTAAATATTTATATATAATACACTATATGATTTACTTATGAACTTTTATTACCCTTTTATTAACAATTCAATGTTAAAATCACATTTTCTGAAATAATTGCATTGTTTTTCATCTATGTTTCGACTAGTTATTTTTGGTTCACCAGGATCAAATTTAATTAATATAAATAATTTAAAATATGATATAAATATCATGTATATTAAGTAATATATTTATATTAATCTAAAAATTTACAAAATAGAAATGAAATACAATGTTAATAGAGACGGTTGTCCATCCGTATAAATGAACATCGTTTCCATTTTCATAATTTATTGAATGAAATACATTTAATAGATATATTATAAATACATAATAATTTTTATGTCATATATAAAACATATTTGTAATAAAAAATCTTTATTACCTTACATGTGAAGAGTGAATGAATCTCATGGATTTGTAAGGGGGAAGTGTGTCATATACATGAGCGACATTATTGTATTCCATGAAAATTGAAATAATGAAGATATGTGTGATAAATTAAATATGTAATAATTATAATATAATTAATAAAATATATAAAAAAATAAATCCATCATTTTTTCAACCATGAGAGTTGAAATGGAAATTTCAAATGACCTTAGTTAGTGAGGCGGTAGTTCTCTGTACAAAAGAATAATGATTTCGAAACCCATTCGATGGTAGTGGAGATGGTTGTAGCCATGAAATTAAAAAAATTAAATAAAAATATATGAAATATAAGGAATTTTTTTATATAATAATAGTTTAATAATAATTTATGGTGCTTGAGGAAGAAGTAAAATAAAATTTCTGATTGATGACAATTTCCACTTCTTCTGTTATCCTGCTTAGGTTTGCACCATAATGCTTCCTAGGTTATATTTATTTCAAAATATGGATTATAGGTTGAGATGGGGAAATATTTTATGTTATTTATGAATTTTTTTTGAATGTAAAATGGTATTAATGTGTGAATAGGAGACTATAATGTGTGGACTTTTATAAGTTAGGTGTGTTGAACACTTGTAATTTTTTTTGAAAGAAATCATTCCACCAACAATTGTTTTAATGTGAAAATGATACAACAAAAGAATAGTTCATATGATATAAGATATAATGTTTAAATAAGGTCATAAAATGGGTTTGTACATTTTTTGTGTTATTTTTATCCCTCATCATTTTATATTAACCCCCAATATACCCATTTGTACCTTAACAATAGTGAATACTTTTTTTAATCCTCATATTGAAAAAATTTATAATTGGAATAATTATAAAATATAATTTTTAATAATTAAAAATAATAAATCCATTTTCCAAATTAAATTTATTGAATTTGTGTAATATAATTCAAAATTAATCTCGTAGGCGCAACGATAATGCGTGTTTTGAAAGAGAAACTGTTCAAATGTTTACAATATTTTTTATATCCAGTTTAATTATGAAATTTATTCAAATATTATAAATTGGATATATATATATATATATATATATATTATTGAAGGAATTTTACTCTAAAAACAATTTTACATATTTTTTAATTTATAATTAATTTCATCTAAAAGACCGTTTGCATTTAAAATTATATAATTTGTACTATTCATCAAAAAACTAATATTTTTTAAAATTCTCCAAATTTTATCTTAATATTTTTTTCACATGATTATTGGGGGAATAATTTTAATTTTTTTAAAATATAATTTTAAAATATGAATAAACTAAATTTAAAGTAAAACCCAAAGACGTGAAGGAGAAGAGGTTTTGAGAATTATATTTTTTCAAGCAGAACATAATTTTTTGTTAACTCTATGTATGATTATAATCATTTAATGAATATAAATTAATATTTATTGATATATAATCAATAAATTTCATTAAAAACTTTTCTAATTAGGTATTATTTTACTTAAATAAAATGGAAGAACATTTTTCTCTTTAGACAAGTTATATGAAAAAAACCCTCCTAAAACTGAAAAATAATCTTAAAATAAAATCCAATATAAAGTATATTAAAAAATTAATAAGATTAATAAATATTAATTAATTATAATTATGATATGTTAAATATAAATTGAAATTTAAATTCATTAATTTATTTAAGGAAATGGTATTTTAGAAAAATAAGTATTTTCACTATTCACTACAAAATAAATATTTCTTTGGAAAAGTCACAAAATTTCACACTAAATCAATTCTGATAATATGGTTCTGGACATGTGTTTAATTTTAGAAAATAAATTTCATAAAATTTATATGAATTAATTATAATATTTTATCTCAAAAAGAACAAAATCATTTTTGAAGGAAATATATTTTTGCTGAATATAATTGATTTTATAATAATAGATTGAATACTAATTAGAGTTTATAAATAAATTTATGTCGATTTGAAAATTTATATTTTTATATCATAAACTAGTTAATAATTTTCATACCCTCTAATTTAATGGTTTGGTTCCAGTAGTCATATATAGTTAAAACTCATTTTCTCTTGCCATGCATTCTAATGAAGAAATTAATTATTTCCTATTCTGCAACAAAAAACTGATGTTTGGTAAACATTATATATACATCGTGCTAAAAGTAAAACAAATATCTAAAGTGTTATTTTCATTTGAAAAAATCCAAAAAAATCACAAAATATCATTGTGGAACAATGTACCTGACTTCATTGATTTTTACTGGTCAAAATCTGAAAATATTGAGCAGTTCGGGTTATAAATCAGCATTTGGTTGGGTGAGGTTTTTTAGAATTCATGAAATCCAATGTGTGTTATGATCCCCCCATGTAAGAATTGGAATGGACCATGTATTCCCTGGGGCAATCCCCCCCTCACAATGTGGCCCCACTAACTATAGAGCCATGCCGACTCAGGTACCACTAGGTCTACCCATTTATCAAATTCAATGATACCCACCATCATGAGTATCCCTTAATGTAGGTTCATGCATGTTTCAATCTATAGAAGTTTACATCCATTGAGGATGGATGCAAGATATGTAGCTTAGTATGCCACCGAACCTCTTTCTTATTATAGCCCCACTCTTCGCAACGAACCTCCTCCATGGTCAACCAATATGAACCAAGATGCCACCTATAATACACCACCAAACACTAAATTAGCCACCCTATAATATTCATGGATATATTTTTCACTATGAACAACCCCATCCATGTATTGAATGTAATTTCATGTTCCAAGGGGGGTGATGCTTCAACAGTTTGGTCAATGAATCCAAAAAGTGTTGTTTCAGATGTGGGGTCTTCTGCCTATTACCCATTGTATTTTGTGTAGGGTGGAAATCATCATAATACAATCTTCTTATTTGTATTCAACTGATACAATGAAAATACAACAAGATGATTCCAACCTCCCCATATAAGAGGTGTAATGTTTTGGTGTCTGGGGATCACCGGATAAAGAGATTAGAAAATATCTCTAGTTAGTGATAAACATGAAACTATGACATAAACATATCAATAAATGACCAATTATGGTATCGATCAGTCTCGTATACCTAATAATCAATGATTACCTAATAATCACAGACCCACTCATCAGTAAAGTTTCATCCAGCCCGCAGATCTTAGTCCTTATAAATTATATTGTCATTTTTATAGATGTTGGTCTAAAAGATTTGCAAAAAACAATATAAGAAATTATCCTTTGATGGATTATCCCCTATGATATTATTTATCCAAGCACTCTGATTTTATATTTCAGTGTCCTCATTCTCTTGAGTAGGGGAGCTGTACAAATGATATTCTTCTGGGAGAGTTCTTCACGACCAAAGAACCTGAATAGTAGTGTGTTCAATTAAATTAATGTGATAAGATCCTAATCAATAATCCTAATCTTGTACAATAGAATATATTTTCGCAGTTGATAACTTCTCTAGGATTCAATAAAAAATACAAGGATCGCCTAGTTATGAAATATCCCCTTCTAGCTGATGTAATTTCCTTGTTCCCCTCTACCTGATCTATCCGAGAAGCAGCACTTTGGTCAGCATTGATCTTATCATGGTTGGTTGGGTTGGATATTTCGTAAAAAGTTATGGAATATAAGTATAGACCATGAAAAAATGGGTTCTATTCATTAAATTATACCAATTAATGTATATTTAGAAATGGGTGTGAAAAAGTTTTACTCGTGAGCATATGTTGTTTCATAAATAATAGATACGTTGTAGTTGTGATCAATGATTTAGATTTTATGTAAATGGGTAAGTTATGTGCATGAAGGATATATTTCTGTAAAAGGAATTCATAGTACAATACAATGTTTTCCTCTCCATATTTATATGTGTAGGCTGCCAATTTTTGTGAGGTGTGAAACATAGTTGTGAGACCTAGGTAATAAGTTTCAGAGATGCACATAAATCAATAACACTCTTCAGTGTTTCTCTCAGAACCTGAAATTCCCTTCCCCTATATGAATTGATTCTTAGTAGGATTTTTGTAATTGGAATAATTTACTATACCCCAAATTGCTATTTTTTTGAATATGAGATCATGCAACCCACTACAAAGAAACAGTCTAGGGAAGATGGGCATGTTACGTGCATGTTTGAACAACTGTGTGATATTATGTCGTTCAACGCATTATAAAATTGTCACACAAAGAAGACATAGAGATCTGTAGAGACCCTATATTTTGAAATATTTCCCAAGGAATATCCATTCAAAAACGTAATCTTCTGTGGTTGTAGTCTATTTTCATGAACAGATAATAGCGTGTGAATACTGATGTCTAATTCCACATATTTCATGGTCAAGACTCTAGCAATGAAAGAATGTACACAAAAAAGAAGAGCGTGTCAGTAACAAAACATAGTGAAACCATGTGTTTTCTCTATAAAGGTGATGTTAGAACACAATTTTTTGTATTAATATCCCTCCTACGTCAATTGATTGAGAATGATGGAACCTCGTTACCCATATAATGAATTTTCATGACATCATCTGATACTTTTAGCTATAAATAGAACCTCAGCCCACCCCATAGAGTTGGTTCATTAGAAGAATAAGTGATTTTATTGTGCCTTAAAACTCCTCTTCCATGAAATTATTCACCACTAGCAACAACGGAACCACACTGTTGGTGAACTTACATGAAAGACATAATGTGGTCTCCATGATGAATTGGCATGCAACTGAGTAACCCTCACACAAAAACTTCTAAGGCTATTTGGGTGAATGCAAGAGAATCAAACTTCATGAAACCATGATCTGAATGAAACTTCAAATCTTGTACATTTTGTCATAGTCTATGTGTTATAATTATTCTATATCCCCATGCTCACAAATCTGTTACATGCAAAAAAATAATGTTGTGCATAATAACTTTATGGTCCACAACCCCATGTTCCTTACGCTTTTAGTGAATCCATCACCCTACATTCTTATCCCAAAAATAGATAACCTAATGCATTTATATCCTTATTATAGGTACCCAAATACCAGGCCTCCTGATTAAAACTCCTCCATGGTTGTGCTAACACTACTCCCCACCTATATGTGTATGATACTTGGTCATGGAATCCCTATAGGTGTCATTATTGATGGAATCGCTTTTATTTTCATGATGGGGATTACTCATGATTAATCCTATACCAACCTTGACACAGTCCCCTTTAGAAGTTATCACCATGCATTTCTGAGATACCTTTCATGTAACATCCTTGCACCACAGCCTAGTTTCCTAAAATTAAACTAAATAGAATCATTCTCAGAAAATTATGTTAAAATTTAACCTTACCCGATATTCTGAACAACAGATTCCCCATGTATGATCCTTATGGGATGACTTCTTCTATCACACTAGGGATGAAACCCCAATAATACGGATTCTTCCTCTTGTAAACCATACAAATACCTTCCCCACTTGGGGATGAGACACCCATAATAGGTGTGATACCTTGGGGTCTGACCAACCTGGTTCCTGGATGTGCTTCAGAAATTGCACATGGTGGCGCAGTCCGACATATCCCTAGAGAGGCTAACTTTGCTGATGATTCTCTTTCTCATGGTAGTTGTCCATAAGATCCCATATTGATTTTGACATAATGGGGTCTTTACCTCAGTATTTCATGGGTTTTGTTCTGGGGTATGCTTTAGGGCTTCATCATTATAGAATTCCTTGTTCTTTTGTTGTGTGTATGGTTCTTCTTTAAATTTGAATAAAAACAATTTTCAGTCAGTTACCCACAATAGGCATCTTCCATGTTAAATCCCCACACCAAATCCCTACAGAGGTATCCTTTTACATAAGTAAGAATCTATGCATAATCCCCACACAACCCCTCATCTATTTAACTTCTATGACTTGATCATCCTTATCGAACAACATAAATCTTTATAGACTGGTCATATCATAAGTAATTTAATAGAGGTATCAAACTACATGGGTTTTGATGCCAGTCTCATAAATATGATATGTAGGACACATCCCAAATGTCCAATACCAAATACATCCAAGTGTTAAAATATCTCCCTTGGAGAAATACTAAATACTCCAACAGTTATATTATCCCCCTTGGGGGAAACAATTTATCATCCATCAGTTAAATTATTACCCTTGGGGGGATACTCTGCATCACATAGTGTGAAATTATCTGACATGGGGGGGGGGCACATACCATCATACAGATATGAAATCATCCCTTATATGGCCACAATACATCATCCATCATGTCCCAACAGTATGTTAAACCTACTCCCCTCCTATATCTGCAAGACATTAAACTTGACCCCAATATATCTCTATAAGATATTAAAAAAGTTCATTCTTCCACAATACGCTAAAATAACTCCCTATTCCAAAATCCCTATCCCATGAAATTAAAATGGTGTGCATAAGGTGAAATACAAGTAAGACGAACAGAACTGGTGTAAGTTACCTCATGATAAACATAGGATTCCTTGGGTTCCATGCCAATGATGCCTCAAAAAAGTGATTCTATCAAAAGGAGGAAGGCTTTATAGGTTCCAAATCATCCCAATGTTGAGAAATTCCGAACATTACCAGTGGTACTAACTACTGCGACTAAAGGATGTTTACGAGTGTGGGTAAAAAACTCATAATTAACCCATTTTGACCCTGATATGGCACTGAGAATGAGTTTCATGAACAATACATAAATCATTAAGGGAGACCCAGACTAGAAAAATAGTCCAACGAGGAATCTGTAGATGGGGGAATTTCAATCCCATCACCCCTTTTCAATCAAGGATTTGACATCACTAATGGATGTGATGAATGTTTCCCACCTATATAAATAGGGAATGTGGGGAAACATGAATGTAGCATATCACCACATGGAAAAGGGATGGTACTGACTCCCATAAACACATTAGAAAAAAATTTATATAATTATTATATAATAAATATATGATAAAACATTATTATGGGGTAAATATGTTATTTAAATGAAAATGGATCAATAATAGTTGTCTATATGTCATGATATAAGGACATGCAATCTCATATGAACATGCATATACCAAAGAAAAATTTCAATGAATCACTAGATTATAAAAAAATTACAAGGATCAAACCAATAGGATTATGACATTGAAATGTAACCCTACCTAGAAAAAATTAATTGAAAGGATATTTTTCGAAAGAAATAAGAACATGGTATTATCTATTTTAAGAGTCACTACTCACACCCCGCCATTTTTTGTGACTAATAACACTCGTTATTTCTAGGAAAACATAATTGAAACCATGTATACATGTATCATAAGATATAAACATATAACCAATGCATTAGAAGGTGATATTGGACCACACATATCAATCTTACAAATATATGTGTGAAAATTGAAATCAATCAATAATTATATCATAAAGAACACATAGAATGAAAATGGGTTTCTGATAAATTTAAAATTTTAAATACAAAAATAAATAGTTTTTAATCCCATTAATAAATATAACATGATAAAATCATTAATAATAAATTGGTATCCAAATATATCTAGTAAATTTATAGGTTAATGCTATTCAATTAAAATGAGGATGTATATTGGATGAAAACCTTATAGATAAAGTGTATATCATTTTTTCAATAAATTATTTCATAAACTGATATATTAAATATAGTTGTACACCCATTAATCAAATAATGGAAATGAATATTTTTTATAGATATGAGTTATTGGAAGGAAAATCATATTTATGTATAGCGCCTGATTAGAAATGATAAAATATGCAACAAATTTCCATGAGTTTTGTCAATAAAAATTGTATAAATAAATTTATAGTAAATTATTGAAATATAATTTATGGGAAAATAAGTCCTTTTTAGATAAATATGAGAATTCAAGCAATATCAAAAATATTTTTTTAAAAAAAATCTATTTAGTATTGTTGTAAAAAAAGAATTTATTAGTCATTTCCAAAAGTAATTTTTGAAATGGTGGAGAGAGAGGTTTTAAAAATAACTACATTTAAAAATAACCCTCAATAATGGGTCCTTATAAATAAACAAATTTTATTTTTATGGAAATGTGGTTAGGATGGTAAGAAAATGAATTTAAAAGGTTAATCCTTTGTAATATTTATTAAAATACCTATATTAAAATAGATATCATACTTATATTGATTAGAAAAAAAATTTGGGATAAATAGAAATAAATTTTAATACTACTAGAAATAAAACATATTTTGATTTCAAAATAATAATGTAGAAAATTGGAGTGATTTTTGAATATGGATATAAAATAAAAAGAGATCATTTGGGAGGAATAAGAATTATTCTTAACGTCATCATGTTTAAGGAAAAATAATTTCATCGCTATTGGTCCCCACAAAATAAAAAGTAAAGGAATTATAATGTCAATATAGAATAGTATAAATTCATATTGTAAAAACTATATCCAAAAGGGAACATTATGACCCAATAAACGGAAGTCTTTTCAAGATAAACAAATTACTAAAATAATATTTTTGTAGTAAGAATAATTTTAATGGTAGTTTATCAAAGAAAAGCACAAAAATTATAAAAAAATATCAAATAAATAAAAATATAATCATAGGTTATAATTTAACCAATTTGTAATAATTATGTTCAAGATGAATAATTATAAAACCAAAAAATAATTTCTAGTTAAGATATACCCTTATATCATTCTTATCATTCTAATTTAATAACCATGAGAGGTAGCACGTGAAAATGATTTTTGAATACCTTTAAACTAATTAAAAATACTAATATAATAAATTCATTTCTAGTACATACACTATATGAAAATAAAACAACTGGTTAATACACATCACATATTAATATAGAAAAATCAAGATGAAAACACCCGTACCTTTATTACTAAATTACATAAAATTACTATAACATACATTGTAACAAAAAATTAATATTTTTAAAACTATTTTATAACCTTATTTATCCATATATCAATTTATAGACAACATTTATCTTTATTGATTTAGAATATATTAGTTAGTTATATTTTATTTTCATAATAATATGTTATTATCTTCGAATGTTGGTTTAGTAATATTTTCGTAATGATAGTGTTAATTATTATCTGTAGATTCAAATTTAATTATTCTGATACCATTAAAGTTAATTTTACATATTTCTGTATATTATTCATAATTTTTCAATTTTATTTAATAGTTATTTTCTTTTTTATTTGTGATGGTGAAGTTGGTGCTGAGCTTATTATAGTAATTTTTAATCCACAAAAGTGTAGTACAATAATAATAATGTAAATAGTAGTATCAACATTAAAAAAATAAACCAAATAATATTTTAGCATTAATTAATAATAAAAATTGTATTTAATTTTCTATATTCTTCTTAAATTGATATTCATATCCTTTTTTATATATGTGATTAAACCGTTCCAAACCAGTACAATATATAATATATTTGTGAGTGGTTATGAAATTTATTATTTTGGAAAAATATTATTTTCATAAAATAGTAATCATATTATGTATATCTATATATTGTTGTGAATAATATCTTAAGAATCTGTGATAGAGAAGAAAATACTAGATGAAAAATAAAATTTCACATTTAGGGAGGCGATAGCCCCTATATGAACATGTGAAATGTTATTACATGATAGATCAATAGAAAAATAGGGATTTAATTATTTACAAGGGATATTAATAATTTTAATAAATATATTTTCATACACTAAGTATACTTCTAGAACTATTTATGTATTGTAGTGATGAAAAGTAATGGATTCTGTTCATGGTGGAAGTGGTTTGTATAAAAGAATGATGATGTGTTAATATTTCAAATGATTTGGAGGAAGGTACAAAATTAATATTTTATTATTATTTAATATTTAAAATTATTAAAAATAATTTCTTTCATTCTATTACAGATATAGTTTTTTTTGGGTATAAGTATAAGAGAATTATGAGATCTTGGTTGATAAAATTACTTCTCCGATTGTATGTTCTTTAATGAGTAACACCTTATGGATCCTAAAGTTTTTCTTTGAGAAATAACAAGGACAATATGATGTGGGGATATATTTTAAGAGAAACTCGGTTTCAGTTTTAGTTATGATTATTCTTTTTAATGGGAAAATAAATGTGGATGAAGTGGACATAGTTTATAAATGGAGGAAATGTGATTATTGTAAACACCAATTACCTTTTCAATGAAGAGACACTAATATTTAGATGTAAAAGGATCTAAAATATGTAAATAATGTTTTATTAGGTAATATATGTTTTAAAATGAAATAAAGAATATTTTTAGACATGGTTTATAAAATATTCTAGTGTTTTTACTCTTGTTTATTTACATTTACCCTTTTTTTACCTTGGTTACTAGTTTTTACCCAAGAAATTTATTTTTTTAAGATTTAAGGTAACCCATATTAAAAAATTTCTTTGATACAAATATAAATATAATATAAATATATTCTTATTAAATTTCAAAAAAATAGTAAACAATTTTTTTAATTTAAACTATTAATTTATGGGAAATGTTTCTTGTTGGAATTTTTTTCCACGATTAGGTTTTCTTATTGTTATAAAATTTTAATTATTATTAAATAGGTGATAATTTATTTTTATATATTTATAGACAACATATAAATTTCATTATGTAAAATATATCTATTAAATTTAGGAGAATTAAATTACAAAATACAAATAAATCGATTCTTTTAAAATTAATCGTTTACATATCTTGGTCATTAAATTTAATCATAGAAATATATCATATATGAATGAAAATGAAAATGAAACTATTAAATAATATTACTATTTTTATAAAAAAATATGATAAAATTTTTGTAATATTTAATTTCTACAAATTATGAAATCAGATATTTAATATATTTCAATAGACATAGTTATTGTAGAAAAATATTAATAAACATTCGAAAATATTGAATATGTGTCTTAAAAATCCAATATAGTATTTTTATATGATTTTTTAAACATTAAAATTATATATATATATTTTTAAAAAATGGATTCTTTATTTTACTATGATAATTTTCTAAGAGTAATGATATTTTAAAATTATTATTTTTTAATAATCATGAAAAAATCAATTATTTCAAATAAACATTAAAAACATCCTAATATAATTTTAACATGGTGAATTCAAAAACTAGTTTCATTTTTTAAATTAAAAATATTAATCTTTTTAAGTATTTTGTTTAAATGAAATTGAAATATATAAAGGAAAAACCATTTTATCAAAAAATTCTCTTTTAAAATATTAATTGTTTTTAATTAATTTCATTATGAGTTTTTATTGATAAAAATATTTTTATTTAATACAGTTTTTTTATTCTTAATTTTATAATTAATACTCATATAAAATGGCATAGGTCATTTTTGTTCAATGCTATATGAGAAAAAAGTTATTAACATGATGTTTATTTGATAGAAATTAATATATAATAGTCTTTTGGAATTATATTGGGTTTATGGTGATACCTATTTTTTTTGTAAAGAGTAAGTTTATATCCACTTAATATTCTTACAAATCACCAATTTATTCAAATTAGATTATAATATTATCATAATTTATTCAAATTTATTCACGTAGTTGGTTTCATGGAGTGGGAGATATGATCTACTATAAGCGGGATCATGAGCCTTCGATGTGAGAGCCTCTCATTTATCCATTTGATACTATAATTATTGTCCAATATCCCTAAAGAAAAATATATTTTATACATTGATAACCATAATATATTTTTAAAAGTTTTCATATCACTAAACTGGACATTCAACAAATAATTATTGTTATATGAAGCATAAAATTCTTTAAAACATTTATATATCATTATAATAATGTCATCACCATTAATTATACCCACTATTTTGATATTCAATCATTAAAATTATAGAATAAATTTTTTGTCAATGCTTTTAAGTGGTATCTTAATATTAAGATAGAGAATTTTAATGTCTAATTGGATAACCAGTATGTGTGTATCACTTTTGTGTGATGAAGTACGGATTATATATATAAGGATCTATTAATTGAGTGAACATAGACTTTATTTATTATTATTAACTTCAGTGACACCTATAATATACAACTTTTTTGAAAATTCTGTATGTTTTACTGTATCAAATAATAAATTTCTAATTTATATTAAAAAAATAATGTTATATAAGTAAATAAAACCACTTAATAAAAATTTTGATATGAAATGCTACCATGATATTCCCCTAAATCTAAATTTAACTTTTTTTTTGTTAGTATTGGTCAGTTTAAAAATTATCTTGCGACATATCAATAATTTTCCTCTTGAACACCAACTATGGTTTCCAAAATTAAAATAACTCAATTTCTCTCTAACAATTACTTTTAATCAAATAAATGATAAAACGCTATGAAAAAAGAGATCACCCATTTTATCAATCCGAAATATTTTTATCTATTTTTTTATGGTCTGGTGTAGTAATTAGACATCCAAAATTAATTTTTATAGATTGTGGAAAATCATTCCTTAATCCTTGGGTAAGTGTCAGTTTGGTTGGATTTTATATGATGATTTATTTATAGTTGGAGTGGTTGGCATGATCTTATTATAGTTATTGTTCTTTAGGATCTCCTACTTTTCATGTAACCATTTTTATAATCATTGTTTTAGAAATGGAATATTTTTGTGAGATATAATAGAGGATTGGGAATATAATACACTCAATGGGTTTGATGAAGAGGATATGAACTAGGTCAGAGTTGGTGATGGGGTTAAAGGCATCAAACGATTAAAGGGGGTGTTAATTTTGGAAAAGGGGATTGATTAAAAAGTTGTCTATATTTTTTATGGATTTATAACATACCATAGATAAATGGTTATTGGGATATTTTTGATGAAATAGGCTTGGAACATTCAACACCTTAAATATTTTATATAAACTAATAAAAACTAAAAAGTTGTTTAGAAAACCATTTTGTTTTCCCTATATAATTTTATTTTTTTTATTTTTGAATTATATATTCCCAAATGACATAACATGTAATGATTTTGTACAACATTCAATAGAAAAATTCTATTCTGAGTGTTTTATATTTTCGGCAGTCAGCCAAAAACATGGTGTTTAGAATACGACATAGTGGGTTGGTAAGTTAATGTAAAATAGGAAGAATAATATATTTTGATTTTTTTAATGGTTCTAGTTCTATAATGAATATCTAAATAATCAAGGACACAATATTTTAGAGTTAAATTCACATTTTATGTATCATAGTTCCGTTAGGTATATTAAAAATTGGACCTTGAGGATACTACATTGCATGTAGGTTTTATCGTTTTATGAGAAAAAATATTTTTTCTATTGCCTAAAATTTCAAATTAAAATTGAAACTATTTCTATATAGTATCCATGGGATGTGTGACAAATGAGACATAAATCCTAAAAATGATGTAACAAACATCATTGTGATGACATAATTATGTTAATGTTCTCACCATTCATGGGTAAATAAAATATATAAGATTTTATTGGGATTTTGAAATTTTCATACTGGGATTGTGAGAATAATGGGAATAAATTGGATGGGTTTCCTATCCATAATGCATAGTTTTGAAGAAAAATTTTAAAATATGGATGAAGATTCATGAGAGTTACCATGGAAATATATTTTATGATTTCAGAATAACTTATAAGAAATATTAAAAATGTATTATAATGGTGTGGTGTCTCCCATGGTTTATTTTAGAATTGAAAAATTGCAGAACATAGTTATTTTCGGGGTGATTTTCTAGTTTTCCACTTTAATTTTTGATCTAATAACACATAATGTTGTGATTTGATGTTTAACATATCCTAGTTCATCTATTTCTTAAAAGGTTTTTTTCTTATATATATTCACCCTTCTATAGATTCTATTAATAATTAATTATTCTTCATCTTTTATTTAATGGTTTTAAATGGTGTTTGTGTTTCTAACTGCATTCAAATTATATAATCTAAAAAATATGTCCTAAAATTAAAATAAATAAAATTTCATTAAAATTTCCCATGAATTAAAATTATATTATTAGTTTAAAAGACATTCAAGTGTTTCAATTAGGTTAACACATCATTTTATGTATATAAATTTATATACCCTATCATATTTATTAAAATGTGAGGAATAAATCACATGATTCTTGGATTTTCTATCTATTTAGGTTCAATCATTTGATTTTCAACAAGGATGATGGTTCATTATCCCTTTATATCTTGACCACTATATGTGGGTATGCTTTGATCATAAAAAATGAAATAAACCAATGTAATGTTAATTTAAATTCGAATAATTTTAGAAAGGAGGTAAAAATAGCTTTTAAAAAATAAAAAATATTTATTTAATCCATAATTCACGTGATATAAGACTGAGGAAAAAAAGGCATTCTAAAAATAAGGAAAAATCTATGGGTGATTATAAAGTTGATCGGTGCACCCATAATACTTCATATGTATTTTTACTCCATTATATCTTTTATTAAAATATTTTATTATGAATTTATTTGATTAATTCATTGGATACTTATATTTTACTACTTTTATTGGATTAATCAAGGTTCTTATATAATAAAAAGGATATTATTTATGAATTCTTTCCAATTAATAATTCATTGATTAGGAAATCCAAACCATAGAAAAAAGTTCATTTCAAAAAAAATTAATGATTCTCATTGTTTTATTTTCTACTACTACTACTTTTAAAAATTTAAAAACATAACCCACTCATAAAATTATGTGTCTGTGATTCCGATGTTGTTCATAAAGGGTTACATGGAATAAATTCCCCAAATATTATATACATCTACATCTAGAATTTTTTTTTCATGGAATAATTATTTTCATTATTATATTCCACTATTATTGTTATCAATTAATATTTTTTACCTATTCTATGTCATATTTAAAAATACGTTTCCATAGTAATCCACATTCAAATAATTTCTTACTATTTCTTTAGACCCATTGAGTCAATTATCATGTGATAAATGAAGATATTTTGAATTATATTGATCGTTTATTCATCAAAATATCATCTAATGATACCGTGTACATATTTCCTGAATAGTAATGGGCTATACAAGAAGTAATTTACTATATTATAAATAATCATCTTCATTTTTTTTAGGTGAATCAAAGATAAATAATTTAATTCAATGATTAGATTGGAATCTAAATGAACAATGAATAAGCATGTAAGTCATCATGAAAAAGAAAATCTGATATGAACTCATCATCATTATAAATTTTTACAACTTCTTTCACATTCATTAATTCTATCATTGAAAATGATCAACTACTACATTTTTAGATACATTACTATATTTGATAACAATATGTAAATCCTATAACAATATAATCTATCATAACATCCACTGTTTAAAATCCTTCTAATTTAAAAAAAATATCAATATAGAGTGGTTTGTGTTGAAAACTATTTTGAATAGTGTGGAATTTTATATTAATTTATCAAAAGAAAACGAAAATATAAAGGGTTTCTTCTCCATGGTATGGTAGTTTAATTAGGATTCACATATTCTTTTTATTTCATAACATATGGTCTGAAATATGTGATAGAACCACTTCACTAAAGCTATACCCAAAGTATATTCACTAGTACACCAAAAGTGATCAAATGAACTGTCATAAATATGTTATATCATAATCAAAGTAGACAATATATTTTTTATATATAGTTGTATGCATGATCATATATATAATGAACAACCATTGATATTATATGAGTAAGTGGATATGTTATTGAAAAAATCAATAATTAAGTGATTGCAAAAAACTACATGTCTAAGAAATATTTGAATCCCTTTATGTATCACCGACAAATAGAATTATTATATTCCTTTAATATTTATTCTGTCATCTTTAAATAGTTTTATTGTAATCTGGCTTTAAAAATTTTCTTCCCTTTTGAACCACAATGTAAAATATTTACTAATTTTTCAATATGAACATATTATCACAATATTTATATAACAAATCATTACTTAAAAGTATTATTTAAATGAAACGCAAAAATAATTATATATTATAAAACAAATTCCAGAAATTCCAATACCATTTCATAGAAAACATCTTCCATGAACTATTTCATTGTATCCACTATAATGAACATCCAAAATACACAAAAAATAAGTAATTGTTTTATATGTACTACTAAATATAATTTTTGGTTGGTCTACTGGATAATAATTGTATTTTCTTAACTTAAATACAAATAGAAAAACCCATAAATCTCATATCCATCCATATTTTCAATTTTTATCATTGAATTTATGTAGAAATTGATTTTTTAATTTGTTATGTTGATACAAATAATCCACAAAAATCAGTATCTTATCTCAATTAAATTTTTGGTTAACCCATTATCTTTATTCCTGATAATAGTCAGTCTTCACTTATTTGGAATAAAATTAAACATGCTAACCAATAAAATGTATGAAATAGAAAAAATAATCCTAGGATTAATGTAAATCAAAACAAACTATCTTCATATATTCTTTAACTAGTGTTGTAAGTCTCAATTATGGTTGAACAGTTGTCTTACTCCATTAGTCCGACCATAAATTATCTATAATAATTAACTAGTCAATTCACTTAATGTTACTAATTCCCCATTATATCATTTAATTACCTTCTTAGAATATTATGGTGGTTTTTTTATTGTTTATATTTTAATTATTCGTTAATTATCACATTAAAATTTTCGTTATCTAAAAAATATCAATTCATAAATGGACGTGAGAGTGGTATTGGAGTGAACAGTCGATTTCAATAACATAAGAACATATGTTTCAATCGAACAATTGGAGAAAATTATTTGTAGAGGCCCAAAGCCTAACGTACATGGAAATTACATTACTTTTTCAGATTACTTAATACAAAACAAAAACAAACACACAAATACCGTATTAGTTTAGTGTCTTTGAAAACTCGGAAATATAATCATCTAATCATGGTCAAAGATCTTCAACATCTCCCATTAAGATCTTCCCCTAATGTTTTCTTACACAAAAACTTTCTTTATATCCTGGGTAATGGAAAACATAAAATGGGTGAGAACAAATGAACAATATGGTGAAACATAGAGATCATAAAACAATCCATAAACATTTGAATTCAAAAACATGAACATAAAATCTAAACATCAAAATCATGAGAAAAGACCTAAATCATGGAAGTACATAAGTCATATATCATAATGGAATGTGAATCATGATAAAATAGCATGGTAATAAAACATATAATTGTGGGAAACCATTATGCACATTATATTATTTCCATAGTATCCAAAGAATTGCTGCCAAGACCATATTAGTGGAAAAAGTCCCTTTCTAAATCGATTTCACTCCTTGTTCCAATCCTGTATCACTGAACCAAATTAACTTACTATTCAATCCATTTCTATGCGATGAGATAAAAATATTTACCCAATGAATTGGATAGATATATAGGTCCCGCCCACCTCATAATGAAATCATTCTTACGTGTGCCAAAATATAATCATAAATCATTCATCATAACCTAAAAAATAAAATGGGTTTCCTAAACATCATCCAATCATAACATAATCCATATAAAACAAATGAATATCATTTAATCATAAGAAAATTGAAACCATGTAAATCATAGAGACATTATAATTGAAACATACACATATGAAATAATTTCATCTAAGATGGAAAATGTTTTTGATAAAACACATGAAATAAATTCTTGAGGAAAATATCCTTTCTTTTCAAAATCATTTTCATTTCTCAAAATGTCATTAAATTTTTAAAAGAAAATGATTTTTTTGAAAATAATCATGAAATATTGTAGATGAAGCTTCATGAAAATGGGTCGTTATGAAACCGTAAAAATATTTTCATATAGTATAAGTTCAAAAAAACATTCTTCTCGTACTTTTGTCGGAAATGTCAAAAAGTACCTTGTATGGTGAAAAAAAAAGACTCATTTCACACCATGTAGTAAGAGTCAAATATGGGTAAAAAGGAATGTAAATATAAATGAATCCATTTTTATAAAATAGGTACATGGATGATAAATATAACCCCAGTAAATAGTTATGAATAAACAATCTCAGATAATAACGAGATTGGAAAAATTATCCCTTTCTGTATGTCCAATTTCTTCCATATGTGTCCAAAACTCTTATATAGTGGGTTTAAACATATTATTAACTTCTAAAAGAACCATAATAATATATATGATATCATATATGATTCACTTAGTTCTTTATATAACCCGTTCCTTTGTCATTTCCAGGTTAAAACAACGTTTTGTGTATTAATTGTTTCATTTATTATACATGTTTGGACTTGTTGATCTTGATATAACTACTTATATCATGATTTAATTAATTCCATAATTTAAATAATTATTTACATATCATATATAATCAGTATATATATATATATACAATAGATAGATAGATGAAATGAAATACACCATTCAGGGAGACGGTAGGCCGTAGTACGCATGAACGCTGTTTTCCTTTCTTTATTGACTTGAATGGATGTAAGTAGATTAAATATATATATATATATATATATATATATATATATATACAGACACACATAAAGCCAGTAGCTTTATCATGTATTATATTTCATTATTATTCATTATATATAATTTATAATCATTCTTTAACGGTTAACATGGAGAATGAATCTCATCCCGTTGTGGAGACGGTAATTCGTACGTACGCACGAGCGATGATATCGTTCCCATAATTAATGAAATGGAATTTAAGTGGATGAAATAATATATCAGAATCAGTATGATGTTATAATAACTATATATAGTTATTATTTACATCATTATACCCATCCAAGTAAGGTGGTGGTGGAAAAACAGATTACACCACGGTGTAGAGACAGTATTTCGTACGTACACACGCGCGGTGATTTCATTTTCCGTAGGATGGATAGAGGGTAAAATGGGGTTGTCTCATATTTATAGTAACATATTAGATTATTAGTGATACTGATGTTATTACTTTATAATTAAACAACTAAATAATAATAAGTTGAAGAGGAAAGAGACTTGAAAGAATCAGTATAAGAGATTACCTCTTTTTCGACACACCTCTTTCAGGCTTCCTTTTAAGGAAATAGAGATGATCTTTTGAGAAGACAAAAACATATATAATGTCTATAGGGAAGTGGATAATATAAATGGGAAGGGGTTGGCCGAGCATGAAGGCTCAATGTTATGTAAAGTGGAGAGGGAGGAGGTGACTTTTTATATTGGAGGAGAGGGGGACCTTTGGAAAGTGTGAAAATATTATTTTATTATAAACTTAGATTCTATTTCGAAAGGTCCCAAAATAATTAAATATGAAGGTATGATGACTCATGATAGAAATAAAATCATCCAATCATAATTTTACATGTTTTTGATAATATTTAAATCATTATAATCTTATTTATTTAAATAATTTATTATTTAGGTAACTACTGCAACATTATTGTGTCATAAATAATTTAATTTATTTGATGTATAAAAAATATACAAAAATACGATAATTCAGGAAATCTTTTTAGCTTTTAATTTAATATTTATTGTTGAAAATATAATTTATATAACTCTTTATAAAAATTAATTACTAAACGATATTTGTTAATGTCAATTTTGTCCATACATTAAATTAATTAATCCAAATTGTCATTATCACTAAAAAGTGGATCAATGGGGACCCAAAATCGACCCAAGGATGTCCATGGTCGTAAATTACTCAGAAAATAGGTTTAGGATAAGTTTTAATGTAATTTTGAACTATTATAATATTCTTTTAACCTTGAATTACCATATTACCTTTAACTACGATAAATAAAAGTCAAAAGTTACTAGTCACAAGAAATTATTTTCACCTTATTGAACCAAATTTTACTTCTTTATAACAACCATGTATGTAGGATTTTTGAAATTCAATTCACAGAAGTGGTAAAATTTCATTTAAATGAAAGAGTCAGTTTTTTTAACTACAACTAAGTGGTTTCACTCTTCATAAAAAATTGATGTTTTTCAGAAAAATACCAAAAATTCAGCCTAAGCTATATATGATATTCTGAATTAAAAAATGTTGTCTATTTTTCCAAATTCAAAACATAGAAGTGTCATTAATTAATTTTAAAATTTAATTCTCGTTATCAAAGAAAATAGCGTGTTTTTAAGAAACAAAACTATCAAAATATCGACACTTGTTTATGTCCAATTTCAAAGAGAAATTAATTCCAAATTACCAAAAATGGATTAAATGATAAAAATATATTCTAATTACACTATAAAACCAATTAAAAATACAATCTAACCATATAAATTATTACAATGAAAAAATTTCTTTTTAATTAAAATACATCGTGTTTTTACTATTCATTAAAATATGAAAGTTATCAGAATAATATGAAAAATTTATCCAAACTAAATTTATATATCCTGATTCCAAAAAATAATTTTATTTTCTCAAATTGAACTTACAAACATGGAACTATCTAGATTTAAAGTGTGTGCACCATCAAAAGGCGGAAAAACTGCATTTTTTGAAAAATACTTATTTTACCCGAATTTTTTTCTCATACCATGTTCTAGAAAATGTTTAAGTTGAAAAATAATATTATAATAATAATAATATAGTTAATACTATTCATAAAGGCTAGTCCATAATAATATTATAACAATATATCTTTGTTTAGTGAAACCCTGTATTGCGTACTACACACGCTATCGAGGAAGGCCACGATTGCATGTAATGCAAGCCAAATCAGGGATGCATGTAGTGCAAGCTCCCTTTGTTATAGCGTACAACACAAGACATAAATGAAATTACATATAATAATTCTCATAAAATATCAGGTTGTTACATTCTACCCCCCTTAAAATGAATTTCTCCCTCGAAATTCAGCAGGGTTATAAATGGTTAACTACTTGAACGTTTCTTTCCTAGAAACCCACATCATAAAGAGGAATATTAAAACTTAATTTTAAAAAGTTAAGTATGAAACATATCAGTTACCCAAATTGACTCATCACTGGATTTCCACATAGAAGAACGTAGTTGAAAATATGGATATGGAAGAGAAACCTAACCATCATGTTCTGATGGAGAGTGGTAGAGAACATGGACATTTAAAAGCCAACAATCACAATGATATAAATTTGTGATGATCTAAGGTACCATCTCATTCATCGGAAATAAGGGCACTAGGACAACATTTTTGATTTTCAAGATCATTTCCCAAATGTAGAAAAAATTTTGAATTAAAATAAATACTTACTTGATTTTGGTACAATATCAATGTTGTTGGTGCCTCGAACAATTTCCACTTCATCTCTTAATGAAATGAAATTGAATTTGTCTTTCGTGAAGTTTTAGCAGATCATGTGATAGAAAAATAAGTCATTCAATCCATCTGAAATATAATTTAGCGAATGATATATACATAAGTCCATCTATGGTGAGATTAATTAGATATGTTTCCAAATATGTACTTATACTTCAACTATCATACTGCTTAATAAAATGAAACTAATTTATACTAACTAGGGACTTCCTTTAGGCCAGTGGTAGGTGATAAAGGCCTGTCGCACTTCGTTTTTGGGTTTGATTCCCACATCCTTGTCCGACAAGATGGGTTGTCACCCGTCATGCATGTTTTCCTTTTTCTAAAAATACACTATTATAACATTCCAGAAATAATATCGAAATAATGTTTTATCCTTAAATGATACTATCTGATGTCTAACATAATCTATTCCAATATTTAGGCTTATCCAAACTCATAGTATATGGAAAAATATTGATAGAGAGGGAATCTACCAAATATATAAATACCGTCATTTATCCCCATATAAGATATGTCTGGTTGGTCAAATTACAAACATTCAAATGCCTTAATCATATATTCTCTTAAAAAAATGAATACCCATTGATCCTTAGTGAAAACATGAATGCTTTCAAAAGTTAACTCTTTCCACATACCAAAATCCCAAAATTTCTATATACTCAAACCATTATATCACTTTGTCCTTATATCAGTCATGAGATCATTAATATTATTTTATCCTTATCCCTTCATTATGTTCATATCATCTACATTCGAAAATATTTGAATTACTTTTCATGATTACCGGTACCATATAATTATTGAAAGACATAAAAAACCAATACAAAGATATTATAATATTCCAAATTACTATAAATTAGATTCCACTACATTATTTTGGAATCCCGTTACATAAACACATAATCATTGCACTACATTGTTGTCATACTCAACATCACCAATAGTGATCACATTTGACTTCTCTTTCTCCATTTCCTTAAGAGGTTGCTCACGTCGATCATCATTTACCCTTGGATTAGGGAATTGATTAGCATAATGCCCCATTTCATTGTACTTGAAGCATTGAAATGTTGCTGGAGCGTTCTCTATAGAATTTTCTCTATTCACATCATTAGCTACCTTTTTCCCATTACATCAACAATCAACTATTAGATGACCTTATTTTCTACACATGAAACATTTTCTAGTACATTTTAGACAATCTCCACCATTCTTCTTTCCACACATTGAGCATAAAGAAACATTAACTTTCATTTCACCATTGTTCTGAGGTTTTTACTTGAACTCCATCTTTCGTTTCTTGTCAAAACCATGAGATTAATATGTTACACCAACTTAACATTCTACCTTGATAGAACAACACAAAATTTCTTCATATCTACTGACTTATCCTATAGATAATTCCCTTCGAAGACTTGGTTTTAAGCCACCGATGAATCGATGAACTTTACTTTTAGGTTGGATGATAAATCCAGACGCATACCATGAAAGTCTCGTAAAATTCGATTCATATATACCAAAAAATTCATCATCCTTCTGCTTAAGGTCAAGGAACTCCTTTTCCATCTTTGTTCGATGAATACGAGGGAAGTACTTACTGAAAAACTAGTTCTTGAACTCGTCCCATTCTATGGATTCAATTTCATCTTGGGCCCTTGTATTTTTAATTAGAGTCCACCACTGGTCTACTTCACCATCTAAATGGTAAACAACAAAAATGGCTTTTTCATGTTCTGAATACCGAAGAATGGAAAATATCTTTTCAATGGTACTGATCCATTGTTCAGTAACAAGTGGATCAGAAGACCCATTGAAAGATGGTAGACGTTTCCTTATAAATGAATCAATAGAATATTTTTCCCTTCTCTGATCATTTGGAAGTCCAGAATGATTCCTAACCTGTGTAAGTATATAAATAGTATTTTACACTCGATCTCCCATAATGTTGGTTTGTTCAGGAGGACAATCATTGCATCATCCATTACATTGATCAATACGGTTCTTTCAGGTTCCAACAATCATCTAAAACCCAAAAAGAATAGCCTGAGAGAGAAAATCATGCTAGGAAAACAACATAATAAAGGGGGAGTACCTTCAATATCTACCATCTTCAGTTTAATTCTAATACCATTTCCTTAATTCAAGGACTAAAACCTATACTTATACTTAAAGTTAAGGACATCCCTAGAGATAACATAGAAATATCTATAGGGATGTCACTTAAAGATTTCATATCCTAGTTTCCAAAGGTTAACTAATCCTTTCCTCTGATACCAAATGTATAGTCCCAATGCCTAACATACATGGACATTACATTACTTTTTTGGAATACTTATTACATAACAAAAACAAACACACAAGGAACGTAATAGTTTAGCATCTTTGGAAACTCAGAAAAATAATCTTCTAATCATGGTGAATGATCTTCAACATCTCTCATAAAGATCATCCCCTTTTGTTTTCTTACCTAAAACCTTTCATTATATCCTGGGGAAAACAAAACATAAAAATTGTGAACTCAAATGCTCAGTAAGGGTTTATATAGAGATCATAAATCAATCCATAAACATTTGAATGCAAAAACTTGAACATAAAATATAAACATCAAAATCCTGAGCAAAGACATATATCTTAGATGTACGTATGGAATATATCATAAAGGAACATCAATAATGATAAAATAGAATGGGAGTAAAACATCTAATTGTGGAAAACCATTAAGCACATGATATGATTTCAATAGTAGCCAAGGCCTTACATCTAGGACCATCTTAGTGGACAAATTCCCTTTCTGAATTGAGTTCTCTCCTCATTCTTGTCCTGAATCACTAAACCAGAATAACTTACCATTCCAGCCATGTCAATATCATGAGATATAAATCTTTTCCCAATGAATTGGAGGGAGATATAGGTCCCACCCATCTCATAATGAAATCATTATTACATGTGCCACAACATAAACATAAATCATTCATCATAACCCAAAGAATAAAATGGGTGTCATAAACATCATCAAATCTTAACGTAATCCATATAAAACAAATGGATATCATTTCATCATAAGAAAAGGGAAACCATGTAAATCATAGAGGCATTATACTTGAATCATACACATATGAAATAATTTCATCTTAGATGTAAAATGGTTTTGATAAGACACTTGAAATGTATTCTTGAGGAAAATATCCTTTATTTTCAAAATCATTTTATTTTCTCAAAATGCCATGAAATTTTAAAAATAAAAGGCTTCTAATGAAATTAATCAGGAAATCTTGTAGAGGAAGCTTAATTAAAATGAGGCGTTATGAAACCATAAAAATCAATTCATGTCATATAACATAAAAAAACATTCTTCTCGTGCTTTTCCCGGAAAAGTCAAAATGTACCTTGTATGGTGAATAAAAGAAAGATTCCATACACACCATGTAGTAAAAGAAAAAAATTGTTAAAATGGACATTAAACATACATGAAATTTTTTTTATAAAATTGGGATGTGGATGATAAATTTAACCCTAGTAAATACTTACGAATAAACAATCTCAGATAAAAATGAGATTCGAAATGTTATCCCTTACCGTAGGTCCAATTTCTTCCATATGTGTCTGAAAATCCTGTATAGTGGGTTTAAACATATTATTAACTTGTAACAAAACCATAATAATATTTATTATATCATATATGATTCACATAGGTCTTTATATTACGCATTCAGTTTCCATTTCCTTGTTAAAGAAACATTTTGGGTATTCATTGTTTCCTTTATCATACATGTTTGGTCTTGTTGATCTTTATATCATTACTTATATCATGATTTAATTAATTACATAATGTAAATCATGATTTATATACCATATATATTTAGTATATATATATACAATAGATAGATAAATGAAATGAAATACCCCGTTCATGGAGACGGTAGACTGTACGTACGCATAAGCACTGTTTTCCTTTCTTTATTGACTTGAATGGATGTAAGTAGATGATATATATTTATACACACACATACATAAATCCAGTAGGTTTATAATGTCATATATTTCATTATTATTCATTATATATATTTTATAATCATTCTTTAAAGGTTAAAATTGAGAATGAATCTCATCACGTCGTGGAGACGGTTATCCGTACGTACGCACGAGCGATGATATCATTCGAATAATTATTGAAATGGAATTGGAGTGGATAATATAAGATCTAAGAATCCGTATGATGTTATAATAACTACATGTAGTTATTCTTTACACTATTATACCCATCCAAGTAAGGTGGTGGTGGAAAAATAGATTACACCACGACGTGGAGATGGTATTCTGTACGTATGCACGCGCAGTGATTTCATTTTCCATAGGATGGATAGAGGGTAAAAAATTATTGATTCATATTTATAATAACAGATCAGTATATTATTGATACTGATGTTATTACTTTATAATTAAACAACTAAATAAGAAGAAGTTGAAGAAGAATGAAACTTGAAAGAATCGGTAGAAGAGATTATCTCTTCTTCCACGTATCTCTTTAAAGCATCCTTTTAAGGAACTAGAGTTGGCCTTTTGAAAATACCAAAACCTCCAGAATGTTTCTAGGTAAGTGGAGAAGAGAAATGGGATAGGGTTGGCCGAGATTGAAGGCTCAATGTTGTGTAAAGAGGAGAGGGAGGAGGTGCCTTTTTATAAGGGAGGAGAGGGGCACCATTGGAAAGTGTGAAAATATTATTTTATTATAAACTTATCATCAGTTTCAAAAGGACAAAAAATTATTAAAAATGATGATAAGATGACTCATGGTCGAAATAAAATCATCCAATTAGAATTGGACATGTAATGGACAATATTTTAATCATTATAATCTTTTTTATTTAAATGATTTATTAATGGGGTAACTACTGCATCATTATTGTGTCTCAAATAATTTAATTTATTTGATTTCTAAATATTATAAAACAAATTCCATCATATAGGAAAATTTTTTATCTTTCCAATGAATATTTATAGTCGAAAATATAATTTATATAACTCCATATAAAAATTTATTATTAAAATATTTATGTTAATGTTAATTATGTCTTTACATAAAATTAATTAATCCAAATTGTAATTATCACTACAAAGTTGCTCAGTAGGGTCCCAAAATCAACCCAAGGATGCCCATGGTCAGCAATTACTCATCAAATATGTTTAGGACAAGTGTTAATATAATTTTGAATTATTATAATATTCTTTTAACCTTGAATTGACCTATTTACCTTTAACTGCGGTAAATAAAAATCAAAAGTTACTATTCACCAAAAGTTATTTTCATCTTATTGAACCATATTTTACTTCTTGATAACAACCATGTATGTCGGATTTTTGAAGTTCAATTTACAGAAGTAGTAAAATTTCATTTAAATAAAGGGGTCAGTTTTTTTAAATATCATTAAGTGGTTTCACTATTCATCAAAAAATTGAAGTTTTTTAGAAAAATACCAAAATTTTAGCCTAAGCTATATTTGATATTCTGAATTCAAAAATGATGTCAAATTTTAAAAATTCAAAACATATAAGTGTCATTATTTAATTTTAAAATTAATTTCTGTTATCAAAAAAAAATAGCGTGTTTTTAAGAAACAAAACTATCAAAAGATCGACACTTGTTTATGTCCAATTTCAAAGTGATATTAATTACAATTACCAAAATTGAATTAAATGGTAAAAATATATTATAATTACACTTTAAAAACAATTAAAAATATAATCTAGCCATATAAATTATTGCGATGAAAAATGTGATTTTTAATTAAAATATAGCGTGTTTTTACTATTCATTAAAATATAAAAGTTATCAGAATAATATGAAAAATTTCTCCAAAGTAAATTTTTATATCCTGATTCTTAAGAAGACATTTTTTTTTCTCAAATTGAAAATATAAACATCGAAAAGACTAGATTTAAAGTTGGTGTGCCATCAAAATGTGGCAAAACTGCATTTTTAAAAAAATACTTATATTACCCAAAAAATTTATTTTGTTCTCATACAATGTTCTATAAAATGTGTAAGATGATTACTAATGTTATAAAATTCAAAAGGTAGTTAATACTATTCATAACGTCTAGTCCATAATAATATTATAATAATATATCGTTGTTTAGCGAAACCCGGTATTGCGTACTACACACACTATCGAGGAAGGTCGTGATTGTGTGTAATGAAAGCCAAATTAGGGATGCATGTAGTGCAAGATCCCATTATTGTAGCGTAAAACACAAGACATCAATGAAATTAAAAAGAATAATTCTCATAAAATCTCGGGTTGTAACATTATTTCATATGAAAACTGAAACTAGTCATTGATTATTCTTGAAAAAAATAAAATCAAATAGACCAATTTATATTAATATATTGTTTTTTAGGTAAAAACCATAAGCCAAAGAAAATTATGGAAAAGTTACTCCTATAAAACAATAATACTTTTATAACCTTGTGTTATGAGATAATGTCAAGATAATGTTGGAATACAAATTTGAGAAAAAAATATATCAGAAAATATGTTCTATTAAATATTAAAATTGGTAAAATAGTTTAATATAAATTGTTCCATCAGAATAGAAAATATTTTAATGAGATTAATAATATAAATGGTAAATTCCAATACAGGTTATTTACTTATATTCACTTAATCATCATACATGTTCATCACAATTAATTATTTTAAATTAAAATTAATGATTTTTGTCATATTTTCATTTGATAACATAAAATAAATTACAACTTCCACTTTCAAATTTAATATATATATATATATATAATTATTTTGTTTTTGATATGATATATTAACAGTGGTTAATGTAAGCAATATCAATATGTACTGAAAAATTTTAATATACAATATCCATCAACTAATTGAATTGATTAATTGATTTAAACTATAACTTAATGTTTATAGAGGTTTATTGTAGTATATTTATATTGTATAATTTAAAACTATATTCCCATAGGGAGTGTTTAATGCTCAATATTTTATAGATTAATAATATAAAGGATCAAATATATGTTGTATTTGTTTGATATGTTTTTTATCTACTAAACATCACTAGATTATTTTTTATATATTAATTTTTTTGGATCATTGAGTATTAACCCTGGATTCTAATGTTTTATAATAAAATTTTCACAGATCCTTACTATAAACTCATATTGGGTGTCTGGATTTTTTTAAAAAAAATGGAATTGTATTTCTCAAAATTTACTCTATGCTTGATAAATTTTTTGATATCAAATTTGACTTAATCATCACCAACTGTGAATATATACATCCATTATTTACATAAATAAATATCATACCCATCACATATAATGGTTTACCATGGGTTAAAGTAACATCATCTTTATTTTATATATTAATAATCATGATAATCAAGAATGAATATTACCTTTATTTGCATGATAATTATGTATTGAAGAATTTAATGAGTATTTTTAAATGATAAAATATTTTTTGTGAAACTCTAAATAGTTATCATTCAGAAAAAAATTAAAACAAAATAAGGTGTATGAAGACAATGTTTTATCCTAATTTACAATGTTCCTCCCCTAACATGCACAATAAAATTGTGTATGGGATGGTGATGGTTCCTGGATCTTTATAATATAGATGAACTTCTCCTTCAAAAAAAATTGATTTATTTCTAAGATATATTGCACTAATATTAACCCAATTCACTTTGTTATATAAAATATACTCGAAAAAATATTTATTTACTCGTATTTAATACATTTCACCATCAAAGGATACATTCATATGCACCTTATTGAATATCATTTAAAAAATAATTTATTCGCAATTAATATTTCCTTAAATCATCCACTTCTATAATAAACATGGATAATGGTATATATCAAGAGTTTCCTCTTTATTTTTCAATTTAGTTTACGATAGTTTTCTCTTTATTCTATACTAAACTTTTATCATGATGTTAAATATCCTTTTATTCTATTTTTACAACTTTCTTTTCATCCTTTGGTTTAATTTTAACCATTCACATTATGAATTTTTTTATCCTTTATATACCACATTTTGTTTCTCCTTAGTGTTACTAAATACAGTTATGGGTATTAGCTAAGGTAAGTAGAAAAATGATTCCCAAAATGATACCTATGATTACACATAAAAAATATTTTAATTTATAACAAAATTATAATTATTTTTTATATTATAATAAGAAAATATCAATATAATCATTATAAATACCTTCAATATAGGTGTTTCTAATGATTAATGTGCATGAATTTTGTGTTTGAGTCAATGTGGAAAGGTTTTAAAATGGTATCCAGTGACTAGTACATTACTAGTGGAATATGGACTGTGTATTGGAAAAGTGGATGTGATGTTCAGATAATTCCACCAATTATAGTGGACATACATCTAGTCTAGGACTATTATATATTTAAGATATTTTCATAAATCCTTTCTATATCCTAATGTTGGTCTATTAACATTTTTCTAATGAAATAATCAATACCATTTTTCAATTTTAACACACACACACACACACACAAACACACACATATATATAATAGTTTATCAATTAATAAAATTATCTATTCGTATTAGTGGTTTACCATTGAAGATATTGCTAGTTAATATCGATGGTTATATATCCTTTTCTAATTAAGTGATAAAGTTAGGGTTTATATCTACATAGTTGTGTACTATAGAGTTTATCACAATTCATTATGGAAATGGGTGGATATGGCATTGTGATATAACCCTTGATAAGTGATTCAAATAAATATGTGTGAATAGAATAATAAATCACAATGTTTAGTGTCTTCTAATAAGGAATGCATTAACTTTTATAGTAGTATGAATGAGGCATATTCAAAACATATTTTATTTATATCAAGAAGTCACTTGGTTAAGAGGACCATAGTGATGTTCAGTTAGAGACTTATGCATAAGTGAACTTTTTTTATTGTCCATAATGGGAATATGGATCAATTAGTATGGATGTGTTTTATATGTTATATGAACCAATGGGATATTTGGATGTTCCATATGAAATCATTGAGAAAATAGACAAATGAGAACGGTTCAAAAAGAGTATGTCCACAGTGAAAGGATGTCTGGGCTAATGAGGAATATATCCCAAGGAATGTAGGTTTAGTAATATAACCCTATCTAAATTGAATTGGGGATGAGATGATATTTTTATCAAATGAGAAGGGACAACTAGGCTCATGGGTAATATAGGCTGGCAAAGGAGGATTTAGGTGGTTATATTGATCATTTTAATGAGGAATAGTTCATAGTGGATTTTTTTTTGAATTTTTGGTTTAGTCCATAAAGAGGAATCCAATTTGTCCCAATTAAATGAATAGAAACCATCAATGTTTGAGTTTTACAGTTTCAGGTCATGTTACAAGACTATACCCTTAAATATAATGTTATGCAATAAGTAATTTTTTGTGCATTTTGATATTTTGTGAATATGAAATAAATAACATGTAATGGGATACAATGGGATATTTATTAGGTTTTACTCATTGGAGGCCCAATTTTGGATGACTCAATATAAATTAATTTGGATGGAATAATGAATGAGGGCATGACTAAAGATTATGTGTAAGGAGGAGGCTCATAGTGGTTTTTGGGACATGAGAGAGGAAGAGTTTGGGTTTTTTGTGAATAATTTATTCCAAGATATGGGTTTCAATTTCTCACTGATGTCCTATAGTGTTTAAATAATTAAAGGGAACATTGTTGAGGTTTACAACTTATGAGTAAGCTCATTATATTAATGATCATGGAGTGGTACATGCCATGAAATCAGACAATTCAACAACTAATATATATATATATATAGTCCTGAGAAAGTCTCATTTGAGGTACTCATGAAAATAACCTCATTACCAATGGGATAAAAAATTATGATCACTATGATGGTTCCATATATCTGGGAGAAAAAATATAGAGAATCATTTCTCCAATGGAAAACATGATCAAAGCATGGCACTCTACAATTCCCGTTGATCAGATCATATTTTTTGGGTGATTTTTGATAAGGTATTAACAATTAATTTCCTTTGTTTTTACCTTGGTGTAATTATCCCACGAATGTATGTGAGTTTATCAATCCATGGTGGGTGATCTAGGTAGTAGAGGGGGAGTTTATGTGGTTTAATTATCCTTAAAGTATTATTTATGATGTGATCAAATAAATGTAATATAATTTGCAGCTGATTGTGGATAGGAGGAAGGAAGTGTAATCCGTAGAAATCCTCCTATATCTAAAAACATCTATACCATGTGGGAAGAAAGGATTTAAAATTAGTGTTGATTAAATGTCTCTTATAAAAGGAAACTACTTGGGATCACATTCAAAAAGGTTTCCTCCATTCATATAGGGGCCTCAAATTTGTGGAATGGATCTGCTGAACTCATATTTGAGAAGAAGTTTTGTGGGCCTCACTATAGAGAGATAAAAAAAATGTATAATAAATAATAAATTAATATCAAGATTTAAATATTATTTCTAAAAAATTGTAACATGTCGATAGGTTTTCGTTTCATGGAGAGTAGATACAAAACAAATACTAATTTACGATAGTTATGATAATTTCCCTATAATTCTTATCATCTTGAACATCTATTACATGAAAAACAATTATATAATAATACTCATAAAATCATGAATATAAATTTAAGAAAGGGGTGAATTTAGATGCTCACTAGGGGAAACCCTATCACATAATGTCAGATCATAAATATGACAGAGTCAATGTGGAAGAGTTAAATATATTAATAATAGATCATAATATGGTATGTGATAATTACATAACATTATAAAAAAAACATAGGACAATAAAAATAATGTTACGTGTCTGTATAAGTTATGACTTAACTCACAATACATATCAATAATAGAAAACATGTGATCATTAAATCAAAGGGAATAATAGTATTAAAAAACGAATAATCATGAAAACATGGTATAACATGATTAAAAAAATGCGGCATAATCACAAACATAGGATATCATATTACGGTGATCCTGGGTACCCATTATCCTTTTCACTCAGAAAACAATGAGTAGAGATAAATTCTATAAGACCCACCCTTTTTGAACCAAGCTACATTCAAACCTACTCACATTGAACTTTTATATCATTATATATAAACCTTTAACAAATTATTTGGAGGTATATATAAGTATTTACTATCTCAGATTCAATATGTTTGTGTTCCACTTGAAATAAACATTCATCGTCTCATAAATAAGCTTTTGAAAAAATACTGGGTTTGTTAAAACATTGAACAACACTAAATAACATGAACTTGAGAAATCATAGTATATTTAATCTACAAGTTTATAAATGATATCATATAAAAATGACATATAAAAGATTATCAATACATCACATTATTGGAAAAAACCTTAAACTATAAATAAATGTGAAATAAAAATCTTTTCATAAATCCTTTGAAGATCTTCTTAAAATAGAAGTTGAAAATTACTATTAAGAGAATAATTTTTAGAAGGGAAACATAATTACATTTTAAAAAAACAATTTTAAATAGTTTTAAATGAATTACCCATGAAAATAAAAAAAACTAAAAAATAAGAAGTGAAAAGACTATGAAAACATTTAATCCTAAATGAATCATTAATAATAATGTCATAAGGAAGGCATAATGTATTAGAAAACGTGGATGTAGAAAAAAGTAAAAAGCATTTATTGTAAATAATAATCATTAATAATGGAACCTTTATAAATTTATAAATGTTTTAAATATAAATTTTCAATTGGAAGCTAAAAAGGTTTTATAGTTAATGGATTGAAAAACCACTTAGAAAATTTGAAATAACTTCATTAAAAATGAAGATCATTAAAAGGACAAAAAAATATATTTAAAAATAATTATGTTAGATAAAAGGATCATAGATTTTTTTTAAATTTTTACTATTTAATGGAGAAAAACGGTGTTAAATAAAAATAGGTACCAGAAAGAAAACTTGATTTAAATTAATATTAATTATTATTAACAAAAATGAAATTTAATGAAACATTAAAATCATCAAGGAATATTAAATTTTTTTTAAACATTATTTCAGTAGAAAATAAGGTTTAAATACATTATAACATCATCATTGGTATGAATAAATCAATTATGAAATATTATATCTAAATTATAGTGATTATGATCTATAAAAAATAGTTGACTCTCAAAACCATCCTCTCTAACTTTTAAGGAAAAATTAACTGGAATATTAAAATAAATATTATTCTATAAATATGAAAAAATAAAATATATACTATTAAAAATAAACTGTAGTTTTGCATATAGACCATTTAAATAATGTATTGTTTAACAACATCAAAACATGTCTCAATGAAGGGAATGATTGATGAAAACCCTTACAACCATTATAACTTTTCAATAAAAACTCTCTGAGAGGTATAAGAATAAGTATAAAATTAAATATCATGAAATATTTGAGAATAAATATAAAAATTATTAAAGAGGTATATTATTTAAAACATTAAAATGAAAACATGTATTATTGTATAATCCTATCTCCAGGATCAGAGTTTATGATGAAAAAATGTACCTTGTTTTTAATCTTTGTTGTTAAAACTCTAATATAATTAATGTGAAACAAACCTAAATTAATAAAATATTTTAGAAGCATGGTAATTATTATTACCCTGTATAAATGTTTTTATAAATTTCTATCATCATTACATTGATTAGTCACAATATTTTGTGACCATCATGTGTCCTTAACATAAACTGTTTGTGAACATTTTATAATGGTGATGTCATTCCCCGTAATATTAAACAAATTTAATCATAATTATATAATTCAAGATATTTTATTATATAACTTATATTTATTTATAAGTCTCCCATATCCTTATATAAATTTTCCAATTATTCTTCACGAATATTGAATCAATGTTGGATTATTTCCTTGATTCTAGCAAATGAAAATGATACTTTAATGATAAGTTAAATAAGTCATTTAGTATTTATAAGACCATATATATAGAGACCCGAATCTTGACGTACATGGAAATTACATTACATTTTTGGAATACTTAGTACATAACAAAAACACACACACAAGAACCGTAATAGTTTAGTGTCTTTGGAAACTCGGAATATAATCTTCTAATCGTGGTGAAAGATCTTCAACATCTCCCATAAAGATCTTACCCTTTTATTTCTTACCTAAAACCTTTATTTTTATCCTGGGGAAAAGAAAACATAAAAGGGTGAGCTCAAATGCACAGTAAGGGTAAACAAAAGAAATATCAATCACATCATATTCATAAGAACATAACATTTTGGAAATCTTAACCTGTAAAAGAGATCATAATATCATAACATGGGATAAATCATAGTAGTGAAATGTAATCCAAATAATCATAACATAAAACATGAAACTTTGTGTCATACACACATAATCATAGAGAATCATTTCTTATTAGTCAAGACTCATTGCCAAGACTATCTTAGTGGACAAAGTCCATTTCTGAACTGAGTTCACTACCCGTTTCAGTCCTGTTTCACTGAACCAGTTTAACCTGCCGTTCCAGCCATGTCTAACTCATGAGATATAAAATCTTTACCCAATGAATTTGAGGGAGATATAGGTCCCACACATCTCTTAATGACACCATTCTTATGTGTGCCACAAAATCATAAACCATACATCATGGAATAACCCATGTAATAAGAAAGGGAATCTTAAACATCGTGACATCATAAAAAAATTCATATAAGACAAAGGAATTCAAAAAAATAATTCCATCACAACATAATCAAATCAATGTAATAATAGGGATAGAAACAGAACACTATTTTATCTTATATGGAAAATAATTTTAAAAAAATAGTTGAACTCTATTCTTGAGGAAAATATCCTCTCAACTTCAAAAACACTTTTCCTTTCTTCAAATGTCATAAAATTCTAACTAAAATAAGTTGATTAAAAATAATCTTGAAAACTTTTTAGGGAATATTCTTGGAAATAATGTTTTAAAAATCCATTCATGCCATATAAGTTAAAAGAAAATATTCTTCTCGTACTTTTGTCGGAAAAGTCGAAAAGTACCTCGTACGAAAAAGGACAAAATATTCCTTTCATATCTTTTACTAAAAACTCACCAAAGGGTAAAATTGGATATAAACTATTGTAGAAGGATATAAATATTACATATTGAGGAAACATGTATGTGTATGATAAAATACACCCCAGTAAATTTCAAAGTATAAACAATCTCAGATAAAAATGAGATTGTGATATTTCCCTTACCTTAGGTCTGATTTGCTTCGTATGTGTCCGAACCTCCTGTATAATGATTTAAATAATCTCATTAACTTATTACAGAATCATATTAATTTTATTACATCATATATGGTTCACGTATGACTTTATATTACCCATTCTTTTGTAAATTAATTTTAAAGTAGTGTTTTGGGTAAAAACATCTTATTTATCGTACGTGTTTGGACTTCTTGTTCTTGATGTTATTATTACTTATATAATGATTTAAATGCTTAATAAAATGTAAATAATGATTTATGTATCATATAAATTCATTATATATCCAAAATATATAAGCATTTATAATAGTACAGAACAAATGGAGGTAAGAAATGAAACACACCGTTCATGGAGACGGTAAGCTGTACGTACACATGAACGCTACTTTCATTTCTATTTCTTATTTTAATGGAATTAAAACATAATTATACATATGGTATTTTATAATTCCAGTATAATATCATATATAATATCATTAACCACATCCTTTATACATCCCACATAAGGTATTAACGAATCACATCACTTTGAGGGGGCGGTAGTCCGCACTTCCTCAAATGAGATTATCGTATTTACCAACTATGGAAATAGTAAAGGCTTGATATAATTGGGAGTTAAAAAAAGAATAAAGAAATAATAATCATAATCTATTTTTTATATAAATACAGTGCCATCATAATTTCCACCATGAGAGGCGGTAGGGGAAAATCGAACAATCATCGTTTCGTGAGGCGTTAGTTTGCCATCACAGAAACATTATGTTCTCATCCATTAGATGGTGGTGTGTGTAAGTGTAGTTCTAATCCTTCTCATAACAACATCCTAGTATTTTTAGGATACTGGTGTTGTCACAAAATAAAGGATTAAAAAGATTTTAGGGGTTGTTTAAGTAGAATAAAAGAAAACAACTTAAGAGAAACTGTTACCTTTATTTTTGGTAACTTTCTTTCATTTGAACCAAACAGACTTCTTGCAGAGTCTTCTGCCTAATGTAAGGCTTCAAGGGGAAGTAGAGAGATGTAGTGAGTTTATTTGGGCAGAGTTTGGACGATCCAAAAGGATTGAGAGGTGTGAGTAATTTCATATAAGTGGTCTCCTTTTATAAGGGAGTGGAGGGGCTCTTTAGGAAAGTGTGAAAACATTATTTTATTATAAACTTATCTTTGGTTTCAAGAGCTGTAAAACACATTACGCTTTAAGATAAGATGACTCATCTTCGAAATAAAATCATCCAATAGGAATTGGACAGGTTTTGGATGATATTTTAATCATTTTAGTCTTATTTATTTAAATCATTTATTAATGAGGTAAATACTGCGTCATTATTGTGTCATAAATAATATAATTTATATGATGTATAAAAATTATAAAAAAAATACCAAAATATAGGAAATATTTTTTGATTTCCAAAGAATATTTATAGTCCAAAATATAATTTATATAGCCCCTTATAAAAATTAATTACTATATGATATTTGTTGATTCCAATTTTGTCTTTACATTAAATTAATTAATATAATTTGTCATTTTCTTTCATAAGTGGCTCCATGGGGTCCCAAAATCGACCCAAGGATGCCCATGGTCGGCCAATACTCATCCAATAAGGTTAAGACAAGTGTCAAGGTAATTTTGAATTATTAAAATATTATTTTAACCTTGAATTACCCTATTTACCTTTAACCGTAGTAAATAAAAAATTATCGTATTTACTATTCATAATATCAAAAAAACAAAATTAACCTATTAACATAATTTGGACCCACTGATTCCAAATATGGAATCCATTTTTCAAAATTCAAAACACAGAATTTGCAGTAATTAATTTAAAATTAATCCCTTTGTTAAGTAAACAGGTTTTAAAAGTTAAAACAATGCCAAAGATTGAATTTATTTAACCTACGAATTCAATGTAAAATCAAGGCTAATGACATGCATTATATTAAATGGTAAAAATATATTTTATTTATACTTTTAAACCATTAAACATTATTATTTAACCACATAATTTATTATGATGAAAAAAGTTGTTTTTAATTAAAATATAGTGTGTTTTTACTATTCATTAAAATATGAAAGTTATCAGAATAATATGAAAATTTTATCCAAAGTAAATTTTTATATCTTGATTCTAAAGAAGAATTTTATTTCTTCAAATTGAACTTATGAACTTGTCAAAAACTAGATTTAATGTGGGTGCACCATCAAAAGGTAGTAAAACTGTTTTTTTTAATAGTTATTTTACCCAAAAAATTTATTTTGTTCTTATACTATGTTCTAGAAAATGTGTAAGATGAATAATAATGTTATAAAATTCAAAATTTATTTAATACTATTCATAACAGCTAGTTCATAATAATATTATAATAATATATCCTTGTTTAGTAAAACCCGTTATTGCGTACGACACAAGCTATCGAGGAGGGTCGCGATTGCGTGAAATGCAAGCCAAGTCAGGGTTGCGTGTTGTGCAAGAATCCTTCGTTGTTTTGTATAACAGAATCCAACCATATTTTATTTATACATTGAACATATATATATATATATATATATATATATATAAACACACTCAATGTTTCATAGAATGACTATTATAAAACAAACTTGAAATTGTATATAACACGATCCAAGAATAGAGTTGCGTATACTGCAAGCTAATACGGTGTTGAATATAGTACAAGCTAAACTTGGTGTGGTGTATAATAGAAGACATCAATGAAATTAAAAGAATATTTTTCATAAAATCTTGGGGTGTTATATTCTAACCCCCTTAAAATGAATTTCGACCTCGAAATTCATTGGGGTTATAAATGGTTTACTACTCGAAAGTTTGTTTAATAGAAACCCACATCATAAAAAGGAATACCAAAACATGGATTTAAAAACTAACATATGAAATGTAATGGTTACCCAAATTAACTCATCACTAGGTTTCCACGTAGGAGAACATAGGTGAAAATATAGATATGGAAGAAAAATCTAACCATCATGTTATGATAGAGAGTGGTAGATAACATGGCTATGAAAAAGCCAACAATAAAAAAGATATTGATTTGTGATGATCTAAGGTACCATCTGATTCATCAGATATAAGGGAACTTGGACAACATTTTTGGTTTTCAAGATCATTTCCCTAATGTTGATGAATTAAAAGAAATACTTGCATGATTTTGGTACAATCTCACTCTTGTTCGTGAATTGAACAATTTCCACTTCATCCCTTAAAGAAATGAAGTTGAATTTGTTATTCGTGATGTGTTAGCAGATCATGTGATAGAATGATGGTTCATTCCATCTGTTTCAAACAAAAGGTTATAAAAGTTATCAAAAATACATAAGTCAATCTATAGTGAGATTAATCATATATGGTTCCTAAAATGGAGTTATACTTCATATATCATACTGATTTATAAAATAAAACTAGTTTCTACTAAACAGGGACTTCCTGTAGGCCAGTGGTAGGCGATAAAGGCCAGTCGCACTTCGGTTGTGTGTTCGATTCCCACAGCCTTGTCCGATGCGATGGGTTGTCGCCCATCCTGCAGGTTGTCCTTTTTCTAAAACTACATTACTATAACATCCCCAAAATAATATAAAGAAAAGTTCTATCCTTAAACAATAATAACTTATTTCCAATATAATCCATTAAAATCATTAGTCTTATCTAAAATACTTCGGTCCAAGCTCATAGTATAAAGAAAACAATTACTTGAAATGTCATCAACCAAGCATGTGAATACCATCATTTATCCCCCATATATCTTGTTGGTCACATTCCAATCATGTGAATACCTTAATCATGTATTCTCTTGAAAAATGAATACCCATTAAACCTTACCGAAAACATGAATGCTATCAAAAGTTAACTCTTTCCACATACCAAAATCCAAAAATTCTATATACTAAAACCATGATATAACCTTCTCGTTATATCAGTCATGACCTCATTAATACTATCAATCATTCAATTTTCTCCTTATCCCTACATTATACACATATCATCTACATTCCAAAAATATCTGAATTTCCTGTCATGGATACTGTATCCATTAATCATACACTTTCAAAACTCAAGGAATGAAAAACAGTGGAACAATCCTTAGATGTATCTTTATTCCATAGTACCATGAGATTACTTATACATCATTACACATGATAAACATGTAATCATTCCACTACATTCTTAAACCATTGACCGAGCATCCAAAATTCTTTCCTCTCACATATCATTTGTATTCTCTTCATCATCATCAACATAAATACGACCCATACGACCATACTGATTCTCTTCATGAGACTTTCCCTTAGGACATTGGTTTTCATAATGCTCGTACATTCCATATTTAAAACATTTAACCATTGTTGATGTCGTAGCAATACCATTATCCTCAACCCTGGTGTTAACTGAACCTTTTACTTTGCACTTACTAGCTTTGTGTCCTTCTTTTCCACACCCAATGAATATTCCAGTTCCTTTGAAACATTCTCCTTGATGCCTCTTCCCACAATATTTACATGTGGGAAATTGAACTTTCTTTCCTCTATGATCATCATAAAATTCTATCTTTCTCTTATTAGCTGAGTCAGGAAACTTACCAAATTTTACATTATTGATCATATTATGAGATTGCTGATTCGGCATAATAATGATGTTTGGACTTACAAATCTCATTTCATTTGGTTTCTCATGAATAATATCATTCCATTTTCCATCATATCCTCCATTATTGTGAATCATCTTGTTTCCAGCCATTTTCTAAAACCCAAAAAGAATAGTGTGAGAGGCAAAAATCATAATAAAGGGGGAGTAACTTCAATATCTAACATATTTGGTTTAATCTAATATTGTTACCATAGTTCTATGACTCTATTCTATACGTATACTTATCCTTAGAGACATCCCTAGACATACCTTAGAAATATCTCTAGGGATCTCACTAACATTTTCGCATCCTAGTTTCCAAAGGTTGACTAAACCTTTCCTCTGATACCAAATGTAGAGATCCGAAGCCTGACGTACATGGACATTACATTAATTTTGCAGAATACTTAGTACATAACAAAAACAAACACACACAAGGACCGTAATAGTTTAGTGTCTTTGGAAACTCAGAATATAATCATCTAATCATGGTGAATGATCTTCAAAATCTCCCATAAAGATCTTCCCCTTTTTTTTCTTACCTAAAACCTTTCTTTATATCCTGGGGAAATGAAAACATAAAAGGGTGAGCTCAAATGCTCAGTAAGGTTAAACAGAAGAAATATCAATCACATCATATTGATAAGAACATAACATTTTGGAAATCTTTACCTGCAAAAGAGATCATAATATCATAACATGGGAGAAATCATAGTAGTGAAATGTAATCCCAATAATCATAACTTAAAACATGAAACTTTGTGTCATACACAAATAATCCTAGAGAATCATTTCTTATTAGTCAAGACTCATTTCCAAGACTATATTAGTGGAAAAATTCCATTTCTGAACTGAGTTCACTCCTCTTTGCAGTCCTGTTTCACTGAACCGGTTTAACCGACCATTCCAGCCATGTCTATCTCATGAGAAATAAAATCTCTACCCAATGCATTGGAGGGAGATATAGGTCCCACCCATCTCTTAATGATACCATTCTTATGTGTGCCACAAAATCATAAACCATACATCATGGCATAACCCATGTAATAAAAATGGGAATCTTAAACATCGTGACATCATACAACAATTCATGTAAGACAAAAGAATTCATAAAAATAATTCATCTCAACATAATCAAATCAATGTAATAATAGGGATAGAAACAGAACCCTATTTTATCTTAGATGGAAAATAATTTTGATAAAACACTTGAACTCCATTCTTGAGGAAAATATCCTTTCAACTTCAAAAACACTTTTTCTTTCTTAACATGTCATAAAATTATAACTAAAATAGGTTGATTAAAAATAAAACTGAAAACTTGTAAGGGAATATTATTGGAAATAATGTTTTAAAAATCCATTCATGCCGTATAAGTTAAAAGAAAACATTCTTCTCGTACTTTTGTCAGAAAAGTCAAAAAGTACCTCGTACAAAAAACGACAAAAGATTCCATTCATATATTTTACTAAAAACTCACCAAAGGGTAAAATTGGATATAAAATATTGTATAAGGATATAAATATTACATAATGAGGAAACATGGATGTGGATGATAAAATATACCCCAGTAAATTCCAAAACATAAACAATCTCGGATAAAAATGAGATTGTGATATTTCCCTTACCTTAGGTCTGATTTGCTTCGTAAGTGTCCGAACCTCTTGTATAATGATTTAAATAATGTCATTGACTTATTAAAGAATCATATTAATTTTTATGACATCATATATGGTTCACTTATGACTTTATATTACCCATTATTTTGTAAATTAATGTTATAGTAGCGTTTTGGGTAAAATCATCTTATTTATCGTACCTGTTTGGAATTGTTGTTCTTGATGTTATTATTACTTATATCATGATTTAATTACTTAAAAAATGTAAATCATGATTTATGTATCATATAAATTCATTATATATCCCGAATATACAAGCATTTATAATAGTACATAACATATGGAGGTAAGAAATGAAACGCACCGTTCATGGAGACCGTAAGCCATACGTACGCATGAACGCTAAAATAATAGTATATCTATATTATAATTAATAAAAATCAATATATTTTAATTTTTTTGGACAATATATTAAAATAATGATGTAAAATTATTAAATGTTTCATTGTGGTGGTCGTAGTGTGCTAATATACATGGTTAGTGCTCCCATTTCTCAAAGAGTTATGGGGGAGGGTGATGAAGGTGAATATTGAAATTATATTGATGTTTATTAATTATAATATAGATATACTATTTATTCATCCATTAGTTCCTTTTAATCAGACATGAATTACAATGATGAAAAACATAATGCATGACTTTGTGGAGGCGGTAGTCCTCATGACACACTAAAATCACTTTTGTTATTCATAATATATTTATAGGAATACATAATGGTTATTAAATTTCAATAATAATATCTCAGTATAATAATGAAAAAAATTAATTATGTTTTTATCTATATATAGAATTTGGAATAAGAACATTGTGACGAAATTTTAAGAAGGACAAACTACATCCACTGACGACATGACCATTCCTTGGTATACTACATGAACTTGAAGGTGTTGGAAAAAATAATCTAGAATAGGGTTTTTATATAGACTTTATGAATTTTAGTATAGAATATTATTATAGAGCTTCAAGGAGATTTATATTGGTATTTTTGTTTTTGAAAGGTTATAAGTAACTAAATTTATAAGAGAGGAAAACTAAACTATTCAAAACACTAAAAATATATCAATAATTCTATGACATTATTCCAAGGCCATTGGATCCAAATTGTAAAATTAATATATTTTGGGATATATTTGGATAGATCAATATTTATAAATTTATCACCAAATGTTTTTTAGAGAAGTTATAAAGTTTTTATTGTTATGTTTTAAGGTTGTACTATTTTACTTCTAAACAAGTTAGCAAATTTTTAATTATGTGAATTTATGTTTTATTTAACATATACCATAACACATATATTACAATTTGGTTGTGATAAAAAAAATTTTAAATCTTTTTAATAAAATTCTATTTGTAAATATTGAAAATTAACTTTCTTATTAAAATAGATTAATTGTAGTAAAACTATTTTAGAATAAAAATAGAATTTTTATCATTATAGATTCATAATATAATTTTTTATTTATCACCAATTTAATGAGTGTTAATATAATTATTTATGTGATCATAAATTATATAATATTGATTATTTTATATTATTCAAATTTAATTTGTTTTTTATTAATTCCAATTTATTATTAAAAATAAAATATTTAAATAATTATTTCACCATTATCTAGAATTTTTCATAAATAACTGGTTTAGGGTCAAGCCCAATTTTATTAAAATAATAAAATAAATCCCCTTCTAAACTGAGAGGGATCTCAGTACATTGAGTAAGAGACTAGATTCAAAAATACTTAAAAATTTCCCAAATACCTATTCAATATCTAAAAGAACCAATGGCTAGAAGGCTAAAAAGGAGATGGAAAAAACCCCAAGAGGATGAATGAATCATTCCAAGACCTAATCAATCATCTTGAAACCTGTAGTAAGAGCTATTACACTAGTGATTTAAATCAAGGATGATCCATTACTTCCTAAAAATTATTTAAAAACAATTTACTAGGTTTTAAAATATATGATTTTCTATGAAAATGTGTTAAAGGATATAATTCATATAAATGTGTTGGAATTAGAAAAATCAATATTTTTAATATTCACCTAAATACTAATTACGTAAAAAAATTTAAAAATAAAACCAAATATAATTTTATTTTGAGGGATTCAAAAAGGTATTTTACATTATAATATTTAAAAATAAATATTTTTAAATTTTCATTTTTAAAAGAGAATATATAATATAAGAAAAATAAATTTTACTAGATATTAACTTTTCATTATTAACAAATATTAAATATTTACCATTTACAGGTCAAAAATTTGATTTTCTTATCATTATAGTGATTCATATATCTTTATTAATAATTTTTTTTGGGTTTTTAACTTTGTTTGTAGCATGTGAAGGAATTTATAAAAATATTATGTATTTTAAATGATCCAAAATCTTGAGTTTTTAAAAATAAAATTCATAAAGGGGGTGTTATGGGTTTTTACAAGCCCATCATCTTATCTCCCTAGTTTTACATAGGGTTTTATTTATTAATTTAAGATTTAGATTTAATTAGAGATTCTCAAAATACTAGTGTTTCTGACACGTTTCTAGGGCTCTCACTTCCGTCACGTAGAGGACACATAGCTGTTACCCTGCATTCCCACATTCCAAAGGTAGGCAGCATCCTTACCTTATTTATGGATGTCTTCTCCTTGATCGAAACGGTATGATTGTATGTCGGTTCTTCCTTCCGTGTATTCCTATTAGGAGATCATCACCTAGTCAGGGTCTCCCTTATAAACAAAAGACGTTGTTCAGGAAACTCTTCCCGATGCCATATCTTCATGGACCACAGTTAATTACACTACTTCTATCAATATATTCCAAGGGGTCCATTCAGTGCCACAACCTTCAGTAAGGGGAGTAGTCACGTTGGGCATCACTGGCGTGTAAGGAAACTGGGGGATTGGCGTGTCTGTCTTCTGTCCCTTATTATAGGGCTTCTCGAGGGCACAGAAGCCTGAGGAATCCCACATCGAACGCAGAAAAAATATTCCATGGGCATGTATCTGAGGTTTTCCTCAGCTTCCCATGCTTAACACAGGGTATTCCACAAGTTTAACGTCCAGCGGAGATGGATCAGACTGATCAGAACACCGATTAGAGTGGATCAGATGGAGGAACCCCCTGGAGGGAACACTGATATTAAGGACAACTTGCGGATAGCTTCCAGAATGCTATTTGATGGAATGGTGAGTGGGGTGCCATGATCCCACCAGGATGTGGTGGCTCGGGTGAGGATCAGGATGGGTGGTGAAGTGAAGGGGGATGAAATACGACCATTGTAAGGGCAGTAGTGAAGTTGATCTTTAACCTAGAAAAGGATTCCTATGCATCCCCGTGGTAGTGAATCAAAGTCCGCGTAATTCGGTAATTGGTTGGAGTTGGTGAAACAATGTGAATAGGGACCTGGGGTCCTAGTGAACGGTGGGCTTGAAACTCCTGAAGGCCTCCTACTTACCTTTCCTGGGAAAAGATCAAAGTCCCCATAGTTCATGTGGAAAGGGGCTTGGCACATCGACATGGAGATGGTTGGGGCCAATCGTAGTTGAGCTTGACCCTCATGGAGGATTCCAACGTACCATGCCTAGACATGGATCATGGTCCCCATAGTTTGGGAATGGGTTAGGGATTGTATTTGAGGTGGCCTAGGTGTTGGTGAACCGACGTGAAGGTGGTCGGAATGATTGGGTGGTGGGATTGAACCTCATGGGGGCTTCCTACCTACCATGCCTTGACATGGATCAATGTCCCTGTAATTCGAGAATGGGTTGGGGCTTGCACTTTGAGGTGGCCCAGGTGTTGTTGGGCTTGATCCTCATGGAGGCTTCCTATTTATCATGCCTTGACACATATCAAAGCCCTCGTAGTTTGGGAATGGGTTGGGGATTACACTCTGAGGTGGCCCAGGTGTTGTTGGGATTAAATCTCATGGAGGATTCCTATGTACCATGCCTAGACATGGATCAATGTCTCCATAGTTTGGGAATGGGTGGGGGATTACACTATGAGGAGGTCCATGTGTTGTTGGGCTTGAACCTCATGGAGGCTACCTACATACCATACCTTGACATGGATCAAAGTCCTCATAGTCCGTGAATGGGTTGGAGCTCACACTCTAAGGCAACCCATGGTGTTGTTGGTCTTGAACCTCGTGGAGGATTCCTACATACAATGCCTTGACACGGATCTAAGTCCCCATAAATCATAAATGGGTTGGCGCTTACACTCTGAAGTGGCCCAAGGTGTTGTTGGGTTTGAACCTCATGGAGGATTCCTATGTACATTGCCTTGACACAAATCAAAGTCTTCATAGTTTAGGAAAGGGTTGGGGCTTACACTCTGAGGCGACCCAGGTGTTGTTGGGATTGAACCTCATGGAGGATTCCTATGTAGCATGAATTTATATGGATCAATGTCCTCGGAGTTTGGGAATGGGTTGGGGCTTACACTTTAAGGCGGACTAGGTGTTTGTATTGGTAGGTTCTCACTCTAGGCCCATGTGAGCCGTGATTGGTGTGAGAAACAAGAGATGACAAAGAACTGATGATCACATCGCGAATGGTGTGTCCGTGGGATGTGGGGTTTTGATTACACTCTGAGGCATCTCATAGAGGAAATAGGGGCTTATGCCTGGTTAGCAGCCCAGAGGGGTTGGGAAATACTCCAGGATGGAGGCCTGAGGTGACAAAGCGCAGTGGGAGAGGGACTTGGGACTGAAGAAAGGAAGAGCCATATTCCCTATCATGACCTTTGATTCCTATGAGGACCAAAGCTGAAAGGAGGATCGAGAATGATGCCCCCTTTAAGAAAGGCTATGGGATTACACCAAGGTGGCTTCCCTTTCCCCACGGAAAAACTCCACTCTGATAAGGATGATATCATCCCCCGTTAGGGGTGATCACATACCCTTAGAGACAAGTGGGCATGAAGAATGTTAAAGGTGGGGGACCCTACGTGTGAAGCACTGGGTGAGGTTATAGTTTAATGTCATTTGATGAGGATGATGGTTCTTGTAAATTTAACATACTGCAGCTCAAACAAGGTAGGTTTACACTGCAACCCTGGGACTTACATAACTGGTACCCTCTGCTCCTTGTGTAAGGGAAGTCATCAGCAACACTGTGGTGATGGGGTGTCATGGAGAGAACCATCTAGGGGTCCACATTAGCATGGCTATGAGAAGAATCAATATCTGTTAGTGTGCCTATGAAAGAAGCATGAGGTGAAGCAATGCAATGGGAAGAATCATCCAAGAGACATTGAAGTTACTTCATATCATATAGGGAATCAATGTATGATGTGGATGCCTGGGGCATGAGAGACACCCATGAATAAAATACATAAAAAGAGTATCAGACACTCATGCAAAATTACGCCCATGAAGCACCGGGAATGCAAGTGGGGAGGTAGTTGAGGAGCACCGAGGTGAGGGGTCCCAGAGAGTTGCGCGCGAAATAAGTATCCCTGCGCAAAAAACATTGGGTTGGCAAGAAATAAGTGAGGATCACGCGTAAATAGAGCCTATTATTTGCACGCAAATAGAAATTTTTTCGTTCAAGGAGTATGAATTGTGCACAATTAGGAGAGACCCCGCCCAATGACTGGGGTGCACGTAATTGAAGGGGATTGCATGCAATTGGCTAGCCTGCACGCAATTGAAGGGGATTGTGCACAAGGGGAAGACCCCAAATGGATTTGAATTCAGTCTTAAACCAAGTGGATCTTGTGCAATGGCAGACCCCAGGGAGACTTGGTGCGAAAATAACCATACCTTAAAGCCATCTTTGCATGCACGAAAGGCGAATTTCGTGTACGAGAGCCAGTTCAGATTCTTCAGCCTTGACGTTGAAGGGTTTCACCTTCTATTTATAGGCATTTAGGTGCACTAAAAATAGGTCAGTGTGAAATAAGTGGGCACCGAGGGTGGTAGCGCAAAATGTCAACTGCGCAGTGTAGCGTTGTAAAATATTTCACACCAACGCAAAGGACCTCTCACGAATACCAGTGCATTCTGCACATGGCATATTTGTTTCGCTGACTTTTAAATTTTTTGTCACAACCTCTCAGGGCCCCCCAGACTAGGTCCCCAGTTCCGAATGATTCTCTTCTTTGTGGTTTTGTAACCTTCTTCAGGACCTGAGCGTTTTTCAGCGTCTAAAACTATGTCCCTCTTTCATTGTCTCAAGGTATGCACTATTTTTATTTTTTTCTATTTCTATATAAAAATAAAAAATTTCATAGAAACCGTGAATAAACACTATCCTAAAATGGATGGATGTATTGTGAGTATCTATCCTAGGAGGATTTTCATGATCATAGAGGATCTAGATGAATCTTTGTTGAGTTTCACCTATATAGAAAATCTGTAAACAATAATTTATTTTTTAATGCGCAACAATGATACCTCATAATTACCTATGTCATTATGAATAAAATAAAGGATTTACTAGAGATCATGTAGCCTAATAAATGATAAAACAATTTGTGATGGAGTTTCTCATGCTTCATAGATGACTGACTGAAGAACCTAGTGATGATTCAAGAATCAGACGATTATTTATTATTGGATTCTTCAATAATCTCTTTATCTTCTTCATGGGATTTGATTTTCATTTTATGACTTCATATAGATATATTATTTGATCATTTATTTTTCATTATGATTTTTATCATGTATTTTTTAATTCATGAGCCCCAAAATATTCCACCATCATAATATTGGATGAATATCTAGAAGAAACTTCCATTCTAAGGAGATATTTTGGCTCAAGAAGATTTTATACAGTCAATTATGTGGAGGTACCAACATATTAAGGTGTCTAAGACCCTTATGTTATCATGTATAACTTGATAGTACTTTATAGATTACTCAAAAGCACATGAAATATTCCATTCTCTTTTTATAATATCTACATATTACATGTCACATGTTGAATTTCTTTACACATGAATTTCCCTTCACCATCTTCTACTCATAAAGCCTTGAAAGAAATCATATAATCGATTATAGTTTTAAAAATTATACGATATTAAAATAGAACCTATTTGAATCGATTAGAATCAAAATGAAAATAAATACCTTTTTATTTTCTTGAATGTTCCTCTTTTTGTACAATACTATTTTCATTTATTTATAGAAAACGACTCAAAATACATTTTGGTTTCTGATACAAGGAGTGATGATGTAGTTGAAAATATTTATACCAACCATTAAATATATCCTTCCAAAATACTACAATATTTTAGAGATTATTGGAACATGATTTAGAGAATACTCATTATCATTGAGGATTTCTGTCTATTGTTATGAGTTGCAGACCAATGTGACTATCCTCGCACAACACCAAAAAAATAACTAAATAATTTAGACATTCAGTCATCCCGAATTACCTATAGATAAAATCTCAATGAGATGATATTTTTACATTGAGCCTTGTGACACAAATAAATATTTTTTGGGATAATCCTTTATGACATAGAAGGATAGTGAAAATTTTAATATATTTTTTCAGATATATATAGATACATCATGAAGAATTATATAGGTGACCAATGGCAAGGATGGCCATCAATATGGTATTTTTTTCCCATGTGGCACATTTGGCATGGATTTGAAATGTATTTTAAAGATATAATGAACCTGTACTTTATTTGAGAATGTTATATATTTATTTGGGTTATATAATGTAATCCATGTTTCAAAATATTTTATCATTGTAATAATGACATCATCCCTTACATGATCAGTCAGTAGATTCTGGATAAAAATACATTATATATAGTCAACTAAGATCTTGAGATTAGAATCTGAGATATGCACATTATTTTTGTAGCCTTGATTATGGGGGGGGGGTATGTATGATGAATTTTTCACCAAATATTGATTTAGATAATACAAAATTTGTTTCACAAATTTCAATAGAGTTTTTCATGATGGTATTAAATGTACTAGGTGATGTGCTCCACTCAAATAACAAAATTTCTTCAATATCTATTATGATGTGATTATCATTTCAATTGGAAAATAACAAATAGTAAATAGATTTCGGACCTATCATAGATGTAGAAATCATGGGGTACCTCATTTAAAGTGAAAAAATTAGAAGAACAATTCGATGCCACAAGGAGTTTGGGGGGAACCCTAGGAATTGATTGAGTAGTATACATGTGGAACGCATTGTGATACTCTTCAATGTATATCCCCTTATTCAATAGGGTTCACATGTTGGGGTTTGAGCTAGGAAATTTGTGTTGATGGAACAACTAGAAATAAGAAGGTAGATTAAAATAGAGATACTAGTACTACGAAATTTGTAACGCCCCGACCCTAGTTACCCAGAGTCGGTGCATTATTACATAACATTGGCATAATCACAAGGAAATCATGTCTCGAAAGGGTGATCAGTTTTGTATTATTGGAAACAAGAATCATACATATGTTCAACTTTACAACTTTAAAAGAAATACAACACGAATTAATTCCATTTGAAACATCCAATCCTCCAAGATAATTCCTACAAGTCACTCATAACTAACTTCTTCATATCCTGGGAAAATGAAACATATGAAAGGGGTGTGCTCAAACACTCAGTAAGGGTAAGAAATACAACATAAGATAACATGAATATTAATCATAGTGAATAATTGAAACCACATTCCTTTACCAATAATAAACATGAATACTTTTATGGCATGAATTTGAGATTAGTAAATAATGACATAATAAAAGATAATCATGGGTATTCTACTAGCAGAATGACCACACGGACCATCAACAATATTTTCATAATGAGAAAATACATAATGCCAGACATTCTGAAACATTTTGTCAAGTCCTCAACCAAGAAGTCTAAAAATGATTAAGGGTGCGGCCAAAAAAATATCTCAAATTGGGAAAGGCCTCAACGAATTCCACGTATAGTTGTCTCATGAGACCTACCGATTCATCGAGGAGCTATAGTAGGCTCCACCCTTCACTTACTAAGTCCAATACATTTCTCTATAAAAAAGTTTAAACATATCATAAACATTCGTATTAAATCTATCATACAAAATGTCAATAAAATAACTATAAACCATGAATGGAATAAAAATAGAACATCCACATTCAAACATAAAACCTTCAGTAAAATATGGAAGTTTTTTATCATAATAAATCAACATTAGATTAACTTTAAATCCATCAAAGGATGTTGACATAGATGAAATGGAAACCCTTTTTAGAGAAATATCTCTTTGTATTTTGAAATCATTTAAGAGTCACAAAATTATGAAGGAAACATTTATTTTGAAAATGTTTTTATATGCAAGTAAGGGGAGCTTTGATAATTTTATAATGACATAATAATGTCGCACCTGCCATATAAGTTAAAAAAACATTCTTACCATAATTTTGTCAAAATGGTTAAAAAGGACCTTGTTTGGAAAACGACGGAAAGATACCTTTACATACATGTTATAAAAAGTAAAACTAGGGTATAAATGAATTCAAACAATTTTATATTAAATAGTACAAATTTTTTAAAATATATTTTTATGAGACATGGATGTGGATGATAAAGAGGTCACAATAGATAATTATATATAAACAACGTAGGATAATGAAGAGATTGTGAAATAAACCTTTAACTTGTACTTTTACTTGGTAAAGGGTAGGTTAAAATCCTTTTTAATGTTGAAATAATTGTTAATAAATTATACCAGAATCATATAGATTAATATGATGTCATATATGATGTTTTAACATTTCATTGATAATAATATTTTAGTATTATCGTTATTTTGGGTGTTAACATACTTGTTTTTTAAGTGTTTTGTTACATAAGACATGTTTGTTATGGGTAGGTTGTATATTATTCATATCCAAAATGATATCGAGTCCTTAAACATTATTTTTAATCATCAAATCAAAATTAGTCTTGAATGGATACGATGGGGAATGAATCTCATCGCATTTATGGGAATGGTAGTTCGTACGTACGCACAAGCGACAATATAATTTTTTATATTAAAATAGTATATTATTGAATTATATAAAATATATAAAGAATCCTTTTAATTTTATATTTATTATTATATCATTTATAATCATTATTATACCCATCCAAATAATAATATATTGAATAACAATTACACCACGACGTGGAGACGGTAAGCCGTATGTGCGCACGTATGGTGACATTTCATTCAAAGGGTGCATAAAATTATGAATATGGTTGTAAAATATTTATAATAACATCATGTTATATAGAATATACTAGAGGTATTATTTTATAATGGAAAAAACATAGAAATATAAAGTGGAAGAAGAAAGGAACTTGAAAGAGGAGATGAAATATTTATCTCTTCTTCGGGTTCTTCCTGTCGATTTGATCAAAAGGCCTCCTTAGTATGGTTTTCATACTAAAGGAAATCCCTTAGGTAAATATACGGATGTTGGTAGAATATTTGGGTAGGGTTTGGCTGAACAAAAAGGCTTTTAATGTTTGAATTAGTGATTATGGGGAGTGGCTTTTTATGAGAGGGGTGAGGGGCGCCTTAAGAAAATCTAGAAATATTATTTTATAATAAAATAATTTTCGGTTTATAATGGATAAAAAATTTGATATTTAAATTATGAGGTGGGTATGGGTCGAAAACCAATCACCCAATAGGTTTTATACAAGTTTGGGTCACTATATTAACCTTAACCTTTAGATTTAACCCTCATTTAAATAGTTTGGCATTTACCATGTCTCTTTGTATTTTTATATTATATAGTTAATAAACATACAATATACTACCAAGAGAACCCCATGTGGTTCATTAATGATAGGAATAACATTATATAAGTCCTTTGGACAAACCTTATATTTTTTATGAATATTATATCAATTAATAATATAATATTTGTTTTAAAAATTCCCTTTTGTCAATTTTGACACTATTTAATAATTGATTATTGTTAAAGTTTGAAAAACATTATTAAACATAAATATATTCATTTAATCAATCCTAAAATTTCGTATTATATAATAAAATTCTTGAATGGAATCAAAACATTCAAATTGTATTTATTTTAACATTTATAATACCATTTATTTGATTCATTCATTAATACGGTAATTACTGCATTATAAATTTTTAATAAATAAATTTAATTATTCAATGTCTTATAATTATAAATAAAATACCATTATGTTGGATATATTTTTATCATTCTAACTAATCTTTATAGTTTAAGATATAACATGTATCATTCTATGTAACATTTTTTTACTAAAAGATATATGCTTATGTCATTTTTGTATTTACTTTAACTTAATTAATATAAAGGGTAATTATCCCTTACACGTGGCTCCATTGGGTCCCAAAATCGACCCGAAGATTCCCAGGGTTGGAAATTTATCATCCAATAGAGGTAGGAAATGTGTTAGGGTAATTTAATATTATTATAATATTATTTTTTACCCTTATTTGCAGGAATTACCTTTTAACCATGTTAAATAAAATATTTACCGATGTAATTATTCAAAATGTATAAAAATAAAATTTAAATATTAACACAATTTGGACCTCTTGATTCTAAATATGGAATCCATTTTTCTAAATTCAAGACATAGTAGCCGCAGAAATAAATTTAAAATTAATTCCCATTGTCAAAACAAAAAGCGTGTTTTAAGAAATAATAACTATCAAAATATTGACACTTACTTTTGTATAGTTTAAATGTGAAATTACATCCAATGACCAAATTGGATTAAATTGAAAAATATAATCTAATTATACTTTAAAATAATCCAATAGTATAATTTATCACTATAAATTATTTTTATTAAAAATGATATTTTTAATTAAAATTTAGTATTTATCACTATTCATAAAAAAATGAATGTTTTCATAAAAATCCCAAAATTTCACCCTAATCTAATTTCAATTTTATGAATTCAAAAATTAAGACCATTTAGAAAGATAAAATTAAAAAAATTTCAAAAATAGGGTATTACTATTCATAATGGCTAGTTTTAATGGTTGTGGTGTGTGTTAGAACTCGAAGATCCGTACACCACATGCTACTGTATAATTCAAAGGGATGTGTACCAATTAAACATGGGGTGTTACAATGTTGTACCAACTCTTTGGACATATCTATAAGGAAGAAAACCCATTCATAATTATAGGCCCCTTCTAATTATTATGGGGCTGTCTTTTAGCTCATTCGGGGGATAAGCATTTTTCAATAACAAATAAATCATAAACTACTACATTAAAATTTATCATTGGTGTATATGTAGAGTTAAGAAAATAATATTGAGTTGTAAAGATGTGAAGAGTAAGATGATTTAGCATAACCAATTTATTTTGGTACTGTATTCCTCGCCAATTAGAATTATTATAGTTAACACATCTCGGTACTAGGAAGAATGTTATATCTACAATCCTTTAGAGAATATATGTGGCTTCTATGATTGATATGAAGTTGATATTTTTCATGTACACATCCTGAATATTTGGATGTATTTTCCTTATGTGAAGAAAAAATGTCTTTCACCTTTCAAAAAATGTAGAATGTTAAACAAATTCTTATTTCATATAAATACCTATTTATATGTATAGGACATGTGGCTTAGATTTAGGTAATCTATTTACTACATGAGGTGAAAATTAGTCTTTTTAATTCCTAAAAAGAATCTTTTTTTGGTCATAACTTGACACAAAACTGATAAAAATTGGTTCCTCAATTCAGGGACCAATTTTCTCCATCGATAAAAGGATCATGGAAAAAATAAGGATTTAAGAAGGGATTGTGAGAGACTTTCCCTAATTAATCATTTACTATACTAGATTTCAATGTGCATAAGGCCTTTGGAATCCATTTTTATGACTATTGAGTATATTTACCAACCATATATCTATGTTTGAGATACATTCTTAGTGGCTTATATATAATATGTTGACAAGAAAAACATATAACTTGTTGAGTAGGCCTGAGGTTTTATCTACATGGAATAAAATTTCTATACAGGATTTGGATGTTTTTGTGACATCAATGATATATCCTTGGAGAATAAACCTAGGGAAGTGGAAGCACATCTGCTGGATATTAATAGTGTAGGGAATTCAAATTGGGGCCTATAATTTCATAAAAATCAAGGTTTTGATATAATGAGACCACAGGATGGTGAAACTAAATAAGTAGTGTCCTCTCATAACACCTCCTTCAGATAAGTACTGTATATTATTTATTAAAACAGTTGTACATTATAAACAATTTTTTAGTTTAAATTCCTTCCTCAATCCTTATAGGAGGTTGGAGGAGATGATTCAGCCATTAAACTCCCTAGATATTCTTTATGAGGGAAAAATATCAAAAAAGTCTCTCTTATTGATTAGAAAGTAAAGCTGGAAGGATCCCATTTATTTATACAACACATGGAACTAGTGATTTAAAATCCTTACAGGGTGATTTTTCTGCCACAATTAGTGATGCATTGAATATGGCCCTGTGTTTGTGAAATATCTAGTTACAAGATTATGGGATTATTTATTGAGCATATCCTATCATGACTTATGGGTATGTATCAAGTTTTATCACTAATTTGTTGAGAAATATAAATAAATCCATTAAAATTCCCATGTTTGTGAGGATGATGGTCTAGATTCCATATGCCTAATAGTATCAAATACCAATTAAGTCACAAAACCTATACTATTTAATACGATATCCATGAAAGTGATTTTTGGGTAATACAAATGATGTTCAATTGAAAATTAGAACAAACAATAATTAGTCAACCCTATGGACATGAGACCAATGAGTGAATAAATAAATATTCTAGCACTATTCATATCAGATCCCTATGCAAAAATAATCCAATGGATTATAGAAGGTTCTAGTATAGTTTTGGTGGTAGTGGTAAAAATTTAAGAGGGATTAGAGAAGAACCTTGAACCTAAATCAATGGGCATTATCCCAATGTTCTCAACACTGTTGGATGACAAAATAGAGACTATGAACATGACTAATTATTCGTTTATTAATATCATTTCAGTGAAATCATCTCAGGAAGCAGGCTTATTTCTATAAGACATGTATGTGCGCCATTTCACTATGAAGACACATGTTTTCATTAATTTCCAGCCATTCATTAGGATGAATTGGGAAAATCTAATAAAAACATGATCCATGGGATAAAAACTCTTATTGAGGTAGTAATTATATTTGAAATTGATGCATCATTCTGAATGCCTACATGAGAATCTCTAAAAGAGGCACAACCTTTTTGGGAAACTATTTGGTTGAATATAGTTCAGTGGATTAAATTCATAGGGAAATAACTGAGTATTAATGTCATTGAAAAATTAACTTATCTTCTTACTCATTTTTTGACATATTATGGTACGAAATATAGTAGTTCTCCCAAAGGCCACTGATATTCAAAATTCCACTAACTCTACATCTCAACCAGTAGAATCAATGATTTCATCTAATAGTATTAGTCTTTCCCATTTCAGAGGACTCGAAACAAGAACCCTATAAAGTGAGTTAGTACCTGAATATATTTTTCCTTCCAAAAGACAGTATAAATAAAAAGACATTGTTTTTAATAATTTGTGTGTTACTAGATACATTTTATTAAAATCTATATTGTTTCTATTCTCCTAAAATACTTTAGATTAATTGATGTGGAAGTAAACTTGCTTATCCCTATGTTAACAACACTTGATAATTATGGGCTTGATTATCAATACATTCAAGAATAATGGACGTATATAGTCACCAATCAGGATATGATGAATGCGCTTTGTTCATAGATCCTCAATACAAAAGCATACACATTATCTATAAATATACAGACAATAATAATTCATGAAACATATGTTTAATCACTGGTGGTTGTATACTTGAAGTAATGAATCATTGGGGAGAGGGACTTAAGAAATCAAATTCACCAAGCACAACCATGAATAAAAAAGATCTTATTATTACAAAATTTTGATGGAGGAACACAACTGGGAGTTGTTTATCATGAATGAGCCAAGAAGTTAGTTATTTGTAAGAAGAGACAGTTTAACTCAGAGTGTATATTTATCATTATTGATAATAATATTATAATTTTAACATCTATTTTAATTTATTTTTTAGAGACTCCAAATTCATGATTTTTCTATCTTTTCTATGATAAATGAATGGAATGATTAATTTTTAGATAATTTTTAATTGTTTTAACCTATCAATTATCCAGATTATTAGTCTATTTAAACCTATGATGTTCTTGATTCGCAATAAATGTTTCATCATGGGAATGATCTCACAGATGGTTATAGGAATATATACTAGCACTATACACTTGATTATATTACCTATGATATATAAAATCTTTTCCTCTATGGAATGTTATGAAAGATGGTTATAAGAACATATAACATAATGATGCTCTAGATTTGGTATATTTTGATATATTAAATAGTTTCCTTCTAATAGTGTTCTCATAGACATGTATTACTATACATACCATCCATATATTCTAGAGGTGAACCACTAGGATATAGGATAGTTATTTTATTTTTGTAAGGTTCTCAAAAATTTCTATAAGCATTTGTACCATAACCATACAAAATATTTGGTTTATTACACTATGGTAAATTATTACAACCTGGGCATGTTCTCATTGATGTCTATAGGCATATGTATAATCACTTTACAGTAGAGTTTATACATATAGATATGAAAAATGGTTTCTTCTATGTACATATTTTTTGAAAATATTTATTGGCATATGTACCACCACTATACGTTATATTTTTTATATTTGGATATAGAAAATGATTTCCACCCAGTCATTTTCCCACAGATTGGTATAGAAATATATAATATCACCATAAAATAGAGTTGGTGTAGAGCATAGTGTTGCATTTGTTTTAAATAAGGATTAAAATGTCAATAAGATTTTAATATGTGCATCAAAAGGTGATAATGGATGTTGTTCCAATGATTGATGTGGTTAAGTCATTAATTCAATGAAGATCCCACTTTGATTATGGATTATGATTGATGAAACAAATATGATGATTGTTGAATTGATCTTATGTTCTATGACTTGTATCACGGTGAAACATTTTTAGACGATTTGATGAAATAACGACTTCAGATGATTCATCCAATTTATTCTATTTGGACAATGTTGGTAAACAAATAAGATGATTGTTGGTGCCGATCCTCAATGAAGAAGAAATTTTTTAAAGAGAACACATCACTCATTACAACATTGAAGACCATACATTTTTCTTTAATGCATGAGGAATGAAGAAATGATCCATGCATCATCCATGATTGGATTAAAGGAATGTGTTGATGATTTTTGGGATTCAGGATCCAAAAATAATAGAATAAATTATACTGGATGATTAAAACAAGGAGGGATAGGCCTTGTAATATTTAAAGACATAATATCATCTTGTTTATACATTGATTTTAACAAATTATATTTTTTCTATGATTTTTCAAAAAATATGGGCCAACCATGGTGGCTAGTCGAGGTCATATTCCCCAGGAAAATGCAAGACCCAAGGGTCAACCATGCCTGATGGAATCTCTTAAATTTATCCCAACATGTGGTAGGAGATCACAATACATGAATAAGACCACAGGTGCACACACGGTGGTGAAATCATGTGGCCAGCTTGCATATTTGGTGTTAAGAGCATGCCAGAGGAAGGTAGAGTAGGTGCTAAGAGTGTGAACATAGAGTGAACACGATACATGGAAGTACTGTGAGGGGAGGAGGAGAATTCTGATCAAAGGCTATCATGACATGATAGTTAAACCAAGAGGATACCATTTCTCCATTTTGATGTGGGAAGGAATTTTAAAAACATGGAGCTAATCTCGACTGTTCATCCCTCACTGTCATGTGGTCTACCGTCTGGTAAATCATGAGATTGATCCTGTGCATCCAAACTATCAATCTATTACCATAGTTTGGGATTGATCCTCGCCCTATTATCTCTTTCACCAAGGTATACTCCATCATTGGAACACCCGCTTGACACTCGTGATACAGTGCTCATGCCAAACTGTGATCTCCCCACTCCATGCATTATTTGAGCCCATTTAAAGCCCACAGTAATCGTCTGGACAAACCAAACGCATGCATGCTTTAAAAGTCTCAAGCATGCATTGAAATGACGAAAATCGAAGAATCCTGAGGAAAACATAGTTGTCGTGGTTTGACTTATCGTTTTATGTAAAATGAGATGGTTTTTATGCATTCTTAAATGCATTCATGTGATGTTCTCACCATAAAATAATGATCCTCGTTGAATGGAAATGAGCTGAGATTTGTGTCAAATCATTGAACAGGATTGAACAATTAAAAGATGAGGATATAAACATATTCAATTATGAAATTTAAAGATCATATATATCAGTAGTTTGAACGATATTTGAATGCAGATATAAATGATATTCCTCACCTATAACGAGTGAGACCTCGACCAAGGACCGATTTATGAAAATCATCATAGAGTTCCTATTTTCTGAAAAATAGAGCATAGTGCTAAAAAGGATTCTATGTAGCTCTACTATGTGAAGATGAAAAACCATAGGCATTCAAAAAGTGCTACACACATTAGAATCGTCCATGCAAAAGATGAAGGCATCCGCAACCCCTATGCGATGAAACCCACGGACACGCGGTAGATTTTTTTGAACCCACGTTGTGTCTTTTTATGAAGCCTCCCCCATGTACACAACTGGTGGTCTTGCACCATTGTTGTACTCTGTAAAGAAATATCCCCTGAACTATTCCTTGGATTGGTGAAGAAGATCCACATGTACCTTTTCGTGAAGTAGTAGAACATGATCCATTCTGTTTCATGTACAAAAGAAGAAGGGGATTTCAATATAAGGGAAATTCTTGTTGGGATGCACTCATATAATTGACATATGGAAACTTGAGGCCTTTATATGATTATGTGAAGAAGAATACCAATGATGGAAGATGAAATTCATGCACAGATGCACTCATATTTGAGAAGAAAATAGGCAGTGTTTGGAGAAAGGACTCCATCCTTTCATGTAAATAGGAACAAATCCAACATATTGGCTAAAACTATTCGTTTTTGAAGAAGAAAATACAAAATACATAATGACACATGAAACATGTGCATGCAAAGAGGGATGAAGACAATAAGATATATAATAGATGGTTATCTACACCAAGAAGGGAATAAATTCACCAACATAACACACATTGAACAGAAATCGAAAGAATAAGTGTGTGTGAATAAGATAAAAGGAAAAGTAAACTGAGTGTGTGCATATTGATATAGACGACCATGCATGTGTAATTGGATTACCGACAATCATTGAAAAGATATTGATACATAAGAATAGTGTGTGATCGGGTTGAAAAGCTACATAACATTCATACATTAAATTATGCATAATCACATGCATGAGTGAGAAAAAATTGAGAAATCCTAGTACAAGAGGTATTCGATTCCATGAAATCCATTCATGAAGATAATATGAATTGAGACTGAAGACAAAAAGTGATAAAGAAGCTATTTTATCAAAGATTACAGTGTTTGAGAATCCAAGAAAAAATCGTGATGATATTGTGCAAGATCATTCTTCAATATATTTTAATAGAGAAGTTGTGTGCACCATTGGAACATATATTTGTGATGCCATGTCTTTATCAAAAGAAGAACAAATTGCCTGAGCATTGTTGATACTAAGGACTGATCAGAAATGTGATCAGAGTTTTTGAGTAATACCAACAGACCACACCAAAGGTTATTGATGTTTCTTGAATACTTACACAAGAAAGATTGATTCAGCAACCCTATGTGGAGGTAGTAAAATATATCTATAGTGAATCAATAATGAACATAAATAAATAAGTTGATCATGTGAATCGAGAGTGAGAAGACCCTTATGAGATTCAGGGAGGAGAAGAAGTCTTTAGTGGGACTCTATAGTATGCATTTGGGACTCTGGTAACACTGTGTGAAGTAGTTAAAGAACCGAATGTGGGACTCAGTAGAGATACAGTGGGACTCTATATCGACCATTGTAATTACTCATAAAATTATTGTAAATAATTTGTGTTTGGGTGAATAACCAACATATAAAATTGTAGGTCTTTGAATCGAACCTCGTAAATCCTTGTGTTCAGTTCCATTACATCTATAGAATCATTTGAGGTAAGGCTGAGAGACACAAGAAGAGTGGATCGAGGATTTTACCAGTCATAATGTTTTAATTTGAAAGAATCAAGTTGTAAAAAGATTTATAATGGATCACTGATTCACATCCTCAGCATCTTAGTGATTCACATTGATCTGGGCACTTCAATTGGTATCAGAGGGAAGGAAACCACTAAAGGATCAAAGGGAGTATTTATGATGTGTATATTTGAGGAGTGAATGAGAAACCTCAAACGGAGATATCTACCGAGACTCAGAAGAATTGAAAGAAGAAACATGCAAGGAAGATGAAGAAGAAGCTTACTGTTAATAGGGAGACACCATCAACTTAAGGTAATCTAAAAGGTACAACATGTTATAATCCCTTTTTTTATTATGACACTTTTGATGAATCATGTTCAACATATGATGAAGATAGATCAATTAGTGATCATCAAAATGAACTCAAAGATCATCTGAAGAATGTAATTAGAGAAGTTGAAAGATACATTGCAGCAAGAATTAATTCCATTTAAGTTGAAAAATTACAGCTAGAAGAAGAATCTAATTACATGAAAGATGCATTGGCCAAAGGGTTGGTCTACCAAAAAATCGGACAAAAAAAGTGAAGGAAAATGATGAAACAATTTCTCTTTTCAATGATATATATGAATAAGTCTCTAAAATATTACAGGGAGGTATTTGTGGGAAATAATGTTTTGAAATTTTATTGGTAGAAGTCTTCCATTCATTTCAAAAGTTGCACATAGTTTCTACGGTGGTCAAAACTAGTCAATAGGAAGAAAAATCCAACATTCTAAAGTAGCTTGACATCTCGCTTGAACAAATAAGAAATGTGAATAAAGAACAAATAAAAAAGTTGAAAGAGAATTGGGAATGTAAGATGAGATTAGTTAAGGATGAGAAGAACTCCTTCAACAAGAAGTGTATAGAGCTAGAGGTGAAATTGAAGAATCAAAAATCACTCCAAGAGAGGACATCCCAAATATCATAATGAAGAGATACTTCCACTCAATTTGTTTAGGAATATGATACCAAAAAGAACATCATATCATCCTTTAATCCAATGGAAACATCCTCCAAGAAGAAGGTATCCCATAAACTAGTTATTTATATTTCTTCTAATGCAGTTTCATCTTCTAGTATAGGTTCGAAGAAAAAACCAGGGAGGATGTGGATTCATAAACATTTCATTAAATCTATACAAACTATAATTTTGGAAACATGAATGATTAATAATAAAAACACCCAAATGTATGATCCAATGAATGAAAGACAATTCCAGAAACCAAAATGAATGAATCCTAGGCAGACAGGTACTATAAGTAGAAGAAGGATATTTTTTTGGATATTTTGGATGTTGTTGAATGTTTCAGCATTCATCCATTGATTTGTGGAATAATATTTCAGCATATTATAATTGAATAAGGACTACATTTAGGGAATGTATATTCGAAGAAATGATGCAAAATTCAATGCTAAAAAAGACTACACAGATGTATAAAAATATACCTACTAAGAATATATTTGAATATGTTGAAGACTTATGTAATGTGTGAAATAGATGTTCTCATAGTTATCTTGAATATTGGGTTATTCCCACCATGAATCATGTATATTTTTTTATTAAGCATATAAAACTAAAAAGTTAGAACAAAGAAAAAATAGTTGAATAATCTTCCATTGGGAATATGCATATAACCAAAGTTGTGAAAAAGATAAAAGATACTATTCCCAAGAAGATTATTTACAAAGATTCCAATAATTTCATAATAACCAAAAAGATATTCTTCTATTGTGGAATGAAAGGTCATACCATGTATCACTCCAAAAATCATTGTAAATGATTAGAAGCAATGTCAAATTGAAATGAGAATCAATCAAGAAGAAAACATGACAGATTGAAGGCATTATTGATGATAATTTTGATAATCATCCTAATAAAGGTAACCTAAAAGAATTGAATAACCCACGCGGAATCTCTAAACCAAACAATTCCAATAATGGGTGTTTAGTAATTAGTCCTAATCAAGTGAGAATTTTTAAATAACTGCAATGTGATGAAGATGAATTACTAGCTAATGAAAAATAAAAAGGGAATCAAGTTATACCACATGGAGGAGATTTCGAATTTCATTATAGGTTGTCAGCACATGACACCACAAGTGTCTCACAAATACTGTGTGGAAGGTCTAAGAAGGTTGGACATTATGAAAACAAATTTTTAACTATTTTACCAAGCCAAATGGAGAAAATTGAACAACATGAACTAGTAAAAGATAGTTCTCTATGGACAGAAGTAAAGACCAGAAATCCACACAAGTTGAAGGTTAATGGACATAAAGAATAAATTATGAAAATGATAAATAAAAATTCCAAATGGAGTGGATAAATCATCATGATGTGTACAGAAACTTTTAGAGATTCGTGGAAAGGAGATATAGGGTTGAGTGAAAATTCGTAACCTAGTCCTTCTATTAAAAAGCTCACAAGTGTTTCATTTTACTCCCTTATATTTTTGTTATATGCATTTGTCTATATTTATGGGATTTAAAGGTGAAGGTCATCTTCAAAATTACAATTGGATGTGAAAAGTGGAGAACTACAAGTTGGACTCATTGTTCATGAGTTGATAATTACATGAAGTGATTTAAAGTGGAAGATTGTCAACATTGATATCATCAAGATTATTTTAAGATATTCTCCACCATGGTAATTCAAAGTGAGTTCACTCCTTAAGGGGGTGAAAACATTAAGGAGATGATATCAAGGATTATTTCATGAAAAACCATGAAGTTCATATCTTCTCAAGAAGATAAAACATGAGGTATTCCAATCACATTTTCATCCCTTGTTCTAAATTGTATTTATCATTTCAAATAAGGGGGAGTGGTTGATTGATGTGAAGATGGGATAAAAGGGGGAGCTTTATATCTTCACTTGAACTTTTTAATATGTTTGGTGATGTTTGTGTAGGATTTAGCATTTTATTTATAAATCTTGACTATTTCCTACCCCTCAAAAAAGAGTTGATACATTATCAGCACGATTTCACATGTATGGTTGTTTATGTACAATATTGAAAACCTTGGTCATATCTCTCTTGTTTTCTAAATCATCGTTGCCCATGTAGTCTTAGAGATTATTAACAAAGGATCCTCACTATGTAAACTATGTGACATCATCCCTCTCTCTGAAATACTCAATTATATATTATTCATAGGGAGGAGAATATGATTTTATGAGAACACCACTAAACCATTGCATTTGGTTTCCAATAATGGGAGGAAACTTTTTTGGACACATATTGGCCCATTCAAAGTGTTCAAAATTTATATTTGAAAGAAAATAAAAAGGGGGAGACTATAGAGTATGGTTTTTCATTTGTTGTCAATAATGAGTCAACAAGGAGTCAATTATCAATAGGTTGTCAATATGTAAATATAAAGGTGATAATTAATGTTATGTCAATTATTGAAGTGGTGATGTTATTAATTTAGTAAAGATCCAACTTTGAGTATGGATTAATATTGAGGAAACAAATATGAAAATTATTGAAATTATTCTATGTTCCACGAATTGTATCTTGGTGATACATTATTAGACCATTTAAAGATATGATGACTTTAAAAGATCCATTCAATATCTTCAAATCAGATGAATTTGGTAAAACAATTAGTCAATTGTTTGTGATGACCCTCAATTAAGAGGACATGTGTTTTAATGAGAAAACATCACTCATTACAACATTGAAGACCATGAATTATGTTTTAATGAATGAGGACTGAATAAATGATTCATGCATCATCCATGATTGGATTAAAGGAATGAGTTAACAATGTATATTGTTTCTATGATTTTTTAAAAAATATGTGCCAACCAAGGAGGCCAATTGAGGTCCCTATTCTCAGGAACATGTGGGACATGAGGGTAATACTTTCTTGATAGAATCCCTCAAGGCCAGCCCTGCATGAGGCAAGAGAGAAGAGGTTGTGTATAAGCCTGCGGGTTCATGATCGGTGGTGAACTCGTGTGGCCATCATGCAAATTGGGCATTTAGAAAATTCCATAGGAGAGTTGGTGCTAAGAGCATGTAGGCAGGGTGAACATGGAATGTGGCGGTATTGTGATGGGAGGAGGAGAATTATGATCGAATGCTTCCATGACATGATAGTTAAACCACGAGGATTTCGGGTCTCCGTTTCAACGTGGTGTGAAATTTGAAAAATTCCAAACTAATCAAAACCATTTATCCCTCAATGATATGTATTCTACCATCCAATCAATTATGGGATTAATCTTGTGCATCCACGAAATCCATATGTTTCCAATGTTCAGGATTGATCCTCGGCCATTCGATCTCCTTCACCAAGGATGTCTTCAACCTCCAGAAACCTGTTTGACACCCATGAACCAGTGCTCATGACGAATGATGATACCACTTCTACAGGAATCATTTGATCCCATTTCTAGCCCACAATGATTGTCTGGATGAACTGAATTCTTTCATTCATTAAAATATGCATGCATACATCTAAATGAAAAAAATTGAACATGCTGGAGGAAAAAAGTTGTTGAGGGTGCACTTCCCATTAGATGTTAAAAGAGATGGTTTACAGGGATTTTTAAACACTTTACCATGATGTTCTCACTGAGAAAGATGGAGCATTGTTAAATTGTAATGAGCAAAGATATACATCAAATCATTGAACATTTTTGAATAATTCAAAGATGCGGAACTCCGCAAATTCAATGAATATGTTAAAAGATCATATCTATTATAATTTTTAATGAAATTTTAATTCAGATATGTGTGTTATTCTTTGGCTATAAAGCGTGATTCCACTACCAAGGCTATGTTGTTGAAAATCATTAGAGAGATCATTTTTTCTAAAAAACAATGCCACATTCAAAAAAGGTTTTGGTGCATCTCTACTATTCAAGGAAGAAGAACTGTGGCCATTCAACAAGTGGAAGTAACTCTTGAATCATCCATTCAAAAGATTATGGAATTAAAACCACTGGTGAGATGAAACCCATGAACACACGATAAGTTTTATTGAACCCTTATTATATCTTCTTGAGAAGCACCCTGCATGTATGAAACAAGTTCCCTTTCAACCTTGTTGTACTCCTTAAAGAGAGAAACCACGAACCATTCCTTGGTTTTGTGAAGAAGATCTACATGTACCTTTGCGTAAAGAAGAAGAACTTCAGATATTGGGTTTAATGAACAAAATAAGAAGGTTATTGCAAAATAAGGGGAGTACATGTTGAGATGCACTCTTATTATAGATATAAAGAACCCTGATGCCTTTATATGATTGTGTGAAGAAGATGACCCATGAGGGAAGTTGAAATGAATGAACACATGCACTCATATGTGAGAAGAAAATGGACAGTTATTGCATAAAAGATTTCATCCATTCATGTGCACAAGAACAACGCCAAACCATGGACTAGAACCATTTGTGTTTGAAGAATAAAATACACAGAACATAAATACTCCAAAATCATGTTCATGAAAAGAGATAGGAAGAAAAGAAGATAAATATGATATAGTGAGTTGCACCAAGATGGGAACACATGAACATAAATATCACTGATTAAACCCAAATCAAAAGAATAAGTTTGTGTGCAAAAGATCAAAACCAAAGGAAAGTGAATTTTTGTATATTGAGAAAGAAGACAGTACATGTGTAATTTGATGACCCACACTCATTGAACAAATAATGATTCATAACAATAGTGTGTGCTTAGGTTCACAAGATAAATATCCTACATGCATGAAATCATTCATTATTACTTGAATGTGTGAGAATTAATTGAGATATCCATATACAATAGGTATGGATCCCATTCAATCCATGCATGAAGTTAATGTGAATTGAGACTAAAGCAGACAAAGTTAAAGAAGTTATTTTATATTGTTTTACAGTGTTTGAGAATCCATGAAGGTAAATAGTGCTGATATTGTGGAATACCATTCTTGCATATTAAATTCATGAAGAAGTTGTGATCACCATTGGAATTCATCATAGTGAGGCAAGTCTTCATAAGAATAAGAATGAATTTCATGAGAATTATTGAGACCGAGGAGTTTTCGGAAAAGTGGTCAATGTTTTTGAGTAACAACAAATAACCTTACCAAAGGCTATTGAAGATTCATGAAGAGATAGATCAACAAGTGTGATTCAGTAAGACTATGTGGAGAGAACATATGATCATTTATAGTGAATCAATAAATAACATAAGGAATTAATATTCTTGTGTGAATCGAGAGCTAGAGGACACCTTTTAGAATTAGGGTGGAGAAGTAGTCTTCAGTGGGACTTTGAAGATGGCCAGTGGGACTCTCGTAACACTGTGTGAAGTAGTATAAAGAACCTCATATGGGACTTAGGAGAGATTTAATGGGGCTCTGTATCAACCATTGTAAATAATCATCAAATTATAGTCGCGAATCTGTGTTGGGGTGAATAACCCACACATCAAGGAGTATGTCTTTGAAACGAACCTTGTAAATCCTTATGGTTAGTGCCTTTACATTTACAAAATCATTCAAGGTATGGTTGAGAGACACAATGAAGAGTGGATCGAGGATTTAAACAGCCATAAATGTTTAATGTAAAAGAATAAATTAGTAAAAATATTTATAAGGAATCACTGATTCACCCACCCCCTCTTAGTGATTCACACTGAGGTGGGCACTTCAGTTGGTCCATTCAACAATGGAAAATTAGTTTCACCTAGAAACATTATCACATATGGGTATATGAATATGTACTATCACTATAGGATAGATTTTTTCCATTAATATATAGAAATTTTTTCATCTTGGGTTTCTTATCATTAATTGGTATTTTTATACATACCATCATAGTTCACTAGAGTTGGTCCATTGGGATTAAGAAAGTGATTTCATCATAGGATTGTTCTCACAAATGGGTATATTCACATGTACAACCATTGAAGATTAGAATTTTTCATCAAGATATAGAAAATTATTTTCTACATGGAAGGTGATCACAAATGGATATAGGAATATGTACAATTATCATAAACTAGTGTTGGGACATTATGATAAGGGAATTGATTTCCTACTAGGTGTTGACTCATAGTTGAGTATATGAATAAATACCATCAACATACACTATCGTTGGTGTATTCAGCTATATAAAATGATTTCCTCTTGGGAATATTCTCATAGATGGGTATAGTAATATATAACATCACCACCAACTATATTTGGTCCACTCACAAATAAAAAATGAGTTACTCTTGGGTGTGTTCTCATCGATGAGTAAAGGAATATGTTCCATCATACAACATAACAGTTGGTCCATCTAGATATGGAAAATGGTTTCCTCTTGGTAATGTGCTCATGGATGGTTATAAGATTATATAACTTCAAAACAAACATTATTTGGTATATTAATATATCAATTTTTTATTTCCCTTCTTATCTCAGAAGAGTAGAGGTATTTGTTCGATCACCATACACAAGAGTTGGTGAATTCAGATTGAAAATTTGGTTACCTCATAAATATAACAATCATAAAAAAATAAATTTTTGAATGATAAATCTAATGATTTGATAATCTTAAGAACCCTGTAATCAATTTTTTTGAACTTTTTATCAATAACCAAACTAAAATGTTCGAAATAAAAGATTACTCCAATAATTCAATAAGTTGATAGACCTAGCTAGAATTAATGAAAATTTTTATGGTAATATTATAAACCAAAAAAACATATTTTTATTCATTCATAGTTCTATGTTTTTAATAAGTCTCTTATAGGGAATGTTTATTGTGTAGAAACATGGATTTCTACGTTCTCCTTTTATATGTTTTAACTCAAAATTAATTATGATTATGTTTTTTATTAAATGCTCAATTTTGTCTTGATCACTTGAGATGCATCTTTAATGGGTGGTGAATAAATTTTGTTCTTTATCCTCCCATTGATGGTTTTTAACATCATGAGATTTATGTGTCCTTAATAAGTTTTAGCTTTTTCATGCTGTTCCAAAATTGTCGGTGTTTAAAATCATACAAATTTGTACTAATGGTGAGGTAGTCTTCATAGTTTTAATGTCCAAGAGGACTTTACATGACTGAGATAACCATGATAGTGTGAATCATCATATATGTGGGTGAACATAGTTGAAGTTAATAGTTCTTGGAATAGGTTCACTGAATATTATTTTCAAATAACGTTTAAAAAAATGTGATAATGTTTTAATGATATATATACTTAACTATAGAGGGAGATTTTGTCTACCCACCAAATGTGAGATAAATCGGATGTGAAATGGAATCATAATAGAAATATATCCAACATCATGGATGGGTGCATGTAGTTTATGTTTTAATTTCATAGACCATTATGTCTTGTAATGTAAGGTTAAAAAATAAGGACTAGTAAAAATTTAGAAACTAAATTTCACATTATTACTCATAAAACCATTACAATACATAGAATTGTAACATAGATGATATTAAAACATATATGAATGGATATATTATGAGTTGAGTAAGTCATTACAGATGATATTTGAATTAGGATATGATGAAATGAGATAAGAATGAATGGTTTGACCACTGACCAAATAGAAGTGTCCCTTATATATGGATACACATATTACTAAAATCCATTATATTTTTAAAGATTATGGTATTTGATGAATTGTGTTGGATTATAGGGGGACATGCACTCAAGAGGGTTTGATACATTGAAATTCATACAACCATCTAGTGAAAAAATAACAAGGGAAAATGGACAAAATAAGAAAATATTCTAATTATTTCATAGAATAATGGGTCTGGAAAGTTAGATTATATTTTTATAGAACTATATTGTGTTCTCAATAAGCATTATATCATTAATTATTTTTATATTACCACATTTTCCAAAGTTGAGAGAGGAAATGTCATAGTGAGTAAAAAACTGACTTCATATCAAGTCAATATTTTATGGGTTTTGAACATTAATTTGTCATGTATTATAAATTTATATTTAAGGGTAGTTTGACATCAACCATTAGTGGTTATATTTTATGGTTTAATATATATGAAAAAATATTTCTTGAGATTATGGTCTCAAGGCATTGAATATATGTTACTATAGGAGAAGGTTGTATAGAATTGACTAGATGTCACTGTGGTTTATGGCCATATAGATTAGAATAATAGACTGAGATAACCTAAGTAAAGAGGGCACACTAAAACCCTATAAATATTATGCACTAAATTTATAAATAGACCATATTTAAAGGAGATGAATATAGTATATTTTCATATTTCTTAGAATAAAGGATCTGGCATATCTTATATATCCCTAGAATGGGAGATCTCAATGTGGATAAGGCTTTAGTGTATTTCCATATAATGGGACACACATAATTAATCATTATAGTGATTAAACAAAATGAATGGTGTGATATAATAACCAAACTATATTTGAAGGATAAAGAGTTATCTAACACCTTTCAATGGGGAATATAAAAGATATAAATCAAGATCAAAATTATTTAAATTAATAATTAATTATCAAAAAAGTACATCATTGTAGAATGGATACTAGTATTCAAAATAATGATTCTAATGTGACGTTTCCAAACCCGTATAGATATTATAGAAATTTTTTGGGGGATGTTACCCCATGTTTATCGGGTCTAATATAGAGGCATTGATGATCATTAACAATAAATAGATTCCCATGGAGCTAGAAACACTTTCTATTGATAGTTTAGAGGTTATATATTGATTCAATCACTTAATTAATAAAGTGTAACATATGGAAAGAAACATCTAAAAATTTGATGGAACATCCCATAAAAAGAAAAAATTTTGATTACGTTGTTTATATATGATGTAATAAGCCATATTGGTGATAAATTATGGTTAGGAATGATGCATGTAGTTAAGAAATAACTACATGTCCTAAAAATAAGAATCAAGACACATGTTCTTTCCTTGTTCTATATAAAATGAATAAATATATCACAATTATAGATATGGGGAATATTTATATTCTGGTATGGGACTGGTAAAAAAGTACATCATGGATGTATCATTGGTAGTTCACTGAGTGATTTCCAAATATAAATGCGGGATCCAAAACACTATGAATTTTGGGACAAAGGATAATTTTAACAATATGTGGGCTCCCATGTTTCATTCACACCCACATGTGTTAGACTCTCATAAATGAAATGTGGTTAATATATCCTAGAACACTCTATGTAGTTTAGGGTTATGTAGGATGAAGTATACATCATACATTTTATGGTCAAATAACTATTAACAAGGGTTTTATATAGATAAATTTCCCATGAAGTAGTACAATAGTATGATGTTTAATGTAATCTGAGAAGATAATTTTAGAATATTGTATGAGTAGATAGGAGCATGATTTGGGGGGTATTATTCATGTAATATCTTAGATGAGGAAAGCAATATATAAGTTAAAATTTCACCATATCCATAATTACATTACTCAAATGTATTTTTTAGGGAATAATTATTATATAATAGAATTAAGGGTAAAGAACTCAATTCTAATAGCTTTGAAATGTATCCAGTCTTTATATAGTAGACAGAACCCTTTTTGTTTTTACCCATGGAGTCATGGATAATCACGAAGAAACCCAGACCTACACAAATCTCCATTATATGAATTTAAGCATTTCTTCATTATATAATTTACAAAGACCATTTTGGTTTATATTTATATAATATTATTACAAAAAATAACTACTAAAACAATTTTTTTCAAATAATTTTATTTATACTATAAAAAAATACTTAATATATTACAATAATTCAAAATATTCTAAAAAATTCTCCAAAAATCTACCCTTCAATACATTTCATAATTTTCCAATCTTTATAACATAGGGAATTTGAAAAATAAAAAAAATTTGATCTGAGATGACCAACAAGGGTAATCATAACCAAAAATATTCAAAGATAATAATTGAGCATGAGGTGAGTATATGTGTATAATAAATGAACCTAGAAAACATAAACCCAACAAATAATAGAGAATTAATCATGTTTTAATTCGTGAAATATCTTAATATATGAACCAAATGAGTTTAAAAACACTAGTAAATAAACATGATTCAAAAGATCATAAAATATTCATGAGAAGTGGCATAAAATTTAGGCACAAACATTAGAATGTGGGATGTTACTTTCATGAGCCACACCCTCAGTTAACATTAATTTGAGAAACCAAAATTAACTAATGAAAACTTATCCAACAAGATATATACTATTAACTAATTCATTGGATGGCGATTTTGGACCCCACTAATTATCATTAATACATATGAGGGCCAGTTTAAAATCATTCAGATATCGCATCATAATGACCACATAGAAATACAATGAGTTCCATAAATTTTTTAAAATGAATTCGTTAACTTTTTATAACATAAAGAACGAATGAAAAGATAATTGGTTTCATATAAATTTCTTATGGAATGACATAAAGTAATCAATCTGAATCTATCAAACAATCATAACAAGATAATCTTGTGGAATATAAGGGGGTATCTAAATATATTATGTAAAATTCAAGGTAAAATAAAATCCAATAAAGATCATAAGGAATATAAAATTTATAACATAATAATAAATGGTATATAGTTATTTTATAAAATCACACAATAAATTGATATATGGAATATTTTTAAACAATAGTTAATAAAAGTATTTGAAAATAAGATATTCACAAAGATAAGGCATTGGATGAAAAATTAATGTTATATATTGATGAAGATTATGAAAGACAATGGTTGGGATGAATCATTCCTTAAAAAGAGAGTGAAATTATATAATTCATATATATAATGAAATCTTATTGTATCGTTTGAATAATTCCATTAATAATCGATTATATAGTTCAATAGTTATAGACATAGATGAAAAAAATATTTTTTTGAGTATTTATAATTTTTTATATAGTTTCAAATAATATTGAATGTTTGAAAACATTCATTAAAATAGAAATATTTTATAAAACATCGATAATTCATATTTATTTTACAATCCATGACTGCATACATAGGAGGATTCATAGAAGGAAAAACTGGAGAAAAATGAGTTTATAATAGAAAACCTTATAAATATATTCATTTCAATTATTTTTGAATAAAACCGTATTGAAATTTTAAATATTGATTAAAAAATATTAAATAATTTAAATTAGTATAAAACGAAAGACACTAAGATTTAATGATATGACTCATTTAAAATAAATTTAATTTTTCAAGAGCTCACATTTCACATGACACCAGTATTCAATGAACAATGATATACTATTAAATATCCTTATTTTAAAAGGACCATTTTAAGCTTGAAGTTATGATATATTTATTGAATATTTTTAACCATATTATGGAATATATATATAATATTGTTTCTACATTCATCCAATATATTTGTTAGGTATAAGGTATGAATAAATCCAATTTAATCTATAAAGCTATTTTTTTCTAAAGGATTTTTCACTACCTTTTGATGTTATAGTAGTTAAAAAGTAAATTGTTGAATTTTTATAAATTAAATTTGAAAAAATTAACATCATTATTTAAATAAGAACACAAAAATTAAATTTTCTTAAAATTTTTGTATTTTACATTATGTTTTAGTTTTTGATTAATACTAATAAATACTACATTTTATTTTTTTAGAAAAATATGAGCACCTGATCTGAAGAGAAGGAATCCTTTATTAATAACATATAATAAGATCAACAAAAGTATAAAAGTTGGAATATTACATTTATACCTTTGAAGAAGGGGAATAAAATCCAAATGAATATTCTCCGACCATATGATATTCCTTACATCAGTTTTATTGAGGCATATCCATCTACCAAAGCATTAGCCTCCCTGTAATAATGAGTGATGATTTAATCAATAGACGAGGGGAAATTCGAAAAAATAGATCCACAAATTTGTATGACACCAATGTATTTTATTAGATCTTGTTTTGATATCTTGATCCGCAATGGTGGAGTCACATTCCAACCAAAAATTATTTCAACTCCTATGCCTGGATTTCCCATCAGCCACAATAACCCCAATAAGTTTACTTTTAAGATAATATGAAATACCATAAGGACCGTGTAGAAACCCTAATACATCCCCAGGGTTGTTTCAGAAAATACCTACATAGCCTGATGGCCCTGGGTTTCCCATCGATAATCCATCTATGTTGATCTTGATCCATCATGCAAACATAGATTTCTTGAAGACATCAAATTATCCACATGATGTATGAATGTTACCTTTAATTCCAATTTATTTGAGAACCGAGAGATGATGAATTGATTTGTGATAAAAATAAATTCCTCGATTATTCAAATTTTTAATGGTAGAAAGTATGTTTTCTATAATAGAGTGCAGAGAAATGAAACTACATCATGTAACCATATGTTCTACACCTACCAAAGAGTGAATACCAAATCCACTACAACAACATAGAAATATGAAAAAAGGTGGAGGAAGATAGATATATCCATCCTCTATTTAATAAATTCCCAATATTGTAAAAAATTAAATAAATTAACATTAAATATATCACAAATTTCATTCCCTGTAGATGATGCCTTAAAACCGCTCAAAAATCTATTTATTTAAATCCAACCTATATTAGTGATAAATGGCACAAATATAGCATAGGGAGATAAAGAACATCATGAAATTATCAGTGTTCATTCTAAGATAATAAAAAACACATACTGGAATGAACTGTGAGGATGAAATGGAGTTTCTTTTTAATATCCATATCCATTGTCATCCCCTAGAAGAACCAATGATATGTCAATAAAAAATTTTGATGTTAGAAAGAAACTTTCAGCTACTTACCAAATCTATATGTTACCTTGTGATGAAAAGATGTAATACCGTAAAAAATCTTTGATGAGTATGGGAATAACCTCCATATTGTAAACTTCATCTTTGATTGAGATATCCAAGTTCAAATTCGAATACTAATGAGAGAGATAATAAATAAAATGACATCCATTATGATATGTCGACTATAAATTAAGTGAAAAATCCAAAAAACTAGAACAACTAGATTGGAAATAAATTATGAAACAAGTCAATTTAATGAAAGGATAAACAAAAGAATCAAAATTATTTAAATTCATATATTTGAGTATTCTAAAGAATATGGCACTCATGAAACTAGGGGAATCTATATTTCTATTGAAAAGTAGGAAAAAATGAATATTTAAAAGATTGATTATTGTTTTTGAGGTTCATGATTCCTTGGACCCTCCCATCTAAAGTCTTGTAACATGTATACTATAAATTAGTAACCAATTTCACTAAATTTTAATTGAAAATTTATTTTTCATCTAAAAATTTAATAATCCGAAACTATATTTTTATATGGTGTTAATGTAAAATTATATCAATAATAATTCAACTAATTTATTAAATATAATGTGAATATTTTTTTATATTGAATGTGGAAGTAAAAACATTTCAAATTTTTTTCATGTTTTCACATTAAAAACCCATTTTTACCCTCGTATACAAGACTAATTTCAAATTAATTGTAGTAAATTATGTGTTTTGAATTTTGAAAAATTGATTCCATATTTGGATTCAAAAAATCTAAAATTATTAAATAGATCCCATTTATTTTTGGATATTATGAAAAGTAAACTTAGTAATTTTAATTTCAATTTTAAAATGTTAATCGCGTAATTAAGAGTAAAATAATTTTTTTAATATTATATAATTACCCTTACACTTGTCCTGATTTTAATTTTTTTGTATTTATAGACCAAAAAAGTCATTGGGATGATTTTATGGCCACTTTAAGCCATGTTGGTGACTTTAAGACTTTTATAACAATTTACATTATGAAAAGTCAAGTATGTCATACTCATTTTTTAATAAGTATTATATTTTTAATATATTTTTATTCAGAAAATATCTTCTGATATAACTAGTAATTTTAAAGCTAAAATTTTTATCTTCATCATTATAATTGTGTTATATAAATTTTACGAAATAATAATTACCTTAATGTCTCAAAAAATGATGACACTATAATTTGTTAATTCATGGGAATATGATATAAAGGATTATAATTTTTTTAAATTAATATAATTTGAGATAACTAAAGTCTTTCATGAATTTTATTGATTTTATGAACCTGTTATTGATATTTTAAAAGTGTTTTATTTGAATATATCATTTTTTCATTATATTTATAAAAAGGTAGCAATTGAATATTACTAAAATTGGCATTAATGATAATTTAAAATAAATAATATAATATTAAATGATATAATATTCATAAAAATTTCCAATTCAAAAAAATGATACAAAAAACTATTTAAATTCCATAAATTATCCATTTTTGGTTCTTTTGGAATTTTTACAGTAACTATATTAACACTGATGTAGTAAAAAATACATGTTTCCACGGTAACAATTAAAAAGGATTAAATAATGGATACATCCAAAATATTGGCATAAGAATGTAACCTATAAAGTTTTAAAAATTATTAGTTGATATGATTTGGACCCATACTCATTGTTGATTTTAAATAAATCACTTTTGAGCCATTTTTGATTGAAAATTAATTTATATTTTGGGGTTTCCAAAAGTGTCCCTCGCCACAATTATAAAATCGAACCAACTCCCTCACTACTTTACTAAACATTGAGGGTTCTAGATTGACCAAAACCTACCAATTTATCTTAAAAATTATTTATAGAAGTTCTTTTAGAAATTTTTATTCCAAAACATCCTACCCTATATCACATTGTAAGAGATCTAAATGAAGTTCTACCAAGAAGTGGTAATCATTTTTATAAACTCATTTTATATTATTTCATTTTATACTGAATTTTAATATGTTAATTCCATTATAAAGTAGTAAATTAAAAATAATATATATGTTTAAATTTTATTTTAATTATAGGATAACCATATTTCTTTATTTCTTTATCCTACTAATAACAAAAGCACTGTGTGTGCCTGCGTACTATGTATTGTCTCCACGATGTGGTGTATTCTATATTTCATCACCACTTTATTTGGATGGGTATAATGATGAAAATATTGGATTTATATGATATTTATTATAGGATATTTTCTATGAGAGAATGAATATGAAAAACACTTTCTAACCCTTTCACCATTAAGTCAATGATATTGTTGCTAGTGTGTAGGTACGACCTACCGTCTCTATGACGAGATGTGTTTCATTTTCAATGTTAACCATTTAAGAATGATTATAATAGTGAATATAATAAATAAATATTATATTTTTTAAATCAATAATATTATGGAGTTGACTAAACTATATTCTATTGTATATAACATGGAATTTTATGACAAAAAAATGTATGTAAAAATGTTGAAATTAATAATTAAAACAATGAATTGAATAAAATATTATTAATAAAAAAGCAGAATATGTTATATGGAAATAATACATGACATCATAAATTTTTTATGATTATGATATAAGTTAATAGTATATTCAAATACAATATACTAGAGTTTTGTTCAATTATGGAGGAAATACGACATAAGGTAAGGGTTTAATACACAATCTCATTATTAATTGAGATTTGATCTGTTTATGTCTACACTGGGGAATATGTTTTTCCATGTTTATGTTCTCTATAAATATTCTCAAAATGATTTTTACTATTATCAAATGTATTTTTAAGGCTTTTACCGATGTTATACTTTTCATAATGTCTTTTGAAATTATTATTTTTATGTTTTCTAGAAAATGTACTTTATGAACTCTTTGATAAAAATAAGGAAGGATTGATTTTTGAACGTGGGCAGAATCAACAGATTTTTTTGAATTCATGATGACTTATTATTTTGAATCATTATTTATATGGGAAAAAACCTCAATAATTCAACTGGACTAAAAACACATTTTTTGCTTAGAAATGGATAAGTTCCATATAAAATATATTTCTACCATTGTGAAGTAATGAAATGGAGAAGTATATCATATAAAATAATCAACTCTTGGGAAATTCAGATTAATAGTCGCTATTGATTCAAAACATGATAGAGGAGGAAGAAATTGAAAATATGTAATAGGATGATTTTAAGGAGTATTTATTGGAATTAATTTCCCTCACGAACAGAAAGTAGATATAGAGAGAAATTTATTGAATCTATGACAAAAGGAGGATGAAAATGGTTCTAAATAAGAACTTGACTATACATGGTTAACAAGGAATGAATCAGATTATATATGCATGACATGGAGTAAAATTAGTCATTCTTTGATGGGATAAAGAAATTCCCCATAATGGAATGGGTCTCCCAAACTTTTTAATCTTATGAAGACATAGTATCACATTCTACCAAGAAATAGAAACAATTCTCTAAATATTATGAATTTATGGGAAAATAAGAGATTAAGAAATTGATGGAAAAATAGATGTATAATAGGAAAAGATATTAATGATTTACCCATATGTGATAATTGTTTAAATACACACCCTGGTACAATCCTGAACGGAATGGGAGTTTGTAACATGTGTGGAATGAAGGCTCACTAATCTCATGATTGTATGGGAGAGAAAGAATATATAAATGTGAATATTTTAAACTATAAGGATATTGGGAACTACACAAATGAATGTCTCAAGAATCAAGGAAATATAACTCAGAATAAGAAAAGGGATCATGTTGAAGAATATGTTGTTAATACATTAGAAGTTCAATAATTAATGTATTTTTTTGTATTTATTAATTGTGTTATTGTGTTATGGTAATAGGAATTATTAGATATATAAGTACTGTATTGTAGTACTTCTCTCTCATGAATTTTATGAATTCATGTTTTTATAATGGGTTTATGGTGATCAAGGTGTTCATATATTTGGCCTTTGGGATTAAGAGATACATTATTTTTAGAGAATGAAACGTTAAGTTAATTTAGTGACCTTCCTTAATTGTTTTTTTTCAAATGTGGAAATAAATATTTTGGACATTTCATAAGATTAAATAATTTTTGAAAGAATTTTGAATAACATTGAAATTATTATCTATTGATATTATGTGCTAACCATTTTGGTTTCAGAATGAAATTTAAGATAAGAAATGATGAATCAATGATATTATGACTATTAAAAGTGTATCAAGTGTTGAATGTTCATTTTTAATATCCATATATTGGAGTATGAAATTTAGTTAAAATATACCGAAGCATAACTAAAGGATGAGATTATTCCCATGACATAGAACATAATCAATTACGTTTATCTGATCATGTATTTATTTGAATAGTAAATGGCTCGATATAATATAGGAAATAAATTATGGAACAAAACAACAATCTATTTATTTTTCATTCCGAGATATTAATAGTCTTTTAACTGAAAAAAATTGATAGTTTTGTGATGGTTAATTTTGTAGTAACAATTAAATTTATCGTTAACTATCAAAACATTATAGACTTATTTATCTTCCATTTATAGTTTTTCACCTCCTATTAATGTTATCTGTTTCTTATGCCTATTATTTTAATGAACTTCAAATTTCCCTTTCTCTGTCACTATATTGATATTTTATTAACCCTATTTGAGATGTGGGTTCCCCCGAAATAATTTTCTAGTATCATCTTTTGATTTTTGAAGATCAATTTAAAATTATGAGGAAATAATTTAATTTTAGAAGGGAGAATTTAACACCCATATATTTTATGATATTTCAATTTTAAAATAATTTTATTTTATTACAGATATGATGTTTCACACAACACCAAGCACAAACGAACAATGATATACTATTAAATATCATCATTTTAACACTATAATTGTTGCAAAACCATTCAATTGGTGGGAATGAATAGTAATAACAACATTAGAAAATTTATATATAATAAATTTTTAGGATATTAAAACAATATATTTTATAAGAATATGAAATAAATAAATTCAAATTTTTATATACATTTTATTATTTTTCTGAAGGATGTTTTTACACCTTTTAATAAAGTAGCTATTTTATAACTAATATTTTTCACATTTATAAATTTTATTTGATAAAATAAATATATTTTATTATAGGGTAACATTATAATTTACTTTGGTTAATGTTTATATATTTTTGTGATAGGATTAATTTTTTATGAATAGTAAAAATAATGAATTTTAATTGAAAATTTAATTTTCATCTAAAACATTTGTAATTTCTAAATATATTTTAAATTTATTTTAATGAAAATTTAGATATATAATACATATATTAATTTAATTTAGGCTATTTTAGTTTGTTTTATGTTGAATGTGGTAGTAAAAATTAATTAATGTTTTTGAAGATTTAACATTAAGAACTTGTTTTATCACCCCATCTACATGATTAATTTAAAATAAATATTAGTCAATTATGTATTATTAAATTTGAAAATTGTTTTCCATGCTTCTAATGAATGTTTTAAATTTAGTAAATATTTTTTTTAGATAATGTGAATAGTGAAAATAATAATTTTAATTTCCACAATTAAGGAAAAATTAGGCAATTTAGAGTCAAAATAATATAATAAATATTATTAAATTGCCCTATTACTTATCATAATAATATTGATGAGTGAAAAAAATCCATGGGAATATTTTAAATCATCTTGGAGCCACTCGGATTACTTTTTTCCTTTTATAGTATTGTATTCTATAAAAAGTCCAATATGTCAAACACATATTTTTAATAATGATTACATTTCTAATATGTGGTTATTGAAAAAATATATTCTAATGTAACTATAATTTTAAATATAAAATGTTTATATTAATCATGATATTTTATTTTTAATTTTAAATAAATAAATAATTACTTAATGGCTTACAAAACGATGATGCCCTAATTGTTTAATTAATGGGAATATCCAAAAAATATTTTGAAAATATAAAAATAAATGTAATTTTAGATAATTATTTTCATACATGAATTTCATAGATATTTTTGACATGTTAGTGATTTATTTAAATATTGTCTTTGAATAAAACTTTTTCAGCATATTTATAACAATCCTAGTAATGAATTGTATCAAAATTAACATTAATGATATTTCAAAATATATGATATTTTAGTACATGATTTGGAATTCATAAAAATATAAAGTTAGGCCAAATTTTTTTTAACAAGGGATTAATTTTCATAAATTATCCATTTATGATTATTATGGTAATTTATGGTAAATATATTATCCCTAAAAGAGTAAAAACACATGTTATCATATTAAGAGTTAAAGAGATTAACAATGGTTAAAGACAAATGATAAGGTTAATAATATGACCTAAACATATTTAATAACTGTTATTTGAAGGTATTTATAACTATAATAATATTATATTTTAATTAGGTCACTTTGGATCAAATTTTAATTAGAAATTAATTTATATTAATTTAATATTTTTTGAGTTTTAAAAAGTACCCCTCACATCAATTATAAAAGGGAACCTCCACCCTAACTTCTTCACCCAACATTGATAATTACATATCAAACAAACCCTTACTATTTATCTTAAAAATATCCATATAGAAGTGTTTTAGATCCTAGAGTACCTAAAAGACCACCCCTAGATCCCTTATGAAGAGATCTAGAGGAAGTCGCCAAAGAAGAGGTATTCATTTTTTACAACTTGTTCATGTTTATTTCTTTATAGAATTTTTATTTTTTTAATTATATTACAAAGTAAAATATATAGTAAAATATATATTATTATGTGTTATTATAGTTATAGGACAACTATATTACACATTTTATGTATCATTGGATAAACAAAAGAATAGTGCTTGTTTCTGTACGACTTCCAGTCTCCAAGTCATGGTGAAATATATATTTTCTCACCACATTACATTGATGGGTATAATGATGGAAATAATATACATATTATTATTATTACATGATATTTATTATGAAAAAATTAATATTCCATACAAATCATTAACCTTTCACCATTAAGGGAATGATATCTTCACCCATGCGTATGTACGACTTACCGTTTGCATGACGCGATGTTATTAATTTTCCACGTTAACCATTAATTAATGATTTTATTATTATATATAATAAATAAATATGATATTTATGATTTCAAAATCATATTAAGTTGATATAACTATTTCATATTCTAGAGTACGTGTACTTTCAAGACAAACAAGAATGAGAAATCATGGAAATTAATAGTCGAAATAGTAAAATGAATTAAACATTATTAATAAAGGATTGTTAATATTTTATAAGGGGATCATATATGATAAGATTAATATTATTATTATTAGTTTTTGAAAAGTTTATAATATTTTTAAAAGGAGTTTAGAGGTGTTTCATATAGATAGGGGAAAAATCATACCTAAGGATACAGTTAAATTGATAATTTCGTTATTAATCAAGATTATTTCAATTTAAGTCTCCATTTTAAAATATTTTTCTTCCATGTATATGTGTTTTAAAATTATTTCCAAAAGGGTTTTAATATTATTTTACTATGTGTTTCTAAATTATTTTTACCCATGTTCAACATTTTATAAAAAATTTCAAAGAAATCTTTTTTTTTATTTTTAAAACAAGGTACTTTATGATTCATTTAAAAAAATATAGAAGGAATATTGTTTTATATATGTGCAATGAAAGAAATTTTATTAATTCATGATTCCTTCTATTTTTAATCTTAATTTACACAACATAAAGGTTATTTTCAATTGAAATAATTTCTTTTATAATTGCATTATTTTAAAATAAAGGATTTCAAAATCAAATTTGGGTATTTATCTCATGATTTTTTTCTTGATTTTAATAGATTATGTTAATATTTTTTAACATAATTTGATGGATATTAGGATTAATTATTATTGTTATATTATGAAACCATCTATCATATTTTATTAAATGGTTTATAATTAGTTTGATTATGGATTTTCTATTTTGATACCATTAATCATATTACTATGGATGCTTTATTATTATGTTTCCTAAACGGGGAAAGTTATTAACATTTAATTTGATAGTATATATTGATTATTTTTTACCCCATTAATATGAGGAATTAATTGGAAATAGTATGTGACGGGTGTGGATAACTATAGTCCATTGTTTCATCGACGAGTGAGAAAAACATGTTTTCATATTGGTTGAGGTGTTTCCCTTTTATCTACAATGTCTTGGATGAAGCCTACATGGTATGTTTATGATATCTAGAATTATGGATTCCCTCATTATGAGATTAGTTATTGATATCCATGTGATTATTCTATTAGTATAATATCAATGTGATTATTTATATGGCCTTATTTTATTATCATTTATTATTTCCATTTTATTCTCAAGATTATATTTATATTTTTTTCGTATCAATTATTAACCTTGAGTAAATTATTATCTTTATTCATTTATAATAGATTCCACTATACATTTAACCTTAGCAAGAATACAAGCTCACCCAATTCTTATGATTTTTCATGGACCACAAGATTTATATTATGATTAACATATAAGGATAATCTATGAGAATAATGGTGTTTATAAAGGTATCATTATTTATTATTTATTGTATCAGTGGTAATCTATGTTTCAAGTATGCATTTAATTTTCCAAAACAACAATTTTGTTTAATCCTTTTGGATGTGATTCCATGTATTATATTTCAATATAGTAATGTAACCACCTAATAAGGTCTACTGGCATTAGGTTATTTACATAAAATATCTTTATCAATAATTAAGGCATATATATAAATGAATTTTTGAATGATTCCAATGAATATAGACATCGAAAAAGGTAGGTTTCTATCTGAAAACTACATAGAGTGTCAGGTTCCATAGAATCGGTAAATAATGATCCTTGGGGGAAATAAAATAAGTATATGACATGTGAACCTTAATAAAGAATATAAGAGAACAAAATTATATGTATTTTGAGATATAAAATTATACAAATTAAAAAATGGACTATCATTTATAATTAATACATATTTAAAAATGATACTGGTAAAGAAAAATTCATTGTATTTGTAATCTGAGGATTAATAAATTTTGAGAGGAAGATTATGAAATGGAAATTAAAATATCATGAAATTAAATTTATTTAATTAGTTAAATAAATGAGAAAATGATGACAATGTTTAAAATAAATAAAAGTTATCATTATAAATCATGTCACATAAAATAATATTTGAGACAAAGAACCCATTACAAAATTAGAAAAATTCGAGGAGGGAACTCTTAATGGATATGATTTAAAATGAGAAATTAAATACCATGTATAATTAAAGGGTCATGATGGAAAATATTAAAGTGTATATATATAAAAATGTTTAAATAAAAATGGAATATAATCATAAATATTTTATAAGGGGAGAATATTTGAGATATATAATACTTACCTTATATCCACTCTTAATCTAATACACTATAAGATCATATAAAAAATGAATATCATAATAAAATAATTATATTTCTTTTTTCATTTACACTTATAACCATTTATATACATAATTTAAAATAATTCACCTCATAAATATTAGTTATTTTTTCGTTATTTTAAATATCTCTAGTGGGTAATCATGATTTTTTGAACTAGTTTTGTATTAGAGGTGATAATATTAATCATTTACCAATGTTCATAAATTCTATATCATGAATGGTAATATAATTTATGTGTAATAAATATTAAAAATAAAATAATTTTATTCTTTTATATCTGTTCATTATTTAAGATGAAATTAGTGATGTGAATATTTAAGTGTTTCAAATGGACAAGCATTGAAATCTTAATTATCGAATTCAATATAAATATTAATAATATTTAAATAACTAAAAAATTAATAGATTATTTATATTATATATTATTACTATTATTATTTATTAACTCATAGTCACCTATTATATTATTTTATCTCATTGCTCGAATAGGTGGTTATACCATACCAAATATAAACACACTATAATTAATGGATGATTATGACTCAAAAAGATATTTATTTAGGAATAATATCATTATAATTGGATAATAATGATTTTATTTATAAAATTTTATAGTATTGAATATTGTTTTATTAGATTTTAATAAATAATAATGTAACTTGATGAAAAATTTGATACGTAAATTCACGGAGGTGGTAGTCCGCACGAGATATGGATAACATTTAATTTTCTAGATAAATGAAAGGAAATGAAGAAGGATTATAATATTTATTTTCATAAATATAATTATATTATATATGTAACATTTATTATTCAACATTAACCTAATATTCAATGAAGAGAGTTGATGGAGAAAAATGAAATTGTTTTCTTAGTGGAGGAAGCAATTTGTACATTAAATGAATAATTTTTTTCATAATATAAAATTGGAATGGTCCTTAGTATTTTTTCACTTAGAAAAATTAAATTATATATAGAAAAATTATTGATGTAATTTTATATTACATAGAAATCTATATTTGATAAAAATAGAATGAAAGAGAAAAGATCCTACAAAAAATACTCACATTGAGGACCTAGGCATCCATATAGAGGACTCATTAAAAATGGAGGTGTCAGGATAATTTATTTTAACCATAGGCTAATGTAAAATGGATAAACATATATATGAAATAATATTTATAAATATTAAATTGTAAATCTAATTTTTAGGGTGGTATTGAAGGGGTGGCGAGGGTCCTCTTTTATAAGGGGTCAGAATGGATCTTTTTTAAATATTATGCTATATATTATGAGTGACCATTTTTAACTAGTTAATAAGACATTAAAGGATAATTATTTATTTATTTATTAGATAAGTATGATAATATCTAATCCACTTTAACTGTGTTTGCTTTCACCTTGGTTACAATATTTTACCAATTTTATTTTATTTTAATCAATAAAAATAAAATGAACCTCATTGAAAATATTATAAATTTTAATTTCAAATATTAAATCCCTTTTAAGAGAGAAAATTTATATTTTTATGTAAAACCAATTTTCGCATGACCACATGTAAATTGTAGAAACCTATTGTATTTTAAAAATGTTTTTATGCACAATCATAATTCATATGATAAAATTAGTAATTAAATTTCTTTTTAGGATATAAACTTTTTTATAACAAAAGGAACAATTTTATTTGGATTTCAAAATAAAATTCCCAAACAATTTTTTTCAAAAATAATATTTAATTAAAATAAAGACAAAAAACATTTTACTGGGGAATATTACTTAAGTGATTAAAATATTAATCATATTATTTATAAATTAAATTTATAATTTGGAATAATTTATATCTTATCATATTTAATCTATATTTTTCAACTTAAATTGGTTTATACACTTATAGTACATGATTATATAATTATAATGTTACAGGTTTTCTAAAAACAATAAGTTGAATATTTAGCTATAGATAAACTATTTTATAAAAATAAAAAACATGAATCTTAGGATAATATTGATATGTGGATGTAAATAATAATAATAATTTTATAAAATTAAAATCTAGAATTTAAATTTTTTATCATTTATATGAAATTTCAAGATACATACGATAACTAATTTAATTTAAAACGGACCTTTTTAAACAAAACGTTTGTTTAATCTTATTTGATATATGTATATAAAAAATTATTTTTTATATATAATTTAATAAAACTATATATATACTATAAAACTTTTTTCTATGATAAAATTTATTTTATTAATGTAAAATACAACACCATTATTTTGAAAAAAAATATCTAAAAGGAATCATTATAAATATGAATAAAAATAATGAGAAGAAATTATTTTAATTGATTAAAATATTTTTATATACAAATTTTTATTTTCTTATTTAATTTTTTGTATATTGTGGTTTTTTAGGTTTTATTTTCATTAGTTTGGTGTTGTGTTTGACAGAAACTATTAAAGATTGTATTTATTATAATGATCCAAAAACACAAGTCTTTACGTTCAACCCCTTAAATAGATTATGTCTTGTCAATTTTAATTATTACTCATTGAATAAATTATGTGATGGTATTAATGTAGTATTCATTATTTGGGAATTAAATTATTATATTAAACATAAGTTACACACATAGGCTATATCATGTAACTTATCCATCCATTGACCACGTTAATATTTTATATAATCTTATACTCATGTATGCATATAACCTAATCATAGATTCTCTATAACATACCATTCCCAAAACCATTTTAATTTCTAATAGATCCAAGAACACCAAAATCAAGTAATCTAAAAAAATAGTAACTCTTATTTTCAAACAGTTGTTCAAAAATTCACATAGTAGCCGATATAGGTTATAATCCTAAAAGTTGGATAAAATTACCCTAAAATTTTATAGATCACATTTTATGAAATATATAATTAATTATATCGGTATCAATATCTTTATCAAAATAAATAAACCCTTTATTATCTCATGATATATCGTATTTTAAAATTAATAGTTATCCATACATCAATTTTTCAGTCTCTAATAGTTATCACAACGTTTCTGAAAAATCCCAGTTCAATGGTAATAATTATATTTATAATATTTTTCTAAAGCAGTATGGGAAAAAATACTAATGAAAAAATTACATGATTTAAAAAATCCTCTTCAATTTATTAAATTATCATAATATAGACAATAAAAATCAATCACTAATGATGTAACACCCCAACACCAGTTACCCAGAGTCGGTGCCTTATTACCTAAAATTGGCATGATTACAAGGAAAGTCTGGAAAGACTGATCAATTTAACTGTATTGGAGAATAAATTACATACAAGAACCTTACATTACATTATAAAATGACTGACAACAACAACATTTCCCCCTTTTGAACACATTAATATCCCTTAGCCTATCCTTGCAGATAAACATTAAAATACTTCTTCTATCCTAAGAAAAATAATACATAGAAATGGGTGAGCTCAAAAGATCCGTAAGGATAAAAATATAGAAGAAACTTTTATAAATAATAACAAACCTTTAAGGAAATGTATAAAACTAAAACAAATTCCTTTTAAACATAAACATCAGCATAATATGATAAACATAAATCAAATAATTTCATTTACTTATTCACATGGATATTCTACTAGTTGAATAATCACATGAAATATCAACATCCACTTTCATGATGACAAAATTCATAATTTCAGACATCATAACGACATAGTCAAGGCCTTGTTTGAGGACTAAAAATAAGATTTTGTCATGGCCTTGTGCAAAGACACTATTTGGTCTCCTGAGACCTAATGATGCATCGAGGAGCTATAGAGGGCACCAACCACCACTTAAAATGTCTAATTCATTCCTCATATGAAAAGGACTAAATATAACATAAACATTTATATTAAAACTATCATACAAAAAGTCAATAAATTATCCATAAACTATGAATGGTATAAAAATTACACACCCACATTCAAGCATATCACAAAACCTTCAATAAAATATGGAATATTTGTATCCTAATAAATCAACTTAAAAAACGTTTTAAATCCATCAAAGGATGTTTACATAGACGAAAATGATTTTTAATACTCTTTGAGAGAAATAACCCTTTAAAAAAATTAAAAGTCACACAATTTAGAAAGGAAGACATTTAAAGACATTTTTGAATCAAAGTGTCCCATACCACTTTGAATATTAGGTAAGGAATTATCTTTTTAATAAATTCATGTCCATTTATATAAATCATTAAAATGCATGAATGGCCTGAAGGCCTTCTTATTTATTTTATTATATATAATCCTCCTTTTGAGGGTTGAAGGGGATCTCGTACATGACCCGTATGCCCAAGGCATAAGGCCCAACATGACCCGTAATACATGACCCGAAGGCCCAAAGGTATACCATGCCTAATACATGACCGGTAGGCCCATCCTACGAGAACTAACCCTCCCCAACTTCTACATCATTGATTGCCTTAGCTCCCCACCTGAATTGCTGACCGGCTAGCATTTCCCAGTACAAAGATACATGGTTCTTAGTCCCGATGGCGGTTGTCATACCCTCTCATTCTTCCAATCTGGCTAGCTATGCTTCTAGTGACTACTACTAGTGCTCTGATCATCATATGGGGACTGATCTATGTGAACTGGGCTACTTCATGGTCTTCAATGGCCTGAAGGCCATGTGGCCCGAAAGCCTTTGATGGCCCAAAGGCCTTGAGACCCCTAGGCCCAAACAGGTGGCCCGAAAGCCCAAATCAGGTGAATAGTCCAGCTGCTATAGTATCAAACAGTGCCTGCTACAGTGCCTACTATAGTACTTCTATAGTGCCCAAGAATTTTCCTCCACCCATTTTTGAACCTGGGTCTCTTGGATGCCAAGCAGGAGTCGTCACCACTCGGGTACGGGCATGTTGGCTATAAATCCTTAAAACCATTTTGAAAACACTGATATTAATGAGAATGGTTTAGAAGTATAATTCTTTAAAACATTTAATTTTTTTGTCAAAATTATCATAATAATAATCCCTTTTAATACACATTTATGAAACATGGATGTGGATAATAAATATATCCCAGTAAATACTTAGTAAAATCAACCTAAGATAATAAAGAGATTGTAAAATTATCATTTACCATGCACTTTCCTTTAGTTGAGGGTACGTTTACCCTCCTGTATAAAGACCATAGTATGTTCTTAAATTATACCAAAGGCCTATTAATATTTATTATATTATACATGATTCCTTTATGACTTTATTCTACCAATTTAATTATAATATCCATGTTAAATGAACATTTCAGGTAATAATCACTGTCTTTGTCATACATGTTTTAACTAGTTACTCTTGATTGTATCACATAGTTCATGATTTAAATAATTCCAAAATATAAAACATGATTTATATATGATATATATATATTGAATATAAATATGTATGATAGACATATATATGAAATGGATAACACCATGTATAGAGACGGTATGCCATACGTACACATAAACACAGTTTCCATTTTCATATCGTATTGAATAGAACTATGTGAATAAGATATATATAATTATATATATATCCATTATCATTATTATTTCATATGTTACATACTTATTAATGATATATTTTTTATAATCATTATTGAATGGTTAACGTGGAAATTAATCTCATCGTGTCTTGGAGACAGTAATCCGTACGTACGCACGAGTGACAATATCATTATATTGATGGTGAAAAAATATTTAATTAGATGGTATATCATTTATAAAGAATCATTAACTTTTTATCTTTATTATTTAAATCAGTTATACTCATTATTATACCAATCCAAATAAAGATGTAATTGAATAACAAACTATACCACAACATGAAGATGGTAATCCGTATATACACTTGTATCTTGAATTTTTCATTTATAGGGCGGATAGAATAATGAATATGGTTATATAATTTTTATAACAACATAAAATTATTCAGAAGATATTGGAGTTAATATTTTATAATGGAATCAATAAAGAAATTGGATGTCGAAGAATAAAAGAAATTCAAAGAGGTGATGAAATATTTACCTCTTCTTTGAGTTCTTCCTTTTGATTTGATCAAAAGGGAACATTAGGTTGGCTTTATGGCCAAAGAAAGGCCTCTTGGATGATGGTAAGAATGTTTGGAGGATATATGGGTAGGGGATAGATGAGCCAAAATGCTTTGGATGTGTGAAATTAAGAGAAGGGGAAGGGCCCTTTGATAAGAGAGGTGAGTGTAACCTTAGGAAAATATTGAATTATTATTTTATAATAAAATCATTTTCGGTATCTAATGGATCCAAAATGTATTTTTTAAAGTCTATGGTGAGGATAGGTTGAAACAAACTTGACAAAAAAGATTTATACATGTTTTCGTCACCATAATAACCTTATATTTGAGATTTAACTCTTAGTAAAATAGTTTGAAATTTACCATGTCCCTTGGTATTGTTATATGATATGGTTAATAAACATACTTTAAACTTCCAAGAGAACACCAATAGGTTCATTAATGACATATATAATTTTATTAATGCCCTTCGGATGAATCATATATTTTTATGAATATTATATTAACAAATAATATAGTATTTATTTTAAAAAATCAATTATGTCAATTTTGACATTATTTAATGAATTTTTTATGTTAAAGCACTAAAAACATTATTACATTGAAATAAATTATAAAGTTCAATCCTAAAATGTCATATTAACCTATAAAAATAGTGTAATTCATTGAAAGACAATATTACGTTTATTTGGATATTTACCATATCATTTATTTTAATATTATATTATTAAGGTAATTATTGCGTCATCATTGTGTCATAAATTAATTAAATTATTTAATGTATAAAAATTATAAATAAAATATCATTATGTAAGAATTTTGTTTAGTTTTCTAATGAATATTTATTTTCGATTTTCTCTTATGTATTACCCAATATTAAAAAGGGTTTAGTTATTAAACATTTAATTAAACTCTTTCTACACTACTTTAAATAAAATAATAATTAATTTCCTAATCATATACAAGTGGACCAAAGGGGGTCATATTTTTTTAATTTTTTTTGGTATAATTATATCTATCCAATATAATTATGACATATTTTAGGATAATTATGATATCATTTTTACCCATAATTTCTCTATTCACTTTTATCCTTGGTAAATAAAATTCAAAATTCATGATTCACCAAAAAAAATTCATTTTATTGAAAAAAATTTTACATACTGATATTAACTGTGTCTCTCAGATTTTTGAAATTCTACTTACATAAGCAGTAAAATTATATTTTATGCAAATTTGGTAACGTGCCTATAAAGATTGTAAAAGAGGTTAAAAAGTTCGATAATATTTTATACATAAAATTTTATTATAAAATGACTCAAATTAATTACATTGAACTTAAATAGGTATTATATAACTATTTTTACTTAAAATAAAATTAAATAAATAGTTAATTATTTAAATAAAAAGTTAGTTTTAAATAATAATTGAGTGTTTTTCACTATTCAACAAAAATTGAATGTTTTCATAAAAATATAAAAATTCATCCTTAGATAATTGTGATATTCCAAAGACAAAAATAAAGACTATTTATCAAAATTAAAAATTTTGAAGTTTCATTTATTAATTTAAAATTAATTTCAGTCATCATAACCAAAAAATAGGTATTTAAAAAGTAAAAACTATGAAATGATGTACACGTGTTTATGTCAAATTTAAATGTGAAATTACTTATAATGACCTACATTGTATTAGATGATTAAAATATAATATAATTATACTTAAAAAAATTACAAATTCATAATTTAACACTATAAATTATTTTGATTAAAAAAGTTGTTTTCAACTTAAACAAATTATTTTTCACTATTCATCAAAATATGAAAGTTATAAAAAAGTACCAAAAAATCATCCAAACAAATGATTTATGTCCCACTTCTAAATAAGAATTTAATTTCATTAAATTTAATATATAAACGTGTCAAATATTGGTTTTAAAAAAAAATTCTCCTTTAAAAGGTGGTAAAATTTCAGTTTTTTTTAAAAAATACATCTTTTATCTGCAAAAATACATGTGTTATTATATTATATCAATGAAAAACATAATATGGTTGTAAAACTTATATAGAGTATATGAGATTTAAAATGCAATTAATACTATTCATAACTGCTTTTTGAAGGGCTAGTTTGCTATGTCGTGGTGTGCTCGAACTTGGTGATGAGTGTAACACAAGTTAGTAAATTTCATTAATGAGTTAACGTACTGTAAAATATTCGAGAGTTACATTCTTCTCTCCTTCAATAAATTGTGACTTCGAAATTTGAAATTATTCTTCAAAAATAAATAGTTAAAAATAGAATAATTCCTTTGTAAAAACCCCACATCGGAAATTTGGTTAATAAAATTTAGTCTTAATAAGAGGGAAAGGTAAATTAAAAATTCACCACCAAATTATGATCTCGATTAGTAAAACATTGGTGGAAATTGGAGACACATAATTGGAGGTAAATGTGAATATTTATAGGGATTGATTTAGGTCAACAATCACATATATGTGTAAAATTTAGGGACTCAAAGCCATCAGTCTGTGACGATGTAAAATATCATCGGTTCAAAAAAACATATGGTATTAGGATAAAACATTTTTGGTTTTAAGATCTCTTCTATAATATTTAAGAATTAATTTATTCATATATGAAGAGAAATATATATATTAATATCTACATTTGACAAGAAGAGATTCATCCTTCAACTAATTCTTACCACAAACTCATCTTTCACTCAAAAAGATAATAGAATTCAAAAATATTCTATTTATCATAATCATATTGGGTTAAAAAAAGATTAATTTATAATTTATCTGTTAGAACATTTAAAAACTACATTATACAATCTAGGATATCACTTAGTCCAATGGTAGGTGATCGACCCTTGTTGCTCTTCGATTGCGGGTTCATGTCTCGCGACCTTACCGTACGCGACAGGTTGCCGCTCGACATCTGTGTTTTTCTTTTTATGAAAATATAAAAATAATGTCAAGAAATGATTTAACATTAACAATTGAATCCAATTTAAAACTTTTTCGATTCCAACCTTTAGACTTATAAAATATATTTCAATCCAAACTCACAATCCAAAATTTATAAGGAAGGTAAATACAATGAAGATCCCTTTTTCCACATAATAAAATGTGAATAACATATCATGTATTATTTTAAAACATGGTAACACACTGAATTACTATAAAACAGTGTTGATTACATTCACTCTCTATTATTATTTATATTATACTATATATATTCATTATATCCATAAATTTTGAATATTCCAGCAATGATGGAATAAACAAACCATTAATCAGTTCCAAGGTTGTCAAGAGTATCCAATATAATTTTTACAAATCAATCATATATTATTCTAAAATCACTACCTCAATATCAGAACTATATTATGGTTTACCTTTCACTCAACCATATATGTTCCAGAAAAATTTAACCTATTATTGAAACACTTTTCTTGGTCCCACACAATATCAAGTCCTTAATGAAATAGTTCTTCATTACAATCCTTTTGTACTCTATAATTATTATAACATGTACATCATTAATAAAATACTCAAATGACACAATAATTTAATAGAAACATAAAAAATATAATCATTAACCTTTATATTTGGTATTATCATAACTTGATTGTTCTCCAATAGCAGCAATTGGGGTATACTTTGATGATTTGGAAATTGCTTCACGTGGTGTCCCAGCTCCTTGCAGATGAAGCATTGTACATTTGAAATCTTTTTCTTACCCTAAAAATCACGTAATTGGTGTCCTTTTTATCCACACTTAAAAAACTCCCATTCTTTTCAATAATTTACATAGGTGATTCATTCCACGGTTATCACATATCGGAAAATACTTCATTCCCCACTTCTCTTTATCTATTTTTCCCTCTCAAATCCTTTTCATCTCATGCTTCACTTCAAATCCACAGGACTCAGAGAATTCTTTTCTTATCTTATTAAAACATGATATTATTTCTTCTTATGATGAGAATACATGGGAGACTATTTCCCTCTAAAATGCTTTCTTAATACAATGACATATATGATTCTTCTAAATCTTTTGACTCTGTGTATTGCTGGAATTCCCATTCCTTCTACTAGGTGCCATTTCTAAACAATGTCATACACTAGGTTGGTTTATAAATGATAATTAATAATTAAAAACTTGTAAAATACATAATGTAAATTGAAAAGATTATGCATATAATGCATAATGATAAAAATGTTTTCTTTGAGGAAGTATTTACTCATAATTCCTTTGTAATGGCTTGTAATGAAAATATGAATTATAATAAGCATATCCACCGGGAGTGTCATAACAAAGAGTGTAGAAAGGCCCGTTGTCATGCACCAGGATACCATGGTTCAAGCCGAAAACTCTTTGTCAGAGTTTTCACTCCTAGGTACATCTCTGCTAGAGTTTCCTCTACCTGCTCATATCCAGACAGGGATGTACTGCTTGGGAAATACACAAAATCTCTACATTAAAACAATTATAGGATGTTCTTCTATATTAATCCTTAATGAATTTCTTAGGGAAATGTTCTCTAATCAGATTTTATCTAAATATATTTACAAGGATGTTGCTAAACTTCCTCTGATACTAATTGTAACTCTCCAACCCTAGAAGCCCAGAGTCAGTGCATTATTTTAATACATAGAAATTATTACAAGGAATCAAGTCCTGAAGTAAAAATCAGTTATGCAGTCTTGGAAAATAAATTCCATACATGAATGTTAAATGGAAATATAAAATGACTAACAACAACAACATTGTCCCATTTTGAACACATTAATATCCTTTAGTCTATCCATGTAGGTTAACCATAAAATAATTTTTCAATCACTGGAAAAATAAAACATAGAAAGGGGTGAGCTCAGATGCTCATTAAGGATAAGAATATAGAAAGAACTTTCACAAATAAGCATAAACCTTTAAGGAAATGTATAAAACTAGAAAAATGATTTTTAAACTTAAAAATGAATATAATATGGAAAAGGTACATCAAATAATTCCATTTACGTCTTCACATGGATATTCTACTAGTTGAATAATCACATGAAATATCAATAGCCAGTTTCATAATAATGGAATGTATAATGCCAGACATCATAATCACATAGTCACGGCCTTGTGCCAAGACTACAAATAAGATATTTTCAAGGCCTTTTTTGAAGACACTAGTTTGTCTCATGAGACCTACCGATACATCGAGGAGCTATAGTGGGCTCCACCCGTCAATTACACTAAGTCCAATGCATTCCTTATATGAAAAGTTTTAAACATTACATAAACATTCGTATTAAATCTAGCATACGAAATGTCAATAATTTATCCATAAATGAATAATGGTATAAAAATAGCACATCCATAGTCAAACATATCACAAAAACATCAATACAATATGAAAGATTTGTATCATAATAAATCATCTTCAAAAATGATTAAAATCTATGAATGCATGTAGATATATATAAAAATGATTTGTAAAACCTTTTGAGATAAATATTCGTTTTTCATAAAAACTTTTAAAAGTCACACAATTTTGAAAGTAAGACATGTAAAGGAATTTTTGAATTAAAATTTTCCAATACCACTTTCAAACTTATGAAAGGAATTAACATTTTAAACCAATCATGTCCTAATAAATAAATGCTTAATACCTTTTTGAAAACATGGACATTAATTAAAATGGTTTAGAAGAATAAATATTTAAAACATTTTAAATGATGTTTTAGAAATAATTACCTTAAAAATGATCCCTTTGAACACCCATTTGCGAAACATGGATATGGATAATAAATATTTCCCAGTAGATACTTATGTAAAAACAACCACAGATAATAAAGAGATTGTGAAATTATCCCATACCTTGAACATTTCATTAGTTGAGGGTACGTTTAACCTCATATAAAAAGACTGTAGTATGTTATTAAATTATACCAGAAACATATTAAAATTTTTTATATGATACATGATTCAGTTATGTCTTTATATAACCAATTTAATGATTACTTCCATGTTAAATTTATATTTCGTGTACTAATCGCTTTCTTTATTGTATTTGTTTTAACTTGTTAATCTGGATTGTATCATAAAGATCATGATTTAAATACATCAATAATATAAAAATTTATTTATATAGAATATATATTTATAATATAAATATGTGTAATAGACATATATATGAAATGGAAAACACCATTTATGGAGACAGTAGGTCGTACGTATACATAAACATAGTTTCTGTTTTCATATCGTATTGAACAAAACTATGTAAATAAGATATATATAAGTATATATATCTCCAGTATCATAATTATGACATATATTACATACTTATTAATGATATATATTTTATAATCATCGTTGAATGGTGAACGTGGAAATGAATCTCCTCGCGTCGTGGAGACGGTAATCCGTACGTATGTACGAGCCACAATATTATTATATTGTACAAGAAATCGTATGTAATTGGATGGTATATCATATATAAAGAATCATTAACATGTTATATATATTATTTACATTAGTTATAGTCATTATTATACCAATCCAAATAATGACGTGTTTGAATAACAAACTACACCACGACGTGAAGATGGTAATCCGTACGTACACATGTATGGTGACATTGTTATTTATAGTATGGATAGAATAATTAATATGGTTGTATAATTTTTATAATAACATCACAATACATTGTATATAATAGGTTTATTATTTTATAATTTAAACAACAATTAAAGAGGAAGTGTAAGATTAAAATAACTTAAAAGAGGTGATGGAATATTTACCTCTTCTTGAGGTTCTTCCTTTGGATTTGATCATAATGGATCTATCGGTTGGATTTATGACCAAAGTAAGGCCTCTAGGATGAAGGGAGTAATATTTGGAGGATATTTAAGTAGTTTTTTGCCGATCCAAAAGGCTTTGTAGGAGCACAATTTAGAGAAGGGGAAGTTCTCTTTTATAAGGGAGGTGAGGGGCACTTTAGGAAATGTATGAAATATTATTTTATAATAAAATAATTTTTAGTCTCTAAGGGTTGAAAAAATAATTATTTAAATTATACAGTGGGGATAGATTGAAAAATTCTCAAAAATTGATTTTAGACAGGTTTGGGTCACCATATTAACCATATATTTAGATTTAACTCTTAGTTAAATAGTTTGACATTTACCATGACTCTTTTTATTTTTATATAATATTTTTAAAAAACACATAATAAACAGCCAAAAGAACAAAAATTGGTTTATTAATGAAATATATAATATTGTTAAATCCATTTTTCTGATCCTTAGATTTTTACGAATATTATATCATCCAAAAAATATAGCATTTGTTTTAAAAACTCAATTATGTCAATTTTGACATATTTTAAAAACTGATTTTTGATAAATTCCTAAGATATTTATTACTTTGAAATAAATTTATATGTACAATCCTAACATATCATATTAACCTATAAAATTAGTGAAATTTATCGAAAGTTTAAAATTTCATTTATATGGATATTTATAATATCAATTATTTTAATATTACATTATTAAGTTAATTATTGTGTCATCATTATGTCATAATTAAATTAAATTAGTTAATGTCAAAAATTATAAATAATATATCATTATATTGGAAATTTTCTCAGTTTTATAAGGAATATTTATAGTCTAATTTATCTTATGTATAACCCTATATTAAAAATGGTTTAGTTATTAAGCATTGAATTTAACTCTTTTAAATCTTCCTCTAAAAAAATAATAATAAATTTCCTAATCTTATCCAAGTAGGACATAGAGTTTTATATTTTATTTCTATGGTTTTTTGGTAGAATTATTCTTATCCAATAGAATTAGAAAATGTGTTAGGTTAATTATGATATCATTTTTACCCTTAATTACCCTATTTACTTTTAACCATTGTAAATAAAAGTCAAATGTTACTATTCACCAAAATTATTTTCATCTTATTAAGCCACATTTTACTTACTAATATTATCCACGTATCCGAAATTTTTGACATTCAACTCACAGTAGTGGTAAAATTATGTTTTATAAAAATTTTCTAATGTGCCTATAAGGTGGGTAAAAGAGGCTAAAAAGTTCAATAAAATTATATACATCTAATTTTATTATAAAATGACTCTAATGAATTACATTGAAATTATATAGGTATTAAATATAAATTTTGACTTAAAATAAATTAAAAATAAATAATTAATTATTTAAATAATATTCAGTTTTAAATAACAACGATGTGTTTTTCACTAATCATAAAAAATCGAATGTTTTCAGAAAAATATCGAAAAATCACCCAACGTTTATTTTGATATCCTTAATTCAAAAATAAAATCAATTTTTCCTAATTCATAACATACATTTTTCATTTATTACTTTGAAATTAACTCCCATTGGTAAAACCAAAAACTCGGTATTTAAAAAGTTAAAAGAATCAGAAGATTGACATGTGTTTATGTCAAATTTAAAAGTGAAATTACTTATCATGACCTGAATTTTACTAAATAATAAATATATAATCTTATCATACATAAAATCCTTTCAAATTAATAATTTAACAATATAAATTATTTTGATTAAAAAAGTTTTTTTCAACCTAAACATAGTATTTTCATTATTCATCAAAATATGAAAGTTATCAGAAAAGTACCAAATCGTTATTCAAAAAACTGTTTTATGTATTTCTTCAAAATAATAATTTAATTTCATTAAATTGAATATATAAACATGTTAAATATTGGGTTTTTAAAAACGTTTCTCTATTAAAAGGTGGTAAAATTTCAATTTTTCAAAAATAATTCTTTTTTCTGAAAAAATAAATATGTTCTTATATTATGTCCAAGAAAAACATAATATGGATGTTCAAATTATATAGAGTATATAATATTTTAAAAGAAATTATTAATATTCAGAACCGCTTTTGGAACTGCTAGGTTGGTATATTGTGGTCTGCTCGAACTCAATGTTGAATGTAGTGAAAGTTATTGAATTACTTTAATGAGATAACATACTATGAAATATTGGGGTGTTAAAAATGAAATTAGTTAAGAGTTCCATGATTTATTATCTATTAATATATCTACCTCAGTACCTTATGTTGGACTAGGAAACTCAAAATATTCATCATAATTGGTATAAACCATTATTTTCCACCATTTAAGTATTATTCCTTATTTAGATACAATGGAAATTTTTTAAAAGAAACATATATTTATTATTATAAATTTTGTGTTCCTATTTTAACTAAATTATAAATGCCTCAAATGTTTATCTGTAAAATTAGAGTAAATGACCACATGGTTTTGAAAAAACAATAATAATATGACTTATATAATGAAACCTTAATTAAATCCATTAATACAATCAACTAAATCTATACTCTTACATTAGGCTCTCTTTTATATCATTTTTAATCATAAAATGATCAATCTTGAAATTATTATAAGATATATTATTACATTCTAAACCTAAAATATCAATGAAATATATGCTCGCAAATATTGAATTACCCTTTATAAATAAAATCTCATATAAATTAAAATGCACCTCTAATTATGAATTTCTAAATTTCAATATATATTTTCCATAGTCATTCCCTATTAGATTTTTTAACATAAATATGATCAAATACATTATAATGGTTCTATAACAGGTTGTTAATTTACTAATGAATATCCACCGTGATTGAAATTCCATGTATACAGTCTTATGCCCACTCATCCTGTACATGTTTGAAGATTGATGGAATAATCAACCAACATTTTTCTAGGGTGATTACCCCTAAGTTCATCTATGCCGCAACCAAATTTTCTTTAGACTACCCATACTGGGATGTAATTCCATTAATAACAATACAAACGTTAATTTATTAAAATTTCTTTATATTATAAAACACAAATAATTATCCCTCAGACTTTCCGCAAGGGTTATAAATAATATTATTTTATAAAAATATCTTAATTAAAAAATACTACCTAATATAATCAAAATTCATATCTATACCTTCAAAATTATGATAAACCTTAAGTTATCAACCCTTAAACTATTCTCAACAAACATACTACCCTCTGTGTTTGTCTAAACCCTAATCTAGTACCACAAGATTATCCTAAACCTATACATATATAAATTTTATGACTTTTAGAAAATATTACATTGTATAAATTATGAATACCCTTTAGGTTTATATGTTTTTATAATAGGACAAAATATTAATAAAAAACAATGTATTTTTCAACTAATAGAAGTAAATTCTAAAACTATAATAAGATACAATCATACGAAAAAAAATCTACCCATAAGAAACTGTTAAATTATTTTTGTATTTTTCTTATATTATTAACTAAATGAAAAATAAACATAAGAATGGTGTGATAAACGATGTTCATTAAGGGTAATCATAAGTTGTATCATTCCAACATCATAAGTGCGCATGACATGAGCAGATGGGTATAATCAAGGTACATAAGAAACTTATAAACTGAAAATCATAGATCATAAATCCTGGAATGTGTTTTGAAATATTATATGAAATAAATAAAAATTGTGTGGAGACATGAATCAATAGATTTGATCCATGAATTCATAAAATATTTATACAGACATTTATATATGTAAATTTTCATTCATGAGGAAACCCATCAGTGTCGATGCTTACTAGAAACTAAAATATACTCACGAATTATTATCTAATGAGATATAAACATTCAAAAAATTCATTAGAGGGTGATATAGGACTCAACCTGACTTTATCCATACATATGATTTCCAATTGAAAAATACTCACTTATCACATTATGATGTACCAATGAAAATAAAATGATTTTTATGAAACATTCAAATGAAAATAATTCATATATTATTGAATAATAAACCCATGGAATGGTAGTGGGTTTCATATAACTATTAATTGAATACCCAAAATGAAATCATTCAAAATTCAATCAATAATCATAATAATCTAAAACCATGGGAAATAAATGGGAATCTAAATATAGTTAGTAACTTTTCTAGTAAATATGATTCAATCAAGATTATAAAGTATATGGTATCTACACAGTACAGATAAAGGGTATATAATAAATTACTTAGTTTTTTTAATACAATTATGTATGTTATATTTATGAAAACCAATCAATTAATGGAATTATGAAATAGAATATTCATGGAGGGAAGAGACAAAAAGAAATATTATTATTATACACCGAATATGATTATGCATAATAATTGTAGAGGGGATTCATTCATTATAAAGAGAATGAAATTATATAACCATGTAGACAATGAAGGTGGATGGTATAGTTTGAATAATTTTATTGATAGAAAAATAATATATATATATATATATATGTTCTGAGATGAAAACCGATTTTATGGAAAATTTGAATATAAAATTGAAAATAAAAATAATAGTACCATTTTAAAGAATTTAATAAGATATAAATATTTTATAAACCTAGGATAATAATTAATTATTTTATAAAAAATGGAACTATTTATTGAGATGTTATTGGAAAATGTAAAAATGTTAGGACAATTGGTTCACAATAAAAATGTCAAAATATGATTTTTTCACTCTTTGAAGAAAATAACCCACATAGAAAATGATGAACAATTCTTCAAAACATTGAATGAATTTCATTCCACATAAAATTTATTTAATCCATTATTAATTATACATAATGAAATTTTCAAAAGCATATAATGAATAAAGAAATAAAAAATTGGTGACTCTCAGCTAAAAAGAAAAGGTGGTTTCAGTTTCCTTAGAACGAGTAAATAATGTGCCAAGGGGGAATTGTAATTTGGAGAAGAAAATTAATAATCCAATAATGATTGTAAGAGAATATAATTATAGGTTATTATAGAAAAAATAACATGAATTAAAAAAGGTATTATCATTAAAAATATATCTATATTTTAAAATTATATTGGTGTGAAAACCCTTATAGTATTAGCAAAGTAATTATCAAAGGTGTTTGAGTGGATGATCATGAAATAAATATTCCAACCTCATGAAATGGAATATATTTAATACATGAAATAAAATGGTAATTAAATAAAATTTATAAAATTAATCATATTTTGAAATATAAAACATGTATTATAAAATTAAATTTGAGATAAAGAACCCCTAATAATTGTACAAACATTCGAGTCAAAATTTAATAGATAATATTATTCAAAATGAAACAACAAATACAATGAATAATTAGAGGATCATGATGAAAAAAATATGTTGGTCGTAGATACAAAATTCTAGATAAAAAATCTTATAATATTAATTATTTATCAAGGTGTTATGATTTGAGTACCAAAATGACTATTTTATTTCTATTCTTATTCAAATGCACTCTAATGACATTTATAAGAAAACATAAATATATTAATAAACTATTTAATAAAAATATTAGTATACATACAATTTTATAAAATTGGAATTATTATTGTTGTCTTTATTTATATTTTTTAGTTATTTGGTTTTTCAATATATGGTGTGAATGATCTGGATAGATTTGAACATGTTTCATATTAGGGATGTTGGTATTAATAATTATCCCAAATCTCATCATTAATATATCATGAAATACACTATAATTAATTTTTTATAAATTTTATAAATTTTATAATTTCTATATAATGGAACTTTGGTTGCGATCCTCAAATAGAAAATTGAAGATTATCAATTCTCAATTATTTTTAAAGAAGAGATGTTAATATCCTAATAAATGAGTTTAATATTATTGTTTCCATTCTTGAACCGAGGTAAAATATTCATTTAATTATATATATCATATAACATTTGAATTTTATTACACATATTCATCCATGATATTATTTAATTGAATTTTACAATTAGGTGGATATACATACCCTAACATGAACATACATTAATTATTAAAGGATTATTATGCAATCCCACAAATTTACTTGATGAATTATAACATAATTAATTAAATAAATATTAAATTAAAAATCATCATAGGATATTTGGATTTACGTTTTAATGGAATGTTGTTATATAATATATTAATTAATTTAGAAAAACGTAAACATAAGCATGATTAAATCCTTTTGAATTAATACTTTATTAATTCTTAATAGGTCACTTGTATGAAAGTATCATCCTATGGAAATAAATCCGTAAAAAATGTTTAACAAATCGCCTATTAAGGGATAAAAATTGGAAATGTAACACGAATGATCATCCTTAATAATACATGTGATTTAAATTAGATAGTAATCATAATTACATTACACAGAACTAAAAAATGTGGCTAATATGATACTTAAAAAATCATATCCCTATGGTTTATCACTATGGTGTGATAAAATAAAATTAAATTGATTTTCACCAATCTTACACTAACCATTTAATCTATTGAGATTAATTATTTACCCAATTCATTTTATCTCTATCATAGTTCACCAGCCATATATATTAATCCATACAAGACACATTGATCATAATAAATCATTTCATGAATAATATATGGAGAATAATGAATGAGTTTCATTTGCAATTACCGAGTACATATATGCTCTATGAATTGAACATTATGTCATTTTTTTTACCAAAAAAAGGAATATGGGTTCTATACATATAAATCTATTAATCAAGAAATCATTTTTATATATTGGTGAATACCCATGGATAAGGAAGAGTAAAGATATTCACGACATAATAATATTTTATGTGATAGAGGGAAATTCAAAAAATGCATTATATAATATGAAGTTATGCACCATGGTTCACGTAATGGGTATAATGGGCAGGAAAAAGGTCTCCCATTGTTAAGAAACTTTTATAAAGTACAATGGTGTATATTCCATGAATTTTATACACCTTAATTCATGATTTATTTGATAACAATACACATAAAACAATCATAAATGATCTTTAGCCATAACGAATTCATGAATTTTTTTACAAGATATTATATGTTAAAAGATTAGAAAAACCTCATTATTTAAAAAATTGAAATATTACGTCATATTCCTAGGATCTTATAAAAAAACATGGGGTAATCTAGGGTTTTCTATAATAGTGGGGTAAGTAATAAGGTTATGAAGGGAAAATCAAAGCAAGACACGATCAATGTACTACATGTGAGTGAATATGCATTTCAATCACTACTACAAATACCCATTTTATTAGCCATAAAAACCCCTTTTATCGGTGCTAAAAAAGTTCTGTAAAAGCCGGAGAAGATAACAGGGGGGGGGGGTTCCCCTTTACCAGTGCTCCAAAAAGCGCTGAAAAATACACCTTTTATCAGTGCTAAAAAAGCGCTGATAAAAGGGGTCTTTTATCAATGGTAAAACAAAGTGCTGATAAAGGGGTCCTTTTTCAGCAATTCCTTTTTAGCACTGATAAAGGAACCATTTTATCATCGCTTTTAAAAAATCGCTCATAAAAGTTAAAAAAATAGAAAATATAAAATTAAAAAAAATTAATAAAATTAAAAAAACTAAAAATTTCTTCCAAATAGTGGGGCTTTTATAGTGCTTGAGCCCCCCATTTACATCTCTCTTCCGCCCCTTCTAGTGCCCTGATGCACCCCCTAAACGCTTTATCACCACTAGCTCAATATTCCCCCATGTGCGTGCACCCCTACCTCCACCAGGTTTTAAACTCGAGACCTCCCCCCCTGCGCGCCTAAGCCCTTACCACTCCTCTATTTTGATTTTTTTTCTATTTCCTGATATCTATATATATATAATGTTATATCAATTTATATATAGTTATATTAATATATATATATAGTTATATTAATATATATTTACAGTGATATTAATATATATATTTATAGTGATATTAATATATATGTAGTTATATTAATTTATATATATATTTAGACTAACATATATATATATAGTTAGTTTAATATATATGTATATAAATATTCCTATATTTGTATTTTAAATAAAATGGATATTAGTTATTATTTAGATAAAGAAAATATATTTTATATGAAAATATATTTTATTATTTATATTTATAATTAAATTTTTATGTGTGAATATATAAAGAATATGTATATATTGTTATATATTTGATTATAAATATTAGTGAATTATAAATAAATGATAAAATTTTAAAGACATAATATCAATATGAATGTAATACGTTGGAATAAATTCAGTCCCCACCCAAACAATCTAATAGTACCCCCTTAAACGATGCCGAAAATCATCAAAATGTAAAAAAACCTGGGGTACCCCGACTAAAAACTCAGTTTTGGAAGCCTTATGGGCCTTTTTTCCCTCGGAAAAACCTTTACCAGGGTATCCCCGGTCATAGGGATGTAGAAATCATCACAGGATTCAATTTGATATGTGGTAGAGCTCAAACGGACACCTCGATCAAAAGTTATGGCCGTTTGAAGTTCGATATTTTTTCCACATATTTGGGAACTTTTTTAATTTTTTTATAATTTTTTAGACTTCTAATTTTTATTAAATGACTATTACTCCATAATAATTTAAAAATTATTAATTTAAAATATGATTTTAATATTTTTAGAAGCCATTTTCATTAAATATCTTATATATTAAGTGTAACTGTATATTTATACTTATCTAAAATATATTTAAAATTATATTTAGAAAATATATATTATATTTATATCAATATAACTATATCTATATATTTAAATATTAATATATTATTTTAATGAATTTGTTTTGAAAAATAGCCTTTATTAGAGCATTTAAAAAAAGCACAGATAAAGGGGGGGGGGTACCTTTATTAGCGCTAAAAAAAGCGCTGTTAAAGGGGGTACCTTTATCAGCGTTAAAAAAAAGCACTGATAAAGGGGTAATTTTATCAGTGCTTTTTTTAGCGCTGATAAAGGTACCCCCTTTATCATCACCTTTTCATTAGCGCCGATAAAAGTGTGGCACTGGGAAAACTGTTTTTTGGTAGTGTGTGAGACAAAAAGGGGTGAGAGTCGTGGAAATAAATTTCAAATAATGATATATAATCATAACATGAAGGAAACATTTGAATATGGAAGTAACATAAAATATGACATAATAAACATATGTCATGGCTAACCACAAAGAAATCAAAAAATATTTTAATAATTATAACCTTCTATTTCAAGTACAGACATAAGTGTTCCATATATACCATACAACAGAAAGAACTACTTCTTCTATTTTAACCCATGATGGAGGAGTGTGGGTTAAATTAATGGAAACCCGAGACAATGAATGTTATTTAAAACATGGTGAGTACCTTTTGTGGGAATGGTAATAGATTTTCACTATAAATAAAATCTGTCATGGAAAATTAGAGGATGATTTTGACAAAAAACTGGGGTATATAGAGATTCAAGGAAGGGTTAAATGAGGGTTAATTGGGTATATAATCACTCTGAAATAAAAAGTAATGTAATAGTAATATGTATATACATATCCAAACAAGAATAGTTTTAAAAAAATGAAAAATCTATAGAATGGTCTTGAATAAATAAGAGAAAGAGAGGATCCATTTCCTTGAGAGGGTACTTCTAAAAGAACTAGAGGATATTCTTAAGAGATATATAGAACATATAAAAAAATCTAGAGTGAGGATGGTAGATTAAATTAGAGATTAAAGGTTTTAGAGTGAAGGGAAATGGGAGGTTGGGTGGGTTTATATATGAAATGAGAGGGGAATTCTTTAAAAATTGGAAAAACTTATTTTGGACTCTATATAATAATTTAATACATAACACAAACCATCCCATTTTTTCCCATGTTTTTTAATAAAGAGGGTTTTTTAATTGTTTTATCCAGAAAAAAACAAAACTCATTACAATAATACCCTTTGTTATATGGTTGTGAATCATATTTATCCATAATTTATTTAAAAACCAAAAAATATTACAGTGGTTTTTGAGGATTCATTAAGGGATTATAAAATTAATTAAATAACCTAAAAAATAAATTATTTTAAAGTGGAAAAATAATTTTGTTTATATACACTATTTATTGTAATTATTATACCACTTTTAAGATTTTATGATGTTATAATTCATACTGTATATTTATATCACATTTAATTTTGACCAAAAAATTCAACTACCTCCTAATATTCTAAAAAATTAGCATTGATTAATTTAGATGTGATTATTTCATATGTAATGTTAATTTATCACATTAATTATCATAATATTTTCAATTAAACTTTCAATTCAGAAAATACATATTTATTTAAAAATATTAGTTTTTTAGACAGTAATTTTTTTCTGACCCTTATGAAAATTACAATTGACATCGTAAAATTTTATTATTTTTTATTTAATAAATATTATTTAATATTAAAATTCTATTAAAATATAATTTACTTATAAAATTAATTAATTAACGAAAATTTTGTCTTAATTGAAACTATATATTTCCCCAAAAATAGTTTTGGAATTCATCGTATCAAAATAAGAATATTATAAAACCAATTATGTACTCATTTGAAACATAATAATTAAAATTAATAAATGTAATGGTTATTTTACTCAGGAAATATATAAAATTCATAGTATTAAGGTCTATAAGAAGAGTCCATTATTACATCGGTGAATTTACCAAGGGTTAGGAGTGTAATGGTGAGTCATCCTTTGGGTTGTTCTATGAATAGGGGTTTGCCCTGGATCTCGATGATATTGAACATATCCCATAAATGGTTTGACTCATGATTTTTTTGATTAATATTATATTTTCCTTGGACAATAGAAAATAACGATGATGCTATATGCCTCATAATTTCTTCTAAATGGGATTTATAGTGTACAATCCTATTGGTCGTGGCCATCAATCATTTCTTCTATGTCAATTGAACATTATCATAATGATTAACAGACAAATTTATATTGGAATTTCATAGCTAAACCATTATATATGTTTATGAATCATAATAGTATTTTATATATGGTAGAACATATAATAGTCCAAAATAACCAGTGTAGTTATTGTATTTTCTATAACAAAACTACATTATAATGTATTTATGCATTCAAAAATGTGATTTCATTTATAAATTTTCTTGTTGTTACATTATTCCAAGCAACTGAAATTTGACACTCATAATATCATTTTATACCCTAATAGATAATGATATTTTTTTTCACCACCTCTTATAGTTGCTATGTTGTTTCCTCAAACATGAGGTTCTTCTACAACACGTTGAACTTGCCAGTTGAATTTTTTCATATAACATTGTCTATATGATATAAGATCTCCAATGGCCACTCATCATATGAAAATTCATTATCTAATAGTAAAAAAATCATTATCCAGTTCATGAGAGGTGTCTGTTGCATAAATCCTCATGATGGATAAATGGAACAAACCTTGTTCTTTAGATAGGTTAGGTTAGAGTGCTAGTCCATAGGCAACTGCTCAAATTCAATCATGGATCTCAAAGGGACCAATGTAATTTAGACTAATGATTCTATTTTTCTAATACCTAATTATTTTTTCTATGGTAATATATTAATGAATGATTTATCTATGACCACAATATTTAGATCACATTGGTTATTATATTAATATATTTTAAATATAAATTTTTTATATTACATATATTGTAGAATGGATTAAATATTTCCCATAATCACTTAGATAATATAAGGTTCCCTCAACTTCTACTCTCTAAATTTATCATATCATGTTTGGGTCTGAATCCTCTTCTCATACATAACATCATAAGGATTGATTTTAATTTAATAGTTGATACTATTATTATATGCGAACTCCCCTAGGGTACTCTTACAATCCAAATATCATGGTAAATTCAATAAACATGACCTCAACTTATATTTTATAGATTAAATGGTCCTCTCATTCTGAACATTCATTTGAGGGTGATAAGTAGTACAGAAACCCAACTCCATATGTAGTGCTTACTTAAGGCCTTTTCTATATACTCTTTCAAATCATGAGAAAATGATTAGATATTTTGGAGAGTAGAAGTGAATATAATCTCTCCACTTCAATAATCTTTATCATGGTGAGTTGCTTTAGTGTTAAGTCTTTCTTAATAGCTATAAAATATTCCAACATTGTAAGGTGGTAAATTACAACTCATATGGTGTTATTACCTTTATTTTTCATGCGGAGTCCTATGATGAATCCATATATTATGTTTCCCCTTTTCTATATTGGTTTGTGAAATCGATGAAAAATAAAGATACAATTTTTTCATTCCAAATTCAATTATTGGAATACCACACATTTAGATATAAACCACACAATCACAAATTTCATGTAATAAAAAAAACAATTTAGTCCACTAATATTTATATAAATTAGTTCTTATTATATGAATAGAGATGAATGACTTATAAACATCTTCCATAAGTTCCCATTTTCGATTATGGTTTTTATGCGACACAAATTTAGGTAAAAGTCCATATAAATCCATTTTATAAAAATTTGAACTCCATAATATTCTACGAAAATTTCAATAATACCTCATGGTTTTTTCTTACTCCTTGATCCTCTAAAGAATGGATGGATGAGAAGTTATTTTACAAAGGTATTTTTAATATAATTTTATTATTTTATTATCCATCTATATCATTCCTAACTAGATTGGGTCCCTATAAATCTTCATAGTGGACTGGTTTGTATAATAATTTTATTTATAAAGAATATTCTACTTTGTTCACCTTTCCGAAATGGTAACAGATTGATAAAATCATAATCCAGGATCCCATGTAACAACCATTGTTTGTGCATATGAAGCTCATTTTGTGAGAATATATAGTTGGGGATTTTATAATACATATATGTGTCAGTATTTTCTCAATTGAGATATTGTTTCTAAATATTACATGTGAAGATAAATTCAGAAAATTAAAGGTCATGAGTAGGGTTATTTTTATCACTAATCTATAATTTATGGTAGGTATACTCTATCACTATTCTATCGTGCATGAGTACACACCGAGATCCCTTTTGGGAAAAAACATTACAAATCACAAATTTTCCCCCTAGTAGGTAAAATTTGCATTAGTATAGTAATTATCATGTTATTAAACTCCTTAAATCTATTTTCTCATTAACCTGTACATTAAAAATTAACTCCCCACTATGTAATATGTTTTACTGTATATGATAATCATGTTAATTTTCTCAAAAATTGATTATAGTTACAATAAAATCAAATGAAACTACAGATTTGTATCCCATTTGTTGGTTTTGGATATCTTCTAATTATTATAGTTTTTAAGGATCCATAAGAAAAACATTTTCTTATGATAAAATTATACCTGAAAGTTACATTCTCCACCCATTAATCTCAATTATTTTTCTTAAAAAATTACACTTCTTTATCGAAGTGTTCAGTTTGTAACTCAAATTATCATCATGTTCATCAATTATTTTTGTGTAGATATGAAGTTATTCTAAAAAATACCAATAATTTTTTAGGGAAGTTACTAAATAATATACTCATAATCACCCTGAATTATTATGGAAAACTAGTGAGTCTAAAAGGAATTAATATTAACTCATAGTCTATGCACATTGTAAAACATGTAGTTTTGAGGATATTATCCATATTCACATTTACATGATACTACAATGACTAAAGATCCACCATAGAGAGATATTGAGATCCATTCCTCTGATTGAAAAATTAATCAATACATGTAAGGGGATATTTTTTCTTTATTGTGGTCTACATGAGCTTAGGGTATTCAATATAGTAGAACATTGAGCCTTCCATTATTATGATGAGTTTCACCAGTACACCCTATGGGGAAGCACATTGGTGTATAAACTGTTTATCTAAATTTTCATTCATTTCAATCTTTAGAATGTTAATTTATATATTGGGAATTCTATATCAAGTATTTTATAATGGAAAATATTCATGAAAAAGCTCTATTAATAACTCAAACTCTCGACTATGAGGAAGGCCATTCCATTCTTCTGAAATAAAATTAGTGAATTCCCTCATAGTAAGACAATACATAATTATGATCTATTCCTTAGTCAAAACGATTTAAGTAAGAAATGATTTCTATTAGGGGAGAAATATATATATTTTTAAGATAATAATACCAAAGGATATTTATATTATTCATCACACTTTTATAGAATGACTGAAAGATTCATTTTATGTATGGTGATTTCCATTTTGTAGAAATTTATATAGGGTATATATATGGAAAGGCAATCCATGCCTTGAATGATGTTAGATTCTTGATGATAAGGTAGTCGACTTATGAATCCTTCTATCTCTCATAAAAACACTAATATCCCATTTTAAATCAAAATTTAAAGATCCATATGTCCCTAGATTAATTTTATCATCATAAATGAGTCTCATAAGATATTACTTTTATATGATCACACCCTTTTACCACATTAATGATAGAGAGGATTTGAATCCAAGTTTTTATTTTATCCACCTACCCTTGTCACTTTGAATTCCATAATAGATTGATTAATATAAAACTCTACCCCCTAAATAAATACTATATATTAAAATATTTCCAATGTGCTTTACAAAATATTATGTGAAAACATTTCTCTTCAAACTCCTGAAATCTTGATATTTAGATGTTATCATAAACCTTTTCTATAAACATATTCTCATCCCATATGATACCATATACTGAAATCTAAAAAAAAATCAATCATTCAGAGATACAACCCTTGGAAAACACAGTCCTATATTTCATCTTTAGCTTCATTAATGAATTTATGATTTAATTTTTTTTCATTTTGCATCATTTCATAAAAAAAAATCCATTTACATAATTTTAATATATATTACAATGAAATTTTTAGTGAGGGAAATTAATACATGGTATTGATTCATTGAGAGATCCACTAATCCTGTTAACATTGAACTCATTGTTTGAAAAAATATATTAGTCTAATAATCATAATTGTATCCCTCTCCACTGCCTTACTTTTGTTGATGCTAACAAAATGAATATAGATATTTTTGAAAAACATGATGTGATATCAATCAAACAATCACTAAATCATCAGTGAACATGAAAATGTGAAAAAGTGTGCGAAAGAAACTTATTATCACCAAAATTATATAATAAATTTCAGATAAACTCAAAGAACCACTTATTTTAGATGATATTCTGATTTTTATATTAATATTTTTTTAGATGAGGCTAAAAAAGCAGGAGGTATCATAAATAAATATATGTAAAAATAACTACTTCTAGAATAATTAAGATTAATAATATCAACTATTAAGATGATTATAGATGTTAAGTTATTCTTTTAAATAGGGATACCCAGTATTTTAAACATAATAGATTTTATAGTAGCTTATTGGTATATATAAATTTGTCAGATGATTGTACATTATTAGAAAAAAATAGTCGAGCATAGAATTCTAGAATATTACAACTCCTCCAAGAAATTGAATTATCTAGTGGTTCAATACCAGTTAAAAAATGATCTAATATGATAGTTTAACATTAAATGTTACTTGAAACTAATATATCATTCAAATATATCTTGGATTTATCATTAGCTTCATTTTAAGCACATCATCATCCATTCCTCAATTTTCTAAAATTGTGATTAGAAGAACTTAAATAGATTATTAGAGTGGTTAATTGAAACAAATTTCGGGGTATTACATCATCTGACAATTTAAATTATTTTAGATTTTTTATGAAAAATTTGTCTCTATTTATCTTATTATCAAGTGGAATTTTTGAACCAAAACACCCAATGGATCTTACCACCCCTTAAGGATATGGTAATTCTGAACCCTATTAGAAATTGTTAAAGACATTAGGAGAGGGATCCTTTTGAATCATCAAGAGGGGTATTGTGGTTAATCCCAATGGACCATCACTTTTCCTCCATCCTTTCTCCAAACCATGATTATTTGATGTTTTTATTAAAACTTCATACATATCATTCACTATATATTTTTAATTTGAATCTTTTTTTCTTGGGATTGTGATTCATCTCAATCGAGAGTATATTAAATTAGTTTTTATGATCTCCATCTATATTCTTATCTTATTCTAGTGGATCTAGAGGTATTATTAATGACTCATTCCACACAACATATCTCTACTTCTATATTTTATATTTCATGTGATTCTTATATTTCATGGTTTCATGAATAATCTAATGAGTACATATTTTTTTATTGGGGAGGAAGATACAAAATTTTTACATGTCTTCCTCCAATGGAGGTTTATTTATCTTAAATTCACATTTTAATTTGTGGAATATTTTTTGTACCCACCAAGGATTATTTCACGGATATCCCTTCTTACATCCATAACATCACTCTCATCCTCTTCCTACCATGGTGAACCTATCTTCATGATTATATCATTCTTTATAAGAGTTAGTGTATCTTACCCATTTATCTTCTAGACATTTTAATGTTATTTCCTGGGGGGATTCTTTGACAATATCCTAGTAGGTTGTTGGTACACCTTTGATTGAACTCATTGTTTTCTCCAAATGATATAAACATATATTATAGCTCAATGGGATGTCTTTAATTATATATTCTCTTGATACATAGAAGACGATTTGAGGAAATACGTATGTATTATTTTACCTTCCCAACAATTATCCATCTATAATATAATTTAAAGATCCCTTTGATAGCACATATTGATCATATTTTTTTAAAATATATATCATGTTCTTATTCCATGGGATAGATGTAGATATAGATGGTGATATGTTTTCGACATAAATAACTTTATATTCTAGATATATACTGATGTTTTCTCACAGGATCCTATAACTATTGGACTTTCTCCTTAAGATATCTTATAACACATTTAATAAACAAATAGCTTCAATTGCAGATTTTATTCCCTCTTTATAAAGCATCTAGTAATGTATGAAATTCAATTGTATTTATTTTTACATGAAAATTTTATACTAGATAACTTTTTATATTTAGTTAATTAGATCACTCAATTATTTCATTTTATCCCCAATCTTATGTGTACTAGTAATAAGGTTAACCTCTTCCCTTTTAATCTAATCATTCTCAATGAAAAAATATTCATTGATATTATAGTCAATTGATTACATGACCACCCACTAATCCACCTTCCCTCTTATAGGATGTATCTTTTCATTATACTATTATTATAATGTAGATTATTTATTTATTTTATCTAATGTCTTGATCGAGAATGTTTTTTCATCTTTATTTCTCCCAAGTGATTTTTATTTAATATATAGTTTCATAGTAAATAATTCCCAATCGGATCATTCATGATAAATATAAAAATGTCATTATATTTTATTAATAATATATCTATATACTTAATTTTATTATTAATATATTCTCATTATGCTTATCTAATTATTTTAAAAATTCTTTTTCATCAGAATATTTATCAAGATCATATAGCTCATTTTCACAACAAACAACTATAAATATTTTACTTTTAAATTTATCATCTTTAGATTTATCATTAATTTTTTCTCATTTTATGAATATTATCTTCAATAGACACAAGATTTTTGTCATTATATATAATTTAATATTTCAAAAATTCAGTATTCTTTTATTACACATTAGTCATCATATTAATATTCAGTTTTTTCAGCTTCCTTGACCTGTTGATTATTAAATTAAATTGTTTTTTGGTTAGTCCATAGTAAATTACCTATTATGTATATATATAGTATCTTATTTAAAGAAATTTCCAATATGTTTTTTTATTCTTTGAATATAAAATGTTTCTTGAGAACCATCAAGCTCAACTCAAATGTCAATAACAGTATATAAATCTTTCAATTATTGGTACAAATAAAAATTCCACAATTTAATAGAAAAATACACACCTTTGTTAGAATAATATTTAATAGTATAGTTAGAATCATTTACTAAGATTTTATTGCATCATGCACCAAAATTCATTGTCTTATTCTTTTTTCTTATTCTTTCCTTTTTATAATGTTCTGTTCACCAATAAAGTTACCTCGAATCATATATTTTCTAATTTATAATCCATGTATTTAAAGTGTAATAAAAACAAGATTTCACATTGTATCATTTCCATAAATAACATTTAGAGTCCAAAAATTTCATAGGATGTTTAACCACATATAGAATTATTAAAAAAATCAGAAGAAAATTATATATTTAGAATCATATCTATTAAATAGTTACCGATTCATTCACAATTCACTCTCATGACAGTGTCTCGTTATATATACTACATTGCCTCATAACCATATTCCTACATAAACCATTTATTTTATTTATTATATGCTTGAAATAAAATTCAACCATAAAATTTGTTATAAATTATAGAATCCATGCGCAGAAATCCAAAAAATGATTTTTATGTTGAAAAATGAGTCAGAACCTTTAAAATTTGATACCACTTATTACAACCAAATTAAAATTGGGGAGATAAATTAGGGTAAGGGAACAATTTTTCATTTTCTTATTTGGGTGTAAATATTATTTAATATTTTGTTCCCACATTGGAAGGAACTATGTTAAAAATGTATTACATGATTACACAATCACCAAAACAATGAAAAATATCTACGAATTTAAACTATGAATACAATATAAAATATTTTAACAAGTTCACAAAAAAAGGATATGTCCTTGATGAACACACTGGTGTATTTTTGATGTCATAAATTCTTGTATGATTGATTAATTATATGGATACAATTTTATTTAATGATCATTCAATAAAATGATCACTTCCTTAATAATTTACTCAGATCATTCACTCCCCAAAAAATGTACACAACCAATTTTTCACTTCCACAAAAAACATCTGTGATGTTTATTCCATAGTTTATAGACTTGTAGGTCTCTTCACTAAATATGAAACATGATGTTCTATCTCTATTAATAAACATAACCTTATTTAATTATTACTCAGGATATGATTATCCATTTTTTCTCATACGTTTCTCACTTAAACTATTCTAGATGAGATAAACTATTAAATGAGAGGGTTTAGACTTGGAATTTCATAACATAATCTCTACATTGATTCTTCTATAATTGAGCATAATTCCACACTAAAAGTTTCTTGTTTCCCAATAGGAACATAAGATAAATGTAATTCAATGATTTAATTACCATGTAGATCCCTTTTCTTCCATCATAATGTGAAACCAAATTCAGAATCCTTCAAACCTTTCTTCAAAATTTGGGTAGGACAATAGAAATATTTATTGGGTAACCTCTCATGTATATAACTCATAGTTTTTACTATTTTATTTTATAAACCATGGTTGAAATACTCCTCTGATTGAAATAATGATAAGTACCAAAACCATGGGTGAATGAATCCATAGGGTGAAATACCATTATATGTCAGTCCCCTAGGTAAAAGACCCAATAGAATGTAAAATATTGTGTGAGACCACTACGTGATAGACTTTTAGTAACTCAAAATTTGAGGGTAAAACTATTTTGTTGGTAAGTTTATCTATAAGAATTATATAATTCGATCACCTTATGTGAAACCACGAACTTGTGACTCCTCAAGGTATACAATACTGGGTATTAATAAATATCACAGTTTCTTTCAAGAATTAATCAATACATATCGAAAAATAATTCTCCATATATATTTTAAAATTAAAAAAAATGGGAATGTATCGTGTTTCTCAAAAAATAGTATTCCAAAAATAGATGCTGGATTATCCATTCATTCTTCGTCCTAATAACTAATTTGAATTTTCTACCATGATCACATGAACGTCCGAGCTTCATGTGATCAAGATCCTCTACATCACATGGCTCCCTATCATTTATTTGTATAGGTGGACACCTAACTATTACATATTTGATCTAAATTGTGATCTAGATCAAGTCTTTTTGATCGTATGAACATTATCATAATATTTTTTTATGTGTTAAGGGGATTTAAATTAATATCTTCTCTGGTATAAAAAAAACTTGTACAATTTCATAAAGTTGATGGGTAATCTTTTCAAGCTTTTTGATTATGTGATGACTTAATCCGAGATAATTTCACTTTTCATAACTTATTCTATATTTCACAATTCATGAATGAATGTATTTGGATGTGCCACTTTCTTACATAAAATGTTTCAACCACACCCTATACGATCACATGACCTAACACATCTTATAATATTATGATACCAAAGTATGCTTATCTGATACACTTTACATCATTATTATTATGTGCTCTACATATCATTATCATGCGACTAGTTCATAGTCACATGATACGCTTGAATTTTCCATTTGAAACATGCATGTTATGTGCATCTCTCAACTTACCATTTCATCTGACATCATATGACCCATGAGGGTTTATATGTCCACATGTCTCTTACACACTTACACAATTTTAGGATCCATTCAACATTATTCCATCTTGTAGATATTTTAATCATACATTAATTGAAATCTATTTCTCTATATTTGAATCCCCGGAATATAACAAACACATGGAAACAATGCCTACATCAATTCCTCTTTTGTTTTTTTGAATAGACGATTTATATTGGAATGTTAAACTTCAATATTAAAATAAATACACACTATAATTAATCTATAAAATCAATAAAAATTCATATATAATATGTAATGTATAAAGTGATTTTCATAGTCTTTACCCAAAAATTGGGTTTATAACAAATAACTATTCTATCAATATTTATACATAATACTGATTGAAAACAAACACAACACCAATAGTAGGTCTTAGTACAAAAAAGAGCACTTGTTTCACATGTTAAAAAGACTAATAAATAGATAATAATTGATTTGGATACAATATAATGTATATAATACATCATCCATTCATTTTTAGGCATGTTTAAAACTTGTTCTCAAGTCCTTTACTCTTAAAATTTTCAATTTTACCCTTCGAGGTATTACTATGAAAACTAATTTTTACATAAGTGATTTAATCATAATTTCATAAAACAAAATGTTATTTATGATAAAGTACTGACCCTCAGATTCCATATATAAATTTTGGTTTATTAGATAAAATTTATACATATTGAAGATAAATTTAAATATTACTATATGTAATGCATTAAAAAAATTCTTTTTTTGAAAAAAGTATCTTTTTAGGCTATATATTAATTTATAGGATATAATTTTACATTTCTATGATTTTGATGATTTAATGTGTTTTATTAAAAAAATATACATAATTTTTTCTTTCAATGAAATTATGAATGAAATTATAGAAATTAATTTAACTAAATATAATTCCAAAAAATGTTATTATTATAAAATATTCCTAGAGGAAATAAAATTTTAATAAAGGGATTTCTAAATTAAAAATAGTAATCTTAAATTGTATTTATTTATTTATTAAATACATTATTATCTAATTAAAATGATTCATAATCTTCTAGGTATTGGTAATGTAAATATAATGTCACACTTTTGGTAAAAATGTTCTTTTCACTATTCTACTACAAATTGTCTATTTTAAAACAATTTAAAAAATTAACCATATTCTAATATTGAAGTGTATAATTAAAAAATTAATTTAATTATTTAAAATTCAAATTTTAAAATATTTAAGTCTATATTTTAAATGAGAATAAAAACTACATTGAAAAACCATGTTTATTGAAATAACGGCCTTTTTAAACTTTATGTTTCTTCAATCTCATTTCATACAAATTTATACATAATAAATTTTTTATGTAATAGTTTTAAAAAATATAATATATTAATGTTTTACCAATGAACAATTTATTTATATCATATAAAAATGATATATTGTTTTTTAAAACATCCACTAAAGGAATCATTTTGAAAAAGAAAAATAATGATATGTAAATATTTTAACTAATTATTATCTTTTTATTTACTAATTGTTATAGTATTTTAATTTTTTAATTCTCAAATTTTTTAGTTGTTTAATTAGATATCTTTTTTATATGACACAAGATGTTGAAGTTATTATTAATTAAAACGGTCCAAAATATGATGTCGTTGGAAGTGGTTCTTGTTATGGTGGAGATCTTGCAAGGATTGTGTTCTTTTGTTAGGTTCTTACACCATACATAATAGTTTAATCTATGATGATTCATTTTTTTAGTATGGACCACAAAATGTGTAGTTTATGGTCATACCACTTGGACCTTGTGATAAATAGTTTTCAGTCATGTAGTTTGGACTATGATGTTGTTTAATTTATGTTCCTATGAATATGATATAATGAAAAGAGAATTTTTTTAAAAAAGTATTGTTTTATTGATATAGAGACTATATGATGGAGGTTTCTACACTAATTTTAATCATTCATAGAATAAAATTTATTCATATAAAATATTAACTTATTTCCTATAAATAATATATAAATAAGTGAGAACCTCTTATCAAGATGAAGAACAATTTTAAAATAAAATTTTTGACTTGTACTAGGAAAGGATATATGTGGATCACTATATATATTATACTAATAGGAAGGGATCCACACATAGTTATGATATATATAGGATGGGATAATGTATTGAAGACTTTTTTTATAGTGAAACCTAATGTGCAAGATGAGTCTATATAGTTAGATATGGTCAGATGCTGAGGTATTTTTTATTAGATCCAAAGAAGAAATTTCATGTGTCAATACAAAACCTATTATAGTAAAAAGCACTCCAAAATAATTTTTTCGTATAAACAATGCATTTTTTGTATGTTAAAATTAAGGAATGAAACAAATTCATCCACTATGAACTCCTATACAGATATGGTACTTATATTGGTCATATTAGGACACAGAGAGTTGGATAATCCATGATTTTTAATGTCTTACAAAGATGACCGTATGTATTGAATTTTACTATCAAATGATAACGACTGTGTTGTTTCACATTTTATGTCTATATTTCTAAGACTTGTATATTATTGAATTAAAAATCCAGTTATCTAAGGATTATAATTAACATAAGAGGAACAAAACATGATGATAGTGATGGGGAACATTTTCACCTAGCATGGGATCTTAGAAATATAACCTTATGATAGATGAGGCCCTCTTTCAATGATCTATACCATATAATAGAGAAATAATGGATTTAATGATTGTCCACTATATGAAATTTGTGGTTTTAAATGGTGGACCATGGTTTTTATTTTAATGTCAATAAATGTTATACACAGAAAAAATATTTCTTCACCCTAGTGCTAGATCTATAGAGAAAAACCTGATATGAGGGAAGAGATCAAATCACCATGAGAATGATAAAGGAATTGGTTGGGATCTGTGGTTGAACCTGAGATTAGAGATACTTGTGTCAATATGCATCATATATTAAAAGGAATCATTGCAGGGATAGTTCATTATGATATATCAATCATATGAACAGATATGGTTCATTTAACGGAAAATATGAGTGAAATTGGATCCTTTGTGAGAGAAGTTAGAATTATATAAGATATTAATTAAAAATGATCACATCCTCAAAGTATAATACCTTGGAAAATAGTGAACAACTTGTCTTAGGATAGGGGATCATGGACTCCCCTTGTATATCAAGGTAATAAGAATCAATCTATTAATAGTTATGATATATAGGTAAAATTAGGTTCACCGTGTCACAGTGATAAAAAAAGTGTGGGAATCCACCATGAATAGGCGTTTTGGATCTAGAAACAATTTAGTGGAATCATTTTAATATTGATTTTGTCCAATTTAAATTTATTATATGTAACTATGTATCTTAAAAAATATGAATACAGAAACATTTAGTTCTTACAATAATGGAATTTCATATTGGGGAAGAATATATAATAAAAAAGGGGGATGTGAAATTAGAAATCTTATATAAATGTAATGAAAATTTCCCTCGCACACCTTTCAGAAAGCATATGAGGTTGTGTATAGATGAAATAGAAAAAATAGTGGTTACATCATCTGATAAGAAATGTTTTTCCTATATTGGAACATAGTGCATTTCAATCATGATAATTAAAGAAACTGATTAGAACCTCTAATATCATGTGATAAATTCTTAGTGTGTGAAGATAGAGTTATTTGTAAGATTAGTTATACCACATTAGAGAACATGTTTGGGTCATTTAAATCACAGATCATGTATTTTTACATCATGAATTAATGACAAAAGTGAAATGTGGTTTATATTCCTATATCATATACTTGGGTGATGTAGTTTAACATATTATAATGAGGATATTTTTATATAGTTTAAAATATTTGTTAAATGGATTTTATAAACATCATTTAAAAAATTAAATAGGTTTTCTCAAAATCATTCATTGGTGATGGGTATGATATTCTATCTGTCAATTGAGACCAAGAAATATGATCCATTGGAGTTTACCATGTGTACAACATAATGTCCCTCTAATTTTAGTTCAATATTATAGGTATTATTTCTATATATCATTTAATATTTAAGGGAAAACAATAAATCCCATTGGAGGAATAATCAGAGGTGAAATTTATTATTGACTACTCAAATTACCCCATTCTCATGGATTTAGAAGTTTTCTGTGTGTACATTATATTCTCATTGAGTCCTTTAACACATCTACTCACTTGTGAGACTATTCCACTTCAGATAAATGACATGAATATATCAGTTCCACGTAAGGTATGTTATACATAGATTGATATTATTTTCCTTATCCCATATATAATAAAATATGGATCTCTTTCATATTAGTATGGTTTGTATTTTAATAATACAAAAAAGATTGAATGATCTTATCCGGATAAGACCTTCGGTCTCTTTCCACCATCATGGAGAATATATTAGAGATATCCCAATTGAAATATTCTATATATGAACTTATCAGAACATGGTTTTGGGATGACTGGTTAGACTGAATAATGTAATAATGATAAAATCATTTCAAAACAGAAGAGTTTACGATGATTCAATTATCCATTAATATTCAGTGAGGAAAACAGAGTCTATTAATGATTCTTGAAATCAAAAAATATATGATACCAATTTCCGTAACACCCTTCAGAAATGTCCCTGGAAACATATTAAAGGATGAATTAGTGGAATAATAGGTGTAGTTGAACTAAGTAGTTGTAACTTGGGGATATGTATACATAACATTGAGTCAATAAATTTGAATTTATCAATAATATTTGTAAGCATGTAATAAATCTAAGGGTTGAGAGTTTAAATTAGTATATATTTTTTGTGAATTTCATTTAATAGTGAACCCTATAATGATTTTCGCCATTGTTGGTCATAAGTGTTCAAGATTATTTATTTGATGTGATATATTGGACATCCTTTATGATTGTGAGGGTCTCATCCCCTTCAATTAATATGCAGATTAATCCATGAAAGGTTATTTTTTAGAAGGATTTGTAACATCAGGAGTCTCCATAAAGGATCAAAGTCACTATCCACTGTGAGATTTCTCGTGATTAGATCAATTTGAATAAATAATTTATCTTTCAAGAGAGACCATTATGGGGGAAAACTATCCAATAAATTGTATCAGTTTGTGAGGATAGTGGCTCAACATTCAATGGGGTTTTTTTTAAATCATTTATTTCTTCCATATTCCAACTAACTAATAGAGATACTGCTTGGTGGTTCATTATACATATAATTCTTTTATCATCATTCAGAATATATAATTTTTTGGATACTTTAGACAAAAAATTATTAATATAATTATGTGAATTAATGAAGTAGATAAAATATGTTTTAGGGGGGTATTATAACATAAGCCCTCATATAATCAATTAAAGGGATCAATTATTGTTATCATTGAAACATTCAAAATTAATAAGTTTATCCAAAAACTCTGAGTCTCCTATGATAGCCAATTAGGACAAGGGTAACTTTTGGTCCAGATATATGGTTATATTGGTGGTATTGGTTTGATTATTTTTTATTGGTTGAACATTCTAACAACAAAAATGAATATAGAAGAATTGATTTAACGATAGAGATATGAAATTCTTAATAAAACTCTATTTTGTTTTAAATTTTCCATGCTTATTCCTATCAAGATTCTTGAAAACCCATTAAAATTCTTGTCCCATATTTGGGGAGTGTCATTAACAAATAAAACCTCTTACTTGGAATGTTCTATGCTCATCAAGGAACTTTTTTTTGGAAGGTTATGGGGTAAGAAAATCAACGTATTCCTTCCATATGATATAATTTTTGGTAAAAAATAAATATAAAACTACAAAAGGATGATAACCATGTTTGCTATATTTATAGACCATATTAGATGAATGATTATTCATTTGAGTATATCAGTGTAATAGACCAATCAGACCCTATGATGTAGTTGTTATTGTCTCATATTTTTCACTTAAAATAATTGTAATGATATTATTCATGATATTAGATCATTGAAACTTATTGTCAATAATTATTTCTATAGGATAACAGATAATACTTATTTACCCTACATCATTCTTTTGCATAGGAAGGGAATCGAGAAATTTCTCCATATTAACCCAGTACAACAAAAGTGGACTTCCTTACGGGGGTCATCAATATCGATGGTATCAAAGTATATATTACTAGATCATCAATGTATATATGATAATATTCATCCCATCGATAGATGGATCCCACCATTATCAGCTTTATAATGGGTAAAAATTGTCTCATAAGGTTTTATTTAACGAATTTGATACAAGGGAGGTATCCCTAATGCCTTATCAACATTTTATAGACTCAAGGATATTGAATTTCTAGGAGTTACTTGGTGTTATTATAATTTTTATTCAATTTCATGATCATACATTAAAATTTAGGTTAATTTCTCTAATAAAAGGATAAAATAAAATTTCATGTGATTCATTTTCATTTTGTATTGCCACATCATATTTCAAACTATTTCATTATTTTTTATATGATTACAACATTTTTCTAACTTGATCATCAAATCATCAACATAACATCAATTATTTTCCATATGAAGGTCATGAAGATATTTTTGATTGAACATTTATCTGTATAACACAATTTTTCAATACTTAGGTATTTAATTTAGAGAAATATACCATTTCAAGTGCCCTAAAAGTAGTATCAAATTCATATTAATGTTTTATCATTAATTGGTTGTAGATATAGTATCCGTACCAGAAAGAGATGTCTTCAAATATAGGGGTTACTTTGATAAAATTTTCCAAGAATATTACTATAAAATAAATATTAAGATAATGTTATTTGAGACCCTTGATGAAAATAAAAAACCCTCATCAACTTATAAATATTATTTATAAGGACTATATTACTGATCCAATTTAGGTATTGAACATATCTAATAATACTATAATTAATGAGATTTTATACACTAGATTACAATTTAGAATCATGGGATGAATTCATTATACTATTCACCTACTTGAAACCATCATGATGATCTCGAAAATCCAAATTATGGCTAGTAACATAAAGGTAATGTTTTAAAATATTTATGTACTTCTAAGAGAATAAATCCTATTACCTTGATTTTAAAACCATATGTGTGCCTATTTCTCTTTCAGGAGACACAGTTTCCATGATTAATTTGGTTGAAGAATCTTCTTCTATACCAATATTAAATTTAATTAGTTCAATAATAGTGGAAGAGACAACTTCTTTAAAAATTATTATTAAATTTCACAGATCTTTATCTTCTTCCACACCATAAATATCATTTTAAGTGGGGGGAATTAAATTATTTTAAACTATATATGTTGAATTTGGGAAACTTTGATCTCCTATGAATGACTTGGTCATATCATTAGATCAAAAGGGTTCAGGATAATTTTCATTAGTATAGTGGGAATATTGAATTGGTTCACCATTATCACCATTATTAATTGGGGAAAATATTTACAAGTATCACGAGATATAGGATATGATATAGTGTAATATTTGATTTCAAGACACATACAGCGTGATATCATCTAGGCTACCAGATTTGGTTCATGATGATAACCCTATGAGTGACGAGGCCTCACTTCAGCGTTCATCCCATAAAACCCTTCCTCAAGGAGGAAAAAAGTATCACCTCATCTAGTGAAGTAGTAGATCATTGTAGCTAAGCATGCTGATGATGTGTGATGGATTTGTACACACTGTGAGTTCCAGCATTAGATTCCACTAAGGTTCTATTGTGATCTAGATCCTCATAAAGTATAAGACTGGATAGATATGGTTGTCCATATCTTTTGAAATTTACAAACCCCAATGGATCATGTGGTTTTTCTATTATCTATCCTTTTCAAAAGAGTATTTAGGTTTTTGGTGGAGCCTCCTTACGCAGTTTCATGAAGAGTCGCCTCACATGTGGAATGACTTCTAGAAGATGTTCTGGGAGGATGATTACCCCTATAGTTTGAGTTTATTTGAGATATAGAAGCATCTAAAGAGGAAATAGGGATATAGTATGGTGTTTGAGTACACATAGATGTTAATAAACCTTGCACATTACACAATTGACATGATTTGGGATGCCTACTTACAAGAATTTTAGTTTGAATAGGGAATCTAGAGGGAGATATGAGCTAGATTTGTGCCCTTGTGAATTCCAAAATATACTAGTGTGTAAGAGTTGGAAGTACTGATAAAGGTAATTTTTTCATTGTGAAACCTGATAGATAGTGCTGGTAGTGGTCATAAATCAGTTGAGTCATCTACAGATGCTAGAAGACACCATGAACCAAGATATCGGCAAGGGAGACACATCTCTGATCAGAGTCAGGCATGTGGTCAGAGGAATCCCTAGGAGAGGAGGTTTTTTACATGTGATGGGAGAGGTCACATGGATTAGTAATACCTAACTAGATTTATAATTAATCATAGGAATATAGCTTATGGATATCCACATAAGAGGTAGTACTGTTATCGGGGATATCCTAAGAATGTCCATGATGGTCCTCAGGGATGTGGAGCTGCAAAATGGGTAGGAAGAGCATTGGGTGGTGGAATCCATTATGAGATCCTTCCAAAACCACCACCACCAGGTGTCCCTCGTCTGGCCTAAGGATCCAGAAACTAGGATTGAGAACTGATACATGCTTTGGATTTTTATGATCTTATAATTCAGGATACAGTAAGAGGAACACTATGTGTCACTAATAATTTCTACAGTTGTAACTGTTAGACACTTTGTGAGGTACTCTTTTCTGTACTCTTTTAGCATGAGGTTCAAACCGAGGTGATGTGGGGAGACGATCTAACCATGTGTCATTGTTATTCAGTGTAGCATTAAATTTGTGATAAAAGGGGTCCTTCCCAAAATGAGATGTGTCTTTTAGATGTGATTAAAACTGTGGGGTGATTGAGGACCACCAAATGTAGATAGTATCGAGGTGTGGTGGATGCATCCCTCTAGATTGTGTATTGGGGGCCATCTTACATGTTGGTGTTTGAAAAAATATTTCCCTATAAGACATAGTTTATCATTTTGGATGCCCGTTATTGTTCATTGTTTTGATCATGCACTTGAAAATTGTTTTTATGCAATACACTCAAGGACTAAATGATGTAGTTTTTCCAAGATTTGGACTAGTGTAGAAGAGGGATTATTTTCCAACCATTATGTGTTTTTTTGACTAAAAAACACCATTTGGGTGAGTCAGTGCCTTCCAAAGAAGATATTTTCATTATCTGGTGAATGAGATTCTTATACTACTATGTTCAGGGTATGATTATGTGATGGAGTGTTGGAGAATGTTCTGGTATTTACTATTGGGTTTTTTTTGCATGATCCATTTCTCTAGAGATTCCACCAGAGGGTGTGAAGGAGTTTTTTGTTTGGGGTTACTCTCCTTCCAAGAGTGAAAAAGATTCATGTGGTATTGCACATGCTTTTTGTTTCTATATTCTTTTGGTTGGAAGAATCTACTCACCTTTATTTTTGTGGATACCATTGCGTGCTTAGTATAAACCCTAATGTCGGTGTATGATGTTATTGCCTATGGGACGTGGCTGTTGAGAATCATTGAACATAACTACATGGATCACTATATAGAACTTGAATATATAGTATTTTCCATGAGAATTTTGAGGCACTACTATCTTGGTGATTTTGTTTTGGTTTATGTACACCACTAGAGTCTCAAGTACATCTTCACATAGAGAGACCTGAACCAGAGACATCGACCTGGGTTTCATATCCATCTTGAGTATGAGTTCAAGATAGTCTATACACCATGGAAGGTAAATGTTAAAACCAATTCCCTTATTAGGACGTCACGAGATCATTTATGGGAAGAAGATTCAGAGTAGTTAGTTTCCTTGTAGTTTTCCCTGGTGGATCAGGAGGATACATCTTTTTTCCTATCAATGATATTGGCTAATTCTCTTCATGAGCATGTGAGAAAATTCAAACTGGTTTACATTAACATCAAGATATTATGTGACTAAATATTCGTAGGAAACTCACATGATGATTATTCTAAAATAGAGAATCATTTCATCTTATTAATGTGAAAGATAATGGATCCAGTCACGTTGTGGGAGGTGGTGATACAGGAATTCCACACATCTCTCCTAGATGTAAATCCTAATGTGGGTAATATGTAAAAATATACCTATTGGTTGTTTTAGTGAGAAAAGATGAAGAATATATTATTTCATCACTTATTTCCTCACTTATCTATTGGGGAAGGTAGAGAACCGAGTACTAGGAGTTTTGTTGTAGCCACTTGAGATCCTCAGGATAAAATGGGACATCATATCTGTGGACATTGTCATAGGGATTCAATATAAAATGATGAGATATGACTCCATCAGGGTGATAGTGGGCCAAATCAAAAATTCAGTACACCTACTTCCAATTAGAGATCAGATGTCGATGGAGTGTTTGGGGATGATATATGTATATTAGATAGTTTGACTTCACAAGGTACCCTTGATTGTTTTCTTCAATTGTGATATGCAGTTTACATCACTATTGTGGATGGACCTAAAAGTAGTATCTGGGACCCAGATGGGAATGATCACATCCTTTCACCCTTATATTGACAAAAAGACAGAGTATACTATTGAGTAATTAGAGAATATGATGAGGGATTTCATGTAAGACTTCATCCAAAGCTAAGATGATCACCTACCCTTGGAAGAGTTCACGTTTAAAAAGAACTACAACTCTTCGATCTACATTTCACATTTTGATGCCTTATATGGGAGACCCTATATGAAACCCGTGTGGTGGAGAGATATCATTGAAAAAACCTATATTGGGCCCATAGATTGTATATGATACAATAGAGAATGCCTATCTCATCCATTAGATGATTAAGAAAGCCAAGAGTTGAGAAGAACCTAATCAAGATCAGCATTATAAAGCAGTCGAGTATGATCAAGAGCCTACATCTTCTTCAGAGTCTCTCTATGATGAGGATTTTAGAGGTTTTTCTATGGATGAAAGCTATCCCAAGTATCATCGGGTGATTCAATATCATGAATATAGTTAAAAAGGTTACTCACCACCTCACCATAACCCCACAGTTGGAGTGGGTGCCTGTAATCTTTCAAGTGTTGCGGTTGAAGTGATACATGCATTACCCAACACACATCATTGACTACGGAGAGATGGGAGTTGAGGATATATACAATTTTGTAGGGATACCGATGGTGATGAAGGATCAGTAGGAGCAGAAACGTCATTGAGCATCCAACCCTTTGGTTTCTGTGCTGTGGTAAAACGAAAACATACAAGAGAGTTCCTTGGGGCAGGATATCCATGTGCGAGCACAATACCCTGAGTTTTTGTTAGATATTATATTCATGGATTAAAATAATTAAAATGGAAATAATTTAGAGACACATTTTTTATTTTAATGACTTATATATATATAAAGTGTTAGGTACTAATTCTGTGTGTGATTGTGATGACTAGTGTACCTGAAAATAATTTTCAAAAAATAGTAAATATATTTTACATTTTGAAAATGTGGATTCATAAAGAAAATGGGATAACTCATAAAATGTTTATTTGATCAGAAATCCAAGATTACTGTTGTTTCTAGAACATGGTGTTTACCCTAGGCATGTCATAAAATGAGTTGGTTTGCGGTGTTCAAAACAAATATTGACAATGATACTTTCAGAGGATTAATTTATTATTTAATGAATTGATTAATTAATTTTTATTTTAGTTTATATTATATAAATATATCACTACAAAATAACCTAAAGGGTTAGCCTTATATTTTGGAAATCACTAGTGAGTCTCTCCTTCCTCCCTTCACTGGTGGATCATCTTAGACAATGACATAACTCAAGATCTGAGCAAATCAAGGCACATCAAAATCAACCAAATCATTTTAAGACATGTTATTCATAAATGATTGGTCTGAAATCAAGGTAGGATTCATCAATGAATATTTTTATTACATTTATTATACATAATGAGTTGATTGATTGATGTTTTTTTATATGTTCCCCTTTGTAACCTATACATGTGTGCATGTATAAAAATCAAAATGTTTTTATTTTTTTTAATAAAAATCCATATTCTTGGTTATTATCCAATAATTCATTGACAATGAAATTTTAATTTTTTTATGGTTCCTTTCCCCCACAATTCATCATCTTCTTCACTGGTTGGATCCTCTTTTTCCCATTTCAAAATTTCGTGGTGTAATCCAGCCCAATCAAACTATTAGATTCATAGTGCATTTTCAGAATAATTAATGTAATGATGATGTAAGCATAGATCTAGGATTTTTGTGAGGATATGAATACATATATATTGTCTAAATAAAAATACTTGATGAATGGAGGTGAAACAACATATTGAATGAATGAAGGAACCCTATACAACCTTCAGTGGCCGTTTTCAGGTGATCGATGGATGAGATCCACAATCTACTACTAGATGGATATTTTTCATATAATATTGGTTCGCTCTCTAAAGAGTAAGATCATTACTCTTTGAAGGAAATCCAGATATGGAATTATTGAAAAAACTCAACTTTACACCATTTTCACGAATGGACACACAACGTGTAGCCCCCTCAGTGGTGACTCTTATGTTTTAGAAAAATTAAGGGTGACATGGAGTGTATTCCTCACATAGAAACTGTATAACCCATCCATGTTTTAAAACATATGTGGAAAACCACATGGGAAGGAGTCTATATAGATTTACATAGACACAACATGTAGGAAAGGGCTTGGTACCAATTATCCTAGACACACCATGTAGTCTTCCTACAGAACACATACTTCTACAAGGACAGTGATCCATGTACTAGATATGGATCCAATTAAGAAATTATGTGGGACCACACGTCATGTGGGTCACCTCAAATTTCATGTATCCCTTGGTTTCTTTTTTGGAGACATAATTTATCTATACATCCTTCATTTTATCTTAGCGTTTGTGTTGTGAGTGGCCTAGCTAATGTTTTTTCCTTTGTAGACCACGATGGTTCCTTCATTTGCAGCTTAGGAGTTACAATTTAAAATGTTCTGGGAATAAAACCATCTAAGGTGATGCTTGAAGATGGTTGTGATTAGGCATAATCTATAGAGGAAGATTACCATGTGAAACACTCATGATGGCCTAGGATTGGGTTATATACATACTCATGTGTGGAACCCTCCATCTGGCCTGTGCATGGGTCCTCTACAGACTCTCAAGTGGAACCCTCCATCTAGGCTTAACATGGGTCCTCGATGAATAATTTAATGGTACCCCTAGTTTTATTGAGAATTGGTCTTCTACATACTCATAGTGTGGAACCCTCATGTCGGTTCATGGAATGGGTCCTCTAATAAATCCTGGGGTGGAACCCTCCTATCAGCAAATGGAATGGGTCCTCTATAGAATTATAGAGTGGAAAACTCTATCCGGGTTGTGCATAGGTCATATAACATCGTAGTAGAACTAACTTTTTTAGTAGGGAATGAATCCTCAATCAACTATTGGAGTGGAACCCTACTCTTGTACCAAGGCATGCGTCCTCTACCTAGATATTATAGCCCCTAGAATGTGTGACACATCGACGAGGCATTGATTTACCTAGATGGTTATTTATATATAGACACTTGAGATTCTAGACATCATTTATGGATTTTAAAATTGTATTCTGCACTTTTTCTTTCACTAAGCTATGAGATAGATATCCCCTTTTACTCTTGCTTGGGCTTCCTTGACCTTTCATATATGTCTATCCTTTTTATGTAGTCATACCTTAGATTTGGAAACAATCCATCCAAGAGAAGAAAATATACATGATGTATTGAAAATTATTTCCATGTTAATCTTTTCAAGGTTGGATGAGTCAACTATCCTACTGTAGGTGGGATAGACCCGATGATGTGTTCATATTGTCATAGTATTTATCCCCTTATGTCTGGATGAGGTTACCGCCAATATTTTTTTGGTTGGGTCATGACACTCAGGGTGGGGTATAATTATGGGTTTAATGTATTAATATAATATTTAGGATATAATTATAATTATGTAACAATAATTTCATATATACCTTCTTATTATCCAATATATTTAAAATACGATACGTTTCTCGTGTGTTTAAAAGACCCTATCCTCATGAAGCGATGATTTTTTTTTTCATGTACACTTTTCATAGATGGTAAAAAATGTATGTTTAGTAAATATATTTGGTATATAAGACATGATATAAAAATACCATATCAAATCAAATGATATATAATACATGATATAAATAATGAGTTATATATGTGGTAAAATTGGTAAGTTTAATATTAATCATCATGATCATGTCTGATGATGATCACCATCTTATATCGAAATTATGGAAGAGTCATGTAGAGGCTCATGATACTGACAATAATTTGAGCACTACCTACAATCCCCAAACTGACGAACAATCCAAAAAACTATTCATGTGATGAATGACATGTTGAGTTTATTCTGATTTGAAATTAATGAAGGTATGTGAGAATAATAATAAACTTTGGTAGATTATTCCAATAATAATAGTTTCCATTCCAGTATTGAAATGGCATCATATAAAGCAATAAATTTAAATAGATGTCATAATACATCTTCTTTGGATGATATTAGAGGAAGGAAACTTGTATGACTAGATAGTTTTAAAGAGATAATAAAAATGTATAGGCTATTCAGGATCATGTCAATGATACTCAATGTTGGAAAAAGAGTTACAATTAAAATCATATGATGGAATTGGAATTTAAATTGGGTTATTCTAACTTCCCTATCGTAGAATCCACTATAACTGGCGCCACAATCTAGCTTATCACAAGACATCAAGTGTGCCTACACATATAATAGAGGCTACCGACTAGCAGCAAGTGTCTAAAAAGAATTGTGGGGAAATTATACCCTCATGTAATAGTGAATCCAAAACAGAAGTAACATAAACAGATACAATAACCACATGAACAATAAATCCACAAAATGCAACAACACCATTACGTTAACATGTACATATACTGTAACAGATTCTGATGAATACAGAACATGTCTTGCTATCATAAAATGTAAAAAAGAATAAAATATCGAAGCACTCTAATCCAAGATCTGTTTCCCAACCTCTTCCAAACCACCATGCTCTAACATATAATATCCATAATGACCAACACCAGGTTCCCATCAATAACCTGTACCTGAAAGAAGTATAATCTTCTTGGGTACCTAAGATACATGAATTCCTGAGAAGGTTGTGAGTGGAACTCAACAACCCACCATCAGTGGTTCCTAAAGTAATTCCCATTATTTATAAAGGTTTATTCAAGTAACTAGTTTAATTAATAAACATGTAATAAGGAAAAAATTTACGTGAATATCTAATTTCAATAAACACATCATGTTCCCAAGAATCAAACAATCAAAGAAACATACTCAGGTCACACTAGGAGTCTATGTCAAGGCACAAAGGGTGACACAGACATTTAAATATAAGGGATATAACTACTCACAACTCATAATATATTTACTACCTATAATATTAATTTAATATATTTTAATCATCATTACCATTTCATCAGTGATTTTATCTTCATTACCAAATTAATCATCATTTCATTTTCCATGGGTAATTCATTTACATCATTTAGACAACGGCTAAAGATAATCATTTATCAAGCATAAGAGATTTCATAAAGGCCTACTCATAATGAATTAATTAATCATAATTATTAACATACCCTAAAGCCTCAGTCCAGTGACTAGGCCATGTCCATGTGTTTCAGAAGCATAAAGTCTTAGTCTGACATCCCAACCCACACCATGACCTTATGTTGGGAAGTATAGAACATTAGTCTGATATACCAACCATTCATTACCTAACACTTTATAGGATCCTCGTTCTTGGTATTATCATCAAAATAAACCATTAGGGGAATATATCCTTAGTATGACACCCTAACCCATGCATTACTGTGTGGGGTTAGTGCATCAGTCAAACCCCACCTGTGGGAGAATCCTATGTCCTTTATCCCACCACCAAGCCATGTTCACAAGCTTATTTATCCATTTAATACCTATACCATATCATATTCCAAGAAAAATCAATACATATTTCAGAAATAATCCATAAAAATGAACATGAGTATTAACACTATTACATAACACATTAACACATTTTTTCCATTTATATTATAGATATGTTCAGCCCAATTCCAATTTCTTATGCCTAGAATCATTACGAATATTCACCGATCCCCATACATTAACCAATTAAACATAATAAAAAATATACATATGATAGCTCAGTTAACCAATTCCTCATTTCCCATGTATTAACCACTTATACATTTTAAGTATGAATCAAAATCCATTTGGAACAATCACATTACTACCATTCAACATATTTTCGCCTCATTCCAAACACCCCTGGTTCTATATCATAAACTTTTCCCATTCATCATTTAGTTCATTTAAAAATCACGTTAACATGTTAACATTGTTTTTGTGGGTTATATTATTCCAACCCTTAAGTACCTTCAATCTATAAAATCCCATTGGGTCTTTATAAATATTTAATGGAAATAAAAACAATTCTAAATACTCATTGAAAATGTCATAGAACCACTATTTAAAACATGGTTCCTCCCCTTTGAATAACTATAACATGCCCAGAGTATTTTACTGACATTTAATCCATCCAAAACAACCATTAAACTATTTTAAAAGGGGGACATTTCTGGATTTTAAAATTGTTTTTGAATCTGATTTAGAACCTCTTTTTAAATCACATTGAGTTCAACACCATGATTAACAACATTTCACATTCTCAAACATAATTTTCCATCAATAAATCATTAATTTGGTCAAATCCCCAAAAAACACCGTCAAAACCACGTATACATTTAAAAAACAAACAAATATTTATTAAAGTTAAAATATTGACACAAATCCCATACCAATTACACTTATCCAACCCATTTTATTTTCTAAATACATAATCTCAATGTTTACAAATTATATTCACCATTGATAGTGGTTTGGACTACCAAATGGGTATTCCATGGTTTGGTCTCACTCTGCAACGATCCCAATGGGGTCCAGTAAGTGTTTCTATCATCAATTTTAGACCCAAACCACTTTCAAAAATCAATGATTCAAAAACATAACAAGGAAACACATTATCACAACAACATATGTGTATAGAAACCAAGACTATAGAAAGAAGCATATAGAACACCTACCCCATGACCGTTAATGGACTAATGATTAATCTCAACCATTTATTTAAAATCAAACATCCACTAAATCCCAAACAAAAAATCCACTAAAAATGTGGTGGTTTTAGAGTTTCTGATGAAGATAGATTCTACAAACCCGAATCAAGAAGATAGAGAAAATAGGATAGTTAGAATCACCTAGATATTCGATTCACACCCAAACATGCTCCAAATGTCAACGAATCAAAGGAGAACCATCCATGGAGAAGGATGGTTCTAATGGTTCATCACCTAGGGTAGAGGGGGTCTAATTGGAGGAGAAATCAGGTGTGGAACTAAAACTAATGAAATGAAAAAAATTATAATTTTCTCATCGTTTAATATGGAATAGAGTTAACATACATAGTTTTCCAAAACATGAAAAAACTGTGTGCTAGCCACTCTTTAAGATAATTTATGTCAAACAATTACTAAGAGATACCCTTATAGTTTCAAAAACCATCCAGTGACTATGAACTATCCCTCTATCTAAAATAATAACTACATCACATGGTTAATTGGTCCTAGAAAATAGTTTACACTAACCATGTTCCAACTATGCCCTATATACAATTTGGGAACTTTTATCCTCATTTGGTTTCCCATACCCTTTTAACACTTTCAAAACTCCTGAAGCACTCAAGAATAACTTCATTAAACATGAAAGATATTTTAACCTGTAATTTTTATAATGAATTTCCATAAGTAATGATCAAGATCTTACAACCAACTAACTTTATAGTGACTCATCCTTGAGATACACAACCAGGAATTTTCAAGCCTTCAAGAGAAAAATGTTATACCACATACTCACCAATCAACCTTCAACCTCAGAGTTTTTACCTAAACTCTGCTAAACCAAAATAATTATTGTACCATGAAAATAGTCCTACCCAAAGAACATTTCCCGCTGTAAGATCCATGATCCCAATTTCATTCCCCTTGAGGACACATCCACCACAACTAATCATTACCAACAATAATAAAAAGATAATGATTCAGATAATTCTACTACACCACCTCATAGTAGGATACCATCTGAGATCTATACCATGCTAGAAGACCCAACCAGAACACTCCTAATTTTTCCCACATCACAACTCATTCCCAAATCACATGGTACCTTATCACCCAGAATTTTTTAAAGTGCCAATGGTGTTCCAAACCCAACATAACTAGTTGAAATGTGCCAAATTTAACCACATTTCGTGACCTACCTTAGTCGACACCTCAAGGATCAATAGCCTCAATTAATTCCGAACATCTAAAGAATATAAACTAAAAATAATCTTCATATAGAGGTATTAAAACATTAAATATTTGAGCTAGTTCCCATCATAAATAATATGCACCAAGATGGATCCCACCCATGTCCATCCAACATTAACATCCAATTACACCATTTACCATCTAGTTTCCCACTATGGTGTTTTCCACATCAGCCTTCAGTATGCTACCACCATTTTTCTAGTACTGAACACAATTATAATTAAAAAAGTGACCAATAGGACATCAACTCAACTTTCAAAATATACTTAACACCTTTTATAACTCACCTCACTCAACATCCACAAGAGAACCAACTAACATTAGCAATCAACCCATTTATTGAAACCACAAGGATTTGACACCTCTACTATTTATATTCATTTGACTGTAACTTGGTTCTTTCTCAGCGACCATTCACAATAAAATGACCTGCTTATCCTTCCAACATTAACTAGATGTAGCTCACATCCCACAACATCCTTCATATTTTTTCTAGCTGAGCCAGGATATCCCTAGGTGACTCAATCCATTTATGACTAACCTCTACTATTAGTATGTTTCCAATTTACCTAGCCACAATAACATTTTCAATCAATAAATTCCACCCTCATCCACATGCACCTTATAATGTTAATTCAAAAGTCTATCAAAACTTGTCCATATCAACTTTCACTACCCTTCAACCCATTATCATTTTCAATAGAACACATCAACACACTTCTAAATTGACCGTGTAAATTACCTTCAAAACTATCCTGAACCAGAATCCATCGTATTGCTCGATTTATTACCACATCTAGGTCCAAACAAGATATTTTCCAAGGAACCCAAACATCACATTACAATATTTCCATTCAATTATTGATTCTACAACATGCACTTCATATATTCCTCTTTACATCCAAAACATAACATGAAACTATCCTCCTTTATAGTATCATTATAGCCACTTCCCAGAAGAAATCTTGACCTCCTTGGATCAAGATGAAACACATAATAAACCAAAAAAAAGAAGTAGAAGTCCATATTCCATCGTTATGATAAAACATGAATCACCCACAACCAATTCCCAGCTTCTGAGAATGACAACCATGGAATTTGTTGACATCTGATCACCATTGAGGACCCATTCCCCAACCTGATGATGGTGTACTCCCTCATCATATGACACTCACACACATACCGTTCCTTTTATGTATCCTATGGGATGTCCCATATCCGACCAAGACAAAGTCATGTCACTACCCATAATTCAAGAGCCTTCTAAATGTAGTTGGATCAATGTAATCATATTGGGAATGATTACCACTACTGAAATATACACTAAAAAGTTGCAGACAATCACCACCACAAACTATCCACCACATATATCTCCCCTCACATATAGGAAAAATCAATCATCTAAAAGTCATGGGCTTCATTGCCCACCAATGCATCATCCTCACTAGAACACCAAAACAAGATTGGGTTTTCCACCA